>CM053156.1:71141048-72391048 GCA_028571685.1 Heterohyrax brucei
TAGGTGTCCATTAACCAATGAATGGATAAACAAAATGTGCTATGTACGTACAAAAGAATATGGCCCGCCATAAAGAGAAATGATGTCCTAACACATGCAACAACACGGATGAACACTGAAAAATTATGCTAAGATGCCAGACACCAAAGGACAAACCCTGATGGTACCACCTACATGGAATATCTATAACAGGTGACCACACAGAGAGCGAAGTCTAGTAGTGGTTACCAAGGGTTTAGGGAGAGGGAAATGGGGAGTTACTATTTAAGGGGTACTAAACTTGTATTTATGGTAGTAAAAAAAATAAATTTGGAAATAGATGGGGCAGTGACGGTTGCACAATCCAGTGAATGCAATTAATGTCATTGAATTGTGTATTTCAAGTGGGTCAGAGATGGCACAGATTTTGTTATACGTATTTTACAATAAAAACCTTTTTAACAGAAAAAAGGGTACCTATAGCACTTGCAGCTTCCTTCAGCACTGAAGACACCCTCCTGCTGCGCCCAGGACTGCCCCCAGGGCTGCCTTGCTGGAAAGGGACAGGAAAGACGGAGAAGACAGGCCACAAAGCAGTGGTGGTTGCAGTTAGTTCCCTGGACAGGGCAGAAGCCTGAAAGGTTTGCGGTGTCCTCACCCCATTCCTTGGTGACAGCCTCAGTGAATGAGGTGAAAGAGCAGCTCTGAAGCCTGGAATGCTAGCCTGACGGCTTTCCCAATAGAGGGGGATGAAAGGAAGAGTTACGACAGGGGTCCCTGTATGGCACTCAGTTAAGGGAGCTAAGAGCAGGGGAGCACTCCAGCCCTTGGGGCAGCAGTAAATCCTGGGCATTTAAAAGCCTTTCTGGGCTGGGACCCTCTGGGACACCTGTCAGACCATCTGCTCAGAGGCTCCAGTTTGTAAATCAGCATTTGACAGGCAATGAGCTTGAAGGATGGGCCTTGGTTCTGTGGTGGATTTAGCATCAGAGACTTAGGGAGCCAGAGAAGAACACCAGAGAAGAGCATAGGGGAACCTGCACTAATACAAGCCCTTCTGTGTCCTACTTCCAGAGAACTACCCCATTCAACTCCCATGAGGTCTCCATGGTAAGGACGGGGATGCTGAGAAGGATAATCGAAGGCTGCAGGATCACTCAGCTCTGAAGTAGAGCTAGAATAAGCTGCTCTGTAAAATATCTTGATAAGGACATTCAGAGAAAAGAAACAGATGCTGCGAAAGCAAATGGTGAGCAGGTCCTTCAGATCAAAGACGGAAGGGCTCCCTGAGGAGCTTGAGCTGACACCTGAAAGAATCAGTCAACAGAAGAGAAAACTGTCCCAGCAAGAGGGAACAACATGTGCAAAGGTCCTGAGGCAGAAAAGAATCCAGCAGGTCCAAGAAACTGAAAAACAGGTGAGCATATTGAAAGAGGAGAAGGGCTCATAGAAAATGCCAGACCATGTAGGACCGTGCAAACAGTGGTGAATAATTTTTTATTGTAACCTATGTGCTCAAGGAAGCCACTGGAAGATTTTAAGAGTCCAAGTAACATGATCTGATTTATCCAGAGCTGAGCACAGAGACTGTCACACAGAAGGGGACTGGTGAAAGGTGGAATAACATTAGTATACATGGACTTCAGATCACATTTCCAAAAGGCAGTGGAAACTGCAGGCTTTACCGAAGGAAAAGGAAGATTCCAGCCTTTGCCCAGGAGAACAAACCCAAGTTCACTTTCATGCCTGTCTGCCTAAGAAGGAAACCAAAACACAACCATTGCCATCAAGTTGATTCTGACTCATGGCAACCCTATAGGACAGAGAAGAACTACCCCTAGAGGGTTTCCAAGGCTGTAATCTTTACAGAAGTCAACTGCCAGATCTTCATCCAAGTAGCAGCTGCTGGGTTTGAACCAATAAGCTTTCGGTTAGCAGCCAAATGCTTAACCACTTCACTGGGGAAATCCACAGGTGTATCGCGACAGAATAATTTCAGTCATCATGGTCAAACGTCTCTAGAAAAGCTCACAAGATCACAGTAGCACAATCCAATATTTATGAAATGATGCCGCCATAATGAGGAGTTGAGAAAATGAAGATGGTAAGAGTTGTTTCTTTGGGGAGGGAGAAGGGCATGATGGGAAAACAAGCAATGGCATTGAGCTTCCTAGAACCTTGGTTTTCTGATCTGTAAGACTAGAAGGATAGTAGCCAAGATGAAAAATACGTGGTTAATCAACAGACGTACCAAAAGCATTTGTGCAAATTTGCTATCTAATTCTTCATTTTAGAAAAAAAAAATGCACTTGATAAAGACCATCTACCCTCATCTATCCATCCGCCTATCGCTCCATTTAACAAAATGTTGTTTAGTTCATACTGGTGATTCAGTGGAAGAATTTTCACCTTCCACACAGTGGATCTAGGTTTAATTCCAGCCAAGGTACTTCATGGGCACCCCCCACTTGTTTATTAGTGAAGTTTTGGTATTTCTATGGCTAGGAAGAAAGGCCTGGCAATCTACTTCCAAAACACCCTATGGATTACATCGATCAGATCCCCTACCAATCACGAGGATGGTACAGAATCCAGCAACATTTCATTCTGAAATTTCATTTATTCGCCATGAAGTCAGGGTCCAAATCCACCAACAGCTAATAACAAGAATAATAGATATGACAGGCTGTATTAGCCACGCAGATGAAGCTGTGCCCAAGATTGTCATGATCCTTCTTCAAATGGTATTTGCAATCTGGGGTAAAGCAGACATTGCCCACGTGACACCAGCTGTGACCCACGTTACTGAGAAAAGAAGTACAGGGTATGATGGTAACCACTGCAGAGAGAGCTTACCTAGCCTGGAGAGCGCAGGAAGTGCTGGGCTAGGAAAGTGTTCCTTCAGCTGAGACGTGACGGGAAATACCGGTAAGCTAGGAAATGAGGTGAAGAAAGAAGTTCCATGGAGAACACCCATCCTACATGAGTTCCTGAGGCAGTCTGGAACATTCTGGGAACAACATAGGTTCACGTGACATGAGCGCAGGGTTGAGTAGGATACATGAAGCTGGAAGTGAAGGCAGGACCAGCTATGGAGGCCACCGGAGGCCACAGGGGACCTTGGTCTCCTTTCTCAGAGCAGTGGAAGGCTCAGAAGCTTTCCAAACAAAAGCTGGGCAGTGACAAGGGGGAGCATGGTGGAGACAAGAACAAGTTGAGCAGGGACAAGGACACAAAGGAGAAGGCCTAAGATGAATAGGCTTATGTGTCTCAACAGTCTCCTTGGTTTCAGTGTGGAGAATGGATTAAAGAAGCCAAGTAGCCTTCTGGAGGTTTTCCAGCTATTGAACAGAGAACTGAGGGCGGTCTGGACAGGGCAGTGGCGGCAGAGACGGAGAGCTGTGGGCAGCCTTGAGATGTATTCACAGTGAAAAGCAGCAGAACTAAGTGAGTGACTGGAAGAGAGGGGAAGAGCAAAGAGAGAAAAGTGTGATCCCTGGGCTTCTGAATGAGTTAGAGTGGATAAGGAGGGCTTTCCTGAGACAAGAAACACAGAGAACTGGGTGCCCAGGGAGGGCGAATGGCTGAGTCAAGAGTTGCGTTCTGGAGATGCTGAATTAGGTGGCCCTAGAAGACCCTACAAGGCTTCAAACGTCCTAAAGATAAGCAGAACAATCTTATGTATGGAAGCATACACACAATCAGTTCCAGATTTGTTCTGTCAATGTTAAAGATGGCCATGCCAAGCAAAAGCAGATGTTTCAGTACAAGTGTTCTGGACCTCTAGAGTACCTAGTGGGGTGTGTGAGTTTGCAACCTCAACCAGGACACTGGAAATTAAAGGTAGCATTATAAAAAATGGTGATGAGGCAACAAGGACAGAGGTTGTCCCACAGTCACCTGACTCAGGGGAGACACGGAGAGTTTGGTGATTCTCAAGCAAAGTAAGGTCCTTCCAGATCTGAAAAGCTCAGTTTCATACAACAGCACAGCTTGTACACCTAGAGCTTGTATCAGCACTCAAGGGGAACTAATACAAGGGCAGTTTATGCCCTGCTTAGGAACTGGAGGCCTGGTGGCACAGCAGTTAAGAGCCCAAATGCTAACCAAGAGGCTGACAGTTTGAACCCACCAGCCACTCCTTGAAAGCCCTATGGGGTAGGGCTGTCCTACTCTGTCCTACAGTAGTCACAAGAGGCAGAATTGACTCAGTGGCCACAAGCACAGGGCAATGACAACTATTTTAGAGCTCTCCAGTGGCCTCCTGCTTTGGGGACAAATTCATTGTCCTTGATGAAGCCACCATCACCGGAATGGCTCCCATCACCTTCTGTGTCTCCAACTTTGTGGAATCCTGAAAAGCCCCTTGCCCAGAGGCAGCCAGGAGGAGATGGCAGCTAAGCAGTGGGCTGTGTAGGGTTAGAGTTTATAAGAAATGTCTGGGCTGGAGATATAAATGTGGGAGTCACCAACACACAGATAGCAGCTGAAGCCAGGGCAGTGGCTGACTTACCTGCATGGAAAGAACATAGGACAAGCCTGAGGGACTCCAACATGTAATTTGGAGAATGCTGACAAAGAGGACTGAGACAGGGCATCAGCAGGGGTTGATGGAGAGCCAAGATGATGTGATGGGTGAGAGAGACCATCTGGTCAGGGCAGGACTAGAGAATGGCTTCCTTTCTCCAACAACCAATTGTCTTTCCAACTGTATGAGGGATCCTATTTACCCAGAGAGGAGACCTGAATGCTCACAGAGGTTCCCTGCCCTTGGCTGACCTCACCAGGTGGTGGGGGTAGTGGTAGGCACGGTGGTGGTGTTGGCAATGGTGACGGTGGCGGTAGTTGCTGTTGACTTGGCTCCAAATCATGATAACCTTACATACCATAGAATAAAACATTGTTCAGTTCTTCTTTCCAGAGGGGAGTGGAGAGTGGGGAGAGGAGGGGATAGGTGTTCATTGGGAGGATACTAGTAGTAAAAAGTGAAAAGGAGGAGTGTGTTGTCACAGGGTTGGAAGAGCAGACAGCGTTAGTGGGCTGCATACTTTCACTTAATCATAATACCAAAAAAAGAAAAAATTGTCCAGTCCTGTGCCACCTTAGCAATTCACCAGGTATGTTATATGTTACTGTTGTTAGCTGTCATTGAGCCAATTCCAACTCATGGCATGCAGAGTAGAGCTGTGTTCCGTAAGGTTTGCAAGGCTGTAGCCTTTCAGAAGCAAAGCATCAGGCCCATCTTCCAAGGCAATTCTGGGAGACATGGAACTTTCAGCTTTTCAGTTAGCAGCCCAAAGTGGTAAACATTTGTACCACTCACCAACTTGATCCACCAGGTACACCACACCCCGCAACATACTTCTCCCAGATTTCCTTTCCCTGGAACACATCAGGCGTAACTCATGGGTCTACCTCACACAGATACCCATCAGGAATATATGTAGAAGACCGCAGCTCCATTGGTTAAAGAATCTGCTTGGCATTCAAGACCTTAACGACTTATATTCTGACTCCAGGAATTTCCCTGCACAAACGCAAGCTGTGGTTTTGTGGCCTGGAAGAAATGGAGTGACCTCAAATTCTTCAGAAGCCCTTTCTTCTTTTAAAAACCCACTACTGTCAGGTTTCTGGAAACCTTGGTGGCATAGCAGTGAAGAGCTGTAGCTGTCAACCAAGAGGTCAGCAGTTCAAATCCACCAGGCACTCCTTGAAAACTCTATGGGGCAGTTCTACTCTGACTTACAGTGGTGCCATGAGTCAGAATCAACTCAACAGCACCTCACAACAACAATCAGGTTCCCAGAGCGTGAAGCCCAGTGATGCAGCTAAAGTCCCTGGTGGCCCAAGCATTTGAGCCCTGGACTCCTAGCTGAAAGGTTGGTAGTTCCAATATACCTAGATAAGCCTCAGAAGACAGACCTAAGATATGTATACAAAAAGTCACAGCCTTGAAAACACTATGAAGAAGTTCTGTTCAATACACCTGGGGTCACCATGAGGCAAAATTGACTGAACAGTGACTAACACCAAAGTAGTGAAGTTTAACAAAGCTGAAAGAAACATAAAGGTGCCTGAATCAAGGTGGCATGTGACTTCTCCAGCATCTCTACGAATTCATCCAGGCTTGGTGTGAACACCTCTGGTGATAAGGTACTCGCGGCCGTCTGAGTTATGCGCTGCCTTGGTTGAGAGCTCCAACAGCAAGCCAGTTCTTCCCCGGGAGCCATGACGGAAGCCAACCATCCCCATCACAGCCCCAAGCCCAGTGGGCCACGTACCTGTGGGCACCGCAGGGTCCAGCATTGGCTTTTCCCATGTGTTGATCTGCTCCCAGGTGAAGCCATTGGTCCCTAGGGCCACGCTGTAACCACAGTTACTGTAGTGCTCATCGAAGGAACAGCCACCTGGGGACAAAAGAGATACCGGTAATGACATTCCCGTGTCTGAGACCTGGCTCTTCATTGGCAGCTTTGAGTTTTAAACACTGCAGAAGATTAAAAAAATAAAAAACAAAAAGCAAGCAAATTGGATTTTTATATTTCCTTTGGCGCTCTCGGGAAATGCACTGGCATCTGCGAGCCCCCTACTTGAAAAAGTTAATAAGGCTAGTTACACTGATTTCACTCTTCCTTCCTGAGAAAGTAAACAGGAACGTCTTATTCTAAGCAGAAAAGAATGAATGCCAGGACACGTCTCTGTAATTGCCTCCTGCAGCACACAGCCATGCTACCTGACCCCAGGTAGAGCACTGTCTTTAGAGTCTAGCAAAGCCAACCACAAATCTCTGCTTCACGAAGACACATGGGCTCAGGTCCAGATGCGCAGCCTATCTGGATCTCAGTTTCCTCATCTATAATATCAAATGAAACCTGTATCTTCCAGAAATGTTGTAAGAATCAAAAAGGATAACATAAAAGGAAACTAGCACAGAATAAGTGCTCAGTATCTATCTGCTTCCCTCAAAAAAAAAACCAAAAAGCGAAATCCATTGCCAAGTTGATTCTGATTCGTAGCGACCCTATAAGATGGAGTATAACTATCTCCATGGTGGATTTGAACTGCTAACCTTTTTGGTTAGCCCAAGGAGATCTAAACCACCAGGGTTTCCTTCCCTCTAAAAGCAGTCTGAAAATAATTTTTTGTACAGTGAAAATGAGTTTGTGAAGAATTAAGATAGTCATACGCCTAGAACATAATACAGTGAATGCTGATGTGTTTAAAATGTCACTTAACAGTAATTTAAAGTGAGCCACCAATTGTGTCATATTTTGACAAGAGTTTACTGAGTTCATACTGTGGGGCTATACATTTCCCCAAAGTGACTCAAGTGTCACCAGGAATAGCAGAGAGAGACCCTGAGAGAGGTGAGGAGTGTAGAATCAGGATAGAGGAAGAGCTCCAACTAAGAAGTGCCCAGCTGTGCTGAGCAACACCACTGACTCCACCCTGGAGAAGAAGGTAGGAGGTCTACACAGGGCTTTGAAGGTCAGCAGCACCCCCACAGGCAGAGAGCAGGAGGAAGATGTCTAGGGTGCTATGGATAAACTGCCTGCCCCAAAAAGCTGTATTAAAGTCTTGACTTTTAGAACCTGTGAACAAGGCTTTACTTGGAAGACGTTACCATTTAAGTCAGCATGAGGACATAATGGAGGGGGGTGAGTCCTAATCCAATACAAGCGATGTCCTTCTAAGACAAGAGATGGGACACACAGAGAGATAAAGAGGAAAGAAAGCCTTGAGATGACAGAAGCGGAAATTACACCTATAAGCCAAGGAATGACTAGGATTGTCAGCCCTCACCAGAAGCCAGATGACAGACGTGGAACAGACTGTCCCTTCCACCCCTCACAAGGAATCAACAGAGCCAGTGTTCCGATTACAGACTCCTTTCCTCCAGATTTGTGAGACAACAGATTTCTTTTCTTACAATTCATCCAACTGGCGGCCCTCTGTTATGGCAGTCCTGTGCATCCAATCTATATGGCAATCCAGCATGGCACCCAAAGGCATGCAGGCAGCACCAGAGTGATTCTATAGCAGGGTCCTGCCACACTACTCTCTCAGCTACACAGGACAAAAACCCCTTCTCTGTAACCCCAGACCAGGAAACTCTGGCAGCATAGCAGGTTAAGTGCTCTATCTGCTAACCAAAACATCAGCAGTTCAAATCCTCCAGGAGCTCCTTGCAAATTCTATGGGGCACTTCTACTATGTTTTAGGGAATTCTAGGGTTTCTATGAGTTAGACCTGACTCTACAGCAGTGGTTTTGGTTTTTCATTTTTTTATTTGTTTGTTTGTTTGTTCTCAGTACCCCCAGACCAGGGATTTCCTCTGGTTAGTAGTGGTAGAAGTTTGTTGAAGGCTACAATACAGAATACATTTCAAACACCACCAAGAAAACCACGAGACATCAAAGTTCTCTCCACTTTTCTTCCTGGCTAAGTAGAGAAACTCAGAAGACCTGGCCTTTAGCATCACAATCAGTCCTGAGTTGGGCAAAAGAAAGTGAGACCTATTCTGGTGGTAAAGGTAGTTGGGAGGGGGGTTGAGTTGAGCATACTAAACTGTTTTGTACTAAAAAATAATAGGAATTTGAAAAGTTATATGTAGATAGCTAGAGAGTGAACGAGAGGGAGAGAGACTCAAGAAATGCAATGAAAAGAAGAAACCTACAGAAAGTGATGCCCAAGGAGAAATTTCCTCTGATGGGAAGTAGCTGATGCCTTAGTAGGAACTATCATGTCTGTCCACTTTCATTTATTCTTTCAGTAATTTGACAATTACTTACTTGAGCATTTAATATAAACCACACACAGTTCTAGAGACAGGTTATACAACAATTTATAAAGCACACGTGCTATCACTATTCACTCAGACAAACTGACAATAAACAAGGAAGCTAATAAATAATTGCACACTTTAGTATGTGCTATGAAGGCAGAAGCTGAGGCTGAGAGGACTGGAGTGGTCCAAGGAAGCCTTTCTGACCTTGAGTTAGAAACAGTGTCTGGGCTATAATGATCAACCACTACATCCAATTCAATGGAGAAAGTCTGTCACACAACAGCTGTGTGTCAGTAGCACTCTAGGGAACTGAAGGAAGAAGATCAATGACCCCTGTGGATTGACAAGGGTCACCATGCAGAATGGATCTCACAGGAGACAAGAGGAAAGGTTAAGAAGAGACAGAGGCGAGTTTGATCCACATACACTGGACAAGAAATATGTTTGAAAGGCGAGGAGAGAGGCCAATAATCAAACAGCTTCTATTGGAAGCCAAGCTTCAGAATGGCTGGGAACATGTTGTTGCTGGGTACCGCTGAGTCCACTGGGACTCACAGTGACCCTGGTTACAACAGAACAAAACACTTCCCAGTCCTGTGCCATCCTGACAATTGTTTCTATAGTTCAGCCCTTTGTTGCAGCCCCTACGTCAATTCATCTCACTTAGGGTCTTCTTGTCTTTCACTGACCCTCTACCTTACCTTACCTCCACCACCTGGCCCCTCCTGATAATATGCTCACAGTACACGAGACAAAGTCTCACCATCCTTGCATCTAATGCACATCCTGGCTGCACTTCTTGCAAGATAAATTTGTTCATTCTTCTGGCAGTCCATGGTATATTCAATATTCTTCACCAACACCATAATTCAGATGCATCAATTCCTCTTTGGTCTTCCTTCTCATTGCCCAGCTTTCACATGCACATGAGACAACTGAAAATACCATATCTTGGGTCAAGAGCACCTTACTCTTCAAGGTGACATTTTTGCTTTTTAACACTTCCCGGGTGGTCTACTGCAGCAGATTTGCCCTCTGCAATACGTCATTTGATTTATTGGCTGATGTTCTATGGGCATTGATTGTGGATCTCAGCAAAATGAAATCCTTGACAACTTCAGTATGCTCGTCATTTATCATTAGGTTGCTTACTGTTCCAGTTGATAGGATTTTTGTTTATTCTGAAGACTGTAATCACTGATCTTCATCAGTAATTGCTCCCAATACTCTTTCTCCAAGCAAGGTTGTGTCATCTGCATAACTCAAGTTATTAATGAGTCTTCTTTCAAAATCCCAATGCCTTATCCTTCCTCACATAGTTTAGCTTCCCTGATTATTTGCTCAGCATACAGAATGAATAGGTATATTGCAAGCATACAACCCTGACACACTATTTACTAGTCCACCCACAAGTTCCTCATGAATAGAATTGTTCTGGGATTCTCATTCTTTACAATGTTAGCCACAGTTGGTTACAATCCATACATTAAAATGCCTTTGCATACTCAATAAAACACGGGTAAACAACTTACCAATATTCCTCACTGTCAGCCAAGATGCACCCGACATCAGCAATGATATCTATCACACACTCCATGCATCTTCTGAATCTGGCATGAATGTCTGGCAGTTTTCTATGGATTTACTGCCATAGCCACTTTTGAATGATCTTCAGTGAAACTTGACATGCATTTGACATTGATGATATTGCTAGATAGTTTCCACACTTTGTTGGATCGCCTTCTTTCAGAATGGGTAACATATAAATCTCTTCCAGTCAGTAAGCCAGGAAGCCGCCTTTTAAATTTCTTGGCACAGATGAGTGAGCACTTTCAGCAGCACATCCATTAGCTGAAACATCTCACTTGTATTCCATCAAGACCTGCAGTGCATCTTGGACTTCTCCCCTCATCACCATCAGTTCTTGATCATTTGCTGCCTCCTGAAACAGCAAAAGATCTCCTTATTCGTTTTGGTATAATGACTCTGTGTATTCCTTCCGCCTTCTTCAGATGCTTCCTGTGCTGTTTAATATTTTGCCCATACAATCCTTCAATATTGCAATTTGAGGCTTGACTAAATATTTGTTCTTGCACATAGTAGGGGTTTAATAAATACTTGGTCAATGGATGAGACAGTAACAGCTAATGGGATGCCTGACATAGACCAAAGTATCCTCTAGTATGATGAGCTCATAGCAGGTCCTTGAACTTGACCAGCTCTTCCAAGCCTCACATCTGCTGCTACTACCTAGAAAGTTCTCTACCCTCACTGCCTGCTTGACAAATTCCAAATATCATTTCTTCTATAAACCTCCTTTGATCAGAACAGCAAAGTGAGTGGCCCAGATATGAAAACACACACAGTCTTTTAAAACAAAAACAGCAGCAGCAGTCGTTCTAGTTGGTTCCAAGAAGGCCAATCTCCTTTCCCTGCACTGTCATCACCTAGCTGGAGTTCGGCCTGCAGGACACAAATGAATCGGGTCAATGCTATCGACCACTGGTCCTGATGCGGTGGAACTGATCAGCCAGGGCAGTCTGCAGCATCTCACGTCCTCCTAGGAGGAGCTGGCTGAGAATCCAAAAATGACACTAGTTTCCAGAGTGAGAGAAGAAAATTTTGAGGAGGAAAGTAGCTAAGACAATGCCATGGGTATTGCAAACTGTGTCTTTTTCTTTTCTTTCACATATAAAAATACTGTCTCCAGCCCAGCTTGCATCTAGAAAAGGAACACATGATAAATCCTGGCAAGGTGGAAGAAAGCGATATCTACCCTTTATAGGACAAGCCCATAAAAATAATCCCTCACATGCAATTTTCACCTTCCCCTGCTGTGAAGACTTTCAAAACTGCTGAAGACGATTGGAGACAGTGGCCCAAAGGAAGGAAAAGCCACCTAAATCCTGAAACACTCACTGGAGGAAAGTTACCTCTAGAGTTGACCAACTACCAACAGTCTACCTTTCAGAAGCAAAACATACACTTGTGTTGCCTTGTGCCACTGAGATCTTCAAGTTCAGCTACTACCGCAGCAGAGTGTGGCACCCCCTCACTGACACCAGAATTGTTTTCTCTCAAGCACGGACCACACACCAGGCATTACAAATCCAAAAACTAGAGCAGGGCTATGCTCCTTAGGGTTTTGAATGGCTGATTTTTCAGTCCACTGTTAGCCTTTCTTCCAAGGTGCCTCTGGGTAAATGTGAAACTTCTGACTTTTGGTTAGCAGCTAAATGCATTTATCCTTTCAACCGCCCAAGGACTCTGCCAGGCCATATGGTAAGCACTCACTGGATATGCCATTTCTTTTACTCTCACCTCTCACAACTCTGTGAGGTCAATTTTGCGCCTACTTTAAACGTATGGGCTAAGTGATCTGCTCAGGTCACATAAATGAAAAACATGAAAGCCAAGGTTAAATTCATGGCAACCTAGCCAAAGAGCCTACGCTCTTTCTAACAGACCAAAAAAAAAAAAATCCATTGCCACTGAGTTGATTCCAACTCACAGTGACCCTACTGCACAGAGTAGAACTGCCTCCATAGTTTCCAAGGAACACCTGGTGGATTCGAACTGCCGACCTTTTGTTGGCAGTCACAGCACTTAACGATTGCACCACCTGGGTTTCCTCTAATAGACCAGAAGATTTAATTTCCCAAAACCCATGACAGAGCCTTCCACTTCAAGGTAACAGGAGTGGAGCACACAGATACAAAGCTTTTAAAGTGGAGGGTATTTTTTCATCTCAATCCATTCCTTGGTTTATTCCAGAAACACTTAACTAATGTCTTCTTTTTCAAAGGTTCTGCATACATTTACTAAATCAATAGGTACAATCCCTACCCTCACAGTAAACATATAAACATATATTTGAGATGGAATACAAAAAAAAAAAACTTTCACGGAGATGTGCTGAAGCTTAAAGAATCACTCACTAATTTTGGTTAATGGTATACATAATGGAACTTATTCTCTGCCTTCTTATAGACAAGATTTAGGAGGCCCAGAGTTACACCTGGTTGTCACAGCTTAGAGACGGTGAGCAATGTCATGTAACAATTGACCCCGTAGTACACAGGCGCAGTTGCCCACCCTTCGCCTCCCACCTGCACCCAATGGCTGGCTGCTCTGCTACCCTCACAGAGCACCAACGCCCCCTCTGAGGCCCAGGAAGCGTGCTCTCACTTCACAGCCACTCCCTGCAACAATGGCTTAGTTTCTTAGTGCTACTGTCACAGAAATACCACAAGTGGGTGGTTTCAAAGAACAGAAAGTTATTTTTTCAACAGTTTCGGAGGCCGGAAGCCTGAATTCAGGGCACTGGCTACCGGGGGAGGCACTCTCTGTCAGCTCTAGGGGAAAATCCTCGTCTCAGTTTCCATAACCTCGGCATTCTTCAGCTCCTTGAACAACTTGAAATGGCATCCTTCTCTCTTGGCCCTTACCTGTTTGGCTTGGCTTGCCTTCTCTGTGCCTAGGCTCTTCCTGTTACAACTGGAAAGTCAGTAGGTTTAGGACACACCCACAGAGATATGCCTCATTACCACAATAAAGAAGTGATTCCATCCACAGGTCAAGTGAGAAGGATTCCAACTGTATGGAGGGGGAGGGGAACAACAACAAACACAATTCAATCCACAGCCAGCACCCTGCTGCCTCCACCTACCGATCTCCAGTGCTCACTTCTGCAGCCAGTGACAAATGCCCCTCCCTTCTAAAAGTCTACTCTTGGAGACTGGGGCCCCACACTACAGACCAGAGCTCCCCCGAGGCAGTTTTTATTTCCAAGAGCTAACCTAGGGAGGGTCCAAATCCCCGCATCACCCTCAAGTGACCTGGAGTCATGGTTTCCTCAGGGCGGTCAAGCCCAGCTGTTGATTCCATCCTACCCAGGCCACAATTTGTCATCCTTTATGGCAACCAGAAACCCTGGTGGTGTCGTGGTTAGGTGCTCTGGCTGCTAACCAACAAGACAGCAGTTTGAATCCACCAGGTGCTCCTTGGAAACTCTATGAGGCAGTTCCACTCTGCCATATAGGGTTGCTATGAGTCAGAATTGACTTGTCGGCAATGGATTTCATTTTCTTTTTTTTCTTGCTTTTATGGCAATCATAATGCCCCTTCTTACATAAGAGTTTCTAGAAACAGGCCCTGATTCTGTACTTTACCACACGACACCCTAAACATAAACATGCTTCATGAATTTTCCATAAAGTTCCTGGGCTCCTAGCATAGCAAGAAATATGACTACACGATCATTAAACAGGTCTGTGTGGGAGAACAATGTGGCAGTTGGCTTCCATAAAGATTACAGCCTTGGAAACCCTACTGGGCAGCTCTGTTACGACTATAGTGTTGCTAAGGATCAGAATTAACTAGATGGCAACAATTTTCTTGTTGTGCTTTAATGGGTGCTTTGGGTAGGAGTCTCTGGGTACCATAAACAGTTAAGTCAATCAACTATTAACTGAAAGGTGGAAGCCCACCCGGACATGCCTCAGAAGAAAGGCCTGGTAATCTGCTTCTAAGAAATTAGCCACTGGATACTACAGAGCATATGTCTACTCTGACTCATACGGGGTCACCACAGGTCAGACTTGACTCAAATACAGTTGGTGGCGATGGTGGTATCATATGTGTAGACCAAGATCACAGACCACATTCAAGGCATGCCAACTGGTCTACCCAGTCTATCTGTTATCAGCTCTGGTCCACTACAGCTGCCTGGTAATACAGAAGCAGAAAATACTGTAAAAATCAAACTGAGGACAGAAAGAGAAAAAACAGCAGGGAGACAGTAAGGAGGTACAAATGTCATGTCGCAGTTTCCTACAGGTCCGCTAGCTACAAGGAAGGGGTTGGCATATTTGGCTCTGAGCTTCCTATGGCCAACAGGAAAAGGAAACATCACTCAGGTACTAGATACTCTGTTCCTAAATGCTCAACTGCTCAGAAAATCACAGTTATTCCTGGTGCGTAGATCAGACAAGAATTTCTCTGCAGTAGTACTTGTAAAAGAAACACCACACCCTATAATGAACACTAACAGAGACAATGTCCATGCAAGGAGTGAATGACCAATTTTACAAGACTGTTTCTCATAAACATTCTCCAAAGAACTTAATAGCATCATCAAAACATACCATTCTGGAAAAGCGAACCACTAGGGACCAATATAATATCATCTAGATGCCTAACTACCTGTTGATCTGGCTTGGCCTAGTGATAAATTATTTAATAAGTATTTCTTAAGTAATGTTCACCAAATGTTCTTCTTTATCAACCAACAACTTGCAAAGTACAGCATTATGCTGCTGACACCCTGACAGCAATCTGACATCACAGCTTAGCACAGCCCCTCCAGTGCACGGCCCTTCCCCATTGCCCAGTCTTCATCTTCCGGTGCCGGAGGCGAAGAGCCGAAGAAGATGCTCACCAAGGAGCCACCCAGCTGCCTCAACATTTCCAGATGTTCAGAAAGCACTAGGATCTCTCTGGAGACACAGAGAAGCAGAACCACAGCACTAACCCAAGAATGGGCTGTGGTGTTTGGCCAGGGAGCCTCCAGGGACACCACGGAGAAGAAAGGAAAGGCCATCTTCTCTTAGATACATGGCCTTCAATACTCAAACCCACTATGCTGTGTCTCATTTCAGTTCCTCTTGCTCTACTGAGAATCACAGCTGTCCTGGTTCATTTCCAGGGGCAATATGAACGGACTGACAAGGCTCCAGGCCATCACTGTTTGGGTTATAGTAGGCTCTTGGTGGGACCATGGGGTGGGAGACAGTCACAAAATACCCTCCCTCAGACACTTGCCTCCTTTAGTTTTGAAGAATGTGACCTCATTTAACTGATGTCAACACCAGCACTATTATTTTGGGGGGAGGAGTGGGGACATTCACCTTATGTTCCCATTCCAAGAACTAGACTCATTCTTCAGACTTCATATCCTGGTTTAGTGACCATACCAGCCACCACTGAGCCAATTCTGACTCATGGAGACTCCATGTGTCCCCAGGTGTCCTTCAGTGTTTGATACAAGCAGTTTACATGCTTGGCTGCTGAGTAAAAGGTTGGAAGTTTGATTCTACCCAGAGGTGCCTTGAAAGATAGGCCTGCTGATAACTTCTCAAAAACACCAGCTATTGCAAACCCTACAGAGCACAGTCTGCCCTGACATGTATGGAGTCACCAGGGTTTCGTGAAGACTCATGTGACGCAGAAAGGACAGGCAGTGCAACCCTACAGGCCAATGGCCCTGCACTACTACCTCTCTGCACCTGAACAAAGAAGCTGTTTCCCAGGGCAGGTTCGGGTCAAAATGTGACAAAGGCCCCAGATGCTCTGAGTTGAGTCAAACATAAAAAGTCAACAGAGAAATGGGGAACGGTAGCAAGGAAATTGGATTTTGAAAATCCATTTGGGTTTAGTAATGTATAGCCTATCAGCATCTGTAAGGGAAGTTAAAAAAAAAAATAGTGCAGGATATGTACTTTAGGACACAGGAAAGCATAAATAAGGTTTATAGTGCCAATCAGAATTTTTTTAAACACGAGCTCTTCTTTTGAAAATGAGGACTAGAATTCAATAAAAATATAAATGCATCTGCCTCTGCATTTCTCAGATATGATCCTCTGTATTCTCAAGCAGAATTAAGTTTAGAAGAGGAAGTCCAGATTTCTTGGGCTTCTGCTCTGTGCCAGACACTGCACTTGAGGTATGTAACTGCGTATTTACGTAAATATGTTTATGTAGGTAGGTACCTCCAGCTGTCACTGGCCTCTAAGACAGGGGCAGGGAACTTTTTCTGTAAAGGGCCAATAATTAAATCTTTTCAACAGGCACAGTCTCCATCACAACCCCTCAACTCTGCTGATGTAACACAAAATCAGCCGTAGGCAATATGTGAACAAACAGGCATGCCTGTGTTCCAATAAAACTTTATGTATAAAAATGGGCAACAGACCAGATACAGCCTAGAGCTGCAGTTTGCCAAGTCTTACCCTCACCACTGTTCTTTCCATTTTAAACATGGGAATTTGCCACCAGAATGATCAAAGGACTTGTCCAGCTAGATATCTCGGGGGAAAAAGAACGACTTCACATGCCACAGAAATTAGGGATAATAGCTAAACAAATGCCAGACTTCACCTGTATCATTTTTAACCTTCACCACTAATTTCTGCAAGTTGCCATCAGACAGCAACCCCATGTGTGTCAGAACAGAACTGTGAGTCACGGTTTGTTTTCTTTCAAAAATAATATTCTATTATGGTTAAGTGAAAATATACAAACGAAGTTAATTTGCTGTATCAAACCCTATACACAGACCTCGATGCAACTCCATGTGCTATCCCAGCCTGTGACAGCACAAATGACCCTTCCACTCTGTCCTTCTCCTATTCAGTCAACCTAGTCCTGTCCCCTCCTCTCCACCCGCCCTCCCATTACTGCAGGAGAGCCGCTCCAACAGCCTCATGTCTTACGATCAAGTCCAATTTTTGTCTAAAGAGTTGTCTTTGGTGCTATTTCATCACTGGGGGAGCAGCAAGATGAGGGACCATGCTCTCAGGTGACACCCAGGGTGGTGGACCCCCATGGTCGTCTGATCTTTTAACATAATTCTACATTTGCACCTGTATTTTTCTCCCTGCAGGATAGTTTCCAGGTGATGATTTTTCAGAAATAGATCACTAGGCCTTTCTCCCAAGATGCCACTGGGTGTACTTGAACTACCAGCCTTTCAGTTAGCAGCTGGGCACAGTTAGCTGTCTGCACCACCCAAGGACTCCAGCCCTCACCACAGGCCCTGCCATCCTGATTGTGTCTGCTGTATGAACTTACTATCACCAATTCAGAAAGGTGAACTCTCCTGTGTGTTAACAGTGGAGCCAAGACGTTAATCCCAGGCCGTGCAGTACCAAAGCATGGTGACAATCTCTGTTCTTGCAGCCTTCCCTCCTGTAGGACAATCTCTGTGTGTCTGCAGTATTTGAGTCTCACCCTGCTGATGATTCCAGGATAGAAAGCTGTACCTTTAATATCCAGTGGTGGGACTAAGCAAAGACAGAAAACTAGGCCAAACTTTTTTTTTTTAAGTGGACATTTGTCTTCAGTTGCCCTCCATGGTCAGTAGAGCATAGAGTAGAGCTCAGAATTTTAGCAAACATGGCTAGAAACCAAAGGAACTTCCCATAAATGAGGCTGCACAGAAATTGTCCCCCTCCTCCCCCCAAGCATACACAGCTGGAAATGAAAGCCCTACTAGCCCACTGGTCCTTAGGATAAGGAACTGAGGAAAGACCTATAACCCCCTACATTTAAACAAGCACTTTACCTACAATGGATCATTTGCTCCTCATGGGTAAGGAGTAGCACTCCCACTTCACAGATGAGTACACCAAGGACAGAGTAGCTGACATATTCAACACCAGACAGGCCATCAGGGGTTGAACCAAACACAAATCAAGGATTTCTTTGGCCAGAAAGTCTGAGAAGCAGAGAAACCTCCATGACAACCCCAGCTACAAACACAGTAGGATCCAGTGCAAAATTAAAATGCAGGGTCTCTTGTTTAAAAATTACTGAGAATTTCAACACAGCGACAACAGCGTATGAAACCAAGCCAAGAGGTCCTACCAAGTGCCAGGCCCTGTAAGACTGCACAGGTCCTACGTCCACAAGGCCAGCCCTGCTGGTAGACACACATACTCACAATAAAGTACTCCAACCCCTAGATGGTCTAGATTCTGCCCATAAGTCAGTGAGTGTTTGGAAGGCAGGGCAAGATCTAAATGGGGCTGATTAATTGCGAGCAGCCTATCACGGGTAGCCGGGTCTTGCCCCTGGAATAAATGTAAACCAGGCTTGCATAAATTGGATTTCTTTTTGGAATATCTAATTGAATTTGAAGAAGTGTGTGCCAGGGGGGTGTTTAAATAAGTTCACAAATATGATAAGAAGGCCTTCACACCATTGTATCTAATTCAGTAAGCAAAAATAATGGCAGGGCACGTTCCAATTAGTGTTTGATTTATTTGCTTTAACAAATCCAATTAGTAGAATGTTTTATAAAGTCATCCAATGTCAAACACTCACGGACTTAACAAATAAAAAAAAACAAAAACTACTCTTAACAAAAGAGGAAAAAAGTGTTTTAAAGCTCTTTGAACAGTGAATTTATTATAAATAAGAGGTCTTTCTGATGGCTTGAGCATTCCCCAAGGACCTGGGAGACAATGTCTGATCTGCTCATTTGGTTCTTCCTCATTGAGACTCCGTGAGGCTCCTCAGGTTAATTTAGCCCATGATACTAAAGCCAGGAATGAAAACAGAGGTGGAAATTAGGGAACGTATTTCAAGGATGATAATGAACTTGCCACTAGTCACCCTGTAAACCAGAGATGGGTCTGAACTTTCCACATGGCTCTGCACAGGAAGAAAAGCACAGGACTAATGGACATGGTGACTTCCTGCAACCTGGTAGAATATTCACTTGCTTTTCCAGGCCTCCAAAGTTTCCCGCAATAACTAGAGACTTCAGTGAAATCAACAGCCACCCTAGCTCACATGCACCTTGGGTGGCTGGATGATGATCTTTGCCCAACAGAAGGCAGCTTAAGGTAGTGTTACAAAGCATCAATTCTGGAAGCAGTGTCCTACCTCTGCTTATTTATAGTTGTGTGGTCTTAAAAAAAAAAAAAATCCCACTGCCATCGAGGAGATTTTAAGTTATAGAAAACCTATATACAGGACAGAGCAGAACTGCCCTATAGAGTTTCCAAGGAGCGCCTGGTGATTCGAACTTCATACGTCTTGGTTAGTAGACATAGCACTTACCCACTATGCTGCCAGGGTTTCCATGTGAACCTTAGGCAAGTTATTTAACTTCTATGTGCCTCAGTTTCCTATCTGCAAAACTAGAATAATAGTAGAGCCTGTCTCTTAGGATTGTCATGAGGATTAGGTAAAGTTAATATTTTAAACACCTGAAACAGTGCCTGGTACACTATTCTTATTAGCTGTTGTCATGGATTGAATCGTGCCCAAAAATGTGTCTATTGGTCTTAGTTAGGCAATGATTCTCATGGCTGTGTGACTGCTCACCATTTGATGACGTTTTCTTGTGTGTGGTACATTGTATCAGTATGTTGAATCAAATGGATTAATGGCAGTTATCCTGATAAGGCCTATAAGATTGGACAGTGTCTTAAGTGCTCTCTTTGGAGATATTAAAGAGAGAGGTGAGCAGAGAGATGCAAGGGCCTAATACCACCGAGAAAGCAGCACCAGGAGCACAACACACCCTTTGGATCTGAGGTTCCTGCACTAAGAAGCTCCCAGACCAGAGGAAGACAGACGCAAGCCTGGGACCTTCCTCCAGAGCCAAAAGGGAGGGAAGGCTTTTCCCTGGAGCTGATGCCCTGAGTTTGGACTTGTAGCCTACTGGAGTGTGAAGACACAAATTTCTCTTTGTTGAAGTCATCTATTCATGGTGTTTCTGTTACAGCAGCACTAGATGACTGAGACAGCTGCGACTGACATGACTCAAATCATAGCAAGCTTTGGTACAGCACAGCAAAACATTGTCTATTCCTATGTTACGCTTACAATCCCCAGCATGTTTGGATCTACTGCTGTGGCTACTGTGTCAATCCATCCTACCAGAAGTCTTCCACGCCTTCATAGACCCTCTACTTCACCAAACACAATGTCCTCCTCCAGCAAGTCCTCCTGATGGCAGGCCCAAAGACAGTGAACTAGAATTGCTCAGTGGCAACCCACAGGGTTTTCATTGGCTAATTTTCAGAAATAGTTGCCAGGTCTTTCTTCCTAGTGTATCTAACTCCGGAAGTCCCCCAAAGCCTGTTCACCAAGGATGCTGCTGCTGGTGATGGAAACACCTCTGGCATAGCTACTAGAATCACAACAAAACTTTCGTCATCACAGTGCAACAAACGGACAGACGGGTAGGTGCCAAAAAATAAAGTGCTAATTTTCAGTTAAATAAACATTTAATCCCAATATACGAACTAGACATGGAAAAGACAGCTGTCTTATATCTGTGCAGGCTGTACAATCTTGTAAGACAGACAAAATATTTTAAAGACAGTGTGCATGAGTTTGTACATACTATCCTGCTTAATCAACAGTACAGATTGTGACATGCTATTGCTCTGCAATTTAAGTCCCTGCTTTATTCATCACCGGTCATTGTGTGACTTTGAATAGGTAAAACAAGGCCTCAGGCCAGAGTTTCTTCCCATATAACAGAAGGCAGCAAAGACAAACCCCCTCCAACACTTTTTCAACCTCTGACATCCTTCAAGACCACACCTGCATCCTCCCCAGGGTACCTGGCTATGCACACTGCTGTTCAAACAATGCCAAGCATCCCCTGGAAAGCAAAACTTCTGTTTACACCAGCTTCTCCACTCCAGATGCCATGGGCCTCCGCCTGGTACATAAGTACATCATACAAGGATACAACACAAAGTCATAAGGCAGCCCAATGTCTATCTTCTCCTATATCCTAACCTCCCAGCCGCCAATGCTGCCAGCAGACCCAGGATGATGAGGACGGAAGTAGGCTCCTTGCCCCAGGCACTGTCGCAGTGTACTCTGGGATGCAGCCTGACAGCAAGAACAGAGTGATGTAGGAGCCCATGAGTGGGGTCAGCAGCCACTTTCAACCTACCAAGGAGAGGGCGAGGGTGGGCAAGTGGGGACAGCGGTCACCTTCAGATGAGACAGATGAAGGTGGCTGAGTTTGAAGCCCAGCTGCAGAATCTGACCGGTATGAAACAAACTCGTCCAACCTGCCAAAGTCTTTTTTTTCCCCCAAAGATAACTCAGGAGCAGATGCTGGATTCTGCTGCTCTCCCAAGTTTAAAAAGGGAAAGGGATCATCTGGCCCAGCTCCTAATTTTACAGGTGGGGAAACAGGCAGAAAAAGGGCAAGAACACAAAAAAAGGGGGTGCAGGGCCAGCCTGAGCCCAGGTCTCCTGGGCCCGGGCCCCAGCTCTGCCCACTCAGATACCAAAATAGTAGCTTTCATCTCTTCTTACACAACACTGATGCACTGATGTCTTTGTTTTATTTTGGTTTTTTTTTTTTTTTTCTTTCTGAGAGCCTGCTGAAAGAAAAAAGATGATCACAGGTCACATCCCATCTCTGGGAAACTTTAGATCATCTGGGAGAAGATATGGGAAGGTTCTGTCTCCACAGAAGAACAGGCTTAAACCACTTTCTGGTAGGAGTTGTGTCAGCATCTGAAAGCTTCAGAAGTCTCAGCCAAGCTCTTGATGGCCCCAGGCTCTTTGCACTTGCTGTTTGCTTTGCCTAGAATGCTCTTTCCATTGCTTCCCATTGGCCCCGTTCATCTGCCACTTGGCAACAAAAAGACTGCCTTCTTGGGGAGCCTCTGTTCCCTCGTATTCCTCCTCATACCATCTTGCGCTTTTGCTTGCTCTGGCTGTGGCTCATACCCCTTCACCACACTCTAAAATTGCTTACTTACTAATTACTTACTAATTTTCTGTCTCCCACTACCAATCTACATTCTTTCAGGCCATAGGAATACCTGCAATTTATTCACCACTGGAACCTGAGGAATTACCAACCAGCTAGCACTGAGCTCAAGGGAAACTCCATAAACTTTGCCTCATGAAGGGATGAACGGGATGGAGTGGAATCAAGTGGACATGAGCATGAGACCTGTCATTAGAGGACACAAATGAAAAGCTGGGTCCTGGCCCTTTCTTTGTGATCACAGGTGAATCAGAAAAAATCTCCGAGCCTCTATGTCCTCTTCTGTAAAATGGGATCAATAATGATAATAGCCCTGTGTTGTGCTGAATCATTCCCATGGATTACCTCAAAACAGCCCCGTGAGGCAAGGACTGTTATCACCTACGCTTATACACAGTGACCTGAGAATCAGTTCCATAGCTTGCTCCAAATCTCACAATGAGGACATGGCTGAATCAGCATTGGGCCCAAGCAGTCCTACTCCAGAAGCCACAGTTTTAGTCACTGGGCTACCCATGTGACCACTAATGTTCATCATGCTAAGACGTGAAGAGAAGAGCCGCCACACAGCCATTTCCAAGGCATGACACGAGTGACACCGAAAGCTTTGGAGGCACCATCTAGGATTCAATTATGAGCTTCTCGCCTTGAGAGTGCTCCTTAGATGGGTAGACAATGTGACTTAGTGTCACATAGCCCAGACAGGAGGAACCATTCCCTGGAGAAGGACATCACGCTGGGTCAAGTGGACAGTCAGAAAAAGAAGACCCCCGTCAACAAGGTAGACTGACCCAGTGGCTGCAACAACGGGCTCAAGACAAGAAAGATCAGCAGAATGACACAGGACCAGGCGGTGTTTCATTCTGTTGTCTAGAGGGTCACAGGGAGTCAGAACCAACTCAGTGGCCCCTGACAACAACACGGGGAAAGACAGAAAAAAGAAGAAACCAAAATCATAGAGCAGAAATTCATTTACAGGATAAAAAGACTATAGAAATCACAGCCTCACCTGCCCTGAGAAGAGGTGTCTGTGTACCTCTACTGACCTCTGTGATCAAGGCTACAACAGATGGTTCCTGAAAGAGTGGGAGAAAACTAAATCCCTTAAAAAAGAAAAACATTTACCAGAGTAGTCGAGACTGGAAAACTCTCTAAGACTACTACCCTGAGATACTCTCCCCCGCTAAACTGACACTAACCCGAGTCACCTTGCAGCAGAATAACCGACTGGCTCACAAAAAAATCAACCATAAGTACTGTGTTCCTTTAAAAAATCAACTACATGATTGTTAAGAGGATGCTAGAAATACAGTTTGAAAAGGAGAAGTGTGCTGTCACCAGGTGGGGAGAACAGAAGGAGCTGCAGATAGGTGGTCATGCAAAACTGATTTGGATTGTATACTTTTACTGAATCACAATTAAAAAAAAAAAAACAGCTACAGGAGATTCAGTAGTCAACAGTACTTGGAAACAAAAATGAGAATGTAAAGCGGTAGGGAAACTAGATTAATAGAAATGGAACAACCAGAACAGAAATAATGAGAATGTTCACACACTGTGAAGAATGTAAGTAACCAAGGTCACTGAACAGCTTGTGTAGAAATCACTTGTTGGGAATCTAAACTGCTGTGTAAACCTCCACTGAAAATACAGTAAAATACTATGTAAGAAAAATATTTTTTTTCTTTTAAAGACACACCCAGAGATTTCACAGAGTATGCTGGAAGACGCAAAGCCCCTTGCATTCCATCAAGGCACACAGAAGCTAGGTCACTTTCCAAAGGTCAGCAAGATAGCAGGTGGTAGAACTTAAACTCTAACTCCAAGTAATCCACCTCAAAGCCCCACCTGGCTCTCACTTAACCACATTCAAGGCCCCAGGGGGCAGATCTCAGCTCCTTCTACCCAGCCAGGTGTGTACCAAGCCTCCTCCCCAGGGAAAAGGGAGAGGAAAGGCAGTGGGCATTGCCCTATGTTGTCACCTACGAACCCAATCTCAGTGAGCTGGCAGAAGCGCCTTGGGAAACACCACGTTCTGTCTGTCCCCAACATCAGTGCTCTTTCCACTCCTTTTCAGCCCCTCTCTACGCCATCTCCATATCCTCCAAGTTCCGACTGCCTCACATCTTGCCTCAGTTTACCATGTTCTCCATCATGCCTCATTTCCATGGCACCAAAACTGGTCATGTTACCCAGAGTCCTCAATACTGAGAGGACAGGAGATGAAATCTTCATGGCTGGCATTCCTCAGGTTCTCTATTCACGAAATGGAGATTAAAAGAGTGCATTACACAGAAGGTGTTGTTGTCAAGATAAAATAATATAAAACTCAATTAGCAGAGTACCTGGCACACAGCAAGCTCTCAATAAACGTATGCAACTACCACATCCATCAAAGAATGCTACGGCCACACACGCATCCATGTGCGCACGTGCACACACACACACTTTATAGACAGGCATATATTTAAAAGAAGAAATGAAACACTCACTTTGTTCTGTACTGAGAAATAGACTTCTATACTTTATAGATAACAGAATATAAAATCACACCCTCATTCTATAACTGTCTACAGTGGAAGCTCTTGGCATGAGTCCCAGGGTCTCATTCCTATTTAGAAAATCCGTTTGAATCTTCTTTCTGGCCAGATTTGCTGAAATATATTTGGCTTCACTACTGTGGCCCCCCAGTTCTGGATAAGAAACACCAGCCTGAGCCCGTCAGGACCCCATATCATATGCTCCTTCCTCTTGATAACTTTCCTCCTGGAAGAAAAAAAAGGCAGAAAGCAAAACCTCTCTCTGCATCAGGAACACTTTAACACAGGAGTCAGAAAGCTATGACCTGTGGGTTAAGTCCAGCCTGCCACATGCTTTTGTAAATAAAGTCTTAGTACAACAAAGTCATACTCTTTTGTTTACATAGTATCTCTGGCTGCTTGCCTGCCACAACAGCCGACTTGAGTAATTCCAATGGTGACTAGGTGGCTCCCAAGCCTAAAATACTTAATATCTGGCCCTTTAAAGAAAATGTTTACACACACCTTCATTGAAAGACATGAAAACAGCTTAGTAGCTATCACTCAGGGAACTCAGGGGCTGATGGTGGCAGATCATTTGTGCTAGTCACCAAAGCTGCTGCCACTGTAAGAACATCTGGCTCTTTAAGAACTTCTGAAAGTGATAGCCTCCATCAGCAAGCCTCACCAGGCAAGGTCAGCTTTCGGGGGCTCCCACTCCCCACCCTGGTGGTTCAAGGTCACGTAGAGGTGTCACACAGGCCACAGGTGGCTCTCTGGCACTCTGCAGCTCTGTTAGATCCCGGACCTCAGCTCCACTAGTGACAAGCTTAGAAGACCTCCAAGGGGACCACAGTCAGACGCTCCTATCTTGGCCCAGCGAGAAATGGGATGGGAAAGGACTCTGTAGTCATCAATTCTGAACCCTTAAGAAGCCCCAGAAGAAGAACACTCTCAGGTCACCTATAGCATTCCCAAGTTGCACACAGAAAAAAACTGCCTTCTATGTTACAAGCACTCACTTATTTTGTCCTTTAAAGCTACCCTACAAAAATTGAAAACCACATGGATTTCAAAAAGTTGTAACCTAAAGCACAGAGAAGCTAAGTAACTTCCTCAAGACCACACAGCTTATAAAGCAAACAGTCAAGATTAGAATCACTATCAATCTGACCCTAAAATGCAACCCATCTCAACTGTATCAACTCCTCAGTTTTGCAATTCTCACTCTTCCTGATTGCCTCCTCTTGCATTTCATATATTCATCCTGTATTGAGTGTCTATTATGTACCAAGTATTGTTCTAGATAATAGGAACAGACCCAGGATTAGCAGTTATGACCTTCTTTCTTCATGGAGCTTATATGCTAATGGGGAGATCAATGAAATGGAGACCAACAAAGGGGAGAAATAAAGCAGATGGGGTACCCACAGTTCCTCTTCACATAACATGATGCCTTGAACGTGTTAGGCTCTTGATACCAAAAAGAAACCAAACCATTTGCTATCAAGTTAATCCAGAGATCTTGTGGAGCAGGGGTTAAGACCTTGGCTGCTAACCAAAAGGTCAGCAGATCAAATCTATCAGTTATCCCTTGGAAATCCTATGGGACATTTCTACTCTGTCCTATAGGGTTTCTGTCTTAGTCATCTAGTGCTGCTATAAAAGAAATACCACCCATAAATAGTTTTGACAAAGAGAAATTTATTTTCTAACAGAAAAGTAGCCAAAAGCCCAAATTCAGGGCATAAGCTCCAGTGGAATTCTTTCTCTATTAGCTCCGGAGGAATGTCCTTGTCATCAGTCTTCCCCTGGGCTGGGAGCTTCTGAGGCACAGGGACCATGGGTCCAAAGGACACACTCCAGTCCTGGTACTGCTTTCTTAGTGGTATGAGACCCCTAACTCTCTGCTCGCTTCTGTCTCCTTTGTATTCCAAGAGGCTGCCTCAAGACACAATATAGTCTTTTTCTGTTTGTTTGTTTTTAATTTAATATGACTGAGTAAAAATGTACATTCCCATATAAATTTATATGCCTACCTATATGCAGCTTCCACTGCTCTCCCTGTCCGGTGACAGCACACTATTCCTCTCTGCTCCATACATGTCTCATCCTCCCAACAGTCTCCGTTCCCCTCCTCTCCACCCACTCTCCTTCCTCCAACCAGAGGTCAAGATCAAGAACAAAATCAAAGACATAGAAGCTTCCATGCAAAGCCAAGAAAACAGAATGGAACATCAGAAAGACACAATGTAGTCTTAAAGACTGAGTCCTGCCTCACCAATACAACCACTGCCTGCCTACCTTCATTAACATCACAGAGGCAGAATTTACATCATATAGGAAAATTACACAATACTGGGAATCATGGCCCAGGCAAACTGACGGAAGTATTTTGGGGGGAACATAATTTAATCCATGACCGTTGCTATGAGCCAGATTGACTTGATGGCAATGGGTTTGGTTTTCCATTGAAAGGTGAATACTGAGTTTGTTGTACAGTGATGGCTTGCCTGTTCCTATGATGCTGGAAGTTATCTCATTGGTATTCTAAATATCACTGGGATCACCCGTGGCGGACAGGTATCAACAGAGTTTCCAGACTATGAGAGACTAAGACGAAAGGCCTGGTGATCTACCTCTAAAAATCAGCCAATGGAAACCTTGTGACTCACAAAAGAATATCATCCAGCATAGCACTGGAAGACGAGCCCCTTGGCTAGAAAGCACTCAGAAGACACAACGGCTGTAACAAGGATTCATGCTTACCAACTATCCTAACGGTGATGCAAGTCTAAGAAACATTTCATTCTGTTGTATGTGGGCCACAAATAGTTGGACTTGACTAGGTAGTAATTGGAAGCCCTGGTAGTGTAGTAGTTAAGCCCTATGTCTGCTAACCAAAAGGTCTACAGTTCACATCCACCAGGTGCTCCTTAGAAACTCTATAGAGTGATTCTACTCTGACCTAGAGGGTCACTATGAGTCAGAATCCTTGACATCAGTGGTAGACAGCAATTAACAACAACAAAGTCAACATGCAAATTGATCCTTATCATGAAGCTACTCTGTGCCAGACACTGTTTCTGTCATTCCATGAACTTCACTTACAGCAACAATCACAACAGTCATTCCCATTTTAAAGACGAAGAAACTGAGGATCCAACAAGTTCAGACTCCAGGCCAAGTTCCCTATGTTTGTGGCTTCAGACTCTCTTTTCTTCAAAGGCCAGCATCTTTCTGCAGCATAATGCCATATACAAAAAAGCCTAAGAAATGGTTATGACTGGCAGACAAATACTGCTTTATATACTCAGTGTTTATTAGTATACATTAACATTTAATTACATAAGATAAAGAGTAGGGCTCCACAAAGGCAATTGTACTCAATAATAGCATCAACATTACATAAATCACCAAAGTGATAACTGTATCAAGTATTTATTGAGGTCTGAGTATTATCATAACTGCAGTCGGTTATGGGATGCTCCCTCAAAGCAATTAAGCTTTGGCAAGTGTGTCAGCAGTTGCCAGCTGGGCCTTCCTCTACATCTACCATGACCTGCTTGTCAGCTGCTGTCAAGTTAACGGCAACCCTACACCCCAAATTAAACCAATCCCAGTACCGTCAACTTGACTCTAACTCATAGCAACACCCCATAGGGCAGAGCAGAACTGCTCCTTAGAATTATCAATGAACGCCTGGCAGATATGAACGGCCGATCATTTGGTTAGCTAACATAACATAACCATTACCGTGACCCTATACACAACAGAACAAAACACTGCCCAGTCCTTCACCATTCCCTTGATGGGTCGTGGATCAGACTGATATCATTCATGGGGTTTTCACCGGCTGATTTTCAGAAATCCATTCCCAAATGTTTCTTTCTAATCCATCTTATTCTGGAAGCTGAAACCCGCTCAGCCTCATACCAATATGTAAGCCTGCTCTGACGGATGAGCAGTGACTTTACATGGGGTGCACTGGCTGGGAATTCAATGAGGGTCTGTCACACAGAAGGCGAGAATTCTGCCACTGAACCATGGTCTGTTAAACACAGCACGGCGAGTTTTTAAGCGTTGTCTTAGGCTGGGTTTTCTAGGGAAGCAAAACCAGTAACGTGTGGGTACAAGGAAAGGTTTATAATATATATGGATTGATACATACAGATATAGGAAACAGCTCACACAATCACAGAAGCTGAATGTCCCAAGTCCTGGCACAAGCCTCATGTGGGCATGGGAGCTGGTCAGCAGGTCAGAGACCAGAGATCTAGATCACTGGTTGTGTAGGTCGGTGGATCCCAAGCCGGTGGTGAGACGGAGCGGCAGAGGCTGGCGAACCCAGGATCGGCAGGTCAGGGAGCAGGGCTCTCAAGCACTGGCTGTAAGGACTGATGAACCCAACAGCTGCTAGTTCAAGTCCAGGAACCAGATGCCAGAAGAGAGCAGGGGCTGCCGGCTATGTGAGCAGACCAGCAGTAGTAGAGGAAGGTGGAGAGATGAGAGCTGAGGGGCGGGAAGCCACCACAGAACCCGCCCTGCCACTTAATACAGCAGCCAAGTATGAGGTAGCCAAATTGACATAATCCTGAGCACCACAAGCACATCGCATGAAGTAGCCTCAACTCAACTGAAGCTCAAAATCTTGGAAGCCAGGTTAGGGTAAGTCCAAAAGGAGTTGTAGAATCACAGTGCTTTTAAGGCTTGGGGGGATGGTGATGGTGCCTAGTTAGGTGTAATTAGGGCTTTGTGAGGGGATCACCTTGTTAAATCTTTACATCTACTCACTCTTCATCTCAAATGTTACCACCGTCGTTTCCTGTAGAGGTATGTCTCGCTATGACACAGCACACGAAAACCAAAAGTGAGCATCAGAAGGGAGTGGCCTTGGATGAGCACTTTAAAAAGAGAGAAAAGGACAGTTGCTAAGGTTCCTCAGCAAAGATCTCAATCTGGTCTCTAGAAGCTTCTTCATTTCCACCTTTCTGATGCCTTCCAGAGTTCCCATTCAGGACCCAGAAACAGGTATCTCATGTCTGGGACAAGCACTCAGCAACCTCCTCCTCCTCCATACACATTTTTTTTTTTTTTTTTTGAATTCTACAAAGGCCCAATGAGCACGATCCTATGAGTGAAGTCCTTGCTGAAGCAACTCTACCTCAGGCTTAAGGTCTTCGGAACAGAAATGAACTTCTAAGAAAGCCGCCACTTGCTAACACATCATAAGTCAGGCCCTGACAGGACAGGAGACGCAGGTGGTCCTGAAGACTGAAGTATTGCCTGGGAGAAAGAAGGCTGCATTAAGGACTGGGCTGTGCCCCCAGCTGGCCCCAGGACCTTGGCTGAGTCGCATTCTGCTTAAAATGAATCTGTCTGGAAGCTTCTGACAGTGTCTTGCAGAGACTCACTGCAATGCTTAAGAAAACACTGGGAAAGGTGAAAACTTACAGCAAAAATGAAAACAAGGAATCACAAGAAAAAATATCACCAGCATCTAGAACAAATGGAAATGGATTTTAAAATGCAAATGGCAGACTACTCTATTACATCCTTGTTACAATTTGAAAGAAAAGAAGATTTTAAGCCTCACCTGCCCAGAATTAACTAGGCAGACCATGTGTTCCTTCTATAGCATCTAACCTCAGGCTCAGAAACAGAGTCTCCATCAAGTAGGTCCAGTCGCCGTGAGAATCACGTTGATTCTGACTCAGGGCAGCTCCGTGTGTGCTGGAAGAGAAAGCTCCATAGGGTGTTAAATGACTGATTTTTTTGGAAGTAGATCACCAAGCCTTTCTTCCAAAGTCAATTCAACCCTTCAACCTTTTGGTTAGCATCCAAGTACTAATCCAGTTAACGCCCTCAAAGAAGAATCCAAAGTTTGGTGATTTGAGTCCACTCAAAGGTATTTTTGAAAGAAAAGTATGACAATCTACTTAAAAAAAAATCAGCTACTGGAAACCTTATAGAGCAGTTTTAATCTGACACACATCAGGTCACCATGGGTCAGAAGCACCTCAGTGACAACTTTTTGTGTTTCCACAAGTAGGCAGCCATGGCACTGGCCTTCCTTTGTTGCATAAACCTGTGTTAGGCACCCAGCTTTTCTTCCTGCCTTGCCATCTCCTGTCACTAGTCAGGAAACATGATGTTCAGGAAAAACTAAATATACTGTGGGTGAATGTAAATATGAATACAGCAGAAGAAAAAAGCAAAAGAAATCATCACGAAAATGCAAAAAGCAGGCCTCAAAAATGCTCTACCACAGAAACCCAAAGAATGCTTTAGAAAACTCTTAGGCTGTCTCAACAGGATGCAAAGAAACCCAGGGCCTTTGAGAAACAAGAAGAGAAAGCCACAGAGAGACAACAGTAAGATGAAAAGACAATAGGATTAAATGACAAATCTGTCGGTTAATAAAGGATTTCAGGGAAAATAAGAAAGCAAAACGCTGAAGCAACACCCTCATTAGTGAGGAAGATGACAGTGTAAATGCGGATTTATCAAAACCTTGGTCCTCTAAACTGATGGAAAGTAACAAAAGGAAGCAGTGGTAGGAATCACAACATAAAAACTGAAGCTACGGAGCTGCAGTTTTTTCCTCAATGACTTTAAAAGGAGTCGCTGCTGGATGCAGTGCAACGTGGGCCCACCCACAAGGCCACACACCACACAACTTGTTCTTGAGACAGCTGCAGAGCATGAGAGGAAGTGGATGAAATTCTGAAAAATGCAAGAGTATCTGCCAGTTGGCAAGCTGGTGGCTGCAGCACAGGAGAACTCTGGGAAAGATGAGGATGACTAAGACTTCAGCATCCTCTGCCCTCCTCGCATCTGCAGCATTTTAAGGTCAAATTAGATTCCCCTTCTTGCCTCTCTCTGCCTAGCCCAGTTCTCCCTCAGAAGCCCTGGAACCTTCTCTCATCTGGGTGAGGCCTCACAACTGAAAGGCTAAGGGCTGGGGGCACAGTAAAAGGAATGAAAATGGGAAACAGGATGTTTCAGGTGAGGGCCAGCAGAGGCCCACAAAGAAAAAGCAGGCATCACGATGGCTGGGCAACTTCCATTCATTGGCTGACTCATGTGGAAGCACTTGAAGGAGAAGTCCTGTGGGCCACCACCAAGTGCTGGAGGCTCCAGGAGGGAATGCTCTGGAAGCCTGGGAAGGGCTGACCACAGAGAGCCCTCCCACAACCTCAAGGGCTCTGGGCATTAGCAGCTGCAACCTCACTAAAGTCAGGGGATGTAAAACCTGCATCCCAAACACACCTCACGGCATGCAGGCACTGAGCATCATGGAGATGCATGGACCTGGCCTCACATCTCAGCCTAGCCCATCACTGCGTGGCATTTCACAACTAACCACCTCTCTGGCTTCTTCTTATTGCCTCATCTGAAAGGAAATAATAAGAAGCCTTGCTGGAACAAGAGCTAAGCACTTGGCTGCTAACCAAAAGGTCAGTAGTTCAAACGCCCCAGGAGCTCCATGGGAGAAAGATCTGGTGGTCTGCTCCCATAATGCACACAGCAGAGGAAACCCTAGGGGGCAGCCCTGTTCTACCACAAGGCATTGCTGTGAGCCAGAGTCAATTTAACAGCACACAACAATATAAATGACGATTTAACAACAACAAAAAAAAACTAAACCTACTGCTGATGAGTCAATTTCAACTCATAGAGACCCTATAGGACAGAGCGGGACTGCCCCATAGAGCGCCTGGTAGATCTGAACTGCTGGGCTTTTGGTTGCAGCTGGAGCACTTAACCACTATGCCAACAGAGTTTCTACAATGACAACAGGGGGATGGTAATAACTATGCAGGGGCAGGTCAAAATTTTTAACAATTTGAAGTGGACATACTCTTTCAGGAAAAGAATACAAGATTAGGGAAGAGGGTATTTATGTGATATGAGAAACCAAATTACAATAATTATTAAGTCTCTAGCAGCTGACAAATACCACAAATATACAACCCAGGAAAACAACATTTTTTAAATTAAGCATGACAATATTTTCCTCCACATTTCTGGCTGCATTCTCTCAGATTATCTCTCTGCGACAATAATTCTATAATATCCTTTTCTATACAAAGGCTAGAAACTTCAGTATCCCTCTAGCAGGTTGAGTGAAATCTGTTTAGTATCATTAATAATATTCCTTAAGTTTAACTTTACAAGTCATTAATCACATCAGAACGAAAAACTCATTGCCACTGAGTTAGTTTCCACTTACAGAGCACCTACAGCACAGAACAGAAAACCCAGAGGTTTTCTACGAAGCAGCTGGTGGATGTGAACTGCTGATCTTTTGATTAGCAGTCATAGCTTATCACTGTTCTTTATCTACTGCACCACCAGAGCTCCTAGTATTTAAAAAGTATCAAATAAACTTCAGAATTATTGTTAAATCTAGAGAAAGCCCATCAAACTTCTTCACTGTATGTGCTGTAACATTTCCAGACATTCAAGTGTTCACGTGCAATGAGTTATCCTAAACAAGCTTCGAAGTGATAACATTAAGAGTGTTCTGGAAGCCAGTTATGGTTTAACTGTACACATGGAAATACATATATGTATAGGTACGCATGTGTGCGTATACATTCATGTATGTATTAAACCAAGCCCGTTGTTGTTCAGTGATTTTCAACACATGGCAACCCCGTGTACTACAGAGTAGAACTGTACCCCACTGAGTCTTGAACTTGGTGACTTTTCAGGAAGCAGATCGCTAGCTAGGCCTTTCTTCTCAGGAGCTCCTAAATGTGTTTGAACCACCAACCCTTCAGTTAATAAGTCAAGAACTTAGCGATCTGTGCCACTGAGGGACTCAAATTCTCTTTCAATATCCATATTGAATAACATACACATACATATCCTAAATAATATTTACAACAGAACAAAACTCTGCCCAGTCTTGTGCCATGCCCACAATCGTGACTACACCAGAGCCCGCTGTTGAACCCACTGTGCCAGTCCATCTCATGGAGGGTCTTTCTCTTTTTCACTGCCCCTCCACTCTATCAGGCATGATGTACTTTCTCCAGGGACTGATTCCGCCTGACAAGCTGTCCAAAGTATGTAAGATGTAGTTTTGCGCTCCTTGCTACTAAAGAGTATTCTGGTTGTACTTCTTTCAGGACAGATTTGTTTGTCCTTTTGGTGGTCCATGATATATTCTATATTCTTCTCCAACATCACAGTTCAAAGGTATAAATTTTTCTTCTGTCTTCTTTATTTACCATCACACGCATCACGAGGCGACTCATGGTTTCACATGCACGATGTTGACGCCAGTGTTAGATCACATCAAGTCAGTTCCAACTCATTGCAACCCTGTGCACAACAGAACAAAACACTGGCCAGTCTTGTGCCACGTCCACAATCATTTTTATGCTTCAGCCCATCATTGCAGCCACTGTGTCAATCCATATGGTTGAAGATCTTCCTCTTTTTTGCTGACCCTCTATTCTACCAGATACAATGTCCTGCTCCAGGGACTGATCTCTCCTAACAACAAGACCAAAGTGTGTGAGACATAGTCTTTGCTTCCAAGGATTGCTCTGGTTGTACTTCTTCCAGAACAGATATGTTTGTTCTTTTGGCAGTCCATAGTACATTCAACATTCTTCTCCAACACCGCAATTCAAAGCCATCAGTTTTTCAGTCTTCCTTATTCATTGTCCAGCTTTCACATGTATGTGATGCAAATGAAAATACCAAAGCTTGGGTCAAGTGCACTTTAGTCTTCAAAGTGACATTTTTACTTTACAGTACTTTAAAGAGGTCCCTTACAGCTGATTTTTGCCATGCAACGTGTCTTTTGATTTTCTGACTGCTTTTTCCATGGATGCTGACACGGAAACAAGTAAAATGATACCCTTGACAACCTCAGTGCTTTCTCCATTTATCATGTTGCTGCCTACTGATCCAGTTGGGAGGAGTTTTGTTTTCTTGACATTGAGGTATAATCTATATTCACAGCTGTGGACCTGGATCTTCATCAGTGTTTCAAATCCTCTTGACTTTCAGCAAGCAGGGTTGTGTCATCTGCATAACTCAGAGGGGTTAAGAAGTCTTCCTCCAATCCTCACACCTTGGTCTTCATACAAGGACTGCCAATTAAGTTTGCAAACTCATCCTAGTGCTACATATCTCATTGCTGAATATCACTATGGTCACCTTCAAAGTACTCCCCTTGGGAAGCTATGCACTGACTCCAGTGCCTAGTCCACCCTTCAAAACAATTTAGAAACTCTTTCTCTGGAATGGCCATCAGAGCTGTTGTTGTATTGTCCTTGATGTCCTGAATGTCATCAAAATGTCTTCCTTTCAAGGTTATCTTTGAGTAAAGAAAAAAGTCATTGGGGGCCAGATCAGGTGAGTAGGGAGAGTGTTCTAAAACAGTGATTTGTTTACTGGCTAAAAGCTCCCTCACAGACAACTGGACAATCATGTTCATGAACTTGCCACCATGCTCAAGGGCCATTCCAGAAAGTCTCAAAATTGAAGAGTTGCAAATGTGCTGGCATCAGTGCATGGCTTTCCAAGGGGAGTGCTTCCAAGGTGACTGTATCAATATTTAGTAATAAGGTACATAGCACTTAGGACAATTAAGTTCCTGGACTTAACTGTCAGACCTCGTATGGTCCAGCTTCTCAGATTATTTACTTGGCATACAGATCGAAAGGTATGGTGAAAAGATACAACTCTGATGCACACCTTTGCTGACTTTAAACCACGCAGTGTCCCCTTGTTCTGTTTGTATTATTGCCTCTTTCTTAATCCATATACAAACTCCTCAGGAGCACAAGTATGTGTTCTGGAATTCTCATTCTCTACAACATTATCCATATGCATTATGAGGAGACCAAAAATACCATCCTTCAGTCTTCAAGGTGATATCTTTGCTTTTCAACACTTTAAAGAGGTCTTTTCCAGCACACTTGCCAATGTAGTGTTTTGATTCCTTGACTGCTGCTTCCATGAGTGTTTACTGTGGATTCAAGTAAAACGGAATCCTTGACCACCTCCACCTTTTCCCCATTTATCATGATGTTACTTATTGATCCAGCTGTGAGGATTTTTGGTTTTATGTTAAGATGAATATGTATATATACTAAATGTATATATAGATAATCCCTTCATAGCCCTATCTGTATATCTGCCATATTTTTTATGCAAGTAACATGTACCTTCTATGTTTGCTAACAGATTCCTCCTCCTTCAAGGTATTTTTATAAACACCATAAAAAAAAATGGCATAGTGGCCCTGAGGAAAGTACCTCTAGGAGGAGGGAGCATTTGGCAAACAAGCTTAGCAGGTGTGTTATTGGCATAAAATTTTGATATGTATCTACATGTTGTTACTGTGTGCCATGGAGTCAATTCTGACCAATAGTGACCTTATAGGACAGGGCAGAAGTGCCCATAGGGTTTCCTAGGCTATGATTTTTACAGAAGCAGATCACCAGGTCTTGTCTCCCAGGGGGCTGTTAGTGGGTTCAAACCACTGACCTTTCAATTAGCAGTCAAATGCTTAACTGCTATGACACCAGTGCTCCCTATTTATTGATCCATCCATCCACCCCATTAACCTAAATTAAACGGGAGCCCAACTCAGCTTCCCCTTAGATGGATCTTCAAAATGCCCATGGCTGCTCCCAAGTCCATCCACCATCCTCTACTCCCAACCCACCCAAGAAATAAATGAGGAATGGAGGGCTGGAGGGAAATCATACGGCCATCTTAACCAACTGTGGTTAAAATAATCTCACTTAATATTACATAGTAAATATTACACATTATATACTATATATTACACATAATATGACATATTAAATATGCACTATTTATGACTCTATGAACGTAGTGTCAGCACCTTCTCTGGACTTTGGGGAGGGTGATGTGTATCAGGCTCTAAAAGTCCCTCACAGGATTCACACAGAGAGCATGGCACAGTGCCTGGCTCCGGAAGTGATGGGTATCCTCATGTGTGCCCGAGCCACATTTCTGATGGGGGCAGGTGAGGCCGGTCCCAGCATTTACTAACCCCCACTACACGAGCATAGCTCGCCTTTCACCATCTAACTGAACCCCAGGAGGTGGGCTGGGCCCAGGGCAGCAAGGTCCCAACATTCACTAACACTCAGTTACTTCCACTGAAACATTTTGGATTTTAATTCAGAGAGACAAACATTTAATAACTGTGCTAGACAAGCATTGGCTACAGTCTGCAGCTCTAGCAAAATACTATAATTCAGACATTGGCTCAGTTTGCTAAAACATGCCAAGGACAACCGTATTTCAGAGTCTTGTCAATTTTTCCATTCCTTCTCTTCTTTGCTCCCTCTGCACCTTAATCACACCACTGAGCTTCCCAAACTGATACTGTAAAGCTGGTCGTCTTACCCCTCACTGACAGTTAACACCATGTGTTAACTTGGTTTTTCCATGCTTCTCCGAGTTCACATGTGATCACTCCCATGACTGCATCTGCTGTGAGTAGCCAATCAGTTGAAAAGGTGTTTCCTTAGGAGTATACCCTGCATCTGAACAGATGCAGATTTTTTGGCTTTTTTGCTCACTCCAGATCCCAGCTGCTGCCTCCTGTTTATCTGACCTCCAGCTCCTGGGGCCTGAGCTATTAGCTTGTCTGTAGATCTGGGAATGTCTCAGTCTTCACAGCCTCCAACTTGCTGATCTTGGGTCCACAGGCCCCTGTGGCTACGTGAACTGCGAGAAGTCTCCCTTCTGATCCACTGCCTTGGGATGTTCTATCTTCTACAACTGCAGGAACCCTTTCCTTGATATAAATCTCTCTCTCTATTTATACACTTTGCTGGTTGGGCTTCTCTAGATAACCAAGACTAAGCTACCTCTTTAATCTCTGCAGGTGGTTTACTTGAAGAAGCCTTGGGCTACTCCACACGATACACCCCAGACCATGGCACCTGAGGATCATCTAGGGATCTGCTGTACACTTGGGACTTTGGAACTGGTTGGACTCAGATTCACAAGAAGGACCCTGCTCTCCTCCCAGGAAGGAGCCCTGGTGGTACAGAAGGTAAAGCACTTGGCTGCTAACCAAAAGGTCAGCATTTTGAACTCACCTAGTGGCTTCATGGAAGAAAGATGTAGCAGTCTACTTCCATAAAGGTTACACCTTGAAAACCCTATAGGGCCATTCGACTCTGTCCTAAAGGATCACTATTAGTCTGAATCTCCACGAGAGCAACATATCTTTTGTACTTTATTTTTCCTCCTAAGAAATTTTACATTGACTTTTTACAGTAGTTTCCAACAGCCCTAAGAGACTCCTCAAGGCAATCCTTCAGAAGAAGGGCCATGATCCCAGTTGGTAACACCTGTGTACCCAGAATTTGCCGGGAAGCAGCAACCATGATAGATGGTAGAACCAAAGGGAACTGTCATAGTCTCTTCTCTCTAATTATGTTTCTAACTCCTTTGGAAATAGTAAAGCTTGTATAGGATAGGGAAGCTCCGTTGTCTAGTTGTTATTGAAACATTTAGTTGGGAGAAATTACACTGATGGGGAGTAACAAAGTCACCCCATCCACTCCCCAGGGAGTCAATGACTTTCTCCAGGATCAAACCAGACATATAATGAGAGCAACATACTTAGTCTGCACACTGCACTGAGCTCAGGGTGAACCGCCTCTACTCAGTGGAGCCCTGGTACCCACAGAAGCATCGTAAGAGGCAGGCACACAAAATAAGGCTGCAATCAAAGCCATGGTCATTAGAAACCATAAAGCCTTCTTTGGGTCCCAAATTTATTTGGAACCAGTGTGAGCACATCTTTTCAGCTTGCTTTCAAAGGTCATGTCAGTAGCAGGAATATTTTCCTATTTCAGTGAACTTTCTTCTGAAACCTAATTTTCATGGTTGCCATTGTCTGCGCCCATAATTGACTAAACCAAACCCTCTTTGTCTATTCATTGTTTTCACATTTTACTATATATAAAGCAAGGAGACAAATCTTTAGGAACCTTTACATCTATTTCCATGGGATATTTTCCTAAAAGTTGAATTTCCAAACTCAAGGGGCATATATAACTGCGTGTTTGTATGTGTGTATACAGATACAAATATAGGCACAGACATAGACATAGAGTCAGAAGCAGAGATAAAGATTTGTTCTTGTAAGTTGCAGCTGAATCAATTTTAACTTGTAGCGACCCCATGTGACAGCACAAAACTTGCCCATATGGCTTTCTAGCCTGTAATCCTTACAGGAGCAGACTGCCAGTGCTTTCTCCTGAGGGACCTCTGGTTGGATTCAAATTGTACACCTGTAAGTTAGCAGCCAAGTGTCTAATTACTGCACCATCACGCCTCCTTGAAATAAATATACACACTATCACTTATGTGTGTGTATGTGTAATTTATACACACAATTATATATCTATGTGTGTAAAATCATATAATTTTAATATATACTAGATTATGAGCAAGCTCTGTTCCTAAGTTTGTCTTTAAGTTGAATTTGTTTGTAAGTCCCAACAGTTAGGTATGGTTCATATCTAATGTCAGTTTGTCAGATACTCTTGTTGGAGACCATAGAAGAAATAAATATTCACCTGTAGTTTATTTCAGTTCTCCTATTAAACTGTGAATACATTTAAATCTTTAAATATTTAATCTATAAGTAACTTTAATATATGAGAGAGCCTATGAATCTAACTCTATTTTACTTTTGAAAGTACTTTCATTATTCTTCCAGCACTGTCCATTGAATAATCAATCTATTTCCAGATGAATACCATATAGGGAATGCTTATCGACGGTGCTTGGCTTGGCTTGGCTATACATACATGAATCTATTTCTAATTTTTCTATTCTGTTGCACTGACCTGTGTGTCTAAATATATCCATACCCACCCACCAACAATGGTTCTAACTCATAGTGACCCTACAGCACAAAGCAGAACTACCCCATAGGACTTCTAAGGCCGTATGCACCTCTTTCCAGAAGCAGACCACAACATCTCTCTTCTTTGAACTGGCTGACCTTTGGGTTACCAGCTGAGCATTCTAACTGCTGCAGCAACAGGGCTCTGTCATACCACCAGTATGGTACAACCATCACGGATTGGAGATGGTGTAATTACCAGTAATGTTAGATAGAGCTCAGTCTGGGAACCAGACTGTCAGAGTTTACACCTGTCCTACCTCTTACCGGCCATACAACCACACATGAGTCTGTTAATGATGCTCTGCCTTAGAGTCTGCATCTATAAAACAGAGGTGATAATCCAGTGTGCCTCATAAAGTTGTTGCAGAAATTAAAATGAGTTCATGGATAAGATGTGCTTAAAGCAGAGCACAGTGAATGCTCAATAAATGTCTTAAAAATATATCGCAAACCAAAACCCCACCATCAAGTCGATACCAACACGGCCCTGTAGCACAGAGTAGAACTGCCCATAAGATTTCCAAGCCTGCAATGATTACAGAAACAGACGGCCACATCGTTCTCCCACTGAGCAGCTGGTAGGTTCGAACCGCCAACACGCTGATGTGCAGTCGAAAATTAACCACTGCGTTACCACGGGTCCTTCAATAAATGTTAGCCATTATTTACTATACTTTTTAATGCTTTTTAGTCATTTAGTCTCAACATCAACATCAATGTCAATGTTTCTCATTGTTTCACAATAAATGATGACATTACCTTCACATTTAGAAAGTTTCACTTCTGTAGTTTTGTTTAGCATTATGGTGTCACGTCTCTCAATTTCTGGTGTATGATGTGTTGGGCTAAATGCTAAATTTCAAACCAGGCTGGATGCCAGATTCTACCCAAAGCATTTTTGAGACTATTAAATTAACCACATGTTGTTTTACTTTGATTTATTAATGTGATATACATTCACTAATTTCCTAATACAGGATTCTTTCTACAGGCCAAGGACACACCCTATTTTACAGCGGTGTATTCTTTAATATATTACCGAAATAGGTTTGCCAGGGTTTGTGTGCATGTGTGTGCGTGTGTGTCTCTGTGTGTGTGCATATGATGGATGCATCTGTCTTCATTTGGGAAACTGTCCTATGTATTCCCTTGATAAATTCTGCAACCAGCATTGTTTTTGGCTTTCTCAGGAAAGGAATTCATGTACCTACCCAAAGAAATCCTCTTCAATTTCATCCCATCGCTGTACGGCCTAGAAAGTGCTCTAAGTGCGAGGTAGAAGGAGGTACCTTGGCCAGTTTCCAGACTGGGACAGGCTTTTAGTCATGCCAGATCATCTCAAAGGGAGACAGGGTGATATGATGTCTCTGTGGTCAAATTCCCATCTTTCTTAGAATCCTGGGATTTCTTAGTTATCTAGTGCTGCTGTAACAGATATACCACAAGTGGGTGGTTTTAACAAACAGACTTTAGGGAGTTAGAAATCCAAATTCAGGGTGTCAGTTCTAGGGGAAGGCTCTTTGTCAGTTCTGGAGAAAAGTGCTTGTCTCTTTTGAGCTTCTGCTCCTAGATGACCTTCATGTGGCTTAACATGTATCTTTTCTCACTTCTGCTTCTCTCCTTCCCTTGTTTAAGCCCTTTTATATCTCAAAACATATTGCCTTAAAACACATCCTACATCAATCCTATCTCATTAACAAGGCAGAGAAAAATCATCCCAGAAGGGAATGTTAACCATAGGCACAGTGGTCAGGATTCACAACACAGATTTTGGAGGGACACAGTTCATTCCATAACATGGACCCATTGCACAGATTTGTAGAATTGCCCACCAAGTCAATGCCAGTCTCCTTCAGGGATCCCCAGAACCTGCTTCAAACACCAGTCATATACACATCAATACAGTGGAATATCGGTTGCCATGGTGTCATTTCCAACCCATAGCAACACTAAAGGACAGAAGAGAACTTTCCCATAGGGTTTCCCAGGCTATAAACCTATACAAAAGCAGACTGCCACATCTTTCTCCCACATGGAGTGGCTGGTGAATTCAAACTACTTACCTTTTGGTTAGTTGTCAAGTGCTTAACCACTGAGCCATGAGGCCTCCTTATACAGTGGAATGTTACCCAGCAATAAGAAGGAATATACTATCAATACATGCAACCACATGGGCAAGTATCAAATGTTGGTTGTTAACTGAAAAAAGCCAGATTCACACAGTCATAAAATACGATTCTACTCATTTAACATTCTGGAAAATTCAAAATGATAGGGAGACAGTGACCAGATCAGTGATCCCAAAAGTTTAGAGTGAGGGAAAATTCAAACTACAAATGGGCAACGGGGCAGAATTTGAGAATGGAAAAACATACTGCAGGCAGGTGACGAGGATTGAATGCGTTTCTGTCTGTATAATTCTTTGGTGTATGTTTGACATCTTACCTAAACAAACCAGTTCCCATTAAGTCAGCTCTGACTCACAGCAACCCAATGTTTCAGGGTAGAACAAGTCCATAGGGTTTTCACCGCTGTAACCTGTTGGAAACAGACTGCCAGGCCATTCTTTCCCAGCGCTTCTTTGTGGGTTCAGTTTCATTACTGGCTGAGCTTTTAACCATCTGCCTACCCAAGGACTCCTGACATAATACTTTCCTTAAAAAACAAACACACGGCACCAGAATTTGTATGAAGCCTGAGATCCCCATTCTTACTCAGACGGTTTGATCTTTATGCCAAACTCACTGCTGTAGAGTTGATTCCAACTCACAGCAACCCTACAGGATACGTAGAACTGCCCCATAAAGCACCTTGTGGATTCGGATTGCTGGCCATTTAGTTAGGAGCCGTAGTTCTTAACCACTAAACCACCAAGGTTTCCATCTGACCCCTTAGTTCCCCCTAAATGGCCTACTGCACTAATGCACTATCCACGGACTTAATAAATCCACAGAAGGAAAGACAAAAAGAGACAGTCGGTTAAGGAAACAAACACAGCCCACACTTTGGCTCAGCCACAGGAAATGGCTGTGCTAATGTCTTCTGGTCTGAGCAAAGAGGAAATTGCTCCCAGGGTTAGCAACTTTGCCATATTAGGACCTCGCTGGGAATCCAACAGCCAGGTACAGCGTGCTGCAAAGTCTGAGCTTCCAGCAAAAAGTCACTGTTCATAGCACAGCTGAGAGCCCACCACAGCAGGACGTGCTCAGCACACAGAACACACCTTCCTGGCCTGGCAGGGCTAGAGGTAATCCTGTGGGCTCCTAGAGGGCGGCAGCCCTACAGGCTCCAAGGCCTGGTCTGCAGGAAGGCTTGACATTGGAGGCCCTCTCCCCAGGCAGGCTGCCAGACGGGAGGACATGCCAGCATCCACAGTGTGGGCACTGAGTCACCTGTGATCTCCGACCAATGCTGTACACAGAACGTCAGCATGCGATACTCCACACCCTGGATCTGCAGCCTTATTGCCAGAGACAGATAAATTGCGACTGTTTTTTCAAAATCATTTCCCTTGCCAGGGCTGAGCTACTAAAGTAACGTCTCAGAAAAGTTAAACAATTAATGGGTAAAACTGCACCGAATCCAGCCCTTCCTTTGATCCAGAATGGAGGAGAACGGCTTGTATACTCAGGAGCTCACCAAGTTCTTGTTTTGTTGATTAGAAGCTGCCTCCAGAAGTCACCGAGTTACAGCTAACAGAGTCAAAGTGTGAATGGGGAGAGCAGGTGGGACGGTGAGTTCTTGTGTACTCCGTTGTTGCCTACAACAAAAGAACTTTCCTGTCTCACGACAAAGGGTAGTATTGGGGGAAACACAAACTTTGCCTTCCTGAGACACAGGAATGGCTCAAGTGATTTGGTAAAGCTAGGCGGGTACTAGGCTCTCTTTTACTAGCAGGCAGGGTCTCAGATGGACCTCCTTGCTTCTGTACTCTCTTTGCCCAACTGCACTCAGGTGCTGTGCCCCTCTGACCTGATGTCCCAAGGTGTTTTTTCCTTCCAGATCAGTTACAATCAGGCCACCTGGGTGGAGCTCCTGGGTAATGCAAACACTTAAGTGCTCCACTACTATCATAAATCTTGTGATTTAAATTCTCCCAAAGTTGCCACGGAAGAAAAGCCTGGTGATTTACCTCCAAAACTCAGCCACTAAAAGCACTATTGAACACAATTCTCCTTTAACATACCTGGGGTCACCATCAATCAGTGTCAACTGGACAACAAAGTGTTTTCTAAGCCCATCTAGGCATACCTGCTTTCCTTATGATGCAATGATTAAGAACTCAGCTGTTAACCAAAAGGCTGGTAGTTCTAATCCGCCAGTTGCTTCTTGGAAACTCCATGGGCAAATCTATGCTGTCCTATAGGGTCACTATGAGTCAGAATTGACTCAACAACAATGGATCTGGTATGGTCCGGGCCCCTCATTCTCTCTCTACCCTGGAGACAAGTAAGTCAGCGCTGGTTGTTCATACCACTGAGTGGGCAGGTAAATCAAAACAAGGCTAGCTTGAACTGGACCTGAGCCCTGCCATCCTGAAAAACAGTAGCCACTAATAAAGCATCCTACCCTGCTGTATTCTGGGAAGAAGCTTACTGCAGAGATCCACTCTTCCCCATGTGACTTAGGTAAGACTTGCTCACGTCTACCTACAACCGGGCCTAACACAGACTTCCCAAATTTCCACTCTTCATCTCATTAATGATTGAGCTGTTTCCACTGACCACTCCAGACCAAATGACTTAACCAAGCTTTATTCTGACTTCTCTCCTGACCAATGGCCCATTCCAAGGATGGGCTGACCCACTCTGAAACTTCATTGAGCACTGGAATGAGGAACAACCTCCCGAATGACCCCTTTCCAAGGATCACTGACCACAAAGGAAACCATTTGGAGCACAGTTACTCAATCATGCCACGTGCTCACCCTCCTCCCCAATAAGCACATCTTTCTAGCCTGGTTGACACCAGCATGTAAGAGAAATGAGCTTTCTGCCAGTCTTCTGAGACACAAGTCTTACGGCCAGAGTGCCTTCCCTATTGTAATCTTCCTCCTCCCTCTCTTGCAAGAACCCATCGCCATAAAGTCAATTCCAACTCATGGCAACCCCGTAGGGCAAAATAGGACAGCCCCATAGGGTTTCCAAGGTTGTAACATCCACAGAAGCAGACTGCCATGTCTTTCTCCTGCAGAACATCTAGGGGGTTCGAACTGCCAGCCTTTGGTTAGCAGCTAAGGGTGCAACCAGAACTAACTCCCTGTGGCAGGGGTTCCCCTGAGTCAAGCTGTTTCTTACTCCTGTCCAGACTTACGGCACTTTCTCCTTGACACTGTCTTCAGAGATGAAGCCTACCTCTCATGTGAGACTTAAACCACATTCCCTCACTAGAAACTTAAACCCAGCTTAACAGACATGCTGGATTCAAGGGTTAAACAGTGCTCGTGCTGATGAAAAGGTGAAGCATCTACTTCTAGATCTGTCATGTGTAGGCAGCACCAGTTACATCTCGGAGAGAAAGACAGTCAAGAGGCCAGATCGGGGTGTCCTAAACACTTACACTCTGCCTATGGGCCCCTTCCAGTCTCTTTGTACTCCTAACCCCAGGATAGGCCCTCTCAGCCCACACCCCAACCCCTGCACATTCCTTAAGCAATAAAACAGTTTTCTCAAGAAAGAACATCAGCTTCTCCCATTTCTCAGGGACACAGATCAGCACCAGGAGCCCAGGCAGGTATAAGAAAGCTGACATTTCTCTCTTCTGTGACACAAAACGCTTCCAGGCACTCGGTCTCCACAGTATGCTACAAAAGCATCCTTCAGCTCTCCAGCTCCATTCAGTCCTGGGGTGCCTCCAGAGGACACACACAGGGCCGCCTCTGGTTTAGCCTCCCGGCTCACAATCTAAGCAGCTCAGGACTTAGGAAACCCAACTGCTGGGGGCCTTGGGTGGCAAGAGACTTGGGTATGATTACTTTGCTTCTCTTCCTCTGAAGCTTTTTTCTGTGACCACTGCCGCTGAGCAATGTGAACACCAACCTATAGACACAACACAAGAGAATTATAAACCCAGTGCTCTGAGGATGAGTGTCATGGCCAGTCTGTGGGGCCACATCAGAGAACACCACCTGGAAAAGACTGAGACCAGGCAACCAAGTTCTTAACAACCACTTCAGGGAGAAAAAAGAGACCAAAAAAACAACAGGGATTACATGAAATTCAGAGCTGGCAAGATTGAGATTCAAATGTTTTGCAGCAGGTAGTTCATGCCAAATGCTGGGTAGATGTTTTTGCAAATATGATCTCATTAAATACCTACTACTCCTACCCCCAAAAGATGAGTTGATTTAAAGCCAGAGACATTTAATGTAAAAACAGAATGAGGAAAACCCTGATATTTTAAAGGCAAGCAGCAAGACTTTAGAATTCTCTACCCATCACATACAGAATACCTTCACTGTCCGCTCATCTGCGTATTACCATTCTTTCTGTCTATTCCTTTCAGTTCACTTGATCTTAAATGGCAGTGGCACATGAATTGTTTCATCAAAGATACTTTATTATGGGTGTATTGAGGAATTTTCCGAGGAAAATTTTGACAGGACCTACTTCCCAACTCACCCCTGGAATTCAGAATGCAAGCCCCAGGTGAGATTTCAACCCACTGTTACATTCTGTGATCGTCACAGGAGAGAAGGTGGCAAGCCCAGGGAGAGACAGTGCACTCAGTATTTTGACTGCTCATAATTTAAAACCTTTGGGAAGACGCTGGTTGGCTGGGTCTATCACTGAACAAGGCGAATGCAGCGGGACCAGTGGTTCAGGAAAGTAAAACCTGCAAAAGTTGAAATCCACATGAGGTGGAAAAGCCATCAGAGAAGGAAAACTCTACTACATTCCACTAAAATGCACAACAGAAAAGGAGTGAAACCGCACTTCTGAGATTCAGGAAACTGTGAGACTCAGAAAACAAGACAGTCCCATGGAGTTCCAGAGCTCACAGGTTTCACTGGAGCAGAATTCTCTCTCTCCGTGCAGGAGACTCAAACCCTGGTGGTGTAGTGGTTAAGTGCTACGGCTGCCAACCAGAAGGTCCGCAGTTGAGATCCACCAGGCACTCCTTGGAAATGCTAGGGAGCAGTTCTACTCTGTCTATAGGGTCGCTACAATCTGGAATTGACTCACTGGCAGCGGGTTTGGGTTTTGTTATTGTTGTTTATACAGGAGAGTCCGATTCAGTTCCCTGGAAATGTACCTCACGCACAGCCCTCACTCGTCCGTCGGTGGTGGATCACATGCTGCTTTGACAAACAGGTTTCAGCCCAACCAGGAAGAAGGGTCTGGTGATCTACTTCTGAAAATCTGTCAGTGAAAGCCCTATGGACCACAACAGCCTAACCCACAGCCGATTATAGGGATGGTGCATAACCAGGCAACATTTCACTCCATTACACATGGGGTCGCCCTGAGTTGGGGACCAATCAGAGGACAACTAACAATAACAAGGTAAAGGTGGCATCAGAGACAGAAAAAAAATGAATGCAGGAAGAAACTATGGTAGATCCTTATTATGAAATACTATGTAGCATGAAATATTAATGCATGAAACATGGATGAACATCAAAAATAGTATACTGAGTGAAAAAAAGGCAAACACAAAAGACTATATAGTATTTGATTCCTTTGATATAAAATTCTAGAAAAGGCAATACTATGGTGTCAAAAAACTATAGCATCAAACAGTGATTGCCTGGGGCAGGGAAGGGGGGTCAGGAACAGTGGAGAGAAGGGGTAGAGAACTTTTTATGGTGGGAAAATGATTCGCATCCTGATGTAGAGGTTATGTGATTGTATACAATGACCAAAATTCATCATACTGCACATTTTAATTTTATAGACTGAAATAATACCTACAGAAATGTGTAAAAAGAAAGGATAAATGTCATGGTTTCTCTCTCACACACACATATTAGAGAATTTTATTCAAACAAAAGACTATTATGAAATTTGGGTCAAAATAAGGAACCAAGGAGAGTCAGATTCTTCCATTCTGATTTCTCTTTTCAGATGTGTGAAAAAAGAAAAAGCAAAGAAAGAAAACAAGAGAGCACACATTTAATTTTTTTTCCTTTCACATCAGGGCCCTAATCAGTGCAGAGAACTAGGTAATGAGTAAGACCAAGAGTGTTTAATTAAACGGAGTAATCATTAAACTGGATTTAAGAGTGCTGGTGTTTGCAAAACAACACAATATTTACAGACATTTTCTTCATCCCCTTCATTAGTTTCAGACGCTGTAGGAAATATGAAGGTTGAAAACAGGTCCTAATGAGATCATGCAAATTTTAACTACCGAGGTTATGGTGGCGAGGAGATAACGCAGAAAAATCATCATGATGAAATGTTACATGAAGAAAGCCAAGATACAAATATGAGTCTACACTAACATGACAGGTGGTTTGAAAATCATAAACGTGGTAAAGGGAGGGGGGATCTGGAACTAAAATTCATCAATGACTGTACAAGAGAGGCGCTGCTGCTAGTTGTCGGTTCCCATTCAGTTGGTTCCAACTCGTGGTGACCTTATGTGCCACAGAATGAAACATGTCTGGACCTGTGTCGTCTTCATGATCACCGGCATGTCGGGGCCCACTGTTGCTCCTGTGTCAGGCCATCTCGTGGTGGGCTTCCTCACTATCAGGGACCCTCTACTTTACCAAGCATGATTTCTTTTTCTAGCGATTAGTCTTTCCTGATGGCCCATCCAAAGTAAGCAAGATCAAGTCTCGTCAAGTCCTAGAGCAATAACTTCATTTTCATCAGTCTCTGAAATTTCTGAAGTATGATTTTAGTACTTTTAAAATAAAAGTTAATTTAGACACATAAAAGCCATACTTGTTCACTAGCTCTTTGCTTCTCCTTAGCCAAAGCCAGACACCATCAAGTCAGATCCAACTCCTCCTTAGAACAGGACAAAATTGGAAAGAGCTCTCCATAGTGTCTGTGTCTAGTCTCTTGCCAATGTGTTCACAATCCATTCCAGGCTCTTGCTGTAACCAAGACCGTGACACTGCTCTTTGCAAGGACATCCGTGACTACCATGTTGCTAAACCCCAAGGCCAACTCTCAGTCCTCATCACACCCGACCAGTGAACACTTGCCAACTGCTCATCGCTCCCTCCTCCCTTCTCTTGGATTCCAGATTCTGATCCCTCTAACTTGTCCTCCTACCTCACTCCTTCTTAGTCTCCATGCTGGACTCTCCTCCTCCTCTTGATCTCTAGATGCTAAAGATCCTTGAACTTCTTCCCTGCATATGCCTGTGAACCTTGTCCAGACCCATGACATTACGTATACTGACTATTCTCAGTTGTACCACTTCATTCTAAGTCTCCCTCCTTGACTCTTAAGACTTGCACAGGCATTCCCCATTTTAAGATGTATTCCAGTTATGATGAACCACAATTGCAACCATCTTTTGTGTGTGTGTGTGCATCTTATCATGAGTAATATGTACTACATGTATGTCTCAGTCACCTGGTACTGCTCTAACAGAAAATACCATGAGTGGAAGGCTTTATGAACAGAAATTTTATTGTCACAGTCCAGTAAGCCACAAATTCATTTATGAGTTGCAGGTCCCTTCAATAAGAGAAATTATCACAGTCTGGTAGGCTAAGTCCAAACTCAAGGAGAGTATCTCAGCACAGGAACCTCTGGTCAAAAGGGCATGCTCTGCTCTCGGTGCTGCTTTCTTGGTGGTGTGAGGTTCCCAACTTCCTCTGCTCACTTTTCTCCCTTACATCCCACAAGCTTGTAACCTGAGTCCTGCCTCACTAACACAACCACAGCCCGTTCTCCACCATCAGTAGCACAGAAGCAGGATTCACAACAGATGGGAGGAATGGCACCATATTGGGACCCATAGCTGAGTTAAATCAATGCATACATCTTTGGGGGGAACACAATTCAATCCATGACCACGTACTATGTACAGTGCTGCGGCACGTAATTTGCTGATGTTATTCTCAGATGGTCACTTGTAGATGTTCAAGGCTATGACTGATAAATATACAGAAGATAAAAGGAAATAATAATGAAAATTAGGAAAACATGAGGCATTTGACTTGCATCAGAACCAACTTATAACAGACTTGTTGGAACCAAACCCTGTCCTAAGTCAGGGACTATGTATATATACAGTTGCCTAAGTGACATGTCCACATGGATATCAAACAGATTATCTCCAGCCATACATGTCCAAAGCTGATGTTCTTCATCGCCCTCTAAACCTGTTCCTTCTGAATCTTTCCCTGGTGACTCAGCATCTCTTGTTGGTCCCTTCAGTTCTCCTTGTACCTCTGTAAATAGTTGCTTCATTAAATTCTCCTCGGTTAAACTCCTGCAGAGACCTTCACTGATACCCTAGTATCACATACCCTGAGTGACCCTATTATAACATCCTTGGAGAAGAGACCCCCCCTTTCCTGTCACTCCCTACTTCACAATCCAGCTGTCCCAGCTCAACTGAAGATCACGCAGACACACTGTAGCAGTTTATGACCTCACACTTTTATCTTTCCAGCCCAGACCATACTTGCCTTAGTCTCTCCTCACTCCTGGAAACTTTGTTCAAGCACCACTCTCTCAGGGAAGCCTTCCCTGAGCGTCACCCCTACCCCAACCTAGTTTGGTGTCCCACCCCTGCTGTCCCCGACACTTTTCTCACACCTCTTTCAGGAAGGATGCTACACCCAACATTTTAGACAGCTGAAGCTCAGTAACAGCACTCATCACAGAGCATACTGGTGCTCAATTATACCCACTGGAGGGCCAGTTCACATCCACAAGCATGTTCATCCATCATGCCTGAGAACTACGCCTGGAAATCTAGAACTTTTGAGGTTACGTCCATGGCTTTCTGGATTCACTCATGAAAACCCAATGCCATGGAGTCAATTCCAACTCACAGTAACTCTATATGACAGAGAACAACTCCACAGGATTTCCAAGACTGTAATCTTTTTTTTTTAACATGTTGTTTTTACATTTATTTGTTTTCTTAGACTACTGGTGAGATTGTTATGTTGTTAAGACCTTTGAATTTCTTTTTTCTAATTGTACTTTAAATGTAAGTTTATAGAACCAACTAGTTTCTCATTAAATAGTTAGTATACATACTGTTTGATGACACTGGTTAACAACCAGATGACACTGGTTAACAACCCTCCCTTCTCAACGCTGGCTTCCTTATGACTAACTTTACTGTTTCCTCCTGCCTTCTAGTCCTTCTTCTTGGGCTGGCAGGTTCCTCTAGCCTTGTTTTGCTTTAGGGCCCTGTCTAATCTTTAGCTGAAGGGTAAATCTTAGGAGTGACTTCATTACTTAACTAAGCTAAAAGGGTTCCAGAGGCGACACGCTCAGGCCAGTAAGTCTGGTGTTTTGGTGAGTCAGAATTTTGTTTTATATTTTATCCAAGCTCAGTCTGGAACCCTCCACTATGATCCCTGTCAGAGCAATCCATGGTGGTACAAGGCTGTTATCTTTATGGAACAGGTTACCAGGTCTTTTGTCCCACAAAGCAGCTAGTAGAATTGAACCACTGACCTTTCAGTTAGCAGCCACGTACTTAAACACTGTGCCACCAGACTCTCTTTTGGGTTCACAGACAATATAAATGAGTAAAGCCACTAAGTAGGCAATATAGAGAGGGGTGGGCTCTTTAGCAAATAAGAAAATATGTATAAATCCAAACTAAAGGCATACAAAATAATTTTGAGAGGACACTCTGTACCCAGAAGTGTGCACACTTGTGCATTGAGCTGGGCTCACAGTCCAGGAATTTGTGACATCTAAGCCAAATGACATACAAAGGCCCTAAATGTGTAAGACCACAGGGATTAATACTGAATGAAGACTTCCTGATGGGCAGAAAATGCCTGTCCACAATTTTCCAAGCGACAACATCCACACATCACTGACTAGGTGACGACACACATTTCACATGTGTCTTCAGCCCCTTCTTACAATGGCCCCATGGGTCAAGATCCTTAGTGCCCCTATTTCACCTTAGAGGAAACTGGAACCCAGAAAAGGCAACTGGCTTAGCAAGGTCACACACAGCGAGGACTTGGAAGAGCTGGAAGCCCTGGAGCCAATCCCAGGTGTCCTGCCTACAGTGCTGGGCCAGTGGACCCTTCACAACTAGGGGACACTCCAGAGTTTGCTGGGATGACAGTGTCAGACCTCATCAGGATGTTCCCTATTTCAAACCCAACCACACATTCTAGACACATGCTTTGGACCCACATGAGAAATCTCATTAAGATTACTTTTGATAGCTAACTTTTCATCATGTCTCTCTCTCTCTCATCTTCATTTATCCTTGTGTTACGAGGCCCTGGTAGACCTCCAGGATTAAAACAGCAACAGGCTAAGCTGAGGAAGGCTGTGGCGTTGGCATGTAACACAGCCCTCCACTCTGATCATCGAAGCAGCCACAGTCCAACGAAGAGGCTGCGCAGGACTCAGCAGCATCCGAGGCCACATCTGTGAGCCTAGAAGGAAAGATTACTTGCTGCCCAAAGTACTCCTGAATGGGGAGTGACACTGAAGCAAGCAGTCCCAGCTCTTCCCAAACCTCATCCAAATATTTGATTGCCATGATGGCTTCAGTGAAACAGCTTTGAATTACATCCTCAAGGTGAAGAAGGCTGAACTCACAATGAGCTGCGATTATGTGCGGAGAACACAGAAGAAAAATCACCTGGGCGTCACACTGATCCTAAAACCCAGCTGCTGTTAACCCCATTTCACAGATAAAGAAATAGGGATTCCCCTAGGTGAGGCAGGTGAGCAAGACAGAACTGAGAGTTAACACGGGCCCACTGAACCATTGACTCTATGTTCTTATACCTCACCTAGGGGGTCTCAAATTCTATAGGTTGTATCAGTCTCCTGAGCATCTGGTTAAATGCAGATTCCTTTTGCACCCAGAATTATGCTTCAGCAGCTCAGGGAAGGGGCCAGAGTATCCACGTTTCTAAAGAGCCTCCCACGTGAACACAGGACAGGAGTTCCTTAGCTCTAACATGAGCGCCACTGTGGTTCCATCCTGCTGTCCTTCAGAAGAGTGAAACACCCTCCCAAATGGAGGTCTTAATGATCCAAATGACAAGACCTAAGAGCATACCTGGGTCCAGAGGCCAGTCTGGGCAGCCAATGCTGGCTTCCAGATGGTGCTTTCCAAATTGCAGTCTCTCTCATGCCACCCTGACATTGGGAATATACATTATCTCAGGGCCCACCCCAGTTCTATAAAATATCACGTGCACGTGCACAGCGTGCATACTCCATTACGGCCTCCAGCAGCCCTAGAAGCTAAAATGTCCTGGGTTATGCTATCAGGTGGTGTCGCAACCGGCACCCCAGTGACCAACACTGGGCAAAACCCATATCCAAGGGAGACACAAAAGGGGATGAGAAAAAATTCACATCACACAAGATAAAGTTGAGGCCAGGTGGGACCAAGGTCTCTGGTGGAGAGCAATGGCTGCCGTTCCTCAATAGGAAACTTTATTTATAGGGTTACAATCAGGAGGAGGTTGGCAGGGCAGTCTATTGTGCCAAAAATGGTTACAATGGTATAGGTGCGTCTCATGATTGGCTGATCCATATGTGGAACTATCATCAAGGCATGAGGTAGAGGAAAGAGGCAACGGTCAGGCTTTCTCAGAGGCTCTGTCATGCTTGAGAAAGGCCTAAACATTTGTGCGGAAGTGTCAACAAGGTGGGAGATAAGAGGAAGGAGAGATGGAGACAAAGGTCAGGCTTTCCCGGAGGTTCTGTCATGCCTGAGAAAAGCCTAAACCTACATCAGTAAGACAATAGGTGGGACAGCACATTCCTAGCAACCCACAGCCAGGTGGTGTTTGCAACGGTGGTAGGTAATGATGTCTTTAGATGTCTGCATTGAGGGGACAGAAAATCTGAGAAGCCAATCAAGATTTAATAAACCTGAAAACTGAGGATCTGCTTTACAGAATCCTGGTACCACCCATACTAACATTTACTTAACATTTTTCTAATGACTTCACTTTTTTGTTGTAAATTTTTTTCATTCTGTTTTAGGTGAAAGTTTACAATTACTATTTCTCATGCATAAACTTGTAGGCACTTTGCTGTAGCTTCTCTCCCCACAGCTGACTGCACACTCCTTCCCGCCAACCCACGTTTCTCACATCCATTTAACAAATCCCCGTACCCCTCCGTCACTCCATCTCACCTAGGAATAGGAGCTACTACATGAGTCTCCCGGATGTGCCCAGGCCAGGTAGAACACATCCCACCACTATCATTTTATGCCTTATATACCAGTTCAAGCTTTTTCAGAAGAGTTGTCTTCTAGTTCTCAGTTAACAGAGAGTACAGGGGCCATGTCTTCTAAGGACCCTATAATGTGTCAGACCATCAAGTCTGGTCTTCTTACTAGAGTTCAAGTTCTGCACCGCACGTTTCTCCTACTCCATCAGGGACTCCTTGTTGAGTACCCCATGAGGGCCATCTTTGGTGACACCTAGGGACCATCTAGTTCTGGTCTCCTGTTGATGGTAGTGACTTCACTTTTTGTTAACTTACGTTAAAAGGAAATTCTATATAACTACTCAACATGGAAAACCACTCTCATCTGCCATAAGCAGATGAAGCTAAAAATGAAATTAGCAAAACAAAACAAAACCATCATCATCATCAGCTAAGTACAAGCATGAATCTAGCTGCCCACTTCTCATTCTGATCCTGAGACCTGTCTCTACATCTTAAAAACAGGCACTGGTAAATATTAGGGGAAAGGGTAGTACAATTATCCTAAAACTGAGAGGTCCCGTTGCATAAGGACAGATTCAGAAAGAACTGAAAAATAACAAGTTCTATGTGCAATCCAACGTTTCCAAACATCTTGCCCATGTACTGCTTAACATTTCAGTAGTGACACTCCACCTGTTGGGTGTCACCGGCCTAAGACAGTCACTTTCAGGGTTGAGTACAATCAGAACCAGCTAAAGAATCATGCAACGGCTGGGATCCACCTGGTAGGTTTCTGATTCAATAGGCCTGGGGTAGAACCAGAAACCCTGGGGGCACAGTGGTTAAGTTTTGGCTGCCAACCTACTGGCTGGCAGCTCAAATCTACCAGGCACTGCTTGGAAATTCTATGGGCAGTTCTGTCTATAGGGTCACTGTGAGTCAGAATCAACTTGGCGAATGGTTTGTTTTTTCGTTTTGTCTTGAGGAGTGGAACCTGAGAATGTGCCTTCCTAATGAGTTGCTAAGTGATGCTGGTGCTGCAAGTCTAGCAGCCATACTTGAAGAGTCACCAGCCTAGGACACTCAGAGCGGACGAAGAAAGCAAAAGGAAGCCTTGCTTCCGTGGTGTTCCCCAAAACCTAGGGAGGTGACGGTCACCACTGCATGCGAGTAGCAAGTGCTCTTAATTTCCACAGTTCTCTTGGAACATTCCAGACACTACACATCCTGTTATCCCAAAGCCCCAGCACCATGTAAGGCCTTCAATCATTTCACCCCAAGAATCTTCCAGAAGCCTCCTCTCAGAGGGAGCAGATCCCATCAGCTAGATCTTTTAGATGAGCTATATTGTTTCCTGATAAATCTCGAGGGAGGGTATCAAAAGTGTGACCGGCCTGTCACCCACTGACCCCTGAGGCAGCAGCAGAAGGTCTGGTCAAAAGGAGACACTTCCTTCCTTTGGGTCTGTAGCCTCATCCCAGTGGCTTCTGCACCCGCCCAAGGAATCACTTCTGGTCTGCTCTCTCCAAGCCCCACCAAGTCTAACCCCTGTCCAGATAGCTACAATTGAATCCCTCCCCTGACCCACATGACTGATAACTCACCCATCGCTGGGTCCCTTCCCACATCAGTTCTTACTTCCTAGAACAGCTCAGACCCGTCCCTTAACTCAATCCTTCCCCATGCAACAGACACTAACAACAAGTTGTGTTAGCCTGACCCTCCTTGGCTCCTGTCCCATAACCAGCAGGTTCCATCAGCCAAGAATAACAAATTTTTCAAAGCAACTCTTATTACAATTCATTCAACTACACCTGCTGCATTTTTAAGGCACTTTACAGAATCAAAGAAGGGATGAAGCAAACTTGTTTGACAGAAGATAGAAATCCCCCTCCATAAGGACTTCCCAGAGAAGCCTGGGCTGGGAGGTGGCTGTGGACCCTGATGGGAAGGGAGCTCACAGTCTTTGCTACCAACTGCCTGGGCTCCAGAACTACCTGGCCAGCTGAAATTCCACCTCACTGCCTGCCCCTGTGTGTGCTGGGCCTGGTTCCTGGCCTCTCTATCGGTCTCAGTTTCTGCATCTGAAATACAGACACTATCATCCCACCCACCTGCAGGATTGTTGTGGGATGCAATTAAATCATGCTTGTCAGGCCCCAGCAGGGTGCAACCAGGCTCACAGTGTGTTCCCAGGGATGGATGGCAGCAGCCACCAAAACTGTCACTATTATCACTGATTGAACAGCCACTCTAAGTCAGGGTGTTTGCAGCTCTTCCTCCAGGCCACCCCAGTGACTGTTGTTGCTTGGAAAAGGATGTTTACTGTAGGCACAAACAGGTGTAAGTCTCCATGCCAACACATATACATACATGCATGCACATACATGTACACACACACACACACACACACACACACACTCATTTAAGAGCCCCTTGCAGCCCTGGGAGCTAAAATAACACAGGATATGATACATAGGTGGAGTTTTTAATGGTGCTGTTGGAACTTCTTTAGATACATGCATTGAGAGGGGATAGAAAGCCCTGATCGAACAAACCCAGCTAACTGGAAAGTTGGCTGCTTGAGTCTAACCAGAGGTATCACGGAACAAAGACCTGGCAATCCAGTTCCAAAAAACCAGCCATGGAGCACAGTTCTCCTCTGACACATGTGGGATTTCCATGAGCCAGAATCAACTTGAGGGCAACTGGTCTGGATTCACCCCAGGACTTCACACTTGCCCTCTGAAACTAGAGCAAGGTTTGGCAACTGCCCAGCTGATGGCCGGCTTCACAAGTTAAGGGGCGGAATAAAAGGTGAGCTCTGCCTACGGGAACATGAGGAAGGTAAGGAAAGGGAGAGAACCTGGTGAGGTGACGTGGTAGAACCACTTCTGCCATCACAGACTCAAGTTCAAACCCTGCACACCACCTACTGTGGGCTGACACACACGACTTAACCTCTGCAGGATCCATTTTCTCTTCTGTAAACCAAGTACAGTACTGTGAGCGGAGCTGTCAGGGCAGCAAATACAGTTCTAATAATATAAACAAGCACTAATTAAGCACATATGCTGTCTCTGGTCTCTAGGCATTATCTCACTCAGTCCTCCAGCCACCTATAACAAGCACTAGCCATGCTTGTCATTTTACAGAGAGATCAAGTCACCTGCCCAAGGTCACACAGCCAAAAAAGGATTAAATTGGGACTGGAGCCACGCAGTCTGCCTCCCAGCCGCACCCAAGTAGCCCTTAAGCAGCACTGCAGAACTTGGAGCCTTGCACTAGGCAGCTGTTTCCTTCAATCAGGGTGGGGGTGGTAGGGAGGGGCAGGGGTGCCTTCCCAAACCCTCCATCTGACCATGGGAAAGGCAGTGAATCTACAGACCTCATTAATCTAAACCTAAGCTCATTGTGCAAGGCTCCAGTTCCCTGCCCCAAATTGAAACAGCTGCTCCTTCAATGTAATGGAACTCAAATGCGTGAAGAGCTTCGAATTTTAATTACGAAAGTCCTGATGAAAATCTGAATCAACAGCTGCTCCCGGCAAGGCAGCCCTGTGAGATGCCCAGAGAGAGCAAGAGGAAGACGAAGGCAGGACACAGCCAAGACAGGACGCAGATGACTGCAGCTGTCTAGGGAGGCCAGGCACCTGCAGCTGGGAGCCGTGGGGTGGACGGGATGGGCCGGGGATCAGCACGAAGAGGCAGAAGCCTCTGGGGCACACCTGTCCTCACTCCTAGAACTGTTTGCCTCTGGCATACTGTCTGTGACAATGACAACTTCGCTGATGACAGCAAGAGCTGTGGGGAGGTCCAAATGTGGTTTTTAATGGGCAAGGCAGAGGATGGGTACAGCTCCCCGGAGGCCAGAAAGGGGTCAGCCAGGGCAGGAAGCAGGTGGCCGAGGCATGGCCTTCAGCCAACCAACAGATGGCACATCACAACGGCATGGAGGCCTTCACTGCGACAGGAAGTACTCCCAGTTACTGAGCCCCCAACCTTCACTTCTCCAGGTGAAAGGTATTTCCAGTCCCACAACTACTACAGGGCAGACAGTACCATACAACACAAACGTCTGTCCCTATTTGCCTCTGCACAGAAGGAAAAGATACCCCATCCCCAAAACCAAACCAAACCCACTGCCATCAAGTCAGGTCCGACTCATAGCGACCCTGTAGGTCAGAGCAGAACTTCTCCATAGAGTTTCCAAGGAGCACCTGGAGGATTCGAACTGCTGACCTTTTGGTTAGCAGACGTAGCACTTAACTCACTATGCCACCAGGGTTTCCACCCCATCTCCAGGAAACCTTATCCATCGTATCTTTTGTTATTGTTCACATCCACCACCAATGACATGACTGGATAACTTCCACCCGGAAATGCTAGACTAACAAAGGGGGCCGCAGAAGAAACTGCACCTTAGGCTCTTTCTTGCTTTGTCCATCAGTGAGGTTACGTGGCAGTGAGGCAGGCACTGATGGGCTGCTTGGTAAGTTGCTACAACATTCCCAGATGGAAATTTAGGCCCAGATGTCATTTTGTCATTTTTAACATCCATACAGTTTGATTTAGTAATTTTCTCCTAGGAAGAAATTTTGTGATTTACTCTATTTTATACAAATACTGTGCGTCTTCTATGTGCGTTTGCCACCTGTTCCCTCCCTCTGTAAGGTATTTCCAAAAGCACTACTATGCCAATTTGTTTTACACGGTGCTGTAAAAAAATTATTTTTATGTTTTTGCTAATTTACTTCTTGGTGTTTAAAAAAAAAGCTGCCATTGAGTCAATTCCAACTCATAGTCATCCTATAGGACAGAGTAGAACTGCCCCATAGAGTTTCCAAGGAGCGCCTGGTGGATTTTAACCACCGACCTTCTGGTGAGCAGACGTAGCACTTACCCACTACACCACTGGAGTTTCCACCTCTCAATATTAGCAAAATATTATTTATAAAAGTAAAAAAGCATTCAAAAACATTCAGAAAGAGCCAAAAACCCACTGCCATTGAGTCAACTGTGACTTATAGTGACTTGATAGGACATAGTAGAACTGCCCCATAGGGTTTCCAAGAAGCAGGTGGTAGATTCGAACTGCTGATCTCTGAGTTAGCAACCAAACTCTTAAGCACTGTGCAAACAGGGCTCCCTTCAAAGATAAGGGGCTGGCTAAATAACTTGTGATATATTCAAGCCGTTGGCGGTATGCAGTTGTCAACAGTTTGGAGTCCCAAATAACCCAGAATATGGGGTTACATTTATGATAAAATGGTAAGTCATAAAGCAGGATGCAAATAAACCATCATATTTGTGTCACACACAATTTTCCTAACTGTATTTAAAAGACAAAAAAAAAAAAAAAAACCAATGCCATTGAGTCAGGTCCAACTTTTAAAAGACACAAATGCATAAAAGTGAACAGGGGAAAAAAAGCCCAGAATGAAGTATACCAAATAGAACTTGAATCATTTCTGTTCCTACCGAGGGTATACCAGTTTCCTACAGCTACCACATTAAAGTCTCACAAAAAGCACATGGCTTAAAACAACAGAAATTTATTCTGTCAAAGTCCTAGAAGTCCACATTCAGGATGATGGCAGGGCCATGCTCTGTCTGAAGGTTCTACACGAACAATCTTTTCTTGCCTTTTCTAGCTTCTGCTGGTCCCAGGAGTTCTTTGGCTTGTGGGTACATAACTCCAATCTTTGCCTCCATCAACACACAGTCATCATCTGTCTTTCTCTATCTGTGCCTCTTTTCTCCTGATAAGGACACCAGTCACTGGATTACAGCCCACTCTTATCCAGTATGACCTCATGTTAACTAAGAACTTTACAGCTTCACAGCTGCAAAGACCTTGTTTTCAAGTAAGGTCACATTCACTGGTTACTCGGGTTAGGACTTGACCATATCTTTCTAGGGGACATAATCCAACCAGTAACAGATTCTACATTTTTCTGTGTGATTTTTTCCATCACTTTCTAAATTTACCAACAAACCAAAAAAACCAAAACCAAACAAACCCATTGCCATCGAGTTGATTTCAACTCACAGGGACCCTATAGAACAGAGTACAACAGTTCCAGAGTTTCCTAGGAGTACCTGGTGGATTTGAACTGCCAACCTTTTGGTTAGCAAGCATAGCACTTAACTGCTATGCTACCAGGGTTTCCAAACATTTACTGCAGAAAACATGTAGTACACATAAACTTCATTTAAAAAATGTAAGTTAAAAAAGTAATAAAGAAGGGAGAGAAGTTAGGGTGGGAAGTGGGATACTAAGACTCCACAAGGTCCAGAAATCATGCTAAGCAACCTTTCCCTCCTCTCACAGCCAAAAATGACAGGGACTTTTTTAACTCTTAAATCAATTCTACAAGATAATCTTCGGTCTACCGTTTGTAGGAATACAAGCATCCTCAGGCCTGCTAGCATATGTCCGAGAAAATACCTCAAGAACTCATTCCTGAGTGAACCCTCAAGGATTACAGGTTGCCATGGCAATGTGTTAGCAGATAATTTGTTAAGTACTTGAAATTTCTCCTCTAATATTGATTAGTAAATGGTTACTGGCATAGTCCGCATGACTCCTGACTGCCACGCTCTATGTCCTTATCTCAGAGTCTGATCTGCTGTAGATGGACCCCAAATTAGGAATCTTACCTCTAGGCAGCTGCCACTAGCACGCCTAGTGCCAATTCAAGAAACCAGTAACGTGGTCAAAGTTTAAGCATAATTCCTTGGACATTGTTCTGGTTAAGCAAGGAAGGAGCCACGAAAAAGGGCTGAGTAGTGCTGGTTGATGGCAGTGAGGCAGATGAACCTTGCTTTTCAAGCCTCCACAACCTTTGACACAAGCCTGCAGCATCAGCGAAGGAGACAACCACCCAACTGTGCTTCCGTGTTTCTCTTCTGAGGCCAATGTCACCACTAGTTGTGGGAGCCAGATCGCTGACAGCTACGAATCCACATTCCAGAGAACATGAGCCAAATTGCCTTCTCATTTTATGAAGTCTTCCCCAAGGAGCTAGTTGCTTGCTTAAGTGCCAAGGATCAGCTAATGGATCAACAAGGGACGCCTAGCCAGAAAAACTAGCCACAGCTTTCTAGGCATTCAGCCAGCCTACCATTTATCCAACAAACTCCCCTGAGAGAACCTAAAACATGATGGGGGCCGGGGGGCCACTGCCATCAAGTTGAGTTTGACTCATAGCAACCCTAGAGGACAGAGTAGAACTGCCCCACAGAGTTTCCAGGTAGCACCTGGCAGATTTGAACTGCCAACATTTGGGTAGAAGATATAGCACTTAACCCACTATGCTACCAGGGTTTCCTTACAACATGATGGGTATCAACAAAGTTCCTGTGTTGCAGCCCCAAGTCCTCTGCCCTCATCACCAATTTGTGTGCTTGTGTGTGTGTATACATGTAGGCACATGCATTTTAGGTACAAGTTTACAGAGCAAATTAGTTTCTCATTCAACAATTTATACACAAATTATTTTGTGATACTGCTTGCAATTCCCACAGTATGTCAGCACTCCCCTCTTTTTCTCCTCAGTTTCCCTATTTCCAATCATTCAGCTGTCCTGTCCCTTCTTGTCTTTTTGTCTTTGCTTTTGGACAGGTTTTGCCCATTTGGTCTCATAAACATAGCTGATCTAAGAAGCATGTCTGTAATGTACAATACTGTTTCTTTAAAGGCTTGTCTAATCTTTGGCTGAAAGGTGGACCTCAGGAGTAGCTTCAGTTCTGAGTCAGAAGGGTATCTGGGTACCACAGTCTAAGGGGTTTCTTCAGTTTCTGTACAACCAGTAAGTCTAGTCTTTCTAAATCTGAATTTTGCTCTACATTTTTCTCACTGTCCGTTGAGGACCTATCATTGAGATTCCCATGAGAGCAGCTATAGGCAATGATTGGGCACCACCTAGCTCTTCTGGGTTCAGGCTACTGAAGGTTATGATACATGTGGTCCATGAGTCTTTTGGATTAGGATTTTTCTTGTGTCTTTAGTTTTCTTCATTCTCCTTTCCTCTGGAACCCAAATGCTACTCACTAAAGTAGAATACAAGATATTTTCTGTATGATCTATTTTAGGCCAATTGACCTGGATGTCCCCCAAGACCGTGGCCTCCAAGCTGATTCTCACGACCTGCCCTACTATGAAACAAAGCTTGCAACACAGCTATGAAACCCACCTTCCAGTAAGTGACATGAAATCATCACCAAACAAATGAACTGCATTTATGATGACGGATGTGCCTGGTATCAAAACTATAGAAGCTTTATTTTTTTTATGCTGTTTGGACTAGCCAGCCCTCCTCTCCTGGCCCCCTCACACCAGCCACTATCACCACCACCACCAACTCTGATAAGCAGTCACTCAGGGCACCAAACTGTCAACCAGAAATCAGGATAGGGGCCAGTTTTTTAGAAGATACCACGAGGTGGGAGACACCACTTCTTAAGAGATGAAGAGTTATCACTGGAGATGAGATGAGAAGCAGAACCTACACAGAGAGTTGAAGGAGACCATTCTCAGAGTGATGGAGAATCTTCTCAAAGAAACAAGAGAATGAGCATTGGGCAGGCTCGAGAGCAGGGAAGGAGAGCGAGACAGAGAGGGGATGCCATCACTAATACCAGACGTTGCATGGAGACCTTGCATATATGGAGGGAGGCGGAAGAAAGGCCACAGCCTAGGTGCTCAATAAATATTTGTTGAAGGACTAACATGTTTTCCTTCTTACTGGAAACCAGGCAGACACAGAGACGATTCACAGCTTCTTAGTCAGGTAGAGGTGGAGTGCCAGACAATGCGATGGCACAGGTGTGCCACTGTCTTTGGAGGAACAAGGACAGGCCACTCCTAGGAGTGTTAAATTTAGCCATGTAGCACTAAAACTCATCTTGTCAGCATGCTTCCTGACAACATTCATCCTCATTTCCACATACAGCCTGGAAACTGGTGTCTGAGGGCACCACAGTCCCCTGGTCCCCTAAATACTATAGACAGACTGGTTTGGGCACAAAAAAAACAAAAACAAAAAACAAACCCACTGCTGTCGAGTCAATTTTGACTCATAGCACCCCTATAGGGCAGCACAGAACTGCTCCACAGAGTTTCCAAGGAGCACCTGGTGGATTTGAACCACCAACATCTTGGTTAGCAGATGTAGCATTTAACCACTACGCCACCAGACTTTACGGTTTGGGCACAAACACTACTTATTCCACTCTGTAGAAAATCCCAAACCCACTGCTGTCAAGTTAACTCTGACCCATAGAGTCATACAGGACAGAGTAGAACTGCCCCATAGTTTCCGAGGAACACCTGGCGGGTATGAACTGCCAACCTTTCGGTTAGCAGATGTAGCACTTAACCACTACACCACCACAGTTTCTAGAATGATGGAAACAATCTCAGGGCTATGAGGCAAACACAAAGAAAGGGTGAAAGTGCTTGGGACAAATGGGAAGCAGAGGCCAGGTTCTGAGGTGCAGTATATGGAACTCGCATCAGAATGCAGAACCAGGGCCAGAATCAAGACGGGGTTGATCCAGGCTCCCCAGACAGCGGTCCTAGACCACTGGCGGCCCCAGTAAATTAGCCAGCACCTGCCAGTGAGACACGCACCCAGTTCAGACCAAGGGCTCAGAGCCTTGGATGTGCTACGCTTGCAGATAAAGGCCTCAGGCATTCGAGTGGCAAGTGCTGGTCCAGAATACAGAGGTGAGGGGACCAAGCTGGGGCCCAGACAAAAAGGCTCAAAAATTTAGAAGAGGCTGGTATTTGAGTGTCTGACCAAGAAAGAAGCTGAGAGGCCCAGCAGGAAAGAAGGAGATAAGAGAGAGAGAAACTCTGTGTCTCTCCAAACAAAGGAGCTCATCTTGTCGTCTCTAGCCAGTGCCTTCCTGCTGATGCAGGTGGCCAGCTTTTCCAAGAAGTTCTTGGTTTTAGCACTGAAGCCCTGGATCCTGTCAAACCCCTCAGGCCAGGCCGACTGGGACAACTGGTCACCCTACTGCCAACCACACTCTAGCTGGGCCCCAGTGTGCTCTTTGAGAAGAATCGTGAAAAATCCTGTATCTGCCCAAGACCTCTTGGTTATTTTCTGAAATGACTACTTCCATTTGTATTATAGTTTCACTCACTGTCTATTGTCACTTGGAGCTAGAGGTAGCTAACCCCGAAAAAAGAGGGAAAAGTAAAATAGTAAATGCTAAACATGGCTTAGAGTGCCATGCAAACACGTGTCTTCATCTTTGCTCTCATTGCTCTGTTTCCATTCTTGCCTCTTTCAACCTCTTCTCCAGTTGGGCCTAAGAGTGATGATTCTAAACCTCAACCTGACCATGCCTCCCACTGGTACCTGTTCTAGGTTCTCTGTTGCCTAGAGGACAGAATCTAAGCTTTGACCTACCCCACAGGGCCTTTCTGAAGGAGCCTCACCCACCTCTCTGGCCTCTAGCTTGCAGTCCCCACAGTAGCCTTGAACTTCTCACGGCTCCAAGCCATCTGAACTAACTCATCTCTCCAGTCCTTTGCATAGGCTAGTCCTTCAATCCAGAATGTCCTTTGCTCCATTAGATACTTGTCCTATTTCTTATCAACTTACTTTATTTAGCTGCTCAGAAAAACCTTTAATTTTCCTTCTCTGTTCCCTGTCATAAGACAAAGCTCTCTCTTTGGCCACCCACAAAACCTGAGCCCTCAGTTCCCTGGATCACAAAGGGCTTTTACTTGTAAGGCTACGATACCACTGGAAAACCTGGTAGCGTAGTGGTTAAGTGCTACAGGTGCTAACCAAAAGGTCAGCAGTTCAAATCTGGCAGGTGCTCCTTGGAAACTATACAGGGCAGTTCTACTCTGACCTACAGGGTCACTATGACTCAGTGTCAACTTGATGGCACTGGGTTTGGTTTCCTTCTTTTTTTTCTTTTTCTTTTTTGGTCACTCCACTATTTCACTGACTCCTCAATTAGAGGAATTAAAACAAACGAACAAAAAACAACTGCTGTCAAGTCAATTCCAACTCACAGCAACCCTATAGGTCAGAGTAGAACCACCCCATAGAGTTTCCAAGGAGTGCCTGGCAGATTTTGAACTGCTGACCTTTTGGTTGGCAGCCAGCCATTGCACTTAACCACTGCACAACCAGGGTATCCAATTAAAGAGATTAGGTCCTACTCAATTATATTTCTTGCCCTACACTGAGGATGGTGTTAAGCACACCAGAGACATGCTCAAAGTGTTTGCTGGTCAGATGATTGATTGATTGACTAAATTTCCATCTCCTAAACTGTTCTATGTAAGAATATATTTCCCTCAAAGTTTTTCGCCATTACAGATGACAGACAAGATGCTTCTTTGAATTTCCAAACACTTATCTCAAAGCTTTCAGTTTCATCTACCAGCGTGTGCCGCCAATGGGATGAATCTCAACAGCGTTTCTGTCAAAGCACCCTTCTTTCTGTTGATTTACTTTAAAATGCAACTCAGTGACTTCAAGTTTAAGAAGAATGCAGGCGCATCTTCAGCCCGTCCTCAAACATCTATCACCAGCCAGCTAAGGAGAAGTGACTGTCATCTTTCCAACATGACAGAATGATTTTTTTTCAACCACAATACAAGCCCAGTGAGCCATACAATCATGGCGAATTCCCTATCAGCTGCACATCCCAAGCAATTTTTCATAGAATATGATTCTATCTGAAAATAAGTGCAACAGTCTGGAACTCATTTTTCCCCAGTGCCTAACTTTCAGCTTCCTATAATTTCAGATGGCCTTCCTACTGGTGACACACCTTGGTATTGTGGAGCAAGCATCATTTATGGTTCACAGTCAAGCAGTGTCAGAAGAAACTGAAATTTTACCCATCTTACAAATGGCATTGCTAATAGGGCCTCAGGAAGTTTGGCGGGCCAGGAGTTGTGTTAGTATCAGTACCAGCAATGCCTTAAACTGAAGAGAGCACGGTGTATGATGGGTATAGATGAAGGAAGAAACAGAAATGAGAATTCAATGTCCCTAATAAAACAATGCAGTTTCCAATGGGTACAGAAAAAGCCGAAGTCTATTAGTTAGCTATTGCTGCATAACAAATGCCCTTAAAATCTAACAGCTTAGAACTATATGCATTTACCACAACAATGTTTCCTTTGGTCAGGAATCCAGGCATGGCTTAGCAGGGCCTTCTGCTTCAGGGTCTAGTAAGGCTGAAATCAGTCTATCAGACAGGATTGTGGATTCATCAGAAGTTTTTACCAGCAAAGCTTCTGCTTCCAAAGCCACTCACAGGGTTGTTGGTAGGGTTCTGTCTGTCTCAAGCTGTTAAACTGGGACCTTTGTTCTCACGAGCACTGGTCAGAGGCTTCCTTAGGTTGCTTGCCATACAAGCCTCTTCACAGACTATCTTGCAACATGAAGCTTGCTTCATCAGAGTGAGTAAGAGAGCAAGAGAAGGTACCAGCAAGGAGAGAATATTAGCAAAATGGAAGTGACAGTCTGTTGTAACCTACTCTTGGAAGTGACATCCCACCACTGCTGCCACATTCTATTTAGACGCAAGTCACTAGGTCAGGTCCACAGCTGAAGGAGGAGACAGCACAGGGAGTAACTATTAGGAGGTAGGGATGTCAGAAGTTGCCTTCCACAAAAAGCATCCACTGAAGCCCAGGAAAATCACCACTGCAGCCTTTTGCCAAAGGTCTGGCATGTAAGAGTATTTTGGAAGCTCATTCATTCATTTTTCAACAAATAATGGGTGTCTACTATGAACCAAGCACTGTTCTAAATGCCAGGATTGCGGGAGTAAACGAAATGTACAAAGTCCTTGTTCTATGGGTCATATCCCATCCAGAGAAAAGGAGAATGAAGGAAACCGAAGGCGCATGGGCAATATTAATCCAAAGGACTAGTGGACCACAGGAGCCACAACCTGCGCCAGCCTGAGTCAAGAAGGACTAGATGGCACCTGGCTGTCCCCACGGACAGCTCTGACAAAGATCACAATAGAGGTTTCCAGAATAAAAGTCAAATTCACACAAGACGACTGGACTTACTGGTCTGATAGAGACTGGAGAAACCCCAAGACAATGGCCCACAGATGCCCTTCTAACTCAAAACTGAAGCTATTCCTCAAGTTCAGTGGAGCACATTTCTCCCTTGCCCAGCACTGCTGGCTCCTAACTTAGCTCTTTATGACTCTTTCCACGTCACCCAATGCCCTCTTAGAAAAGCTTTTTTAAGTGACAATCATAATATGGACAGGCCTCGAGTTGCTGGCCGCATATCAGAAAAGGAGCACAGAAAAGCTCTGAAGAAGGAAGAGGTCAGCAAGGACAAGGTGCCACCGACGCTCTGTCTGCGTTTTTCTTGTCAGTAAGAGCCCTTCCTACAGCCCCTCTTGCTCAGTAACAGTTTAAGCCCGGTATCCCCAGTCCCCAGCCCAGTTAGAGCGCTCCACCGTGGGCTGAGGGAGCTGGGGAGCTCTTCACATCTCTGGTTTTACCCAAAGGGTACTGTCTTTCAACAGCCTCTTTGTTGTCTTTCTCAGTAGCTCCTGTGCCTTAAGAAATTACCAAATTTTCATTCTTCCTATCATGCTAGTAATCTAACAAAAAAAAAAAAAAAAGCAAGCAATGAAAAAAATCCAGTTCTTAGCTTAAGAATGGCATTTATAATAACTTCACAGATCTAACCTGCACTTACTGCCGGCAGTTTAAACAGAAGGTTCCTTGAGAGGTGAGCAATAAACCATTTAGTACTTGATCTCCAGAGGTGCTTTTATGAACTGCCTTGCCCTCTTCATCAGCACTGGTTTCTGTAGAATCCATGGAAAGAGAAGACACATCAACTCACTCTTCCATAATGACATGGGTCAGACCTCTCATTAAATGAGTTTTCCCAATGCTTACCATACCCTAATGGCGACTGTTTAAATATTTCATCAGATGTCAGTGTCTCATAGCAGGCACGGTGGTCTTCTGAGCTAAGCTGGCATGAAGAAAGGAGTTAATGCCAAAGCAGGATGTGACTCTGAGTAGACCACCATTAACGCCAAGTGTCTGTTATTACCATGCCTTCCAACTCAGCCCCAGTTTCTAGCAACACCAACTCCAATTTTGAAGAAGCTGGAAAATCCATTTATATTTAACTAAGAGTGGTTGCTGTTGTTGTAAGGTGCCTTCGAGCCAGTTCTGACTCATAGCAACTCTAAGTACTACAAAACAAAACTCTGCCAGGTCTTGCACCATTCTCCTCATTGAACTAAGGGACAGAGTATATCTATTCTCCCTCTTCCATTTCACCTCACCTCCCTTCCACTAACAAGACCCCTCTTGTTAATCTCTGTATCCATAGTGTCTAGCTCAGCTCAGATGCAGAAACAGTACCAATTTAATTCATTTGAACTAGGTCCATTCATCCATCCTTTCATCCATTCATTAAATACAATTGAACTGCTTTCATGCCTTCATTAGCTCATTAAAAGCAACTAAACTAAATCCATGCATTCATTCTGTGATTGACTCATTACTATGGGTTGAATGGTGTCCTTCAAAATTTCATGCCTTTCCTGGAACCCCAGGTTGTGACTTTGTTTGGAAATAGGGTCACTACTGATGTAATTAAGTTGAGGTCATCCTGGAGTGGCCCTAAACTGAAATGTCTCATATCTGTATCAGAAGAAAAGACAAGACAGACACAAAAACACAAAAAGAGCCATGTGAAGAAAGAGGCAGAGACTGGAGTTATAATGCCACAAGACAAGGAATATCTGGGGCTATGTGTAGAAAGGCTCAGAAAAAACAAGGAAGTATGCTCCCCTAGACTTTTCAGTGACAGCATGACCCTGCCAACACCTTCAATTTGGAGTTCCAGCCTCCAGAACTGTGAGACTATAAATCCCTGTCATTTTAAGCACCCTCCTCCCACTATGCAGTAATTTGTGACAGCATCCCTAGGGAAATAATACAGCCATCAAGTATTTGCTTGATACCTACTTTGCACTACCTGATTCTCTATAGAGAGCTGGGCCATTTCTGGGTATCAGAGATGGCCCTGGCCTTCCAGAGGCTCCCATTTCAGTGAGGGAGAAAAGCAATCAACAAGTAAGTGAATGTGTGGTATCGTTAATAAATAAGACCACTTCGTGTTGAAATAAGGGCCATGAAGTAAAAAGGCAGAGTAAAAGGAATGACCATGATAGAGCTGTGGTGTTAGCCAGGACAGAATTCACCCTACTGTCGTGTATCTATCAATAAACCCTCACTGAGTATTTTCTTATCCAGTCAGTAGTTGTTGGCAAGACAGATAAAGGAAATCTACCTCGCCAGGCTCCATCCCAACATACGACTCTGTCACTCTCCAAAAGCAAAAGATAACAATGTACTAGCATTCGCTGAGTTAGTCTACCATGTGCTGGACACAGCGTCAAGACTTTAGTAAGTAATTACCTAATTTAACATCAAAAACATAATCCTCCCATGAGATAGTTTTTATCACTTTAGTTATACCGATGAGGATACAGAGGCTCCAAGACAGTAAGGCACCTGCTAAAGATCAACCAGCTAGACAATGGTACAGCCAAGATATGAATCTTACATTTCTACCTCTGAAATGCACGTTTTGCCTACCATACTGCAGTGGCTCTGAATCCAGATACTGTGGGGATGCAAAAGAGGTCAGACACCAGCCTTTGACATCCTCAAAGATACCAACTCAGATTCACTGGGGAAATGCGCTGCAATTACATAGCCATAACCAAAGCAAAGAGGACATGTTTTTCAAGAGCAATAAAAAGTAATAAGCTGGAATAACCAGAAAAGCCACATAAGAGAATAAAATGGTCCATAAAGACAGAATAGATACGGAAATAAGCGAAAAAGTTGAAGGGAGAAGGAGAATGTTCCTTCACCCATCCATGCATTTACAGTGTGTCACACATAGGAGAGATGCAAAAAAAAATATCTACGACTCCCGCATTTAGGACAAAGGACAACTTCAAGTATAACTCAGACTCAAACCCAAACCAAATTAAGACAGTTGCCTTGGAGTCGATTTCGACTGATAGCAACCTAATGTGTTTCAGATTAAACTCTGCTCCACGAGGTTCTCAACAGCTATGACCTTTCAGAAACAGACTACTAGGCTTTCCTCCAAGGTGTGTCTGGGTGGACTCAAACCTCCACCCTTTTAGTTAGCGACAGAGTGCTTAACCACTTGTGCTACCTAGGGGTTCTTAAGAGGTCATTAAAAAAAATCAACTCTCATTTCTATTGAGTCATTTCTCACTCATAGCAACCCTATAGGACAGGGTAGAACTGCCTCATAGAGTTTTCTAACTGCCTTATAAAGTTTTCAAGGAGTACCTGGTAGATGTGAACTGCCAACCTTCTAGGGAGCAGCTGTGGCAGTTAACCACTATACCACCAGCAGTTATAACAGGTCATGAAGTACTACGACTTTGCCCACTCATAGCAGCACTCACATCCATCCTTTCCATCACTCCCCATTGCTCCTGACTTATTTCACTGTGACAGCCTCTTAACCAGTCTCCAGGCTTCACGTCTGTGCCCTCTGTTCTGAGTCTCACATCAATCTCCCTACAACACCCTCTGAAAATGTTACTCCCTAAGGCATCAGAAAGAGAGAGATGGGATGTAACTTCACAGGTTGCTATGCCATGAACTCCTGGAGGACAGGGACAGAACGGTTAGCAAAATGAGAACATCTTCCAAACAGAAACTTAAGTTGAAGTCCAAGAAAGTCTGTGTAGCCGTTGTGGAAGAGGAGCTACATGATACAGACTAGGTCACACTCAGATTGCTCTCCCTGCAGCTGGGATATTAAAAGGCAGAACCCAGGGTCATTGCAGAGACCAAACAAAAGTAGTCCTCTTCAGCACAGACCACAAGTGACATGTCTTGCTTCTCACCAAGAGAGGACAGAATACAACCTTACCCAAAGGGTGGGAGCAGGAGGAGAGAGTAGAACCTAGGAGAAAGAACATTCGAGAAGACTGCAGAGCCATCACGGCCATGGTGAGAATGAAATACAGGCCACTGCTGAGAGCCACTAAGCGGAGAAAGCAACTGATAAAAAATCTGATTCCCCAAAACACTTGCAGATGGCCAACCCAAAGGCATCCTGCAAATACTAGGGGAAATGGTGTGTCTACAGTGGCTGGTGAGGACAAGGAGAGGAGTGGGCTTTCAGCAAGACAGAGGAAAAAGGGGAGAGATCAACCTACAACCTACCCCAGCCACCAGCTCCCTAGAAAAGAGAGCATATACAAACTGACGGTAGGACTCAAGTGGGGAATTCCTAACCAGGGTGCACACTTAGGCTTAAATGGCTTTTCCTCATGAATGCCTTTCTTGAACAACTGTTTCCAAAAAATGAATAGATGAGGTATTCCAACACACTCTCTTACTGGACTTTGTTTTCATAGTCTTAATAATTTTTCTAATTTAATAATACCTATGAGTCTAGCTAAAGTCTGTCTCCCTGCACTAGACTACAGGTGAAATGAGAATAGGGACCGTGTCTTCTTCCCCAACATACCATCCCCAATACCCAGCACTGACTAAGCAGCTCGACCTGGCACTGGGGGAACATGGCATCTAGGATACAGTTGCCTTTCTCTGGGTTTAGACAGCAGAATTTTAAACCCTACCTCTGCTATCTGTGATCAAATGACCCGTACCCAGCAAGTAGTCAGTCTTTACAAGTTTTAGGTCTTTTATTCCTAAAGCAGAGATGTTGATGGTACCATCTTCATCGAGTTGATGGGGAATTCTGTTAGTTCATACAGAATATTTAGGTACTCCCTGGCATACAAGAATGTCCATTATTACTTTATTGATTTGGTCACAGTTCCACTTATAATTGTTGAGTGAAGAAAGGATTGCATTAATTGCATATTAAACTCTGTCAAAAGGACCTTAGCCTTCCCAGATCTTAACAGTCAGCATTTCCATTATTCAAAAGAAGGCCCATGGCCTGTTTGTCATTGGCAGCTTTCCTACGGCATCAACTGCAACCATCTATTTATTTAGACCCAAACTCAGACAGCATTTCAGGGGAGAAAGGAATGTTTCAAATGAGCTGCACAACCCAACTGAGACTCCTGTCCCAAGAATATCCAGGCAGAAGCCCAGGTGCTGAGCTTTTACAAAGGCTGAGATTGGGGAAATGTCACAACATGGCAAATTTCCCAAAAAATCCCCAGTCATCCAGTGGCCATAAGCCCAGACCAGTGTGATCAGAATCCACCAGCTGCTAGAACTGATCCAACTACAGTTATGACTGGATACACAGAGCCGTCTCGGTTAGAAATTTTGCCCAGTGCTTGGAGCCGAGCAGGCAGGAAGAGACCTGGCCTCATGAGAAATCCTGCTCACTAAACACCCCAGAAGCTCACTCTTTCTGTTCCAGACACCAGGCACTGCACACAAGAAGTCTCTTGAGCCACCCCTACTGCAAAGTGGTTTCAATTCTCTGGAATGATGCCAATTGGGCAGAAGAATAAAAAAGCACAAGCTCCCTCAAGTCTGAATCTCCACTTTCCCACATCCCTACATACCCTTGTTCTTGCTTAGAGCATCTAAAGTCACTTGCTATGCCATATACCACCCAAATAATCTCCTTAGCCACTCAGTTCAACTCAGTGAATCTCCCTGAAAATATCTGGGCCCCCCACCGTCCAGAAGAGTCTTGTTATGAGTTGACCTTCATTCATTAGGGTCAACTCATGGGTGAAGATAGGCACCCAGAGAGAATCAGGGTTCCGTCTACCTCAAATAACACCTTCTATAGTTCTGCACCAAGTCATGAAAACTAATACAGAAGAGCAGAGGAGACACCACAGTTTGGAGTCCAATATTCTGACAGAGGTCCCACTGGAATTTCCATCTTCCCAGGAAAACAAACAAACCAAGCACTGATTCCAGTTCTGCCTCTTCATTTCAGCCTCCATTGCCACCTGCTTGGCTCAAAATACCATCACCCCACACCTGAAAATCACTCTTCCAATTTTGACTCAAGCAGTTCTCCAACGCCTTCTCCCTCCCAACAGCAAAGTGATCTTCCCAAAACACAAGTCCAGCTAAGTGGCAACACTGCATTAGCTTCCCTTTCAACTTAGAATAAAATCCAAATTCCTCGAAGTGGCTCACACAATGCTATAAAAAGCATCTCCCTTTCTATGCTCCACTCTTGTACCACATCGTGCTTGCTCTTGCTCAGCCTCACTAGTCTTCATTCAGTTCTTTGAACCTGTGAACTCTTTTCCACCACAGGGCCCTTGCACCTGCTGGGTCCACCCCTGAACTGCTCCTCTCCTCCTCACTTTCCACATCAGTAGCTCCTTCTCTTCTTTCAAGCATCATTTGAAACATCTATGATTCAGAGAAGCCTTTCCCAAGCACCACAATAAATTAAGTTCATATATGGCTATTTTCCACCTGTGCAGATGCTTGTTTTCATAGTACGTAATTTTGAACATATCTGTCATAGATTGTGTCCCCCCCCCAAAATGTGAAGTCATTTGGCTGAGCCGTGATTCCCAGCACTGTGTGATTGCCCTTTCCTATGCTGTAAATCCTAATCTGTCTGTGGTTAATAGCATGGTTTATGATAAAAGGATTAAGGTGGGACTGTAATACACTTCCTGGGAAACCCTGGTGGCATAGTGGTGGTGGTGAAGTGCTATGTCTGTTAACCAAAAGGTCAGCAGTTTGAATCTACAGGATGCTCCTTGGAAACTCTACAGGGCAGTTCTACCTGTCCTATAGGGTCGCTGTGAGTCAGAACCAACTCAACAGCAGTGGGTGTGGTTTGTTTTTTGTGGCTTTTTTGGGGGGTGGATAATACCCTTCCTAAGGTCACCTCCCTGCTCCAACGTAAAGGGAGTTTCCCTGGAATGTGGCTTGTATCATCTTTTATCCTTTTACCCTAGAAGGGATAAAAGGAAAGGGGAGCAAGTAGAGAGTTGGGGACCTCATGCCATCAGGAAAGCAGCACCAGGAGCAGGGCACATCCTTCATATCTGAGGTTCCTATGCTGAGATGCTCTCAGGTCAAAAGAACACTGATGCACACAAAGATCTTTCTCCAGAGCCAAGAGAGACAGAGTACATCCCCTTGGAGCCAGCACCCTGAGTTTAGACTTCTAGACTACTGGACTGGGAGAGAATAAACTTTTCCTTGCTAAAGGCCTCCCCTCATGGTAACTCTGTTACAGCAGTACCAGATGACTAGGACAATATCTGTCTTTGATATTTTATTTTATCTCTGCACTGGCATGTAAGTTTCATGAAGGCAGGGAATATGCACATTTCAATCACTCCTAGTCCCTGTGCCTGGCACACAGTAGGAGTTCAATCAACTCACTGAACAAACGAATCCGCTTCACCATTTTACAAATGGTGGACCAGGCATCGGACCAGCAAAATAAATGATCACACATGCATGCATGGTGGCGTCAGTTGCCATTAAGTTGGCTCCCAACTCACAGCAACTCAACACATGTCACAACAAACAATGCTGCCTGGTCCTGGGCCTTCCTCATGGTCAGTTGCAGATCAGACCATTGTGACCCACAGGACTTTCACTGGCTGAGTCCTGTAAGTAGCCTGCCACGGCTCTTGTTCTAATCTGTCTTAGTCTGGAAGCTCAGAGTTGGTCAATACACTACTGAGGCACAAGCCTGAGAGACGGACGATGGCTGAGCCTGACATACATCAGCTGGGAACCAAACCCAGGTCTCCCATGTGGCAGGTAAGAATTGTACTGCAGAATCCTCATTGCCTCTCTCTCTCTCTCTCCCCCCACCCCATGTATATGTATATATGTGTGTATGTGTGTTTGTACACACACACATCTAAAACAAAAACCAAACCTGTTGCCATGGAGTCAATTCTGACTCACAGTGACCCCATAGGACTTGGTAGAACTGCCCCATAGAGTTTATGCCCCCTAGAAGGGCAACTGGTAGGTTTAAACGGCCAACCTGGGTTACCAGCCATATTTCGTAACCACTATGCCACCAGGGTTTCTTTATATATACCAAAAAACATAAAAACCAGCCCACTGTTATCCAGTTGATTCTGACTCATAGCAACCCTGCAGGACAAAGGAGAACTACCCCTTAGAATTTCCAAGGAGCAGCCGGTGGAGGTGAACTGCCAACCTTTTGGTTAGCAGCCACAGCACTTAACTACTACACCACTGAACTTTCCTTCTTTATATACATATATATACACACACACGTACACACACTTACACACACACACACACATATTAACATGAGGGAACTGGAGCACAAGGAGACTAAATAATTTATCTGTGGTCACCACCAACCACCACTCATGGGTAGCGTACATCGGATCTGGGATTAAACATAAGCACCCTACTCCCTCACGACAGAATACTAACGGGGTACTGTACGTCAAACTGCTGAGCCACAGGTGCCAGGCCTCCACACCCTCTGCAATCGGAGCCCAGGGAGGGGCTCGGCTAGCTGCAGCACCCTGTGACGGCCAGCTGGCTGGAGCACTCCATCTCCCCTGCTCACTTCGTACATCCTGCAGTAAGCCAGCTACTGAAGAGGATTTAAATGTGTCTGCCAGAGCGTCTGCTGCCTCTCCTGGGACTAATCTGCCATGAAGCAAATGCAAAGCTTCATTTATCACTTCCAATGAAACATGAAAGAGACAAAGCCCCAGCGGATGCTTCCTGCTTCCAATGTCCAACACAGAAGCAGCCTCTCGATCAGGACCTCCCAGGTGCCCATTCACCTGAGGAAAAGTCTCTGTCCCATCGACAACCAGCCCTGCAGCGAAGGGGAGGGTCAGGGCACTAGGGCACTATGACCTGGAGACAGCAGGGAGCCTCTGCCCACCAAGGTTTTCCCACTTGCAGTGGGGAGACGTCCAGACTCAGGCGAGGGGCTCCGACGGAGAATGCTGGGCTGGCAGTCAGTCTCCTCACAGTCCCCCCAGACTTGTTAAGAAATTGGGGCACCAAATTCCTATTCCTCTGAGAACTTGTTTGGTCTGCAGGAGGTGGGCAGCCCCATGAGAGTGCTAACTCATCCCTCTGCCAATGAACACCCCGGGGAGAGCCACGAGAAGCGGCAGGGCTGACACTGAGGCCAAACTCATTAGGGATGCCAGAGCCCAGCTCTGCCCTGCTCCGGGAGGCCCGGCGCTCATGCAGGGTGAGGAAGAGCATTAATATTTATGTGCCCGCATATCTGCTGAAGAAAACGAAATCCAGCAATTTCAAGAACTAAGCAACTCTGAGAGTTTAAATGTTGCTGTATTTCTGCTACAAGGATGACAGGTTGTGGTCTGACCCTTGGAACATCTTCAGAGGGCTCTCTGTACGTCACACAGGGTCATAATGTTATCAGTCCTTTAGACAAAGACTCATGACTAGTGATTATAAATGCAACCAGGAATCCTCCAGCAAAACATCAGTCTCCGTACTGAATTCCCATCACACTTTAGGTGAGAACTGAGGCGTCCTGTATGGTACAGTAAAACGTGCCAAAGCTGGAACTTGCGAAAGGCAGAAACCTGTCAGAGATGGAAAGTGCAAATACAGCCACTAAAAGGAGCTACAGAAAACTGGTTAGACTGAACCCTGCCAAAGGTGGAAAACATGAAACCCAGAAAAACAAAGTAGTCCTATTGAGTTCCAACTTTCACTGCATGTAGTTCTTGCCTCAAATCCCCCTTTCTTTCCACGTCCAACACCATGGCCATTGCTCTCTGCCCCCAAAAGTAGCCAGCAGCGTTTAGAGCAGGGTTTCTGAGCCTTGCCCTCAGCATGCTGACACTTCCAGCTGGTTGAATGCTTTTGAGATGGGGGGGTGGGGGCACTTTCGGTTGCCTTACAGCAAGCTTAACAGGACCCCTGGCCTCTAGCCACTAGAAGCCAGTAGCAGCATCCTTCCCTCCTTAACTGTCACAGCCAAAAACGTCTCTCAACTTTTCCATATGTCACCTAGAAGGCAAAATCGGCCCCCTAGTTGAGAACCACTGCCTTTGAATCAGGTCAAAAAGAGCAGCTACAAAGAGGTAGGAAGGGGATATTGTGCTGTGCTCCCAAAATTAGGTTAATTACAATCAAGTCTCAATTAGCCAGGGGCCAATTAGCCGCATTACCCCAGCCTCCCCGCCCCCTTGCTACCTCTCCTAGCCATTCACAGGCAGCTGGCAAGGAAGGGGAGGACTTAGAATCCAGAAGGCAGGCTGAACAGGAAGGTTGGATTATTTACTTTGTTTCTGTACAATGGAGGGACTCAAATGTGTTGAAATGCAACCTCCTTGTGTGTTCCTGGTGCTTCGATGCTGCCCACCCTCCACTCAACCTCTGACAGAAGACACACCCTTCTCTCTTCTGAACAGCAGGTGCTTCTTCCTCCTTTCTTTGGGGCACAGAAAATTTAATCTTAACCTCTCTCTCTCTGTGGGGCTACCAGTACCTCCTTCAGGCAAACAGACACCCCGAGAGGCTCCCTCAAGAGAAGCGTAGCAGACCCACTATCACAATATTTGATGGGGGAAAAAATTAATTAACATGCCCACAGATGAGGAAAGTTCTACTTTCATATTAAAAATAAAAAAGAAACAATTCCGCTAAAATATTTCCCTTATCTCTCTCTCTCTGTCCTGACGGAAAAAGTACTTCTGTCCTCTCCTTGTCCAGGAAACTTCTTGCCAAGTTGTCCTTACCTTTTCCCCCATCTCACTTTCCACGCACTCTCCAGCCCTGTACCTGCTGTCACCCTCATGCCAGTGCACCACTGAAACACGACCAAGGTCACCATGAAATGTCTACCTTGTCACTGAATCTAACAATCGTCTCTTCTACCTAAAATGTAAGATCCACAAGAGTAGAGATTTTTCTCTGTTTTGTTGTCTTTTCAATGTCCAGTTCAGTAACAATGTCTAGCACATAGTAGGTACTCAGTATATGAACCAATTAAGTTCGCAAACTCATCCCAGAAAAAGTGCCACATACCTCACTACTGAATATCACGACAGTCACCTTCAAAGTACTCCCCCTGGGAAGCTAGGCACTGATGCCAATGCCTAGTCCACCCTTCAAAGCAATTTTGAAACTCTTTCCCTACAATGGTCATCAGAGCTACTGTCTCTGGATGTCCTGAATGTTATCAAATTGTCTTCCTTTCAATATTTCCTTTATCTTCTGGTTAAAAAAAAAAAAAAATCACTGGGGGCCAGGTAGGGTCTTCCAAAACAGTTATTTGTTTACTGGCTAAAAACTCCCTCACAGATAACTATACAATTAAGTTGGTGAACTTGCCACCTTGCCACCGTGTGCAATAGCCAGTCCAGAAAGTTCCAAAACTGCTTTGAAGGGCAGACTAGGCTCTTGCACTGGTTCATAGCTTCCCAAAGGAAGTACTTTGAAGGTGACTGTAGTGATGTTCAGCAGTGGGGTATGTAGCACCTAGAACAATTAAGTCCGCAGAACTTAAGTTGTTAAATGGATGGAGAGATGAGTATGAGAATCTTCTTTGATTTCTATGAAGTATTTCCAGTGCTGACCATGCCCTTCTCATGAATGTATCCTTTCTTCAGCTTCTGCAAAGCTCCACACTGATGGTTTTACCTCTCACCTAGCAGGGGGCCCATTTCAACCTCCTTTATGCTGTCTCCTTCCACAGCCCATCCATCAGATGCTGCTCCAGCCCCTGGCTCAGCCCTCCTTTTTTCTCACTCAACAACTCTTTCTGTAGGCCACCTCAGTCATCAACTGGAGGGGCAGTACTTTTTCAGCTCCCCTACAGCCATTCCTCATTTGTCTCTAAAGCATATAGATCATTCTTGAGAACTTCTCTCTCATGCCACCCTGCCCCAGGTGTGAGTCCATGACTTAGGGCTGGCCAATCTGAGCCTGATACCCCCTCTCAAGGTGAATGTTTCAAGGAGGGTCATGCAGCCCACTACAAGCCAGTATGAGTCCAATCCAGGCCTTGTCACTGAATGGGCAGTAAGAAGCATTCTCTCTCTTCCCCTGATCTTAGAGTTATCACAATATAGTCATCATGCCTCCCTGATGGAAAAGCTTGCTTAGGATTTCAGCCAGCTCACAAAACAGCATTGGGAAGAGAGGAGAGACAGGATGGTGATGACTTTATGCAAGCTATGCATAAAGAACTCAACTTCAAGACTTTTCAGCTAAACAATGCAATAAGTTTCCTTTTTGCTTAAGCCAGTTACGCTTGGAGTCTGTCTTATCTAACAGGCAACCCCAGCAAAAGACAACAACTGCCAGGTTTACATCTCTAAGACAGACTCAGCTCTGAGCATCAGACCCACTGGTTCAAGTTTCCGTGCACATTTTTATACTTCTGCCACAAGGACACATGGAGGGAAGTACACTTCCTGAACTGAAAGCTTCACCCATATACCACCTCCTCAATGCTGTCCTCATCCCACCTTGCAGATCTGCTGCCCAGCAACAATCTCATTATTGTACTGACTTCCTCTCCATTATGATTCCATCCCATTCCTGAAAACAGAAACTTGGGACTGCTTCAACGAGGAAACGTGGCTTCAAGGTGTCTGCCATCACTGCCTTGCCTCCCCATACACACGTGTGACATTTCCCCACTGAGAGAAGAGGCCCATTCCTTCCTTCTTTCCCCTTACATCTAGTCTGGCCTTACAGATTTATTTTTCTAATACAATGCAGTGGTAATAACGCTCTAGAACTTTGGAGGCTAGGATGCAATGACTTCCACTTTTCACTGCAATGGAAGAAATGCAACTATTCTGACGTGGCCATGATGTAAGGAAGCTCAAGCCAGCCAGGGGCAGAGGCTATGCAGAAAGAGCGTGTAATGCCAACTCTCCTCCAGCTGTTCTGGTCATCCCATCCCAGATACTAGACACGTGAGTAAAGGAGCCATCCGAGGACATTAAAGCGCCAGGCAGTGCCATGTGGAGAAGAATCAAGGTTCCAAAATGGGCCCATTTGATTGTACCTGTCATTTTTAGCCTTTAAGACACTATAGCTGAGACCCCAAACAAATATTTCCTGTGTGCCCTGCCCTAATGCCTGACCCAAGAATTGTGAAAAGGAAAAAGAAGAACTGGTTTACTCTGCAAGATTTGGGAGTTATTTGTCATGCAGTAAAGATAAAGGAAACAGTCAGGCATTGCCTAGCTTTGCCAAAGGTAACTGGGACCACCCCTGAGACCCTCCCATCACCAGGCAGCGATCTCTAAGGTAGCCTCAGTCAGAGAAATCACTCACATAGAAATGAAATGAAGTTATCAATTTGCCTGTCTCTCTCGCTGGTCCGGCTGTGGCTTCCTTGAGGGCTCAGCACCGTGTCTGGTGATAAGACAGCGCGACATATCTGATGAACAAATGAACGAAAGAAACAAGGACTGTGCACAGCTGCCCTCCACACGAATATTCTACAAATTCTAGAACTAGCAGTGTCTTGCGGGCTCCATGGAAGGAAAGAAGCCCTGTAAGTGTTATTATATTAATAGTCACAGGTTCCAAGCCTGGTAATCATTAACCATCCCTGGAGAGCTAGTTAGTTGGCAAAGAAGAAAGCCCCCTCTCTCCGGGGTTGGGAGCGCTGGTGCCCTGGTGGCACTTGGCTTCAAACTGAACTCCCCATGCCTTCTCACGGAGCTGAGCTGTCTATAAAATTGGTGGTTTCTATAGAAACAGAAGCACTGTAGTAAAACGAAGGGAAATCGTACATTCTGTCGGCGTACAGAGATCAATCCTGTTCTTATACAGGGCCAGGACTCTTTCACGCTTTATTTTTGAGCATCTCAACTTTCATTTCCATCCCAGCCATCTCATCTCATATTTATGAAGCTCCTGCATTGGGAATCTCGTCCCTCCTCGCCTAGCTGCCTTTGTTAACTATGACCACAGGCACAAGTCTGCGGAAACAGCATGGAATCCCCAGCATCTCCTGGTGAAGCCAATAGCTTCAGGCTCCAACCTCAGAGGCAGAGCCTGGATCCCTGGTGTTGTGGGATGCAGCTTGGGAGAGTGGACAGGGGCCCCATAGGTGAGGCTTCACAGGCCCCCAGATGGACTCTATGAAAATCAGCTCTGTCATTGGTACTTGTTTTACATGTCCATAGCTTAGCTTTCAACAGTCTCCAGGCTCTAAAACACTAACATGCCTGCAATCTCTGTTTTCTGCCTCCAAAGTACAGGTAGTTTTCTAACAGACATGGAATTAGAACTTAGCTGGTAGATGATTTGCTCCTGCTGCCTCTGATCATCTATGGAGAAAATTAGGAAAGACACAGATTGTATTTAAATATTTTAGATGAAGGTCCAAGTTTTGAGACATGTGTTAACTTACGAAAATGTGTGCTTTGATCTTGGTTCACTCTTAAAATAGGAAATAATGCGGTGCTTTCTTCATCAAAGAGCACTTTGATAACACATATCTGGATTTGACCTAATGTCACTAAATACATTTTTTTTTTTTTTTTTTGCCTTTTTGCTTGCTCAGTAAATGGATAGTTGGGTGGACAGAAATAAAGGGATATATGAGGGATGGATGGATGGATAGATGGATGGACAGATGGACGGTCAGGTGGGTGGGTGGGTGGACGAGTGGACAGATGGATGGACAGGAAAGGACAGAGAAAAGTAGGTAGAGAGATGGTGGATGAATGGATGAGCAAGTCAATAAGGGAAGGATGGACTAGAGGTGAATGATGAGGGGATGGCTAGATGGGAAGATAACAGATGAATGGATGGGAAAATCACAACCATCAGGATGATTTTTTGAAAATGTAAATCTAATCATACATCCACTTAGTTATTTACAAATCTGTTTGAACACCTACTATGTGCCACGCATGATGTTAGGCAATGGGGATTCAGCAGTATATGTAGCAGTAAGGTCCTAACCCTTGAGCAGCCAAGATGCACCATCTCTGGAATAAGGGGTAACTTGAAAAAAGAGTAGGCGTGAAAAGTAATAACCAAATGTATTGCCAACCACTGGTTATCAATCTGAGCTCTTAACTACTGTATCACAAGTGTTCCACCTACACCAAATGTCTGTCATGGCTTGGTGTTGCTGTGATGCTAGAAGCTATACCAGCAGTATTTCAAATGCCAGCAGGGTCACCCATGGGGGGCAGCTTTCAGTAGTGTTTCCAGACTAAGACAGACTAGGAAAAAGGCCTGGGTGATCTGCTTGTTAAAAAATGTTGTCTTTGGTGTTGCAGTCTGGGTCCAATTCATAGTGACCCCTGTACGACAGAATGGAACACTACCCTGATCCGGTCCATCCTCACGATCATGGTTATGCTTGAGTCCGTTGCTGCAGCCACTGTGTCAGTACAGCTCACTGGACGTCTTCCTTTTTAGCTGGCCCTCTATTTCACCTGCATGGTGTCCTTCTCCAAGGACTGGTCCGTCCTGGTAACATGTCCAAGGTATGTGAGACCAACTCTCGTCATCCTCACTTCTAAGGAGCATTGCAAATATCAGACTGTGAAAACCACAACAGAGTACAGTCCAATACAGGAAGGCACTCACGATACACAAGGGCTGCAGTAGTGGTCTCGAGCACACCAGCCATCCCGAAGATGACACAGGACCAGACATCGTTTCATTCTCTTGTACAGCAGGTTGCCATGAATCAGAGCTCACGAGATGGCAACTAACTACAACAACTTCTACGACTATGACAGTAACAATGGTGTTAAATTTTATAATGTATTGGAAAAGTATCTGATACGTACTAGGTGGTATATAAGTTGTTTGCTCTAGGCATAATTATTATTACTCAGTGCTGATGTTTTCCAGTAACTGGGTACATAAATGCACTATTCCAGCCACTTCATGCAGTAATTGCAACAGCTGGTTACAGTGCAGGCGAGCTGGAATTAGATCAGTCGGCAACTTGCTGTGTGACCTTGGGCAGATAATGAACCTCTCTGAGGCTCTTTCTCCCCTTTAATAGGTATCAAAGCACCATGAGCAGGCAACTGATAGATGACAGTCAGGTGTTGTTGTTGTTGTTGTTGCTGTCATCATGGGCGGGATAAACAGTCCTTCTGCACACAGAAATCCCATAGGGCCACTGTGTCTGCCACTGAACTACCACTTTCATGCCCTCCCACTGCAAGCCTGAAACGGGTCCCTTCTGAACCAGCTTTCTTCCTTCCCCATCACTCCTGCCTCTGCCAAAACTGCACTAAGCCAATGCATCTGAGATAACCCAGAGGAGAAAGAAAAAACCTGAGGGTGGAGAAAAGAAAGCTAATCCAAAAGGAAAATGGCAATTCCTTGGGGTCAAGGAAATCTGAAGTCAGCAGAGAGGCAGGGCTGTGGGAAGAAGACAACAGGGTGGCAGAGCTGTCCTTCCTGGAGTGTGCTCCCTCACCAGTGCAAACCTCTCAGCTAGCAAGCACACAGCGAGCCAGGTATGAGCACCTCCAGCACTAGGAAGACTGAGGTTCAGAGATGTTAAGAAACCTGGCCAAGGTCACACAGCTCAGTAACAGAGCTAGCATTCGAAAGCAAATCGAGTCATCTCCAAGTGCTCTTGCCATGACATTCAATGCCATCCCTGACAGATGGTGCAGAGTAAAAGCACAGACAAATCTGAAGTGAAACGACATGAGCTCTCAATCTAAGGCTGCTCAGCCCAGGATCGGTTTACCCTTCCATCTTATGCGAAGATAGTTCCTTAAGGTCCCTTCAGGGCAGACCACAAATGACTACACCCATCTAGACCAAGGTTTCTCAATCTCCGCATTATTGGCACTTTGAAGGTCACTGTTACAGGCATTTTAGTCCGAGTTCTCTAGCAGAGCACATCACAGAAGGTGATTACATCATGTAAGAACAACCGGTTTAGAATCTGCCAAACCACTGAGAATCACGACCTACCCAAGCTGACACATAACATTTAGTACCAACAGGGACCTTCCTGTACATGGAAGTAAGTCTGGCAGCATCTCTGGTGTCTACCTACTAGGTACTAGTAACAACGCCAGAATGTGACAGCCAAAAGTGTCTCCAGGAATTGCCCAATATCCCATGGAGGGCACAAGATCACCTCCAATTGAGAACCACGGCCCTGGATGGACTTGTTATGCACTGAGAGATAATGGATAGCCCAGGCCATGTCACAGGGGCAGGGAAGACCTCCAAGATCTGTCCCCAGGGATGCTGAGCCATGGTGAAGTCACCAGGGCTGAGGGTAGGCCCCCAGCATCGTACACCCTAAACTCCACCCTGTCAGAGTGACTTGTCTCTGAGGGACAGAGTGGATCCAATTCACAAAAGACTGATGTATAATCTTGATTTCAGGGTACTGATTTCTCAGGAGAAAGAGATTTTTCAAGCGGACCATATTTTCACATTAGCTGATGAGCACATCCTTCCCTCGAGAGAATGATGGAGAAGCAGAATCATGATGGGATTCTGCTTGGTGAACAGAACAGAACTGGAATAAGGAACTGTTGCAAGACTGGACGGTGAGTGTTCTAGCACCAAGTCTCCCCCCTGATTGAGAAGGAGAGCAAGCATTCTGCCACACAGCAGTGATTTCTGTATCTTCTATTACTAAGTCACAAGCTAGTGACAGAGGCAACAGTTTGCCTGTCAGACACTTCTTCCTCTCTGTGAGCTCACTGAAGGTAGTGGCCACAGGTTCTCCGCATTTTCCGCAGCACACCACGGCACAGAAGACACACAGTCAACGTCTGTGTTGGCTTCTTTCACCATTTTCAATTTCTTGAAAGTAAAGTTGTGCAGGAAAGAGAGGCAGAATGAAGACAAAGGAGATTGCCTGCTACAAAAGGAATGTGGAATAGATTCTACAGTGACTACTGTACCTGAGCTGGGGAATACCACTAGACTCAAAGGATGCTAGCTACATGCTTCTCTCTGCGTCACCTCTGTCCAAGATCACCCTGGAATCCCTGTTCTGGGAGAAGAGGGGTGAATAGGAGAGGGGCAAGAAAGAAGGAAGGAGAGGCAAGGAGAAACAAAGGGAAAAGGAGGGAAGACAGATTAGGGAAGAAAGAGAAGAGAAGAAGGAGTTGGGCAGGAGAAGGGGATGTACACACAAGCACACTCTCTGTGGACAAGATGAGCTTAAGAAATGCAGCACACACTATCCCTTATCAATTCACCACACGCATTGCCATATCACCATAAATCATATCAGTGATCACTGTTAACATCTATTGAGCTTTGATTGTGTACCAGGTACTATTTTGCATGCTCACCTACACCACCATTTGGCTAGCAGTCATTGCACTTAACCACTGCGCCACCAGGATTTCTACCAATACTGTTAAGGCTCACACAACCCTATGAGGACAGAGTCATTCAATAACTTGGTTACTTTAGTTACTAGCCCACTGGTAAAAGGCGCAGAGCAGGTCAACAAAGAATGTCACAAAACCCCAGAGGTTCTGCATTAAAAGACTGCAATCCCAGAATTTCCTATATTTGCTTCAATATGTGACCATGTGTGTGTTCCCAAGTGGTATCTATGAACAGGCTGTGAGGCACATCATTGCGGAAAGCACACTGTGAGAACAATGTAGGTTTGTGCTGACACTACTAATTGCACACCTGAGGCTTCATACAGTGAGCCTAAACAATCACAACTGAGAAAGGCTTAACACAGCCTTCATAAAATACATTAATTAACTTGGTGATTCTTTCTCCTTATCATCAAGTCGATTCCAACTCATAGCAGTCCTATGAGACAGAGTAGAACTGCCTCACAGACCTTCCAAGGAAGATTTGAACTGCTGACCCTTGAGTTAGCAGCCACAGCTCTTAACCAGTTATTTACCAGGATTTCCTAGTATCATGATTATTAACAGTGAGTTACATCATTCTCCCTGTATTTACATTTACAATCTATTATTATTCCTTAAGCTTTCAAATATCCCCATGAGACAATATGACTGTCATGGGCTGAACTGTGTCCCCCAAAAATCGTCTAGCCACGTGGCTGGGCCATGATTCCCTGTATTCTGTGATTGTCCTCCACCTTGTGATTTTCCTATGTTGTATGTTAAAGGGATTTGGGTGGGACTGTAAATCCTTTTATAAGATCACCTCCCTGCTCCACTGCAAAGGCAGTTTCCCTTGGAGTCTGGCTTGCTCCACCCTTAATCCTTTCATGAAAGGGAAACCACCAGAGAACTGGGAACTTCACATCATCGAGAAAGCAGCACCAGGGGAAGAGTGCGTCCTTCAAACCTGAGGTTCCTGCTCCAAGATGCTCCCTGGACAAAGACTGATGCAACATAAGGACCTTCCTCCAGAGCCGACAAGGAGAAAAGCCTTCCCCTGGAGCGGACATCCTGAATTCAGACTTGTAGCCTACCAGACCGTGTAAGAATACAGCTTTCTTTGTTAAAGCCATCCACTCTGTGGTATTTCTGTTGGAGCAGCACTAGCTGACTAAAACAATGACTGCTGCTCCTGCTAATCAGGCTAAGAGCCTGAGTCTCAGCAGTGATAGCACAGGAAAGAGGCTAAAGGAGGCAAAGCTAAGACTTTACTTCAAGGTGCAATGCTAGCGCAGCCCAAGCCAGGGAAAAGGTGATGTCGAGCAGGGAAGGAAGGAAGTAAATACAAGTACTGCATTCCTAAGTCAGCCACACCTTCCCAAGAAAGCACAGCCAGTCACTTGGTCCCAGGCTGTGTAGACTCACTCTACCTTGCAATGCTCCTTCAGGGAGAGGAAGGTATCTGCTGTAGAGGTTATAATATCCAAGATTCTCCGTGCGCCATTGAAAAAGCCAGACTGCACAGCTGATGGGATGGCATGCATCTTGTCAAACCCAGGCACCAACTGTACAGCTCCCACCACAGTGAAATTCAAAGCCCATGGGACGGCTAAAACAGTCAGTGCTGTTAGGAAAGAGGGTGACACCAGCAGTGGCCAGGACCACACACAAGGAGCAAGAAGACAAGGCTCAGGGACAAAACGGGTTAGCCACATCACCTACATCTCTTGATGTACAGTGCACACTCCTCCACTGTGTGGCCAAAAACATTAGATTCATCCAGTAGCCCAGCGACCATGCCATCTGCAGCTAAAGCGCCTGTCAAAAAAGCAGGTTCCTAGGCCACATCCTTGAGCTAAAGGAGCAAACTCTTTGGCGATACCACTGCAGAATCTCCATACATTCAATAAGCTCCCCAGGTGCCTTCTGTGCATACTAAGTTTCAGAAACAGCTAGAGCAGAAGCAACAGCTTCCCTGAATTCCCTGACTCATTTAAAGGGCAGAAAATAAAATATCAGAAACGATTATCTACAGATTAATAAGAAAGAACCAGTGACACACAGAAGGTGAAGCTGCGGTGCAGAGAAGTTATGTGGGAGCCCGCACCCACAGCCCCACAGGAATCGGGAGCTCTGTCCAAAGTCACTGGCTCAGGGACACTTACAGCAACAGGCTTCCTGGATGTGAAAGGAAGGTAAGTTTTCACAGGACCATAGGAATAGTAAATTTGTTTTTAATATCATACCCTACATCGATCTGATACTCTTCCTTTTCGAGCAAATGAAAGAGTCTTTGTTTACCCTTTTCTGCATCCATGAAACCGAAGGAGAGAGGCCAGACTGCACTTTATCTCCCCAGAAAAAAATGACATACTTCTGAATCTTCCACATTAAGATTTTCCCTTGGTTCTTGCAGTCCTTATTGATACTGGATGCTACCTAATGGTGACATATGACATACAGTGAGGCTGGGCATGAAAAGAGGGCCACTGATGTCAACTTTGCACTCTCAGTTAGGAAGATTTTCATTAGTAAACCTTCCAGTACCTACCGTTCCAGTGTAATGTACCCATCACTAGGTATTTCGACCAAACTCCAATTTAATTTCCTTTTTCATTAATTAATTTTCATATTAATCTTGTCCATTAGAGCCTAATACTTCCCAATTACATGCTATAAGCTTGGAGGAAAGCTGATAATTGAAACTGTCCCAAGATCCTAGAAGTGTCTGCCTCAGAATGTCCATTTCAATCAGCTTTCCATTAATTACTTTTTTATCAATTAATATTGGGTACTGTTGGCCCAATACCTGCGACTGCCATACCACATGTTCTTAAATGACACCTCCGGAGTTGTCACCAGTCAAGCAAAGGGCTGGGGAGAGTTCAGCAGAAGGAGCTGTACTGTTATCAGCCTCTGTATCTCACATACAAATCATACATGACTCTTTTGGGGAAGGTTTCATCACAAAATGGGTATCGCAAAATCCAGCCAACCTGGGAAAAAGAAAGATAGAAAGTGTGTGTTGTAACCTACTTCTCTTGCCAATAGGAAGGCGTTATAAATTGAACTGTATCCCACTAAAAATGTGAATAGCCATTTGGCCAGACCATCATTCCCAATAGTTTTGATTTTCCTATGGTATAAATCCTAACCTCTGCCTGTGGCTAATAGACAGAATGATTATGTTAAAAGGATTAAGGTAGGACTGTATCATCCTTGCTATGGGAGTTTCCCTGTAGTGGCTTGCACCATCTTTTATCCTTTCATCTTACAGAAGATAGAGAGAGAAGCAAGCAAGGAATTGGGAACCTCATACTATCAAGAAAGCAGCACTGGGAGTACAGCACATCCTTCAGACCTGAGGTTCCTGCACCAAGATACTTCCTGACCAAAGACTGATGCAACACGAGGACTTTTCTCCAACGCTAACAAAGAGGGAAAGTCCTTCCCTTGAGCGGACATCCTGAATTTGGACTTGTAACCTACTGGACTGTGTAATAATACACTTTTCTTCATTAAAGCCACCCACCTTGTGGTATCTCTGTTAGAGGGCCACCAGATGAGTAAGACAGGAAGGAAACATACCTGACCAACCCAAAGGGGGTTGGTTGTGCAATGTAGAGGTCCTGTGACAACACGAGAAAAAGAGGGGTGTAGCTCAAGAACGCTACTAAAAGACCAGAAATGATGGTCCAACAGTCTGGAGTATCCCCTGGGAGCATGGCCCTTAGGCCTGCTGCTGCCCCTGATCTGAAACCGCTACTGAAATCAACTCTTTGGACAAGAATGGACTGGATTCGGGAAAACAGTGTGACCATATGGGGTGTGTACTTTATGATTCTATGTATTTATAAGTGGCTATCCTACTGGTGTCTTTCTAGATGGGAGAGAAGAGTGTGGAGAGGAGGGGATAGGAGCTTGTTAAGAGTATACGAGAAGTACAGAATGGAAAGGAGGAGTGTGCTGTCACCAGGCAAGGACAGGAGAAGAAAATGCAGATAGTTGGGCATGCAAAACTGAGTTAGATTTTACACTTTCACTTAGTCACAATAAAAAAATAATAATTATACTGGATACAACAGAACAAACCAGGATGTACTGCTGCCGAATCCATCAACCTGCACAAACTGAGTCGTCCCCTGGCTGTTAACCAGTAAACCCCCTCCTGAGAAAGAACCACTTCTACAAGGGGGTAACCCTGCCTTTGCAGCTGAACACAGCAGCACTGGCCTGTAAAATCAACACATATCAATTAATGATAATACAGTATCAATTACATACTGTAATCTCCATCTTGTGATGATTGAGTTCACCTAACAGCTTTCTTGCCTTGTATCTTTTACAGAATGTTACTGAATCACATGAACCCAACACTCTAAGCTAAAGGTGAAGAGTGGTCTAGAGCCAGCCCACCTGTGTCTAAACTTACTAGCTGAGTATCTTTCAGCCAGTTTCATAAGCTTCTTCAGAGTCTTCTCATTTGTAAAACTGGGGACAAAATAGTACTTAATTCCTACTGTTTTTATGACTCATAGTGATCCTACAGGACAGAGTAGAGCTGCCCCACAGAGTTTTCATGGAGCGCTTAACCACTATCCTACCAAGGTTTTAGGCGAGATGATATATGTAAAGCGCATTAAATGGTAACTTGCTTGACAATCAGAAGAATTAACTAATTTCTAGGCCTAAACTAGGCAGAAAGCTTTAACTCTGGGAGAAGAACAGGAAAGAGAACCCAAGGTGGTTGAACACAGGACTGAGCTGAGTACTTTAAATGCAACATCTCATGTAATCCCCACAAGGACCTTGAAAAGTAGGAGTTGCTCCTGTCCCATTTTTAACAGAGGAGGAAACAGGTTTAGAAAGATCCAGTGACAGGCCTTCACCACCCAACAAAACCAAGTCAACATGAACAGAACCAAGGTAGGACAACTAGGAAAAGGAACAAGCAAGGTGACAACCTGAACTGGTCATCTGCTTGGACTCACCTTGCTTCTAGCTTCCAGCAATGCCTCCTCCCTAGTGTAAAGCTAGGACACAGGCGCAAGCCTTCCTTAGCTTTGTGAATGGTTAACACTAGCTGGAACTTTCAGAAAGATTTCCTAAGTCCTGGGGCCAAGTCCAAAAGGGAGTAAGTCTAGGAGATTTGGTCCAGCTGACAATGAACAGGTGCCTAATCTGCCACAGAGAATTCACTCTCAGATGTCACCAACCCATCCAGCTCCGTGCCCTGACTCCCAGGATAGTCCCACTGTCGCCTCAAAGAGTTATTCTATCATCCAGTCCTGGCTCCTGAATTTCCAGCATCCACCCTTTCTCTGTGGTTGAGCCAGGGTATTTCCACCTTCCAACAAAAAGAGTTGCCTGGTCTCTCAGTGATAGCATCTCCACACCTTAACCATCCAACCCATTCACTACCTATCAGCAGTCAACTCATTCACCGTTACTAAGTCACAAGTCATGTTTAATGCATATTTTGACAGAAGTCAGGAACATGGCTCTTTTAGTCAAATTAATAGAAGAAACTCCCATCCAGGTGGTTGTAAGTCACCAGACCACACCAGTCATTAAAAACAAAACCAAATTCCTGGCCTACTAGATTCTTTTTTAGAGGGGGAAAAGAGAGGGTAGAGAGGAGGGGATAAGTGTTGGTTGAGTGGATACTGGAAGCAAAGAGCGGAAAAACAAAGTGTGCTGTCCCAGGGTGAGGAAAGCGCATAGAGTTGCATAGAGGCAAGTGTTTGGGGTTTTATACAGCAAATTGACTTGGATTCTAAACTTTCAGTTAATCACAATTTTAAAAATTTTTAAAAAATCAAATCCATTACCAGCTCAGTCAAATTCCACCTCATAGTAACCCCACAGGACACAATACAACTATCCCATAGGATTTCTAGGACTGTAATCTTTGCAGAAAACAAGCGCCATGCCACATCTTTCTCGTGTAGAGCAAGTGGTAGGTTTGGACCACTGACCTTTTCGTTAGCAGCTGAGCACTTAAACCATTGTGCCACCATGGCTCCTCAGCCACTTGTCATTAATGTGTCATATTAATGTGAACACGTGTGTACAATTATATACACAACTTAAACATCTGCCCTCCTGAATAAGCAAGCAGTATTTCCAGGGCCATACAAGACATCTCTAGTAGTATCTGAGCAGAAAGGAAAGAGCATAGCAAATAATTCATTTCTACTGCTCTTTGGAGAAAATCCCAGGGCAAGTAAACTCTCCCCATTTATAAGTCAAAATATATATATATATAAAACCAAGAAATAGATTCCTAAGAAGAAAGGTCACTGCTGCATTTGGCAGAGAGAAAGCTGAATGGATGTGAAGAAAAAGAAGAAAGGTTAGTACACATTCATTCCAACAAGAGACACTTCATAGACATAAGCAAAGATATACCTAGGGCATGTCTTTGGGAAAGAGGAAAGGAAAAGCAGACCATCTAAACCACCCTCCCAAGAGGGTAGTTGAAGGGGGCTCTAAAGCCACCAAGTAACAGCACTTTACTGCAAAAAGAAATAGAGACATGGACTTAACTCTCAGCTTCTCTCTATCTTATGCGTAAATTACAGAGTTGATAGTTTTCTATCATCAGCTGAGGGACGAGTGTAGGATATGATAAAAAAATGTAAAAGTTCTATGAAGCAAGTTAAAAGATCACGGAAAGTTTGCCACATTGGGCGGCTTGTTGCTACAGCTACCAGTGAACCTAGAAAGATCTCAGTGACAAAACATTCAGAAGCAAAATTACGACCATGAAGGACAGGGACAATACAAAAGAAAATCATGACTACTAAGGGCAATATGAGTGACAACATGGACACATGTTATACGAATCTTGGAAATTCCTTTAAAAAAATTAGAGCAGATAAAAATAAGCTAATATTTAATTTCTTAGGGCAAGACATTCAGAACATTTTTTTCAGACATCAAAGAAAGATACACTAATGCATCTATATAGGTAAACATTTACAAATATTTACACATACGCGTATATGTGACTGAGACTATTCCTCACAATATTGTGATTATTTGGTGTCATCCAGTCAGTTCTGACTCACAGCAAACCTGGAGGAGGACACAATGTTTGGGAGAGGCTCACCAAGAAAGAGGAAAGCCCCCAGTGAGATGGACTGACAGAGACTGCCAAGCACGAGCTCACGCGTGACAATGTCCGTGAGGATGGCACAGGACCAGGCAGCATTTTATTCTGTTGTTCACGGGGCCACCACGTGAAAATACAGCTTTCATGTGCCTATGAGGTGACTCAAGAGACCATGGATTGAGTCGGGTGCACCTTAGTCCTTAAAGTGACATCTTTGCTTTCTAATTCTTGAAAGAGGTCTTTTACAGCAGATTTGTCCAGTACATTGCATTCTTGGATTTGATCGCTGCTTCAATGGACAATCACTGTGGATCCCAGAGAAGCGAAATCTGACAACTTCAATCTTTTCTCCATTTAGCATGATGTTGCTAACAGTCCAGCTGAGAGGATTTTTGTTTTAAGCTGAGATGTAACCCATGCTGAAGGCCGCAGTGTTTGATCTTCATTAGTAAGTGGTTCAAGTCCTCTTCACTTTCAGCAAGCAAGGTTCTGCTACCTATAAAACACAGACTGTTAATGAATCTTCCTCCAATCCTAATGCTGTGTTCTTTTTCAGAGAGTCCTGCTGCTCAGGCTATTTGCTCAGCAAACACACTGAGTAAGGATGTTAAAAGCACACAACTCGGACTCACCCGTTTCCCGACTTCAATCTATGCAGAATCCCTTTGTTGCGTTCAAATGACCACCTCTTGTTCTATGTACAGGTTCTTCATAAGCAACATTAAGTGTTATACAATTCCCATTCTTCAAAAGAGTATCTATAATTTGCTATGATTTGCACAGTCAAATGCCTTTGCATAGGTGACAAAATGCAGGTAAACACTCTTCTGGTACTCTCTACTTTCAGCCAGGATCCATCTGAAATCAGCAATGATATCTCTTGTTGCATGTCCTCTTCCGAATTCAACTTGGAATTTCCGGCCATTCCCTATCCATGTACTGATACAACCACTTTTGAATGATCTTCAGCAAAATTGTACTTGTGTGTAATATTAATGATACTGTTCAAGAATTTCTGCACTTTGTTGGATCATCTTTTTGGGGAATAGGCATAAATATGGATCTCCTCCCATCAACTGGCCAGGTCACTGTCTTTCGTTATTCTTGGCATAAACAACAGAGCACTTTGTTACAGCATCTCAACTGATATTTCAGGAGCCTTATTTTAGCTAATGTCTTTAACGCAGCTTGAACTTCTTTCTTCCCTGTCATTGTCCCTGATCGTATGCCACTTTATGAAATCAGTCCATGCTGACCAATTCTTTTTGGTCCAGTGACTCAGTACTCTTTCTTCTTTTGATGCTTTCTGAGTCATCCAATATTTTGCCCATAGAATCTTTCAACATTGCAACTCAAGGTTTGGATATTTTTTCCTCAGTTTTTTCGCTTGAGGAACACTGAACGTATTCTTCCCTTCTGGTTTTCTAACTCCACGTCTTTGCCATTATAATACTTTACCTTGTCTTCTCAAACCACCCTTTGAAATCTTCTTTTTGACTTTTTGACTTCATCATTTCTTCCTTTCACTTTAGCTACTTGCCATTCAACAGCAAGTGTCAAAGCTTCTTCTAACAGCCATTCTGGTCTTTTCTTTCTTTCTTGTCTTCTGAATGACCTCTTGCTTTCATAATGTATGATGTCCTTGATGTCATCCCATAATTTGTATGGTCTTCAGTCATTAGTGTTTGATGTATCTAATCTATTCTTGAGATGGTCTCTAAATTCACATGGGATACACTCAAGGTCTTCATTCAGGTTTGTGGGCTTGTTTTAATTTTCTTCAGCTTCAACTTCAACTTGCATATAAGCAACTAATGGCCTGTTCTGCAGTCAGCTCCTGGCCTTTGACTGATACTGAGCTTTCCCATTGTCTCTTTCCACAGATACAGTTGATCTGATTCCCATGTATCCCATCCAGTGAGGTCCACATGTAGAGTTGCTGTTTGTACTGTTAAAGAACAGTATCAGCAATGAAGAATTCACTGGTCTTTTCAGAATTTCATCATGTAATCTCTGGCATCATTTCTACCACTAATGTCATATTTTCCAACTATAGGTCTTCTGTCTTTGTTTCCTGCTTTTGCATTCCAATAACTATTAATTATCAATGCATTTTGATTCCATGTTTGATAAATTTCAGACTGCAGAAGCTGGTAAAAATCTTTAATTTCTCTATCACTGGTTGGTGAGTAAATTTGAATAATAGCATATTAACTGGTGTTCCTTGAGGGCATATGAATATTATCCTATCACTAACAGCATCATACTTCAGGACAGACCTCGAGATATTCTGATGATAAACATGATACTCTCTTCAAGTTGTCATTCCCAGCATATTAGACCATATAACTGATTCAGAATGACCAACAGCAGTCCTTCTCAGTTCACCACTGCCTAGGACAGTGATCTTGACACATCCCATTTTTGACAACTTCCAATTTTCCTAGACTCATATCTCACTCATTCTACATTCCTGTTATTAATGGATGTTTGCAGCTGTTTCTTTGCATTTGGGGTCATGTCCGGATCAGCAAAGGAAGGTCCAGAAAGCTTGACTCTATCCATCTCAGTAAGGTTAATTCTAACCTGAGGACACAGCTTGTCCCCAGTCATATTCTGAGTGCCTCCCAACCTGAGACTCATCCAGCGGCACTATTAGGAATGCTTCACTGCTATTCATTAAGTTTTCACAGGACACTTTTATTTCCAAAGTAGGCAACCAGGTCCTCCTTCCTAGTCTTAGTCTGGAAGTTCAACTGAAAGTGGTCCACCATGGGTGATCCTGCTGGTATTTAAGTGCTGGTAGCATACATCTGGCATCAGAGCAACTAGCAAGCCATCACAATGCAACCAATTGGCAGACATGTCTTCTACAACACTAAATAGTAAAAGCTAATGGTTAAATCATCTAGGGGGTTAAGCCAGTAAGGTTTGTTCATGTAGGCAAGCAGCAGAGTGATTACCACAACTACAAAAGGGCTCAGAATGTACGTTTAGAAACACCACCACTACCATCCACTGCCCTCTCCCTGCCAAGTACCTTTCTTCAGGAGATCAATTAGTAAAGAACGAGCAGTCAGATTTTTAAAGACCTGTCTTTGTTGTTGTTGTTTTTACAGTTGCCACAGAGTCAAATGTGATTCACGGTAACCCCATACTTACAGAGTAGGACTGTGCTCCATAAAGCTTTCCAGCCTGTGACTTACGGGAAGCAGACAGCCAGGTTTGTCTTCCAAGGCACCTCTGGGTGAGTCTGAACAGTTAGTAGGCACTCAATTTACTTGCCCCCCTCTGCAGGGACTCCAGCGATAACACTGTTGTTGTTGTGTACCATCAAAACAACTCCAAACCATAGCAACTCTTACCGGCAGACTAGCCCTGTGCCCTAGTCTTCCTGACACTGTAATCTTCACTGGAGCAGATGACCACGTCTTTTCTACCGCAGAGCAGCTGGATGCATCAGAACCACCAATCCTTCCGTGAGCAGCCACAGGTTTAACCATTGTGAAACCAGGGACTCCTTGACAACAATACAAGAGCATGCAAAAGCATACTACTGACCCGATCTTGAACGGGGACAAGCCGATACAATTTTTGTGTTTTGAAGCCAATTTTAGAAATGATTATTGTTGTGTGCCCTCAAGATGATTCCAACACACAGTAACCCTATGCAGAGGAGAACTGACCCACAGCATTTCCTAGGCTGTAATCTTGACAAGAGCAGATCTCCAGGTTTCTTCTTCCCCAGAGTTGCTGGTGGGTTTGAACCATCAACCTTTTGGTTGGCCGCTGAGTGCCTTAGCCATTGTGCCACCAAGGCTCCTATAAATTGTATGCAATAGTAACACTAAAATTAAGCTGTATACATACACTTAACCTAACCCCTAGACCAGGGGTCAGCAAACATTTCTATAAAGGCCCAAAGAGCAAACGTTTTAGGCGCTGTTGGTCACATGGTGCACTGGTTCAGAGCTGAGTCACTAACCAAAAGGTTGATGGAAGAAATCCACCAGCTGCTCCTTGGAAACCTATGGGGCAGTTCTACTCTGTCCTACACAGTCACTATGAGTTACAGTCAACAGGTTCAGGGGTTTTTTAAATGGTTATTGGCCACAAATTGTTTCTGTCACATACTCTTGTTTTAAACCATTTAAGAATGTAAAAGCCATTATTAGTTTTTGGACTGTCCAACAACAGGCTGCAGGGTGTACCTGAGTAAAAACGACGGTCTGGTAGTACGGAAAAAGCAGCTGAGAACAAACAGGATACAGAAAGCACTGAATGGTGCTGACAAAGCCCAGGCAAAACATGGCCATTCCGATAGGATAACCGGCTCAGCTTCCCCTGCAGTACACTGGCAAACAGAGTCAAAAGTCATCTAAATACTTTCCATAAGACACAGTCTTCAATAATTAGACTTCAAAGAGGCTCAATTTGAAACAGTAAGAGAGTTTAACAGGCAAATGTTACTGGGAAAAAGTGCAGATGTACCAATCTCTATATATCAAATTTAAAGTCAAAGCAATACACTCAAAGAAAAATTTAATTAAAAACAAACTTGTTGCCATCAAGTCAGTTTGGACTCATACTGATCCTATAGAATAGAGTTACTCCATAGGGTTTCTACAGAGCACCTGGTAGATTTGAACTGCTGACCTTCGGGTTAGCAGCCGTAGCTCTTAACCACTATGCCACCAGGGTTTCCATTAAATGCTACAAAGGAATCATCTTACGTTCAGGTCATTGTTGTGAGTGATGGCAAGTCAGTTCTAGCTCACAGTGACTCCAGATAGCATCTATTTTGGTGCCATCCTCACAGACTGTGCTAGGCTGGAGCACACTGTTTTAGCCACTTGTCAGTCCATCTTGTTGAGCGTGTTTCTCCCTTTCAGTGACCTTCCTCTTTACCAGGCATGATGTCCTTCTCCAAGGACTGATCCCTCCTGATGATGTGTACAAAGCATAAGATTAGTCTCACTATTCTCTCTTCTAAGGAACATTCTGATTGTACTTCTTCCAAGACAGACTTGTATGTTCTTTTGGCAGTCCATGGTAGAGTCAATAGTCTTCAAAAACCCATATAATTCAAAGGCATTGATTCTTCTTTGGTCTTCCTAACTTGCTGCCCAGCTTTCACGTGCATGTAAAGTGAATCAAAGCACCAGGACTTGGGTCAAGCACATGTTAGTCTTTTAAGTAACATCTTTCATTTTTAACACTTTAAAGAATTCTTTTGCAGCAGATTTGCCCACTGCAACTCATTTGATTTCTTGACTGTTGTTCCCATAGGTGTTGATTGTGGATCCAAGTAACATGAAAACCGTGATGACTTCAATGTTTAACATTTATGCTAATAAAAGGGGGAATTCACAAGGAACTATTAACTGTCATGACCTTTTCTATTGCAAGTAACAGTGCACTGAAATATATAAAGCAAACACTCAGAAAACAAGAAATCGAAAGAAATGCTGTAATAATGAGGAGATACAGTATACCTTTCTGAGTACTGACATACCAAAAAGGGAAAATTTAAATAAGGGCAAAGAGGCCACATGTAATGTCAACAGTGACATTAATTGAAAAGACCTGTATTGAAACGTTGCCCTACAAAACATTCGTTTTTGTTTTTCTTTTTGCACTTCAAAGATTTTAAATGATGATTTTAAACAAAATGAAACAAAAGGGACTTCAAAACAACCTTAACCAATCATTTTTAATTGCTTTATAAGCAGTAGTATCTGACTACAAGGCCAAAGGTTAAGTCCCATCTACCCACTGATAAATTTAAAGAGAACAAAGAAAAACACGCTTTACAATTCTTACTAGCAATGAATTTGCCATTCATTTTAAAACACTTCCATCAAAACCATAATACCAAAATCTGACAAAAGATCCCAAAATTAAAAACTATAAACATAACTATGTGTGAAAAAATATAAAAATCCCCAAATAAAAGAAATCAAACCTATGACATGTGAAAAAATATACACTATAAGCAAGTAAACTTCATTCTAGAAATGCTGGGTACTTCAACATTAATAAATCAATGCAAAGATATATACTTTTTAAAATATAAGTCATAGAAGTGTATCAATAGATGCCAAAAGAAATTTGATTCATATTAAAATCCATTCTTGATTTAAATTCTTATTAAAATAATGTGCTTACCATTACTTGAAAGTCATTATTTACCTATGAAAAGCCAAAGTATTCAAAAGAAAAATTATTATAACTAATACTCAAATTCAGTAAGATATCCAGTATAAAAGTAATAAACTCACAGATGTGTCATATAACACGACCAACCTATAACAGAATATAAAGCTGAGGAAGAGAACACAGTTCACTAGAGAGACAGACAGACAGACAGATATACCTGTTGCTATCGAGTCAATTTCAACTCATAGCAGCACCATAGCAACACTATGGAACAAAACAGAACTGCCCCATTCGGTTTCCAAGAAGCACACAGTAGATTTCAACTGCCAACCTTTTGGTTAGCAGCCATAGCACTTAACTACTATGCCACCAAGGTGTCCTACATAGACACAGATATGTATACATATATATACATATAAACACACATACACTCAAGTAACCCTGGTGGTGCCATAGTTAAAAAGTTTGGCTGCTAACCAAAAAGTTGGCAGTTTAAATCCACAAGCTGCTCCTCTAAACAGCAGTTCTACTCTGTCCTATGTGGTCACTATGAGTCATAATTAACTCGACAGTAATGGGATACATACCTATGAGCATATTCATATATATATACACACATATGCACAGACCAAAAAACGAAGGAAAAAAAAACACCAAACCCACTCCCATAGAGCAGATTCCAACCCACTGTAATCCTACAGGACAGAGGAGAACTGCTCCACAGGTTTCCAAGGAGCACCTGGTAGATCTGAAGTGCCCGCCTTTTGGTTAGCAGTTCAACTCTTAACTGCTACACTACCAGGGTTTCCCATATACGCACATGCATGTGCATGCATGTACACATACATACACACACACACACACACACACACAACCACGTGCTGCTTAGTCAATTCCAACTCATGGACAGCCCATGTGTTTCTCAATAGAATTGAGCTCTCAATGGCTGATATCTTTCACAAGTAGATGACTAGGGCTTTCTTTCAAGGCCTCTCTGCGTGGACTCAAACTGGCAACCTTTCAGTTAGGAACCAAGCATTCAACCATATACATGTGTACATACCATATATAATGTATATGTATAATATGTATAATGTATATGTATAGTGCATACATATAATGTATACCATATATACCATGTATACAACCATATACATGTGTATTTAACCATATACGTGTATATACACACACATGCACACATGCGTGTACACACATTATATTAGCATGTGTACATATGTACTGTATATACATACTCATATGTGTACATATGTATATGCACAAATGTTCACATTCAGTTATATATACATAGAGGATTTAGATATATATAGACAGACATGTGCTTCTATGTTGCTTAAATGTTTAAATGTTGAACAAATGGCTCTCTAGGGAGAAAAAAAGCATGATTTGCAGTATGTGCTTATGTCTGGGGTTTAAATATTCCCTGCATGCCAGATTTCAAGCTACCAGTACAACACCACTTAACACAGCGCTGGGCAGAGATGCGTAATAGCACACCGTGATACTGAATTCGCACCAGACAGATATACAACAGACATAAATCACCTCAAGACAGAGATAATAGTAAAATGGAATTAGGAAGTGATAAATTTTGAGTATTCATTGCCTTTGTTTTTTAATAAGATTTATTTAGGTGTAACTTCATATAATTTAAATTTTAATAATACCTGTGTTTAGCAACTACCAGATAAAAGTTCAGAAAATTTAATAATCGGCTCTTGCAAGCAGGTCCAAGCCAGCTCCAGCACACCACTGCTAAGGGAAAAAACCATCAGCTCAAACCAGAAAGATTCAGCAGATGCTGGACGAGTATCACTAAACTTAACTGAGAGCTAAGACATAAAACTTCAACAAAGGACCACATCAGGTTCAAGGGAAAATGTAATATGATGAAGATGCTGATTCTCTTCATATTAATTAATTGTACATTTAAGAAATGTGTAATTCAAATAATTACATATTTAAGAAATGTATAATTCAAATGATTACACATTTAAGAAACCCCAAGCAAAACCACAATTTAATTTTCTTGAGGGGCAGACAAAGTGATACTAAATGCCATCCATAAAAAATAATTCCAAGAATATCCAGGAAAACTCTACAAAGACAACAACCATCAGGGGTGCTTGTCGTTGAAGCCATTGGAAAAAGAAAATATTTAGACGAGGGCAATACTAAGCCCTGGAAAAGGCAAAGCTCCACAAAAGCTCTGTATTCAGGCCAGTGGGGAAAACTACACAAGGGAAGTAGCCCTTAGGATATGAAGAACTGAGGAGTCTGGGAACGCCACCAAAAGGAAGAGGCATCTGAGTACATAGATAAGCCTTTTCAAGTCTTTTGAAATTTCCATCAAGTTGCTTTCCAAAACGCTTGCACCAATTCAGACTTGCATCACCCATGTGTGCAATTGTCTATCTCCGAACATCCTTCCCAATACCGGGTATTAGTCCATTTTTATTTTATTATGCCTAAACCCTGGTGGCGTAGTGGGTTAAGTGCTATGTCTGCTAACCAAAAGGTCAGCAGTTCAAATCTGCCAGGCACTCCTTGGGAATTCTATGGGGCAGTTCTCCTCCATCCTATGGGGTCGCTATGACTCAGAATTGACTTGTCGGCACTGGGTTTGGTTTGGGTGGTTTTAGTTTCAGAAGTTAAAATGGGGTACCTTATCATAATCAGCATGCCAGATGTCTAATGAAGAGTCCCAGTGCAGTACAAACAGTTAAGCCTCTCAGCTGCTAACTGAAAGGTTGGAAGTTCAAGTCCATCCAAAGACACCTTTGAAGAAAGTCCTGGTGATCTACTCCTGGAAGACGAGCCCTCTGGAACAGAGTCCCATCCCGACACACATGGGGTTACAGGGAGTCAGGACTGCCAACAGATCTGGCTTGGCTGTCTAATGAAGGTACTAATATTTCACATATTTACTGGCTATTCTGTTTCTATGGAAACCCGTGTCCCCTCTGTGCTCCTGGGCCCCTTGTGCTATCTCACTGTAGCAGTGCATACACTGAGTCACACCAACTGTGGTAGCATCATGTGCGTCCATTTTCTCCCCTAGACTGCAAGGTGGCATTGTGTCTCTTTTATCCTTGTATTTGCAGCAGCAAGTGACTTCGAATAGTCACAGCTCTGAGGACGTGTGCCAAATGAGCATGACAGTGGGCTCTGGAGCATTTCACGTGGGTGTCAGCAGCCCCAGAATCGGAACCACACGAAAATGGCGCAGCCTCCCCAGAGCCCAGGATTCTGCCTACATTATTAACAGCAACTGGGCACAAACAACGAGAGGAACAGAAATAGAGCAGGGCTGTAGTTCATTCCACTGTACACGATCACGAGGCAGAGACGAGTCTGCAAAATTAAAGGAGAAGACTGTCCCTTAGAAGATACATTTTGCTTAAGAGATGAGTCCAGTGTGTCTGGGGAACTGTCATAGTAAATGAGATTCTCTGAAAATAAGAGTCACTTCCACTTCTACTTTATTTCTAAAGAACTTGCCTGCTTCACCTTCCATTGGGTGTGTTTCTACTTCAACTTCTTGAAGAGAGGCAGTTGGTCTGACGGTATCTACTCATTGAGCACTGCAGGGAGGCATTAGGACACTAGAGCAGACATGAGTTTATGTGAGTTCTCTGGGACAGTTGTACAAGAACCCAGATCTTCCTTCTAGCCAAGCCTTCTACAGCCTCTTAAATGTAGCCTGAGAGCAGAAGCTGCTCCATCTACCAGGCAGCTGCAGTGGGTTGAACGGTAGCCCCTGGAAAGGGATATCCACATCCTAATCCTCCCAGCCTGTTCAACTTTCATGGGAAATGGGGCATTGCAAACCTAATTAAGGATCTTGAGATGACAGCCTCCTGGATTACCCAGGTGAGTCCCCAAATCTAACCACAACCAAAAAAACCAAATCCACTGCCATCAAATTGGTTCCCACTCATAGCAACCCTATAGGTCAGAACAGAACTACCCCCATAGAGTATTCAAGGAGGGCTTGGCAGAATTGAACCGCCAACCTTTGAGTTAGCAGCCGTGACACTTCACCACGAGACACAGAAGAAGACATAAGCTAATGGACAACATGTAAAGACGCAGGCAGGGACAGGCAGATGCAGCCACACGTCATGGGCATACCAACAGCCACCAGGAGCTGGAAGAAGCAAGGAGTGACCCCAGCCAAGAGCCTTCAGAAAGAGTGCACCCCTACAAACACTTGATTTCAGACTTCTGGCCTCCAGAACCATGAGAGAATAAATTTCTCTTATATTAAGCCATCAGGTTTGTGGTACTTTGTTACAGCAGCAATGGGCAACTAAAGCAAAGGGCAGCATATCTTAGCTGCATTTCAATTTCCCAGCCAGGTCCTGCTTCCTTCTCTCCTAAGCTCTCACTCAGAACCCTGTACCGGCCTCCTCTTCACCAGCCTCCTTGCCTTCAGGCCCAGCACCCACACCGCCTGCCAGCCCACCATCAGTTACGAGGCAGAACCTGCAAAAACTCAGAACAAAGACCAACAATCTCCAGCCTGAAGCCTTCCATCAGCAGCTTGCCCCATCATGGACATGAGGACATAAATCAAATCCTTAGAGTCTGGTGCCCGGGGATTCCCATCATCTGGCCCCTCACGCCTGTTGCACCTTCTATCTGCCTCTCAGCACCCTCTAATCCCCTTCACTCGGTTCCCCAAAAGTGCCAGGCTGCCCCGTGCAATCTCTTCGTCCATACCCCTTGCTCCCTGTTGGCTAGGGAATGCTTTTCCAGGCTCTGTTCAAGTGTCATCTCCTTTTTTAAGGACTTCATTTAACCCTTTCCTCTGCCTTCACTGTCCCCAAAACAGAACTGAGCTCTCTCCGCCTTATGTTTCCATTGCCTCCAGCCCAGTGCTGAGTTACAACCCCAACCAGACCTTGATACATTCATCTGTTGGCTTGTCCATTTCTCCATTAGCCTTTCAGATGCTTTACAGCAAGGTCCAACCATGTCTGATCCATCCTTTTACCCCCAAACACAGCCTGGGACTGGCACACAGCAGGCTCCGACGGCTGGATGGATGAGTGGATAGGTGGGCGGGAAGGTAGGTGGGTGGGTGAACAAACCAGCAACGTGTCAGATGAACTAACAGACAACTTGCTCAGAAGGAAGTGCAAGGCAGTGCTAGTCCACTAGAGGCATACCTGAGTCAGCGAGTGAACCGCACATACAAATCAAAACTGACTGAAGAAGATAAATACATCCTAACAAGACTGGCATTTCCTGGAGCTTCCTACTTTATAAATCACTTCACACGCATCAATTTCTTTACTCCTCACAATCACCCGGTGAGGTGACACATTCCTATTATCTCTGTTTTACAAGGAAGGAAGCGAAGGCTCAGACAGCATTGAGAATTAGCCAATGTCCTGCAGGCAGAGAGTGTAGGCCAGAGCCCCAGGGCCCGAGTCTGTCCAAATAGCCACCTCATGCTCTTTCTGCCCAAGACAAACCTTAGGGTTCTCTGGCCCCCCAGATCTGCCCTACTGTGACCTGCTCTGGTGTGACCTGTCCCAGTCTCAGCTCTAAGTCACAGACTCTCCACCAAGCATCTATAGAGAAATGAGGGTGGGTGGTTTTGTGAATATCTGACTATGTCCATGTGAAATCCAGAGACAAACACACACAGCCTGCCTGAAAATGACTGATAGGATGGAAACTGACAAGACATCATCTGTTCCTGGCGTTGTCGACACCCGGTTAACGTGAATGTTGTGTTGATTCCCGTTAGACGGAAGAAGATGTCACTTACTGTTAATGCAGTGTCGCACGTATGCTTGCCTAAAGGAAAATGCTCTTTTGGTGGTGGTGGTAGTGGTGGCGGTTCTCAATTTTCCCCTTATCTTGCAGTGCTAAAAAAACAAAAGATTCAGCGGGAAAGATGCTTCTATCTAGGAATAGAATGGGAAGAAGTCTTCCTGGGTGACTTCCTTCTTGACTGGAGTGACCAACAGCTGGACCCCACAGATGTGGGTCACAGGATGCAGACCTGGGCTCAGGAGCAACCAAATAGCCCGGGCTTTGGAATCCAGAAGTCCACAGCAATAAGGACTCAGGGTCCAGCCATGACCACCAGGTTCGTAGCCAGGACAGTCTCACTCCCCTCTGCTCAGTGATGATGACATGAAAACATACTCACAAATAAAACAATAATGCTTACAGAGCATGTCACTGTAGCAGTGAACTATTCTCAGCAAACATCTGATCACCAGTTACTCCACACAGTCCTTCAGTGAGGCAGGTCCACCCACAGACTCCGACCTAAGACGTCTGAATTCTGAAAGGCCTTGAAAATCAAAGGGCTTTTTCCATAAGCTTTTTGCACTTGTTTGGCATGAAGACCTGTTTGAAGTTGGGGTCAACTTAGTCAGAATTGATTCAATAGCTATTAGTTTTAATAGTAACAGTTTTACTTTGTATTGCTAAAATATCAACATGCCTGATTTCCAAGTGCTTCCCCAGATTCTACTCTGAGTGTTATCATACAGTATATGTACCACATTGTCTTCCTAAAAAGCAAAAATGACAAATTCTGAATTCTAAAGACTTTTGGACTGCAGGGCTGGATACAAGAGTTTAAGAATTGGGGTAAAAACAATCTCTTCAACAAATGGTGCTGGTATAATTGGATATCCATCTGCAGAAAACTGAAACAAGACCCATATCTTACACCTTATACAAAAACCAACTCAAACTGGATAAAAGACCTAAATATCAAATCTAAAATGATAAAGCTCATCAAGAAAAAGTAGGAACAACAAGTGAAGTTTCAACACACAACGTACACACACTTCAAAATCTGTCAAACAAATCACAAACAACAAAGAGAAAACGGACAAATGGGAACTATTAAGAATCAAACACTTCCGCTCATCCAAAGACTTTATTAATAGAATTAAAAGGCCACCTACAGAATAGGAAAAAATATTTGGCAACTACATGTCAGACCAACACCCGATCTCCATAATCCATAAGGTACTACAAAATAGCAACAGGAAAAAGATAAATTATCCAATTAAGTGATGGGCAAAGGAAATGGACAGACACTTCTCTAAAGAGCAGATCCAGGCAGCCAAAAAACACATGCGGACATGCTCACAATCATTAGCTACTAAAGAAACTCAAATCAAAAATACATGAAATACCATCTCACCTTAACAAGGTTGGCCATGATCCAAAAAAAACACAAAACAACAAATGCTGCAGAGGCTGTGGAGGAATTAGAACTCTCCTACACTGCTGGTGGGATTGCAAAAGAGTGCAACCACTTTGGAAAGTAATCTGGCGTTTCCTTAAAAAGCTTGATATAGATATACCATTTGACTCAGTAATTCTACTGCTCAGAATACATCCTACAGAATTAAGAATATTCACACTAACCGATAAATGCACATGAATGCTTATCACAGCACAGTCCACAATAGCAAAAAGATGGCATCAACCCAGATGCCCAACAACACAGGAATGGACAGGTAAACTACGGTGTATACTCAGGTGGAACACTGTGCAGTGATAAAGAACAATAATGATGGCAGGAAACATCTCTCACAACCTGGTGTCAATTGGAGGACACTATGTTGAGTGAAAGCAGTCAGCAACAAAAGGACAAATATTGTAGGAGACCCCTAGGATAAGAACTTGAAAACAGACTCATGCACAGAAGAAAAGACTCTTTGATGGCTGCAAGGGTGGGGAGGGAGGGAGGGTGAGGGGGCAGAGGGTCTAGACAGTTGATAGAAATTTGGTTGGGTGAAATCTGAGACAGCACACATTAGAAAGAAGATCAATATTAACCGGACTTCAGCATAACATGATTACTCCTCCCACCTTAACCCAATATTGCAAGAACAGAGTAGCCAGGGCAGGGGGCCAGAGGCCATGCTCTCAGGGGATATTGAGGCCAACTGGCACAACTAGCGCTTTGCCAAAAGAGCCCTCTGCACCCCACACTGATGAGTAGTATCTGGGGTCTTAAAAGCTGCCATGCCGCCATCTAAGGGCACAGCCAATGGTCCCAACTCAGCAGGAACGGATGATCACCAAGGACCAAAATGACATGGGGGAAAGAGAACCCAGAAGACAGACAGACCCATGTGAGTGGGTTACTATATCAACTTGTGACCGGAAGAACTGGATGGTGCCTGGCCACCACCAATGATAGCCGTGATGGACCTCACAAAGTTGAGTCTCACAGGCAACACAAAAATAAAAAGGGGTGTACCCTGAGTTCTCCACTAAAAGACTGCAATTGATGGTCCCCCTGGGATCATAGCCCCTGGCCCTGATGCTGCCCCAGTCCATAAATCATAATGGAGGTCAACTCTTTGGACACAGAATGACCATATCATGTGTGCACTTTATGATTCTGTGCATCTATAGGATGTCGTCCTGCTGACCTCTTATTGGAGGAAGGCGAGTGGGTTAGGCGGTTACTGGGAGAGGTGGAGATAGGAGACTGTTGGGAGGATAAGACATGTATGGAGCAGAAAGGAAGGGTGTGCTCTCACTGGGCAGGGAGAGCAGCGGGAGCTGCATATAGGTGGGCATACAAATTTATATTGGAACGTACATTTTCATTCAATCATAATAAAAAAAAATTGTGCATCCCATTTTGTGGATGAGGTAACTGAGGCATGGAGAGTTTAAGGAACTTGCTTGAGGTTATACAGTTCAAAAAGACCAGATCTAGAGTTTAGAGCCAGGCAGTCTCCTTAGAGGGACCTGTTCTAGAGAACAGGTACATGTAACCACTGCACTCTCCTGCCTTTGACATACACCATGCCCCTTCCAGCTTATCTCGGCTCTCACTCTGAGTCCAGCAACTCAGTCCTTGCTGGTTCTCAAATCATCCATTGCCACCGAGTCAGTTAGGATTCACAGAGACCCTATAGGACAGAGTAGAACTGTCCCACACAGTTTGCGAGGAGCAGCTGATAGAGTCAGACTGCTGACCTTTTGATTAGCAGCTGCAGCACTTAGACTACACCATCAGGGTTTCCTTGTCAAATTAGGAGGTCAGAATTTGCCTCCTTGTAAGACTGAGACACGCAGCAATCCCCAGAGCATCGAGACTTTAATTAATTAAAATGTTTTTTAAAATGACTCATGAGATAACACACTTGTGTTTCAAATCTAGAGTCAAATGCAAGGGCAGCAGTGGTCATAGTTAAGTAACTATCTCTCAAAGACTAAGACCCAGACTTCAGTTTATAAGCTGGAATACAACAAAGAATATCTATTGTCCTATGAGTGGTCAGCCAGCACCCAGTTACTGCGTGTTCTCATACTGCAGCAATTAAGACAGATTCTGGACCCAGACCACTTGTACTAGAATCCTGGTCCAGCCACTTACTAGCATGTGACCTTGGATGACTTATTAACCTCTCTGGGCCTCAGTTTCCTCATCTGAAAATAATGATCATTAATATTACCTACCTTCAAGAGTTTTCAAGTGGATTAAATGAGTTGCTACTCCAAACACTTTGAATATAGCAAACTGAATATATAAATCCTGGTGGCATAGTGGTTAAGTGCTGTATCTGCTAACCAAAAGGTCAACAGTTCCAGTCTACCAGGTGCTCTTTAGAAACTCCATGGAACAGTTCCACTCTGTCCTCTAGGGTCGCTATGACCTGGAGGTAACTCAACCTGGAAGTAACCTGGAAATGGGTCATATGAACCTTTACTTCATAAATAAATAAATGGATACTTTGTTTCCTGCTTTTACTTCTCTGAAATTGGGACCCTTCTTGTCACGGATGCCTACTTTTAATATAATGTTTATTTGGTTGTCATTCCCAGAAAGCTGTAATTTAACCCACAGTGCATCTCGCATCTTGATAACATCTTAGAATCGAGGGAACATGGTAAATAATACATTTGGAAGAACTGGAGACTTTTTTTCCTTTGCTCCTGAGAGAAGAAATGGAGACAAGAGTGAGTTATAGATTCCAGCTGTGCTCACAATGTGTTTCTCTCTATGGAGGTTGCATTTTCTATTCACCGGTAGATGAATTTTAAGACCAAACACCAAACAAAGTAGGTATTCTCATTCCAAGGGAAAAGGTGTGCACAATTGTTATTTATATTTCAAAACCCTAACCAATACCAGAATCAACTACTTGTGATTTTTCCGAACTAGCTTTGCTTTGCACCTCTGTCAGCTGCAGGAGAAAACCAAAGATTTTAACCTTCAAATTTAGCAGCCATGCACATCAGAAAGCATTACAAAGAGGAGTCAAAAGTGTGTTTGGAACCTCATTGCTGTGTCACAAAGCGTTACCTGAGGACTTCCCGGTCTTCAGAGAAGCTAGCCTCCACCCCTTGGGAAAACTAGTCTCCAAACTAAGAGTCACCCCCAAGCATCTATGTGGCAGAAATGTTAAAACAGATTTGTGTATCAAGGCAAAGAAATGAAATCCTAAGAATAAGTGAAGTGCAAATCAGATATTCTCCCATGCTTAACATCCTCCAATGACTTCCTACTGTACTTGGAAGAAAACACAATTTCCTTACCTTCTAGGCCACATGATCTGCCCCTGACTGTGTCTCTAACTTGTTTGTACTCCTTGGGCCCCCTCACAAACTATGCTCCAAATATACCAGGCTTTTTTCTTTTTCTCAAACACCCCATCCATACTCCTGGCTCAGGTGTTTGCATATGCTAGTCCTCCAGTATAGAAAGATCCTCCTCCTCCCCAAGGCTACCAGGTCCAGTTGTTCAGGATGTTCACTGCCCAAGGCCAATCCGATAAAAGGGTGCCTTTTTACAACTTACACTAACGAGCTATACGGGCTAGCAGCCATCCTGCTTCTCTGTGATTCATTCATTCTTAAAATAAGTATTAATTGAGCACTTACTAGGAGCCAAGCACTGTTCTAGGCACTAGGGTTATAGCCCTGAAGAAGAAGGTACGACTCTTGCCCTTCTGAAACTCCCATACTACTCACACACCCAAGAAATATCCTGACAATTAATGAACGAGCAAAACATCAGAGAGTAACCAGACTGTGCAGAAAATTCAACTTGATCATATGCTGCTAGCTAGAGGACTACTTTAGACTGGGAGGCTGGGTAGTCAAGAAAGGCCACCCTGATGGAGTGATATTTGAGAGCTCAATAACAAGAAGCTATCAATACAAAGGATCTGTTTGGGTTGAAAGAAGGGGAGATAGGGTATTCCATCATGGGGAAGACCTCTTGCAAAGGCCCTGGGGTATGAACCAGCTCTGTATGTTCCGGAAATAGTTAGGTCTTTGTTGTGGCTGGATTGTAATGACAGAGGACAAGAGTGGAGTGAGAAGACATTAGACAAGTGCAAACGGGCCGGAACATACGGGGCGTGGTAAGTGAGAGCAAAGTTTCGATTTTATTTCAAGCTAGTAGTGAAACCACTGGAGGTGCGAGGCACAAATGACATGATCTGATGGATATTTCAAAAGCTAGATCATTCTAACTCAGAGTTAGCCAAAAGAACCCAAACCGATTGTCATCAGTTCTGACTCACAACGACGCTGCAGCACAGCATAGGACTGCTTCACGGGGCTTCCAAGGCTGTAATCTTGACAGAAGCAGACAGTCACATCTATCTCCCGCTGAACAGCTGAGGGGTTTGAACCACCAATCTTTCAGTTAGCAGCCAAGTGATTCACCACTGAGCCATCAGGTACTGCCTGTGATAATTGAAACAGCCTACATCTGCACTGTCAAATGCCATAGCCGTTAGCCACATATGACTGACTACTAAGTCCATGAAATGTGGCTGGTGTGACTGAGAAAGTGGATTTTAAATTGTATTTAAGTTAAACTTACATTGCCACATGTGGCTGGTAGCTACCAAACTGGTTAATGCACCTGAACTGCCTAACCAGAACCAAACCAAACTCACTGCTGTCAAGTTGATTCCAACTCATAGCGACCCTATAGACAGAGCAGAACCACCTCCATAGAGTTTCCAAGGACGATCCGCTGGATTTGAACTGCCAGCATTATGGTCGTTATCTGTAGCACTTAACCACCGCACCACATGAACTGCCTAAAAACCAAACCCACTGCCATCGAGTCGGGTCTGATTCATAGAGACCCTAGAGGTCGGAGTTGAACTGTTTCCCAAGGAGTGCCTGGCAGATTTGAAACGCCAATCTTTTGGTTAGCAGACATAGCACTTAACCCAGTATACCACCAGGGTTTCCCTTTGAACTGCCTAGGAGAAAATAATTACCAAACAGGGTAGGGGAGGAGAGGAGAGAAAGCAGATTAAGCAGCAGGAGAGAGATGAAGGTGGCTGGATGCACAGAAAGAGAGAAGTAGACAGGCTAGGAATATGTTTCACGGGTGCAACCCACAGAGTAGAGCAGAGAGAATATAGAGGGAAAAATCAAGAATTGGGCATAATTTCTACATTTTTGGCTTGAGCAACCTGAATGAATGGTGGTACCATTTTGATTTAGGAAAGACTTTTTTTTAAAAAAGTGCACGGAGGAAGATATAAAAACTCAACAACAACCGAAACATCTCTTTTCTCCCCAAGTCTTCATATAGCAGGTTCACTGTTGACATTTGGGCTTCAAATGTCAGCTCAAATGTCACCTCCACAGAGGGGCTACCTTGTCATACCCTCTCCCCTCATCTCCTGGTTACCTTCTCACACGCTGGCCTGTTGCTTTCTTCCCAGGACTTCCTATACGGACTTCGGATCTGCAGTGATTTGAGGATTAACACACTTGCCTCCTGTCCCTTGAAACAGTAAGCTTCCTTCACATCCCCTCATCCCCCTGCTCCCCGTGGCAGCCCACTGCCTCGGCTGGTACCTGGCACACAGCAGATACATAAATACATGCTAAATTCATTACAGAAACGGGGGTAAATTTCTTTATCTTGCCAAAACACACAGCCAAAGCCTTGAAGGGTGGACTTCTCGTTTGAACTGTGCATAACATAAAGTAGTGGCGAACACAGAGTGCTCACACATCTGCTCCAGGCATAACAGGATCAGCTCTCTTTGGGGTCATTTACCAGTACTCCCATTTATGTGGAAAGTGGGGTGTCACTTTCCAGTAACGAGTCACTTAATCCAACAGATGTGATAGGAGTTGTTCACCCACATAGCGGATTCCAGTACTGCGGTCCCATTTGTCTCCAAGAGCATTTCTGTGGGGATGGTGGTAATGGTGTGTAAAATGAACACAGGGTAAATCCGGGGCTGCCACTTTTAAAAGTCTTCAGAGACACAAGCTTAGAGGCCACCAGCTTAGAGCAGTGCATCTTTGATGCCATCCAGCAGCAGGAGGCTTCCCAGCTGAACAGGTGCAGCAAGGCACAGAGTAACCAGGGGGAGCTTTGCAATTAAACAGCTACTGATCTAAACTCAACTGGAAGATCTTGAGGAAGTCACCTGCCACATCCCCTAAAGCTTCTGTGCCCCGAAGCTGAACTTTTCCTTTTCTGGCTTTCACCTGTCCCACAGGAGTGGCTTCAACTTGCCCGTTTCCCCCCACGTCTTCCTCTTGTCTCAGACTTCACCCTACCTGCAAATGCATCACATGTTACAACACACACGTACACACAAGCACACCTGCACCATTCCACAGCCACAGACACATGCAGAGCGCTCGCTGCGGCTTCTTTCACTGTACACTGCCTCCCAATCATGAGAACACATTTCCTTTTCCTCTTCACAGGCTTCTGAAATGAGATCATGTCTGCTAAAAGCAATTGTAAGCACTGGGTGAACAACTCCAGAAAATTAGTACAAGTTCCACTAAGGCTGGAGACAGAGAGGAGAAAAATCTGTTCAATTCCGAAGGAATTCACGTTACCCACCAAGTGAAACCCGCCCTCACCTTTCCACCAATCCCAATTCTGAACACAAATTAAAACAGAAGCTTATGGTTAGCACACCCTGAACAGTCACTTTTCTGTTTGCTGGCCACTTTATTCCAAATCTCTTCTGTTTTTGAAGAGTGATTCCTCATCAGGACTGCTTTACAGAACATCTAGAATTTCAATGGAAATTGTAAACAACATAACGTTAAAAAAATAATAATTAGAAGGCATTAAAGATTTAACCGTGAGTCATTACAGAAATGGCTGTAATTCTGCCATCTGATATACAAATGTTCCAAACGAGGAAATAATTTGAAGTATATTTGGTACAGACAAAATGGAAAAGAGACCAGAAGCATCTGAATTGAGAAATGATACTGCTGTCCACTGATTTAAAAAATAACTGAAGTGAACAACTGTCTAAATAATATCCAGTGAATGGCGTATCATGCAGTTATTCAAAGCTATTTTTACAAAGTTTTCAACGACATAAGAAAAACTTACTCTTACAGAGCTAAGTTTCAAAAAAGCAAGACAGTTTATACAGTATGATTTCAATTATGTGAAAATCCACAGACTACCATGAAAGTAAATACATAAAAATATTAACAGTGGGTACTACAGGGTAGTCAGAAAATAGATAAGCCTTTGTTTTCCTCCTCTTTCTGCTTTCCTTATTTTCCAACATTTGCATAGAAGTTACCTATTAATTTCCAAGAAAACACTCACATTTGTTAAGTTTTTATTTTAAAATGGAAGTTTATTTAATTGAATTTTTAAATGGTTTCCATTTTGTGAGAATATTTTCCACCAAAGTGCCTGTCCTCAACCACCTTCATGACATTGCAATGCTCACGGAAGCAGGGCAGAATTGCTCCAATACCCACCGAACCTGAACACCAAACCCACTGCCGTCGATTTCAACTCATAGTAACCCTACGGACAGAGCAGAACCACCTCACAGCCCACACCCAGCCCTAATTATGAGGGGACTGGCTAAAGTCCACAGCTTCTGGCATCTACAACTGGGTGAAGAGTCAAGCAGTCTGGTTCTTCTCCAGGAATCCCAGAAGAAATCAACACAGAAGGTTAAAGCATTCACCAACTGCCAATCCAAAAAACACACTCTCTCTCTCTCACAGACACACATACACAAAGGTAAAGACTTAGGTATGATGGTAAAGCACTTGGTCTTATTATCTGCATTCTCTCCTCCCCTATACACAAAATCCCTGCAAGACTATCACTATCTGTCCTATGTTACAGATGAGGAAATGAAGATACAGAGAAAGGAGGTACTTTGCCCAAGGTCACAAGTCAACCTCCGGTCAAAGTCCAGATGCAAACCCAAGTTTCTTGATGCCAATGACCAAGCTCTTTGCATTATACCACATGGCCTCTCTGTTATCCAGACTACAGTGGCTGAAAGCTCTGCCTGATAGGAAGCCTTTGCATAACACCATCACCTCAAAAGACCTGCATGGAGACCCTGCCAAAGCAGTACTAACTGTGGATTCTCATGAACACAACCAACTGGATTCCTACTGTATCCTTTCAGATCATACAATGGACACAAAGTCAGAATTAATAACAGATAACTTATGGCAAGCAACTGTACATTACCTTACAATGTTTCCTAAGTATGTGATTATTGAGTCAAAAGGTATGAAGACATTTATATCCTCTTGATGTATCTCTCCAAAATTCCCCACCAAACAGTTGCATGAATTTATACTTTTACGAACATGGTATAGGAATGACCATTTCATTGTATCTTTGTCACCAATGGAAATTCCAATTTTTGAAAACTTTGTCAAACTGACAAGAGAAAGAGAAAAAAACAGAAGAGTTCATACCCCAGCTTTTGAAGAGGTCTTGCACAAATAACCTAAACATACAGGTTCAAATTTTCAGCCACAGTTACTTCAGGACTAGATACCCAGACTCACTATGCTCTTTTGTTGGAAAATAGATTTTTTTAAAAAAAGGGAAAACACACAGTCATAGCAGAGAATTCAAAGACAAATTCAGAATGATTCTGAGTTCCAACTCCAAAATGCTGAAGATAAACAGAGAATAAACGACTTGAGATGACATTTACTGAGAGTTTGCTCAGGGCCACAACTTTCATTTATATTCTGAATTAATCCTGAAAACAATCTTGCGAGAAGTACATTTACCCTCATTTTACAGATGGGGTAAAAACGTTCAATAATGTCACTAAGGCAGACCAGCTGGTAAATACAAAGCCGAGATGTAAACCTAGACCCAGCTACCCCAAACTTCTTAATTCTTTCTCCTTTTGTTTTTATTTTAATATTTTATCTTTGTGACATTTATTAGGTTCCTTGATTTAAAAAGAAATACTTGCTTTTTATACTAAAAAAACCAAACCCACTATGGTCAAGTCAATTCCAACTCATAGCGAACTGATACATCACTGTGGTCATTACAGTAAATATGAAAAACAGGTTGGAAGTTCATTTGAAAAAGAAATTGACAATCATCTGTAACCTACTACTCAGAAAAAAAAACTGCTAACACTGGTTCATTTTCATTCATTCATTTTTCTATGTGTATAAAGAGATAAAACCCACTGCCATCCAAATGACTCCAACTCACAGTGACCCTATGGTACAGGATAGAACTGCCCATAGAGTTAGTTTGCAAGACTGTACTCTTCACCACAGCACAACACCACATCTGTCTACCATGGAGTGGCTGCCGGGTTCAAATCACCACTCCTTTGGTTAGTAGCCAAGTGTGTAACCACTGTACCTCCAGGGCTCATTTTAAATAGATATACATACACATACACATTATATATATATATATATATATATATATATATACATACCATAGTTTTACATAAATAATGAGTACCTTTTGCATTTGTTTGCTGGTCACACCCTCCCTCCAGGAGACACCCTACTGCCAAGACATCCCTTCCTCCCAAGAGCACCCTCACAAGCTGGCCATGCAAAATTATCTTCCACATGTTGCTGGGGGGAAAAAAATTGCCTACCATGCTTACAAAAACACCTCACAGAGAGAGGGCACAGCCTGCAAAGGCAGCAGATGCATGCTATTTGTACCAAAAAAACAGAAATTTTTTCAAGTCAGTAATAAACTGTACTTGAAACAAAATGAGACTTTTCAAGTTAATATAATTTGAAATTATATTTGTGTCTGCAGACAGTGTCAAAATATACAACTCTTTTAGCCACCATCTATTATTAGACATTAAAATTTGTCTTCCTCATTTTTTCTCATCTCGATACTGTGGTTAAAAATTCTTTCATGTGCATATTTAGTTAATAAATTCCTGGGGACAGAATTACAGGGTCAAAGGGTATGTATACTGTAAGGTTCTTAAACCACACATCAAACTGTCCAGAGAAAGGCTGCAAGAACATACACTCTTGGATTATCACGACCTCACCAATATCATTGTTGAAATCATTATCAATGTTTTAAGTGGAGAAAATTAGTTAGGTGTATGCTGTTATAGAGGTCCCTGGTGGCTCAAGCAGTTTGCCCTCAACTACTAACCTAAAAGCTGGTGGTACAGACCCACCAGCAGTGCCACAGAAGAAAGGCCTGGTGATCTGCTTCTGTAGGTTACAGACCAGAAAATTCTATGGAGCACAGTTCTGCTCTGTAACCCATGAGGTTGCCTTTGAGTTCATCCATCTCTCCAGAAACAGGATGCCTCTATGATTTACATTTCAGTAACTACAACTGAAGCTTGTTCTTTCTTCAGATTTTTATTGACCGTGGCAATGTACCAGGAATTGTCTTCATATCCTTTTCTCATATTTGTGTCAAGACACTGATCTCTTGTTTATTACTGCTCTTTATATATTAAAGACAGCTGACCACTGTGAATAACGTACGTTGTAAGTATTTTTCCCAGGTTGTTCTTCTCTTAGCATCTCTGTGATTTTTATTTGTATATACAAATGTTTATCATCTTTATGTAACCAAATCAATCCTGTCCTTGTACAGTTTGTTTCTTACATTTTATACTTGGGAAGCTCTGACAGCAAATGAATATTCACCTGCATTTTTTGAAAGTCTTGCCTTTTCCACTGTACTGTGCTGACTGCTGATTCATATGGGTGAAGTGTTGAACAAGAATAGAGAAATAACTAAAAATATCCTTAAGGTTATTTTTTTAAAATAAAAAAAAAAAAAGGAAATCCATCTAAGAAGACACTTTTACCGGCAGATAAATTATGGATGATCCTGTCCCCTTTGTAATCTGGAGGGTGACAACAAAGGAGGGATCAGGAATCATTCTGACTCACAGCAGCTCTACAGGACAGAGTAAAACTACCCCATAGAGTTTCCAAAGAGAAGCTGGTGGATTCGAACAGTATGCCTTTTGGTAAGCAGCCAAGCCCTTAACCTCTGCATTACCAGGGCTCCCTGACAACCGTGAGCATCAGACACCCTTAGAAAAGTCCTAAGTCCCCTTATTCCAAGTGTTCAGTCTAGGTCTTGAGGAGGCCCTACTGCTACGGACCTCTAAGGGAGTAATCAACTTTGGCCTCATGATGAGTGATTGTAGACACAGGTAGATAGCATCTCTTCCAAAACTTAACATCATCTGGGTATTCCCACAACTTCTACCCTGTGCCCAGCCCCAAATGTCTGACAGAGAACCAAGGAATCAGCAAGATTCCTGAAGGGGTCCTCCTGAGGCCCCCCGGAGCCAGGGAATGAGCAAGAATGCCTTGAGGGGTCTTTGTGAAAGAAAGCAATTAAAATTCACATCACAAAAGGAATGAGGCTTTTTTTATTCTAAACTGCAAAACGTGGTGTGGTTAATCAGAGCAATTATAAATGGTAACATCATTATTCAAGCTTCTATTTCCAAACGAAGTCATTTAAATGAATATATTTTCTGCCTAGGAGCAGTAGCTGCTAGTGAGCCTTTAAAAAGAAAAAGAGAGAGGGAAAAAAAATAACAGAGAAGCCACTGGTAGAAAGTCTTGGGGCAAGGGAGGGTAGAAGGAACTCTGCACTGGGCATTGGGAGCTGAGAGCGGCCCCAGATCAGAAGCAGGCTCACTCTGTGACCTTGGCTGAGACCTGGTTTCCCACCTGTGTAGCCAGGGGAACACATTAACTTGTATCCACGAGTTTTTCTGGCTCTGAGACTGTGGTTCTAGAATTCCAGTGACTTTTTTCTCTGTGCTGCATCCGCAATTTCGCAGGACCCTTGGATGTGCTACATGCCTTCTCTTATTCAAATTAGAAGAACCTATGCTTCTGAAGATGTCCAAGTTCCCCCTAAGTGGTGATCAACTTCCCTGAACTGCCCCTGGTCTGTGAGTGGTCACTCTGACTGGCAGCGGAAGGAGAACATGAGTGTCAGAATCATATGGCCCTGGCTTCAAATTTCAGTTCCAACCATGCAAAAGTTCTTCAGCTTCTTGGAAACTCAGTGTCCCTGTCCATGAATGCAATGAGGTAGGGTTACAAATAATGATAGCATGCAAGTATGCACCTGCCACAGAGCAAAGTGGCGCAAAATCCACCTTCTTGTATGCTTAGTGTAGCCCCTGCCACACTTAATCTTGGTGGCTGTTGCTGGCTGCCAAGAAGTCAGTCCCTGAAACATGGGGACCCCACACACAACCGAATGAAATGCTGGGTGATTCTATGTGGCTGCAAGACAGGACCACTGTAATCCAGAGGGTTTTCATTGGCTGATTTTCAGGATTACATCACCAGGTCTTTCTTCCTAGTCTATTTTAATCTGGCAATGCCATTGAAACCCACTTGGCATCATAGCAACCCACAAGCCTCCACTGACAGACACGTGGTTGACTGTACACGAGATGCACTGGTCAGGAATCAAACCTGGGTCCCCATAAATCAGGCCTAGTCCACATGAATGGCTTAAGCCACTAAGGTGTTAGCAAGCATGCCACAAGCAGAGGCGTTTTAAAAAACTACCTGTCCATTTGGGCCTACCCTATTCCTGCATTTGGAACCCCGAGAGTACATCCTATGGACCTACATGGAAAAGAACTAAGGTGCCCCCAGTGACAGCCTGCTAAATATCAGACATATGGGTGTGCTATTTCAGACAGGAGAGAGTCTAGCAGAGACCAGATAAAATGGCCAGACCACAATAACCACCAAGCTGACCCCCAAAGCCGTAAGTTAAATGAAATGCTCTTTTAAACCACAAAACTGGGGGCAAACAGTCACTCCGTCCCTGCAGAAGTCAAATACATTCCTTAGACTGGCTCCAAGATGCCAACCAGGAGTTTCTACCTCAGCAAATTACCTTGGACAATCAGTGTGAAAGCCATCACTTAACGCAAACTGTTTTAGACTGAACTGTGTCCCCAACACACATGCTGGGATCCGCCCTTTGTACTGCGGATGCAGTCCTGTTTGCAACTAGGGTTTTCTTTGGTATCTTAATGATGTTAGGTGGACCCTAAAGCTAACCTCCTGTGAGTTATAAAGAGGGGTTAGACCCAGAGATATACCCATATACAAGGAAAACAGACACCATGGGAGCACATCACAGACTAAGGAACCAAGGAACCAAGGAACATCCGGTACTGCCCACAAGGAAGGAACTGGCACAGCGGAGTCTCCGAACTGTGAGAAAAAGCCACCCCCCTGTATTTCTGTTACTGCAGCACTGAAAAACTAAGAGAGGTACGCACTGGGCTCAGTGATGAACGGACAGCCGTCAGCGACCAACCTGTCCTCACAGAGCTCCCCATCCAGGCTGGAAGGCTGACCACACACACCAAATGAGCACCGTCATTGCATCAGTGGATTAAAAAAACAACACTGCTATTGGGCGAATTCCAACTCACAACGACCCTAGAGGACAGAGTAGAACAGTCCCACAGGGTTTTCAAAAGCAGACTGTCACATCTTGGAACCACTGACCTTTCAGTTAACAGCCAAGCGTTTAACCACTGCACCATGATAGCACCTTCCATCAGAGGATAGAGGCTATATAAGAAATAAACAATGGCTGTGTGACAGAGCTGGGATCTTTAAAAAAAGAAATGCAAAGGCCCTGGGGCAGCAAGAGCTAGAGAGGTCAGAAGGCAGCCAGTGTAGGTGGAACCCCTTGAGGCAGGTGAAGATTGGTGTGTGAAGAGGTCTCAGAGGAGAGCAGTGTGGTTCTGCCCTGCTCTGTTTCAAAACATGAGCAAGCTCATCCCTTCCACCCTCATACTCTCAGTGTCATCCTTGATCTTAATGTGCAGAGGCCAGAGGCTGGTAGATCTAATGACCAGAGGTACCATTTCCTCTGCACCCAGCACTGTGTGCATTTACTTCTAGGTTCTCACAACTGGTGGCACAGTGGTTAAGAGCTCAGCTGCTAACCAAAAGGTCAGCAGTTCAAATCTACCAGACACTCCTTGGAAATCCTGTGGGGTAGTTATACTTTGTCCTACACAGAGTCCCTGTGAGTCTGAATCCACTCGATGACAGCAGTTTGGTTTTTGCTTCTTTTTTTTTTAACTTATAACTTATGAAGTCAATGCAGTCACTACCCAGAAAGCAGCAGTGACCATGGTGGTTTGGACACCTACTTTCTGTCTACGCAGGCTCAGACCCCAGGCTGTCTCTGGTGGCTTCAGGGCTGCAGTCACTTAGCACCCCCAGGGTCTCGGACTTATTTTCCTGATGTCAGGTTCTCCCGCCCTGTGCACACACCACTGGTCATTTCATGGGGCCTGAAAAAAGGCCCTTAAACATTTCCCTCTTCTGTTCCATGGGGTTAAATTTAGGCTACTTCATACCCATCAAAGTTGTGCTGGATGTCATTAGAAAGAAGATCAGCATTAATTGGACTTTAGTATAACATGATTACTCCTCCCACCTTAATTAAATATTGCAAAGACAGAGTAGCTGGGGCAGGGGGCCAGGGACCATGCTCTCAGGGGAAATCAAGGCCAATTGTCACAACTAGCATTTTGCTAAGACAGCCCTCTGTACCCCACATTGTGAGTGGCATCTGGGGTCTTAAAAGCTGCCAAGCTGCCATCTGAGGGTATAGCAAATGGTCCCAAACCAGCAGGAACTCACCAAGGACCAAAACGACATGGGAGAAAGAGAACCCAGAAGACAGACAGACCCACGTGAGTGAGTGACTACATCAACTTGTGGCCAAAAGAACTGGATGGTGCCCGGCCACCACCAGTGATAGCTGTGATGGAGCTCACAAAGATGAGTCTCACTGGCAACAGAAGAATAAAAAGGGGTGCACCCTAAGACCTCTACTAAAAGACGGCAACTGATGGTCCGGGGCCTTGGAGTTGCTGTGGGAGCACGGCCCCTGGCCCTGATGCTGCCCCTGTCCATAAATCATAATGGAGGTCAACTCTTCGGACAGAAATGGATTGGACTTGGCAACACAGAGTGACCATATTGTGTATGCACTTTATGGTTCTATGCATCTATAGGATGTCGTCCTGCTGACCTCTTACTGGAGGCAGGGAGTGGGTGGAGAGCAGGGAACAGGAGATTGTTGGGAGGATAAGACGTGTACGGAGCAGAGAGGAAGAGTGTGCTGTCACCAGGCAGGGAGAGCAGTGGGAGCTGTATATGCGTGGGCATGCAAATTTATATGGGAATGTACATTTTCACTCAATCATAATTAAAAAATAAAAGTTGTGGTGGATGCAAAAAAGCTTGAGAAGGTCAGAGTTAGAAATGACAATGAAGAAGAGACAGAAAATCCAGTGCCACCCCAGCCACTGTCGTCTGAAGTCACAAAGCAAAGTGCTCTGTCCCATCGTCGTGCTGTTGGTTCCAAATCAGCCCCAGGAGGCTGAGTAACTTCCCAAGGTCACAAAGCTGACCAGGACAGAGCCACAGCGGGAGGCTAGGCACCCACCAGGAGGTCCCACACAAAGCTCCCAGACTGCCCAGAGAAGCTTTTCCAGATTCATCTGTGATGTCAGCGTATCAGCCCGTTGCCCAGTCCTGGTCCCATCTAAGAACCTGAGAATGCCCAAATCATATACCCAGGACAAATGCAGTTCCCTGGGTGGTGTGGCCAAAGCCCTTAGCAGGCTAGAAAACAGGACAGGAGTCCCTAGCATCCTGGACCTGTCCAGCTAAGTGCGACAGCCCTGCCCAGTCTCGGCCACCTTCCTGGAAGCCTCCTTTTTGGTGCCTGAGCCTCATTCCTATGTCCTCTGGCCCTGCCTCCAGCTCCCAAGACCCCAGTCCACCCTTCTTCAGTGCCCTCAGCCCTTCTTCCCAATCAGACAGCTCCACTTTGATCTGAGTCCCCAGGCCTAGACCCATCGGGGGGAATTTGCAACATTCACCTGGGCTCTGTCTGCAGGAAAGCACCCATCCCTCCATGATCACAAGCACGCAAATACAGATGTGTGTAATCACCCACAGCATATACACTCACATCAACAGATGTGCATTTCTCTACATGTACTCAGGTACATAATTCCTCATACAATAAACATGTTTACATCTGCCTGCACACACATGTGTATGTTAAGTGCACAGACACGTCTCCTCAGTTCACAAGGAAATAACCACTCAAATGTCACAAAAGTCATCCAGAAGCCAAGCAAAGACTGGAAGTGACAGAGCACGTAGAGAAAAACAGAAAAAGCTCTGGCCACACCAGTTGAAAGGCCCCCGCTCCTGTCTGTTACCCAGGAGCCTCTGAAAAGACCGCATTATCTCTGACACAAATACAGCTCTCCTCTTTCTTTAGAAGGATTCCAATAAAGATAAGAGCTTTTTCATTATTCTAATGTGGAACAAAAACAATCTCCCATTCCCAAATCAGCACAAGGAAATAAAATCTCTTTAATTAACACTGTAGCTCCCATTCCCATCCCATCCCTCCAAACAACCTCAACAGTCACTCAACAAATTTTCCTGAGTACCTACTATGTGCTGTCATGCACACTATCTTACTTACTTCTCACAATAACTTTCTCACTCTACATATTTTTAGGGATGTAAGTAAACAAACTGAAGAGACTTCGGGTGGCATAAATGGTCAATGTACTCAGCTGTTAACAAAAGGGCTGTAGTTTCCAGACCATCGAGAGATGACCTGGAAGAAAGGCCTGGTGATCTATGCCCAGAAAAAAAAAAAAATCAGCCATTAAAAATCTACTGAGCACACCTGTCCCCTGACATGCATAGTGGGGCCATGAATCTGAATCAACTCAACACAAGCTGGTTTGGGCTCAGTGAAGTTCTTGAACTTGACCAAGGTCTCACAGATAATAGAATGAGAACTTTTCTAGTACTATGCCAAACACAGCACAGGAGCCCCGGTAGTTCAGTGGTTAGAGCAACAGACTGCTACACAACGGTTCGTGGTTCAAAATCACCGGCAGCTCTGCAAGACCAAGATGCTGCAGTCTGTCTCCACAGAGATTTACAGCCCTGGAAATCGTATGGGGTCACTATGATGTGGAACTAATTTAGTTTGGTTTTTGATATTGGATGCCAAACATCTATTAGCCAGGTGGACGAGAGACAGGGGGACAGCAGGCAATTCAGGGAAGAGGAAGGAGGAATACAAAGATGTGCAAGTCAAATGGGTATGACCCTGTCAAGTCAGCAGCAGCAATCTGGAAAGAGAAATAAAAGTCAAGATCTGAGATCAGGGCCCTGAGTAGCAAACTCGAGAGGCTGACCACTTACTCATTCAACACATTTACAGCAGCCCTGGAAGGCCCTGTTCTAGACCAGAGACACACAGCAGCCAGGAGAGCAGAATAGAACCAAGATCTCACCTGTATTAATCCCCCAGGGCTGCAGTAATACATCACCACACACACTGGTTGGCTTACAACAGCAATTCACTGTCTCACACTTGTGACAGCTACAAGTCTGAAATCCAGGTGCTGGAAGGGCTCTGCTCCCTCCAGCAACTCCAGAAAAGAATCCCTCCATGTGCCTGCCAGCAATCCTCAGTGTTCCTTGGCTTGTGGCAGCCTATCTCCAATCTCTGCCTCTGTCTGCACATGGCCCTGTCCTCTGTGCTCCTATGACTGTGTCCACACTTCCTTCTTCAGATCAAGGCACCAGACATACTGGCTTGAGGGCCACCCAGACCCTGAGTGACCTCATCTTTACTTGATTGCATCCGCGAAGACTGTATTTCCAAATAAGGCCACATACACAGGCTCCAGGGGACATGAATGGGGGCGTGGGGCTGCTATTCCACCCAGCACACTACCCCTGTGGACCTTTCGTGGGGAAGCAGGGAAGAGGTCATAAACAACAAGTTAACTAAGTGAATTACATAATCAAAAGGCAGTATACAGCTGAAGGAGGAAGCAAAAGGGAATCAGGACAAGGTGGCATAATTTTAAATACAGTGGTAAGAGGTGGTCTCAATACAAAGGTAGCCTTCAGAGGTGTGCAGCGGTGAGAGACACAGCCTCACAGATATTTCAGGGGGACTCATGTTGTAGGTATCAGGAATAGCCATCACAAAGGGCCTAAGGGAGGGAGTGGCTGCTATTCCAGGAACCACAAGGCAGCCAGCGTGGCTGAAACCCAGTGAATGGGGGTGACAGAAGGGGGAGGTGAGGTCTCAGTTTTACCCCATGAGCCACGGGGTCCTGGAAAGGTGTGACAGTGACATAGTAAGGCCGAGCTCACTGGTGAGTGCTGCACTCATCTCTGTAAATCATACATGCCATGAGCTAAGCAGCCAAAACACAAGGATTAATATGACATTCAACTAGTACCTGACATTAGCATGAAGGTCTGATACTTGCCTGGCAATGTCTCATTGTATATACGCTACCTCGCTGAGGCCACAGCAAGAGAGAGGACTCTCAAGTCAGTTGTTTTTCGTTCTGATGGAAGCCTTTTCAAGGGTGTCACTGGAGGGGTTCCCAGCTCCTCTGGGCTTCACTGAGGGGTACCCACCATCCCCAAAGTCAGCCGCCTTTCTGGGACTCTACCTGCCCATCATCACGGCAACAACGGGCATTTGATGGAAACGAACCCGAGTGTTCTGGCACCTCCAGCCGCCGAAGCTTGTTCAGGGGACCTGCTCATCGGTCGCCTCTGGCTTCAGCTCCTCCCCCAACCCAGGCATTCCCCTTTCGTGACAACCCAAAAAACAATTTCTGGATGAGGCCCTGTCTAGCCCCAGGGCCTACATGAAATCAGATAAGGTCAGCACAGAGAGCTAGGAGTCAGAGACGGTGCAGACCATGACCAAAAACAGAAGCCAACATTCACTGATTCGTCCACGTGCCATGCATTGTGCTAAGTGGTTTACCTGGATGTACCTGACTCAAGGCTAATAATAACACTATGATATTATTAATTACCTCATTACACAGACGAAGAAACAGAAAGACACAGGCAATCAGCAGCCTGTAACATGTAGCTGCGCAGATACTTAACTACACTTGGGTCGTAGACATGCAGACGTACAACAGGGACCTCTGTCGAGATCACGGGTCGGGAACAGACTCTCTTCGGTCAGTAGGTGAACCCGTCAGTCCTGGGAGCTGCCTGTATCACAGGTGCCTGTATCACAGCTGTCTTAGAGGCCACGTCCTTGTATCAGGACAGACCAGGGGAGACCGAGGCCACACTGACACCCAAGCTACAGCCTCTCCAGCCCTCACGTGGCCCTGGGTCCCCCAGAGGCTACAGATCCAGAGGACCTGGTGTGACCACCATGATCTCTCCCCTGGACCACTGCATCTCCTCCCTCTTGCCTCTCATCCATTCTTCCCACAGCGGCCTGCAAGTTCTTCCCACAAGCGCATATCGTATCAAATCCCATCACTGCTCAGGAGAACCTCCCATATCTCCTAACTTTCTATGCTGTCCAATGTGTGATCCACTAGTTCTATGTGGTGACTTAAATTCAAACCCACGTTTAATGAAGGAGTCCCCTGAGTGGCTCAAGCAGTTAAGCAATCAAACTTTTAACCAAATGATTCTCAGTTCAAACCCACCAAGAGGAGAAAAGGAAGAAAGGCCTGGTGACCTGCTTCCAGAGGGCCTTGCCTGCCCTCTGGAGCAGTATTCCCGTTCCTCAACTGGAATCAAATGACAGCAACTGGTTTCTGGTCAATATTAAGTAACAGTAGGAATCCAGTAGCCCAGCTGCACTCACCACATTTCAAGTGTGCACACGGCTACCATACAGGACTGCACGGGCCTAGGTGATATTCCAACTCCTGCCTGTGGCCTGCAGAGGCCTACATGGTCCAGCCCCTGTCCCCTTCGCCAGCCTCCTCTTACGGAGCACCCTGGCACAGCTGCCCACTCCAGCTACCGATCCTTTCTCCAGCTCCTCCAGCAGACCCAGCTCTCCCTCACCTTGGAGGCACCTCACACCACCTTCCTCCTCCCAGTCTTCTCAGCTCACTCCTCCGCCTTCCACAGGAGCCACTTCAAATTCACTTTCTCAATGAATCCTTCCCCTCAAGCTTGCATTCACAGACATATACATATAGGTACCTACAATAATTACAGTAATTATGATAATCTCTCATTATTACCCATCTTTCCCTTTGTGACACTTCCATTTGTAATGTCTGAAAGCAGCAGTCGTCTGCAAGTCTGACTAGGGCTGTGGGACCCACCTCCACACTCGCTCAGGTGGCTATGGGTCAGAGGTCATGAGAGCCTCTTCTCAGGACTGCAAATAACACAGCAGCTGCCTTCCCTCAAGCCAGGGATACATGGGAGGGGAGGACAACCCGGATGGGGACCACCGTGTCTTATTATAACCTGACCTTCAGTCCCTGGATGGAATAAACGGTTCAAGCCCTTGACTACAAACCAAAGTTTGGAGGTTTGATTCCAAACAGGGACACCTTGGAAGGGAAGACGGGCGATCGAATTCTGAAATATCAGCCACTGACAGCTCTGTGAAGCACAGTTCTACTCTGACACATGGGATCACCGTGAGTTAGGGGTGACTCCTCAGCAACTGATTCCTCATCCTGGAAGCAACACATCACTTCTGCCAAACACCACTGGTCATACACAAAACCCCCGGTACTATGTGGGAGGGACTAGGGAAGAGTGTATGGACACCAGGAGCAGGGCTCTTTGGGGAGACACGCTAGCACAAACTTTTGGTTGCCACGTCCCCCTAGAGTGCTGGCCGCAGAATGAGAGCTCCCTGTATTATTGAAAAGAAAAATTATTAATCGCTCTTCACACCTGATAGATCTCAGTTTCCTCATCTGTAGAACCAATGAGCCAGGCTCCAAAGCATTCAATGCTCCTTCGCTTTCAAAATGCCCCTTGGTCCACTCTGAAGATAGTCTTTGAGCTTGTGAGCTAGTGACAGTTTAAATACAAGGGTGTCCATCTGTGGCCCACAGGACTCCTTTCTTGGTAACAAGGTCTTAGGGGAGGTGTCATGAGCCTTCCCTCACTCTGACTTCAGTCCAGTCCACGTTCCCGGGTACCATGTGCCACCAGCTGCTAGGCTGTCTATCACACAGGAACCGATGGGGTTTACGGCAGTCAGTGAAATTATATGCCCCGTGCAGCAGGGAAGCACATACTTTGCAGGGCCAGCAGAGCCACTGCCTTTTTATTAGATGTTTCTTCCTGACAATAAACCACGAGAGTGAGTGGCTGCAGGGAAAGAGAGAGTCCACGGTCAGGACCTGTAGTTAGGTCAACAACTTGCCGCAGAGATGAACATGACTCTTGATCTCAGGGTCAAAGGGTTGTTGGCGGGACATGCTAGGAACAAGGACCACCATCTAACAAGGTAACAGGGCATCTTGTAACCTGGGACCACCAATCCCAGTAAGCATAACCATGACAGGATAGTAAGAGCTAACACACATTGAGCGCCTACTCCATCCTAGGCATGTTACATACTTCATTCATTACTCCATCCTAGGCATGTCACATACATCATCCATAATCTTTGTAACATCTACTGAACAGTATGCTCACGGCTACCTTATCAAACATTGTGGTCTCAGGACAGCATCACACAGCAGGAACCCAATAACCACTGTGGTAAATGAATCAGTGAATCACTGGGTGGAACCATGACAGAGGTGTTATTATGCCCATTTGACAGAACAGAAAACTTTTATTTATACATTTGTTCAACCCTGCAGGTTCCATCGAATATACTGCTACCTGAATTGTCTCATTCCAAATCTAAAACCCTTTTCTCATTAAACCAAACCTTTAAATACTTCTCACACGGATGCAACCAAAATTGGAAGAATTCTTCCAATTTTCGCATCACGTGATGCTTCATGAACACAGAGACCAGGATGCACCAGCGGGCCGTGAGAGAAAATGTGGCACTCCTGTGGTCCGGGAGAAGTCAGGGGTAGCAGCTCAGCCATCTGTCAGAGTATAGGGGGTATGTGTGGGGCCCAATGGTAAGTGTCCTCCAGAGTCAGGGCAGAGGAGAGGGTGGCGGGCTTTCCCAGTGAAGCGGAAGAGTCTTGCCCAGGAAGAATTTAGTGGAGAACGCGTCATCTTTAAAATGAGCATTTATCATTCTACAAAACTCCACCAGCTTCCTCCCAAATCAACCCAATTTCTTATTGTAGAAATAGTCCATCCATTATCTCCTTTACAAATAAACACTTGGTTATACTTCCTTAGCCACCCCTCAGCACCTTAACCCTGGTGGCTCAGCGGTTAAGAATACAACTGCTAACCAAAAGGTAAGCAGTTCGAATCCACCAGGCATTCCTTGCAAACCCTATGGGGCAGTTCTACTCTGTCCTAAAGGGTCAATATGAGTCAGAATAGACTCAACAGCAACAGGTTTGGTTTGGGATGTCATCCACCCCTCTTCCTTCATACACAAGCCAACAAGTCGACCAATGTCTGCGCTTTGTACTGTGCTCTCACCCCTCATTTACCTTCCTTAAGTATATTTTCAGCTGGGAAAATTGGCAATTAATAACTGGAACTTTGAGAGGTAAACCAGAAAGTACCAAAACTTTGTAAGGCAAGGAGAGAAACACAGAAAAACCTCTGATCACAGAAGTTAAGACTAGAATAACGTTGTCCCTCAGGTTTTTGTCACAGCACGACCTTTCTGGAGCTGCTGAATCAACAGTGACTGGTATCAATGAAGGTACAGAGGACAAGAAGGCACTAGGGGCTTCTTTAAAATACAGAATTGGTTACTATAGAAAAAAAACTGCCTTAGTGGCACTCATGTACAAAATATCTCTTCTTCTTGTTAGTGGCTGTTGAGTCAACTTCTGACTTATAGTGAGCTCATACTCAAAAGAACAAGATGATGCCAGGTCCTGGACCATTCCCTTGATGGGTGACAGATGAGACCACTGAGTTCCACAGGGTTTCCTGTTCAGCATCATAGCTACAGGCAAGCCTCCACTGACAGGCAGCGGGGAGCTACACATGAGGTGTACTGGCTGGAAATCAAACCAGAACCTCCCATACCAAAGGTATGACTTCTGCCACTGAACCAACCCTGCCCTCTATAAAACATCTATCACCTTATGAAAGCATGATTCCACAACTGTTAAAATAACAGGCTCTTTTAAAAGATACTTTATGGGTCAGAATAAAGTGTAACTGATTAATTTAGAAAAACCAAACCCATTCCCAGCGAGTCAATTTGGACTCATAGCAACTCTATAGCACACAAGTTTCCCTACACAATTTCTAAGGAGTGTCTGGTAGATCTGAACTGCCTACCATTTGGTTAGCAGCTGTAGCACTTAACCATTATGCCTTTAGGATTTCCTGATTTAGAAAAGGGGTCCCAAACTATGGCTTACCAAATAGTTCTTTGGAAAAATATTTATCATCTGGCCATTCACATTTATTTAGGCTGCCCTGATATTTATGCAGATGTTCACTTGATAAGTCATGGCTCGTAAAATCACCAGTAAAATTTCCAAGAAGATGTACAAGGACTGACAATTAAATTTGTGAACGCACCTTAGAAAGAGTGTTACATACCTCACTGCTGACTATTACTATGGTTACCTTCAAAGTGCTCCCCTTGGGAAGCTATGTACTGATGCTAGTGACTAGTTCACCCTTCAAAGCAATTTTGGAACTCTTTTTCTGTCATCATATTACCCTTGATGTCCTGAATGTCACCAAAATGTCTTCCTTTCAATATTTTCTTTATCTTTGGGTAAACAAAATGTCAGTGGGGGCCAGACCAAGTGAGCAGGTGGAGTGTTCCAATACAGTTATTTGTTTACTGGCTAAAAACTCCCTCACAGACAACTAGACAATTAAGTACGCAAGCTTGCCACTGTGCCACCAAGCATAATGGCCATTCCAGAAAGAGTTCCAAAATTGCTTTAAGGGCAGACTACGTGCTGGCATCGGTGCATAGCCTCCCAAGGAGAGGACCTCAAAAATGACTGCAGTGATATTCACAATGAGGTAAGTAGCACTTAGAACAATTAAGTTCATGGACTTAATTGTCAGACCTGGCAAGAGATTTTGGCTTACGTTGTTCTGGGGGGAGCAAATCACTTGATTTTTTAAAAAGCAGAAACTTATACCCAAATGAACCCATATCCAAACTGAACAGAAGTGCAGACAGTCATGACGTGAATCAAGTTTCTGACACTCTAGAAACTTCTGTATCATCTCATCAAAGTGTATGTTCAAAAGAATGGTAAAAATCATAAATCTCAGGAAAAGAAAAAAAAGGAAAATGCTCACTTTAATTGCATTTTTTCAAACAAATGCACAGTGAAATCAGAAATGACTTTTAAAATTTAGGTAATGGTCCCCGTTTTAGAACTCCGGCTCTAAGTCTATTTTCTCCACAGAGAAGATAAAAAGATGACAGAAAGAAAGGTCAAAATCTAAATAAGGAGAATTAATTCATTATTCACCTTAATGAAAAGGGGACCTTGCAAAGTTAAATCATTTAGCAGATGTTGTTTCATAACTGGGAAACCACCATGTGGCGTGGGCAGTATTGATCAGACCTGGTTCCTGTCACACAAAAGGGAAACGAATGAAGATGAGCTCGTAGAAATAGAAGGCATTAATTTAGTAAATTCAGGACTAGGAGGAAAGCTTTGCAGGTCACGCAGACCTTGTAGAGAGCAACAAGACCAAGGACAGAAAACAGGCCGAACTCTGAAACTGTATCCATTGTTTTAACTGCAAAAAAGAAGGAGGCAGAGGAATTTCAACAAGTAGAATTAAAGATCTTAGTTACACTCACAGAGTGAAAAACCACTCCCAGTGGGACAGAAATCAAGCTCCTTTCCTATGGTACTAATCCTAAATCCACAAACTTAATTGTTCTCCATGCTACATACCTCACTGTGAACATCACTTGGGTCACCTTTGCAGTCCTCCCCTTGGGAAGCTATGCACTGACACCAGCACCTAGTCCACCCTTCAAAGGAATTTTGGAAATTTTCTGGAATGGCCACTGCACATAGTGGCATGGTGGCAAGTTCACAAACTTAACTGTCCAGTTGTCTGTGGAGGAGTTTTTAGCAAATAAACCAACAACTGTATTGGAATACACTCCCTACTCACCAGATCTGGCCCCCAGTGACTTTTTTGCTTACCCAAAGATAAAGCAAATAGTAAAAGGGAAACATTTCAAGGACATTCAGGACATTAAGGGTAATATGAAGAGAGTGCTAGTGACCATTCCAGAAAAGAGTCCCAAAATTGCTTTGAAGGGTGGACTAGGTGCTGGCATCGGTGCATAGCTTCCCAAGGGGAGTACTGTAAAGGTGACTGTAGTGGTATTCAGCAATGAGGTACACAGTACTCTTTCTAAGATGAATTCACAAACTTAACTGGCAGTCCTCATGGAGCTCAGGCCACTCCTAATCTAGTTCCAAAACCAAAAAACCAAAACCATTGCCACTGAGTCACTTCCAACTAATAGTGACCCTACAGGACAGAGCAGAACTGCTTTACAGTTCAAGTTGCTGGTGGATTTGAGACACCGACCTTTCAGTTAGCAGCCATAGCTCTTAACCACTGTGCCACCAGGGTGTCTAATCTTCAGGGATCTGCAATTTTTTTGTTTCATTTTTAAGGGCAAGAGAGTAAAGAGTTTTGGCTTTGCAGGCCATGCAGCATCTGTCTCAAGTACTCACGTGTGCTACTGCAATGCAAAAGCGTCCAACAGCCAAAACATAAATGAATGCACATGGATCCTGTTCCAAGAAAACTTTTATTTAAAAAAAGAAAAAAGACTGTCCATTTGCTTCTCAGGCCATAGTTCACATCCCCTGTTCTTGAAGGAAAGTTTAGGGCAGGGTTTGGGTGGCACAAGAGAGAAAACTTGAGGTCTAGATGCCATACTGTCTCACACTGCCATCAAGTTGATTCTGACTCATGGAAGCCCCATGTACTACAGAGTAGACCACACTCCTGAGGGTCTTCTTGGCTGTGATCTTTATACAAGCAGATCGCCTTTCTTTTGCAGATTCACTAGGTGCATTCAAACCGTCAACCTTTAGGTTAGTAGAAAATACAAACTAATTGCACCACCCAGGACCTTGTGATCTAGATAGAAGGATTAAATTGAGCCTATACATTAGAAGCAAATCTTGATGGCCTAGTGGTTAAGTGCTATGTCGTCTAACCAAAAGGTTGATAGTTTGAACCTGCCAGGCACTCCTTGGAGACTCTGTGGAGCAGTTCTTCTTTGTCCTATAGGGTTTTATATATTAGAATGACCTCCCTGACTGGTGTTAGACAGTCACTGTAGATTATATATCATGTAGACTCATAGCCACGCTGCTTTGATTATTCCACTCATCAATACTCCCACCCCCACCCCCCCAGAAAGATAAGGAGAAGAGGGAACTCCATCTTCTGGTGCTGAAAGTAAGCAGGCCCAGGCCTTTCAGAGTCTAGGATCCTAGCTACCCTGTGCATGCGTCTTTTCCTGCCACCCAGAAGGACAGGGAACAGAAAAGCAAGTTAGCATCTTGGTCCAGCACTCAAGGTGTAACTCTTAGTATTTTAATGGCAAGTGAGAAGATAGCTATGCAAAAATGAAGTTGAAAGACTGAATGGTGAGAGGCGGTCAGATTATCTACTGCTGTGTAACAAATCATCCACAACTCGTGGTTTAAACAACAATCAAGTGTTTAACCTCATGATGTCTAAAGACCAGCAGCCTGGCTGGGCAGTTCTGGCTTGGAGTCTTGTGTACTTGCATCTGGTGGCTGGCAGGACATCTCTCTCCATGCAGTCTCATGACTTCTGCACGTAGTAGCCTTTCCATGTAGGTTCATTTGGGCTTCCTCCAAGTATGGTGGCCTTGGACTTGGCTCAAGACTCCAAAGATGGGTTTCCCAAGAAGAAGTCTGGCAAAAGACGTGTGGTCTTTTCTAGTCTAGCTTTGGAGGCCACACAGATCACCTCCATCACCATCTAGTCTCCTCAGGGTATCTACAAGTTTCAAGGGGAAAAGACACACACCATCGCTTGATGGTAGCGTGTCAAGGTTCTAGAAAACCTTGCCATGGGACAGGAAATACTATCATGGTCATTTTGAAAATATATGCTCTACCATCCCCAAACCCCATTGCCATTGAGTTGAATCCAACGCATAGCAACCCTAGAAGTCAGAGCAGAAACTGCTCCATAGAGTTTACAAGGAGCACCTGGCAGATTTGAACTGCTGACTTTTTTTAGCTAGCAGCTGTAGCACTTAACCCACTACGCCACTAGGGTTTCCATGCTCTACCATAAGAACTAAAAATTATTTGGGACTTCTGGTTTATTTACATGAGTATTCACACGGTTTTCATTAGCTAATTCTTGTCAGAAGTAGACTGCTGGGTCCTTCTTCCTAGTCTGTCACAGTCTGGAAGCTCAGCTAAAACCTCTCAGCCACTGGTGGCCCTGCTGGTATTTGCATATCAGTGGCATAGCTTCCAACTCCACAATAACACGCAAGCCCCCACAGCACCACAAACTGACAGGTGCGTACAGGAGGTCAAAGAGAGGATCAGCAGAAAAGAGGAAGACTCTCAACCAGACGACCTGACAGCGGTGCCATGCTGCAGTCAAGCACAGTGACCACAAGGATGGCGCACAATCAGGCAGTGTTTCATTCTGCTGTACACGGTGTGACTGCAAGACAGAACCAATTCGATGGCACCCAACCACAGCAAAACAACACAAATAAGTAAAAATACAGTATTAGTGATAAACAGTCTCAGTCCTTTTCCTGACTTCTCATCCCAACCAACCTCCAAAATTCGCCTAAAATATTGCATCATGTCACCTACCTTTCGGGATCTCTCTGCTTTGTAACTGACCTGATGTCACCTGTAACACAGAGAGATGACTGATTTATGTGAGACGTGTGACACAACCAGAAGAGGCAGTGTCTGGACACAGAATCCAAAGTGCACCGTCAGCTCTCTTCAACTCAACACAATCTTTCAAGTGACAGACTCAAGGCAACACGATTGCACTTATTAAATAATGAGGACAAGAAATCAGTTTAGATGTTATTCTTCTGATTACAATTTAAAATATTCACAGCAGAGGGAATGCTATGTATTTATCAAATCCTGTTTCTTCCATCTCTCCCTGGGCCTACAGGACCATCTCATTTCCATGCTCCTCCACAATTCCATCAGGGCCGTGTAGCTGGGTTCCAGTCAGTTCGGTAGTGTGCAGACCACTTCCAAACTTAACCATTCTTCTTCTTGCTGTTTTGGGGGGGTGGGCATCAAGTCAATTAGACTTACAGCGACCCCATGTGACAGAGCAGAATTACCTCCATAGGGCTTCTTAGGCTACCATCTTTACAGCAGCACACCACCAGATCTTTCTCCCAAATAACTGCTGGGTAGATTTGAACCACCAACTTTTCGAAGTAGCAATCAAATACTTAACCACTGAGTCACCAGGGCTTCTCAACCATAAAAACCCAAATCAAACCAACCCATTGACTTTGAGTTGATTCCAACTCACAGCAACCCTATAGGACAGTGAAACTGCCCCACAGAGTTTCTAAGTAGCACCTGGTGGATTCAGACTGCTGGTGTTTGGGTTAGCCGCCGTAGCTCTTAACCACTACCCAACCAAGACCTCAGCAAAATTCTCCATGCTTTCTCTTCCCCCTTCCTTGTCAACCCAGAGGCTGCGTGTCAGTATCACAACCTAAGAGAATCCTAGAGTCAACAGTGGATGGAGCCACAGAGCCCACATTGAAGTATGACATGAATCACAGATAACCTTTGTAAGTCTATTAAGTCACGGAGACTTTTCTTTCCTGTCCCAAAGGAGACAGCCAAATTAAGAAATCAAAACCCAGTGCTATCATAATTTGGGACAGTGCAATTTTTGTTACTCAGGCTGTCTCATACCCTGGACGAGTGCAAGATGCCAAGAGCATTCCCCAACCAAGGAAGTCACTGAGATTTCAGGGTTTATTTGTTATTGCAGAATGGCTAAGACTGGGCTGACTAACACAATATTATTTTAAAACAAACATGAATATATTAATGAGCAGAGTTACAAATTTCCATGAATTTTTCAACTGAAACATAAAAGTTTAAAAAGGTTCGCTGGAGGCAGACCACCCTGGCAAGGTCTCAGGCTCCTGGGGAGCTCACATTCCTCTCTGCTATGAGAGAAACTTCAATGGAAATGTCTGCAAACAGGTATCCTAAGGCATTTCGCAAAGGCAGTCTCTGGAGCCTGATGAAAAACTGAATTCTGTTACTTTCTAACTCCGAACCACTGAGCTAGTCACTGCCCTTCACCTAACCTCCAGTTATGTAATGGAGGAATAACTTACTATATAAATTGGTTACCACATGGGCCAGCTGGTCTAGAAAAACAACACAATTTGTCACAGAGTGGTCAGAAACCTCTGTTAAAGACAATATTTTAATGTGTTTATAAAAAAGGTGAGGTGAGCCAGGATGTGGCCAGGAGGAAAGATAATTAAAACAAAAAATAAAGGAATGTTTCTTAGGATAAATAATACGAACTTGGAAACGCCCAAACTAACACCTAAACCTGTTGCCACGGAGTCAATTCCCACTTTTAGTGACCCTATAGGACAGAGTGGCACAGCCCTACAAAGCATCCAAGGCCGTATGCCCTTATGGAAGCAGACTGCTATATCTTTCTTCTCAGAGTAGCTGGTAGGTTCAAAGCATTGACCCTTCGATTAGCAGAGGAGTGCTTATCCACAGAGCCACTGTGGCTCCTCAGGGATTGCCCAGCGATCTCTTTTGAAAGGGAGATGGGCACTTAAAGGAGTCCTGGTAGCACAGTGATTTAAAACAAAAAGTTGGCAGTTCGGATCCACCAGCATCCTTGAAAACTCCATGGGGCAGTTCTACTCTTCTCTGTAGGGTCACCATAAATCAGAATCAACTCCACAGTATTGAGTTTGATTTAGTTTTTCTTTCTTTCTTTTTTGATTTGGACCTTAAAGAATAAATAGAGAAAAAACAATGAGAGAAGGGAACACAGCAATACAGTGTAAGGCCACAGCCTACAAAGATTAAGGTCCAATGAGAATTTCTCATGCATCGTTATCTATTGCTGAATAACAAATTACCGCAAATCTTAGCAGCTTAGGAAAACAAATACTATCTCACGGTTTCAGTAGATGAAGAATTCAAGAGTAGCTTAGCTGGGTGGTCCCAGCTTAGGGTCCCTTGTGAGCTTGCAGTCAAGATGGATGTGAACAAAGAATTAAAACGACCCACTGATTCAAAGTCTCCTCTTATTAAAAGTGGTCTAGAAAAGGGAAGAGAATGCCCTGGTTCTCCTCCTACCTCCGTCTTTTAAACCTGTGTCATCCGGAGTGGCCCATCCTCTTCAGGTAGCCGTCTGAGGGCCCAGGGCACACTTAAAACCCCTTCTAGCTCTGAAACACTGAGCTCCTCAGGCCCAGCTGGCGATCCCAAGAAGCTAGGCTTAAGAAATGAAGACAGAACAGCAGGCCTTACCAAGACTGCTCAGGAAGGACTACCTGAATCTTCTGTCCAGTTCCCAAGAGACCCGATCATCCAAGTCAATGCCTTTCCACGGAGTAGAAATCTCATTTCTCAAAGCAAGGGCCTCTTTTTTTCTGCTTTGTTTTTGGTTTCCTTAGAAAAGTCTATTTCTGTCATGTACAAATCTAACTCATTGCCACCTACTTGACAGGGCTCAAGCCCTCTTCACTTCCAACCAGGAAAGGCAGTGATGTAACAACCAGCAAGAGAACCAGAGGAGAGCTTCTAGGATGGAAAGTGCTCCCAGGAACACCAGGACAGGAGGGAGGGAGGGAGGAGGAAAGAGGAAAACTTGTACATGTTGTTTGCAGCTTCCATCTCTCTGGCGGTTTTTTTGTGCTATCTCTTAATCCTTATTGCAACCCTATCAAGTGAGTGTTATTACTTCCCATAGAAGCCCTGGTGGCAAAACAGTTAAACACTCAACTGACTGTTAACCCCAAAGTTAGAGGTTCGAACCTATGAGCTGCACCATGGGTGAAGGATGTGGCAATCCACTTCTATCAAAATTATAGCCTTAGAAACTCTGTGGGGCATTTCCACTGTCCTACAGGATCAATAGGAGTCTGAACCAACCCGACAGCATGCAACATTATTTCCCTCATGTTAAAGAGGAGAAAAGTGAGGCTCGCTCTGAATCACCATGGCCAATACCCCACAGAAGGAGAAGGTGGGAGGTGGGGTTTGAACAGCATATATGAGCCCAAAGTCTTGAGTCTTGGCTCAGGCCAAGAAGAAAAGGAGGCAAGGAGGGAGAGAAACAGAGAAATCATATTCAAGACTAGTTCTTTCAAGGCTGATGTGGGCAAGAGAACCCTACCTTTCTAGAAGGAATGTGGCAATAGTGTGCTTGGCTGGCTACCCTCTGCCTACACCACATCCTCCTGCTTTTGAAGAGATTTAATGATCTCAGTCAACACTTAGGGTGTGTGTATGTGCTTGGGGGTGGGTACGAGAGCTGTTAGGGAAAAACATCTCCTCTAGCTTTAGTGTAGAGAGAAGGAGGGAGAAGACGAAATGGTCACCAGAACAAAACTGCCAAGTTATGTGAAGACCACAGCAGTACAGTGTTGAGGGGGGGCCTTAGGTGGGATGCCAGCCTTGACATTTACCTGTGTGACTCTGAGCAAGGCTTACAACAGCTGTGTGCCTCAGGGTCAACATCTATAAAATGTCATTCGTCACAGCACCCCACTTTGCGGAAGTCTGTTAGAAGCATTAATTACATCAATATACGTAAAGTGCTTTTAACTGGCAAATAGTAAAAGCATCACGTATATTTGCTATTATGTTAATTACTGATGAAGAAGACCCCGTACTTGAGACCTAGGATTTCAGATTCCAATTCCTTTCAACCATTCCACAAACTTGTGACTATGGAGAACTTGACTACTCTTTCTAGACCTCAATTTTCTCATCCAGGAGAGGACTGAAAATATTCAATCTCTGGTAGCATTTTCCAAAGACAGCTGTCACAATAGCTCCAAGCTGCATGCTCTTCTCTGTTGTGACTCTGCCGTAGCCCCATCAATGTGTGCGGCTAATTCCTTCCCTTGAATCTGGATAGACTTGTGAACCCTCCCACAAAGAGAATGTAATAGCAGATATGCTGTGTGACTTTTTAGAATGAGCTGGAAGAGACCATGCAACCTTGGCCCTGTTCTCTCAAGAAGCTCGCTCTTAGAACCCAGCCTCCATGTTGTGAGGAAGCCCAAAGCACTCGACAAAGGGGCTCATGTGGAAAAGACCTGAGACTCTCACTCCACAGCCTGGCAAAGCTCAGAGCACTCACCTGTCCATCAGAAAGTGAGTCCTTCTCTAGTCCCCGGCTGAAATGCCCCCGCCATTGCTACATGCAACAGAGACCATGCAACAACAAAGACAAGCTCTTCCCTAGAGTCCTGCCCAAAATACACATCCATGACCAAAATAAATGGCTGATACTGCTTTGAGCCTCTAGGTTTTCAAGTTGCTTCTTAGGTAGTAACAGTAATTAGACAAAAAACACCAAGAAAATTATTAAGAAAAAAAGGACTTAGCTTAATGCCTGAGATATAGTGAAACGCTTTTTAGCTATCATCAGTGCTGGTATGGTTTAGGAGTTTCTTCAAGACACAGGGGGGAAACCCTCAGTTAAACGGATTGGCATGGTAACTACCAACTGGGCACAGACTTAACAATAACTGTGGAAAGGGTTCAGCACCAGGCAAGATTTGGTTCTGGAATACACAGAGTGGCTAGGAGTCAGAGCAGACTCGACGTCACCTAACCATGATGGCCACCAGGATTCACTCCCAGGCCTCCAGTCTCTCTTCCTATCACAGTGATGAGCGGCAAGACAAGCAAAAGCAACGTCCAAGGGTTCAAATACTGCTGCTTCTCCCACTGCCCCCAGCTGAGAGGCTGGGGAAGTGAGACTACGAAAACAGGGTAGTGCCTCCTTGGAGTTTATCTCTTACACTAGAGTTTGGAAAAGAGAATTAGGAGACAATGCATGAGGGAACAGTGACTAGCCTTCTTTCTTTTACTTTAAGCCAAGTACCGAAAGTCTAAAATACTTATCTCTCAAAGGAAAAGCTGCCTGCTCTACAGAAAAGTAAAATATGCAAACATTCGCCACAGATATATGAGAATACATAATTCACAAGAGGCAGTCTCTCTCCCTGGACCAAAGCAGGGAAGAGTTGGTTGAACTTCAGGTCAGGAGAAAAAAAAAGTCCTAGCTGTTGCATCCTGGCACCTAAATGTTCAATTACTGAAAAGCTGTCACCCCTGGGGAGGCCACTGGAACCTGCAGAAGCATCAAAACCTTTCTTAATGTGATTCTGAGATATGCAGCACCCGGGCAATTGATATGCAAATTAAATAAACAAAACGACATAATAAATAATTAAATCAGTCTAACATGATGAATGAATTAATCATATCACAGTGATGAGAAGAAGCCAGCACTGTCACCCAGAAGAAGATCACCAATTTGAAGAAAATAAAACATTTATGGCAAGGCCATTTCAGCATAGGAGGGTGGCTCCTGTATTGATTACCTGCACTGGACTGGAAACAGTAGGTGCTCAATAAATGAGAGGGAAATCAAATGGCCTTTTGCCACCAAGACCACCTCATTGCAAAACATGGATTTATCTTTCATTCAATAAGCAACTGCACATTCCACTTCTCATTTCAAACTTGTTTAGGAATAAAATAGCTCTATAAGGTAGGTATTATGACCAGAATGATGTCCCTCCCAAAAGGTAGGTTGAAGTCCTAACCCCTCAAATGGTGTGACCTTGGTATTTTAAGATGTTATCAGTTAACACAAAAGATGGAGTAGGATGGGTCCTAATCCCGTATGGCTGTTGTCCTTATAAAACAAGAGAACATACATAGAGACACGGAGAGGGAGCAAGGACACTTGTGACGTCACAGTTGCAAGTCCAGGAACACCTGAAGCTACCAGAAACCTAGAAAGAGGAAGAGAACAGACTCTCACTCAGAGTTCCAGAAGGCATCTACAAAACCAACACCCTGGTTTCAGAATCCCAGCCTCTATCTAGAACTGTAAAACAATCAAGTTCTAGTCTTAAAAACCACACCGTTTGCGGTTATTTTGTTTCCTCAGCAACCCTAGATAACCAATACAGGAATTAAGTGCAGGTATTACTATCCCATACTTTACAGTAGAGAAAAATAAAGCCAAGAGGCTAAGTGACCTCCTGGATCACCTGACTGAGATGAAAGGTGCCCAGACTCCACAGGGGTCTCTTGACACTTGCTGTATTACCTGGCCTCTGCACTCCACTGATGGGAATATTTGTGCCTCCAAGAGATGACTTGTAGGAAGAGATGCAATGGCCACCCACTGCTTTCCCAACCATTTCCCATAATAAATCAATGCCAAATTTATTTCAAATTCATACCTGTGAATACATTCTGTGTTTTCCCTCACCTGTGTGCCTCTTGTGTAGTTACTTATACACGGCATCTCCTTACAGGCAACTAAGAAACACAGATAAACAACAGGAAAATAAAAGAGCTGTGCAGCCATTAAAATTAATGATGAAGAATATTTAGCCACATGAGAGAACTTCCACAATATACAGCTAAACAAAAAGAGAAAAGTCTCAAAACAGCAGGTATATATCCATCTTATTTTAATATACATATACACACACACAGAGATAAGAGGACTGAAAGCATGTGTCAAAAAGCAGAGTTGTTATTTCCACATGATAGGATTAAAAGGGAATTGTGTTTCTCTCTTGGGCCTTTCTAAATATTTTCTGAGATTTACACAATGAGAATGGAACATACTAATTTTATAATTGAAATTGTATACAAAACTAAGCAGATTGCCATAGAGTGGGGAATGAAAACACTTCTGACCCTACACCTAACAGAAACCAAAAATGAAACCCAAGCTGTCGAGTTGATTCTGACTTTTAGTGACACTACAGACAGTGCAGAACTGCCCCATAGAGTTTCCAAGGAGCACCTGGAGAATTTGAACCACCACCTGCTGGTTAGCTGCCGTAGTACTTAACCACTACACCACCAGGGTTTCCAGATCTAATAGAAATTATATGTATTTGAGGGCTGGGTTTGGGGTTGCTTTGTTTAAAGGCAATTATTTATCCATGTGGCTAAATTTCGAAGAGGTCTAAACTAGAGAGCAATCTGGAAGCTTACCTCACAATGAGGCAGTCAATGACCTCAAACCATTGACTCTGAGACACAATGAAGTAATTGCAGAAGGGAGGTATTGAGACTGAATATGTCTCCCCAAAATGTGTGTCAACATGGCTAGTCAATGAACTCCAGTATTGTGCAGTTGTCCACCATCCTGTCATGTGATGCAGTCTTCCTACACGTTGTAAACTCTGCTTCTATGATGTTAATATGGGGGGATTAGCATCAGTTATGAGGGTGAAGCAGGACTAAATCTGTAAGACTAGATTGTGTTTTAAGTCAATATCTTTTGAGACATAAAACAGAGAAGCAAACAGAGAGGCACAGGATCTCAAACCACCACAAAACAAGAGCCAGGAGAATAGCAGGTTTTGGGGACCTGAGGTCCCTGCAGTGAGAAGTTCCCAGACAAGGGAAAACATTGATGATAAGGACTTTTCCCCAGAGCCAACAGAGAAAGAAAGTCTTCCCCTGCAGCTGGCACTCTGAATTTGGACTTCTAGCCTCCTAGACTGAGAGACAATAAATTTCTTCTTCTCAAAGCCATTCACTTCTGATATTTCTGTTACGGTAGCACTAGATAACTAAGGAGGGAAGAAAGGAAAGATGGAGGTTAAAGAAAAGCCTACGAGAACTAGCTCTTAGTGTCGATAAACTATAACACAGCTCTTTGTACATCTCCAATCTTCCCAAATGTTAAATAACTGAAAACACAATATAAGCCTAGAGATAACCTTCCTTCCTGATTCTATAGGAAGGGATTCATGATGTCCAGGAAAACAATGGTTAGTGTCAAAGGGCCTGAAAAGAAATGTTTCTATTTTTAAAATAAATAGAAGGGGAAAAAATGGAGTGCAGCTTATGCAATAACTCTGCAGAAAAAGTAAAATTTAAAAAATAAATATTTTAAAATACATTATAAGTATGCCTCTAGAAGAGTATATGTCTTATGAAGATTTACTCCAGAAAACAAACAAAAATAACATCAGTGTCTTACATTCTCAAGTAAACTGAAACAATCAAAAAAAACAATAAATCAAAATCTAATCTATGGACTTTTAAGACAACAAAGTGAGATGACAGAGCTAAGAAAACACAAAACAACTAAGTCCACTGCAGAATTCAAAACACCATAGTGAGCCAAGTCAATAATGCGAAAATCACACTGGAGATCAACACACAGAAGGCAAAAGTACATTGTAAATTAATAAAAGCAATCAGAAAGATGTCAGATGTGAAAAATAAACAATAGAAATCCACAATAGGTGGGCCCCCCCAAAAAAACTGAAAGCAAAATAGAAGCTAAAATGATACAAAAAAAGAAAACCTGACTATGACTATTAACGTCACTTACAGATCATCAAGCAACACTACTGAGAAGCACGCAACATGGGGCAATAGCCCGATGAAATCCTAGAACATCAGGGAAGAAGATTATGGGGCAAATAGCTGGTGACCTACAATGAAAAAAGAGGTCAAGAGTCTAGGAGACAATGGAGCAATCTTCATGGTGATTTGCTTCTGTAATACAGAGCAGAGCCAGAAGGAATAGCTCATGGATTTGAACTGCCGACCTTTTGGCTGGCAGCCATGCTCTTAACCACTGTACCACCAGGGCTCTCTGAAGATCCAACGGAGAAGGCATTCTTCTACACCCAGCCAATAAGTTATTCATGTGTAAAAGAAAAAGGATGAGGAGGTAGAAAAGAAAATGGAGGAAGACAGTCTTGAAGAAAGAAAACAAGAAGAGAATAAAGAGGAGACAAAGACAAAAACAAAGATCATAATATTGTTAAAATACAAGGACTCAAAAAGGCTGATGCTCATGTACCATCTCTTTAAACAATTAAAGATATTCTCTAAAAAACACAAAAGCTCTGTCAAAATACAGATCTCATGAGTAGGTATCATAGATTGAATTGTGTCCCCCCAAAAAATGTGTGCCAATTTGGCAGGGCCATGGTCCCCAGCAGTATGTGACTTTTTCCCGTATGTTGTAAACCCTTCCTCTCTGATGTTAACAAGGAAGAATGGGTGGCAGCTGTAATAGCGAGGTGGACTCAATCTACAAGCTTGGATTTGGTCTTGAAGTAATCTCCTGGGAGATAAAAGTAAAGAGAAGCAAACAGCACTGGGGACCACATGCCACCAGGAAAGAAGCACCAGGAGCAGAGTGCATCCTTTGGACTCTGGGTCCCTGCACCTGAGAAGCTCACAGCCTACAGAAGACTAATCACAGGGATCTTCCTCTGGAGCCAACAGACCACCCCTGGAGGTGAAGCCCTGAATTTGGACTTTCAGCCTCCTTTTCTGTGAGAAAATAAATTTTGCTTTGTTAAAACCATCTACTTGCGGTATTTCCATTATAACAGCACTAGATGACTAAGACAATGAGAAAGCAATGAAAGTTTTGAAATTCTGATGAAATCAAAAAGCAGCGTTAGTCTACATAACTGCTGTAAAGTTAAAAAAAATTAAGTCATAAGTTTTTATACTTTTTATACTATAAAAATAATCCCCAGTTAGAAATAAAAGTAGATTTCAAGTCTTTCCTATGGCAAAGACAGTCTCATAACAACAAGAAAACAGATTTAAAGAAAAGACTTCAATTAAAGCCAATAGCATAAATGGGATTAACTCAACAATAAGAGATTCTCAAATTGCATCTAAAAACAAGTGCATGCTGTCCACCAAGAAGACTAAAGGTTACCAGAGAGATTAACATAAAATGACAGTTTTGTTCCACCCCAAAATCACTTTTAAATTGACAAATGTCACAATTTCCAATAAAGACAGCTGAATAACAAAGCATCAAATATTATGAATAAAAATTGCCAAGAACAACAAAGACACAAGATAAAAAGAGCCCACGAGGCAGAAGGACTCATATGAATGGGAGACTGTATCAGAATGAGACCAAAAAAACCACAGTGCCCAGCCACCTCCAAAGGCAACTGTGACAGGGGACACAATGTAGAGTTCCTGAGGCAACATGAGAAAAAAGAGTGGTACAGCTCAAGAATTCTACTAAAAGACCAGAATTAATGATCCAATGGCCTGGAAGATCCCCTGGGAACACAGCCCCCAGACCTGCTGCTGCCTCTGACCGGAAACCAGTACTGAGGTAAACCCTTCAGAGAAGAATGGACTGCACTCGGGGACACAGCGTGACCATATGGTGTGCGTACTTCATGGTTCTATACATTTATAGGAGGCTGTCCTACTGGTTTCTTTCTAGATGGGAGAGAAGACGGTGGAGAGAAGGGGACAGGTGCTCGATAAGAGGATACTAGAAGTATAGTGTGAAAAGGAGGAATGTGCTGTCACTGGGTGAGGAAAGCAGATGGAGCTGCAGATAGGTGGGCGTGCAAAACTGATCTGGATTGTATTTTTTACTTAATCACGATAAAAAAAGAAAAGAAAAAACTTGAAAATATAGGTTGGGAAGTAACGAAAGGAAATAGCACCAATAGCTAATGAGGAAGACAGTAAGTGCTGAAGTGGACAATTTCATTAATATGATTAAAGTCAATGTAAAAAAGCTATATTCATACATTATATACAGCAAATAAAGAATTTAGTTCAGTTTCTAACACACACTTAAATATTTTTAAAGTCAACCAATATTAAACAACCAAGGAAACACTATTAAGTTACAAAAAAGGAAATTAATAATATTGATTATATTCTCCACATACACTACAATAAACTAGAATTTCAGAAAAGGAACAAAATAATTATTCCAACAGCTTGGAAATAATCCTTAGGTCAAAAATAAAACCAAAATAGCAATTACAAAATTTTAGTGACTACAATAATAACACCACCACATATCAAAATACATGGAAAGTGGCCAAAGTGCACTAAGAGTAAATTTCATAGCCTTAACTACTTTAATAACTGAGCAAGAAATAAATCAATGGCTTAAAAAGTCCACTTAAGAAGTTAGAAAGTGGAAACGTGACTGACAAAGGAAGGAGAGTTTAATAACTATAAAAAGCAGAAATCAGTGTGTGGTGGTCAGGATTATGTCAACTTGGCTACTACCTATTTGGCTGCTGTATTAAGTGGCAGGGTGGGGTTTGTGGTGGCTCCCTGCCCCTCGGCTCTCATCTCGTGACCTTGGACTACGGCTGCTGATCGCTCACGTTGCCAGGAGCTCCTGCTCTCTTTTTCCAGCGTCTGGTTCTGGGACTGGAGCTAGCAGCTGTTGGGCTCATCAGTCCTTACAGTCGGCACTTGAGAGTCCTGCTCCCTGACCTGCCCATCCTGCGCTCGCCAGCCTCTGCCCAGTCCTGCTCCCTGACCTGCCGATCCTGGGTTCGCCAGCCTCTGTCGCTTCGTCTCGCCACCAGCTTGGGATCCACTGACCTACACAACCAGTGATCTGCAACTCTGGTCTCTAACTTGCTGACCTTGGGTTTCTCAGCTTCCATGGACACGTGGAGGCTTGTGCCAGAGCTTGGGACATTCAGCTTCTGTGATTATGTGAGCTGTTTCCTATATTTGTATCTATGTATCTGTCTATATATATATTATAAATCTTTCCTTGTACCTACACGTGTTACTGGTTTTGCTTCCCTAGAAAACCCAGCCTAAGACACAGTGCATTAAAAAAGGGGAGGGGAACCCAGAATTAATCCAAGAGCTGATTCTTTGAGGAAAAAAGACAATAAAGTAGATCAGCCATGAATGATTCTAACAAAAAATAGAAAAATGTAAACAAAAGTAGAAATGTGAAGAAGATATAGTTAACAGAAAAAAAAATCAGACTCATTACAAAATATTTTCTCTGTTAACTAATTGCAGATTCTGAATGAAATGTTCTACATATATATACATGTATATATATCATATATATGATATATATTAATCACATATATATGATATATATATTACATATATATGATATATATGTATATATACATATATATGACATCTAGTAATTACATATATATGATATATATACACATGTATGTGTGTGTGTGTGTATATATATATATATATATATATATGAATATGCATCTCTCAAAAGAGCACCAGACAGTTCTTGTGCCTTTTCAGTCACCTAGATTCCCTCGGAAAATGCAAAAGACTTAAGCACTTACTGAAGAAGACACATTTTTTTAAAACAAGCTTTCAATACTAATGACACCTCAACATCAAAAAAACAAAAAGCCTCCCAACTGAACCAATAAGCAGCATCACAAGAAACAGAGAAAGACTACAACTGTCAAGGATTCTGTTTTACTTGGATCAGACTTGGATCAGTAGTTAACACCTATAGGAGCAAAGGTCAAGAAATCAAACCACGTATTGCATTGTGCAAATCTGCAGCCAAAGACCTCTTTCAAGTGCCAAAAAGCAAAGACATCAGTTTAAGGACTAAGGTGCACATACCCCAAGCCATGGTGTTTTCAATTGCTTACTATTGCATGTGAAAGCTGGACAACAAAGACAGAAGAGTGAGAAGAACTGAGGCCTTTGAATTATGGTGTTGTTGAAGAATACTGAATACACCACAGACTGCCAGAAGAACAAACAAATCGTCTTGGAAAAAAGAACAGCTAGATGGCTCCTTAGAAATAAAGACGGTGAGGCTTCATTTCACATACTGTGGACATGTTATCAGGGGGACCAGTCCCTGGAGAAGGACATCACGCTTGATAGAGAGTCATTGAATAAGAGGAAGATTAACAAGATGGAGTGATACTCTGGTTGCCACAACAGACTCAAGCTTAACAATGATTTTCAGGATGGGAAATGGCTGTCAGTATTTTGCTGTCTTGTATGTGGGGTCACTGTGGGTCTGAACTGACTCCACCAGCACTTACGAACAAGAATCACGCTACTCAAACTGAGGTCCACAGGCCAGCAGCAGCACAGGCATCATCTGGGTGCTTGGTAAACTCAAACTCTCAAGCCCAACCCCAGACCTCCTCAATTTATAATCAGCGTTTTAACAAGCTCCCCAGGCGATGTCGGAGCAAGTTCAAGTCTGGGAAGCTTGGATGCAATCTAGAGAAAGGAAGAAATGTCCTGATTCTTTAAGGCAGTACTGCAAAAAAATAAATAAGTCAACTGACAAGCAACATTTAAAGAACAGCGACTAACTTGACAAGGAGTTTGTATCCAAGATATATATAAAAAGCTCCTAAAACTTAGTAAGAAAAAGACAACCAATCCAATAGCATAGCTTATGAGGGATATTAAGCAATTCACAAAACAAAAGCAAATGGCCAGTAACTGTTCATGCTTTCAAACCCTCTTTTCCTATTTCTGAGACTCAGTCCTAAGAAAATAACCAGAGAAGTATACCAAAATGAAAACTCAGAAATTTTCATTCCAACAGTCTTCTAGTAGAAAACAATGGAAACGACCTTCATGCCCAACAACAGCAAGAAGGTTAAATAAATTAATACAGAACAGGATGTATAGTCAATTATCAAGTACATGATAACGAGGTCAGTTTTAAAAGAAACAAGGCTCTGTGTGAGCCTCCAGTTATAAAACAGCACACAATTCTATATGCATAACAGTGGGGGAAAATACTCAATACATGGTAGGTTTAGTGGTCTTCCATACGCTTTCTACATTTTCCAACCTATACATTTTTTAGCTTTCAACCATAAGCAAGACAATATACTTTTTCACCTGGAAATGTAAACATGATTATAAAAAAATAAAGCAAGCAGTTCCTCCCTCTGAGTGTAATCTTTAGGTTTCCTGAGCAAAGAAACTTTTATTTTCAAAACAGAATAGCTGTACCCAATCAAGAAAGATTGTTCTAGATAAAAATTACCAGGGATTCTATCAGCATGCAAAGCATAGTAATAGCTCATGCTAATTTATTCTGATTCCCAAAAACCTAAGGACAGAATCATTAATATGGGCTCTTTCACCTCAAAATCCACAGAAACTCACTACAATCTCAAAAAATTCTCAGACCTGTGTCTGCCCAGTGCTTTCACCTCTGCTCTGGAGGATCCTTTTACCACACTTGGCTAGTATGTTTCATGCTCAACTGTATCATCTGTATCACTTTGCTACTATGTTTCATGCTCAGCATCCTTGACTTCCCTTTGAACTTGACATCTCTGTTACTATTATTCTCCGAAGTGTTCCCTTTGTCTTCTTTATGGATCACAATATGAAAATGTATGTGTAACATCTATTCGACTCTCTTTGTTTCTATTAATATAAAATCACAGGAGTGACATCACTGATGTTTACCTCTTGCCAGCCAGCCAAGTGCCCTCGAGTTGGATCCCACTGTTTACCTCTTAGGGAAAAAAAAAAAAAAAAAAAACTATTCTGTTTCAGTAGAGACCCCCAGGAAGAAAAACATGCCCTTGCTGAGAAGTCTAGCACTTCACCACCTATGCAGACATTTGTGATATGCTAAAACATATCTGATGAATTAAGCTGTGAGGGAAGGTGTGGTCACACAATCTAGATTTCATATGGAAATTTCTAGACTGCTGAGAGTATGAAGCTTTTAAGGGGGAGAGGTCACAAAAGTAATATGTCATTCTAATTCAGGGAGAAAGAAGTGTCATCCATCAGTATGAACTGAACCCAGATGACACTTGTGCAGAAAACTCATTGTCATCAGGATCATTGGAGATCAAGAGCAGCATCAAGTCCAGAGAGACACAGAGAGCAGATTACAGCTCGTGGTCATTCAAAGGTTAAATAAGGTTTGAAACATGAACACTTAAGTAGAAAATCAAGCAGCCAGCAGACCAAAAGTGAAAGCTGTCCGTTAGCTTTGTAGTTTGGTCTTTTCTGTTGACATTTTTTAAAGAGTTCAGAGGGAGCAGCGAAATCTCAGAGAAAGGATTTTTTTTTTTTTTTGGTTCTGATTTTCACGTTGGAAACAGAAACACGTATTTGATTGTAACAGTCTTCAGAATGGAAATACTGGCATCTGACTTTAAATGCATGCAGCATCGGATCTTATTCTGCTATCTTTAGCCATTTTTGCCTTCATAAGTTATTTATCATTTCACTTGCAATAACTTTGATATGTAAATTAAAGTCACTGTACCAAATGTTATGATTTAGATAGAGATCTAGAAACACTAATATTTCTCATTACAGATTTTGCTTATCCAACTGAACCCAACAGAATTGCCCAATTTTAACCATGTAGGGAAAATGTCTGGACAGAACTTCATAGACTTTAAGACAACCTAGAATCTATCAACTGAATATTTGCCCCATGCATGCTTCTCAGCTGGTCATTACAACACATAACCAACCTTATGCCCATCCTCACATGAGGTGTGTTCAAGCCACATTTTATCCTCACCTGACCCTCCTTGCCAACCCTAAAGGTGACCAGTAACTTTGGAGTCATGATCAAGCTTTTTGTTTAAAATAAGAGCTGAACCATTTCCTGATCCAATCTAAAAAAAGTTCTGAGTCTTCTAAAAGGTATTTAGCATAGCCGTTAATCTTTCAGGCATTATCTGTGTTTAATACTCATCCAAGCCCTTATCAACTGTGTGACCTTGGCCAGGTTATAACCTGTCTTAGCCTGGGTTTCCTGAAACGTAAAATGGATAAAGTATCAGAATCTTCCTTGAGTATGAAGTAGGATAATTCAGGTAGAAGTGCAGACTTAGCCAGTACTTAAATCCACTGCCGTCAAGTCGGGTCCAACTCATGGTGGGTCACAACAGAACTGCCCCATAGAGTTTTCAAGGAGTGCCAGTACTTAGCACATGTAAAAAGTAATGAAAGCTGGCTAGCAAATTATTTTTCATTAGGCAGAATGCTGCAACACGGTCTTAGTCACAAACATCAAGAATTGCTGCTCTTCTTATAGACTGAAGGATCACGGTGTTCTTTCATGACATAAGGAGGTCAGCATGACACTAAATTCAAGCAAAGAAACAAAGCCTCGTGTCTTTCCTGGCCTCAGACACTACCGTTCTTCCTCGTGTCCTATGTTCTGTGACAGGGTGATCATAAAACATCTCCCGTCGCTCAGACACCTCTCAGCTGTCTGCTTGGGGCCCTCAGGCTAACCATACAGATCAACATCTTTGTGAGAACATTCTGGCATTCATCATGCTTTAGCAAGCTATGAAGGCCCGGACACATCTTGCTGTGGAACTAACAACCCTGAAACCTTCCAAGAAATGATGAGAGCCACAAGGAGAGCTATCAGCAGCCCATGGCAAAGCAGGGCAAAGACGGAAACTGAGGAAAGGGGTAGGAGAGTGCCAGGAGACTTATGTCATTGAATCTTTTATTTTTTCCAACAACTTCAATATTTCATCCAAAAAAATTAAACAAAAGCTCTTAAAACTTGAAAACGACTACCTCCCTTAAAGGACAAAACATAGGAGTCACTGTATCTAAGCTTTTCATTCCTTTCCTCACTGACTCCCTCATACCTTGCACTAGTCCTACAAGAGAGAGTGGGGACAGAAGCAGCCCTTGAACTTGGGGTGCCTGTAGGTGACTGTGGGAGAAGCCTGTCCATAGACACATACAGTCCCGAGTGTCACAGGCCATAGATGCTGAGTGCTGAAGAATTGGCAGGGAGGAGGGAGACAGACAGGAGGTTCCAGAGAAGGGGAGAAATACAAGCCTCACTGTCTTCAAGTCATCTCAGACTTGTAGCAATCCTACAGAACAGAGTAGAATGGCTCCGTAAGTTTCCAAGGAGTGCCTGGTAGGTCTGAACTGCTAACCTTCTGGTTAGCAGCCATAGATAGCTCTTAACCACTATGCCACCAGGGTTTCCAGGAAAGGGGACTGGTAAGTGCTAAAGCACAGAAGTCAAAGTGACATGAATTCTTCAAATTATACAAGGGACAGAGAGACTGTGATGAGGCAGCAACGACAAGACGGGAGCCGGGGGCCAGTCAGAGGGGATCAAGTCTCCAGGGACCTGTAATACACGCTAAGAAGCTAGACTTCACCCTGAGGGCAGTGGCCAGCAGGCAGGAGAGTGACAAGCTCAGGCTCACGTTCCTGGAAGATATCTGTCATGTTTAACACCAGTGCGCTCTTGACTCATTCCATTCATGGGACACCTGTGACTGTGGCTACATTTACATTCACTCTGATCACCCGGTGCCCCTGAGAGGGAGTACAGGCTCCTTACACTTCAGTCCCCTCTGCTTCAGGCTTACTCAAGGGGAGCAGAGAGGAAAAGCATCTCTCTGGCAGCTCCTCCTGCTGCCTAACAGATAGCTCCAATCTGCCCCGTCCGAGCAGCGTCAACTCCAGCATCCAAGGCCAACTGCATCATCCTTCCCTGACACCTCCTCTTCCCTCTTATCACTTCTGTCACTCAGGTGCAGAGGTAGCTCTTCTCTTCTCGCCCAACCCATCTCGTACCACGTCCTGGTATGCCTACCTCCAAAAAACTGTCCCCACCCCACTCCATCCTTCCCTGCCCTGCTTCCCACCCTAATTCAGACCATCGTGACCTCCCGCATGGAATCTTACCACAGTGACTGGCTCAGTCTCTCTGCCACCAGGCTTCCCCCTCGCCAGCCCATTTCCACCACCAAGTCACTTCCTGACCAAAGCTAGAGCCACAGCAGTGTAGACTTGACATTCAGGGGTCAGGCATTCAAGACTTGGGGTACTTGGGTCCCAGAGAGGCACTCCAACAGAATCTCCTTCTTCACAGCCACCTCCCTGTTGGGCAAATCACCCAGTCCATCTTACACTTTGTACCCTCTGGCTTCTGCTCACTGGGCTTCATCCCACCATGCAGGTGCTCCACCCACATCCTTCTGCCTGTCAATCAGACCTTTCCCCAAGGCTCAGCCCAAACATCTTACATTATGGTCATGGATTTCCCTGCTAAGTGCAGCCACCAGGTCCTGAACACAGGCCTTTGGTCACCAGTACAGGCCAAGACACAGTATTCAAACCCCATCACTTGAATCCAGCCATCTTTTCTAGGTTTATCATCCCTCACACACTCCCCACCATCCCACCCATCCTCATATAAGCTATGGCCCAGCCACATCTGGATCCCCAGCAGATCCTGCATGCCCCCATCCTACAGCTATACTAGAGTGTCCTCCCCTTCCTTTTCCATTGGGTCAATTCTGACTTATAGTGACCCTATAGGACAAAGTCAAACTTCCCCATAGGGTCTCTTTATGGAGGCAACCTGCTACGTATTTCTCCCAAGGGCAATCGGTTCAAACTCTTGACCTTTCCTTTAGCTGAGTGCTTCACCACTACATGACCACGGTTCTTTCCTCCTTCCTTTCCATCCTCTAAAATCCTTCTAATCTAGCTCAAATGCTATCCTTTACAGAAGATCTTTCTCCATCACAAGCCATTGGATATTGTCATGGATTAAACCGCATTCCCCCCAAATATCTGCCAACTTGGCTAGGTCATGATTCTCAGTATTGTATGACTGTTGACCATTCTGTCACCTGATGTGATTTCCCGATGTGTTCTAAATCCTATCACAATAATGTTAATAAAATGGACCAGTGGCAGCGATATTGAGGAGATCCACAAGAGTAGATGGTGTCTCAAGCCAATCTTTTTTGTGTTATTAAAGAGAGAAGGAAGCTGAGAGACATGGGGACCTCGTACTACCAAGAAAATAGCTCACGTCCTTTGGACTAGAGGTCCCTATGTTGAAAAGCCCCTCTGCTGGGGGAAGATGAAAAAGATTTTCCTCCAGAACTGAGAGAAAGAGAGCCTTCCTCCGAGGGTGATGCCCTGAACTTGAACTTCTAGCCCACAGGACAGTGACAGTATAAGCTTCTGCTGTCGTAGCCATCTACTTGTAGCATTTCTGTTATAGCAGCACCAGATGACTGAGACAAACATTTACCCCCTTCTGTTATGATTTCGTGTGGCTCAGTTCACATCTGCGTATTCTTAACTGTGAGCTGCATAGCAACTATGTCTGTAAAATCCTGTCCCATACCAGCTGTGTGGCCTTAAGCAAATCAAGTAATTTCTGTGGGTCTCAGTTTCTCCCTCTGTGACACTGGGATAACTACAGCAGTGACCTCCTACAATCTCACGCCAGCTGAATGAGATAATGCAGATAAAGCATACAGCACTGAGCTGGATACTTAGTAGCAGTCACTGCTTATTAACTGACAGTATCAGCAGCAGCAGCAGCACCAGCACCAGTACCAGTCTCCTCATCTAACTTTGTTTCCAAACATCTTGCACAGGCTAGAATCATCGGGTTGCATGAATTTAGCACTTCCATTAAAAAAAAAAAAGACGCTGTTAAGGAAGAAATTATCAAATCAATACCATTTACGATAGCACCTAAGAAGATGAAGTACCTAGGAATTAATCTAACCAGAGAAACAACAGACCTTTACAAAGAGAACTACAAGCCCTTACTACAAGAAACTAAGAGAGACTTAGATAAATGGAAAAAAACTACCCTGCTCATGGATAGGAAGACTTAATATTGTGAAAATGTCTATCTTACCCAGAGCAATATGATGCAATCCCAATACAAGTTATAGCGTCATTTTTTAATGAGATGGAGGAACAAATCATCAACTTAGTTTGAAAGGGAAGAAGCCCCAGATAAGTAAGGTACTACTAAAGAAGAAGAACACACTGGGAGGCCTCTTATTACCCGACCTTAGAACATACTACACTGCCACAGTGGTCAAAACAGCCTGGTACTTGTACAAGAACAGACAGGTGGATCAATGGAACAGAACTGAGACCCCAGAGATGACACCATCTGCTTGTGAATAGCTGATATTCAACAAAGGCCCTAAGACATTAAACTGGGGTAAAAACAGTATCTTCAACAAATGGTGCTGGCAAAATTGGTTTTCCATCTGCAATAAACTGAATCAAGATCCATATCTTACACCTTACACAAAAATCAACTCCAACTGGATAAAAGACCTAAATATCAAACCTAAAATAATAAAGCTTATACAAGAAAAGGTAGGAACAACAATGGAAGTTTTAATATACAATGAGGATGGACTCGAAAATCTGTCAAAGAAACCACAATCAACAGACAAGAAAATAGATAAATGGGAACTATTAAGAATCAAACACTTTTGCTCATCCAAAGACCTTATTAATAGAATTAAAAGAACACCCACAGAATGGGAAAAAATATTTGGCAACTCTATGTCAGACTGACTCCTGATCTCCATAATCTATAAGATACTACAAAATATCAATAAGAAGAAGATAAACCATCCAATTAAGCGATGGGCAAAGGAGATGGACAGACATTTCACTAAAGAGGAGATCCGGGCAGCCAAAAAACACATGTGGACATGTTCACGATCTTTAGTTATTAAATAAATTCAAATCAAGATGACAATGAGATACCATCTCACCCCAACAAGATTGGCCATGATCCAGAAAACACAAAACAACAAATGCTGGAGAGGCTGTGGAGAAAGTGGAACCCTCCTACACTGTTGGTGGGGTTGCAAAATGGTCCAGTCTCTTTGGAAAGCAATCTGGCGCTTCCTTAAAACACGGATATCGATATACCATTTGACCCAGTAATTCCACTACTTGGAATATATCCTACAGAATCAAGGTCTTTCACACCAACAGACACATGCACCAGAATGTTTATCGCAGTGCAGTCCATGATAGCAAAAAGATGGAGTCAACCCAGATGCCCAACAACAGAAGAATGGATAGGTAAACTATGGTACATATATATACTCAATGGAGCACTACGCAATGATAAAGAATAACGATGATTGCAGGAAACATCTCCTAACCTGGTTTCAACTGGAAGACATTATGTTGAGTGAAAGTAGTCAGCGACAAAAGGACAAATATTGTATGAGACCTCTACGATAAGATCTCAAAAACAGACTTGTGTATAGAAGAAAAGACTCTTTGACAGCTGCAAGGGAGGGGAGGGAGGGGGGGTGTTTAGTTTAGATAGTTGCTAGAAATCTGGTTGGGAGAAAGCAGTGATAGCACACATTGGACACAAGAACAATATTAAGTGGACTTCAGCATAACTGGAGCACTCCTTCCATCTTAACCCAATATTGCAAGGATAGAGTAGCTGGGGCGGGGGTCAGGGATTATGCCCTTAGGCGAAATTGAGGCCAACTGGCACAACTAGCATTTTGCTAAGAGAGCTCTCTGCACCCCACACGGGCAAGTGGCGTCTGGGGTCTTACAAGCTGCCAAGCTGCCATTCGAGGACACAGCAAATGGTCCCAACTCAGCAGGAACGGATGCTCACCGAGGACCAAAATGACATGCGGTAAAGACAACCTAGAAGACAGACAGACCCACAAGAGTGGGTGCCTACATCGACTTGGGACTGGAACAACCGGATGGTGCCCGGTCACCACCAGTGATAGCCATGATGGAGCTCACTAGGTTGAGTCTCACTGACAACACAAGAATAAAAAGGGGTGCACCCTGAGATCTCCACTAAAAGACCTCAATTGATGGTCCAGCGGTTTCGGGGTTCCCCTGAGAGCATGGCCCCCAGCCCTGCTGCTGCCATTACCCATAAATCATAACAAAGGTCCACTCTTTGGACAGGAATGGATTGGACTTGGCAATGCAGAGTGACCATATATTGGTTGCACTTTATGGTTCTATACATCTATAGGATATCATCCTGCTGACCTCTGGCTGGAGGAAGGAGAGTAGGTGGAGAAGGAGGGAAAGGAGGCTGCTGGGAGGATGAGACGTGTATGGAGCAGAGAAGAATAGTGTGCTGTCACCGGACAGGGAGAACAATGGAAGCTGCATAGAGGTGGGCACGTAAATTTATACGGGAATGTACATTTTCATTCAGTCATGTTAAATAAAAAATGAAAAAAAAATTCTTTAAACTCAATGCCTCTACAAACCATAAGTATGTGGAGGTTCTTCATGTATTAAGGACAACTTATTTTTATCCTCATAAAATTCCTTTCTTCCTATGAGATTAAAGAGCCAGGAAGATCTCATACCACTCAGCTTCAAAAGTCCCTGGAGAGAGAAGCAATGAGTAAGCACTATGTTCTCACAGTCCTCAAAGTTCCAGAGGCAGAGAAAGGATGGAACTTTCCTCCTCCTAAAAAAGACACACAACAACAACAAAAGAGCCAAACAAACCCAGTGCCACTGAGTCAATTCTGACCCATAGCAACCCTATAGGACAGAGTAGAACTGCTTCATAGAGTTTCCATAGAGTGCCTGTCAGATTCAAACTGCCAGCCTTCTGGTTAGCATATATAGCACCTAACCACCGCCAAGGTTCCCCTCCTCCTAAGCCTGGGGAATTAAGGAAACATGGACCGTCTTTTATCATATTCCTTAGGCAGATGTGCTTTACTTATCTCCGCAAGCAAATAAATGTACTGCAAGCTACTGGCTCAAATTTGTACAGAATCACCTTCTTAGACTTGCTCATTCCATTCATTCCTTCATAATTATTTCCTGGCCCGAGCTATGTTCCCACATATTCTACTAAGCACAGGGTAGACTGTGAAGAATTAGGAGGATCAGACAGTTAAAGATAGCCTCCCAAGAAAGCCCCCCAAGTAAGACATGGCCAGCGTCTGTCCTGTCTGCTGAAGAAGAATCAAGAATTCTTCTAAAAGTTGGTCAATTTTAATTTGTTCCTCTTGTAATCTTTTTAGTGGAAGAAAACAACTTCAACTCCATTTCTAGAAAATTTTCCAATAGATAGTAAGCAACCCAAGGAGGAGAGTTTCCCCTGTCCAAATACAGGACACATCCTGTCTCCATGGAAACCCTGATGGTCCACAACCACACATCCAACGTGATGCTAAGGCTGGTGCCCCAGTGAAGGTGCTCACGTGAATCAGAGCCTCCTCCTTCCCACCTGTGCTTCCCCGACCCAGACTACAGAGCACCTGAATATAGCAGCAGAGGATGTAACCAAGAAACTTCTCCAAAGTTACAGGCAGTGGGTATAGTGCTAAAGAAGTGTCTGTCCACCACACAGATTCCCTTCACTGGACTGCTCATATGCCTCGCCCCAACCACTGCGGGTGGTGGCTGCTAAAGCCTCACAGCTGCCACCTTCCGCAGAGAACAGTCGTTGGATGACAGGCACCACCATGGAGGTAGCTCCCCACCCAACAAACCTAGCTCCAAGCAGACATCGGGGAGCAATGGCTGACTGACATGGAGCTACGAAAGGCTTCTTTCCTCTAGGTGGGCACAATCCATACACAAGGGATCAGGCTGAAGCCGACTCCAGCAGAGATCTCATCCTTGCTTAACTCCCTTCCCGTGCCTGTCTCACCTCTGCCCTGATAGTGCTCTCTCAATAAATCACATTCCATTCCCATGAATCCCTGTCTCAGGCTCTGCATCTACAGCAATGTTACTCCATGTTTTTTTTTTCATTATTAAGGTGCCCTGGTGGGCATAACAGTTAAATATCCAGTTGCTGACCAGAAGGTGATGGTTCAAGCCCATCCAGCAGCTCTGGAGCAGAAAGACCTGGCGACTTCCTCCTGGTGACATTACAGCCTAGAAAACCCTAGGGGGCACTTCTACTCTCACACAGGGTGACTACTAGTCAAACCATCTTAATGGTATCCAACAGTAAGGATGCTTTGCCTAACTATCCCCTGCATGAAATTTTAATACCACTGATATGCTACACACCTGTTTATGTACTAAACGCATACCTATGCTTCACGCATAAAAACACTTAGATTTGTTCCACTTCCCAAGAGTCAATTTTCACCTTGCTGGAGGTAACGTTGTTCTCTATGAGAATGTAGGTTCTAGAAAACTGATCTAAGACAACAAAGTATAGGTTTAAATGACTGGTGCAGAGAATTCTCCCCCAAAGCATCAAGAACTGTGAAATGATTTCTGATACCATTAATGCATTTTATTCACAACAAGCAACTTTTAAACCAGCTAGACCAAGAAATTATGAAACCTGCCATACTCTATGTGTCCCAAGCCTATGCTAGACCATAGAGATAGCCAGAGTGAGAAATAAATTAGAATCCTGAGTCTGTTGACATGGGGATAAAAGTCAACAAGCAGATGCCACAATAACTAACACACAGCATACAGTGGGGTGAGGAGATGTATCTGGGAGTGGGCCACTCTGCCCAGAGACCCTACTGTTGCAGACCCTGTCCACCTCTAGGGAGAGACGGACAATTGTGAGTCCCTGTGACATCACTGGGGCTGAGAAGAAAGATGGAGGGCTGCCACTTTCATTCACTTGTTCGTTCATTAATTCACTCATCAAACATCCTGAGCATCCACTTTTAGAAATCTGCATTGCCTTTAGGATACAGTGTAACAGCAGCAAGAGATGGGGTTGTTAGAATGAGCTCAAGGCAAACAGAAGTGGGTTTGCATTCCCAATGGCCTTGCAATCTTGGGCGAGTTCCTTAAGTGCTTATTTTGCTTATCAGTGGCATAAGGATGAAGCTGGCAAATACCTCAAGGGGTTGTTGTGAGGATTAAACAAGATAATGAACTTCCAACAACTTAGTTCACTGTCTAACTCACAGAAAAGACACAACACCTACTGGTTATTATTGTTGCTCTTTTGTTACCAACAGGGCCCCATTACCTTCCCTCAAGCTCCTGATACACAGATAAGGATGAAAATCTCATACCCTGTTGCATCATGGGAAAAGTCCAACTTGTCTCTGCATCTTTTGAAGATACAGGCTTCCTGGAGGACCCAGTTCTGCATGCCACTTTCCTGACATGACTCCTGGCCATTTCCTCTGACAACTGATATCTTCCTCCAGCAGTCCTGCGGCTCTGTTATCTACCTGCACAAAAGCAAGCCTACACTTCCAGTGCATTTGGCAGAGATGATGAGTAACTAATTCCTAAAACGGCCACCGTTTAGTGGAAGATTTAATAAATGGGGTATGTTTCCAAGTCCAGCTGCCTGCGCCAAGCTAAGGCTTCAATTCCCCCAGTGTCAGAGCTGGCGTGTGCCCACCTAACGGGAACCAAGAGACAGGGTACCGCTTTTAGACCACAACTCCTGAGGGCACAGCCACACACCCGTACGATGAATGAGGGGGGTAAAAAAGTCAACATTCTGGGGATGAAATTACTGAGTTTCATGGGGTTATTTATTTATTACGTGATAATGGCCCAAATGTATACACTACTCCAAAATGTGCCATGAAAATGCAAACGTCTTTGTAATCTCTGTTTACAAAGCACACAGAGAAATTAAAACAGGCTTAACCAAGCAGTGTTTGTGCATATTAATGAACCTAAAATCTAAATCTGCTTTGTTTTTTGTTTTTTTTAAGTAAAAAGGGTAAAAGAGGATTCATTTCAGACTAATTTGCTTTTGAATATGACACTTTGCATGTCAAACAGTACAGAGGATGGGGATATGGAGGCTTGGAGAGGCATTTTAAAGCATTCTCAGGCGAGTTATGGGGTATAAGATTCTTAAAGGAAAAGGGCTACTTTCCATGTTGCACCTAAGAAGTGTATGACGCATTTCCTTCTACAGTCACAGGCAACCTGCTCAGGGAGGAAACAACGGTGGGTCTCCACTGTGACCATAGCATCCTCCACTTCTGTGAGCTTTGTAACTGTTCCCTGGGCTGGACTCACTGTGATACTAGTCACAAGAACCCTAGATGACATTACAAGATGTGGTCATCAAACTTGTACGTGAAGGCTCAAGGGTATTTAGACCTGTTGTTACAGTCAAGTGCCGTCAAGTCAGTCCCAACTCACAGAGAGGCTGTGTACAACAGAGCAAAACATTGCACGGTCCTGTGTCATCCTCACAACTGGTATCGTGTTTGAGCCCTTGGTTACAGCCACTGTGTCAATCCACCTCAATAAGCACCTTCCTCTTTTTGGCTAACCTTCTCTACTCCAGGGACCGGCCCCTTCTGATAAGATGTCCAAATTACGTAAGACGTAGTCTCACCATCCTTGTTTGTAAGGAGCATTCTGGCTGTACTACTTTCAAGACAGATTTGTTGTTCATTCTTCTGGCAGTCCATGCTATATTTGATGTTCTCTGCCAACACAATTCAAAGGCACCAATTCTTCGTCAGTCTTCCTTATTCATTATTGTCCAGCTTTCACACACATGAGGCCATTGAGTACACCATGGCTGAGTCAGGTACACCTTAGTCTTCAAGGTGACATCTTTGGTTTTTGGTTCTTCTTCTTGTTGCTGAACACTTTGAAGACGCCTCTTGCAGCAGATTTGCCCAGCAGCCCTAGGGATGCTATTTGGTTGTCAGGGCTTTAGGGAGGCAGGCACTGGATTAAGACTCAGACAGACCCAAATTCAAATCCCAGCCCTACGTGTGATTGGCTACAAGTTAAGGCTCTTAGCTTCCCTTTGTACAACTACAAAAATGGAGCAATAATTCTCATCTGTTAGGTCAAACTTTAGTAGCACATAGTAGGCATTCAAAAATATTACCTCCAATCTCCTTTGCCTTGGAGCAGTAATAAATTGGGGGGACATGGAGTATTTTGTCAGAGCCATAATTTAATGGGTAGTACCAGCCGGCACCAACAGTTAGGCACTCAGCTAACAGTCAAAAGGTTGACGGTTCAAACATACCCAGAGATGCCTTGTGAGACAGGCCCTGTGATCTACCTCTGAAAAGCCACAGCCTTAAAAACCCTATGCAGAAGTCATACTTGGCACACATGGGGGTCACCATGCATCAGAACTGACTTCTCAGCCACTCACAAAACAATGCATTTCATATGCTGCAAAAGATACGGTACTCTTTAAAGAGTTTCAAAGGAAAGATGTCACTTTAAAGGCAGAGGTGAACCTGACCCAAGCCACGGTATTTTCAACCACTTCTATGCATGGGAAATCTGGATAATGAATGAAGGGAAGAATGCAACTCAAGTGTGAAGGTTCTGGAATCGAATTTTCTGGACTAGGTGGCCAAATTCCTCACTTACAATTTGTCTGACCTTCAGCAAGTCATGTGACTCTTCCAGGTGTTGTTTTTTTGTACCAATTGGAATAAATACTGTACCACCCTCATAGGACCATGACACAGAAGATAGGAGGTGACGTGTACAGCATCAGCCTGGTGCCTGATGTATAACCTACACTCGCAGCAAATCTCAGCTAGTGTTTTATCAATACTGATGATAATGCCAAAACTGGTGCTCTCTCCTCAATCCCTGGACTGTACTGAATCCTCTTCTTTTAAATCACTTTTCAACTTGTGTAAGTTACTATGGGCAGATTCCTTCAGAAACATAAATACAAGATAAGGGAGGAGGCTTAGGAAATTATAGTGGTTATCTTTCATATCTGAAAGAGTTACGAAGTAAATAAATACACACTTAATATTCCAAAAAAAAAATGAGTCAGCCTACGGCAGCACTGAGAAACACTCCTTCTCCCAGAATTGGACCTTAGGGACCCCAGAAGGTTCCAGTCCATCAATACGCCCCTTTCCCTATTGCCTCAGGATCCTGAGGAGCCGGAAGTCTCTGGCTTCTTGAGCTAAGAGCCAATTCTTTTCTTCAGGGCTTTGCAGGACCCCTAAGCAAAGCCACCTAGTTCCCTCAGTTGGGGAGCCTCTGAGGCCGCACGGGGCAGCTGCATCCTCAGCCTCCCTCTCCTACACAGCCTTTCTCTAAGCCTTCAGGCCGTGCTGAGACAAAGTGGAAGGGTGTCATGGATTGAACTGTGTCCCTCCAAAAATGTGTGAAGCCATTTGGTTGCACCATCATTGTCAATATTTTGTGATTTTCCTATGCTATACATCCTAAGGAGACCCTCGTGGCACAGCGGGTTAAATGCCACGTCTGCTAACCAAAAGGTTGGCAGTTCAAATCTGCCAGATGCTCCTTGGAAACTCTGTGGGGCAGTTCTACTCTGACCTCTAGGGTCACTATGAGTCACAAGTGACTCAACGACAGTGGGTTTTTTTTGTTTGTTTATACACCTAAAAAACCAAAACCACACTCTGGTGGCATAGTGGTTAAGTGCTACAGCTGCCAATCAAAAGGTTAGCAGTTCAAATCCGCCAGGTGCTGCTTGGAAACGCCATGGAGCAGGTTTACTTTATCCTATAGGGTTGCTATGAGTCGGAATCAACATGATGGCAGTGGGTTTGGGCTTTTATTTATTCGGGTTTACATATCCTAATCTCTGCCTGTGGCTAATAGATAGGGTGATTATGTTAAAAGAGGATTAGGATTAGGATTGCAACACCCTTGCTAAGAGAGTTTCCCTGGAGGGTGGCTTGCACTACCTTTTATCCTTTTATCTTACAGGAGACAAAAAGAGAGGAAAGCAAGCAAAGCTGGGAAACTCATACCATCAAGAAAGCAGCACTGGGAGAAGAGCACATCCTTCAAACCTGAGGTTTCTGTGCCAAGATCCTCCCTGACCAAAAATTGATGCAACACAAGGACTTTCTTCCAGAGTTAACAGAGGGAAAGCCTTCCCCTGGAGCGGATACCCTGAATTTGGACTTCTGACTTACTAGACTGTGACAAATGCAATTTCTCCTTTTAAAGCCATCCACTTTGGGTATTTCTGTTAAAGCAGCACTAGCTGACGAGAACAAGGGACTTCCCAGCCTAGGAGGACTGCTCCTTATTCTGCCCCTCACAGCTCCCAGTATAACCAGTTCTCACCAACTCCCACTAGACTCTTCCCCACTTGCTTCTCAGGCCTCTCCCCTTTCCTGCTCCCTCTGGCCGTGCCCCTTCTCTCTGGACTGTTAGCTCTTCTTTCCCTCTGCCTGAACCAGTTTCCCCTCCTTTCTCCTACCCCAGTTCTCCCCACACCTCTGCCTTGCTAACTCACCCCGTCTGTCTGCTGCCTTCTAGAAGTGCTACAGCGCCGCTTCCTTGAGACTCTCATTCTCTCTTCTTTCTCTCTCACCACCAGCGTTCCCATGCCATCCTCTGACACTCCTCTCCCCTTCTCCAATTTTCCCTGTTTCCTCCCTTTCCAGGCTGGGACCAGGGTGAAGCAGGTTGAAGAAGTCACCTTGGGCACAAAATTTAAGGTGTTGCCAAAAAAATTCAGCCATCCAGATAAACAATGTTTAAGACCATATTTTTAAAAGTCTCAATGATGCCCCAACCGCACCATGAGGAAAGCATCAGTCACTGAATGCAGACAGGCGCCAACCTTGCACACCTCCCCCTGAGCCATTCCAGCTCTGCCACTGTACTTCCAGAAACAGGTGGCTGACCTAGGGGACCACCACAGCCTGCCAATCGGATTGTTGTACATACTGTACTCAAAGACTGTTTTTCTTGATGACCAAGTTTTTAGGCATCCCAGCACATTCTGCATTCCAGATGAGGAAACCACCAAAACCCAAAGCTACTGCTGTCAAGTTGATTTCAAGGCATAGTGACCCTATATAACAGAATAGAACTGTCCACTAGGGTTTCCAAGGCTGTAATCTTTATGATAGCAAACTGGTAAATCTTCCCCCCCCCCCGAGTGGCTGGTGGGTTCCACTACAGACCTGTCAGCTGCGCACTTTAACCACTGCACCACCAGGATTCCTTTAAAGGTGAGAACTTCCCTCTAATTTAGGCTCTGCTCCTTCTCTCTGCTCGTCCTTCCTGTCTCTTTCTGCTCTCTTTCCCTTTATGTTTCTGTCTCTTTACCTCACCGATCCTTTCTGTTTCTGCCCAACTTCCAGGTCTGACATTTAAGTTCACAACCTCATCCTAGAAAAAGTGCTATATCCCTCAATGCTCAGTATCACTAGGGTCAACTCTGAAGTACTCCCCTTGGGAAGCTATGCACCAACACCAGCACCTAGCCACCCTTCAAAGCACTTGTTTTAGGATGAGTTCGCCAACTTAATTGTCAGACCTCATCCAAGGACAGCTCTGATGGGCATTGTAGAAGATGAGTTCCAAAACTGCTTTGAAGGTGGACTAGACACTGTTATCAGTGCACAGCCACCCAAGTTAAGTCCTTCGAAGGTGACTGTAGTGATATTCAACAATAAGGTATGCAGCACTCGTCCTAGGATGAGTTCATGAACTTAATCATCCAGCCTCATAAGACTGTTTCTCTTTCTGTTCACCTCAGTGTTCCTCTCTCTCTCTGCTTTCTGTCTTCTTCTCTCTCCTCAGAGTGAGTTTGCACACATACACATGCACACACACACACACACACACACACCCCGGTTCATGTCTCTCCTTCTTTTCTGGGTCTTTGTTTTTCCATTGCTCTCTCCCCACGTCACCCTCCAAGTCTGCTCATCTTGCCAGCACCTGTGACCAGCCCATCAAGCCACAGCACTGCTAAGAGGTCAAAAGAAGGACAGGCTGGCCTCCTCCTGGCAGGCAGGCAGGACTCCCAGGGAAGAGCTCCAAGCTCCGTGGTGCCTCAGACCTCCAAATCTGTCACCATCTGCCAACAGTCCCGTCAAACTCATCTTGAGCAATAAATGCCCCAAGTCCCCGAGGTAGGAAAGCAGACAGCTGGCTGATGCTGGAACCACACACCAGACTGGGCTAACCTCAGCAGAGAAAGCCTGTTGGCAGGAGGGGAGGCCACTGAGGCAGGGGACAACCCATATGCCCTGGGACAAGGCCATTCCCTCTCCATGTGGCCTTCTCAGGATGGCAATTAGAAGAATGAATCAGATTATAGGCGATGGGTACACAATGTGATCGATGTGATTTATATCACAAAATTGAACCTTTGGAAAATGTCAAGTTAGAAAATGTGTTAAATATAATTGGTACAATTTTTTAAAAAAAGTGAAGCAGAAAGGATTTGCATGACATCTGTGGTTGTTATTTAAAATAATCCTATATATCACCAAAGGTTCTCACTAGCTGCCCTGAAGCTGACGCTAACCCACGGTGATCCCATGCACGATGGAGCACAACACGGCCCATCCTGTGCCATCCCCACGGCCGGCTGCAGATGAGACCATCATGCCCTACAGGGTTTTCACTGCTGGATGCTTCCAAGTACCTCGCCAGGCCTTTCTTCCTAGTCCATCTTAGCCTGAAAGTGCTACTGAAAATCTATTCAGCAACACAAGTCTCCATTAACAGACGGCAACCTGCAAGGTACATGGGTTGGGAATAGATCCGGGTCTTCCACACGGAGGGGGAGAGTTCTACCACTGAGAGTTCTATGACCAACTCCCCCGCCACTCACTCCACATTACGAAAGATTAGGTCTGTTCTACCGTTGACGGACCGTCACTGCTGTGGTTTGAATTGTGTCCTCCCAAACATGTATACATTGATTTGACTCAGCTAGGAGTCCCAATATGGTGCCATTCGTCCCCTGTGTTGTGAATCTTGCCTCTTTGATATTGATGATGGAGAACGGGCTGCGGTTGCGTAGTGAGGCAGGACTCAAGTTACAAGCTCGTGGGACATAAGAGGCAAAAGCCAGCAGGGAAGTTGGGACCTTCACACTACGAAGAAAGCAGCACAGAGAGCAGAGCACACCTTTTGGACCCGAGGTTCCTGTGCTGAATTGCTCTCCTTGACTTTGGACTTAGCCTACCAGACTGTGATGAAGTTCTCTTATTAAGTGGACTTAGAACTTGTGAATGGATTTGTGGCTTGCAGGACTGTGACAATAAAATGTCCCTTCATGAAGCCTTCCGCTCATGGTATTTTCTATTAAAGCAGTACCAGGTGACTAAGACAGTCACTCGGTAAGGCTGAGTGATTTGCTCACTGTCTCACTCAAACTTACGACCTTCAACTCCCAGTCCAGAGTTCCTGTCCCGGACTCATCTGTTGGAAGAGCAACTTCCTCTCCCAAAGACAGAGGAGTAAGAACTAAAGTTAAGCAAATAGTGATCAGTCTTCTTTGGAAAACAATACTCATGATTTGATAAATGATTCAAGAAGGAAAAAAAGAAGTTAAATCCCCTGACTATACCACACTTAGGATAAACTCTCAAAGCATTAGTGAAATGCAAAAAAAAAAAAAAAAAAAATCCTATTAAACTTCTAGGGAAAAATACAGCAATTTGTCTCAGGATCTGGAGGGTGGGGAGATCATTTTGATTATGACATACCATTCATACAGGAAAAGGTTGATGGTTTTCATCAAATAAAATGCCAAGCCAAGTGCCGTTGAGTCGGATCCATTTTGTTATACTTTTGTATGAGACAAATACTATATATCAGATTGAAAGACAAATGAAAAGTGGGGGAAAAACCGGGAATCTGTATGACAAAAGGTTAATGTTCTTACAAAATAAAGCCTGCCTATGAATAATAAAAAAGTTGAGTAAATCAAAAGTATGAAAAAAAAAACTCAAGCAAGCACATTCTAGCAAATACTCACATAGTCAAGGGAACAACAAAAATGCCAAAAACTCATAAGCACACAAAATTTCAAACGAAAAACTACGAGACTTCATTTTCTGACCACTGGATTAGCAGGCTCCATGGTCAGTGTTGCCAAGAGTGTAAGAAGCTGAGAGCTCTTACAGAATTGGTGAGGGTTCATATGGCCACTACCCACCGTGGAGCAATTTGCCAATATTTATTAATATTTAAAATGTGCATAGGAGAGGGAAGAGAGCAGGGAGCTGAGTGGTGCTACAATCAGCACACACTACAGATGGCAGACGGGAGCACAGAGACTGTGCAAAGCTCAGCAGAGACCCATCATTTCTACTTTCAGGAATCAATGCTACAGAAACAGATGCATGCATGCCTACAGACACAGGTCAAGGTTATTCACCACAGGATTACTTTAAAGAGCAAAAAGAAGAAATATCCTAAACACTGTAACTGGGTACTTAGTAAATTACAGTGTCTTCAGGTAACAGAATACAATGTAGCCGACAAAAGAATGAGGCAGACCTATATTCAGAATGAAAAAGGGGTAGAATCATAGAGATATCATAACATTTCTTCAAAATATCTGTATACATACATGTGTATGTGTTTACATGTACCGAAAGAGGACTGGAAGCAAAGACACAAATCGTCACACTGCTTGCATTTGGAGAGGAAGGGATTATGGAAGGCTCAGTTGTCTTTTGAGATATTATCCTACTATTTACATTTGAACAGTCAGCACCTGTTGATCCCATAGACTAAAAAGACCATTCCTATAATAAGAAGTTCTCAGATACCATGATGTGAAATAGGACCATTTTGGAAAAGGAACAGATCCTTTCCCACTTCAATCCCACCAGATCCCACCAAGCCCTCCCAGAAATGACGGTAGCCTATTGTAAGCATGCTGGGAATCTAAGCACTGTCCCCTCCTAGAGAGTCATATGGCATGCATTTATTTGTAATTACACTCAGTTATGTTCTGAGACTTTCAAAGACCCGTGACACATTCTGATCCAAAGCTACAAGGTACACTACCATTTGTACAACTACATTGACTTACCTGCTTTGCTGTCCTTCCCTTCAATAATTCCTGTCTATTATGAAATTAGTGAGTACCCCACCCTCCCCACTCTTGTAACCATCAAAAAATGTTTTCTTTTGTGTTTAAGGCTTCCTATTTTTTGTTTTTAAAACTCTTCCTCTTCTATCTTCACAAAAATCCTGTTACTGATGATGCTGTCTGTTTTACTGAATTATCTTAGGTATCCCCTAAGGGTTGAGTGACATGGCTGGGATTCAAACCCAGATTTATTGGGCAGTAAAGCTCATTCCATCCCAACACCAGCCCTGAAGATGATCCAAGATGAGCCAGGCCACTGACAGAACCATGCCTGAAGACACTACACAGAAGTTGCTTACTTTGAACGCTATACAAGTCAAGAATACACAGTAAAGACCTATTCAGAGCAAAATGCAAGATGCTGAAGAAATAAGCCAAAAGAGAGGAAATACTTTCCAAATCAGGCCTTTGTCAAGCCCCCACTCTGAAAGGCTGCAGAGAGGCCCTAAAGAATGGCACTCCTTAAATGTCTGTAAGCTTGACTTGTGGAAGGAATCACAACTGTGACTTTCTGCACAGGCTACTATCACTTCTAAAGGCAGAGCTTGCTTGCTTTTGCCCAATGCTGACACTAAAGTCCATTCAGCACTTGAAATGCAAGAACAGATTTAAATTCAGTTGTACAAAGGACATCATATTTCCTAAAGGGCAAGGGACCAGGGCCATGTGGGCAAGTTCTGTAGTGTGTTCTACCCTACCACCCACCCTGGATTCAAGAGGGCAGTTACAGCTGCAGAAGCCTCAGGGTAGCTCCTGGCTATTGTCCTTTTAAGCCTAGGCTTACTGGAGAAGATACAGCTAAGAATTCAGATCAGAAAAGTACCTTTACCAGGTATAAATCTTAACAATTGCACTCAGCTGCAACAGCAACCAAACTAATGTGACTCAAACAAATTAGAGTTTTATTTTTTCTTATGCAAGAGAGATACATTAAAACGAAACAAAAAGCTCTGTCTTTGTCCCAAAGACTGGATATTAAGGAGAAACTGAGGTAGGAGAATAAAAAAAAAAAATCTCACTGCCATTGAGAGGCAGGAGAATACTAAGTATTAACAGGCTTTAAAATGCTTCTATCTCCTTTGGCGAGATTCAAAGGTCCTTTAAGATTACAATGCAGCAGTACCCTAAGAAGTGACACAGTAGGTCAAATTGCTTATCATATATATGGAGAGAGAGTTGCTTCCTCAAGCTCAGCATTATAGGAAAAAGTTGTCTTACTGCCAAGAGTTTTTCCTGGTGACCTCGACCAGAGTCAGGGTAGAGAGAGCCTGTACCAGGCTGGATGTTCCAGAGACCCAGGGAGAGATCAGCTCCATCAGCAGATGGAATGAAAGCAAAGAGCAAAAATTAATAAAGCAGGAATAGACGTAGGCATGGAGGGAGCATTTCTGGCATTTCCAAAGTCTGACTTTGTCTAGCTGGGCCTGTTTCTAAAGAATTGGGAATATGGCTACGCTGGCCTGTTGATGCTGTTATTAGCTGCCATTGAGTTAGCTCCCATTCATAATGCCGAGGTGGTGTAGTGGTTAAGAACTACAGCCGCTAACCAAAAGGCTGGCAGTTCAAATCCACCAGGTGCTCCTTGGAAACTCTATGGGACAGTTCTACTCTGTCCTACAGGGTCACTATGAGTCAGCATCGACTCAGTGGCAGTGGGTTTGGGGCTTTTTCAGGGTTATGTGTAACAAAATGAAACACTGCCTGGTCCTTGTGCCAAATTTGTGACAGCTGGTACGTTTACATCTATTGTGGTTATTATAAAGGTTTACTTAAAGGTACTTAGTACTATACCAGGATTTAAAAGCAACTGTCTGATGATCAAGACTACTAAAGCCACCAAAGTGAGACGGTAGAGTGAAAAAGGCCATGCCAGCAAAGGATATGTCCCCTCCAGCCATGTAGCCTGTCCTTTCAGAAGATACATTGACCTCGGCATCAACAGCTTCTCTGAAAACCATTTCTGTGCCCCATGATTCTGAAGGTTAGAGATCACCCCACAATGCACAGTCTGTTGGTGGTATTGTTAGGTGTCACTGAGTTAGCCCCAATTCATAACACCTCACCAAGTGCACAGCCTGCAGGATGGGCCCAGCCCTCTGAGGAAATCACCCGGCGTGAGTCCACCTTCCACATGGGGCCCACTCCCTTGCTTCCATTACCTGAATAACTGCCTTATTGTACGTCACGACTTTGATGCAGCCTTAACTGTCCTCTCCAGTGCTTGCTGGCTGTGTGTTCCAGATGGAGAACTGTTAAACTGTTACCAACCCACAAAGGTTCAGCCCATGGCTCCCGCTCTGATGTGCACCAAGCAGAGGTGTCTGGCCCAGGGCCCAGCTTCCAGGAGGGAAACCAAGGGCTCATCTCCTTCTGGAGAACATAGAAGACTACTCCTGTTGGGGAACAAATACACTGCTGCCACTGGCATGCTTTCCTGCTCACACAAATCTCCCCCAAAGTCTATTTTTACTTCTGAATTACATTATCTGCCTTCGTAGGTCTAACCGAGACACATGGGCACCCGAAGCCAGCAGGTTACTTGGCATCTCCTTAAACTGCTGTTCTTTAAATCTTTGTTTCATGTTCACTTAGAGGAAAGCAGAGAGCTGTCTGAGCAAAAGCCTCTGGTGGCCCCAAGCCATCTTTCCTCTTCTCCAATTGCAGTTCAGCTCTGCCCCAAACTTGTATCACACACTCCACACCAGAGGCCTGTAGTTGCCCTGACCATTCTTTGCAGATGGCAGCTTTACAGATCATCTCTTGTTACTTGAGATGATCTCCTGGTCTCACCTTCTACCTCAGACATCTTATCAAACAGTCCCTTCAATCACGTAAAGCTTCTCCCTGAAGATCAACATTCTGGTAGGCTTTTTCCTTTACATTTTATCCCCAGGAATGTTTAACATCCTGGCCAACTTACCATCTCAGATCTGCTGCCTGTGAGTGGATGAGGTTCCAGAGAGTGACATGTTCCCCAGGCCACTATCTCTGCAGCATCAAAGTGCCAAAGTGAGGAGAACAACGGACCAGAATGCAGGTCTCAGCGCCTGAATACAAATTGCAGCTCTGTTGCAGGCCGACTCTGAGAGCTTGGGTACACTCCCAAGCCTTTCTGAAAGTGTTTTCATCTGTATAATGGTGGCAGTACCATTGCTCACTGTTATGGATTGAATTATGTCGGCCCAAAAATATGCGTAGTAATTTGGCTGGCTCAGGATTCCCTGTATCCTGTGACTGCCTTCCATTTTGTGATTTTCTGATGCAGTAAATGCTAATCTCTGCCTGTGGTCAACAGAATGGATTATGTGAGAGATTATGGGTGGGACTGTAAATCCCTTCCTAAGGTCACCTCTCTGATTCACTGAAGTTTCCTGGGAGCATGGCTTGCACCACCTTTTATCATTTTACCTTACAAGGGATAAAAGGAAAGGGAAGCAAGCAGCAAGTTGGGAACTTCACACCATTAAAAACGCAGCTCTGGGAGAAGAGTGTGTCCTTCACACCTGAGGTTCCTGCACCAAGATGCTCCCCGAACAAAGCCTGATACAACACAAGGACTTTCCTACAGAGCCAACAAAGAGGGAAACCCTTCCTGGTAGAGACACCCTGAATTCAGACTTGTAGTCTACCAAATTATGTAGGAATAAAAATCTTCCTGGTTAATCACTCTGTCCTAGTCACCAGGTACTGCTCTAACAGAAAATACCACGAGTGGAAGGTTTCATGAGGAGAAGCTTTTATTGTTACAGTCCGGTAAGCCACAAATCCACTAACAAGATACAAGTCCATTCAGAATAAGAAATCATCACAGTCCTGTAGGCTGAGTCCACATTCAGTGAGAGCATCTCGGCACAGGAACCTCAGGTCCAAAGGATGTGCTCTGCTCTCAGTGCTTCTCTCTTGGTGGTATGAGGTTTCCAACTTCGTCAGCTCACTTCTCTCCCTTATATTCTACAAGCTTGAGTCCTGCCTCACTAACACAACCACAAACCATTCTCCATCATCAGTATCACAGAGGCAGGAGTCACAACACATGGGAGGAAGGGCACCATATTGGAACTCCAAACCAAGTCAAATCAACACATACATTGGGGGGGGGGCACAATTCAATCTCTACCCTCAAACATCTCTTGGTATTTCTGTTAGAGCAGCACTAGCTGACCAAAACACCCACCTTACAGGATTTTGAGGATTACCTGAGATGCTGCGTGGGTATTTTTGGTTGTGGTGCCTGGCACGTAACTGCAGCAAGGCTACTTTTTGTAGTACCCCTCCAAACATAAATAAATAAACAAACAGTGCTGTTGAGTCAATTCTGACCCACAGCTACACTGTAGGGCAGAGTTTCCAAAGACTGCCTGGTGGATTTGAACTGCTGAGCTTCAGGTTAGCAGCCCTAGCACTTACACCACCAGAGGCAATAAATAATGTCTCCAAAACTTTCACTAAAAACGCTCAAGTGGAATGATAGGTATTAACAAGAAAATTATAAACTTGACTTGAATAGAAATGCTGCCTTGGATGCCACACCATTGGGCCTGCCCTTTCTCCAGGGCCAGACCCTAAGAAATGCGAACAAGGCCTGTGGCAGCACAGACACATTGTCATTCCTCGGGCCACCACACACAACGCTTTTCACAGTCTCACAACTACCAACCTCTCCAGCTTCAGTTCCTCCTCTACTCTCAGAGAGACTGGATTCTCCAGACTGCTTCCGGTACCAGGAGCCTGACATGAACTATCTCATTCCTTACCATTTGTGCATGTCATTTCCTTGCTGTTGTTTGCCACTGTAAGAATGAAAAAGCTTTTTTAAGAATCATTTAAACACTACCACCTTCTCAATACTTTCCTTGACTTCCATAAACACAGCCATCCCCTTTCTGTGTTCCCAGAACCTTTGAGCTTTATCAACAGACATATCACCATATCACGACCTAATCTTCCACTAGACAGTTGGACCTCTCTTTTATTTTCTTAACTCACCAGTCTAATGCTCATTAGATCCTTTAGGAATGTTTGTTGAGCAGAAGTAAGGAAGGTTGAGACAAATCTACAAGATAAATCTACAAAGTCTGACAAGTCTGCGAACTTTATTGTTCTGAGTGCTACATATCCCATTGCTGAATGTCACTACAGTCACCTTCGAAGTACTCCCCTTGGGAAGCTACACACAGACGCCAGCACCTAGCCTACATTTCAAAGCAATTTTGGAACTCCTTCTGGAATGGCCATTGCGCATGGTGCCATGGTGGCAAATTTGCAAACCTAACTATACAGGTGTTTGTATGGGAGTCTTTAGTCAGTAGACAAGTAACTGTATTGGAACATACTCCCTACTCGCCTGATCTTGCACCTAACGACTCTTCTTTACCCAGAGATAAAAGGAATATTGCAAGGAAGACATTCAATAACATTCAGACACTGAGGGTAATGTATCGACAGCTCTGATGATCACTCCAGAAAAAGAGTTCCAAAACTGGTCTGAAGGGTACACTAGGCACTAGCGTTGGTGCATAGCTTCCCAAAGGGAGTACTCCAAAGGCGACTAGAGAGATATTTGGCAGTGAGGTTCACAGCACTTTTTCTAGGATGAGTTCACAAACTTAATTGGCAGTCCTCATATTCACACACACACACACACGGCCTGCATCTTAATGATTACATGAATGCAATTTCAAGCTGGAGAATGCAAATGTATCCAAAGATTCAGACGAGATAGGGAACCTACTCTTTCAAAAGTAGCCAGCCCATCCTTCTACGCTGTTGGTGAAAATATCAGCAACCCTTTGGCTTCTGTGGTCCTTACCAGGCACAACGGTGTAGCACCCAAGACAGCATTTCTATTCAAGTCAAGTTCTGGTAGCATTTAAATTGGCAATTTCTAGCCAAGAGATGAACAACAAGACACTTTCTAGGAAAAAAAAATCTCCAAGCCAGATCTGCTCCCTTTTGAGCTTTCCAGGAAAGGCACACGGCCCACCTTCATTTTCATCTGAATATGGTCCACCTCTTTATAAAAACCTCAGTGACTGAGTTCTTAAAAGAAAGGGAAAGGTATGTACAAGATACAGGTCAGCATTTTCCAATTTATATCATTGTTTGTAGCAGAACATAAAAAAAGAAAGCAAAGCAATTAAGTTCTGATACTGTAAGAGTCATTGATTGTTTCCCATGAATTACATACCCACTGCCATTGAGTTGATTCTGACTCATAGCAACCCTACACGACAGAGTACAACTGCCCCAGAGAGTTTCCAAAGAGCATCTGAACCGCTGATCTTTTGGGTAATGGACATAGAACTTAACCATGATACCACCAGGGCTTCCCATGAACTACTCAGTGCTCCTAAACCACCCACGAAGCCTCACAGAAAAGAGAGGTCAGGCCACACGTGGACTTAGTTATGCTCTGTTTTCCTCCACACGTGACCGACCTCAGGCTCCCTCAGATCCTGTAGGGCACAGCCATTTATTCTTCTATGTTCCCTTTTGTCCTCGCTTTGCCCTTTGAACTCATTACACAGCAATACTTCCCCAGCAACAAACGTGGTCTCTACCCCCAGACATCTCTAAACTGTCACAGGTAAAATAGACTTTCTTATTCAACTTAGTTCTAGAAGCCTCCACAATGCTGTGCTGCCCTTATCCATGGTTTATCCCTGTCCTGAAAGAAATAGATCCCCCTTTAAAATGCCATTAGCACCTTGGACTCCCTTTCCAGCAGTCTCACTTTTCAGTACAGATAAATGAAGTCATAAAGTATCCTCACAGGTGAAGTGCAAGTGATAGGAAGTAGACCAGAGATACTCTGTGGTGCTGCTGCCTTGGGTCAAAGCATCCTATGGCTTAAGGCAAGGTACAAATAGCAAGCCCCCTAAGGCAAACAAGTTGCCCTCGACTCAACTCCAATCTATGACAACCCCCTATGTTAGAGTACAACTGTGCTCCGTAGGGTTTTCAGTGGCTGATTTTCAGGAATAGATGGCCAGGTCCTTCTTCTGAGGCACCTCTAGGTAGGCATGTACCACCCTTCTCTAGGTTAGCAGGAAGAGCATTAACTATTTCCACCATCTAGGGACTATAAGAGCCAAAGGTAGATGGAAGCAAATCTGAACCAAATTTCTTAAGAGCAGCAAGAGCTAAACTTGAGAAATCTTCCAATAAATGCCAAATGTTAGGACAAGAAAAGAACTCAAATCTAAGGCAAAGCTGGGAGTAATAAATGAAAAGCAGTAAGACAAATGCAACGGATGGCGTAAGGGTGTCCAGAGAGAGAAGATGAGACAGGGTCAGAGAGACACACAATCAGGCTTCTTTGTCTTGGATTCCCTACCCTTGGATTCCCTACCCAAGAAGCAGAGGGAGCATCTTCAGACTGCAGCAGACAAGAGGAGCAGGGCGCTCATCCATCAATAGCTCCTCACAGCTGCCTGCGCCCAGGTGCAAGCTTTGAATTCCATCACCAAACCATGAGATCTGTCTTGTCGCCAGGACTCTCTGCTCTTTCCACAATTTATTCCGTCTCATGACTGATTGGAACAAGTCTTTAAAAGGGCATTTTTCAAAGCAGTGATGGTACAGTAGTCACGCTGTCTGGCCCTGACAGCTCCAAACAAGTTACAGGCACAGAAATTACACAGGGCAGCCGTCCATCAACTTGTCTCCACGGTCCACCAACTGCTGGTGAGATATAGTTAAGTCACGCATACAAGCCACCATTGAGTGGCTGTGATTGGAAACGCTTCAGCTTTCATCACTAGCATCAGCAGCAGAAGCTGTGGAATCACACTCCAGAATGACAGCTTTCCGGAAACAAATGGGATGCATCAAGAAGCACTTTCCTTCTCCGCCTTCAATGGCCATGCATTCTGCAAACTGAGTCCAAAAGACCACTGGGTTAGCTCACAACACCACTTTCATTCTACCTTTCATTCTGCATTAGTTTGTACTATTGTCTAAAATACTGACTGGCAGAGCTATACCTCCCAATCCCACTGACACTGGGTCATGCTATTCAAGCCATGGAATATTAGACATCTTTGTCCTGGTGGTGGAAGGTTGCCCACGTCATTTTTGGCATCGTTCCTATATGGCACATCTACATTCCCATCCTACTGAACTCAGGAGTCACTATGTGACTTGTTTTAGTCAATTAAATACAAACAAGCATACCTCATCTCCAGGTAAAAGCTTTAAAACCCAGCCAGGGTTTGCCATCTCAGTCTTTTCTCTGTGCCACAGACCACCTATTTCCCAGACACAGGCTGTTCTGTCAACCTAAATACCAGATTAAAGGCAAGGTACTATAAGGCCACAACCAACCCCTGGCAATTTCATTAATTGTGGGTAATAGCTACAGCTGCTAACTAAATGGTTAGCAGTTCAAATACATAAGGCACTCCTTGGAAGCCATATAGGGAAGTTCTATTCTGTCCTACAGGGTAGCTATGAGTTAGGACCAACTCAACAGCAATGGATTCAGCTTTTTTGGCTATAACAAAAATACCACAGACGGATGCCTTTAGCAGAGAGAAATTTATCCTTGCACAACTTAATAGGCTAGAAGTCTGAATTCAGGACACTAGCTCCAGAGGAAGCTTTCTCTCTGTTGGCTCTGCAGGAAGGTCCTTGTCATCAATCTTCACCTGGTCTAGGAGCTTCTTGGTGTGGGGACCCTGCTCCAAACGACATGTGACTCTTCTGGCTCTGCACTGTTGGTGGTATGAGGTCCCCATGTGTCTCTGATAGCTTCTCTCTCTTATATCCCCAAATAATAGATCGGCATAAGACACAACTTTGTCTCATAAATTGAGCCCTGCCTCATTACCATAACTACCACTAATCTCACCTCATTAACATCATAGAGGTGGGATTTACAACACAAAAGAAAATCAACATCAGATGACAAAATGTTGGACTATCACACAATAACAGGAATCATAATCTAGCCATGTTCACAGATATTCTGGGGGGACACAACTCATTTCATAAGAGCAATATACAGTGTAGATGGAAAAAAAAGTTGCACAGTTGTAGTTCACTGAGATTTCAGGGTCACTGGTCACTGACACATTACCTATCATATCCTAACTAAAATACCTTTATCCCTTTCCTCTTTTTAATATTTTTCAAGCTTCTACTATTTTAATGTTTTTAATATTTTTTAATATTTTTCAAGCTTCTACTTATTGAAGACCTGCCATAAACTGAAGACTTGACATGCTCTGAAGCACCTGTTACTTGGTTAGCAATGGGTTGGGCAAAATGGGCAAGTAAGAGAATTACACAATCTAATGGAAAATAAACAGATGACATACATACATTGTGATGTACTATGGCAAGCCCTACGAGGTAAAGCACAGCTCAGAGGAAAGGATTTTATACAGAAACCTGGTCTAGACAATGTGCCATAAATAACTACGGTTGACTGATGAAAAGACTCTGACATGGTACCATATTACAGAGGAACGTTTTCCAGGCCAAGAAGAAAGGAACTGCCATTATTTTAGTAGCAAAAAAACTGGAAAGGGATGTTCGGGGGGAAAAAAAAATATGCCATAAGCGATGAGATGAATTATCTTTGTTGTTTGGAAAAAACAAGTAGCTGGGGCTTAGAATGAATAGACTAGGAATTAAATAAAAATGATTCTAGACAGGCAGGTCAGGGCCAAGTTGCAAAGAACCTCAAAGGCTACACCAAGAATGTTGCACTTAACCTTGAGGGAGTAAATGGAAGCCTCTAAGCAGGGGCGCTAAACAGTCTTCCTGCCACAAGAGGTGGCATGGGCAGGTGATGCAGCTGGGCTTGAGCATCTAAAAGAACAGAGCTCACTTTGAGTAGAATAAGACTAGAACATTAAGAGTAGCGAGTCTTAAAAAGAGGAAGGGAGAAAGCACATGCCCCTTTTAGGTCGGCCTCCCTGCAAAACAGACCCTGAAAAGGAGATGAAATCCACATGGAGGAAATTTACTGGGGATACTTTCGGAAACACCACCTGAAAAGGAGTGAAGAGGGCAGGATGAGGCAGAGAAGTCAGACCGCTAGGACAGAGATCTCAGCCAGTCATCCAGAGGTCTCCAGAAGTTAGATGTCCCATCACAATTGTCCAGTACAGAGGCAAGGTGATCAGGCCACTGTATGCTCACATCAACCAGTCACTGGAAATGAGCACACCCAGGGCAAAGGTTCTGTTGTGATCCACAGCATTTTCAATGGCCAATTTCTAGAACTAGATCACCAGGCCTTTCTCCTTAGATACGACATTTGATAAACTAGAAGGCCAACAAAACTGAGGGAACCGTCAGTGAGGTGGACTACCACAACAGCACTAACAGTGAATTCAAATATCCCTATGACGATGATGGTGCCTCAGGACTGGGCACTGTTTCGTTTTGTTGTACATAAGGTCACCATGACCTGGAGGTGACTCATTGGCCACTAACAATAAGGAGACAGGTGTGATCTTGGGCAAGGTACTTCCCTGCCACAGAGGGCAACTTCTAGGGCGGGACTCAGCTGAGAGCCTTCAGCAACAGATACTCTCAACAGCTGGAAATGTGCATCTTGGTCTTGAAAGGGGATTCTGAGGGGCACACCACTGCATCCACTACACACTGTCAGGGGAACAACCAGTATCTACTGAGCACTTATTATTGAGCAATCATTGGGCTAAGTGACTTTATTATATCTTCCGATCCTTACACAATCTTTTGTAGTAGCTTGTTATGACAAAAAAAAAAAAAAATTCAGGTGTTATGTGCCCAGGTGGCTGCAGGTTAAGAGTAAAATTCAACTTCAGCTGTGTCTGCTAAAGTCTGCATTCTCTCCAGTTCACATGAGTGTTCATCTTTATAGTGAGGCTTAGTGCAAAGGCTATGTCACAGGGCAAGCCAACCAAAGGGACCATCACAGGACTCTTCAAGACTTCTAGCACTCTTCCATGAGTTTTCAAACACATTGGGGTCTGAGCAGTAGGCACTGGAAATCTAATCAATCTGCTCTTCTGTATCAGGCAACTCCCCTCCCGCCCCCAAATGCACACACAAGCTCACGTTCTTCAGCCTCTTCTCTGCCCTAGATGAGGCCAAGTTTAGCTTGGCGGGGAGCCAAGATTGGGTATGATGAACACCAGTCAGCAGGTGAGGTAACGTTTGGGGTTACCAATTACTGTTGACTCAGTTCTGACTTGTGGAGACCCCACACTTGTCAGTAGTTTTCAATGCCTACATTTGCAGAAGAATATCCCCAGGCCTTTCCTCCAAGTCGCCTCTGAGGAGATTCAAACCTCCAATCTTTTGGTCAGTAGCAGAACGCATGAAGGGTTCACACCAGCCAGGGATGAGACTTGGGAAGGAGCAATCAGACTATAACCACAGAGACCACGCGTGAGCACTGGCTATGTGCCTGGCCCTATCACAGGTATCTCACTCATTATTTATTACTGCTGTTTGACACCGGAGAAACTAAAACTCACAATGTCCAGTTCCTTGTCGCTGCGATCACACACTGTGTGTGTGCCCAAATCCAGAATGCAGTTCTTTCTTCCTCCCTCCCCAGCCCCCCCAGTTGGTCCAGAATTCACACGAAGAAAGTAATTCCTCAGCTGCATGGTCACACGTGGCTACTGGCTATCATGTCTACCTCACCAGGTGGCTCTGGTATCAAACACCTCCATCACCGCAGACCTTTCCACTGGGGTCATGTTGGAGCCTCGAACTGCCAAAAAGATGCTCCAGACTGTCTCCAGGCCCCTCCCTCACTGCCTCAAATCTTCTCATAAAAAAATAAATAAAAATAGTGGCAAATAAACTTAATTGATCTGAAGGGGGAAACATATGTAATTAATCCAGAAGGGACAAGGGAAATCATTTTTGTACCTGTTAATGTTCACTTGGTAAACAAGAGAAAGCTAATGATTCTGTAGTTCCAGTCAAGTCCACAGGGAAATTGGAATCTCTTATCTTTCCCTCCTGCTGAGTGGGAGGGCCTGTGCCAGGCATCCTGCCTGAGATCAAAGAGGATTTCTGCATGTCATTATGAGGCTGCCACCCCCCTCCCTCCTTTTTACATTTCCATCTTCTCATTTCAAGAGATTGGCCTACATTACACAAAAAGTCCAAATCACTGCCATCTAGCCAATTCCAATTCACAACGACCCTATAGGACAGAGTAAGACTGTCCCATATGGCTTCCAAGGAGAGACCAGTAGATCCGAACTGCTAACACCCGTGCTCTTTTTTTGATTAACACTCGTGCTCTTATCCAGTATGCCACCAGGATTGCCTGGCCTACATTAGGCTGCCAGTAAAGAGTGGGGACTTTCATTTCATAATAAGAAAATCCATTGCCATCAAGTTGATTCCAACTCATGGTTACCCTACAGGATGGAGTAGAACTGCTCATAGAGTTTCCAAGGAGTCACTGATGGATTTGAGCTGCTAACCTCTTGGTTAGCAGGTACAGAACTTAACCACTATACCACCAAGGGTTGACCTCATAATATTACTAAAACAGAAAAAAACACAACAGCTAGAGGCACAACCCCCTTTCAACTCTCCCAACACTAAGACGTGATACAGAATTGCAGGGGCTTTCAACCACTGGAGTTGAAAACAACAGCAATGGATTTGGTTTCATTTTGGGGTTGGGGGTCCCTGGTGGTGTAGTCGTTAAGCGCTATGGCTGCTAACCAAAAGTTCGGCAGTCATATCTACCTGCTCTTTGGAAGCTATGAGGCAGTTCTACTCTTTCTCACAGGGTCACTACGAGCCAGAATTGACTCCGTGGGAATGGGTTTGGGTCCAGCTCATCATTTGTAAAGTGCATGCCAAGTCATTATGTCTTTAACTTGAATGTCTCTAGCAGGGAACAAGGGAAAGATGCTCTATCATCAGGTGCTTTGGAGTGTCAGTGACAGGCCTGCTGGCACTATGGTTGGCTGCTAACTGAAAGGTCAGTGGTCCAAATTCACACTGGGAGACAGGTGGGACAGTCTGCTTGCATAATGATTACAGTCTTGGACACCATACGGCGGCTGTTCTACTCTGTTCTATCAGGTTGCTATGAATTGAGTTGACTCAGTGGCAACGAGTTTGGCTTTCTGGGTGTCAGAAAAGGGTACAGTTCTTCCCTTGCACTCCAGTTTGCCTCCATGCAACTACCACATGGAAAGACTGGTGGTGTTATGGTTAAGTGCTATATCTGCGACCCAAAAGGTCAGCAGTTTGAATCTGCCAGGTGCTCCTTAGAAACTCTATGGGGCAGTTCTACTCTGACCTGTAGGGCTGCTATGAGTCAGAATCAGCTCAATGGCAGCAGGTTTGGGGCTTGGGGTTTTTGAACCCCACATGTGACTTCTCTTGGGTCTGGTCCTTAGTGACCAGAGAATAAGTTCAAGTCCACACAACAATTACTTGAAAGACAAAAGCCACATCCCCTGGAGCCTTCCTTTTTCTCTTTGAATCATCTCCAGGTCTCCCAAGGCTCTTAAAGGTCTAGGTGTGGCTTCCTGGTGCCTCCCTGCCCATCTGCTCCCTCCTAGTGGTGCCTGTACAGTCAAGTCCACAGAACTAGAACCTCTTAGGGTCACTGTAAGTCAGAATCGACTCTAAGGCAACAGATATCTTAGCTCCCTGTGGATGAACAGCCAGACCAGATTCCTAGCACAAGTGGATGGGAAAAGGACTCTGCATTAGCAGGACCCTCAAACAAAGGCATTTGAGGAAACAGGCCCTCAGACACCACTGCAGGAAGCTGCTCTCCCATCAACCTGGAAGCACCCACCTGCAATGCATCCATTTCTTGATCTCTCCCTGGCTTCTCATAAGAAAGGCCAGGTGAGGAAGGAGCAATGTTAATTAGTTAGAAATTGAAAGCTATTACCATAATAATGAAAAGATGAGTGGATGCAAAATTCCCTTCTTTCACTGTGATATTTACAAAAGAAAGATTAATAAGGTAATTTTACCCCCAAATCTACAAGGAGCTGAGCAGAGGCAGCTCACTGAAGGTAGAGCCAGATGTTAATGTTTTCAGCTAAGAGGGGTGGCATTTAAAGTCCCCTCCTGGTTTCCAGGTATTTGAGAGCAGGTTTGGGGACAAATCCACAGAAGGTAGCATCTGGCCTGCTAGGCCCTGGGCAGAATGTAAGGATGGCCCCCAAGACTGGCCACATTCCGCCACCCTGAGAACGAGCCCGATAGATTCAGGACTTCATGTGTATGTGAAGGACTAACCTCTCGATGTATTTGCAGGTGCCCAGGGAAAGGGAAAACTGTATTCTATGATCCCTATTTTAACAAAGGATGAGACTGAGGCTCACAGGAGTTGGGCAAAGGGCCTGAAGCCTCCCCTCCTGAACAGGGAAAAGCTGAGATTCAAGGCGAAGTTCTGTGAATTGCTTCCCTTAGACCACAGAGTGCAAAAAGGCCCCATCTGCCATGTTCCTCTCTGGACATGTCTCTGCTGAGCTGAGCATCTCTCCAGAGCACAGGCAGCCCATACCTGGTGCCCTGACTTAGAACTCCTACCCATCAGAGCTGGAAGAGCCTTAGAGGTCACCCAGTGTGGCCCGCTCACTGTGCCTTGGACATCGCCTAGTCCAAATCTCCACATCTACAAAATTCAGGCCAACTTTAAACATGAATTAACTTCAATGTCTCTAGTGTTATGCAGGAGAAATAGAGAGGGGATCTGAGACATTTCAAGGAAGGCTGGTTTATTTTCAGATCCCTGTGATACCTACAGAGCCCTGGTGGCATAATGGTTAAGGGTTACAGCTGCTAACCAAAGGGCCACCAGTTCAAATCCACCACATGCTCCTTGGAAACTCTGTGGAGCAGTTCTACTCTCTCCTATAGGGTTGCTGTGAGTTGCAATTGACTCAACACAGTGGATTTGGTTTTTGGGTTTTAGGAAACCTACAGAGCCCTGGTGCTACAGTGGTTAAGAGCTTAGCCATTGACCAAAAATGTCAGCAGTTCAAATCTACTAGCTGATCCTTGGAAACCAGATGGGGCAGTTCCACTCTGTCCTACAAGGTCAGTATGAATTGGAATTGACTCAGCATCAATGGGTGGTGCAAACAGTTAACATGCTCAGCTTCTAATTGAAAAGTTGGAAGTTCAAGTCTCCCAAGAGGAGCCTTGGAAAAAAGACCTGGGGTCTACTTCCAAAAACTCAGCCCCTGAAAACCCTAGGGGTGCCATTCTCCTCAGACCCACACTGGACAGCCATGGGGCAACTGGTTTGTCAAGTCTGATGGAGTCTAATAAGGAAAGTATACACAGCTTCACTTTTGTGTATTGAGTCCCAATTCAAATACAAGTCCCACAGTCTCTTACCCAGAAAGCTCTGAAACCTGGTATTTTTATAACCCATTTGGTGGCAGTGACCTATGTGGTCAGCACGCCCCATCTCAGCCCTCCTACACACATACACACAGGCACACGTGCACACACACACTAACATTCATCCACTGTCACACATACCTGTGACACGTGTACACAAATGTGAGGTCTGACAGTCAAGTCCATGAACTTAATCATTCTAAGCGCTACATACCTCATCACTGACTATCACTATAGTCACCTTCAAAGTACTCCCTTTGGGAAGCTATGCACTGATGCTAGTACCTAGTCCACCCTTCCAAGCAATTTTGGAACTCTTTCAGGAATGGCCATTGCACATGTTGGCATGGCCCTTTCTACTGTGGCCCTTGTCCACTCTCCCCATTTTCCCAGGAACACTTCCTAATCAATCATTCTCACACGATCCCTGGTCTCTGAGTCTGCTACTACAGAACCCATCCAAAGACAAAAGAAATGTAATCCAGACTTAGTCTGCATCCCCACCTGACCTGAGACTATTTAAAGCATTTATCTGATTTAGTGTGCACATTCATATGTTTGGCTGCATAAATATTAATGTGTTTGATTAAGAGGTACTTCCCCAGACTCCACTGGGGTTATTACATAACCCTCACAATATATGGATCATACTACCTTCCTAAAATCTAATAAAATCTGAATTACAAACACACTTCACCCAAAGGGTTTCAGATACAGGATTAGGGAAATGTATAAAATACTAGGCAAATCAAATCCAGCACTATATTAAAGGAATACTAAGCCATAACCAATTAAAGTTAATTACAAGAATACTTTAATATTTAGAAATTTAGTTATATCATTCATAATGATAGGCAAATGGGGAGAAAGCACATGATCACCTCAACATTTACTTCTGATATGCATATATATAAAATAACTCCTAGAAAGAGAATGCTCATTCCTTAATAAAAAGTATCTGTCTCCAAAAACAACTGTCATGCTTAATAGAACTTCAGAAGTTCTATTAAGTTCTATTAATAGAACTTCAGAAGTTCTAACGGAATCAGGAAAAAAGAAAAAGGATACCCGCTGTTATCATTATTATTTAACCTCATTCTGGAAAAAATAAGTATTCTAAGTATTAAAGGGAGAAAATAAAGTATAATTATTTGTAGACAGTATTACTGTGTACCTACGAACCCAAGGGCACAACTGAAAATGATTAGAAATGATAAAAGATTTTGGTATGGGGATCAGATATAAACTCTATGCTGAAAAGCCCATCTACCATTTTATTCCAATGAAAAGCAGAAAGCAAAACAGAAATATCTATCTCATACATGATATGAAGATATGAGAATAAACAAGAAATGTGCAAGACCTAAAAGATGAAAATTATAAAACATCACCAAAGGATATAACACAAGAGATGTGAGTTTATGAAGAACTGTATCTTATGCCTAGGTAAGAAGACTTCAGCACTGTGAAAATCTTCATAGTCTCTAACTCTATAAATCTAACTGGTACCAACCAAAATACAACTGGATTTGGGGGGGAGTACTTCATAAAATTATTCTATAATTTCTTCCAAAAGAAGAAGCTTGCACAAACATCTAGCAATCTTCAAAGTTTGGAGTAGGAGGAGAATAATCTCCTCCAATATTAAAATGTATTACAGCTACAGTAGAAAAGAAGATAGTATCTCTGTATGGCTAAAAAAGACAAATACAGAAAAGCAAATTAGTTAGACCAAAGACTACATGTGAATACATTATTCAGGTTGTATTTCCTGTAAGTAGAAAATATATCGATTAATTAGAAAGAAATATTGAGACAACAAACTATCATTGTAGGATAAAATGATAATAAAGTAAGATCTCTACATTTCACTTTTACACCAAAGTAAGTGCTCTGTGTATTAAAGACTGAAATATAAAGGAAGGAAGGAAAGAAGGGAAGGAGTCTGGGAAGACGTAGCAGCTATAAAGGTTCCAGAAAAAAATGAAGAGCTCTTGCAGGACAGTAAGGAAGATCACTCTCATCATGACAATGTGAAACCAAAAAGACAATACTGACAAAATTCACCCATACACACACACACAATTGACCAAAAAATAATAAAAAAAAAAATAACCAAAAGGAAATAACTTAAGGAAAAAAAATAATTCAACATGTACAATAAGAGAAAGAACTAGTAGTATTCCTGGTACACAAAGATCACTTACAGTGAAAAGAAAACCACCTGAAAGGAAAACATCAAAATGTATAAGCATCTCAATTATAAAACCCAAAATCCAAATCCACTGCCATCAAGTCAAGCTAACTTAGAGGAAGGAAAAAAATACAAAATGTGAATAAACATTGGAGAACAGCTTTCTACTTCAATAATAACCAACTGAATTGATGCTTAAGAAGAATTTCTCCATCCATGCAACCAAAAGACCAAAGAGACTGATGGTCACCAGTGCTGGAAATGGGACATGAAAGCTATAAGGCTTTTGGATGGCTGCTTGTCATTACCTACAAAAAACCCAAACCTACTGTTGTCAAGTCAGGTCCAACTCATAGCGACCTCAGAGGTCGAAGTATAACTGCCGCACGGTCTCCAAGGAGCACCTGGCCGACTTGAACTGCCGACCTTTTGGTTAGCAGACGTAGCACTTAACCCATTATGCCACCAGGATGTCCTATGACTAAAATAAAGAAAACCACATGGGCCTGTGTGACTATTCATAAAGGAAATGCTTCAAGGATACATCCCAGATGGGCAATGCTAGTTAGCACCATGGAAAGCAGAACTGGGGAAGACAAAGGGAGAATTTTTCACTATGTTCATTTCTGGGACACCAAGTGTTCTTTTACATAATAGACAAAGTTATCATAATCCCTCGCTGTCCAGTTGATGCAGACTCTTGGTAGCCCTACAGCACAGAGGAGAACTGTCCCACTTAGGTTTCCAGTGGTGCAATCTTTTCTGAAGCTGACTTCTACATCTTCCACCCTTGGAGCAGCTGGTAGTTTTCAATGCCAGCCAAGCACTCAATCACTGCACTGCTGCTTACTGTATGGCAGCCAACAGTGTCTGCCTCACCTAAGCCCTCTCACATTGCTCCTGGGGCCAGCTTTGCAGGGAACAACACTTTATTGTACACATTTTCCTACAAAAGTACAGAAGTCTAGAGAGTTGCCTGTTTTCAAAGAACATCATGTGTAACCAGGACAGTTAAAGTTCTCAACCCAAATCCTGACCGAGGCAATGGTTTTCACAGGTTTTCCCAGGCAAATACATGAAGTCAAGAGTTATTCCAGCTTTCAAAAGTCACCCTACCAATGCTCCCTCCCCTTTCAAGACAGGACCAAATAAGAAGCCCCCATCCCTCTCTCCGCTCCTTATCTGACCCTCTCTAGAAGAGTTTCCCAATCTTACTGTTGAGAACTGCACCTGCCCAGCGCCATCTCCAGGTTATCACAGATGGTTTTACTTAGCTTTAGAGGCCAAAAAGAAACTCCATGCCTCTACCTGCGCTTCCTGGGGCTGCCATGGGCATTTACATGCCTCCTGATTCCACTCAGATCCTCACTCAACAACTTACAGAGGTCTGTCAGGGAAGTAGTTAGAACCTGGAAGGTAGAGCAGCCTCCAACCCAGTGGTTCTCAGCCCAGCGCAGGGGTCCAGCCTAGCAGCATCAGCATCAGCTGAGAACTTACTAGAAACGAAGATTCTGTGCTCCACCCCAGACTTACTGCCTCAGCAGCTCTGGGCTCAGAGCCTAGCAATCTGTGCTTTAACAAGCCCTTCAAGTGATTCCAATGCAAGTGAAAGCTTCAGAACCACAGCTCAAACATGTTGTCCCAGTTATCTAGTGCTGCTATTAATCGAAAGACCACAGGTAGACAGCTACAACAACATCAAATTATTCTCTCCTAGTTTAAGAGGCTAGAAGTCCAAATTCAGGGTCCCTACTGGAAGGGAAAACTTTTCCTCTATGTCCACTAAGAGGGAAAGTCCTTCTCATTAACCTTCCCCAGGGTCTGGGAGTTTCTCAGCATGGAAACTCTGAGCCCAAGGACACATTCTACTCCTAGCACTTTTTTTCTGATGGTAAGAAGGTCCTTCTCTCCCTTCGCTCACTGCTCTCTTTCATATCTTAAAAAAGACTGGCTCAAGATACAACCTAATGCTGTAGATTGAGCCCTGCCTCAGTAACATAACTGCCTCTGATCCTACCTTACTAACATCACAGAGGTGAGGATTTGCAATACAAAGGATAATCACATCAGATCACTAAACAGAGGACAATCACACAGCCCTGGGAATCCTGGCCTAGCCCAGCTGACACACACTTTGGGACACACTTCACAACAACATTTAACAGTGGAAGAAATCAGGACTTGGAGAGCTTAGTGACATGCTCAGCACCATGCTGTGTGTTGCAAGGCTAGAATGTGAACCCTATTCTTTCTGATTACAAAGCCATATTCTTACATACTATGCTATTTAAAAAAATAAAAAATAAAAACCCAACCTACTCCCTTCAAGTTAATTCCAACTCATAGCAACCCTATAGGGCATGTTACGACTGCCCCATAGGGTTTCCAAGGACTTTCTGGTGGATATAGCTCTTAACTGCTATGCCACCATGATTTCCGGGTGCTAGAAACAAACCAAACCCAACGCAGTGGTGTCATGTCGATGCCAACTCACAGTGACCCTACAGAACAGAGTAGAATTGCTGCATAGAGTTTCCAAGGAGCACCTGGAGGATTTGAACTGATGACCTTTCGGCTAGCAGCCATAGCACTTAACCCACTACGCCCCCAAGGTTTTCTCCAGGTGCTAGACTACCTCCTTATTTATTATTAAGCCCGTGAAAACAATTTTTCCTTTAAAAACACAAATGATGGTCTTCAATCTTGCTGTTTAGCTTAAGAATTGACTTTAAAATGTGCGAAAGCAACAACGGAGCAGAAAACGATGCTGGTTATTTCTCACTCTTACTTAACTCCACAAGAACCACCCAGAGATGGTTAACACTCTTTGCTGTGAATCAAAAGGTTGAAGGTTCAAGTGTACTCACTGGTACCTCAGAACAAGGTCCTGGTGATCTACTTCTAAAAAGGAACCACTGAAAACCGTAAAGGGCACAGCTCTACTCTGACAAATACGGGGTGGCCCTGAGACAGAGCCGACTCGACAGCAGCTGCGTTGTTGGGTTGTTCATTTATACCCCCACGTCTGGTGTTCAGACCACAATACAAGTTCTGCTGTTTCCCCAAAGGCAACAATAATTAGTTGCAGAAAGTACCTAAAAGCGATGTCAGCCTGGAAGGATGGCAGCACATGGCACCTGCTTCCTATGGCCTTTCAGGACCCATCTCTTTAGAAAGAATCATTTTCAGCTAGAAAAACAAAACCTGGCTGCCTCATGTTCACTTGGGCCAAGAAGAGCTTACCATCAGGCTAAATGTTTGAAGTGGAAGGATGGCAAACGACAGCCTGCAGGCTGAACTGGGCTCACTGCCCGTTTTTGTAAATAAAGTTTTATTGGAACACAGCCACACTTACTCATCTGTGCAATATCTGTGGCTACAATGGCAAAGGTGGGCATGGGGCCCAGAAACTGTATGGCCCACAAAGTCTGAGATATTTACTACCTGGCCCTTTGCAGAAAAAAACATCTGGCGACCCTGGTGTAAATGTCAAGTGTTAGAGAAAGAATACATTTTTGCAGACAGCCATACCTGAGCTTGGTTGTGGGGTGCACTGAGGATGTGACCTCCGAGGCTCCTCACTTCCCTGAGCCTCAGTTCCTCTTTGGTGTCACAGTTGCTTCAGAGAACTGTGGAGGGATTAAATGAACATACCAGCAGGCTGGCACATAGCGGGTGCTCATTAAGGACTGCATCCTTCAAGAGTAGCATTTTAGCTCTACACTTAGTAGGAATGGTGTCTGTTGGTCAGAGGCTTGCTCTCTTTGCAAAAGCAGCATGAGGATTCCACAAAGCCCAAGGCTGCGCTTTAAAATGTCCCATCGTCCAGGTGATTCAGGAGATAATTTAGTAACCAGACAGTTCACTTGGATATAATCTATCATCTCCTAAAGCCAAGTTTTTCCTACCCAGAACCAACAGCCAGCTCTGCCCTGGAAATGACAAATGGGACACCAGAGACCATGGACGCTGGCTACAGGAGGAAAAAAGAAAGCAGCCAGACTGAAAAGTGTTTCTTCTCCACAAATGGCCACTGCAGGAAGTGTCCCTCCTGCTGACCCTTGCATCTTTTACAAGCAGACATTTTACAACCCCTAGAAGCTTCAGAAAGACAGCTAAATGTCTCTCTCTTCTCAGTTAAGTACAAAAAATCACCAGACAAGGAGACCTGTCTTGGGCCAAGGAAGTGAGGGGAGCACTCATCCACCCACTGTCCCATCCACGCATCCACTCATCCATCCACCCACCCACCCATCCATCTGTCCAAAGTCCCACTCACCCTACCCTCCATCTTTCCACCCACCCTTCCTTCTACCCCACGTCCAATATTTCTTGTATCCCAAACTTCATAATCCAAGCCATATACTTCATTCTTCCAGGCTAAGCTTCTGTCCTACTAGATCACCTCAATGACATGATTTGTACCCAGTCTTTACTAATCTCCCCCTATTTTGTCTGATCCCAGTGATGCTACCATCCATACATGAAATCATTGATGATCCACGCCAAGTGTCCAGTGGACAGCTCGACCACGCAACAGCCCTCGAAGGCATGTCAGCCACCAGCACGGTGAAGGGATACAGCCAAAGCTCTGGATGAAGACAAACTCACTGAACCTCTGTCCTCCAGGTCTCTCACTTTAATGACAGGTGAGCCAGGCCCGCCAACCGCCAGGAATCTGGGTGCCTATGGGATTGATGTCAACTGCCAATACACAGTGTCTGGCAGGGGTCTGAGAGGTCAGCAGTGGGGCCTCCCTCCAGCTCTCAGGGGGCACACAGCAGAGCTGTCTGATGGGCTAACTCACTTCAACACGCAAGACAGAAAAGGGACGAAGTAAAATCACAAAAGGCTCCACGTCCAGGGATGCCAGAGGGGAGGGGAGTGACGAACCAGGGCAAGAAGGCGAGTTCCTGGGGTTCCCTCAGTCTGCAACCTCATGATAACTCAATAATTAATATCACTGAATTACACAAGCGGCAAGTGTTAAAACAGCACCTACTTCATTACGTACATATTTACCACAATGAAACAACATAAGAAAAAGGCTAGCAGTTCTCAGCACTGATAGGCAGAGGGGAAAAAAAAGTCACCATTGAGTCAATTCCAACTCACAGTGACCCTACAGACAGAATAGAGCTGTGCCACAGAGTTTCCAAGGAACACCTGGTGGGTCTGAACTGCTGACCTTTTGGTTAGCAGCCATAGCACCTAACCAAAAGAAGAAGAATGAAAAAGCCCCAGGACATCAGACTCCTTCAGAGCATCCTTAAATCTGGGCTCCTTCATCCGTAAAATAGGGCCACTGAGAGCACCCACTTGGAAAGTTGCTGGAGAAGGAAGTGAGGGAAGGTGTAGTGAGCCTTGGCTTAAAAGTATTAATTACCACCCTAGTGAGGGGGGAAACCCTGTTGGTGTAGTGGGTTAACTGCTGTCTCTGTTAACCCAAAGGTTGGCAGTTTGAATCCTCCAGGTGCTCCTTGGAAACTCTATGGGGCAGTTCTACTCAGACCTCTAGGGTAGCTATAAGTCGGATACGACTCGATGGCAGTTGGGTTTGGTTGGTTTGGGGTACGTTTTTAATGGCACTTTCCACAGCTTCCGAGCCAGTGCAGTGCACAGTGTAGGCAACTCCGTAAAACATCACTGAGTGAGTTAAAAAATGTACATAGACCTCGTGTGGCAGGTTACAGCCAAGACGCCAACAACTGCAGCCGAGAGGCCTTCAGACCCTCATCATCCAGAAGCAGATTGTTATTCTGCTCTCCTCGCCTAGCACTCAGTGCGAAGGTTATTTGGCATGTCTGGCGTGTGACTGCTTAAGAAGGGGTAACAGCCTTTAATTAAGCCTAAAAACGTCACTGTGAGACAGGCAGGCAGCAAGAAACATCTCTTCATGAAAACATTTCTGGGGCAAGTTTGGGCCAAAGAGCTGTCAATCAAAAGGCTGTTCTGTCTCAGGGCTTTTACACTCCCAGAATCCTGAGAGCCAGAGGGAGGCTCCTTGAGGATAATTTCCTTTAGGGCCACCTAGTACCAAAAGGGCCAGAGAATTCGGTCCCAGTCCCCTGAGTTGGTGGCCCCTCTACCATCTTTGTCACTAAAATGCCTTTCCTCAACGTAGTTTACTAGCACCATTTCTTACCCAGGAGTCCCTAGGTAGCACAGACAGCTCACACACTTGGCTGCTAACTGAAGCACCACAGAAGAAACGCCTGGCAATCTACTTCTGAAAACTCTACAGAGCACCGTTCTACTCAGACACACATTGGGGCACCATCAGTCAAAGTCAACTGGACAGAAACCTGCTGTGACCGACACAGTCACCTGGGCTTGGGAAGGTCCCGTACAGTAATTCCACCTTCAGTTGTTTCTCAAGCACCCAGTGCGAGGCTCTGGGACAAAGCAACAAACAAGACAAACAAAGACCTAGCCCTCTTGAGCTCCCCATCTAAGGGGAGAAGACAGACCAGAGTACGAAAACAAAAGATAATTACAAATGGTAATTACAGAGGACACAGGAGAGGAAGGGAGAGCAGAAGGCTGGGGGAGGTGGATTTTATTCTGTGGATTTTATTCTGAACTGAAACCCAGATGCTCGGGGACTAAAACAAGCAGAGGGTTGGCATGGGCATTCCAAAAAGAGGGAAGAGCAAGCACAAAGGCCGAGAAGTTGCAGCGAGAGCTGATGAGAGTGAAGAAGTTGGTAGAAGCCACATCACAGGGAGCCTCATGGGACGGGATAACTAAGTCTGCATCTCATTCCAGGTGCAATGCGAAGACAGGTGTGTTGGAAAGGCAACAGGGTGATGTGGTCTGTGTTCTGATTACAGATAATCACAGAAGCTGGCAGCAGAAGTTGCTGGGCTGAGGGGAGACAGGAAGAAGCACTCATAGGCCCGGACCACTTGAGATGCCTTGTCTCACCAAAACCAAACCCACTGCTGTCCAGTCAAATCTGATTCATAGCAACCCTACAGGACAGAAGAACTGCCCCACAGGGTTTCCAAAGAGCACATGGCAGATTTGAACCACCACTCTTTTGGTTAACAGACATGGCACTTAACCACTACGCCACCAGAGTTTGCATCCAGAAAACCTAAAAAGGCCACTGAATTGAGAAGCATCTTCCCTGGACCAAGCTGCCTCAGGCAGAGGGGGATGAAGTGCAGCGGGGACAGGGTCACACTGACAGGCGTCTTGGTGGTCCCTCTCACCTTGCGGGAGTCCCCTTAGGCCTGGGACACTGGTTACCACGACTCCAGCCTCCCACCCAGATCTAATCCCGCCCTAGACCCATCCCGGGTTTCAATAAACATTTGCTAAACTGAAATGAACTCTGTAGACAATCCCTCAGGAGGCACAAGTTGTGTTATTGACGAAGGCTCCCAGCGAGACGAGGCTAACAGGCTCAAATCTCGTTAGCAGAGTCAGAGAACTGAGAAATGCCTGCACTCAAAACAATCATTTTCCCTCTGCTCTCAATAGTTTTGCATAGAGTGGAATCATTTATAGGAAGGCTAGGAACAATTTTCGGGCAATTATTCAGCATGTCTCAGACTGGTTTTGCTTCTTTTCATGGAAGTTAAAAGATCAGTCACTCCACAGTTTCCTTTCAACAGACAGCCTTGCCTTTCCCCTCCCCAGCCCCTCAGAGGGATGCCTCAAAGCCAGTTTACCCTGACTGTCCCCCTGCCTTCTTCACACTCGCTGAAGGCCTCCCCAGCTTCATTCTCCTCGGGAGCCCTCGAGGCTGCGCTCCAGATTAGCTGTTTCCAGTTTTTTTATTTGACATCCCAGTGTGTCTCCAGTCACCTCCAAGGGAGTTGTGAAATCCATTTTCATTCACTTTAATTTAAAAAAGAAATATAGGCCATGTGGTTGTCTTAAAAGGGGAAAACTGGGGTGTCACTCAACCAGTCAGGAGGTGAATCCAGGCTTTAGCTATTAGTGTATCAGACAGAATTGCTCTCTCCCAGGCATTCTCGGGTTGCTCAAACAAGTCATGTTTTGCTGACATCTGAGAAGTGACATTCACTCTCAGTGCAGGGAGGGAGGGGAATAAAAAATTCAGGGGAAAGAGACATGAGAAAATTAACATTCTTTTATCAGCTCCGTCTCAGATAAAGCAGGAACTGGACAAAAGGATTTGTGTCACTGATCTATGGAGTCACTATATTCAACAAAAACTTACTGAGTATCAGCTAGCATTTTCCAGAACCTAATAACGATAACAGCAGCTAACACTCACCTAGCTCAGTTACTCCGTGCCAGGCACGTGGTCAGTATTCTGCAAGAATTACTTTAATTCATCCTCATAGTAATGCCATGACACAGAGACTGTCATGTGCCTACTGCAGAAACAGAGGCTGAGAAAAAATAAATTACTTACCCCAAATTGCACAGACATAAGCAGAATTTGAACACAGGACTGTGTCCTCCCCAGCACAGCACTGTACCTCCCTGACTCAGGGTTATAAAGACGAATGAGGCACAAGCCCCACCCCACCGGGAACTTACAGTGTGTAGTGGGCAAAACAGATAAGGCATCAACTGCATGAATCACCTGTGAAAAGTGACATACAGAGAAGCTCAGAGTCGGGAAGAGGTTTCCGGACTTGTCTCAGAAGCAGACAGCAGATAAGGGTGACCTCCTAGAAGGAAGTAAGAATTCCTAAGAATGGGCCAGGCAGGTACGGTGGGGGAGCACAAGGGTCCCATGTACAGAGAAGAATGTAGGAGGCAGGGGCAGCTTGCAAGAATGGTTCATGCATAGGGGAGCTTGAGTATACAGACGAGGCTGGTGGAGGCGGAGGGTGGGCAGAGGATACAGGAGCCCGGCTGGAGGGGCCAGCCGAGGCCAGATCAATGATAAAGACTCAGTTATGGGTCGTGGAGAACCTGAGAAGGGGTGAGGACCAGAGTGGCAGAGCCAGTCTTAGAATCCTGGGGGCTGCACCATGCAGCGTCCCAGCTCTGATCTGGAGAAGCAGAGAGAGAGAGGATGGAGCAGCCCCTTAGGGAAGCGATTATGACAGGTGTCGGAGTGGCCCTGTGGGAGGACAGAGCAGCTATTTGAGAGATGTTAAATCCATTGCTGTCCAGGGACTCTAACCCACAGAGACCCTATGGGAAAGAGAAGAACTGTACCATGATGTTTCCAAAGTTGTAAACCTTTACAGAAGACTGCCACATCTTTCCATCGTGGAGATGCTGGTGGCTTCGAACCACCGACCTGGCCATCCACAGCTGAGTACTTCCTCACTGCGCCACCAGAGTTCCTTTAAGAGAAGTTAACCCAAACCAAACCAAACCCACTGCTGTCCAGTTGATTCCAACTCATAGTGACCCTATAAGACGAGAGAAGAACAGCTCCATAGCTTCCAAGGAGCACCTGGTGGACTCGAATTGCCAACGTGTTGATTGGCAGCTGTAGCACTTACCCCTCATGCAACCAGGGTTTCCTTTAGAGAAGCTAAGGAGTTGGGGATGGCAGCCACTGACGACCCACTAGAGAAGCATATACCACCAAAACCAAACCAGCTCCACAGGGTCCAGTCTGACTCACAGCGATCTATGTGTGTGAGGCTGACTGCCCTCCATAGATCTATATGATGCTGAACTTTCAGAAGCAGATCACCAGGCCCTTCTTCCAAGGTTCCTCTAGGTAGGTTCAGACTATCACCTTTCAGTTAGTAGTAAAGAACTTAACTGTCTGTGCCACACAGAGAAGCATTAAAAAAAGAAAAAGCCACTGACTTTGAGTTAATTTCAACTCACAGCAATGCTAGAGGACAGAGTAGCGCCATACCACAAGGTTTCTAAGGCTGTAATACTTACAAAAGCAGACTACCACATCTTATCTCCCATGGTGGCTTCAAGTCATTGACCTATCAGTTAGCTGCTAAGTGCTTAACCACCAAGCCACCAGGATCCCTTTGGAGAAGCATAGAAGAGTCTAGAAATCTCAGCCATAATTTTTTACAAAACTTTTAGGAAAAAAATTTTCTATTTTTCTGGTCCTAATGACTTTCTAATGTATTTTTGCCATCTGCTCTGTAAGTAAGTAGCCAATCAGATCAACAGAGTAACAACTCAGAGAAGCCGTATGTCATCCTCCGTCCCAGACGAGCAGCAATGGCGACCACCAGTGGTCACTGTGCAAATGGCCCTCTCAAAGGTACCTGCATACCACTTGACAGTCACTGCCCTTCCATCCACCCCTCACTCAGCCACTGTCATGTCTGCAGCAAGACTCCTAGCAGAGGCAGGAGTGTCCAATGAAGCAGTCCACACTGATAACTGATGGCCAAACAAGAGACTGAAGCAAGACTTGACTATTCAGCGACTCCTTTCACCTCAGAGGTGTCACCTGTTCTGACCCCTGTCTTCCTGATCCCAGGAACACGGAGAAAGACAGTCAGTCATCTCTTAGCAGCAACCATCCCAGACCCAGTAGCCCAGGATTGCAGAACAGGTTGTGAGAATCAATATGCAAATTCCTGAGCTGCCCAGTTCAGTCAGACTTGTGACTAGAAAAAGATTTGTATCCCTTGAGAAAGAAAGAGGAAATTCATAAACCAACTTTGTAATCTCTTGAGTTCAAGAAGGGCCAGTCAAAAAAATAAGAGATACCAAAGATAAACAAATTAAAGAAAACCTCTAACTTTCAAAACAGAAGCTCTGTCTCTACTTTGACATCTTTAAAAAATATACTGTTACAGCATATTTCCCAAGAGGTATCAAGTTGGTACAGAAGTACAAACAGTAGTATCAAACTTGTAGCTTGATTCCAATTCAAACATCTCAAGGCACAGGTATACCTCAGGCTTTGGAGAATGCACTCCTTGTGTTCTAGGCCAACTGTCTCTGTGTTTACACCCTAAGATATACCACTGGCACAAAGCTTTCAGTTCTCACATCCTTTACACTCCTGCCCAAGTGCTTGCTGGGAAAATCTCTCCAACAAGAAAACTTCACACTCCTGGGGCAACGGTTTAACTCTGCTTCAGGTAGCAGTAGGAGGCTTGTTAACTAACATTCCTACCTCCTGAGACAGGAATTAGAAAACCTGACTTCAAGGACTTGCTTTGCACTGTATCATCATGTGAACTTGAACTACTCATGGAATCTCCCTGAGCCAACAGCTATGGGTAACAATAACTGATTGTCTTTACCAAGTTTGTGCTACGCTGCTGGCTTTATGCTAGGCATTTTACTCAGGTTATTCCAGCCAATCCTCCCAAATTTCTTAATACTTGCGTTTTACAGATGGGCAAAGAAAGTCTGGTAAAGAGGAGAGCTGGGAAGTTCAGCCCAGGCATCTTCACTGCAGCTCGGAGCTCCAAAGCAGTCTGCACTGGTTCACACACGGAAGGGTGCACAGTGCACAATGCAACTGGTTTTATGCAGCCCTCACCACCTGGCAGACACTGGGTCAAGCCTACCGGAAAATCACCAGTCACCATTAAGTCGATTGAGACTTACGGTGATGACACACGTGTCAGACTAGAACTGTGTTACACAGGGTTTTCATGTTTGATTTCTTGGGAGCAGAACACCAGGTCTTTCTTCCAAGGGACCTTCAATCTTCTGGATGGCAGCTCTCTTTTAGCTATCTGGTACCGCTCTAATAGAAATATCACAAGTGGGTGGCTTTAACAAAGAAAAGTTTAGTATCTCACAGTCAAGTAAGCTCTAAGTCCAAACTCAGGGCACCCACTCCAGGAGAAGGCTTTCCCTCTTTGTTAGCTCTGGAGGAAAGTCTTTGTGTTGTATCAGTCTTTGGTAGGACAGCATCTTGCACAGGAACCTCAGGCCTGAAGGACACACCCTGCTGCCAATCCTGCTTTCTTGATGGTGTGAGTTCCCCAATTTTCTGCTTGTTTCTCTTTTCTGTTCTCTCTTGTAGGATAAAAGGTGGTGAAAGCCACACTCCAGGGAAACTCCCTTTACAATGGAGCAGGGAGGTGATCTTAGGAAGATTGTTACTGTCCCACCTTAATCCTCTTTAACATAATCCCGTCTTATTAACCACAGACAGGCAGCCACACAATAGTGGGAATCATGGCCCAGCTTAATTACTACATACATCTTTAAAAGATCAAAAACACCCAAATCTACTGCTGCTGGGTCAATTCCAACTCAAAACAACTCTAGGTCGGAGTAGTACTGCCCCACAGAGTTTCAAAGGAGCACCTGGTGGATATGAACTGTTAACCATTTGGTTAGCATCCATAGCTCTTACGCACTATACTACCAGGGTTTCCCACACATTTTTAGGAAGACACAATTCAATCCATGGCAGCAGCCAAGCATACTAACCATTTGTACCACCCAAGAACTCCCTCTGGAGAACGGGTAGAGGAAAAGCATGTGGTCTCTGTCTTCGAGGAGGGCTGTGGTCATGAAACAGATCACTGGCAGGGATGGTAATGAGCTGATGACAAACAGGACTTCAGTTGGAGAAGAGGAGGGAAAGGCATTGCAGTCAGAGGGCACTGAGAGCACAGGCTTGTTTCACTCGGCTGCTAAAGACCTGGACTTGTGCAGAGCAAGGCCATGGCCAGCCTGGCGGGACACACTCAGGCTGTATGGTACTATTTCCCTCTCCAACTACATCTCTGCCCACTGATGGGCCCCACCCTGTGCTGGCCGATTCCTGGTCATACTATGGGTCCAAATCCATTACACCAAAGCCAAACCGAATGCAATGCCATTGAGTCGATCCCAACTTTACAGCAACTCCAAAAGGCAGTGTAGAACTGTCCCAGAGGGTTTCCAAGGAGTGCCTGGAGGATTTGAATTGCCAACCCTTTAGTTAGCAGACAGCACTTAACCACTATGCCACCAGGGTTTCTAGATCCATTACAGAAAACCGGTAATGGTGATGTGCTTGACCTCTGACACTGGACAATCTTAAGCTTTGATTCTGGGTCTATGTCTTTATGGTTCAATACCCTTGGGAAGTCACTTTGCTTCTCTGAGGCCCATCTGTAGAGTGGAAATCATACTACTCCTGGAACTATCACATGTGTCTATGCAGCAAACTTTCCTTGGGGATGCATTCCATGGGATGGATGCAGCCATGTATATAGAGCCTTCTGGAGAATTAGCTCAACAAAAGAAGGAAATTATAATAGAATCAAGAAACAGCAACATGGAGAGAGGCAGAAAGGATGCTTGCATGTTCTAGTGCCATTCCTTGAACTCCTGGATCTAAGTATGCCTGAAACCTAGGCCATCCCTTAGACACTCTAGATATATGAGCTAGTAATACTGTTCCTCTTTTGAGTTTGAATTGCATATTCAACACTTAACAAGAGCCCTGTCCAAAGAATGATAAACAGGTTTTTTACAAGGATTAGATGAGATCCCATTAAGTAAAGTACTGAGGCCATTGCATACAAGCATTTTAATAGATATTCCTTGCCTTCCTTCAGTTGCAAGTCTCTTGTTCTGGGGAGATGTGAGTGGCATTTGGGAATCTGAAATAAATACAAGCAATTTGTAGAAATTTAAATTGTCATCATGATGTTCTTAGCAGAAAAAACTAAATTCAGTTGCATGAGTAAGACACAAATATTTAGCCAAATCATCTCTCTTAGCCTCTGGAAATTCTGCTTGAATCCACCCACTCCATGTAGCTGCCCCATATCTTCTCATTTACAGTCCTTCCAGCCACTCTAAAACTGTGGAAAGAGAAAATAACTACTAAATTTTTTATGAATCAAATTCCTATGTCTCAAATGCAATTTTAAAAATATTTCTGATTAAACTGCAGCTTTATCACTCTTAAAATTTTTTTCCAATGACAGCATTTTACTTCAAAGTTCAACAAGTTAAAAAAATAACAGTTAAAAGAAATTTTTTATATATAAATCAAATTCCTACACATCAAGTTCTATTTTGCTAATGACTTTTTCAACAAACAGAAACTATACGCCTCAGAGGAACCAAAAAATTATTTCAAGTAAAATTTTTTAAAAATGTTAGATATACACACGCACATATTTAAACATGTCTAGTTTCTGAAATTGAAGCTGGATTCAGAAAGGATGTGGAATGAGGAGTATCATTGCTGATATCAGGTGGCTCTTGGCCTAAAACAAAGAACACCAGAAAGACGTGTACTTATATTTTATCGACTATGCAAAGGCATTTGGCTGTGTGGGTGGCAAAAAATTATGGAAAGGATTCCAAAGACTGGGAATTCCAGGGCACTTAATTGTGCTCATGCAAAATTTACACATAGACCAAGAGGCAGTGGTTCAAAGAGATCCCAGTGATACTTTTTGATTTAATGCAATCAGGAAAGATATCTGTCAGGTTTATATCCTTTCAGCACACTACTGCAATCTGTATGTTGAGCAAATGATAATAGAAGTCAGACTCTGTGAAGAACACGGCATTAGAATGGAGAAAGACTCATTAACTACCTATGATATGCAGATAACATGGCCTTGCTTGCTGCAAGTGAAGAGGACTTGAAGCACTTACTGACGAAGACCAAAGACAACAGCCTCCAGCATGGAATGTACTTCAATATCAAGAAAACAAAAGTCCTTACAACTGGACTAACAAGCAACAGCATGAGAAGTGGAGGAAAGACTGAAGTTGTTAAGGATTCCATTTAACCTGGGCACACAGTGAGTGCTCACGGAAGCATTGGTCAAGAAACCAAAGAACATAGTGCAGTGGGCAAATCTTACGCAAAAGAACTCTTTAGGGTGCTTCTTAGTTATCTAGTGGTGCTATAACAGAAATACCACAAGTGATGGGTTTTACAAAGAGAAGTTTTGTTTTTTTTTTCCATCACCGTCCAGTAGGCTACAAGCCCATATTTAGGGCATCAGCTACAGAAGGCTTTCTCTTTGGCTCTGGAGGAAGGTCCTTGCCATCACTCTTTGGGTGCAGGGACCCCAAGTCCTTTCCAAAGGATGAGGTCTGCTTCCAGCACTGCTTGCTTTCCTTTCCTTTGTATCCTGAGATTGCCTCAAGGCACAGTACAATCTTACATATTGATTTCTGCCCCACCAATACAACCACCACCCATCCTCCCTCATTAACATTACAGAAGCAGGGTTTACAGCATATAGAAACATCACACGGTACCAGGAATCATTATCTAGCCAATTGGCTACACATATTTTGGGGTGGACACAATTCAATCCATGATGTTAAGGGACAAGGATATTGCTTTGAGGATTAAAGTGCCCCTGACTCAAGCCATACTGTTTTCAATAGCTTTGTGTCTATGTGAAAGCTGGACCACGAATAAGGAAGACTAGAGAAGTACTGATGCCTTTGAAATTGTGGCATTGGGGAAGAATACTAAATGTATCATGGACTGCCGGAAGAACAAACAAACCTGTCTTGGAAAAAGTACAGCCAAAAGGCTCCTTAGAAGCAAGGACGACAGTAAGACTTCATCTCCTATACTTTGCACACATTATCAGGAGGGACCAGTCTCTTGAGAATGACATCATGCTTGGTAAAGTAGAGAATCAATGAAAAAGAGGAGGATTCTCATTGAGAAAGACTGACACAGTGGTCGCAACAATGGGCTCAAACTCAGCAACACTGGTAAGGATGGCACAGCACTTGGCACTGTTTGGTTCTATTATACTTGGTGCAGCTATGAGTTGGAACCCACTCAATGGTACCGGACAACATAACAATGTGTGTGTGTGTGTATAAAATTTTTAGATATATACATATATATATATATATAATGTCTTTTATATACATAGATATACACAGATAGCAAAAAAAAATTTAAGTTTACTGGAAAACATAGAAGCAAATTTTCTAGAAAGTCTTAACATGTAAAGGAAATTCTGGTTTTCCATTTGTAGAAGAAATAGGAGGAAATGAAAAATTCTTGGAATTAACTTCTCCTGTTTGAAACAACACCTAAGAGATGAAGAGAAACAAAATAATAAGAACGTGCTGCCCACAGCATACTGATCACCGGCGTGTCGGGTTCCCGTCCCCCCACCCCCAGCGTCCCCTCCTGACCAGCTCGGTCATTGGCAGCACAACCTCCACTCCTTGGCATGAGGTAAAAGCCATTGCCTTTATAGTGGCTGACTTGGCAGGACTCACAGGCACACAACAGGGGTAATGATTCCAAACGCAGCATAAATGAACAAAGGAACACATTTACTGAGCCCAAAGCCCAGGGAATCTGGCTCTTCTGTAAAACAAAGTGTCACGTGCTGCACATAATAAACTGGTTCCCTGGGCTACAAAGAAAAGAGTTCATCATTTGTTTAGCAGAAGTTTATTGGATGTTTAGTGTATGCCGTGTATCATATAAAGGTGCTAGGGCTATAACACAAAGCTTGGGGTGACCCCTGCCCTCATGGAGCAGCTAATCTTGTTTCTTTGACAAACAAGCATGCAAAGCAAGTGAACAATATCAACCTGCCACGGGCATTGGTGTTTCTAGCTCTAATTTCATTAATGTCCACGATGATTCAAGTGACGTGCCCATTTGGCCAGGCCATGATTCTCAGTGGTCTGGCAGATATTACATAATCATCCTCCTTTTTTTTTTTTTTAATAACGTGATATGAGTATCTGGTCATTTGAAAGGGGAGTTCCCCTGGGGGAATACAGACGCCAAACTACAGGGAGACTCCCCAGGGGAGGAAGTTCAAAAGAGACAAGGACCTTGCCCCAGCGCCCACAGGGATAGAAAGCCTTTCCCTAGAGCTGGCACCCTGAATTCAGACTTCTAGCCTCCTAAATTGTAGAAAAATAAATTTCTATTCGTTAAAGATAGCCACTTGTGATATCTGTGTTATAGCAGCACTAGATAACCAAGACAATGTCTTATAAGGAACCCCATGCGAGTATTGAGAAACGGAAGTGACGTCAAGAGCAGTGGGGGCCTGGGGACAGAGTGGAGGGAGTACATGTGAGAACACTGATGTCTGTCCATCTATGTCCTTCCCTTTATAACAAATGTATTGAACTATTATTCATATACCATAGAATTCACCAATTTACAATACACAATCCAATCAATTTTTTACATATCTGCAGATACATGCGACTATCACCAGATAATTTTTGGACAGTTTCATCACTGCAAAGAGCAATCCCAGACTCTTTAGCTATCACCTTCCTCTTTCTCCACACCCCAGTCCTGAGCAGCCACTAATCTACCTTCTCTTTCCGAAGTTTTCACTGTTCTAGACATTCCTCAAGAAATTAAACACAGAATTAACATACAACCCAGCAACTCCTAGATGAAACACCAAAAGAAGTGAAAAACAGATTTCAAACAAAAACTTGTACACAACTGTTCATAACAGCACCACTCACAATAAGCAAAATACAGAAACAACCCAAATGTCCGCCGATGGATGAATGGACCAAAAAAAAAAATAATATATCCACACAGTGGGATATTATTTGTCAGTTAAAAAGGAATGAAGTACTGATACATGCTATAATACAGACACACTCTGAAGACATTACACTAACATTAATCTAGATACAAAAGACCATTTATATTGATTTCCTTTTGACGTAGAAGCTCCCTGTGTTCTTTCTGCCTCTTCACCATCACCCACCCATGTCCAGTGTTCTCACACCCATCTCCTCCACTCCATCCTCAGGACCACTATTCTTGATGTTGTCCCCATTGCCTGTACCTGGTTGACTGCAGGAGCCTAGTCCCTGGTCCCTGAGCCTTCCACTCCATGTACCAGCTTCCAGAGCGGTCTTTCTACACACAGATATGGCCAGTTTCACACTGATTAAAACCCTGGATAGCATTTCCATCACCTGCTAGACCAAAACAATCTCCTTGTCATTACATACAAACTCCCAGACCTTCTGATTCAACATTCACAAAACAAGCTCCCAGTGATCCAGCAACATCCAGTCATGTGAAATTCCCTGAATCCTATACTTCTCTTGCACACATCTGCTCTTGCCTTGGCTTGTGCTCTATCCCCAGCCTGGAATGCCTGCCTAGAAGCCCAGTCAATCTTCCAGACTGTTCAGGCTTTCCCACCCCTCCTGCACTATTGAGCTGTGTAGTCAGCCAAGTGCCGTCGAGTCAGAGCCATGTAGCACTTTCATAATTGCTCTCCAAAATGTTAAACAAAACAAAACCTGTTTTAGTCATCTAGTGCTGCCCTAACAGAAATACCACAAAGTGAATGGCTTTAACAAAGGAAACTTTATTCTTACAGTCATAGGTCAGAAATCCAAATTTAAAGTGTCCACTCCAGGGGAAATCTTTCTCTCTGTCAGCTGTGGAGGACAGTCCTTGTGTGGCATCAGTCTTTGTTCAGGGAGCATCTCGGCACAGGAAACTCACATCTGAAGGACGTGCTCTTCTCCAGTTGCTGCTTTCTTGAAGGTGTGAGGTTTCCAAATCTCTGCTTCTCGTTCCTTCTATCTCTTGTAGCATGAAAGGATAATGGGTGATGCACATCATACTCCAGGTAAATTCCCTTTTCAGTGGAGTAGGGAGGTGATCTTATGAAGGGATTTGCAGTCCCACCCTAATCGTCTAACATACAGCACAGGAAAATCACAAAACGGAGGACAACCATAAAATATTGGGTATCATGGCGCAGCCACACAGCTACACACATTTCTGGGGAGTCACAGTTCAATCCATGACAACCCATGTTGCAGGACACAGCAGAATTGCCCTATAGGGTTCCCACGGTTAAAATCTTCAGGAAAAAAAGAGCACTGGTGGCCCAGTGGTCTAACACAGAGGTCAGTGGCTTGAGCCCACCAACCATTCCACAGGAGAAAGATGGGGCAGTCAGCTGCTGTAAAGATTTACAGGTTTACAAACCCTACGGTGGAAGTTCTACTCTATCCTGTAAGGCCCCTAGAAGTCAGAATTGACTCCACAGCAACAGGTAATCTTTATGTGATCAATTTGGTTTGATGGGTTCCAAATGTTGATTTTTCACATTGAGCAATTTCCCTTCTATTCTCGTTCTGCTAAGAGTTTTTAATGTGAATGGGTGTTGGCCAAATGTCTTTCCTGCAACAGTTGATAAAATCAAGTGGTTCTTGTCTTTTGCTTTATTTACGTGGTTGATAACATTGATTGTTTTTCTGCTGAACCATACCTGCATCCCTGATACGAATCCTACTTGGTCATGCTGAATTTTTTTTTTATATGTTGTTGAATTCTATTGGCTAGAATTTCGCTGACAATTTTTGCCTCTAAGTTCAAGAGAGATAATGGTCTGTAATTTTCCTTTTTTATGGTGTCTTCACCTGGTTTCAGTACCACAGTTATGCTGGCTTCATAGAATGAATTTGGCATTTTTCCATCTTTTCCTATGCCCTGAAATACTTTTAGTGATAGTGGTACTAATTCTTCTCTAGAAGTTTGGCAGAATTCTTCAGTGAAGCTGTCAGGGCCAGGGCTTTTTTGTTGTTGGGATTTTTTAAATTACTTTTTTCAATCTCTCCTTCTGTTATAGATTTATTTAGTTGTGCCACCTCTGTGCTAGTTTAGGTAGGTAGTTTCTAGAAATTTGTTCATTTCCTGTAGGTTTTTGAATTTGTTAGAGTACAGTTTTCCAGAGTATTCTGTTATGGATCTGTTGTGGTATCACCCATCTCATTTCTTACTCACATTATTTGCTTCCTCTCCTGGTTTTCCTTCTTTAGTCTGGCCAACGGTTTATTGACTTTGTTGATCTTTTCAAGAACCAGCTTTGGGTCTTGCTGACTGTTTCAATCATTTGTCTGTTCCCTAAATTTGTTTAGTGCTGCTCTAATTTTTATTGTTTGTGTTCTTATGGTGTCTGAGAACTTCTTTTTGCTGCCTTCTTTCTACTTGAGTTGTAGGGTTAATGCTTTGAGTTGGGCCCTTTCTTCTTTTGGATATGTGCATTTATTGACATAAACTGACCTCTGAGCACGCTTTTCTGTCTCTGAAAGGTTCTGGTAGGATGTATTTTCATTCTCATTTGATTCTGTCAATTTCTGCATTCCATGCTTGATTTCTTCTATAACCCAGTAGTTTTTGAGCAAAGTGTTGTTCAGTTTCTGTGTGTTTGATTTTTTTTTCCTTGACTTTTGTGTTACCAATTTCTGTTTTTATGGCTTTATGGTCAGAAAATATGCTTTGTAATATTTTGATGCTTTCAATTTTGTTAAGGCTTGTTTTATGGCCCAATATGTGTTCTATTCTGGAGAAAGTTCCATCTGCATTGGGGAAGAAAGTATACTTGGCTGCTATTGGGTGGAGTGTTCTATATGTGTCCATGAGATCAGCTGGTACCCTGAGCGTTCACTGCATGTCCATGAAATCAGGCATTTACATCTTCCATGTCCTTACTGAGCATTTTCTGGCTCACTGCCAGGTGAGCCTCCGGAATTCAGGAGCTGCATCTACTCACCACTGTATTCTTAAGAATGAGCACCCTGCCTGCCTTGCACACAGTAGGTTCTCAGTGAAAACACACTGCAGGAAAAGGAAGAGGAAGGGGTTAAGGAAATTAATATACACATCCCAGTAACTCATATATCTGTCTATTTAATGAATCAAAAAATGACTCTCAACTCATGTATTGGAAGCCTTCCACCCTCTAGATTTTTTTCTCAGATTCTCCAAGTAGGAATAAAGTAAAAGGCCACAGTTGATAGCAATAGTACCAACAACAAGGAAACTCTTAACTAGCCCTTAGGAAAGCCCAACAAATGTAATAACTGGAAGTCCTGCCTTCTTGGGATTCTTGTTCATTTAGGAGTTTTATCTCTAACTCTACCTATAAAACAAAATGACAATGGATAGAGAAGGGTTAATAGAGGTGTTACACCAAGAGACATTATTAAAGCTTCAGGACTTGATCTTACGACCTGGCTCCCTGATCTTGGCCTCCCAAATCTCTCTGACATACTGAACAGGCTTTCATTTTTGCTTAGAGTTTCTGGAACGGTCAGTGCCACTAAGGTCTCTTTTTCTGAGCTCACCTTCTGACAAGCCGGTGTAGACTCTATTCCTCTATTACAGTCCCTTCTTCAAATAAGATGCCTTGAAGCCTGAATGATAGCCATTTGCCCCTAGGGGGCGATATGATGATTTATAAATAATGCTCAAGTCTCATCTAGCTCTAACTCTCTATGATATCAACAGGGAACAAAATAGCATGAAATTAATAACAATATGTGTGAGCCCAATCAAAGACTTCTTTTTCAAAGATAAAAACGCAAAGGTGTACTTCATGACGACTAAGGGCAAAAAATAATAGGCAGTGACATTCAAAACGAGTCTTGATCACTCCTAACTGATTTCTAAAATCTCCCCATCACCCCACCATTATAATTCCCTGCTAATTACTACAAGCAATTTTATTAATATACTTTTCAGCCTCATTAAATATTACCTTGGGCCTAACATTAAAAATGATGAGGCTCAGTAATCTTAATGAGCATCCAAGCTTCGCCAACCCTGGAAAACACAGACAACAAAGAACCGAATTCATTGCCGAGCTGGCCTGTCCCCGAGGCACGCAGCAAAGCAACTCGAGAAACATGAAAGAAATGAAATGTAAAACTCAAAATGAAAGCTGACTTGGTGACGCATGAGTCTGGCCAGGGCTCCATCAGGTGCTGTCGATGTAGGGGACAAGGGAACGACATACCAACAACTAAGAAGGCATTTGGGCTTTATCTTCTGCCCTTTCACCAAGGGTATAAACACAGCATCAATCAGCAAGTTGTTCACTGATATCGAATTGTTCTTGTAAGCATCGGGATCAGAATTGCCGGCAGAGACAAGACAAGCTGGAAATATGAGATGTTCACTGCTCTGGCCAAAAGAAATCTGTGGCTTTCTCTGAATTGGTGGTAGCAATACAAAAGGAGAGGCAAACAGAGGAAAAAGAAGATCATTGTTTTCTTCTCCCTTCCTGGCATGACCAGAATGTTTTGTATTCCTCCAGCAGCAAACAAGGCTAGAACAGTAAGACCAGCTTCCCAATCCTCAAAGTAAATTATTTATCAGGAGCTGAATTTACAGCTCTCATGATTAAACTGTCAAAACCTTCCCAGTGCCAACAGCAGCTGTGCTGTGTGGTTCCAGGGTTTCTTGGGGTTCCCTCAGCCTCTAGGTTCAAGATGAGTGGGAATGATACAAATGGGGTTGGCTGAACAGACTAGCCCAGACTGACCAATTCTTCCTTTAGCCAGTATCTCAGAGAGATGTTTCTGTGTATCGGCTACCAACAAATGCAGCACAATGTAAAATGATTATGTATTTATGTTGAGAGGGACCTCTAGACTTATCCAATTTTACTCACTGTCTGTAGATAAGAAAACTGGGACATTGAAAGGAGAAATGAGTTGCTGTGGTCACATAGGAAGAATCACATCTGGAACCTGAACTTCTAGATTCCCATCAATTGCTTTGCCATTGATACCAACGTGAAACAGGGCTTTAACTAGAACCGCAACAGGAAGGAGGCAGAGACAGCCAGCTACCAAGGAACTATGGTTTCCATAGCGCAGTGCTGCCCCTGAGATACAGCTGCCCACTGTTGTAGTTGTTAGGTGTTGTCAAGTTGATTCCGACCGACAGTGACCCTACGCTCAGCACAATGATGCACTGCCTGGTCTCAGGTCATGTCCACAGTCGTTTTTACAATTAAGCCACACGGCAGCCACTGTGTCAATCCATCTCTTCGAGGGTCTTCCTCTTTGTCGTTGACCCTCCACTCTACCAAGCATGATGCCCTTCTCCAGGGACTGACCCCTCCTGACAACATGTCCCAAGTATGTAAGGTACAGTCTCACCATCTTTGTTGGCAAGGAGCACTCTGGATGCACTTCTTCCTGATCTGTCTGTTCTCTTGGCAGTCCACGGTACATTCAATATTCTGCTCTAACACAATTCAGAGCCATCAATTCTTCTGTCTTCTTTGTTCACTGTCTAGCTTTTCCATGCATATGATGCCACTGAAAATATCACAGCCTGGGTGAGGTGCACTATAGTCTCCAAGGTGACATCTTTACTTTTCAATACTTTAAAGAGGTCGTTCGCAGCAGATTTTCCCCAAAAGAAATGCATCTTCTGATTTCTCGATTGCTGCTTCCATGGGTGTTGATTATGGAACCAAGTCAAATGAAATCCTTGACAACCTCAATCCTTTCTCCGTTTATGACAATCTTGCTTCCTGGTCCAGTTGTGAGGATATTGTTTTCTTCGTGTTGCGATGCAATCCATACCGAAAGCTGTGGTCTTTGATCTTCATCAGAAAGTGTTTCAAATCCTCTCCACTTATAGCAAGTAAGGTGGTGTCATTTGCATAATGCAGGTTGTTAATGAGTCATCTTCCAATCTTGATGCCTCATTCTACTACACATAATACATCTTCTCAGGTTACTTGCTCAGCATACAGATTGAAAAGGTATAGTGAAAGGACAGAAGCCTAACGTACACCTTTCCTGACTTTAAGCTATGCAGTGTCCCACTTTTCTGTTCTCATGACCGCCTCTTAATCCATGTACCAATTCCTTAAGAGCACACAATTAAATGTCCTAGAATTCCCATTCTCCAAAATGCTAGCCAAAATTTGTTATGATCCATGCAGTCAAATGCTTTTGCATAGTCTATGAAACCCAGGTAAACATCTTTCTGGTATTCTCTGCTTTCAATCCATGTGATATCAGCAATGATATCCCTGGTTCCTGTCCTCTTCTGAATCCAGCTTGAATTTCTGGCAGTTCCTTATCAATATACTGTTGCAGTCACTTCTGAATGATCTTGAGCAAAATTTCACTTATGTGTGATATTAATGATATTGTTGGGTAATTTCCACACTTGGTTGGATCACTTTTCTTTGGAAGGGGCATAAATATGGATCTCTTCCCTCAGTTGGCCAGGTAGCTGTCCTCCAAATTTTTTAGCATAGACAAGTAAGCACTTCCAGAGCTGCATCTGCTTGTTGAAATATCTCTGGGAATTGATATTTCATCAATTCCTGGAGCCTTGTTTTTCAGCAGTGCCTTCAGTGGAGCTTCAACTTGCTCCTTCAGGGGCACTAGCTCCTGATCACATGCCAGGCTGTCCACTAGGTAGCACATTTTCCCATCCTTCTATCCGCTCCCATCCCATTTCCTTGAAGCTGGGTATAGTCATGGAAATGTGTTTTAGACAATGAAATGGGGCAGAAATGATGTATGATGCAGCTCCCAGGAATTATCCATGAAAATCTCCAATACAGTGCTCCTCCACGCTCTCCCCCTATCTGTTGGCTGGATACAGAGGATTTCATGGTCTCAGGGAATAGTGGAAATACAAAATAGAAAGGAAATAGATCTCTGAATCATTCAACAGAACAATACCTTTTGAATACTAGACACACACATGATCTGTTGCACGAGGAACACATAAAATTTTTATGCTAAGCTACTAAAATTTTAGGGTTGATTGGTTTGTTATAGCACCTGACATTAACCTAACAAATACCAAGAACAACTCTACAGTTAAAAGGAATTTTAGTAATCTACCAATTTGCTAAGTTGCTAAATATAACACAAATAGATTAAGTGCTTCATCTCTCTGTGGAAAAAAATTTGATAAAGTTTAGCTTTGAAAACAAATCAAGTATTCTCACAAGGGAATTTCTTTGTTGAGTTTCTATATCAGATTCTTTTTATCTTACAAGTGATAGCAAAACAAACTACTGGTATACACCACCACTATGGTGACTCTCACAGGCATCGGCTGAGTGGAAAAAGCCAACCTCCAAGAGTTATATACTGCCTAGGTCCACTCATGTTAACATTCCTGAAATAAATGTTGATTTAACTAGAAACACAAAAGGATGGAGGCAGAGATAGTCAGTTAGTACCTAGGAACTGTGGTCTCCATAGTCTCTGGGATATAGTGAGGCAAGACAGATCAGTAGTTGTCAGAGGTCAAGGAATGGGGGAACCGTAACTATTAAGGAATAACACGAGTGAGTTTCTTTGTAGGGATAGAATACTTCTGTCTCCTGACTGTAGTGATAGTTACATGAATCTAAACAAAGCAAAAAAAAAACCAAAAAACTATTGCCGCTGAGTCGATTCCAATAACAACCCTATGGGACAGAGTAGAACTGTCTCGTAGTGCCTCCAAGGAGCACCTGGTGGGTCCAAACTGCTGACCTTTGGGTTAGCAGCCAAGCTTTTCACCACTGCGCAAGCAGGTGTCCTACAGAAATCTACACACATGAACTATACACATATAAAAAAGCAGAAAGATAATAACAGAAAGCAAAAGACAGGGAAAAAGAGTGCATATAAAAAATGGTAAATTCTAAATAAGGTCTCTTCCTGAGTTACCCATTATAACTTTTGGGTTTTGACTATGTACTGTGGTTATGTAAGATATTACATCTTTGGGGGAAGCTGAGTAAAGGGTATACAAGAATCCTCCATACTACTTTTTCAATACCTTGTGCATCCTAACCTATTTCAAAATAAATGACCACATTTTTTTTCAAACAAAAACGATAGCAACGGCCCTGGACCATCAAGTTCTGCATCAGAAGTTTCCTTTGTACCTCCAGACTGAGCAATGTGAGTGGGATAACCACACAGAGTTGTTTTGGAGCTAGTTATCAGATCCTCATGATTAACTGCATAAGTATTTGTTCTGGAATACAAATGTCCAGAGGTCAGGGGCCAAGCTCCTGTTGTCCTGCCACTCAATGCCTAACCCAGCACTGGGTACACAGAATGCACTCACAGTAAATACTTGCTGAATGAAATCATGAATAAGAGGAAGGAAGGAACAAGCAAAGAAGGATTTATTACAGATGTTTTGCAGAGAAGCAACGGTGCACTGCCCTTACCGAGCCACAAAGAGTGGCAGGGTGAGTGTAAACACATCAGGGCTCCTAGAGAGCCCCACAATCCTCTCATGATACCATATGTCATTCAGCTGCTTAGACTTCGGGCAGTTTCCTCATCTTATAAATTGAGTAGGAGCTAGCAAGACAAAGAGCAGTTGCACAAGAGAGAGAATGACAGAGTAAAAGAGAAACTAAAGCTAAAAGAAACAGAGAGCAAAAGGAAAGAGAGAGAGAGATCAAGTGATAGCAAAGGGGACAAAGATACAGGCAAGCAGGGAGAGAGGATGGGAAAAGAGGAAAGAAGGAGGGGAGGAGAGAAAGAAAACAGGAAAGAGGGAAAAAGGCAAAACAGAGGGAACACACGAGGAAGACAGGGAGGCAATGAGAAAATCCACATCCAAGTAGAGTGGCATTGAACAAAGCTGTTCCAAATTGCAACACCCTCCACAGACCCAGGCCTCTGGAACCCTCTCCTTTGCTCTGAAATGATATTATACTGTGAACAATGTATCATCAAGTAATAAATACTTCATGCAAAACAACAAAATGGTCAGCAGTGAGACGTAAATGAGGAATAACTGAGGGGAACCACTCTGCAGCTTGGCACGCTCCAATTAGCAGACTGTGATCCCTGTTTCTTTTCATCTTCTGAGAAGATGCTCCAGTTTTCAATATGATATAATATAATGGAAAATGAGATGCTCTGAGACTAAGAAGAGCTGGACAGTATTGCATAAGGAGAAAAGGTTTTGTAGCCAACAGACCTATTTTAGTCAGCTAGGGCTGCTCTATCAGAAATACCACAGAGTGGATGGCTGTAACAAAGGAAGCTTTATTCATGCACAGTCCTGTAGGCTATGAGTCCAAATTCAGAATGTCTGCTCCAGGGGAAGGTTTTGCCCCTTGTCGGCTCTGGAGGAAAGTCCGGTATTGCATCAGCCTTTGTCCAGGGAGCATCTCGGCACAGGAACCTCAAATCTGAAGGACAAGTTCTTCTCCCAGTGCTGCTTTCTTGATGGTACGAGGTTCCCAATTCTCTGCTTGCTTTGCTTTCTTTTTCTCTCTTGCACGATGAAAGGATTAAGGGTGGGGCAAGCCACACTCCAGGGAAACTCCCTTTACAGTGGCGCAGGGAGGTGATCTTATAAAGGGATTTACAGCCCCACCCTAATCCTTTAACATACAGCACAGGAAAATCACAAAGTGGAGGATGATCATAGAATACAGGGAATCATGGTCACACGGCTACACCTATTTTGTGGGGGACACAATTCAATCCATGACAAGACCCAAATTTCATCTACCACTTTCATCCACGTAACTGTGGGCAAGTCATGTGGGCGGACTGCGGCTGCCTCAATTGCAGGGTGCGAACAGTTAAGACCTAGCATTAGGGTTGTTGTGCAGAAACCCAAAACCCATTGCTATCACGTTGATTCCTACTCATAGTGACCCTATACGACAGAGCAGAGCTGCCTCACAGTGTTGTCAAGGAACAGCTAATGAATTTGAACTCTTCATTTGTGGCCCAGCCACAGCACTTAACCAGTACACCCCCAGAGTTCCTGCTGTGAAGAGACAATGAAATAATTGACACAAATGTGGCTGGCACAGCACTCAGCATTCCTTCATTACTTAACAAGGGATTCTGTGCTCTCCTGGGATGGTAGAAACCAGAATGTACACCTTGTGACTACTCACATGATGTTCTAGAATAAAGTTTATTTGATAAAAATCAAATTAACCGCTGCTCAGGTAGAGGAGAACTCACTGAAAAGGGCACAGTGAAACCTTCTGAGGTACCAAAGTGTTCCCTACCTTGATAGGTTCAAAGTTATGGCAGTGTACGCATTTGCCAAAGGTTATGGAATTGCACACTTAAGATCTATGCATCTTACAGTATACAAATTATACATTAGTATAAAGCTAAAATAGGTAGATAGATGAAAAAAGATAAGATAGTCTGTGAAAGTACCTAACACAACACCTGCTCTGTGTTACATGCTCCATAGTCAAAAGAAAAAACCTATCCCCATCAAGTTGACTATAACTCATAGCAACAGTATAGGATGCAGTAGAACTGCCCCATAGGATTTCCAAGAAGCTACTGGTGGATTCAAACTGCTGACCTTTTTGTTAGCAGCTGAACATTTAACCAAGAGCTCCACAGATGCTTATGAAACTCTGGAATCAAAGTTGAGTACCTGTTAACACTTTTTCCATCCTAATCTTCCTCCTCCAGAGACTACCCTGCTGCAGTTGTGCTTCTTTCTTTGTATCTGATTGCTGGTCCCTGATGCTCCCACGCAAGGAGCGAGGTGAGAAACAGCTGCTCACCTGCTTCTCATGACATCTCTGAGCTCTTGGCTATCAAACTCTCTCCGCTTCAGACTGAACATCCTTAAGTCCTAACGTGCCAGGCACTTCACTGTACTAGTCATTCTTATGTCTTCAAAATCTCCTTGGATCACGAGCCCAGATAGGCAAGTAGATTAGTCTCTAAAGTATGCATTCTAGATGTTCCACTTGACTCGCGGGCTTTGGGCAGCTCTGTGGCTATAAAATGGTGTCCACTATGTTGACCTCATGCCTTGAATTTAGAACACAATATTTGCTACTATCTTCTGAGTCCCTGAATGATGCAAACAATTAATGTATTTCACAGTCATCTGAAGTCTTGTGCTTCTAGTCTACCCAGAGGCACTTGGGAAGAAAGACTTGGTAATCTAGTTCTAAAAGATCAGCCACTGAAAACCCTATGGAGTATCATTCTATTCTGATACTCAAGGGGTTGCCATGAGTCAAAATCTACTCAAAGGCATCTAACAATCAAAACAATAACTCTCATAATAAATCCACGAAGAAATCTATAAACATTCCCACTTTGTGGATGAGCCAACAGAACATCAAGGCATCCTTCAACCCAGTCCTCTGAGATTCCACTAAATCCCATCTGCAAATCTGATCTCCACATCTTTGCCTACCTATTAGAAACCATCAAGACTTAGGAAGAATAATTCTTGTCTAATATACACAGAACAGGAGCTCAATGTCAAGTCTGAAAGTCAAGGGACACAAGAAGCAGAGCTGCCTCAGTCTCAAAAGACGTGGCCAGCATGTGGGGCTTCAAAGGGTGGAGCCACAGTCTTTGGTGCTTCTAAAGGTGGAGTTGCCACTCAGATGGACTAGGAAAAATGGTGGCATAGTGGTTAGGTGATACATCTACTAACCAACAGGTCAGCAGTTCAAACCCACCAGGGACTCCTTGGAAGTTCTATGGAGCAGTTCTACTCTGCCCTACAGGGTCACCATGGGTCAGAACTGACTCTATGGCAGTGGTTTTTTTAAAAAGCTAAGGGAGTTGAGTTACTGTCCCAGTGGGCCTGAAAGGTAGTGTTGAAGCCCAGGGCTGAATGGCTTCTACTCAGAATCTGGAGTGTGTAGCCAATACCTAGAGTCTGTAGAGCAGAGCCATTGTGTAAATCTTTCAGTGATAGGTGGATTATTTTCACAGCCTTGAGGGATAATGTAACGTGTTCTATGGACTTGCCAGGTGCTGTTTTCCCTTTTTTTCCTCCAGTTTTTCCCATCTGTAATGGAAATGTCTAGCTTGTGCCTGTTCTGCCATGGTATCTTTGGAAGCAGATAACGTTTACATTCTAGATTTCAGAGATAAAGAACAGTTTCTGGATTTTGGACTTGGGGTTAAGACTTTTGCTATGACATGATGTGGTGAGTATGTTTTGCATGTAGAAAAGATATGATTTGGAGGGTCCGTGGGGTGGCATGTCATGGATTGAACTGCGTTCCTCAAAAATGTGTGTCAATTTGGTTACATCATGATTCCCATATTGTGTTACTGTCCTCTATTTTGTGATTGTAATTTTATGTTAAAAAGGATTAAATCATGTCATAGATTGAATTGTGTTCCCCCCAAAATGTGCACAGTAATTTGGTCGGGCTGATGATTCCCAGTATTGTGTAATAGTCCTTCCTTTTGTGATTTTCCTAATCTCTGCCTGTGGTTAATAGACAGAATTATGTTAAAAAAGGATTAGGGTAGGACTGCAACACTTACTAGGGGAGTTCTCCTGGAGTGTGGCTTGCACCACCTTTTATCCTACAAGAGATAAAAGGAAAGGAAAGCAAGCAGAGAGTCGGAAACATCATACCACCAAGACAGCAGCGCCAAGAGTACAGCATGGCCTTCAGACCTGAGATTTCTGCACCAAGATGGTCCCTGACCAAAGACAGATGCAACACAAGGACTTTCCTCCAGAGCCAACAAAGAGGGAAAGACTTTTCCCAGAGCAGACACCCTGAATTCAGACTTACAGCCTACCAGAGTGTCTTAGAATAAATTTTTCTTTGCAAAAGCCATCCACTTGTAATATTCCTGTTAGAGCAGTACCAGATGACTAAAACAGGCTGTGATTATAACACCCTCACCCAGGTCACATCTCTGACCAAATGTAAACCAAGTTTCCCTACAGGGTGGCCTGTGCCTCCTTTTATCTCTTAAAGAGGCAAAAAGTGAAAGGAAGTGAGCAGAGAAGGGGGATACCTCATATCACCAAGAAAACAGTGCCAGGAGCACAGTGTGTCTTTTGCACTTGGGGTCCCAGTACAGGGGAAAATTGATGAGAAGGCCAACAGATAAAGCCTTTCCCTAGAGCCAACAGCCTGAATTTGGACTTTCAGCCTACTTTGCTGTGAAGAAATAAATTTCCTCTCTGTTAAAGGCATCCACTTGTGGTACTTCTGTTACAGCAGCGGTAGATGACTAAGACAAAAGTGAGATGAAAAGGGCCTTCGAGGACCAAACTGTGGATATACACAACACGCATGAAGCTTAAAACCACTATGCTGAGCAAAAGGACGCTGACGCAACAGAGTGTATTCTGCATGATCTCATGTCTATGAAGTTTTAGAAAGAGCAAATCTAATCTATAGGGACAGAAACCAGGACCAGTTGTCTGGGACCTGGTACCAAAGGATGGAATGCAGAAGGGCATCATGGAAGCATTTGAATATCTCCATCCGGGTAATTACAAAACAAACTATACACTGTCAAATTGTGTACTTCACTGTATGCGAACTAAGCCTCACTGAAGCTATTTTTATGCACAAACAACGGGGGAAAAAAATACCTTTGCAGTCAATAGATCTAGCTGTGAACCCTGCTTTGTCTCTTGCCGGCTGGGTGACTTCCAGCAAGCCTCTTAACACCTCAGCCTTGCTTCCAGGCTGTTGTAAGACTGGAGACAACAACACAGGCCCAACACCTGGGAAGAATCGACCTTCAATAAATAGTAGTGTCTATTATTTCCACTCATAATAACAAGAAACAATAATCTGAACAGCAGCCTCAATTCTCTGCTTCACTTTGGAGGCTAAAACTTGAATTATTCCATGTTGCTTACTACTCACTGAAAATCGACACACACTTGTTTATGGTCTGCAATCTTTTTAATATTATGCTAGATGAGATCATCAAGAACAAAAAGCAAATGTATGTAGATTAAAGAATTCATATTTATATATGAATATGGGCCATGGAGTCTGGGATTAATTCAAACCCAAACACTGCTGACAGTCACCATTTTCCTTCCAAAGAATCAGCTTTTCCATCTAAGGAACTCCATGGGGAGTTTTCTACTATATTGTTATCCAGAGTATAATTTCTCTAATAAGGACACAAGAAAAAAAAAAGAAAAGAGTTCTGGACTCTATAACCCCTTTGTATTAGTTTTTTCCTGAGAATGTTTTTCCCCAGGGATAAGACCTAGGTCAACACGGCAAATTGCAAAAGCACTGGAATCTGATTTAGGTGTTTTTGAAACAAAAATCCGTCAGCTCCTCTCCTGGTTTCCCAGTCACCTCCCTCCACATTCATAAAATTGCTTTGCAGAAAACTGCTGGGTTATATTTAGGCTTACAAAGAACTTCCCCGGAGCTGGAGCAAACGTGCATTAGAAAGTGGTTTTGATTCTTGATAGAACTGAGATTCTCAGGTGTGGCTGCAGAAGATTGGGTCCATATGGGAAATGAATGGAAGGGGCCACGCAGAGATGTGCTCCACATTGCAAGAGTCTTAGTGAACTCAGCTTTCAGCAAATGCCAATAACCACCCTTCCCTGGAGAACCTTTCTTGTCCCCCTTTCAACCAGTTGAAGAGCAAATTTCTGCTGCAAAAATGCCATGCTGGTTTCATCTCAGGGTTCTCTGTTTTAGAGGAGATCAAGTCAGTATCACGAGCAGTCTCTCTTTAAGCAGAAATCCCTTGGAGATATTCCATAACAGATTCTGGAGAATTAAGGGCATTCCAAAGACTTAAGGAAGATTCCAGAGAAAGGGAGATGCAGAGTAAGTACCTAGAAGAAACAAGGTGTAATAGCTAGACTGAGGCCATTGAGCTCACTAGGAAGCTCTACCAATTCCCAAGTGATATGGCCCACCCCCAGCCTGAGTGACATCCTAGGCAATCAAAAGCCTCACAGAATCAAGGTTCCTGAGCAATACAAAGGGTTAATGCACTCAGCTGCTAACTAAAGGATAAAGGTTTAAGTCTACCCAGAGGTGATAGGAAGACAGACCTGACAATAGACTTCCAAAACATCAGCCACTGAAAACAGTGTGAAGCACTGTTCTACTCTGACCTAAATGGAGTTACCATGAGTCTGAATCCACCTCACAGCAACTGGTACTGGGTACTGCAAATAGTTCATTGGTTTGGCCACTAACAGAAAGGTGAGAGGTTCAAGTCCACCCAGCTACCTTCAAAGACAAGCCTGACAGACTACTTCCAGAATACCAGCCTGTAGAGCACAGTTCTCTTCTGACACAGTGTCATCATTAATTGATGTCAGCTTGACAACGAGTGACAACTATTGGTGGTAGCTCTCTTGAGGACACCGACTCTGCAAACAGTATGACTGTTTTATTTTGTCATTTGATTTTCCTTGGAATTACACATGAATGGTGTCTTCAGATGTTAACCAAAAAAAAAAAACCCAATGTGGTGAGTCACCTTCGACTCATAACAACCTATAGGACGGAGGAGAACTACCCCATAGAGCTTCCAAGTAGCACTTGTGGATTTGAACTGCTGACCTTTTGGTTAGCCATCATAGCACTTAGCCACTACGCCACCAGGGTTTCCTCAGATGCTAAAGCAACTTTTTTAAAAAAAAGAAGAAAAAAACCTACTTCCCTCCTATGGCAAAGACTGCAACCCTTTTATCCTATGTCACTGCCTCTTCCTCCTAGCACACAGTCAGACCACATTTTAGCTTCCTTGCCGTTTAGATGCAGCCCTGTAACTCAATTCTGGCCAATGGATTGGACAGCGGTGTGGTAATGTGAAGACCCCACACATCATCCTCTGCCCTCTCTTTTCCCATCCACCTGAGGATAGCAGAGACACGAAAAGTAAAACTCTATAATTCTGAATGACTTTGCAGAGCACAGCTCCGTCACTGACCACACTGGACAGGATGGGAGAAGAAAATGAATATTTACCTTACTAAGACATTTTAACGTTGAGATGGTTACAAGAGTTAGCTTGTCCTGACTAACATACCTTCTTCCTGTGTGTTTATGGCCTTCAAAGCCTCCATTGAATGATTTCAAACTGATAAAGCACCACAAAGCATGCCAGCATCTATGGTACGCAGGAAAGGTTTCTCGATGAAATCCCACCCTGAGTCAGCCTGAGGGCCACTGATTCAAACTCTGAACTGCCTACGGTCTCCTCATTCCCTTCTCCCCACAAAAACATCAAGTTCAAGAAAGCCTTGCAGAAGACAAGAACAGACAGGAGCTGGCTAGTGTCAAACAGCAGTCCACACGTCTCAGGTTGCCACTGCTAACACTCCAGTTGCCTACCACCTGCTTACTGTGAGGTTCCCAGCACAGCTTTCTCCACTGTCGGCCAAAGGAAAGGTTAATATGAAGGGTACAGATCCAACAGGCAGGAACTTCCAGCCCTCCGTTAAGGAAACAGATGAGTTTCTTTCTAGACTCGGTCATGGCACTGGGAGCTAACCTACATCACCCAAACCACCTGCCACCTTCACACAGGCTCGCACTTTTCACATTGACATGGCTTGATCTCACTGCTGGAGATGACTCTTTCATCCAGGGCCAAGACGTCCTCTCCTCCAAGTCATGCTCCAGACTGGACAAGGCACCTACGGGTGATACCATCTCCTTCTCTTCTTCATCCTGAGCTCAAAGCACTTAGTGGGTATACTAGTTAGCACTGGCAACTGCTGTAACAAATAACCCCAACATTCTGGAGGCTTAAAACAACAGACATTTGCTTTGCATTCCTGCAGCAGTTCAATCCAGATACAACAACCCAGACTCCTACATTCCTATGATGCCACCAAATCCTGTGGTTTCAGAGTCTTCTTCAGAGAACAGACATGACATCAACTAGAGGTTTTTTGGACCAAGCCTGAAAGTGGTATACATACATCACTTTTACCCACATTCTATTGGCCGGAACTCAATAGCATGCCTGGATCCAAAGACAAGTGAGAGTTGAAGAGATTTATCCTGTCACGGCCCAAAAGGAAAAGTGAAATGGATTTTTGGTGATGATATAGCTGTTCATGATCCAGTAGGCAAGGAAACATCTCCAAAAGGCAGTTAGCCAGCTTTGCAAGACCTGATCTAAACAGTTCTCAATAGGAAAATATCATTTGCAGAGCTACACAGAAGACAGATGTCATCCTAGCACAGTGAACTCTCACCAGACACAGGCTCTGGTGAATCGGGACCTCATGTGATCGGGAAGGAGGTTGCTGAGATGGGAGGCTCAGGTGTACACAGAGTGGGCCCACGGAGGGTCTGTCTTAGATTCCTAGTGCCACCGTGACAGAAATACCATACTCAATGGATCTAAAGAACAGAAATTTATTTCCTCACAGTTTAGGTGGCTCCGAAGTCCAAATTAAGGGCATCAGCTCTAGGGGAAGACTTTCTCTCCCTATCACCTCTAGGAGGAGGATCCTTGTTTCTTTCAGCATCTGCAGCTCTGGTATCTGCATCATGGACTGAATTGTGTCCCCGCCAAAACTGTGTGTAGCAATTTCGCTAGGCTATGATTTCTGGTATCACATGATGTTACTGTAAAGTCTGCCTCTATGATGTTAATGAAGGAGGATGGGGGCAGTTGTGTTGGTGGGCAGGACTCAGTGTGTACAGTATATTGTGCCTTGCGGCAATCTCTTGGGATATAAAGGAAAGGGAAGCAAGCAGATAGTTGGGGACCTCATACCACCAAGAAGCAGTACCAGGAGCAGAGTACATCCTTTGGAAAGAACTCAGGGTCCCTGAGCCTCACAAGCTCCCAGTTCAGGGGAAAAGTGATGACAAGGACCTTCCTCCAGAGCCAAAGAGAAAGACTTCCCCTGGAGCTGACACCCTGAATTTGGACAAGTAGCCTACCAGACTGTGAAAGAATAAAATGTATCTTTTTAAAGCCATCCTCTTATGGTATTTCTGTTATAGCAGCACTAGGTGACTCAGTCTACAGCCCAAGCATTCCTCAGTTCATTGGTGACCTTGATGGTAGCATCTGTCTTCCCCATTTGTGCTTGCCTGCCTCTGTATCTATCCTGTGTTTGTTGCTGTGGAGGCAGTGCCAGCTCACAGCAACCGTACAGGACAGAGCAGAACTGCTACCATAGGGTATCCAAGACTGCAATCTTTATAGACGCTGACTGTCACATCTTTCTGCCAAGGGGCAGTCGGTGGGTTCCAACCACTGACCTTTCAGAACCTCTGACCTTTGGGGAAGCAGGTGAGTGCCTAACCACTGCACCACACTGCTCCTTATACTACTGAGAGGTCACTAAGTTTAGGACACACCATTTGGTACTTAATATCCTTATTAACACTAACAAAGAAAATCCTACTCTTAAACAAAACTATATCCACAGGTATAGGAGCCCACACTTTTGGGGGGGGAGGGAGGGGACTACAATTCATCCGTAACAGGGTCTATGAGGAAAGACAGTTAGTGTGGCCTCATAAATTCATCCTATCACAGACAGCCGAAGAGCTGAGTAGGGGCACTCCCATTTCACAGACGGAGAAAACAAAGGTACCCAGAGAGGTAAAGCAGCTTGCAAGTCACATGCCCAACAAGAAGAAAAGGCGGATATCATCCTGCTGACCTCTGACTGGAAGAAGGGAAGTGGGTGGAGAGGAGGGGAAAGGAGACTATTGGGAGGATGAGACATGTATGGAGCAGAGAGGAATAGTGTACAGTCGCCGGGCAGGGAAAGCAGTGGAAGCTACACATAGGTGGGCATGCAAATGTATATGGGAAGGGATATTTTCACTTAGTCATAATAAAAAAAAAAACAGAAAGAAAGGCAAAACTGAAGCTTTTTTCCCTATCACATCCAGTCAGTCCACCGTGGATATCCCTATATCCGCAAACATTTGGGCCCTGAAGACAACAGCTTCCGGCCAAATATCCTTTCCAAAAAAGGGTCTGTGGAAACAGTGTTTCCCATTGTGGCATTTTTTTTCTTCTCAAGTCTACCTTGCCAGAGCTACACAAGCTATTCACAGGGTAGGTGCCTGTGTGAGCTACAAGGACGAAGACACTCACACATCTACCACCGTCTGTGTCACCCAGATGGCTTCCTGCTCATGCAAGAAGGATTCAGCTCCGTTTTCATCCATAAATGTTTCTTTATCTGTCCCCGGAGGCCTTCCTGTCACCTATGGGAGCACTTCTCGGCAAGTGCTGTGAATTACTATGTTTTAGAGGGTACGTTCCAGACAGTGAACTTCTCTCCTTCCATCTTTTAAAATGAGATTTACCCAAGACCACGGCAGAGGCTCCCAATAAGAAGTGTTTCTTGGTCCCAAACACTGATGCAGGAAGATCTCTACGCTGTTTTCTAAATCAGTGAAAGCTTGGAAGGCCCAAGAATTTTTCTAAAGAAGTACTGCAGAGAAACACAATTTGTAACAATTTCTCAACCTGGCATTCAAGTCCTCGGGGACTGTGAGACCCAAGTTTCTCCTCCAGGTTATCTCTGGTTCTTCTCTTTGGACTGCAATCACATGGAACTTTTGTCTTGTCCCTGCACGCCACCTGTTTGGTCACTTCTATTGCGTTCCCTCTGAATTGTGGAAGATGGTGAAAGAGCTGAGAGGTAAGAGATGGTGGTAGACGCTCAGAACAGACCCTGAATTCCAGGCTTTCATCTTTTTTCTACAGGAAGACAGAGCAAACTACCAGCCACAGGCCAGATCTAGTCCAACACTTGTTTTTGTAAATAAACTTTTCTGGAACACAGCCAACCCCATTTGTCGACAGCACTGTTTGAGGTTTTTGGGTGCTAGAAATGCAGAGCTGAGTAGCTGCAGCAGGGATCATATAACCCACAAAGCCTAAAATACGTACTACTCAACCGTTTACCAAAACACTTACTAATTCTGTTTTACAGCAGGAAACAGTCAGTCTCTGAGGATTTTGGAGCAGGAGTGTGATGCAATCTGACATCCACTTTAGGTACCTCTTTAGGACAAGAACCTGACAACACTTACAGAAGGGAAGTCATTGCTTGACCCCCGGACAACTGTGAGGAGGATGGTACTATGAATAGAAATTAAGAGTGAAACAGAAAAAAAAAGTTTAGTAAAGTTTAGGAAAGGAAGAAATCACTTTGGGACACGTTGAGCTTGAGATACCAGTGAGCTTAGTGACTACTTAATGCCAACAGGAAATTACCAGTGCTGGACAGGAACCGGAGCACAAGATCAAGGCTGGAGACATTAATACAAGAGTCATTCCTAAGAAGGCAGTAGTGCCAGGAGAGAAGAGAGAGAAAATGACTGTGGGGTCAAATGTCTGAGAATTCTCGTATTTATAGAACAGGGGGATAAAGTACAGCCAGAAATAACATCAAAGAAGTCATGGGTCTAGTATCAGGAGAAGGCCATGCGACAATAAGGTGACAGAAAGGGTACAGTTGCTGACACCAGTACGACAAAGGCATGGAGGGTGAGGAAGACTAGTGGAAAGGAATGAAGTTATAGGCAGCGGTAGAGGACAAAAATCAACCTCCTGGTACTCGTCTTCTCCTGCAAGAAGCTGAAGGGCCTGAGTAGGTGAGACTCGGCCATGGAGGACACAGCTAGTACCCAAAGGCAACTAAAGATTCCAAAGACGTAAGCCCTCCCCTCCCGTGACCTTCAGCCTTAAGCTTGGAAGGATGCTGTGAGCTCAGTCCAAACCACTGCCCCACGTCCAAGGCTAAGCTCTTCTCTGAAGCATCAAACGCCTCCTCTATGGCTAACGCTCCACACACCCCAGGGTCCCTCAATGCACACATCAAACCAGTTGGTATACTTCACACTCTCGGCTTGATGTTAGCATGACCCAGAACCTTCTGGCATCAGTGAGTACCAAATGGACAGTGTTATAACTGTTTCTATTTGGGGCAACAAATCGTGTGCAATATTACATTAACTTCAAAATGATGACATTTGGAGTCTAGCAGCAAATTGATTCCTCAGACACAGAGTGAATTTTACTTGCCATTATTACCTTAGTGGGGATCCAGAAAGGCTATAATAAATAATATAATCACATTATATTTATTCACCCTTGATCCACCCTTTAGGACATTAACTAGCCTTTAGAACATTAACTGGAGAAGGGAGAATTATTACTACGAAGACATAGGAGAGACTTAAAGGGGGAGGGGACTAGTGAGAAGGAGCAGGATGTCTTTTAGCAAAGGCAAGTTCATAATGAGCTCTTTTTAAAATAAAAGCTACTCAGGTTTGAAACGGGGCTCCCCTAGAAATAAGGTAGGAGTCCCTTCACTTCTCCAAGGCTGTAATAATGGGTTAGTCATGTATGACAGCCTGCATAATAGTTACTGTAGTCTAGGAGACTCTAGATAGCCTTCTCATGATTTATACAATATCACTTGGAAAAGCATCCTGCTTCACCAGGGAAAGTGTTCTAGAGAATCAGGGTTCTTGATGGCCTTCGGAGAATCCACTTCAAGTACACTTTCAGGTTGCTACTCAGATGAAATCTACCAGCCCCAGAATGTAACTCTTAAGATTTTAGAAAAACTTGAGCCCAGAAGTCACTAACAGCCAAATCTATACTATGCTGGATGTGTATTATATTGGAGATCATATTTCATGTACTTTCTCTCCCCTCCTCACTTAATGGAATAATGTTTTTACAGATTGTTCAAAACTGTTTACTAGCTATCTCTTTTCAGAGCCCTCTGGGCAATCTCAACTCTTGGGAAAAGAGTGATATCTTATTCATTTTTTGTAGAAAGTATCCATGTGTGTATATATGTATATGTGTATGTGTGTGTATGCATATACCAAGCTAGCTCACGCACACCAGCCCCGTGTATACAGGCCAGTCTGAGCATCTGACCCAGCTCTTTAAATTGTGAGCATCTTGACAGCAGGGCTTGCCTTTCTCATCTCTGGGTCCAAAAATACTACTAATAATAATAATCAAAATGCTAGGATGATAGACAGACACACAAAGTATATCCACAGTATTGAATTAACCAACTCATGTCTAGGAATGTCTTAATGGTCATGCATCGCTTTTTCTTTTTTTCTTTTTAAACAAGTATCTGACTGTTTACCCAACCCTTCTAATCTCAGAGACATAGTGGGTGCTGTAGGGTTACTGTAAGTCACAGCCAACTCGACAGCACTGGGTTTGGTTTGGGGATTTGGGTTAACCTCCAGATGCTCACAGATCGTGGCTGCACTCACAGCCCAGTGGAGGTACTCATCACCACCAGACAGCAGCAAGTAGTGACTGACCAAGGGGTGCAGCATAACAAGAGTCCTCACCCTTGCCTCAAGGTGGGCCCATGTTTGGAACAGTCTGCTCCAGAGCACAATGTGGGGTCGGGCTGAGGCCAGCCAAGGCCATATCCCTGCTGCGTGCCTTTTCCTGAGAGCAATGGCTTTCAAACTGGGGTTCCGAGATCAACAATATCAGCATTACCTGGGAACCACTTAGGAATGTAGATCTCAAGCCCCAGCCCAGACCTGTTCAAATCAGTAAATGCACCCAGCAACCTCTGGCCTAAGCCAGCCCTCCTGCTGGTCCATACAGATGCTTGAGTTTACGATTCACCATCTTAGAGCAGTACTCAGTACAAGTACTTTCACAGGGCTCCCCATCACAGGCTCTACCTCCGAGAAACCCAGCCTAAGACACAAAAGTTCACATTAAGGAAAAAAGAAAAAAAAAGTCTGTTTCTTCCAGCATCTCTTAATATCTGCTTCTTTCCCACAGCAGGGAAGCAATCCACTTGGTCGAGAAGAGCTACTGGCCAACTTAAACAGTAGCCAGGTGTCATGGATTCAATCATGTCCCCCCAAAACTGTGTGTAGCAGTTTGGCTAGACCACAATCCCTGGTGTTGTGTGATGCTCCCATATGCTGTAAACTCTGCCTCTGCGATGTTAATGAGGGAGAAGGGGCAGCAGTTGGGTTGGGTCTCACTGTGTAAAACTGTATTGTGCCTTGAGGCGATCTCTTGAGATACAAAGGTAAGAAGCTAGCAGAGAGATTTGGGGCCCTCACACCATCAAGAAAGATGCAGTGACAGGAGCAGAATTCGCCCTTTGGTAAGAACGCCAGGGTCCAAGCGCCTCTGAATCTCTCAGTCCAAGGAAAGATTGACAGCAAGGATCTTCCTCCAGAGCCAACAGAGAAAGACTTCCCCTGGAGCTGATGCCCTGAGTTTGGACTGTGACAGAATACAATTTCTCTTTTCAAAGCCATCCACTTGTGGTATTTCTGTTATTAGCAGCACTAGATGACTACGACACCAGGGTTGTTTCAACAGTTTACACTGACCTACCTCATGCATACTGGCCTGGGGACGGGGACCACTCCTGACATCCGACTCAGCTCTCTAGACTATATGACCCTTGAGATCAGAGTTGGCCATTTTCCCTTCTGTATCCCCTAGCCCTGGCACTGAGCTGGCTCCCCTCAGTGTCTACGGAATACAACTGAACGGAACAAACCCTGTCTGTCGAAACTGGCTACCATTTCTGAGACTCAGTGGCAAAATCCAGGCAATTAAGAACCCAAGAAACACTGCTTGCAACAAATTAATATAATGACCTTATAGACCTCATAGTTACATGTTGGCTATAATTGTTCAAGGATTTAATATGCAAGAGAAATTGGTTACAGATTCACCTGCTAGTCTTCTGAAGCCCCGAAGCCTGCCAATTAATAACCCTTGTAATTTTATCTCAGTCCGTGTAATTGCAGGTACCACCTTTGCTCATTTAACATATAATTCCTCAAAGCAGCTTTGCAGGCCTCGGACACCTGCTTCAGATATTCACGTTGTCTCCGTAGCCCAGAGAGACATTTTTTTTTTATTAAAGAATCAAGCTGAATGTGAAATAAAACAAACACAAAACAAAATCTCACTGCAAACCTGAGCTCTGCAAAGGAGATAGAAAAAAGTCATTTCCAACCTAGCACTAGGCTGGTGGCTCTCAAATTATCCATGTAGAAAATTGCCCAAACTTTTCTACCCAAACTGCATTTGTTTCTGATTTTGAACTAAGTTCCGTTCCTCATTTCTCTTCCTTTCTCCAAAGCTTCTATCTTTAGGAAATATGGAGTCCAAGTTCTATAATTTGCACTTCATTTGAACGCTAATGAAAAGAAATGCTCTTCCCCTTCAAACTATTTCCTCAGTCAATTAAACAAATCCTCTAAGTGGAGTGTGTGAAGTGATTTGTGTCCAAGAACTTAATTAGTACTTAATTCTGGAATTTGTGTCTTCTTAAGCCCACATTCTTTTAAGTTTCCACCAAGCTCAAAAAATGGCCCAGGTGTGGTCCCTCACCATAAGATCAAGGCAGAAGCAGATCTGAAGAAGTCAAGAGGAATAAAAGACCATCTGTGTGTTCAAAAAGGCAACAGCCTGCAGCCGCGGATTCCAGGCAGTCTTTTTGCCACCAACTAACATCCCTTTTGAAAGGGAAATGACATGCATAGAGTCATTTACTTACGTCAAAAAAATCATACTTGTCTTATTGCAAAACAAATACATGCTCGCTGTACAAAAAATGGAGAAAAACAATCCGCTACTAAGAGATAGCTACCCCTAACATTTTGGACTCTCCCTTGTTTTTTGTCTTCAGTCTACACTAGGTATATCGTATTGAAGACCATTCTTGGTGTATATTTACATGACATACAAAATACATCCCAAGCAGACACACAGTGTATCTGTGGTATTAAAATTTCAGGGAGGAGAATGGTAATTAGGGGGAAAAATGTCTAAAAGGCCCATCGTTGTCATCAAGTCATTCTGACTCATGGCGACCCCATGTACATAGAGTAGAACTGCTCTGTCATGTTTTCAAAGCTGTGACCAGAAACACATGGCCAGGCCTGTCTCCCAGGGCACCACCTCTGGGCGCGGTCAAATTGCCAACTTTCTGGTTAGTAGTGGACATCAAAGGCTCAAGGTAGGGGTCAGTAACAACAAAAAAAGGCAGAAAACATCATAGCAGATGCCTCTACTATGCACTTGGCTTGGCCAATCCTTTTCATGCGAAAACACGGCCAATACACATTTGAGCTACGGCTCGATATCAGACTGTTCAGTGAAAGCAAAAATGAAACAAATTTTATAACATCTGTTAATGGCCATATGTTCATCTTCCTTGTAAAAGGGATGTTTCCCCATGGTTTGGATCTCCAACAATCCAAGTTATTAGGGAGAGAAAAAGAAACAGATCCACTCATTGGCAAGCTGTAGTAGACTTCCTCGGCTTCCATATGCCTGTCTTTTAACTCTACTCTGCAGGACAGAAAGAAACATTGAAGAAGCCCGTCTTTTATCCTCAGCATTTCATGAAGTTTCCTCAGCTGTTTATTCAAAAATTCGTTTAAGCTTTGAAAGGCTGGGTGACTTCGGGCATATCATTATGGCATATTCAGAGATACAGCCTAGATTTGGCCCTCCAGTCAGTCCTCTTTCCAATCTCCCTTCTGGAAGTCACTTGGAAGTTTTGAAAATTTAGTTTCTCCAGCCCGAAAAGGTGAAGGTTGGACTCATTTCTAACCGGGATCTCCAATTCCAGGATCCCATATTACCAAGTAGCTAAGTATTTGGGTTCATGGGTCAAACATCAGGCTGTCAAAACCACTCAGTTACAGAAGAACAGCATTCTCCTGCTACTCTGCCTTCACACTGTGGAGGAAATACGCCCTCATGCTTAAGGTTTTGCCCACAGAGTCAAAGATTTATGGGAAGGAGGTGCTGACTTTGACTGTGAAAGTGCACATCTCACTTGGCCCCTTCCCAGAGCTTTTTCTCAAGTTTGTTCCCAACGCTGGACCTCCAGGGAGAAGAACCCTACATGGAAGGAGAAGATAAACATCCAACCCTTAACGAAGAGTGTTTTGTTTTTCTCCAGGCCATTGTCTTGCTTTGTAGCACTGAACAGCAGAGATGTATCAGCTTCCTAAGACCACAGCCTAATTCAAAGAAAGTTTCAAGAACTACCAGGCCTCATGGGATTTCTCATTAGAGTTTGAGTGTCTCCATACTGAAACAGCACACTCACTTTAGAAAGGACCACTGGGTGGCACGGTTTCAAACACATATGGCCCATTCTTTCTTTCCCTGCTGTCACCAACGTGTCAGGTTGTCTGGCTGTGGTGGCCTGTGTTTTGCTATGATGCTGGAAGTTACGTCAATAGTACTTCAAATACCAGCAAGGTCACCCACGAGGGAAAGGTGTCAGCAGAGCTTTCAGTCTATGACAGACTAGCAAAAAGGGCCGAAGTATCTACTCCCTAAATTAGCCGGTGAAAACCCGAGGTCACAACAGAATATTGTCAGCCACAGTGCCAGAAGATGAGCCCCTAGGTCGGAAAGGACTCAAAATACACATCAGCCACAACTATGGACTCCAACATACCAGTGACTGGGAAGATGACGAAAGACCAGGCAGTGTTTCATTCCATCAGCCAACAGGTCACTGTGAGTCAAAGTTGACTTGATGTCAACCAGAAACAACAAAGCTTCCCAGAAGGAGCCCCTGCCCATTGAGACACAAGCCCCGGTGCCGCAAGCTCTGCTGAGGCTACAAAGCAACGTGCACTTGGCAAGGCCTGCAAGACAGGCAGGCACATGTCTTCCATTCTGATTCATTATACAGCCAGGCTATGCTCTAATAAGCCTTTGTCAGCTTCCACCATGCAGGTCACCGCACCACACAGATGGTGCTGGGGCCCCAGATCTGAGGTGTCCTGGCAGTCTCCCCAGTGAAATGTGCTGCCCAAGTGGGAATCATTTTCATTTCACCTTAACTCCCTGGTTTAAAGGTAAGACCAGAACAAATCTTCTCTGACTTTGGACAGACAGTTTGGACCTTTCTCCTGACCAACAGACGGCTACAGTTTTCACAAAATCTACATGGACCAGAGAAAAAACCAAGAGTGTCTAAAATCAGAAATGCTAAGCACGTCTTAAAATCTGAAAGGAAAAAAATGCACAGAACCTACATGGCTAACAGAACAGGTGTGTGCACAGTTAGAATTTCTCAAGCTTTTGCATACAGCAGAAATGAAAGCTCCACATCCCTCTCTAAGCAAGAGAAGGGAGTGCCCAGGTTTCAAAGGACTGAAATCCTTGTTGCACTCTCCAGAATTCCTGAAGCCCAGAGGTTACAGGGTTGAAGAATCTCTGGTCAGTCTTAATTTTTATCTGCCCTCAGCAAGTTTTCTAAACAGACAACTCTGTCATGAATTTAAAACTCCTGACTATTTAAAACCCCTTCTACTACAGTTACCAGGAAAGACAACAGCTGGGTTTTTCCCCTAATAGTGAGCACGGTTGGGTGGCCAGGATGCTGCTGTTTTCAACCATGTGTATCTTTCCTTCCCAGTTTCCTCATGGTTCCTGCGTCCATTGCTAAGGATCCTGGTGTCTACCACTCAATTTTATAATTCATCTGAGATACTGTAAGTCACCTTAACTATGCAAACATGAAACTAAAATGCTACCATGTGGTATGTTTAATCGGATGTGATCTTATTCTTGACTTTGAGCGCTAACAAATTAAACAAAAGAAGAGATTCTCAAAAACCACGAAAGAAGAACACTAATGAGCTTCCATTTTGCTTTGATATGGTCTTCAGCTGACCTTTTACTGCAGAGACATGGTTCTTAATTGGAGGAGAGAGAAAATAGTGTCAAGAGCCTTCTCAGTTCCCCCTCAAAGATCTCAAGGGACTCATTTCCAACCCCCGAACTCCAGAACTGCCTGCTAGAATTCAGAGCAAAGGGGAAGCAAAAATCCAAAGCACCCACCACCAACCACTCTCCTGGGACCCTTCGCTCCATAGTGATGTAACCATCCACCTCATCACCTTAGATAAAGGCCTTAGGGACAGTTTTGATTCCTTTCTTTCCCTCAGGTCCCTTACCATGAGGTCAGCGGGGCTCTGTGACTGTGCCACACAAGCGTTTCTAGACACCATTCCTTCCTCTCCTCCACAAGTCACGGTCTTCATTCAGGCCCTCTATGTATCTCTGCTGGATCCCCAACCAGCCTCCCAGTGGGATTTCTGGTCCTCCCGTCTCTCCAGAGTGGTGGTTCTAAATCCCAGATGGGATCAGACAAGCCACAGCTTGGAAAATACAGGCAAAATTCTCATGACTAAAAAAGGAGGTTCACACAACCAAGCATGGCCACAAGGGCCAGCATGACCTGGCCCTAGATCGTGTGGAAGGCAAGAATTCGACTACTAAACCTTCCAGTGGAGATCATCACATTTGTTGCAGACACTGATACATGTCCACAAAGTCTGGTACAACAGCTCCTATTCCATGCAAACTCACTCTCTAAGATCAGTCAAAGAAGACAAGGTGACACGGATGGCTGGTGACCTAATGTCACACGGAAAGAAACAAACACCTAAACTTAAATAAAACCTCTTCCATTTAGGGATGAGAATCACACGTGGCACAGACACATAAACCACCAACAAGCTGCTCCTTTAAAAACAGAGCAATCAATCTGTTGTTAAGCCCACAACCAGTAGCACTATTAATCACACAGTTCTGGCAAGAGAATCCATTTCCCAATAAAAGTTTGAGTGGCAGAGAAAAGGCAGAGCCAACAATCAGGAAATAAACCATGCTTCCAAATGATCCAGGAGAAGCTGCTCTTCTGGCTGGCTGCTATCCCGCAGTCCTGCTGCTAGCATCAGACACACATAAATACACCTGCCACTCGGCTTCCCCCTCATATTTCCATCACTGCAGAGTGCTCTGTGGCTCTGTTCTGCACTTATTTTTCACTCGGTGCCAGGTTTGTGCACTTTGAACACAGATCTCTCCTGGAAATTAACTTGTTTCTTAAGTTCAGCCTCTATCTCTGTTTCCCAAACACCAAACCCACTGCTGTTGAGCCCATTTTAACCCACAGCAGCCCTACGAGACACAGAACTCCCCATATGGTTTCCAATTAGCACCTGGTGGATTTGAACTTCCAGTCTTTTGAGTAGCACCTGTACCCCTTAGCCATTATGCCTCGAGGGTTTCCATCTCTGGTTACTTACACGTAAAAACTGAACCACGGATGTCATATGGGTCCCAGAGGGCAGAAACACACCATGTGTGTCAGAGTAGAACCACGCTCCAGAGGGTTTTCAACGGCTGATATTGGGAGAAGTAGAGCACCAGGCCTTCCTTTGTACGTGTCTCTGGGCAGATCTGAACCTCCAACAATTTGGTTAGCCAAGCATAGTAACTATAATAACTTTATATACACAAGTTTATTTCTTGCTCACAAACAGTCCAGTGGTTGGGAACTGACCCATGCAGTGATTTCAAGGATGCCACTTCATGTCTTGAATGCCAACAAAGCCCTCAGATTTCTATACTTCAACCAGCAGAAGACAGAGAACAGGGAATCCCGACCCACAACAAAAGGTGTCCCTCAGGGTTCTATCCTACCATCACGCTCATTCAATGTGTATGCTGAGGAAATAATCTGAGAAGCTGAACTCTATGAAGAACAGTACATCGGGACTGGAGGAAGACTCATTAACAACTTGCAACACGCAGATGACGCAACCTCACTTGCTGAAAATGCAGAAGACTTGAAGAACCTATTAATGAAGATCAAAGACCACAGCCTTCAATGTGGAATTCACCCCAACATAAAAAACATCCAGAAACAAACCAATAAGCAACATCATGATGCCAAGTGCCGTCGAGTCGGATCCATCATGAAAAATGAAGAAAATATTGAAGTTGTCAAGAATTTCACTTTACTTGAATCTACAATCAACACTCACGGAAGCCATGGCCAAGAAATTAAGCAATGCATTACATTGGGCAAATCTGCTGCAAAAGACCTATTTAAAGTATTCAAAAGCAAATATGTCACTTTGAGGACTAAAACACACCTGACCCAATACATGATAGTATCATATGCATGAAAAACCTGGATAATGAATAGGGACAGAAGGAGGGTGTCTCTGAATTATGGTGTTGGAAAATACTGAATATACCATGAGCTGCCAAAAGAATCAATAAATCTGTCTTAGAAGAAGTACAGCCAGAATTCTCCTTAGATGAGAGGATAGTGAGACTTCATCCAAGTTGCTCTGGACATGTTATCAAAAGGACTCATTCCCTGGAAGACATCATGCTAGGTAAACTAGACGTTAGCAAAAAAAAGGGGGAAGACCCACAACGAGATGGATTGACAGAACGGTGGCAACAAGAGGCTCAAAGAGCAATGAACGTGAGGATGTCACAAGACTGGGCCATTGTGAAACCAGACAGTTTCATTCTGTCATACATAGGGTTGCTATGCATTGGAACTGACTCAAAAGCACCTAACATGAGTCACCATCACCCACACATGGAGCTGCCAGGAGTCAGAATCCACTGCATGGCGATGGGTTTGGTTTGGTCCTGGGTCTGAGATCATTATTTGGCTACCTTCCTTTCACAGGTCTTCTGGTGCTAAATCTGTCCAGACATTAACTGTCCATCAAAAAAAATTACTGCTTCTCCTTCTATAGTGTGGTATTGTCACTGGAAGATGGCCGCACAACCTGGAACTGCAATTACCAGCCTTTTTTCCATGCAAATAACACCATGTGACTAGCTGTCACCAATGGAACGTGAGTAGTACACGAGTCACCATGAGTCAGAGTCAACTCTATTACAACTGGTTACCATTCGTTAGAGCAGCTAGTGTTAACCCTAACGTGCCATCCTTGCGCTCCAGGCATAAATCCAATTTAGTCATTATATATGATTTGGAATGTTAATACTTAAAATTTTAAGTGAAACTGACTTGAAATTGTTCTGCTCTGGTACTATCCTCCTTCGTTGTGGTCCAATTGACACAAATTTCACACTAAGCTCTACAAAACAACATGAGTGGCTTTCCTCTTGAACAATTTGTACAAGGAAAGGATTATCAGTTGAATTTCTGGGCCTTATGATTTCTGAAGGTGGAGGAAGTATTTCCCACTATTTCAATTTCTTCAGCAATAACTGTTCTAGTCAAGTTTTCCATTTACTAACTGACCAACTTTGGAAATAGAATTTCATGTTATTTTCATAAATCATTCATTTCAAAGTAGTTTTCATATTAATCCATGTATTAATTCACACTGATTCATCCAAGTTGCTTCTGATGTCTAATTTGCTTCTGTATCTGTAGTTATTTTGTGTCTTCTCTCTTGTTCCCTTGATCAATCTTATTATAAGCTTGTCCAGCTTTGTAATCTTTTCAAGAAACAAGCAATTTGTCCAATCATTACTATTTTTCCATTCATTTACTGATTTCTACTGTCTCAATTATCTCAACCTTTCTTGTATGACCTGACTGATGTCAGTTATTAAAAACTCCAAAACCAACTTTCTGGCCTAGAATAAGATCAATTTTCATGAAAATTTCATCTGTCCTCAAACTAATGCACATTTAGTATTTTCTGAGTACAAGCTTATTAGTCATGTTATTCAAATCTTTTATATCCACCCTGATTTTTACCTGTTTGATCTGTTTTCAAGAAGAATATATTAAAATCACTATGTACAATGGTAGATTTAGCTCCTTATTACTATAATTCTGTCAATTATGTTTTTATATGGCTTCAGGCCATGTTGCTGGGTTTATTTGCTCATGACTATTATATTTTCTTGGAATATTATAGCATTTCCAGTGTCATCTTGTTTGACATCTTTTGATTTTATTTTTGGCCTTAAATTCTATTTCATCTGATATTGAAATTGCTAGCTTAGTGTTACTTTGGTTATTTTCCTGGAATACTATTTTTTATTCCTTTTTTTCCAAACTTATCATTCTGTGCTTTTGTTTACAAGACTTTCCAAAAAGCATATACTACTAGATCACTTTTTAAATTCACTCCTAATTGTCTCTGTCTTGACTAGTGATCTGAACCTACTACATTATAATCACTGACAATGTAGGTCTGAATTTTTCATCCTACTGGGTGCTTCCTGTTTACTGTGCTTTCTTTCTACTTCTCCATCTTCTCCTCAGTGCATCAAAATGCTTTTTTTTTTTTTTTCTGGTACTAGTTTAAAACTTACAAATTATATTTTGATAACTTTTGTGATTATTGTAACTTAAGTAAAACTCAAAATCATGCTTACTTCTCATATTAACATCTAAAGCTTATCCACGGCACAGGCAGGAGCCCTGGGGATGCAATGCTACCCATTTGGCTGCATAAAAAGGTCAATGGTTCAAACCCACTAACCGCTCCATGGGAGAAAAGATATGGTAGCCTGCACCTATAAAGACTAGTGTCTAGAAAATGCTATGGGGCAGTTTGACTCTGTCACATAGGGTCACTATGAATTAGAATCAACTCAGCTACCCACAATAACAACAGCATGGCAACGTCCTCCCCACGAGGAGACAGCTCCCTGTACTGCTTACCCCTGCCTCAGAGTTTTCACATATTTACAGACAATTCATTGTTCCGAGTTTGTATTGTCTAGAAATTCAGTTCCAATGAGTTATCAGTCCTTCACCCCAGTTTTTCCCAGTGTATCCAAAACCCTGAGCAAAGGCAACGGGCCCACACATCATGCCTTATCACACTGTTGGAACCAGAATTTTCCTTCTTCTGATTTATTCATTTTTGGTTGGTGTCTTCAAGAAGATTATTTTGAAATACTTTCCAAGATTATAACTTATGCACCACACAATTCAAATTTTAAGTGTACAATCCAGTGATGATTATTATGTCTACAGAGCTGTGTAACCATCAACAAAATCCAGTTTGAGAGCATTTCCATCACCCGAGAAATAATCCCTGTTCCCCCGTCAGTCTCAGACAACCACTAAATCTACTTTCTATCTCTCTAGATTCGCCTTTCCTGGACAGTTCATACAAATGGAGTCATATAATTTAAAAAAAGAAAACGCTATCACCAAATCAGCTCTGACTCATAGCAACCCTATAGGACAAAGGAGAAGTGCCCCTACCGAGTTTCCAAGGAGTGCCTGAGAGATCTGAATTGCCAATCTTTTGGTCAACAACTGTAGTCCTTAACCACTACAACACCAGGGTTTCTGAGTCATATTAATATATGGTCTTTCTTTAATCTGGTTTCTTTCACTTAGCATAACTTCTTTTAGGTTCTTCCACATTGTTACTTGTGTCAGGACATTTTACTTTATTGATTAATAGTTATTGTATTGTATGCCTAGATCATATTTTGCTTATCCATTTATCAACTAGTGAACATTTGGAATGTTTCCACTTTCGCATATGCATGGATTGAATTGTGTCCCCCAAGAAATGTGTGTAGCCATTTGGCTGGGCCACAGTTCCTAGTATTGTGTTGTTGTCCTCTATTCTGTGATTTTCTTATGTTGTAAATCCTAATCTCTGCCTTTGATTAAAAAGTTAAGAAGATTAAGATGAGACTGTAACACCTTGACTCAATGTAAAGGGAGTTTCCCTGGGGTGTGGCTTGTACTACCTTTAATCATCTTCTACAAGAGATAAAAGGACAAGGAACTAAGCCGACAGTTGGGAACCTCATACCATCAAGAAATCAGAATCGAGAGTAGAGCACATTCTTCAGAGCTGAGATGCCCTCAGATGAAGGGAAGACGGATGATGAGGCCCTTCCTCTGGAGCCAACAGACAGAGAAAGCCCTCCTCCAGAGCCAGCACCCAGAATTCGGACTTCTAGCCTACTGGACTGTGAGAGAATAAACTTTCCTTTGTTAAAGCCATCCACCTGTGATATTTCTGTTACAGTAGCACTAGATGACAAATCCAAGTCTTTTTGTAGACTAAGTTTTCATTTTTACTGGGTAGATATCTAGGAGCAGAATTGCTGGGACACATCACAGATTGAATTATGTACCCTCAAAAATATATATCAATATCACTGGTCCATGATTCCCAGTAGTGTATGATTTTTCTCATGTGCTGTGAATCCTGCCTATATGATGTCAATGAAAGAGAACAGATAGCAGCTGGGTCAGTGAGGAGAGACTCCATCTACAAGCTTGGATTGTGTTGAGGCAATCTCTTGGGACATAAAAGAAAGAAGTGAGCAGAGAGAGGGGGATCACACACCACCAGGAAAGAGGTGTTGGAAGCAGAGCCCATCCTTTGGACTCAAGGTCCCTATGCCTGAGAAGCTTCCAGTCCAGGGAATGACTGACAACAAGGACTTTCCATCAGAGTCCACAGAAAAAGTCTTCCTCTGGAGCTGATGTCTTGAATTTGGACTTCACCCCTTACTGTAAAGAAAGAAATTTCTCTTTGCTAAAACCATCCACTTCCAGTATTGCTGTTACAGCAGCTCTAGATGACTAAGACAGGACATAAGGTAAATATATGTTTAACCTTTCTGAGAAGCTGCTGAACTAATTTTCCAAAGTGGTTTCATCATTTTACATACCTGCCAGTCATGCATAAGGGTTCTAGTTTCTCCACATCCTTGCTAACACTTACTATAAATCTGTTGTTTTTTTTTTTAAATCACATCCATGCTAGTAGGTACATTTATTATTTTTATAATTAGAATAGATACTTTGATCAGCATGTAAAATTTGGGTATATATGTTACGATCTTTATTAAGTTGAAGGAAAAAGGACCACAAAATATCACACCAAAATAACAAATACAGCTGCCTCAGGAGTGATATTATGGACATTTCGTCTTTCTACATAGTTGTATCTTTAACAAGAAACAGGAATTTATTTTTTTAGCAGAAAAATTAACCTTAATAACATGATAGTTTAAGATGTGTTGCAGCTAGTATAACCTTATTTTACCCTCCTTAACATTCTCCAGCAATGGCAACTAGATACCAAAGTCCAGAAACATCTCGATTCCTTACAAGCTTCCTGTGATCATTCAGGTTCTCCCAATCTCAAGTTTAGCTGTTCACACCAAACTCTGCAAGGCTCACAATATTCAAGTCCTTTGAGTGTAACTAGTGAATCCAGAGGTGACTTCATCATATGTAACTGTAAACACCATTTGGACAGCACCTCCACTGGAAATCTTGCCAGAAATAATCTTTTCTATTCATCTGGCAGGTATTAATTGAACATCAACTGTGCTTACAGCACCCTCAAGTTTACAATCTTGTAATAAACCACGTACCAGAAGTTTAGGGTGCTAATAGCCCTACCGTACAAACACATAGAGGAGTCAGTAGCAGCTTGGAAGGGGATTTTTTTTTCCCCTCAAGTAGAGAGATCAAAGACTTTTAAAAAACAGTCACCTGAGAGTTTGCCGTAGTCACTCACGAGTTGAAGTTTCAGTTGGCTAGGGATATAGAACCCAGGGTTCTTTAAAATAAAAAAGTAAACCCATTGCCACTAAGTCAATTCCAATTCATAGAGATTCCCTAGGACAAAGCAGAGCTGCTCAACAAGGTTTCAAGGAGTAGCTGGTGGATTCCAACAGTTGACCTTTTGGCTAGTAGCCAAGCTGTTAACCACTGCACCATCAGGGATTATGTTACTGCCTAGGACAAGGAGCTGGGGGCAAGCCCAATGGAGAGCTCTTCCTCCCCTGCACCCAGCTTCCCTCTCAGTCTCTACCAAACTTCCTCTTGCCTCCCTCCAGGTTCCCAACAAAATTATTCAATATAACCCAGAAAGCTTAGTGTTTATTACCCCTGCTGTTTTTAGCTACCATTGAGCCAGCTTTTACTCATGACAACCTCATACTGAATGGAACAAAGTGGTACCTAATCCCACACCACTCAATGATCTGTTGTGGATTTGACCATTGTGATCCACAGGGTTTTCATTGGTAGATCACCAGGTCTTCTTCTCTAGTCTGTCTCAGTTTGGGAGTTCCACTGAAATCTGTTCAACATTTACAGCAACATGTACATCTCTAGTGAGAGACTGTAGGTGGCTGCACTCAAGGTAGACTGGTGAGAGCTGAATTTGGGTCTCCCACACAGACAGGGAAGATTCTACCAACGAACCAATACTGCTCTTCCCCAACAAAGGCCAGTTACCTTTCTTTAAATGGATAATTCAGATGACTGTCAGTCCACAAGCAGCTAGGAGGGGTGCCTACTAACTCACCTTGTCCAAAATGAAAACAAAATGAAGTTGTAACCAGAGTTTTGTTCATTCTCCACCATGACTTAGTATTTGCAAGCCCTACAACCTTTTAAGGACACATCAGTATACAAAACAATGCTTTAACTGCACATTACATGGCACCAACCTGTGCTAAAAATCACACCTTGTTGAATCACTTCAGAAATGACTTTCATATCAAGAACTAAAGCAAAACCTTCAGCTAGAGGGGGTTGTGTTATTTGGCCTGATGAATTATTTCCACTCAGTAATAGGGAGTCATCCAAGCCACCATGCGTGAATTACTAATTTTCAAAAGACCAAAAAAATAATAAAGTACATTCAACCTTAAAACCATTCTGAACATAATCTCCCTTTGAGAATTCTGAAATGCCTGGAAACACTTTAAATTTCTGAATAAAGACCACAATTCTAGGTTGTCACATCCATACAAACTTACTCAATAAAACCCGGCAGGCTTAGCGCTTACTAATCCTACTGTTCTAAGCTAAAAAGAATTGTTCTTCTAATAGTAAATGTAGGTAAATCCTGCCCGAGTTAGGAACACAAGATGTGCCTATTAAGGAATGGGCCTGGCTTTATTTTAATCTTTCCAAGTTTATTTCACATAATAAAATTCATCCTATATAGACATATGGCTTTACAAATCCTGACAAACACAAACGCTGGCAAGTACCACCACAATCAAAACACAGAATATTCACATCACTGCCCAATGTTCTGTCCTGCCTCTCTGTAGTTAAACTCTCATCCCTTCCCATAATTCTTGGCAACCATTGATCCAATCTCTGCCCCTATAGTTTTGCCTTTCCCAGAATGCCATATAAATGGAGTTGCATAGCACTGTAACTTTCAAGTCTGGGTTCTTTCACTTAGCATATGACCTATTAAGAGCTATCCATGTTGTTGCATGGTTTTTCTTTTTTAACTAAAGTAGAACTTGGATATACAAATGAACACCGGTTGCTCCACATCAGAGTCCCTGGGTGGTGCAAATGATCAAGTGTTCCGTTGATAACTGGAAGTTTGGAGGTTTGAGTCTACCCAGAGATGCCGCAGAAGATCTGGTGATCTTCTGAAAAATGAGTCACTGCGAACTCTGTGGAGCACAGCTCTACTCTGATACACACGGAATCACCACGAATCAAGTCAACTCAACCACAACTGGATGGTTGGTTTATGATTTTGTCTTACTTTGGACTCTTCGGCCTCATTGTTATTATTCAAATCATTGTGAAATTCCTTTTACGATACCTTCTTCCTCATAAATGAAAATCCTATAGTGTAGTGGTTGAGTGCTACAGCTGCTAGTAAAAGATTAGCAGTTCAAATCCACTAGGCACTCCCTAGAAACTCTACAGGGCAGTTCTACTGTCTCCTATAGGGTCACTATGAGTTGGAATCGACTTCATGGCAACAAGTTTGGGTTTTTTTTGTTGGTGGTGGTTTATTTTCTTCCTCATATGTCAAAACTGGGGGCAAATCTTCACCTTTGAGAAACGTACCATGTTTCAAAAGGGGAAGAGGTCTCTAAACTACTAGCTTTTCTCAAGGACACAAACTCTGGCCTATGGAATTCAGCAATTCCGGCACTGACCACAAGGCAGAGTACATGGTAGGGACACAAAATCTGTCCATTAAGTTCACCTGAGCTGCTATACGATTAGGGTCAACTTGGATCATTCTGTCTTAGGTCAAAAATGAAACAATCTCACTGGGCTAATTGCTCAATTATTGACAGATACTGTTTTGATTTATTTTGTGTTGCACTCTCTCTCTCTCTGTCTCTTTCTCTCTCTGTCTCTCTCTCTCTCTGTCTCTCTCTCTCTCTCTGTCTCTCTCTCTCTCTCTCTGTGTAAACTGGCTCTAAAGTATTTCCAAAAGTGGAGCTTTCAAATGTGGCCTGGGCAAAGGAATTTTTCAGATTTTTCAAGCCTAAAGTTAGCTCTTTTGAAGGGCACCATGTATTCTGATAGATAAGGTACTGAGGACAACCTGCTCAGATGTGTTCTTCTGTGTCTTTTTCCAAAGTTACCAGAGGGAGAGAGAGAGAGAGGCTAAGGCTTCACAGCAGTCATTTATGGCCAGGAGCTTCCTCTCATTACCTGTCTAACACCACACATCATTCTAGATAAAGATAAAGCAACTGACACCAGCATATACGAGGCTAAATCAGATAAATTAATTTAATAAAAAAAAATGAAGACTCACTAAGAGCTATGTGGGATTCTACCAAGAGGAATAATTCATAACTGATTACAATACCACAACAGGGGATGATAACAGGCAATACCGACAGAATCTTTGAAGCTATTTTGACAGAAAACTTTCCCAATATCATTAAAGACAAGAAGATATCTAACCAAGATGCCCATCAAACTTCATACAACGTAGAACTCAAAAGAAAGAAGCCAAGACATGTAATCAAACTTAACAAAACTTAAGGAATTTCTTTTAAAGACAACTAGGCTTAACTGGAAACCACAGTTGCAAGAATGCAATGGGATAACACACACAAAGCCTTAAAGGAAATAAAGTGCCAATTAAGAATTATACATCCTACAAAAGTGCCTGTCAAATATGATGGCAAAATCAGGACATTCTCAGATAAACAGAAGTTTAGAGACTTTGTAAAATCCAAACAGAAATTATAAGAAATACTGACAGAAGTTCTTTGTTCAGAAAATCAGTAACTTCAGATACAAGATCTGAAAATTAAGTTTGCAAATTCATAATAGAAGAAGTGCCACATACCTCACTGCCACATACCAGTACAGTCACCTTCGAAGTACTCCCCTAGGGAAGCTGTGCACTGATGCCAGTGCCTAGTCCAGCCTCAAAGCAATTTTGGAACTCTTTCTGGCATGGCATCAGAGGCATTGTCGTGTTACCCTTGATGCCCTGAATGCCATTAAAATGTCTTTCTTTCAATAATTCCTTTCTCTTCGGGTAAAGAAAAACTCATTGGGGGCTAGATTGGGTGAGTAGGGAGGGTGTTCCAATACACTGATTTGTTTACTAGCTAAAAACTCCCTCACAGACAGCTATATAATTAAGTTCACAAACTTGCCACCATGCCACCATGCACTTTCTGGCCATTCCAGAAAGAGTTCCAAAACTGTTTTGAAGGATGAATTAGCTGCTGGCATAAGTGCCTAGCTTGCCAAGACGAGTACTTTGAAGGTGACCATAGTGATATTCAGCAATGAGGTATGTAGCACTTAGAACAATTAAGTTTGTGGACTGAATTGTCAGGGTTGGAATGCTCAAGAATACAGTGCAGGTCAGAACATTCAGATACCAACATGGATAGGGAATGCACAAAAATAAATCAAGGCTAAAACACTATAAATAGGGAACCAGATCTGAGTATGTAAATAATGGTAATACAATATCAAAAGAGGGACAAATTAATGTACTCATAGACCTCTCAAATGAAGAAGAAGTCAAGGTGGTACAAAGAAATTAAAGACTGACTTAAACTTAGACCATTAAGGGTAAATATCAAGGTAACCACAAAGAAAATTAACAGTCCTACACATCGAAATAAGAAACAAAATCAAGAAATCTCAGCAGATAGAAACCCAGAAATAATAAAAAGAATGACAAGAAAACCCATAAAGAAAAAGGACTCAGCACAGAAAATTAAATGGAACAAAGAAACTGTCAACAATTCACAAAAAAGGCACCAAAACAACAGTGCTAAATTCAAACCCATCAATAATTATATTGATTCTAAATAAGTTAAATGCACCAATAAAGAGACAAAGTGTAGCAAAAAAGATTAAAAAAGCACAGTCCATCTACATGCTGCCTAAAATGAATGAACAACCAACATCATCAGACACTTGAGAGGGAGAGAGCAATACAAAATGAAGAGCTGGGCTGATCTAATAGAACTGACCCCAGGGGAAACAGAGATAATCCAGAAAGAGATAAGAATTTTCAAACAATGCCTGGGAAACGGTATTATAAACTGAAACAAGAAAAAGTTGCAATCTTTTTAAAAAAGCAATCAGAGAACCAAACAGAATGAGTTTGTAGAAATTAAGAATATGACTGCTAAAACAAAATATTCAACAAAAAAGCTAGAAGAAAATCTCCCAGAATATTAAATAACAAAAGAAAAAGCATTCAGAATATTAAAAAATGTTAAAAAAAAACCATTAAGAATATTAAACTATGAAAGAAAAGAGACATATGAAGATTAATTAATGAAGCAAATATCCATCTATTAGGAATTTCAAGAGAAATAATAGAGACAGTAATGAGGAAGAAATAATCACAAAATACTTTAAACTACATTTCACATAACTGAAGACAGAAATAATATTAAACAAGCCCACCAAGTACCATACATGATTACTGGAAAATGCCATAAACAGAACTTCCGAAATCTTCTAGGGGGCTGTGTGTTATCAAAAGGGTGTAGGACACAACAAAACAGATTATTCATAAAGTAATGAGAATTTTAAGTGATGAAAATTTTAGCAATACTGAATATTAAGAGACACCTAAACATATTTTTAAATGTCAAAGAGAACACTAATTTGAAGTTCAATTTCTAGAATCAGGCACACATGCAAACACACATATATATCAAGTTTAAGTATATAATATTTTTCCACCCTCAAAAACAAAGAGTTTGCCACAAACCTACCCTTCCATTAGAATTACTTAGAAATACACTGAAACAAAATGAAAAGGGGACGCCCACAAAAAAGAAAACAGCAGAGCCTATAGAAAGAATTCCAGGAAAGCAAGAAACAGAAAGCCCAGGAAGACAACAGCAGAGCAACAGGCCCACAAGGAAGGTAGTAGGTATCACAGAACTGCACAAAATGTAATTGAACATCTGGGAGATACTAGTGATGTGCAGAAGACAGCATCTGCTTCTTCCACCAACAAGAAAAATGAAAGGCAATTAGAAAACAAAAAGTTGTACAAGAAAGTAAAGTTTCACTACAGATGCCAGGATTCTAGCAATGGACAGAATGGAAAGGAAAGCAATTTCTTGTGACCTTGCTGGGCACTTGGAACCCTGGAGTGGCACAATTCTAAAAGCAAAGGCTTACATGCTTCTCTTGACCTGATTCTCCCAAAAAACAAAGTACAAGATTAAGAGTAGCTGGGAAGTCAATTTATTTTAAGAACAGATTCTAGGTGACAGGAGGAACAGTTGTTATTATTAGGTGTGGTCAAGTCAATCTAAACTTAGTGTCCCTTTTGACAGAGTAGAGCTGCTCCATAGGTTTCCTAGGCTATAATTCTTACGCGAGTAAATCTCCAGGTCTTTCTCCCATGAAGCTGTTGTGTAGATTTGAACCTCCAACCTTCCGGTTAGCAGCTGAGTACTTAACCATTGTACTACTAGGGCTCCTCCACAGGAGTAATGGACTGAGAAAAGAGGAGCATGGAAAGAGGACAAGCCCTATGGAGCTGATCACCACTTTGGGAAACTGGAATTGCAACCCACTAGGGGCTCTCTGAGAAGTATCTTATCAGACTACCCCATGGACCTGGCATTTCCAAATGTGTGCATGTCTCAGAAGGGCTTAGCAGGAGTCTTCCCAGGCACCAGCAGCAGGGAAGCCCCAAAACAGAAATCAGACATATATAGTACACTATTTAGAAGTGTACTGTCCATGCACATGTAACATTTTATGACCATAATTGCATAAATGACAGACAAATACTATACAGACATGAATGCTCTCACCAAATAATTTCAGTTCTCAGCTTTCCAAATATATCATGAGCTCATGTTTTCAGCTCTTTCATAACTGAGTTACTATTATGTGCCATTGAGTCAATTCTGACTTGTAAAGATCCATCTCACAGAGTAGAATGGCCCCATAGGGTTTGCTAGGCTGTAATTTTCACAGGAAGAGATCACCAGGTCTTTTCCCTCATAGAACAGCTGGGGGGTTCCCACTTCTGACCCTTTATATTTGAGTAAGACCATTTCACTAGTTTGGGCCAATAAATTAATGGGAAAATGATACCTCGTTTCCATCCCAGCATGTTTAAATGCTGATGCATGACCTCCCAGAGCTTTCCTTCCCTCTGTGATACCTGCAGAGCTGTCTTTGCCTTTCCTCTGCCATAAGTGTGCAGTGACATTATAAGCGATAACTACTCCACCATTATGGATCTTTGATTAACAAGAACCCAGAGAAGAGGTGCCAGTCCACCATAACAGACATGGGAATGAAACAAAAATAAATCTTTTTGGTTTAAAGACAGTGGCACTTGGGGGTTGTTTGTTACTGCAGACTAACCTAACCCATTCAGACTGAAACAATGGGGAAATGCTTTACAATGACATGGGGGAAAACCAGCTGACAAAACTATACAAGCACAGGCACTATGACTACAACTGTACATGAAAAATAAAACCAACACATAGAGAAACGAAGTGACATAACACATCATGTGCAACAGTGTTTGCACTTGTTGATAAAATTCCAATAAATGCTCCTACATTTTCTTTCAAATTTTATTTATCAAAATAAATGTTAAAAGAAAACTGAGTAGAGGAAGAATGCCATACCTAGGAAAAAAGATTGGTGGGTATCACATTCTTTCTTTGTACAAACTATGAAGACTAAACTCCTGTACCTGTTCCACATCAACAGTGTGCACATCTTTTTGCAAGACAGGGGAACAGATGGGTTTTAAATACCCAAAGGCTTACAATTTTCATTAGCTTAAGGCTCTCTCAAAATTTCAAAATGTTTTCAGGGACCATGGGCTGTTTTTACCCCCTACTTCCAAGTCTCCCAATAAGTTGTATGGCTTTTGCTAAAAGGGCTTGTTTTTTCAAAAGAGAAAAGCATTTTAGAAAGTTCCATTTCCAGAATTCGACAAGAAGAATGGTACACACACACACATAGAGAGAGAGAGAGAGAGAGAGGGAGAAAGGGAGGGGGGGAGGGAGAGAGACAAAGAGAGCAAGCAAGGCCATTTTTATTTTAAGTCAATTCTAGGACCCATTTCTTGATTTGCTTCATGTTCTTCTAATCCATTTTCCAAAAAGAGCAGCCAGAAGAATCTTTTGGAAGTTGAATCAGGCCATGTGACTTCCTGTTCCAATGTCCCCGTGGCTTCCCATCCACTTAGGACTGAAATCTCAACTCCTACCCACAGCCTGTGATGTCCGCAGATCTAGCTCCTGCTCCACTCTTCTCCTGGCCCATCATACACCGGCCATGATGACCCTCCCCTCGGAGCTCACACATCACGCTTTCCTTCCACCTCAGGGACCCCTGCTTGCTGCTCTCTCATTCAGCAAAACTCCTCTCAGAGCTCTTTTCAAGACTTCTCCTTCCCCGTCTTTCAAGATTTCACCTAAATTTCACTTTATCAGAGAAGTTTTTCTCAACTAATGCCATCTAAAATGTGCACTACTGCCCTTATTCCCTTCCATCATCTTGTTTCCTTTGCTTAGAGAAGCCATCATAATCCCATCTTTTGTCTATTTATCTATTTGGGTGTTTACTGCCCATCATCTCTGCTATAGCAGAAACTCCAGAAGGACCTAGTCTATCTAGTTCATTGTTGTAGCTCCAGTATCTAGAACTCTTATCAGTCTAGCTGTAGTCAAGCCAACTCTAACTCATGGCAACCCCAAAGGTGTCAGTGTGCTCCACAGAGTTTTCTGTGGCTGATTTTTTGGAAGTAGATTGCCAGTGCTTTCTCCCAAGGACCCGCTGGATGGACTGTCTCCAACATTTTGGTTAGCAGCTGAGTGTATTAACTATTTTTACCACTCAGGGACTCATCACTGTCTAATAGGTGCTAATAATATGTGTAATGATAATATACACATGCATATGTGTGTATTTACATTCACAGGTGCACATGTGTGTACTGATAATATGTGTAATAAGAAGGGCTTTGAATGAGTTCTTCTTGGTTCAGTCATGACCAATTAAGCAAAACCAGAACAGACCCAAATTTTTAGTATTTGGGTGAATCAGAATGATAACTAGAACATGAAAAACTACAGGTCAAAGTCGTGCTAAAAACCTAATTGCTCTCTTGGAAAACAAGAGCAGCATGTGCTTTCCATAGAAACAAAATCTCTTGCTTGTCAGATTCTGAGCAGAGCCAGAAACAGCCCTGCCCTGTTCAAAATGGCACCAAGTGTGCTGCTCTGAATGTATGTTGCTCTCCATGGTCCTGACAGTGATTGAATCTCATGCCATCAGTCTCCGAAAACGGCTCACTACGCCTCTTCCAAGTCTCTCATCCTAGGGTTTCGATCTCTGATTTTTCCTGTTCTGGTTACCGTTCTGAGCACCCAAATTTGTAAAAACTCATGTCTGTTCCAGTTTCTTTCATTGACTGTGACTGAACTGGTTTAAGTGGGTTCATACCCCTGATCACAAGTGCTTAGTAATTGTCAAATGGATGATAAGAGATGGGGATGTGGACCCAGCTGTGAAAAGGACCTCTATAAATGTACACCAAGTTCAAAGACGATGTGAGCAGGTCATCGGGGGAGGTTTCCAAAGGGAGGAGTAAGCTTGAGTTGAGTCTCAAAGGAAGAATGTATGTAAAGTGTCACAGGCCAGGGAAACAAGGAAATACAAAGCCCTGACAGCCTAGCAAAGCTTGAAGAGTGGGAACAAGACCAGTGTGTGGACAGCTCAGTGGGCCATGAAGTCCAGAAATAGCCTCTCCCTCTGGGCATTTTGGAACTTATGCCCCCCTCCCATGCCAAAGTCTTGGAGAAAGAGCTTAGCCAGCTGCCTCTGCCCGGTCAGGGCCCAAGCCCACACCACCAAGGGGCCTGGCCTGCGCACCTTGCACTCTGGCTCCTGAGTGCTGTGCTGGCTGGCCTGTCATCAAGTATTTTCCCACCTAGTGATACCTTGTGGTTTTACCCTGTCACCTGCCATTAGCAGTTTCTCATACCAACTTTGAGAGGTCTATCACTATTATTATTTTTCAGCTTTACAGCTGAGGACTGAAAATCATGGAACCTAAGTGACTCATTAGTTAGTAACTGAACAGGATTAGAATTCAGCACTTGTGGCTGCAATCAAGACCAGGTACCTAGACCATAAAGTCCTATGGGGTCTGGACCAGTCTTCATGGTTGGCTTCCCCAAGGAAATTCTCCCTGCCCCCTAGCTGTGTGTGTCTCTCTCCCTCTTTCTCTTCCCCCTTTGGTCAGTCTCTCTCCTCTCTCTCTCTCTCTTTTTTCTTTTTTTTTTTTTTTTTCCTTCCTCTCTCTCTCCCCGAAAGCTCTCTGGCCTCTTTAGATCGGAAACTTTCCACAACCTGACTTTAGGAAGGGAGCAGAGTACCTGCATTCTCTTTTGGACACTATCTGAATGGCAAGGTCTATAAACTCCTTCCCTAGGAGACACTGGCAATTAAACAGCTTGTGAGGAAGGGCTGGCTGATCCCCAGAGTGACAGCACAGAAAAGGCCCTTGGGGACGGCCTCATGGTATCTGAGGCCTAATTCTCTGGCTGGAGCCTTGCTCTCTATTCTGACAGCTGGACTCCCCTCCTTCCAGGAGCTCCAGACAGAGGGGCTTCCTGAGCTCCTGGCCAGCTCCCCAGCCTCCAGCCCCAGCTCTGCCTGTGGAAGGCCAGAAGCAGGGCTGTGCCTGTCCAGAATACTAACAGGCCCTTCCAGATACACGGAGGCCAGACAGTCCTCGCAGCACCCCAGGGGCCCCGGCTGAAGGGGCTGCAATCAGTGCATCCTCACTGCCCTTCTGCAGGGGGCCAGAGGAGGCCCCAGCTCCCACTGCACACAGGCTGGTGGCGGAGGGGCCTGGAGGCACCAGGCTCACCTTCCAGACAGCATAAATCAGTCGGCGTGGCCTTGCAGCTCCCAGCGGTCCACCACACAGGCAGGCGACAGTCAGAATGAAGCCCTGAGGTAAATTTGGGGTAGATTAAATTAAAAAACAAGCTTCTAAACACCACGAGGCGTCAGCAACCATATATCTGTGTGCAGAAAGGCACATGGAAAAGCAGGCAAAGCCAGTTCTAGTTAAGTCACTGATGAGCACTCATCTCTCTAAGGGCTTCGTTCAGCCACAGCCACACATGGGGGTCCCGACTTACACGTGGGCCTGGGGGTCCCCGCTTAACGGGGCCAGGGAGTGGAGCCTTGAGAAAGGAGCTGGGTGATGGTGACGAGGACAGGAGTGGTGGCGTCAAAAAAGCCAAACTGCTCTGCTGCCTACAGGCTAGTGGCCTAACTTCACCTCTCTTTCCTCACTCAGAAAACAAAGTTAAATTACAGAAAGCATGTAGCATTTCAAAGCCTCAGTCTCCTAAACTGTAAAATGGGGATCCTAATGCCTACCTCATAGTTCCAATGTTAATACAATGAAATGCTAAGTGAGACAACATGGTGAAGCATCTTCCACATGACACAGCAGGTAGTAAGCTTGTTTTCAATCACTGAGTGCAGCTGCCCCACAAGCTCCACCCAACAACGGTAGCCGTGGCAACAATAAAGCTGACGATGATGCAGGAGAGTGAATGAACATCCACAGAGTATTATGAGTGTTAACACAGAGCACTCACTGTGGGTCAGGCACTGCCCGCTCTTCCAATCCTTAGGACAATTCTATGACAAGATGCCACCCATCCTGGATCCTAATTTGCAGCTAAAGAAGCAAAGAGGCACAGAGAGGCTGAGTAACTTGCCCAGGGTCACACAGTGAGTCCTCGACAGTGCTGGGATTCAAACTGGACAGTCAGGCCCTCCTGTGTATAAAAAGACTGCACTCTTGGCATGCAGAATCTGAGGACAGAGCGATCATTATTCTAACAGGGAGACACCTAAGCCCAGAGGGCAAGGGACATAGTTGGGGCACACCACCAGACAGTAACAAGACAGCTGAGCCCTGGCTAGCTCCTCAGAGCACAAAGCACGGGTGCCTTTGTGAGTCTAAGTGTCTCCCGCGAGACTTTGACAGCCTAAAATGTTTCTTCTTACGTGAAAATCAGCTCACATTAATATGCATGCAAGATACAGATAAGCGCAGTGCCCCAACTTCAAAAGACAAGAAGACCTCTAGGCTGTACCCTGAAGGACGCTTGCTAGCATTCTGTCTCACCCTGAGCTCCCTAGTACCCAGAAGCAGGTGCCAGAGTCAGCAGCACACGTACCCCCAGCCATGGAAAAAAGATCCAAGGGGCCTGAGGAGAAGCTGAAGTCTGGAACAGGATCATAGAACCACAGTTACCAAAACTAAGTATTTCATTTGCAGTTAAGCCCCTTGTGGGGTAGTTTACTTAAAGCCACGAGAGGCAACACAGGAAGAGGATCAAAAGCTCAGGCCCTGGATTCCGACAGCCAGAGATCCCAACCCAGCTGGGAGACAATGACCCAGTGACTCAACCTCACTGAGTCTCAATTTCCTCATCTGTAATGCCAGCCAGCCAAGTGCTGTCAAGTCGGATCCGAGAGATTAGTATTGTCATTAGTGCCAGAAAGTCAGTCCCCCAACTCACAACAACCCAAATACAACAGGTTCGGACTTCCGGGACTTACAAGGTTTTCACTGGCTAGTTTTTCAGAAGTAGTAGATCACCAGGCCTTTCTTCCTAGTCTTAGTCTAGAAGGTCCACTGAAACCAGTCAGCATTGTAAGCATCATGTAAATCACCACTGACAGATGGACAGCAGTTGATAATGAGGTACAGTGACCGTGAATTGAACCCCAAGTCTCCTACATAAAAGGTAAGCATTCTAGCACTGAATCACCGCTGAGATTATACTTGCTCCTAAGTCACAGAGTCATTTGGAAAACCACAGGTACTCTTATTTTATACCCATTGCCGTCAAATCAGGTCCGACTCACAGCGACCCTAGAGGTCAGAGTAGAACTGCCCCATAGAGTTTCCAAGGAGTGCCTGGCAGATTTGAACCGCTGACCTTCTGCTTAGCAGACGTAGCACTTAGCCCACTACACCACTAGGAGGATACAGGAAGCATTGCGGGGCACCCTGGAGGGGTTGGGTGAGCATCTGCTAACTAGACAGCGCTCCATGATCTGTGAACCCACTCTCCGCATTGGTGGCTCACCGTTTTGAGAATTTCCTTGCCCTGTGGGTCTTCAAAGACCACAGTGAAGCACCAGGGCTTGTCTCTAGCTGGAAGGAAGGAGTCCTTACAAGGATGACCAGTTGACTCAGTGTTGATGGAATCTGACCCTTTAGTTTGAAGCAAACTAAATGATACATTTAAGGAAAAAAAAATTACTTCTATGATCAATGTTAAGCACAGAAGCTGTCTACAAAGCTGTCTACAAAGGCTACCTTTTAAGGTTATAAGTCTTCGCACTCTGGGCTCATGGATTTAGCAGCATGCAAGACACTCAGTAATTGCATGTCCTGCTTTCATGAACTTTTAACTGGCTTCCTACTTTGATGCCTCTTTCTTACCCACCCAGTAGCCTGCCTAGAGCATAAAGTGGCTGCAGTTATTCTGACAGATGTTTTTCTCAGCAGCCCCTAATATTGACCCACGCGGTATTCTTGCCGGGCTGGACTCAAGCGTGTACAGGACTCCTACCAGCCTTGTGAAAGGTCCCTGAATCAGACAGAGCAAACTTCCTCAGAATTTGAGGAAATGGTAAGGTGTAACATGAGACAACATATGTAAAACACTCAGCCACGAAAACACATAGCAGCTTCTTGCTGATTTAGCTTCAACACTGGGAATGACTCTTCACAGCATGGATGAGAACACTGACTTGAGTCTTCAGGTCAGGGTTTGAATCCCTACTTCACTTCTTGGGCTGTGACTTCAGCCCAAACCATGTAGCATTTCAAACCTCAGTCTCCTAAGCTGTAGAATGGGTTTCCTATTGCCTACCTCATAAATACAATGTAATGATAAGTGAGATAATAGGGTGGAACATTTACCACATCACACAGCCGGTAGTAAGTTTTCAAGAAAGCATAACTAGCATTATGTTACTTTTGTTAAATATTTTGTAATATTTCAAAATACTACTACTGCTACTTTTAAACCAAGACTAGGAAATTGAGTTCATAATCTACCGGCCCACAGATATCCAGAGACTGGAAGTACGGGAAGTGTACAATGTACAGTTCAGAAAAGGCTTAAGAATTGTAGGTCAGAATTATTCAATCTGGCTTCCTACACGGGGCCACATGGGTAACCCCCGGTAATCTGTCACTCTCAAGGCAGTAGGGACAATTCTCTGGAGAAGAGAAAAAAATAAAAGTTGCAGCTGAATAGCTCAGATTACATATCTAATGTGCTCACACTAACGACCACTGATACACATTCATACACAGCATTTGAGACTCCCAGACAACTTTTAACATGAGTATAACTAGTTTTGAAAAATAAAATATTCAACAGACCTAATTTTTACATTGGGAATAGGAAACACAAGCATTTTCTCCAACAAATTCAACAACATATTTACTTGTTTTTGATGTTAATATGTTAATAGTCACAGCAAAAGAGGAACAAGGGACAGGGCACAATGAGCCGCCCACATCCCTATGGCTATGAGATTAGACACTCCAAGAGTATAGGCAGAATAGAAACTCCTTTGAAAAGATATCCAGGTTGGGACAAATGCCTTTCTCCAACACACATTCTTCTGTAAAGGACAAGCCAGAGAGAGATTTTAGAAGCCCTGCTAAGAATCCTTTGAGATTAAACTGAAGATTTCTACATTGCCCTGAAACCCAACTTGGATGCTCCATTCTTGGACTGCACTAAATTCATATAAATCATATGTTCTTGAAGGAGGTCATATCCTTTCCTAAACCAAAGAAACAAACCCACTCATAGAGACCCTATAGGACAGAGCAGAACTGCCCCATAGGGAGGGCCTGGCAGGCTGGAAATTCCAACCTTTTGGTTGGTAGATATAGTACTTAACCACTAGGCCACCAGGGTTTCCATAACCCGCCCTAGTGTGTGAAAATTGTTCTGGGGGAGGGGAGGGCAAAGAAAATGAAGTATTTTTTACATACTTACACATTTATATAACAGTCCCAGTGGCCGAACAGTTAAGCCACTAGCTACTGACTGCAAAGTTGGCTGTTAGAACCTCCCCAGTTGTCCATGGAAAAAAGACCTGACAATCTGCTCCCCTCAAGATTACAGTCTATTGAGCAGTTCTACTCTGTCACATAGGTTCACTGTGAGTTGAAAACTGATTCAGTAGCACCTAACAGCATCTATTTAGATAAGCCTAAATACGTATATTATATTTAAAAACAAATCTGTTGCCATAGAGTTGGTTCCAACTCATAGGGAGGACCCCTAAGAGTAGTAACCCCATAGAGTTTCCAAGGGACACTTGGTGGATTTGAACTGCCAGTCTTTTGGTTAGTAATCAAGCTCATCACCACTATACCAGTAGAGTTTCCTTTCATTGTATACCAAAAAACCAAACTCATTGTTGCTGAGTCAGTTCCAACTCACAGTGACCCTACAGACAGAGTGGAACTGCCCCATAGAGTTTCCAAGGAGCACCTGGCAGATTTGAACTGCTGACCTTCCGGTGAGCAGCCGTAGCACTTAACCACTAGGCCACCAGGGTTTCCTTTTATTGTGTACTATATATAGACACACGTGACCTGGTGGCTGAGTAGCTAAAAGCTTGACTGCTAACCAAAAGATTAGCAGTTCAAATCTACCAGCCAGTCCTTGATGGGGCAGTGAGTTCTACTCTATCTTATAGGGTTACTATGAGTCGGAATGACTCAATGGCAACAGTTTTTTAAAAAAAAAAAAACACAATAAATTTACATGTTTGCCAAGCCAGCCAAGTGCCGTGGAGTCAGATCTGATGTTTACACTTATCTAAACATATGTTGTTATGTGCTGTTGAATCAAAGAAGCCTTAGTGGTACAGTGATTAAGTGCTCAGCTGCTAACCAAAAGATCAGCCATTCAAATCCACCAGCCCACACCATGGGAGAAACATACGGTAATCTGCTTCCATAAAGATTATAGCATTGGAAACCCTATTCCATCCTATAGAGCCACTATGAGTCAGAATTTGATTCCACTGCAATGGGTTGGTTTGGTTTATGTTATATGAATATAGTTAAATTATTTTTAAATATTTCAATAATTTATATGTAAGTTTTTTGTATGTCTAGGATGGTGGCCCTCCAAAACTCAGCCTTACACAACAAATTTTTATTCCATTTAACTTTATAAGGAAAGAGGACTAGCAGACAAAATAGCTAAGAAGGCTCCTTAGGGGAGTTATAATGGAAAAAAAAGAAAAGCAGCAGCAGCAGCTTGCAAAACACAGATATAAATGATGAAAAATCCCCTTCTGGTTCCTTTTTAGTGCCTCTTAGGAAATAACGTCCACCACAATAAGAAGTTACCTTCTATCTCTCTTCTAATATCCTGTGGAAACCGAACATCACAGAAAAATGCCTTTAGAGGAGACACTGTAAACAACCCACATGTTTGCTGCTTGTAACGACACTTGGTTGCTTTCCCAGCACTTCCATAAATTCCACCTCCACTGCTCCATGGTGAGGCACCAGAAATGAGCAAGATGATGGTCATTTTGAAGGGAATTCTAAGACCTGTTGTTTAAAAGGCTCACTCTGGGTCACAGAATAAAATTCTAAAAATGTCAGCATCAGCAGTTTTGCCCTTTCCCACCTCAAAATGGGGTTTCAGTCCACAGCCAGGTCTTCAAGAAGATTCTGTTGAATTTCCTGACACTCAGCATATTCGAATGGAACTCATCTCTGCCCCCAAACATTATTGGGCTTCCCAAACACTCACCATTACCAGCTAGGTCACTGACTGAGTGTCCAGGTGATGATCTTCAGTATACGCCAACCCATTCATCAACATAATACAGCAGCTAAGACGCCCAGGCTTCAAACATCTGCTGACAGCAGGGTTCAAATCCTAGCATTGCCCACTTACCAACTATGACCTCAGGGGTAAGCTATGTAACCTTTCTGTGCTACTGAAAGGGAGCCCTGGTAGCAGAGTGCTTACAAGTTCAGGTGCTAACCCACAGCTCGGCAGCTTGAACCCACCACATGCTCCTTGGACACCCTATGGGGTGGTTCTACTCTGCCTTATATGATTGCTATGAGTCAGAATCAACTCAACAGCAACAGGTTGGATGGTTGGACGGTGGGCGGGTGTTTGTTTTCAGGGCAGGTGGGCTGGTTGCTTTGTTTTCAGAGCTACTATAAAGCAGATGCAAACAGTTAATCCACTATACTGCTAACCAAAAGGTTAGTGATTCATCCACTCAGAGGAACCTCGGAAGAATTTCTGGTGATCTACTGAAAACTCAGCCATTGAAAACCCTATGGAGCAGTTTTGCTCAGACACACTTGTGGTTGCCATGAGTCACAACTCAGTCAGTGGCAACTGGTTTTTTATAGATACATATTTTCCTGCACAACCTAAATAACACCTACCTTTCTCACAGAGCAGCTGTACAGTTTAAATGAGGTGAAATATGCTAAATGCTTAGCAAAGAGTCAAGCACCGAGTAAAATGGGCATTGCTATTATTACTGATGTCACTGGCATCGACAAAGTTTTTCCTCTTTGGACTTTTCTACAGTGGCTTCAGGATGTCACTGGAAAGTATAGCATGGTTGACAGGCTGATAAAGTATAACCCCAGCTCTGTAACTCACTAAGGCAGACTCTTTGCAGAATTCATTTTCCTCATTTCTAAGACATGGGTTACATAACAACATCTACCTGTTAGGTTGTTGTAGTAAACAGATAACGCAGGTAAAGCATCGGGCACACAGCAGCTGCCTGACAGCATGGTAGCCGCTACCAACTGAACTCCACCCTCTCTTAACTCACGCCCCAAGTGTCTCACTCACGCACCCAAGTGCCCAACCATTCAGGGGTACAAATTATCAAAGCCTCCCCCCATTCCTGCCCCAGTTTCCAAAGCCTTTTTGCCAAGAAAATGAAGCATTGTGAGAGAAACTTAGCTCTTAACATCCAGCTTGTTGAGGCCTGAGAACACACCCACGTGAGCAGAAGGACGTAGGTGTTGTCGAGGTGGTGGGTAAAGGGACTCCAGGCTAGGGCTGCCCTGGAGCAAGTTTCTTTAAAAAAAAAAAAACACCGTTGAGTCAAGTCTGATTTATATGATCTATGGCAGAGTAGAACCACCCAGTGGAGCTCCCAAGAAGCAGCTGGTAAATTCAAACAGCTGACCTTTTGATTAGCAGTCCTAGCTCTTAGCCACTGCACCATCATAGCAAATTAGAAATTCAGATTCTCAGGTCCTAGCTCAAACCTACTCAATCTGTAACCATGGAGGTGGGTGGGACTAAACAATCTGTGCTTCAACAAACCTTCCAGATGTTTCTGAAGTCCCCAGTCTATGGAGACGGAATCAGACGCTTCTGATTTCCCCTCTCCCCACCCCATTCCAACCCCCGGAGGTAAAAAGCTCAACTAACTCCCCTGTTTGCCCTTTCAAATGGACTCCTGTCCATAAGACTGCACAAATTCTCAATGTGTGGAGCCTTTAAGGAGTATCTACTCTCCTGGGATGCAAAGGGGTGACAACAAAACCAGACCCACTGCTGTGAGTTGATTCTAACTCATAGCAACTCTACAGCACAATACAGAACTGCTCCATACAGTTTCCAAGGAGCATCTGGTGGATCTGAACTGGTTAGCAAATACAGCACTTAACCACTACGCCACCAGTGTTTCCAAGGAACTGAGGAGAACTGTTAGCACCAAGAAAGGCACAGATGGTCACAGGCAGCAGCTAGTGGGCAGCAGCAGAACATGGAGCCAACCCACAGAGTGAGAAAAAGGGCAAAGAGACAATAAATATTAAATAAGATTACATTCAATTACGATCCATAGTAGGATTTCAATTAGAGCTGGGTCCCCTTCCCTTTCACTTTGAATTTCCATAAACCTGGCATGTTGACAAGGAACTTGATACTGTTTCCAAATCTCTACTGCCACCAACTTGGTCACCATTTGCTGAGTTCCAAATACTTCATTCAGGGGTGGTAGAAGAAGTCCAGTCTCAAACTAAATTCATTCATCATCATGCCTGGTGTTACTTTCCAACACCCAAGGCATAGTGTACACTAAGCATTGTCATTCATAAAGATTCAATTGGCCCAGGAATGGGGAAGTCAGTTACTGCAGAGGCTCCTCCATCCCGGCCAGAGATCAGGCCACAGCCGATAGTAGCAGCCTGGTGCATCACGGACAGCATCAGTGAGATGACTGAGTCTCCCTGCTGGCCTTAGGCCAACCACTGAATTACTGGGCTACCCTGAGCAAACCACCTCCCCTCTCTGGGCTCTTCAATAAAAGCAAAGCTTAGCCTAGATCTCCCAAGGCTCCTTTTAGCCTGGTGTTTCTACATGCAAATGTTCAGTCAGACATCAGAAACACAATAAAGCGTCCAATAAAGAGAACAATGAAGAGGAAATTAGGAAAACAGTACTATTTAAAATAACCCCTAAAAAAATAAAAATACTTAGTAATAAATCTAGGTAGGCATGGAAAAGACCTATACAAAGACAACACAACTGCAAGAAAACAAAAGAGATCTACATAAATTGAAAAATATACCATGCTCATGGATAGGGAGACTCAATATTGTGAAAATGGTAATTCTACCCAAAGTGATTTACCAATACAATGCAATTTCACACCAAATACCAACATTCTTTATCAACTTCTTACGCAAAGGGAGAAGCCCTAGGTAAATAAAGTCCTACTGAATCAGAAGAATAAAGCAGGAGGACTCACACTACCTGATCTCAGAACCTACCATGCAGCTACGGTGGTCAAAACAGCCTGGTACTGGTACAAATAAACTGAGAACTCAGAAGTAACTCTGTCCACCTATGGTCACCTGGTCTTTGACAAGGGCTCAAAGTCCATCAGATGGAGAAAAGACAGTCTTTTTAACAAATGATGACGGTTAAACTGGATGTTTGTCCGTAAAAAAAACTGAAATAGGACCCATACCTCACACCATATACAAAAACTAATTCAAAATGGATGAAAGACCTAAAGTCCAAAACTATAAAGTTCGTAGAAGAAAAAAATAGGAACAACACTAGAAGCCCTAATACATCGTATTAAGAAGATACAAATCATAATCAGCCACACAAACTGCAGAAAATAAACTAGATAACCAGTATCTTCTAAAAAATTAAACACTTAGGTGCATCAAAAGACTTCACCAAAAGAGTAAAAAGAGAACCTATAGACTGGGGAAAAAATTCTGGCTATTACAAATCCAACAAATGACTAATTTCTAAAATCTACAAGAAAATCCATCAACTCTACAACAAAGAGACCAACAATCCAATTCAAAAATAGGCAAAGGAAATGAACAGGCCCTTCACCGAAGATGACATTCAAGTGGCCAACAGACACAGGAGGAAATGCTTGCTATCACTAGCCATTAGGGAAGTGCAATTCCAAACCACAATGAGATACCATCTCACCCCGATATTACTGACACAAATTAAAAAAAAACATGAAATAACAAACATTGGAAAGTCTACGGAGAGACGTACTACTTACAGAAATGCAAAATGAACAATCATTTTAGAAACAATATAACGCTTCCTTAGAAAGCTAGAGAAAAAAAATATCATATGATTCAGCAACCCCACTCCTATGAATGTAGCCTAGAGAAATAAGAGTCATCACACAAACTGACATATGCACACCCACGTGCTCTGCAGCATTGCTGACAACAGCAGAAAAGCAGAAAGACAGAAACAACCCAGATGCCCATCAATTGATGAACGGATGAACAAACCGTGGTACATACACACAATGAAGAATACTCCACAATAAAGAACAACAATGAATCTGTGAAGCATCTCATAACATAAAGGAAACCAGAGAGCATTATGCTCGGAAAAAAAAAAAAACAGGACAAATATTGTATTAGAGCACTGCTGTAAAAACTCATTAAAAGGTTTACCCACAAAAAGAAAACAATCCTTGATGGTTATGAGGGAAGGGTGGGGTGGGGATGGAAAAACACTCAATAGACAATAGATAAGTCGTAACTTAGGAGAAGAGTAAGACAGTACACTGTGCCGGGGCAGCCAGCACAACGGGTACAGGTGAGGTCATGGAAGCTCCATAGACACATCCCAGCTCTGAGGGACCGAATGGCTGGCTCAACTGGCATAACACGGTTTATAAAGACAATCTTCTACATTCTACTTTAGGGGAGTAGTGTCTGAGGCCTACGAAGCATGTGAGTGGCCATCAAGAATACTTTGCTGGTTTCACCCCTCTTTGGGAGCAAGAAAGAACAAATAAAACTAAAGACACAAGGGGAAGACAAGTTCAAAGGACTAAAGAACCACATCTACAACGGCCTCCAGCAGACTGAGTCCAGTACAGCTAGATGGTACCCAGCTATCCCAGCTGGCTTCTCTGACAAGGATCAGACTCGCAGACAAAACTGTGGACAAACACAGACCAAAATTCCCACTCAAAAAGAAAAGACCAGACTTGTTAGCCTGATAGAAACTAAAGAAACCCTGAGAGTATGGCCCCTGGACACCCTTTCAGCTCTGTAACAAGGTCATTCCTGAGGTTCACCCTTCAGTCAACGACTGGACAGGCCCATAAAACAAAGCGAGACTAAGGGGGCACACCAGCCCAGGGACACGGACTCAAAGGCAGGAGGGGACAGGAAACCTGGTTAACAGAAAACACAAGGTTGAAAAGGGAGAATGTTGACATGCTATGGGGCTGTTAACCAATGTCATGAAACAATTTATGCACTGTTTAATGAGGAACTAGTTTGTTTTGTAAACTTTCATCTAAATTACAATTAAAAAAATAAAACTTTTAAAAGTAAACAGAAAATAAAGGGTTAGCCTTCTTCCACCCATATTCAACATGTGTGCAGGAAAAGTGAAAGTTAAAATCAAGTAATAGATACAAATTTAAAATTTTCATTTTTACTTTTCTACTATTCTACATCAAGGAGAAAAGGAATTTAGACTGTGTTAAAAACGTTAAAGTGAAATGAAGATGCTAAAAAAGAAGATGCAAAACCTTCAAGCAAAGCTGAATGAAGAGAGAGAAAAAGTCTCAGATTGATATGCAGACAGGGGTGTGTGGGAGACAGCTAGTCTGCAGAGGGTGGACGCTTCGTCTCCTGAGCTATTCATCACCTTCAGAAAAGTGTGCTGAAAGAAAAAGGCAGCTCAGAAAAGAAGAAAAACATGCATTGACCAATTCTCTTGACAAATCTCGCCTGAAATCTAAGGTAATAGAACTGGGAGAATTTCACATCCTCTGGCTTAAAGAAAAAAATATCAAGACAAGACACCTATATTCCATTAGGTAAAAAAAAGAGAGAGAGAGGGGGAAAAAAAGCTGGAATAAATAGTTCAACAGGAAAATAAAACACAGCAGCCTGTTAAACACCAGGCTCAGGCTTCCTGGTTAACGGCGTGACAGGCAGACGGAGTCAGTTGCATTAAGAGGCACTTTGTTCTCAGCCGAAAGGATCAATACCGCAATTACACAATGCCAGGAGAAATTAACACAGGTTTACAGGTGAGAGTTTGCTAAAATCATGAAGTGAGGGAAGGATCTTTGAGAACCAGATTCCTGCAAGGGGTAGCAGATTGTGTAATTTAAAACTCCTAACACAGACTCTGTGTGTGTGTAAAAAGTTTGGGAAGAAATGGCACCTTAATCTGAATCTTTAATATCTGTTTATGTAAAATCTTAAAAACGTTAGAGGTTCTTGGTGAATTCATGTCAAAGAATTCCGCCACACTGTGAATCAATCCTAAAGTACCCTGTCTTCTGCAGCAACCACAGACAGGGAAGGCTAAGGAAACAGCAAAGTATAGCAGGTCACACCTTCCGAGGACCACAGTAGCATCTCCCATCCCACTTGTTTTTCTGCAATGTGGCCTTGACACTCCTCCCTCAAAAAGTGGAGTTTATTTCTGCACACCCCTCTCCTCATGAATCGGGACGGGCCAGCAAAATATCATTTGACCAATAAAACATGGTGGAAATAACATGTCGGTACCAGGCATAGCTCTTAACGGGCCAGGCATCTTCCACTTTCGCCTCTTGGGACGTTAACTTTTGGAAAGCATCCTCTCAGATCTCTGCCACCAGTACTATAAGAAGCTTAAGCCACACAGCAGCTACTTGTGGGCATTGCAGCAGAAAATTTCAGCTGAGCTCAAAGCTTGGGCCCAGCATCAGTGGTCAAGTATGCGAGGGCATTGGATACCGAGCCCAGTGGAGCCTTCGGAGGACTCTAGTCCCAACTTGCACCTGCCAACAGTCTTCAGACCTCAAGGGAGAAATGCCCGGCTGAGTCCAGTCAACCACAGAACCATGAGAAATAACAATAAATTATGGCTCAGTTATTAAGTTTTGGGGTCCTTTGTTTCATAGCAATGGATAAACCAAAGCACATGACTTGATAGAGGAGGCTGGGGCAGGGGTTTAGGGACAGATAAGGAATCTGCTCTACCCAGGATCTCAGAGATTAGTGCTGTCCTTTTCTGCTTATGAGCATTTCTTCAAAAACAAAGCATTCCACATTCCCTAACACTGTCAGCAGAAAAAGGGCGGAGAATTGTATGTACTTGAAACCAACAACGTGCAAAACAATATAAACATCTTACCAGACACACCATTTTAAGGGGGTTAGAATCACTGCGCTGAGCCACACAACAGGACAATCAAAACAGAATTCCAAACGTCTAAAACCTAAAAAGCCTTTCAAGAGATGCAAATAACCTTACCCTCTTTAAGTCCCTATTTTAACGTAATAAGAAATGCATTAGCCAAATGCATCGCCTGCAGCACTAATCTAGGATAAAATCACTTCAATTCCGAGACCAAGGCCACTACCTCTACAAACTGGACCGCCACACATGAGGAGTTAGCTGCGGAGGTCAAGCCTTTACCGAGTGGGCCTATTTTCCTCTTTTTTCCACCCCTTCTCCCTTTCTCCACAATTTTCCTTACTCTCCAATATATAATAGATACGTAGGAAGCAACTGCCATTATGCAGTAATTGTACTCATGCGAGCTAGTCCTTGGGCAATACAATCAGTAAAGCTCTCGGCTACTAAATTTGCCTCGAAAGAAAGGTCTGGCCATCTACTTCTGAAAGAGCACCGAAAAATCACAGACACTGAAAACACTAAGGTGCAATTCTGCTCTGAAACACAAGGAGTCACAGTGACTCGGCATCAACTCAAGAGAAACTGGTTTGATGTCCGGATGGTTGGTGGTCACATGAGTAAAGCCTGAGGTCCATCACCGGGGAAAGGAGTCAGGATTTCTTATGTCATTGTTGTCAGGTTGTTCCAACTCACAGCAACCACATGGACAACAGAACCAAACCCTGCCCCATCCTGCACCATCCTCACAGTCATTGTCAGGTCTGAGTCCAATGCTGCAGCCACTGTGCCAATCCATCTGGTTGAGCACCTTCCTCTTTTTCTCTGACTGTCGCTCTTGGCGAGCATAATGCCCTTCTCCAAGGACTCATCCCTCCTGATAACATGTCCAAAGTATGTTCTAAGGAGTACTCCGGCTACAGTTCTTCCAAGACAGATCTGTTCATTCTTTCGGCAGGCCGTGCTATAGTCCATGTTCTTTGCTGACACTTAAAGGCATCAATTCTTCTTCTTTCTTCTTTGTTGTCCAGCTTTCATATGCATAGGAAGTAACAGAAAACACCACAACTTGGTTTAGGAAATCTTAGGCTTCAAGGTGATAGCTTTGCTTTTTCAACATTTTAAAGAGGTTTTTCGCAGCAGATTTGTTTGACACAATGAATCTTTTGGTTTCATGACTACTGCTCCCATAGATACTGATAGTGAATCCAAGTAAAATGAAACTTCTGACAACTTTAATCTTTTCTCCAATTATCATGATATTCTTTATTGGTCCAGTTGTGAGGATTTTTGTTTCCTTGATGTTAAAGTGTAATCCATACTGACAGTTGTGATATTTTTTTCTTCATCAGTAAGTGATTCAAACCCTCTTCATTTTCAGCAAGTAAGATTATGTCATCTGCATAATGCAGGCTATTCAATGAATCTCCCTCGAATCCTGATGCTTTTTTCTTCCTCATATAGTCCTGCTTCTTGGATTATTTATTCAGCATACAGATTAAATAATAGTGAAAGGATATAATTGTGACACACATCTTTCTTGACTTGAAACTATGTTCCCATTGTTCTGTTTGGATGACTACCCCCTGATCCATGTACAGGTTCCTCATGAACACAGTTAGCTGTTCTGGAATTCCCATTCTTTGCTAAGTTATCCATAATTGGTTACGTTCCACACAGTCAGATGCTTTTGCATGGTCAATAAAACACACACAAAAAAGGAGAAGTCCAAAATGGACAGCAGAAGAGACTCTGAAATTTGCTTTTGAACAGCTCAAGTGAAAGGATGAAGTAAAAGAGCTGAACAGAAGATTTCAAATAGCAACTCGAGAATGCAAAGTGAAATATTACAATGCCATGTGCAAGGAGCTAGAGAAAGAAAACCAAAAGGTAAAAAGTGAAGAAAAAATTTAAGTCACAAATTGCAATAGTGCTGAAGATCATTCAGAAATGGCTGCAACAGTATATCAACAGATCAACAGGAAACTGCCAGAAATTCAGGTTGGATTCAGAGGACATGAAACAAGGGATATCACTGCTGATGGCAGACGGATCCTGGCTGAAAGCAGAGAATACCATAAAGATGTTTACCTGCATCTTATTGGACTGTGAGGATCATTACAAATCATTGACACCATTGCAGAGAATGGGAATTCCACAACACTTCATTGTGCTTATGAGAGGTTTGTACAGAGTCAAAGATAATAAACACAGCCAGCTATGGCCAGATGAGTCTCCCAGACATCAATATGGATTTGGTGCCCAAGTCCTCTTGCTGACTACTTGGGTTGCAAGCAGTCGCTCATATTCTTCATGACCAATTACCATGCACAAGAATCGCAAACAATTCCTAACCAGTCTGGGTCCTTTGGACCCAGAGTTCCTGTGCAGAGCAGCTCCGAGATCATGCAATCGATGACAAGGACCTTCCTCCACAGCTGACTGAAAAAGCCAATGCCAGCCTGGTTTTGAATCGGAGCTCTTAACTGCAAGACCTGTCTTCACCTCCTGCCCTGAATCCCATGAGACTTGGCACTCACTCTCACTATATTTTGTATTCATTTTTTATCCAGTATTTATTTTAGTACCTATCACACTATGAACTGGGGACATGGCAAGCAACAGGACACAAACAGTCCTTCCCTTTACAGAGAGGACATTCAAGTGTGAAAGGCAAGTAACAACCAGAAAAACCCAAGGTATCACAAGATGTTACAAAAAATGATACATCTATGAGTGAAAAATTAAGGAGATGTAACAATGAGGGACTGAATCAGGTCAATTTTAGCTTAGATAACTGGAGGAGACACTAACAAAGTGGTTGCTTTTAACCTAAGATGAAGAAGGGATTCGGGGTAAAAGCATTCCAGAAGGTTCAGCAGGTATAAAGAAAGGTATGAGGGCTGAAAACGAAAATTAGGTACCAAATCGTCAGAAGTTCAACCTACCAGTGGCTCCGTGGGAGAAAAGGTGTGGTGATCTGCTCCTGGGAAGATTACGGCCAATGGGGCAGTTCTACTCCATCCTAGAGAGTCACTACGAGTCAGAGTCAGCTCAAAGGCACACAAACAACAATCCAACAAGAATTAAAAGAGGCCCAATGTGAGGAATAACACAGAGAGGTGAGAGAGGCTGGAGATGAGATGGGGATAAAAGCAAGGGCTGGAAACAAAATAATAAAATGATGAATTTTATCCCACGGACAGGAGGAAGCTACTGGAGGTTTTAAGCAGGAAAGTGACTAAAATCCGATGGATGATTTTAAAGATCATCCTAGGTTTAAGATAGCAGCCACTCCTTGGGAGAACAGTAATCAAGAGGAGGCAGAGGGAAGCTTCTGGAAGACTGCTAATATTCTATTTCTTCATATAGGTGCTGTTCCCATGGCTGCCTTCAGTTTGTGAAAACGCATCAAGTGGTGTGGTCTTTTCTGTGTGTGAGTCCTATTTCAATAAAACATTGACTAAAAGTCATGTAGGTGTCTCCCAGCAAACAGATTCTACAACAGCGAGGGAAGGAGGTCAATTAGGAAACTGGTGTAGATGGCTGTCGTGGGATGAACTGTGTTCCCCCAAATGTGTGAACTTGGTTAGGCTATGAGGTCCAGCACTGTGTAGTTGTCCTTCACTTTGTGATTGATCTAATTTTTCTTCCGTGTTGTAAATCCTGGAAACACTGGTGCCATAGTAGCTAAGTGCTATGTCTGCTCACTAAAAGCGGCAGCAGTTCAAATCTGCCAGGCAGTCCTTGGAAACCCTATGGGGCAGATCTACTCTGTCCTGTAGGGTTGCTATGAGTCAGAATTTACTCCACGGCAGTGGGTCTGGTTTTCCTTAGGGTTGTAAATCTTAACCTCTGGGTGATGTTAATGAGGCAAGATTAGATTATGTTAAAGAGGATTAGGGTACCAGGTCACATCCATGACCCAGTGTAAAGGGAGTTTCCCTGGCATGGGGCTGGTATCACCTTTTATCTTACAAAAGATAAAAGGTAAAAGAAGCCAGCAGAGAGTTGGGGACCTCATACCACCAAAAAGTAGTACAGGAGCAGAATATGTCCTTTGGACCCAGAGTTCCTGCGCAGACAAGCTCCAAGACTATGCAACTGATGACAAGGACCTTCCTCCACAGCTGACTGAAAAAGCCTTCTCCTGGAGCTGACACCATGAATTTAGACATCTAGCCTACTAGACTGTGAAAGGACAAACTTGTCTTTGTTAAAGCCATCTACTTGTGGTATTTCTGTTACAATAGCACTACATGGATGACCAAGTGAGAGGTGACAGTGGTTTGGATGGGACAAGTGGAGTCAACAGGAAGAGTCCATAGACAGCTGGCATCCAAGTACAGCCCTGCCTGCAGATGAGGGTCCCCTTTTTCTGACCTCACGTCTGCTGGTGTCCTGGAAAGACACTCCACTCCCAGTTCCACCTCAGCCACCAAGCAGTACCCCCCAGTTCAAGTTCAGTGTGGACAGGAGGGGGAAAAATGCAGGTAATAGAAAGAGACACAAACACGCATCCAACAGCCACAGAATCCTCAGATATCCACTGAGCACCTACTGTGCCTCAGAACCCATGCTCATGCAGTAGCCAAGTGCTCAGCTGAATGGCAGTCCAAGTACAGATGAATGGCAGTCCAAGTTCACCAGCAGCTCTGCAGGAGAAAGATGTGCCAGCCTGCTTCCATCAAGATTACCGCCTTGAGAACCTTCGAGGGCAGTTGTACTCTGCCCTCTAGGCTTGGCTTGCCTTCAATCAGAATCAACTCAGCAGTCAGTTTGGTTCTGGGTTTTACTAGGTCTCAGCTGCTAAGAGTGGCTAGAAAAGAAGAAACTGGAGGCTGAGGACAGGAAAACACGAGTCAACGTGTGGATGGGGTAGGTCAAGGGTAGGTGGCAAAGAGGGGAGCAGAGAGTCTATCCGGGACCAGAAGTTGGTACAGCAATGGACATCCTCCATGTAGTCTCAGCACAAGAGGTCTCCATAAAAGTCAAAGCAGTAAGAGTGCCCGTTTATACTGCTCCATTTGCCTGCTCCTCTCCACAAAGAGACCGTGTGTTCATCTCTTTGAGTTCTTTGCTAGACACCTGGGTTCTTTGCTCAGTTTTAAAGAATTCTGGAAAAAGGTGACTTGGTGGCACAGTGGTTAAAATGCTTGTCTGCTAACCAGAAGGTCGGCAGTTCAAGCCCAATAGCCACTCAGCAGGACAAAGTTGTAGCAGTCATCTTCTGGAAAAGTCACAGCCTTGGAAACCCCATGAGGCAGTTCTATTATATGGCAATGGGGTTGCTCTAGCCAGACAGGAAACGAGCAATACTACGCACAGTTACAATGCATAACTCATCTGTTACTTGAAACCCAGAAGTAACAGTACAGAATCTGATTCTTACAAGCAAAGAATCTGGGAGACCTGAGACCTCATAAACAGAAAGCTAGAGAGTGTAAGTCCTCACTTGAAAAGGAAATGGGGAAAAAAATTGCTCTTGAAAGAACTTTGTATAATGGATTACTCTGACAATTAATCACTTTTTGAAAAACAGGCCATGCTAATTACTCCTGGAGTGGGTAAACAGCTCTTGAAATGAGCTACTAGTTACCAGACTTTCACGCTTAGCAGTCAGCCAGAGCTTCTGTTTAAAAAATAAAAACACATTTGTATGCCATGTTTCAGTGCCAAAGGGAACACAGTCTTATCACTAGGCAAAATATTTAATATTTCCCTGAAAAAGGGCAATCTTTTCTGACCATCCTCCCAAACTACACCATTGATTGACAGAGTCAGAATAAGACCCACACTCCAGAGAGGTATGGTCTAGGAACTTGTGAATTCCAGTACCTCAACTGGATAATATCTAATACCTCTTTAAATCTGAGGATGGATGGGTTTTTTTTGATTGACTGGAAGTCTAAAGGGCAAATGAGGGCTAGGAAACTAGATAAGAAAATAATGAAACTTCAGGCTGGGTAGAAAAGAAAAGGATGGGGTGTGAAGGAAGTCAGGAAAAATGGAGAACTGCTTTCAGAATAAGACCTTTGTGCATCTGGAAAGAAAATAAAACCAATATGGAAAACAAGGAAGTTTCACCAGTTTGGATGACTCTGCTCAACTTCAAAAAAGGTTATTTCATAAGTGAATTGAAACTGGAAAATGGAAAAGGGAGATTCGTGCATGACTTCTATTAATTCTACACAGCCAAAGAGTACTTCCAAAATAAGGATGGCTGTTTTCTCCGCCCGGGATATTAGGGTTTGGGATCGAATTCTTTCGTGAGGCAAATGTGTCTCCTACGTTAATTAAACTCCTTCTCCCATCAAGAGAAAGAGAAATAATCCCAATCTAACATCTCATCCATGATGAACTTTGCTCTCTCTCTTCTGTTTCCAAATGAATTTGGCTTATTAAAAAAGTAATGAGCTATTAATTAACTCTACACTCATACAAAGCTATTTAATTCTCAATCTAATTAGCAGCAATCTTTTGAAGGATTCCAACGATTATTTCAAATCTGCTAACAGAAACATCTTTTCACTTTTCATAAGTTATTTATAGAAGAGCTCACATTGGATCCTACTTGGTTTTTAATTCAATAACACTTTTATTAACTGCTCTACTCGCTCATCATCTCTATTTGACAGGGTTTAAAATGGTTCAATGCTAGAAAACCCAGGAAGAATATGCCATGAGTCATCTGTGTAACCAAGAAAATACACTTTGTTGTCCTTGAAAGAACTTTCCAGAAAAATGGGCTACAGGGGACAGGAATTACATCCTCTGATGTCATTCTGAAAGAAGAGTCAAAACTCAAACATGAACCAAGTGTGGACTCAAAGCTTCAGCTGGGAAGACGACAGATTTGGAATCATTAGCATAAGATACGGCAAAGAAGGGGAGCACACCAAGATACCAATCCCCATTGGTGTTGAGTTGGTTTTGACTCATAGCAACCGTATTGGAGAGAGGAGAACTGCCCCCTAGGGTTCAAGGTTGTGGTATGTACAGAAGGAAAACGCCATGTCTTTCTCTGACAGGGTGCCTGGTGAGTCCAAACTGCCAGCCTTTTAGGTAGCAGCTAAGTACTTTAACCACTGTACCACCAGGGCTCCTTAAGATCCCTGTAAACCCACTTAACCAACCGCTGCCAAGTCACTTCCAAAGATACCTAGAGGAGCTTCTTTATCAAAATGGAAGCAAAAAAGAACAACTCTGAACCTCTTTCATAAAAGTACCATGTAACTAGAATTACACTTCATTTGTGCATAGAAATGTTACCATAACCACTATAGTACAATGTAAAAATGTCAAATGAAATTTTGCATGCAGGCTTTTTATGATAATGCATTTCTGTGTACACTGTAAGTTTATACACACTTATTATTATACAAGGCTATATCCTTCAAATCACAGATTTTAAAAACTACACACACTTACATGCATACTTCACAGAAAATAAAGTATGTTTCTAGCAAGCCAAAAAACCAAACTCATTGTCACCGACTCAATTTCAGTTCACAGCAACCCTATGTGACAGGGTCGAGGTGCCCCCATAGAGCTTCCAAAGAGCCCCTGATGGCTTCAAACGGCCCAGCTTTGTCACTTAACCCCTATGCTACCAGTGTTTATTCTTCTCTATGTAAAGAAATGGAATCCTTGGGTAGCAGAAACGACTAAAATGCTTGGCTGCTGACTATCACGTTGCTGGTTCAAGTCTCCCCAGATGCACGGCAGAAGAAAACCTGATGATCTCCTTCCAAAAAAATCAGCCACGTGAAAGCCCTGTGGAGGACAGCTCGACTGTGGCACACATGGTGCCACCATGAGCCACAGTCAACTCAACAGCAATTGGGTTTTATAGAAGGAATTAGATGACTGCCAGTGAGCCATTCCCTGTTTCTCCAAGAACGGCTCTACAGAGTTTCCAAGGAGCCCTTGGTAGATTCAAACTGTTGACCGCAGCACTTAACCACTATGCCACCAGGGTTTCTAAGATCTGACAGAGATGAACTATTTCATGGTTACTATCACTGCAGAGAAATACTTGGAGAAACCACAGAAGGAGGAAGCATCAGATTCCTTAGCTAAATGGTTACTGTCTCCTTAACCCTTCTCTTCTTCTCTGAGGGGAGGTGATGGAAACTGTTTGCCACCCCACCCCAACCCCTTCTCCTTGGGCCATGTAGAGCCAGTGTGTGTGATCATTAAGAACAAAAATTCAGGAACCAAACTGCTCAGATTTGAATCCTGACTCTACACTTAATAGATTTGTGCCTTAGAACACCTCATTCAACTGTTCTGTGCCTCAGTATCCTCATCTAGAAAATGGGACTACGCCATAACTACATCAAATGAAATAGTACCTACATCATAGGTGCTATCTATAAACCAGTAGAACAATGCCTCATATATAGTCCATGCTAAATAAATAAAAAAAAAAATGTAGAGTCAAGGATGCTACAAGGCCATTATTTTTTAAACAACAATTTAAAAAGAAAGAAAACAAAAGCACAAATTACAGAGAACATTTGGTCACAGTGAAGAATTTCCTGTAGGCACCTTTTTTGAAAAAACATAGGTACGGGGTTAAATTAAAGGACATCATTCTGAACTCTCCCTAGTGTTCTTATTTATTAAATGTCATTATTCATTCAAATGCTAATAATTTACCAGGTTTTTAAAAAATTAAACACAGGAACTTTCAAAAATTAAATTTAAATAAGTCAGTTGAATATTAATGGAGTGGGAAGCCTGGGGGAGTAACGTTCCCCAAACTAGTTATTTATTTATTTTACAAAATAAGAGCACTAGTTATAAATAGCATTGATAATTACAGTAATAATGGCCAGCAGTTATTAAGCATTATCCACATGCCAGGCACTGTGCTCACAGGTTCCACACACCAGCTGATTGCCTAAGTGGTACATGCAAAGACACGGCACACTGGTGGTCCCCTTCTCTGGATGACTTCTCACTTTGGTATCTCCTTCCCCCATTTACTGAGTCCCTGAGCAGGATGAGAAGGGTCTCTTCCTTCTGGAGAAGAGATACCCAATTCCCATATCCATACCCTACAAGGTGAAATAAGAGTTCAGAAGGTGGCTAGGAGACAAGAGGTACCAAGCAGACAGATGAACACTCCTTGAGATCTTAAACAGGGAGGAAGAATCTCCCGTACTGTCCAAAGACTGGTATGTCCAGCCCAGCCCATCAAGGTCAGAGGATGCAGACATTTAAATTAAAAGCCCATCACTGAACTCTGTCTGGGAGTTCTCCACTCTGTGTGTGTCTCCCCTCAGAGATCCTGGTTCCCTTTGGTTACTCCATCTATGACAGAGCAGCAGTTCTCACCTGGGAGTTATTTTAGTTGGCAATGTCTGGAGATATTTTTTTGATGGGGTTTGGAGGAATGCTACTGGCATCCAGCAGGTAGAGGCCAGGGATTCTGCTAAATAACCTACAATGTACAAGATAGCCTCCCCCCTAATATACACACAAAAGAAAGGACTGCTTGCCTAAAATATCAGTTCAATCCCCAATTTAAACCATGGTTGAGAATTCTAGTCATAGACTGACTTACAAACAGTACACCCTTTGAGTCCAGACAGGTGCCACCATGGCTGCATTACAAGCAGTTGAATAGCCTCAGGGAAGTGACAATCACTGAGTCTCCTTATCTTATTCCCTAGTACAGTGCTACAAAGTCAGCAAACCCAAAACACCATGGGATGGTCCTCACAGAAATCATCCAGATGATTATGGAATCTCCATTTTCCATTGGTACCAATTCTAGTGGAAAACCCCAACCTTGGGTAGTACGTTACACCATGTCAAACTGGTTCTTGAGGGAGACTGAACTCATGACTCAGGCCTCATCAGCACCACATGAGTCAAATGAGTTGGCTGAATGAAGGCATCCAAGAAGTTCCTTCCGTTAATAACAACTGGCAGCTGACTCAACAATCAAAGTGTAAGGATCACAGGATGAGTTCCCCAGAATCACAAGTTTCAGCTTCCAGACAGGACTCTGAGGGACTCCCAGACAGCTCTGCTGGGAGAGACACCATCATATCCTGATGTGATTTATAAACCAAAACACATCATTAGGGCTGGAGGTCAAATGAGATCAGGTGAGCAGAACACTCCAAGGCCTTGCTTTAGAACAACGCATCAGGTGCTATTCAGTCACTTCAGACCTAGGACAGCTCCGCATGTGTCAGAGTAGAACTGCGATCCACTGCATTTTCAGAGGAGATTTTTCTGTGTCCATTCAATCAGCTCCTGTCCCCCTCCACCCTCGCATCTCGCCTCTGGAGAGGAGCTGCCCATTTAGCCTCGTGTGTCTACTTAAGCCAAGAAGCAGAGTCTTCTCCAGTATCACTTTTTGTCTTATAGTCCAGTCTAGTATTTGTCTAAAGAGTTGGCTTTGAGAATGGTTTCAGCTCCAGGATGACAGAGCATTCAGGGGCCATGTCTTCTGGGGACCCTCCAGTCTGTGGGATAAAGATTCAATATTAAAGGGAAGGTTGAACCGAAGATGTAGCTATTGACAATGATGTTCATAAGAATACATAATGCTATTTTTAAATATACACAATAATGTTATGTTAAAAAAAATGAAAGCAAATCTGTGGCTAAAGCCTAATCTCATCATTTTAGATTGTATATTACATGCAGAAACAATTCTGGAAAAAAACACTAATTAGCTGGTCATGTGGCTTTTACCTGCATTAGCGAATAGCATGTAATTTCACTTTATCCTTTGAACACCTCTGGTGTTGCCCAACTCTATTCAATATACATATTTGACTTTTACAATCAGATATGTTTTTATAAAGTAATTTGCTCCTAATTATTTTCTATTCTATCTTCCGCTGTTTTGTTTATTCTTTTCTGACAGCTAAGCTGTTCTTCCACAAACATTATAAAAGCACTAATGCTATCCTCTGGATTCCAGGGAGAAGCCTGGGCACAGTCTTCAGCAATAGGCTGCCTCGCAAACACACGTTGACATGCCTGAGCTAGGCTCAATCGGTGGTCCTTCAGTCATTCAGATCCACATGAAAGAACCCCATCCCTATTACAAGCCCTGTGGATTCAAGGCAGCTGTCTTATTTCAACATTCATCCTCTCCAAGGTTACCGCGGGGGGTGAGGGAGGGTAGATCATAATGAACATTATACGTAATATTCCAGTAAGTCCCATTTTCAGCATGTCTAATGAAGTCTTTGTGGCTTATAAGAGGTAAGTGATGAGTCGGAAACATCCTCCAAGCACCTGGGAAACAGCATCATGTAACTGAAACCAAATCCACTACCGTGGAGTCAATTCCAACACACAGCGACGTTATAGGGCAGAGTATAACTGTTCCACAGAGTTTCCAAGGAGCGCCTGGTGGATATGAACTGCCAACCTTTGGGTTATCAGACATAGCGCTTGCTAAGCCACCGTGTAACAACACTGAGGGAAAGTGACAAGACCCAGGCTTGAGTCCCCAGCGAGGCCATACAGGGACTAGCTGTGTGACCCAGGACGGGTCACTTCTATTCCCCTTGTCTTAGCTTCCTCATTCTTAAGTTAGGAAAAGTAGCCACAGTCACACCACCTACTACAGAGAACAAGGATCTAACGAGAAAAGAATGAAAACCGTGAAGTACATGATCTAAGTAAAGGGTGCTGTTGTCATTGCTGCTGGTGACAATCCTGGGAATGGATCCTTTCAGGTCCAGATTTCAAAAAAAAACTGTTCTCTTGGAAATTGGTTCCTTGTTTCAGTATCGCAGGAAGACACGTTGCTTTATTTTCCAAAGGAGACTCTTGATCATCCCACGCTGAGAAGAAGGAGTCCAATGAAAACCCAAAACAGCAGATGTTGTAGTAAAATCATTGAAATTCATCTTTGGATTTCAGGTTTTATGCTGACAAGGGAATATGAAATTCCCTGAACTTTTAAAATTCATAATAATAACACCATCCTAGGAAAAATAACAAGAGCTGACATTTACCTAATATTCATTATGTACCACACATAAAACAAAACAAAACCCACTACCATCAAATCGATTCCAACTCACAGCAACCCTACAGGACAGAGCCGAGCTGTCCCATAGGGTTTCTAAGGCTGTGAATACTTATGGAAGCAGGCTGCCACATCTCTGTCCCATGAAGTGGCTGATGGGTTCAAACCACCAGCCTTTCGGTAAGCAACTGAGTGCTTTAATCACTGCACCACCAGGACTTCTCCTACATGCCATCGTAACATTTATTTGTGTCATTTCACACAAATCTCATGAGTGGTCTGTGCTACAACCCCATTTTACAGATGAGAAAACTGAAGCTCAGAGAGGCTAAGAAGCTTTCCCCCCCTAAAATTACACAGTGACTAAGTAGCTGACCCAGAATCCTAGCCTGGGGGCTCTAAAAGCTATGCTCTCAATTACTGTCACAGGTTAAATTGTGTCCTCCAAGAAGACACACTGAAGTCCTAACCCAAGTACCTACAAATGTAACCTTGTTTGAAAACAAGGTCTTTGATGATATTAACCTGAGGTCAATCCACAAAAGAGTAGGCTCTAATCCAATCTGAGTGACATCCTATAAAAGATGGCCCAACGAGACAGGCACAGAGGAAGGGTAGCCAGGAAAATATGCATCCACACACCAAGGAATGCCTGTGGCTTCAAGGAGCTGAGAGAGAAGAGAAGGGTCTTCCCTTTGAAGCTTCTTGTGAACACAGCCCTGCTGACACCCTGAATTCAGATGGCCAGCCTCCAGGACTGAGACTGTAAATTCCTGTTTTTATAAGCCACCCAATTGGTGGTACTCTCTTACAGTTGTCCTAGGAACTGTCATATCTACCCAGCTGGTCCCCATCTACACGGTGGTGTTGTGTGCTGTCAAGGCAACTCCGACTCACAGGGATGCTCAGGGCAGAGGAGAATGGTCCCCAAGGGTCCCTCAACACTTGAATGTGGTAGCATTTGACAAACTTGCACATGTCTGAGAATCCCCCAGAGGGCTTATTAAAATAGACCCCCGGACCCTACCCTCTATCAGAAGTCTGAGGTGGAGTCTTAGAACGTGCACACACAGCAGGTTCCCAGGGGATGTCAGCTCTGTTCTAGGAGGAAGCAAGGATCCCTGCTGTACTCATCGCTGTACCTGAAGACGCTAGCTCAGCTCCTGGGGGGCAAGAGAAAAAGGGTAGCTGAATGACTCCTAGCCCCGGGTGGCACTTCACACTGGCACAGAAAGCTCTCAGGCTGCCACAGGCTAACAAAGTCCGCCTCTTGATGTCTTTACTTGGGGAAGGTCAAGGGAAAGGCAAAGGAATGATCCTTTATGGAAAATACCAGCCCATGACCATGAGAGGTGTGGGTGACTCCACAGGCTCCTTCCTACCTGCTGCTCAGTCTCCGGGTGATGCCAACAGGTGATGTGCTTGGCTGCTAACCCGACAGTGGGGGGTGTGGAAGGAGGGTTGCTCAAGTTCTCTCTGAGGCACTTTGGGAGACAGGCTTGCCACCTACTCCTACAAAAGCAGCCACTGAAAACTCTACGAACATACGCGGTCTGACAATTAAGTCCGCGTACTTTATTGTTCTAAATGCTATATTTCTCTTTGCTGAATATCATTACAGTCACCTTTAAAGTATGCTTCTTGGGAAGCTAGGCACCGGAGCCAGTGCCTAGTCCTCCCTTCAAAGCAATTTTGGAACTCTTTATAGAAGGGACACTGCACACGGTGGCAAGGTGGCAAGTTCGTGAACTGAACTGTACAGCTGTCTGTGAATGAGTTTTTAGCCAGTAAACAAATAACTGTAGGGGTACACCCTCCCTACTCACCTGATCTGGCCCCCAATGACTTCTTGCTTTCCCAGAAGATGAAGGAAATAGTGAAAGGAAGACATTTGGATGACATTCAGGACATCAAGGGTAATACAATGATAGCCCTGATGGCCATTCCAGAAAAAGTTCCAAAATCGCCATGGAGGGTGGACTAGGTGGTGGCGTTGGTGCATAGCCTCCCAAGGGGAGGACTCTGAAGGCAACCATAGTGATGTTCAGTAATGAGGTACGTAGCTTTTCCAGGATGAGTTCACAAACTTAATCAAAACACATGGATTTGCTATGAGTTGGACTCAATTCAACAGCAGCAACTAGTTTCCTTTCTATCAGAATATAGAAAAGTCACTATAAGGGGAAGAACAAAACCATCTTCTGGGCCACACGTGCTTATGAAGTGCCTCCAAACACCCAGCATGGTGCCAGTAGCTGGAGACAATCCTAAACTGATCACTTTCAAGTAAGCACAGCTATGTTCCCACCTCTAGTACCATCTCTACTAGGTCTTCTAAAATGCACACAGCAGCAGAAAATGCTGGTCCTCCTCAAATATATTCTTCCCTTTCTTACACAGTAACAGCACCTCAGTTTTTTGCCTCACACAATGTTTTCCAAATTAAAAAAGTACTTTCTAACCACCTTTGCATCTTGGTATATCCACACAATTAAATTATATGCCCACATGGACAATAAAAGCAGAGGTAAACATTGCCAGGGATCACCTTAAAATGAGGGAAGGTGTCCTCCTCCTTTACCTCTTCCTGCTATTCCATATGCAATGGCTGGAACTCAAGCAGCCACTTTGGACCCTAAGGTTCAGGGCCATAAATGCTATAGAGAGCAGAGTGGGTAAACCAGAAGACTCCTGGGGCACTTTGAAATTTCTGACACCACCAAACTAGCTGGATTACCCTCTGCAGTGACAGCTTTTACAAGAAAGAGGTGGCCCTCAACTTTCATGTTGTTTAAGTCACCATTATTTGAGTCTTTCCTTTTTTGTAGTTATAACTAATCCTAACTGGCACAGGAGTTGTTAACAGCCAGAGTAGTCCAGCTACAAGACTGCTGGACTTAGTTTGACCTCTTGTAATAAATACGTCCTTAAACAAGTGTTATGGACTGGATTGAATTGTGTCCCCCCAAAATGTGTGTTGAAATCCTAATTCCTATACCTGCAAATACTAGAGGCCTGGTGACACAGTGTTTAAGAGTGCAGTTGTTAATCAGCAATTCAAATCCACCAGCCTCTCTGGAAACCATACAAGTCCATTCTGTTCGGTCCTACAGGGTTGCTAAGAATTGGAACTGATTCAACAGCAGTGGGTTCGTCTTTTTTTATTTTGTTTTCTTTTGTTTTGTTTTGTACACCTGTAAATATGATTCTATTTGAAAAGAGGGGCTTTTCGTTTGCTATGTTAGGCTAATGTAGGGTGGTTCCTAAACCTAATCACTTCTGAGTTAAAAAGGCGGTGAACAAACACAGAGACAGGAGGAAGACACCACATAAACACACACCTACACACACACACACACATACACATACACACCACACACACACACACACACACACACACACACACACACACACACACAGAGGTAGAATGAATCCACAAGCCCAGGAACACCAGGGATTGCCACTGCTAGAAGCTCGAATAGTCAAGGAAGTACCCCCCCCCCCCCGCCTTACAGCCATGCCCTGGATTCAAACTTCTAACCTCCTGAATTATCTGACAACAAATTTCCATTCTTTAAAGCCATCAACCAGTGGCATTTCTCTTATGGCAGCACTAGAAAACTAAGTCAGCAAATCTTTTAAAACCTCTGGGCCTCAGTTTCCCTATACATAAAAGAAGAAGAAAAATGTGTATTTTAACTGCTTCAAAAGGCTTTTGTGTAACACAGGTGATAACATGTGATTCATGTGGGCTTTATAAAACACAAAGCCCTACAACACTGTAAACTCACTGCTGTCCAGTCAATTTCTGACTCATGGTAACCCTATAGGACAGAGTGGAAACTGCTCCATAGAGATTCTAAAGAGCACCTAGAGGATTCGAACTGCTGATCTTCAGTTAACAGATGTAGCATTTAACCACTACGCTACCAGCATTTCCCAAAATTATAAAGGAGCCATATTTCCCACAAACAAGGGAAATTTTTACTGGAAAATGAAGCAGAGATACTCAAATCTCCAAGAAGCCTATTCTGATTAAGGAGAAGGGACTGAATCAGACTAACAGTCCCTCTGCTCATCTCTGCCAAGTCATCTTTCCCAACCCCATCCAGGTCATTCTTTATGTTTCAAATGAGAATTTAATTTTGTTCTAATACCATTATTACATCTAAATTAAATATTTATTGGGCTGAATATCAATTGACTTTTAAAAGTAAAGATTGGAAATTTATGAGCTAACACAGAGTAATTCAATAATTGTAAATTTCACAAGCAAGCTGTGTAATCAATTACTGTTTAGTAATGATATAAATACACGTTCCTCTCAGGAGACCCTGGTCAACTATAAATTAGATTCTGCACACACAACAATCTGGTGACATCGCCACACCAGCCTGGTCTCTTCTGTGGAGGATGAATCCCAGGCTGGCTTCTCCTGGCCAGGCTTTTGGACCCCTGTTCACTCATCAGTCACGCTGCACTGAGACAAGACTTAATGACAACTCATACAAAATATAATTCAGAGGATAAATCACCTGTAAGCCAGCCTCACAACCCGACTCCAACAGCAGCAGTACCACGTGTAGGTGGCAGAACCAGCCAACAGGCCAATCCATCATTCCTGCATTCAGCTGCCCAACAAAACCTACTATGTGCCAAGCAGATATCCCCGTGTGGTGCAAGTGGTTGAAAACCCAACACTAGCCAAAAAGTTGGTAGTTCAAACCCACCCAGACGCACCTCGGAAGACAGGGCTGGTGATCAGCTTTTGAAAGGTCACAACCTGGAAAATCTTATGAAGTGGTTCAGTTCTGGACACATGGGGTCACCATGACCTGGAATGGACGTGACAACAATGAAAAAAAACCAGTATGTACAGTGCAGAATTCCCAGCTGGTATAAGTGGTTAACACACTCAGCTGCTAATCCAAAGGCTGGAAGTTCAAGGCTAATCAGAAGCACCTTGGAAGAAAGACCTTGCAATCTACTTCCCAAAACTCAGTCATTGCAAACCCTAACAAGTACAGCTCTATTCTGACACACAGAGGTTCCCATAACTCAGAATCAGCTGTGGATGCACTTAGGATATTTTACATCAATGTAGGAAGCAGACAAAGATATCTTCCCTTCTAGAGGGTAAGAATAGGCATAGTGAACAAAAAACTATAGTGAAAATAAATAAGCAAATTAAACTGGGCTAAAATCATTTGGCTTTTAAAAATAAAGATCTAAAATTCATGAGATAACAAAGTGTTACCATTGTCATGAAGTCAATTCCAACTCAAAGCAACCCTACAGAGAGAGTAGAAGTGCCTCCAAGTGTTTCTAAGAAGTATCTGGTAGATTTAAACTGTGGACTTTCTGGTTAGCAGCCATGGTATTTAACCACTATGCCACCAGCATCAGAAGGTCATAAATGCTGAGGAAAAATAGCTTTAGGATCCAAAAATTATCCTAGTTTTATAAATAAGGAAACTGGGAGCCCAAGAAACAGAAAGGGCCACATAATTCTGCAAGCACATCAGCATGAGACCAGAAGAACCAAATGGTGCCTGGCCACCACCAGTGATTGCTCTGACAGGAAACACAATCAAGAGTCCTTGATGTAGCGGAAGAAGAAATGGGTGTGCAGAACTCAAACTCTATTAAAAAGACTAGACTTGGTCCAACAGACTGGTGGGTCCCTGGAAGACATGGCGCCCAGATGGTCTGTTACCCCAGAACTAAAACCATTCGCAAAGCTAACTCTTCAAAGATTGGACTGGACTATAAGTCATAAAATGATACTGACAGAGTGGGCTTCTTGGTTTAAGTAAATACATGAGGCTAACTGGGCAACTTCTGTCCAGAAGCAAGATGAGAGGGTGGAGGGGGACAGGAGCCTGTTGAATGGACATGGGAAATACAGGTGGAGGTAAGGAGCACACTGTCACAGTGTGGGAAGAGCAGCTTGAGTTGCATAGCAATGTGTGCATAAATTTTTATAGGAAAAATTGACTTGGATTCTAAATTTTCACTTACAGCACAGTAAAATACTAAAAAGAAAAAATAAGTAAATTGGGGCTCAAAGAGGAGAAATAACTTCCTCAAAATCAGAAACCAGATTAGATTTGAGACCTGAACTCAGACTTTGTTATTATTGCTAGCAGCTTTCCAGTTAGCACCAACTCTGGAGACTTTGTACGTAAAACAACCCAACATTACCCAGTCCCCTGCCATCTTCATGACAATTCATATGTTTCAGCCCATTGTTGTGGCTAGTGAGTCAAGTCATCTCATTGACAGTATCCTTCATTTATGCTTTCCCTCAAACATCTGGGATTTTTTGTGAGATTTGGGATTTGAACCCAGGCCTACTTCGTATCACATTGCACCCTCTCTCTATTACCATACTGAACAGGTGGGTGGACAAAGAAATTTACACAAGCAGTTCTGACCTTGTTTCCCAGTGCCTGCAGAACAGAAATCCCTGTTAACAAGCTCCTCCATATCTGTTCGATACTCTCCACTCTGCAAAAAAGATTAAAGGAACACCCTGCAGCCACACTGGACTCGGATGCCCATCAGCATCCACCATGCTTCAGTTTCAACTTGGATTAAACAAAATTTCCATTTTAATTTGCAAGTGATATTTGTTGGCATAATTTTACTCTAAAAGAACCTTCAAGCAATTGTGTGCATCACTGTTCATTTAAGACCCATTCTCTGTCTTCACAGGACTGGCCAACTACAAGAAAATGCATTATAACTTTGGCTGCTATTAGAACCCAGCTTGGTAAAGAGGGACTTGAAGTCCTCAGGGAGACCTCAGCCACAAAGCCACAGATTCTGGTAATTGATTAGAGTGCTGTTAAGTGAGCCTGGTGATTACATTTTGAGTTCTTCTATATTAATTATTAAAAGCAAATTGTGTTGTTGAAAAGCCAAGCCATAGAAAGATGGCAATTTAATGAAATAGGTTAGTGAGGCATTCTAGTTAAGGTAATTGATTTTAAAAGTGAAAGAGATTTAGAAGTTTTCACAAAAAATGGATTTAACAAACAGGGTCAAGACGAGGGACCCTACTGTACAGCATAAATAAGATACCACCCATAACAAACACCAGAATATAAGCTAGGCACTGAGATGCTCTAAAAATTAAACATTTATGCTTATCCAAAAATGGCACCAAAAGAGTAAGAAGAGAACATACAGACTAAGGGAAAAAATGGCTAGAACATATCTGACAAAGGTCTAATCTCTCACCAGTATAGGAAAGTCTAATACCTCTACAACAAAAAGATCAATAAACCAATCAAAAAATGGGCAAAGGAAAAAGACACCTGAGGAAATGCTCACATTCTTTACCCACTGGAGAAACTCTAATCAAAACTACAATGAGATACCATCTTGCCCCAACAAGGTTGGCACTAATCCAAAAAACACAAAACAATAAATGTTGAGGAGGCTGTGAAGAGACCAGAACTCTTCTACACTGCTGGTGGGAATGAAAAAATGGTACAACCACTTCAGAAGGCAATTTGGCACTTTCTTAAAAAGCTAGAAATAGAAATACCATGGGCTCCAGAAATCTCAATACTTGGAATACATCCTACAGAAACAGAGGCTGTCACACAAACAGATACATGCACATGAATGTCTACTGCAGCAAAGTCCACAACAGCAAAAAGATGGAATCAACCTAGGTGCCCATCAACAGATGAACAGATAAACACACTGTGGTATATATACACAATGGAACACTACGCAATGATAAAGAACAAGGATGATTTTAGGAAATAATCTCATAAACTGGAATCAACTAGAAGACATTATGCTGAGTGAAATCAGTCAGCTACAAAAGGACAAGTATTGTATGAGACCACTATTATAAGGACTTAAGACTGTCATACAGAAAATACTCTTTGATGGCTACAAGGGTGGGGAGGGAGGGAGAGGGTTATTCATAGATGGTCCATAAGAATTTGATTAGGTGAAAGGAGTGACAACACGCAGTAGAAGGCAGGTCAGCACAACCGGACTACACCATAAGTTAAAAAGTTTTCTAAATTCAACTCAACATTTCAAAGGACAGGGTAGTAGGGACACAGATCTGGGGACCATGTTTTCGGGGGACATCAAGGTCAACTGACATAACTAGTCTTTTGCTAAGAGAGTCTTCCATACCCCATATTGGTGAGTGGCACTTGGGGTCTTAAAAGCCAACAATCTGCTATCTAAGGGACATCAATTGGTTCCAATCTGCCTGGAACAGATGAAAACTGAGAACATCAAAGACATGAGGAAAAATGAGCCCAGGAGACAGAAAGATCCATATGACTGGGAGACTGCATCAGCACGAGACCAGAAGAACTAGATGGTGCCTGGCCAGCACCAAAGACAGCCCTGACAGAAAACATAATGCAGAGGCTCTGATTTAGCATGAAAGAAAGAGGTGTGCAGACCTAGAACTCTATTAAAAGACCAAACTTGATGGTCTGATAACCCTTGAGGGTCCCCTGAGAACATGGACCCTAGACTTGCCGCTAGCCCAGAGCTGAAACCAGTACTGAAGTCAACACTTCAGATAAAGAATGGACTGGACTTGGGGACAGAGAGTGAAGCAGATAGTGTGCATACTTTATGGTTTAATATATATATGAGGCTATCCTACTGGCTTCTTTTTAGAGCATAGAGAGGAGGGGACAAGCGTTGGTTGAGTGGATACTGGAAGGAGAGTGGAAAACAAGAGTGTGCTGTCATAGGGTAAGGAGAGCAGATGGAGTTGCAGAGAGGTGGGTGCTCAGGGTTTTATCTGGCAAACTGACTTAGATTGTAAACCTTCACTTCATCACAATAAAATAAAAATAAAAATGGGCAAAGGATACGAAGACTCTTCACCAAAGAAGACATTCAGCCGGCTAACACACAAGGAAATGCTTGTCATTACCAGCCATCCCAAACCCAAAAACCCACTGCCGTTGACTCAGTTCACAGTAGCATTACAGCCACTAGAGAAACACAAATCAAAACTGCAGTGAGATGTCATCTCACCTTGACATTACTGCCGCTAACCAAAAACTTAAAATAACAATGTTGAAAAGGGTACAGGATTACAACTCTTATTGCACTGCTGGTGGAAGTGCCAAATGCTACAACCATTTCAGAAAACAATATGGCACTTGCTTAAAATGCTAGAAATACCATACTATCCAGCAATGCCATTCCTAGGGATACATCCTAAAGAAATAAGAACCATCACAAAAGCACACAAATACACACCCATGTTCATTGCAGCATGCTTCACAACAGCAAAAAGATGGGAACAACCTAGATGCCCATCAACAGATGAATGGATAAACAAACTATGCCAGATACACACAACAGAATACTAGGCTGTAATACAGAGCAATGTGGGAAACAGCTCACAACACAGATGAATCTAGAGGGCATTATGCTGAGTGAAGTAAGTCAATAACAAAAGGACAAATACTGTATGAGAACACAACTAAAAAAATTCAAAAAAAAGGTTTACACAGAAAAACAAACCATTTTTGATGGTTACAAGGAAAGGGAGACATGGGGAGGCAAAAACACTAACTAGATAGTAAGTGCTAACTTTGCTAAATGGTAAGACAGTAGATGATACTGAAAAAGTACAACATGACCAAGGCAAACGCATGGAAGCTTCACAGACACATCCTAACTCCCTGAAAGACTGAGTTACTGGGCTGAGGGCTAGGGAATGTGGGCTCAGTGTACATGTAGCTCAACTGGCATAACACAGTTTATAAAGAAAATGGTCTACATCCAACTACAGTGAGTAACATCTGGGATCTTAAAAGCCAGTAAGTGGCCATCTAAGGTCTACCGGTCCTATCCCAGCTGGAGCAAGGAAGAATGAGTAAAGCTAAAGACACAAAGGAAAGATTAGTCTAAATGATTAACGGACCACAACAACCATAGCCTCCAGCAGCCTGAGCCTGGAACAACTAGATGGTGCCCAGCTACCACCCACACTACTGTTCTAACAGAGACCACACTAGATGGTCCCAGACAGAGGCGGAAAATGTAGAACAAAATTCAAACTCACCCACACAAAACTGATTTGCTGATCTGACAGAGTGTAGGGAAACCCCAAGAATACGACCCCCTGAACACCTTTTTAACTCAGTGCTACAGTCGTTCTCAAGGATCACCATTAGCACAAGATTAAACAGTTCTACAGGGCAAAGAGGAAACCCTGGTCACTCAGTGGTTAAGCACTACAGCTGCTAACCAAAAGTTTTGCACTTCAAATCCAGCAGGTGCTCCTTGGAAACTCTATAGGGCAGTTCTGCTCTGCCTATAGGTTCACTATGAGTTGGTATTGACTTGACAGCAGTGGATATAGGGCAAAGAACGTAGCCCTGGTTGTACAGTGGTTAAGAGCTCGACTACCAATCCAAAGGCCAGCAGTTTGAACCCAACAGCTGCTTGTTGATAACTCCATGGGGCAATTCCTCTCTGTCCTACAGGGTTGCTATGAGTTGTTATCAACTCGATGCCAACAGGTTTGGTTTGGGAGCAAGACTAATCTCATGATTATTATTTTCATTCCTTCTCACTGCCACTGGAAATCAAACAAGGCAAAGTGTCAGTGTAGGTCAGATGTTACTTATGGTTATGAGTTATTTCTCCTTCCTTTAGATTCCTCCTAACCCCTAGATGAGAAAGAGTTGCAATTACAAAAAAGGAAAATAACGGAGCACAGCTAGGACACATCACCACCCTAACGCATTTAAAAGCCTTCGTAAAAGTAACAGAGACTCTCAGCTGGAGGGTCTGCTAGGTTTAGCAACTAGCAGCAGCAGCAACAGGGAGATGCAGAGATGATGGCACTGGGCACTGGCCTCTGTCCTCCTGCCCTAAACAGCTGTTAAGCTCCCAAGGACCATGCATAAGAATTCTGTTGCCTAGCTCCATGCCTAACCAGGTCATTATCAAGTGTAAGTTCAGTGAATGAGACCACGACTCTGGTCAAGAAGGAAGGCATAGGGGGTATAGGTATCAATGGCTTCCCAGTATTTCAGCTCCAGCCCTTCAAATAGGCATCAGCTCTCCTTCTGTGAGAAGATAAGGCACAGTTCTGATCTTCATATCACAGTCACTCTTTATGATTTTTCATACCATACCCTGCAAGAGAGCCAGGGGTCAGCAATTCAGCCGAAACACGCCCCCATGCACTCAGCTGCGGAGGCTGCATCTACCTAGAGAAGCATCTTTTTCTTGAGAGACCTCACCAGATAGCTGCCAGCAGCCCTGTCTCTCTTGCCTTCCTGACCCCTCATTCTTTCTACTCCAAGGGGAAAAATGCAATGTGTGATTATCGACACCCTCTCTCCATGCCCTTCTTGCCCAACACAAAGCCGCCATCAGCTGCTGGGCTTCTCCGCCACCCCCACACCTCTTTACAAAGCTCAAAGAGTTCTTTTGGAGGATTTTGTAATGCAGAATCAAGACAACACGGAGAAAGAGACAGAATAGGAAGGGCAGGGCACGAAAGAAAACAATTTAGGCCCAAAAGCTAAGCTGATTGCCATAATAAATGGTTTACAAGGAAAGAATGGGCAGGAGGAAACAGAAAAGACAGTTGTGAAGTACATATCTGATTCTCATTAATATTCTTTAAGAAAGGTGAGTAAATAATTAACACCCTTTTAATTATCTGTGTGCTTCTAGAACACACTGCCATTCAGAGACCGAACCACATGTAACACAGGTTCATAAGGGTTATATTTCATTGAGTCAAATACGGTCAACCCCAGAAAACTAGACAGAAATAGACAAAAACTGGAGAACTCTCAAGCATGTAGCCTCCTCCCCTGCTCCATCTTCCACACCTGGAATAAAGCACACCTGGCAGAAAGCAAAATAGAAGGACATCTGGTAACCACCACGTACAGAAAAAAAAAAAGAAAGAAAGAAAGAAGCCAGCTCCTCCCACCCCCACCATTGAGTTGATTCCATGTCACAGACCCACCAGGGCTTCCAAGGTTATAACTCTCTACGGAAGCAGAATGCCACGTCTTTCTCCCACAGAGCTGCCAGTGGTTTCGAACCACCAACCTTTCCAGTAGCAGTCAATTGCTTTAACCACTGAGCCAGCAGGGTTCTTTACCATGCATGGGAACTTGTTTTTAAACAAGTTTAAAGCTTAGCCCAAGGGAAGGCTCAGCACCTTGTCAACGATGTCAAAGCTGCACCTGCAGCGTGTGAAGGTGACAGTGATGACAGACTTGTTGCCAGTGTGAGTTGATTCAGTGGTTTCAACGTGAGGACGAATTCACACAGTATTAAAGGGCAAGTGCAAGCTGTCCCAGTAAGTCTGAGGTTCATCATCCTGGGACTGTCTGTATTTATTTATTTCCTCTACATACTGCAAAACAAAAGACAGCACAGCATCAAGGACTTCCGCAGAGACACACCACTGAAAATTACTAACTACAGAATCTAGAAGAAAATTTCAAAAATCGGTTTATCATCCCTGAAAGATCAGGGGCTCCATGAATCAATGCAGAAACTTGGAAGGAGACAGGGAGGCAAAGACGCAAACACACAAGGTAAGGAGAGGTAACAGAGCATTTCCAAGAAATAGAAAGTACAGGATCCCGAAGGTAATACACTTTTTAAAAAGACAATGAAATAGGAAGGAAAAAAGCTCAGGAACAAGCCAAAATATAAATTGATGTCTTATATGACAGATCAAAAAAACGAAAAATCAAACCCCTTGCCCTTAAGTTGATGCCGACTCATAGCGACCCTATAGGACAGGGTAGAATTGTCCCATAGAGTTTCCAAGGGGCACTTGGTGTATTTGAACTGCTAGCCTTTCGGTTAGCAGCCGTAGCACACAGCCATTACACCACCAGGGTTTCCTACGATAGATGAGGCTTTTCAAATCAGTCAAGAGAAGTCCTCAGTAATTGGTATAGCAACAATCAGCTAAGCATCTGTACACTAACAAAAGTCAGATTCTCCAGCTCTCTCCTAACCAGTATGATCTGTGCTTTGCCAGTCCACACCTGATTCTGTCTTAAAACTGGCTCTTGTCCTATTGCTGGGATCTGTCCCGGTGCTGATACCTCCAGCCCCTAAGAAGCACGCCCAGGTATCTCTGGGCATCTTCCACTATCTGTGCTCAGCCCTGACATAGCTTCACAGGTAGCATCCCAGATGACCTGAGGTCCTTGCAGCAACAAGCTTCAATGTCACTCAACGTCATTCAAGCCAAACCCAGGATGAGCACCCCTGATCTACCCATACCTCATTCCATTTTGTTCCAGGGCTGCTTGACCCCAGTATGTTAGAGACCTTAGTGACACAACTTTCTACTCTGCATTTTTTGAAATTTTCAATTTGTCTTTAATAATGATATATCACTTCTATAAAAATAAAAGAAAAATAACAACAGTAACAACAACCAAAATAACTCAGAATTTCCCTTAACTAAATTCTGTCCCCCAAAGCAAAAGTCCTGCCTAGAGGGATTCATAGGTGACTTAGATTGCACCTTTAAAGGACATGCCATGCCTGGATTGAACAAGCCTTTTTTTTTTTTTTCAATAAAGCCAGCAAAATACTGGTAACAGAAATTGACAAAGACCAGGAAAAAAGGACTCCAAACCAATCTAACTCATGGATATAAACAAAAACCCTAATTAAGCACTTAGCAAATAGAAAACCAGAAAAACAGTTTTAAAAATAACACACAATCTTAAGGGTCACCCCAGGTACACTCTATTTATTTACTCACCATGTTAACACATTAAAGAGGGAACATTTTACCGTGAAACTCAGACATCAAAATAAATTAGTTCAATTGTTCATCCATACCTGAGTTGATGAGGTAATTAAAAAAAAACTTTGATAAAATAGAACTGTTGCTTAACCCAACAAAAAACTAACACATACACACACACACACCCCACTACCACCATCACAGCCACCAGAATATGAGTACCACTGTTACTGAGAAACTCAACTGGTGCCATGAAAGGCAGAAAAAAACAAGGGTACCTTTGATCACCACTGTTTCTTAATGCTGTACTGTAAGTGCTACTCGGTATGTAATCAGGTAAGGCAAACTAAGTTGTATCTATTGGAAAAGAGACTGTGAAATCATTTTTATTTGCAGCTGATGACTATGTACTTGGAAAACCCAAAAGAATCAATGAAAACCTAACAGAAAAAAAAATACGACCTTTCAGTTAAGAAAGGTGGATAAAAAAAAAATCAACAGCTTTTTATACTAAGAATAACTACACAGGGGGGAAAAAATGTTGGAAAGATATGTCTCAAAAGAATAAACCTAACAAAACATTTCAGAATGAATTTGACCACAGCAGGTCAAAAAGGAACTACTGAATCCACTGAATATACTGTCCTCATGTTTCTTTTCTAATGTCCTATTCTGTGACACTGCAGACATGATCTCAACCAAAATCCCCCTTTTCTGAGCATTGACAATAGGCCTCCAAAATTTCTCTGGAAGAAGAAACTAAGTGAGAATGACCAGAATGGAAAAAAATGATATCTGAAAATATGATTATTTTAAAGATTTGAAGGTTACTTACCTTGTCAGAGTAAAATACATCATGATACTCTAGTTGAAAAAGAGACAAAGAAACAGAATATCTGGGCATAGACTAAGCTTATATGGAAACCTAATATAAAAGAGGCATTTCATATCAATAGGGGGGATGGAGAGAATTCAATAGACAATGTTAGGACAACTAACAAGTTGTTCGGAAAATGTGGATATATTGAAGGTAAGTAGGTGGGTCAAGAGCAGACAGATAAACAGGCAGACCGTTTAATCATCTTGGGTTGGACAATGTCATTGATAGGATAAAAACAAGTCCAGAAAACATGAACAGAAAGAGGGACTGCTTTGATTACATAAACAGCACAGTTGAAATACAGCTGTTTAGGTGGTGGTGGAGGGGGGAGATCAAACTGAAAGCGTCACAAGAGAAGATGCTACAAACATTCCCTATCTAGACAAATGTTCCCTGTCTATAGACACTTGCTCCATGGGTGTACACACATGTAAAATTCATCGACTGCAAAGATTCACGCACTTTGTCGTGTTTAAGTTATGCCTTCATAAAAAAGAAAAATAATAAAGGAAATAAATCAAGCATTTATCCTGTCTTGCTCATAAAGACTATATTTCAGCATAAGCAAAGAAGAATAAATTCTTCTTCATAAAAAAGTGAGAACTAATAAATCTAAATGGCTTTAAAAATTTAGAAATTCATGATCTTGTGATCCCTAATGAAATAACTGCATACCTAGGTGGCATGAACAGTTAAGCAATTGACTACTAGGTGAAATGTTAGCAGTTCGAATCCACACCTTAAGGATTTGGGAGTTACTTGCCTTGTCAGGTAGTAGAACAGATCATCATGATGTAACGTGTCTTGGCTTGAACTGTGTCCCCCCAAAAATACGTACAGAAATTTGGCTGGGTTGAGATTATCAGTATTGTGTGATTGCACTCTGTTTTGTCATTTTCCTACATAGTATCTTAAACAGGATTTGGGTGGGACTGTAAATGACCCTAAGGTCACTTCCCTGTTCCACGGTAGAGGGAGTTTCCCTGGGGTGTGGCTTACAGCACCTTTTACCCCTTGTAGGATAAAAGGAAAGGGAAGCAAGCAGAGAGTAGAGAACCTCACACCATCAAGAAAGCAGCACCAGGAAAAGAACGTCTCCTTCAGACCTGAGGTGCCTGCACCACGATGCTCCCTAACCAAAGACTGATACCACACAAGGACTTTGCTCCAGAGCCAACAGAGGGATCTAGCCTGCCCCTGGAGTGGACATCCTGAATTCAGACTTGTAGTCTACTGGACTGCGTAAGAATAAATATTTCTCTTTTTAAAGCCATCCACTTTGCATTTCTGTTAGAGTAGCACTAGCTGACTAGAACACAGTATAAGAAGAGACACAAAGAAACAGAATATCCAGACAGACCAAGCTTATATGAAAACCTAATACAAAAGAGGCATTTCAAATCAGTAAGGCAGATGAGGGGAATTCAGTAAATGACATCAGAAGATAGGCCTGGCGATCTGCTTCCCAAAGGTCACAGCCTTCAAAATTCTGCAGGACAGTTTTACCCCAGTAACACAAGGAGTCACCATGAGTCAGAAGCTATCTACACAACTGACAACAATAATACTGAAATCATCCATCTAGGCAGTGCTCAATGACTAACACCATTGCTGATGTGTGCCAGTGAGTCCATACCAACTCACAGCAACCCTATATGATGAAACAGTACTGCCCCATGGGGTTTCCTAGGCTGTAACCTCTAAAGGAGCCGAAATTTTCTCCCATGGAGTCACTGTGGGTTCACCCTACAGATCTTTCCATGGACAGCCAAGCACTTAACCATTTCAACACCAGGGCTCCTTGTTAATACTATTAGGTCAGTGGTTTTCAAACTCTAAGATGCATCAGAACGACCTGGTTGTCAGCATCAGGTGCCCACCAAGTTGTTTCTGACTCAGCGACCCTACACACAACAGAACGAGACACTGCTCGCTCCTGCACCACTCACACAATCATTCAGCTTGAGCCACTGCTGCGGTCACCGTGTCACTCCATCTCATTTAGGGGCTTCCTCTTTCTTGCTGACTCCTCTACTTTATCAAGCATGATGTCCTTCTCCAGCAACTGAGCCCTCCTGATAATCCAGCCAAAGCACAAGAGACTACATCTGACAAATCTCATTTTTAAGGAACATTCTGGTTGGCTGTACTACTTCCAAGTCCGTGGGGTATTCAATAGTCTTCATCCCCATTATAATTCAAAGCCATCAGTTTTTCTTTGGTCTTCCTTATTTACCGTCCAGCTTTCACACACACACGTGGTGACTGAAAATACCATCGGATGGGTCAGGTACCCCTCAGCCATAAAAGTGACATCTTTGCTTTTGAGCACTTTAAAGAGATCTTCTGCGGTTCCTCTGTTCAACACAAGACACCCCTTGATTTTCTGACTATTGCTTCCAGGTACATAAATTGTGGATGCCAGCAAAATGATATCCTTGACAACTCAATGTTTTCCCAAATAGTCTACTATTGCTTAATGGTCCAGTTGTGAGGAATTTTGTTTCATAAGGTACAACAATTAGGTCCATGAACTTAATTGTTCTAAGTGCTACATACCTCATTGCTGAATATCATTACAGTCACCTTCGAAGTATACCCCTTAGGAAGCTCTGCACTGATGCCAACACCTAGTCCACCCTTCAAAGCAATTTTAAAACTCTTTCTGGAATGGCCATTATGCACAGTGGCGTGGTGGCAAGTTCACCAACTTAATTGCATAGAGGTCTGTGAGAGAGTTTTTAGCCTGTCAACAAATAACTGTATTGGAACACCCTCCCTACTTACCTGATCTGGCCCCCAGTGACGTTTTTCTTTACCCGAAGATAAAGGAAATATTGGAAGGAAGACATTTTGATGACATTCAGGACATCAAGCGTAACACGATGACAGCTCTGATGGCCATTCCAGAAAAAGAGCTCCAAAATTGCTTTGAAGGGTAGACTAGATGCTAGAGTCAGTACATAGCTTCCCAAGAGGAGTACTTCAAAGGTAACCTTAGTGATATTCAGCAATGAGGTATGTAGTACTTTTTCTAGGATGAGTTTGCAAACTTAACTGGTAGTCCTCATATGTTGGGGTGCAATCCATACTGAAGGCTGCAGTCTTTAATCTTCATTAATGTTTCAAGCCCTCTTCACTTCCAGTAAGGAAGGTTGTGTCATCTGCATAACACAGGCTGTTAATGAGTCTTCCTCATATAGTCCACCTTCTCAGATTATGTGCTCAGCATACAGACTGAATAAATACAGTGAGAGGACATAACCCTGACACATGACCTGGAGGGGCCGCTAAACACGGTGTTGAGGTCGTGCAGCTGATTAGACCTCGAGTGACCTGATTTCGGTTCTGGAGATCCAACTAGCAAGTCTGGTCTCCCGAGGGGTAGCAAACTGGGATCCCCCTCCCCCAAAGCACACAAGGATGCATCCTTTTTAGTAGCAAACAACAGAAAAGTTTATTAAGGGAAAGTACATTCCAAAGAGGGGAAAGGTCAGTCTCTATGAGTGGGAAAAGACCCCACAGAGATTTTGAGGGTGCTTTTTATAGGAGAAAGCAGGGGCTGATGCCACAGATGGGAGGGAGAGGTAGTAACTTGGTTTTTGACTGGATTTGAGGCTATGTAGCTACTTCACAAATACCAGGAGGAATTGCTATATTTGCATCACAGTGGCCAGGAATGACTTATATTTGATTACAACTGCCAGGGAAAATCATAGATACTGGCAGATCAGGTTCCCTTGGTGTTTTAGTCAGCTAGGCTGCTCAAACAGAAATACCACAGAGTGGATGGCTTTAACAAAGGAAGGTTTATTCTTACACAGTCCGGTAGGTTGCAAGTCCATATTCAGGGTGACAGCTCCAGGGTTAGGCTTTCCCCTTGTCGGCTCTGGAGGAAAGTCTGGTATTGCATCAGTCTTTGTCCAGGGAGCGTCTTGGCACAAGAACCTCTGGTCTGAAGGACACGCTCTTCTCCCAGTGCTGCTTGCTTGATGGTAGCGAGGTTCTCAATTGTCCTTTGTTTCTCTTTCCCTTTTATCTCTTGCAAGCTGAAAGCATCAAGGGTGGGGCAAGCCATACTCCGGGGAAATTCCCCCTAAAGCAGGGCAGGGAAGTAATTCTATGCGGAAATCTACATCCCCACCCTAATCCTTTAACATACAGTTTAGCTAAACCACACAATGGAGGAGAGTCCCAAGATACTGGGAATCATATCCCAGCCACGTGGCTACACATATTTCTGGGGGAACACAATTCAAACCATGACAGTTGGTAATCGTATCAATACTGTGTGTGTTCTATAATGCAAACTACAACTTTGTTATCCCTAGAAAATGTTAGATTCTGTTAATATGTGGCAGCAGACATCAGGTTCTCTAACTAACCTTGACAGCAGGGCTAGATTCACCCCCAGAGTTTCTGATCCCATAGACCTAGAAGAGAATCCATGACTCAGCATTTTTTACAAGCTCCCTGGTGACACTGATGCCGCTGGTCTAGGGACCACACTTTGAGAACTACTGCATTAGACAAAAGGTTGATGGAAAAAACTACAGTAGATACACCAGGCTAAAACCACAATAGATACACCTAAATTTACTGGTGAGTCTGAACTTCAAGTTACAGGAAATGGGAGAATGGAGGAACACGATAAACACCACTATAAAAACGCAGTCAGCCGACTGCAGTAAATGGGAAACTCTACCAAACAAATAGCCTGGATTCTTTAACAAACAAATGTCATGACAAAAAGCAGAGGAAGACCTACTGTAAACCAAGAAATTAAAAGACCTTTTTCAATACTGACTCAAAGTAGCTACAAGTTTTTTCAAATTGAGGGAAATTTAATACGAAAGAACTCTTACTGATTTTGTTGGATATGATCATAGAATTATGGTCATACTTTCTGAAATCCTGATCTGTTAGACCAAAAACAAAAGAAAAACCCAAACCCACTGAGTCAATGGGTGCCATTGAGTCAATGCCACCTCATAGTGAAGAAATGAGTATATGTGTTCTACCCTGGCCCCTAGGGTCGCCATGAGTCGGATCCGACTCGACGGCACTTGGCTTGGCTATACATTGTGTGTGTGTGTGCATATACATGTATATGAAAATAGAATATATAGCAAAGTGGAATCTTGTCATCAACATAAGTTAAAATTGACTAAACCATACAATGGCTAAACTATTAAAACACAAAATGGCTGTGCTTAAGCTAAGTAAGACGGTGAGAAAATATATGGTCATGGTAAAGATGAAAAAAACAACTGCCAGATGCACATGGCCACAGATGGTCAGGGAAACGATAAAGACCATAACCAATCATGAAGAAGTCAACAACTTGAGGCACCAGAAGATAACCTCTGGACCGGACAACAACAACCAGAACCAAGTAAATAACTTGTCTCAAAAATCCAGCACTCTGGAGCTGGGGCACACAGACTCCTTCTGAGAGTCTGTGCCCACCAGTCTGCTATGCTGTGAACTTATCCTGAGACTTGTCTGCCCTTGTCCACTTCATCTGGAAGACCTGGTTCCAGTGATTGTGACAGTGACCGTGTTGGTACTCAAGCCTCCTGCTGTGTTCCTGTCAGCCTTAGCCCCTGGACATCTTGTCACCATAAAAGTCTACTTCAGACTGTCCAGACATCAGAATGGTGAGAGCATAGCCAATCCTTTAATATCTTAGAAAGAAGCCCACTTTTAGGGAAGTGAGTGTGTTGACATACTAATGTTATGACATGACCACGGCAGTCCCTATGGGACCTGGTGGAACCTGTGGGGGTTTTAACTAACGCAAATGAGAGTTCCCAACTAATGTAAATGCAGATACGAGTTCTTCAGTAATGTGAATAAGAGCACTTTGTGTACTGGTGCTAGCATCTCCCCCTCCTTTGCTTAATTATGAGTGTATAATGTGATTAAATAAAGCGTATCATTGACCACAAACCTTGTTAGTTACTTATTTTCCTCTCACGACCCCCGATGTTTCCTGGGTGCTCACAACAAGCGACCCTACAGGGCAAAGTAGAACTGCTCCATAGAGTTTCCAAGTGTAGCTGGAAAAAGGTGAGTTCGGCCCACAGTGCAGAAAACACCTCATCCACCACCTTGTTTGGAGAGGAAGAGGCTGTTTATTAACTAGCAGTACGGCAGATGAACTCAAGTCCGAAAAATAGCCGTGCACCCTGTTCCATTATCAGACATATCTATTTATACATTCTTCCAAGAAAGCATTCAAAGGAATTTCCACATATTCTCTTAATTGGCAGTGACAGGTATACACATTCTCATATTGTATTCCTATTGGCCCAGTATACTTCAAGACGCACTAGATAAGCAGTTAGCATTAAGTTACACGGGAAGAAGCTACCCTCTCCTTAGAAACTGGGCTTATCAAGGATTTCTATGCCGGGGGAGGAGGGAGCATCCTGGGCTGGCACTGGAGAGAGGCATCTGAACTTTTACCTTTTCCTTAGAAACTGAGCTTATGTCAGGATTCCTATGAGGCGCGGAGGGAAGCTGGTATCTGATGCCACAATCCTAACTTAGGCATCAAGCAGAAAGCAGGCATTGATTCGAACAGGGTTTAGGAAGTTCCTCCGAAAGTAAACTGGTGCCTTCTTATCTAAACAGTATAAGAGAGGCTATTTCCTCAGATGAATTCACCTTTCAAGGAGGAAAGCACGTAGACCCGGGTGTAGGTGCAGAGGTCACGATCAGTGTGCCAGACCCATCATTTTCCAGGGTCTGACGTCATGCATTCCAGCCATTTTCAGCTATTTACAATCCTCATTCACAGGCTCACAAGCCTGTGACACCCAAGCCTTCTGGAATTTAAGTGGTATCTTCTTAAAAGCTTTTTCTTCCTCTTTCATAAGGAGCGCCTGGTCGATTTGAACTGCCCACTTTTTGGTTAGCAGACACAGTACTTAACCTACTACACCACCAGAATTTCCTGTTAGACTTCACTTGCAAATTCCTAAGCTGTATGTATCACACTGGTTCTCCATGGAGGGCAATTTTGTCCCCTCAGAGGACATTTGGCAATGTCTGGAGACATTTTTGGTTGTCACAGCTGGTGGCACAGCGATGCCACTGTCATCGAGTGGATTGAGACCAAGGGTACTGTTAAACGTCCTACCATGCACAGAAGAGCCTTCTGCTGTGCAGCCTACTACGGACCACAATTAATAATGCTGAGGTACAGGTGCCCTACTAGACCTATTAATTAATTAACATCAACGGCACTTGGCTTGGCTGGTAGGCTGCACTGCAGAAGGCTCTCCTGTGTATGGTAAGATGTTTAACAGCACTCCTAGCCTCCATCCACTCAATGACAGTGTCACCCCACCCGCCACCCCCCACCAGCTGTGACAACCAAAATTGTCTCCAGAAGTTGCCAAATGTCCTCTGAGGGAACAAAATTGCCCCCTGTGGAGAACCACTGTGATACATACAGCTGAGAAATTTGCAAGTGTAATAGTGTGTCTGGGAGATTTATTTGAGAATACTCCAGGAAAACCAACAGGGAATGGAGTGAGGTGGAACCAGAATGGCAGAATATTGGTCATTGTTGAGGTCGGGAAACAAATACACAGCTGTCATTACTCTATTGTCTAGGCTTTTATCTATGTTTGAACACTTTGGAGAAAAAGAAAGACCAGTACGTCCATAAAGTAAAACCATGGAAACACATATTTAACAGGTGTTTGTGATGTTAATGGAAGAGAGAAACAGATGACTGGGAAATACGTACCATGCAGCCCCATTCAGATGTTCCAAAGAGACGGAGGGGCACTGAGCGATGACATGAGCCAAAATGTTCACAACAGTCTCGGGGTGGCAGAACTGTAGGTAACAATTTTCTTCTTCTAACCTGTACCTGACAGTTTACAAACCTTTCCACTAGGACGTATATTACATATTCCATGTAAAAGAGCAATTTAAATTAAAAAAAAAAACCTAATACTGCAAGGAAGAAATGGATTGCTTATGTACAGATACACAGTCAACCAGAAAAGAAAAGGTATTCAAACAAACACAAGATCTCAAAAAGTACAATTGAGATGTACTTTCAGTGCAAAGCTGAAGAGATGTCACTGGTCCCAAAGAAATGCTACATTAAAGCAAGCAAGTTCATTACTGTGTGTGTGTGTGTTCTTGACTCCCTGATACTGTCCTTGAGTCATCTGAATTCCTTTCCCACTCGACGGCACTTGGCTGGCTTGCTTAAGATAATAGAATGCATGAAATACATTTTAGAAAGTCTTCCCACTAAAGAGAGAATGTTATTTCCCTGCCAAGTAAATGTTTAAACTAGTTACAGTTTTTAAAGTTCTCATATTGATGCTAAAATTCATAGCCAAGTGGAAAACTCGGCCAGGAAGCTAGGTAGACGCATGCCCAAAAGATTCTGGGTAGCTGGGGTTTTGCTCTTGGGCTTTTCAAAGCCGAATAGAAATGATTTGCTGTTTAATCACCTGTTGCTTTGGTTCACCTGAGCAGCGGCAGCCTGGCACAAGTCATTAACAGAGAGCCTGAGTTCCTGATTTCAGGATTCCTTCTGCAGTACCTGGCCTCAATTTCCATTTCCTTCCTGTCTGCAACTCCCCTGTGGCCGGCTGCAAAATTATCTCCCTTCGTGGACATTCCCTCCAGCAGAACATGGACCCCCTTGAAGATAAAAAGACTTAGCCTTCTTCATCCTGCGCCTCCAGGGACTATAAGAGAGGTCTGGTACATAGTAGGTGCTTGATAAATAATTGCTGAATGCATAATCAAATCATGTTTCCCTCCCCTTGACTGATTCTTGGCCTCCTCAGGGACTATTCCATTTTCTCTGGAGCTGCTAAACCAAAAAACTCAAACCCACTGCTGTCAAATTGATTCCGACCAGCAGCAAACCCCACATGTTACCAAGTCGAGCTCTGTTCCACAAGGTTTTCTTGGCTGCAATCTTTCCAGAAGCAGGCTTTCCCTCTGGGGCACCACTGACTGTGTTTGAACTGCCAATATTTGGGTTAGTAAAAACCAAAAACCAAACCTGTTGCTGTCCAGTTGATTCTAACCAACAGCAACCCCACAGGACAGAGGAGAACTGCCGCACAAGGTTTTCCAAGGAGTGGCTGGGAGGTTCCAACTGCTGACCTTGGGGCTCACAGTGGAACACTTAATCACTGTGAACCCAGGGCCCCTGGAGTTAGACGTGAGTGCAAACTCTTGGTACCACCCAGAGACCTTTCTGGGATGGCTACATACCTTGAATTATTTAAATGGCGCAACCATTCTCATTTTTTTTTTAATTGTTATCTTCTGAGTATCAGCCTCTGATTCCATTACCCTTCTTCTAGCGAGTTAATGAACACGTTAATACATACCCACCTCCTTCTGCTCCTCCCCTCCCCACTGTGCACAAGCGTGAGTATGTGTGCACATGTGCATGTACCCACACACATGTGCGTGCGCACACGCATACGTGCATGCGCACACGTGCACAGTTCAACCTCTGCAACACCCCCTGCACCTCCCCGCCCTCAATCCCAGTGATATTTGCCATTTACTCCCTGTGAATCTGCTGCTCTGTGCTCGATCTCATTGTCTTAATAAAACTAATTAATTTCCAGAGTTAAAATTCATGAGGCAGCGTGTGTAACATCTACATCTATAGCTGCTTTTGAATTCCCTCTAGCTGCAGACTTTTTTATTCTGCCCACAAAGGCTCCCGAGTTTATTTGAAGACACTTCCCCACGGCCTTCCCCAAGTCCCCAGCAGCCCACAGTGGATTCTGCTGCTATTCTCAGCCATTCTCTGCTCACTTCACCCCAGTGTCTGGTGTGAGAACTGACATTAGATTCTGAAATCAAGGTCAGCCCTCAGCTAATAACTCCCTTCTATTCCTGACCAGCTGCCTGTACCCACACAGAGTCCCCAGATGTTCCTCCAAATCCTCTCCCAGACACATCTGAGAGATCTAGTCCAAAGTGTTCCTTGTAAAGAGGAAACTGAAGCCCAGATAGGCAAAGCAGTATGTCAGGACAGAAGTGGTGGAAGAGGGCCAGGCAAGGACTATATGTAATTGAGGTCTTCTGACCCCCAAGAATCCAGTTTTCTTTCTCCAAAGCAGAGGCTTGCAAGCTATGACCTGTGGACCAAACATGACACTCTTGTCCAGTTTTGTAAAAAAAAAAAAAAAAAAATTACTAAATATGGCCACACTTGTTCATTTCCACATCATCTATGGACCCTTGTACAGGTGAGAGGTAGCTGTGATGGGGATTGTAGGGGGCAGGGAGTGGGGAGCTATCAGAGCGACAGTGATGATGCCGAAAGGAAACACGGTGCCTGGAGTGATGAATCTGGTGCTGATGCTGCCCAGGGGAGAACTGCCTGGGTGGAGCTACTAGAACACTCAGGAAGTACTGCCCTGGAATGCTGGACCAACTAGAAACTGCCGCAAGTCGAGATCCCAGCATCCAGAAAAATCTCTGACACACTGGGTCTGAAACAGGCTGCTTCTGCCTCTTGGCACCTCCCACTCCAAAGGTCGAGCTCAGAAACGCCAAGCAAAAAGAGCTAAATCAATCAGGACCCATCACACAACCGCCCTATGTGGTCTGGAACACAGGGCTGGATGACGTGACCACTGGGAGCCAGGGTGGGCACTGGGGTCAAAAGGACTTGAATGCCTCTCTCCCCAGTCCTGACAGACACAGCAGACCACTGTGGGGATGTGCATGTTTGGAAAAAATGTGAAATCCTGCTTACCCTGACCTTGCCTGTATCTAGACAGGCACTTGTCTTGAGGATGGCAAAGCCTGGCAAAAGCCCTTGAGACAAGTTTAGTCTCAGTGGACTGGAAAACCAGGACGTGCTGAAAACAGCATTTACTGAGATTAGTTCAAGGACTTCCCCTCCCCCCGCCCCCCGAGAATGCCTGTTCTTCTTTTGAAGTAGGGAACACTGGTAAGATGCCTTTTCTCACTTTCTGAGTACAAGCTTGTTTACTTAATAAAAGCTGGTGGGTTAAACAAACTGGTATCAGTCTCTACGCGCAGGAGACTGTCCCTTTTCTGCCCACAGCAAACTACAAGTTTGTTGTCAGTGTGATTTTTCAACTCAGCCTCTCACACTCATCACACCCGTAAGTGGTGTCCTGTGTTAATCACACCAACAGCTGATGTCCTGCGTGTATCGTGCCAACAAACCACAGGATGTGCCTGAGCCCCAGTTTCCTCCTTTGTAAACCAATGTCCCATAAAGCCACCACAAGAACCATTGATGTCTGCTGCAGAGTCAATTCAGACTCATACAGACCTCACATGACTCAGCTCCTTAGGGTTTTCTTGGCTATATACTTTACAGGACCCACTGTCCTCGGACCAATTCCAACTCATAGCAACCCTGTAGGACACAGCTGAACTGCCCTGTAGTGTTTCCAAGCCCGTAATCATTGTAGAAGTAGACTGCCACTTCTTTCTGCTGTGGAGCAGCTGGTGTGGTTAAACCACGACCCTTCAATTAGTGGCAAGCATCTAACTACCCACTACCACACAACCAAGATGACAAATACCTTAGGGCCTTAGTCTACAGCACCGAGAGGTCTCCTGTGTTAGCAGGCATCATAACTGTCACTTAAAATGACCATTCAGACTAGCCACATTCTCAGATCTCCATTCTGGCCTCAGAGCCCCCTCACCTGGGACTCCGCATGGGCACCTGCTCCTTCCTGAAGGCTGAATTGAGGTTGAGACTCACACACTGCCTGTCCCCAGCCAGCCACAGCCCTATACACCCTCGCAGCCAGACCTGGCCACGGTTAGAGTTTGAACTATGTCCCCCCAAAACATGTGTCTACTTGGCTAGGCCCTGATTCCCAGTATTACGTGACTGTCCACCACTGTGTCATCTGACGGGAGTTTCCTAAGTGCTGTAAATCCTCCTTTCATGATGTTAATGAGGTAGGATTAGCGACAGTTATGTTAATGAAGCAGGATTGATCTACACGGTTAGATTGCATGTTAAGTCAATCTCTTCTGAGATACAAAAGAGAGGAGCAAACAGAGGGACATGGGGACTTTGTACCATCAAGAGACAACAGCCAGGAGAATAGCGTCTCCTTCAGACTCAGAGCCCCCACGCTGAGAAGCTCCTGGACCAGGGGAAGACAGATGACAAGGACCTTCCCCCAAGGCCAACAGAGACAGAAAGCCTCCCTGGAGATGGTACACTGAATTTGAACTTCTAGTCTCCTAGACTGTGCAAACAAATCAACTTCTCCTTGTTAAAGCCACTTACCTATGGTATTTCTATCACTGCAGCACTAGGTAACTAGGAGAGTCATCAGCACGCCCCTCACATGCCAGAGTTTTGTCACCCGAGACCTGGCCGTAGCCAGGTATAGGCAGAGACCTCTGCATGCAGAATGGTACGAGCAGGTTGGGAAGCAGATGCCTGGGGGCTCAGTCTTGTCTCCCCAGGTTCCTTCCTGTGTTTCTGAGGGAGAAGCACTCCACCTCTCTGGGCACAAGTTCACCCACATGTAACACAAAGGAGTCATCAAGTCTCTTCCACCTCGGGAATGAATCAGCACAGAGCACCTCCACTGTGAGCATGACGAAGCTGCTCAGCATCTTTTGTGAGCTCCAGTGACAACTTCCTTCAAAATCAATCCACCAACTATGACAGGTGTGACAGTACAAACCATAAGCGTTGTTTTGCCAGTAACACAACTAAAGATCTCAGCTGGATAGTGTGACTTCATCACCAACCTTGGCTTCTTCCACATCTTTTACTCAGGGCTTTGAACTGGCTAGAGGTGTTGCCCGTGCTGCTGGTGGGGGACCAAGCCTGAGAACCACCAGGAGTGCCCAATCAAAACCAAACCGACTGCTGTTGAGTTGATTCCAATTCACAGCAACCCTGGAGGACAGAGGAGAACTGCTCCGGTTTCCAAGGAGTGGCTGGTGGATTCCAACTGCTGACCCTTTGGTTAGAAGCTAAGTTCTCACCCACGTGTCCCCAGGGCTCCACCAGTAGATCAGTCATTCTTAGAAATTATTACACAGAAGAATCACCTGCAAATCTTGTTGAAATGCAGATCCTGATTTAGTATATCCAAGGTGGAAATGCAAACTCTCAGCAGGAGGTCAAACCAGAGGAGCCAGTTCAAAACCTTGCTTTTATTCCACTTAGTTCTCTTAATGCCCACTCCACTACTTTTCAATTCTTATTTTCTTTAACTTTTCTTGCTTATATGGGACCACAATGTTTTCCTAGCACTCCTCCATACTCCCTGCTTCTTTCTACACACTTTTCCACTTCTCAGTTATAAGCCCTCAGAGAAACACAGAGCATCTAAGCAGGCACGAGTGTGTCACATAACATCCCCCTGAAGTCTACTGTTGGCTTGAACACCACCAGTGACAAAGAACTCACCAACTCAACAGCAGTCTATTCCATTTTTGCACAGTTCTTTTTGTTAGTTACCGTCAAGCCTGCCCCGACTCACAGAAACGCCATGCACAACACAGTGCAGACTGGGAGGGTGCTCCCAACCCCTGTGCCATGTGGCATTTCCTCCTCCTGGGAGCTGGAACCGGTGCCACCCAAGCCCCACTTGCGCCTTGCAGGAGAAAGAGACAAAACGCTCTGGACCCTCAAGAGACTCACAATGAACAGAAGCCTTGTTTTCAACACTTTTTGGAACATTTTTGTAAAGATAATTCACAATTACGGTGGGCAAAAATAAAGACACAATAACACAATGAAGTCGCCTTCCAAGCCTAACTACCCTCCATCCAGTTCCCTCCCCCAGGCAGTTGCTACCTGCAGTTTCTTGCATTGCCTCCCAGCAACACTCTAGGTAGGTAAATCCACTGTTCACATGTATATACATGTGTGTCCTATCATCACAGAAAATTGGTAAACTACCAGACAAAGTTCAATGCCTTGCAGTTTTCAGTTAATTTATCTCAGATACTACTCTATGTCAAAGCTTAGATAAGTGGTTCGGTCTTAATAATACTCCAGTGTGGACCTTTATGTTGTATCCAGCCTTTGGCGAATGCAAGCAAAGCTGCAGTGACGATCTCACATTACACACTTCCTGCACCTGAACAGGCATTTACAATAAGCATCAGGTAGATTTCCTAGAAGTGAGGCTGCTTTAATAAATTTTCTCGGGGTTGCACATGTTGTGTAATATAAATCTTTTTTAAATATAATGGGATGTGAGCTTCTGGTTGTAGACTATTAGAGCTAAATTGGAACTCATTCTATTTGAGTTCCTCTGCTTTTCTTTGAGTCTGTTGTTCCTCAATTTCACCCATAGTTTTGGTTATTAATGGCATCATTCAGTGTTTCATATGCACTAGGCCTTCTTAATCCAGTTTGCTTTTTTGAGGTTTAATACCCTTACAGAGCTACCGTGTGTGAAATTATCTTTTACACTGCTGAAGCCAAGCAGTTTATAGTTTTCAGTCAATTACTCCCAGCCACCAGAGCTGGTGCTCAGGATAACACTGCTGCTCAATTTCTTACTTTTTGAATCATGAATTCTTAGACACGACTAGCCCCCGTTTCTGGTGAGGCCACGTATTCGAATTCACACTCAGGTCAAAGATTCTCACTCAGCTTGGAAATGCACATTTAGTAAGCCACATGTGTGCTGGAAAATCTTACCCCAAAAGCTAGCCTGATAAACTGAATGATACGTCACAGCTTCTGGTAAGAGTTAACTTTCAAAAAATCTTATAGCTGATGTACCTACAGTATTTTGTAAAGTAAAAATTAATAAAATTAAAATATCACCCCTGTCCATTAATTCAACTATCAGTCAGCTTTTGCTCTATAACAAACAACCCCCAAAACTTTGTGGCTTCCACTCCTGAAGTCCACCTTTCAGCCAAAGGTTAGACAGGTGTAGAAAATAAACAGTAACACACACGAGGAAGGTGCTCCTTAGTGCAATCAAATATATGAGACCTAACAGAAAATACCCACTGTCACGGATTGAATGCTGTCCCCCCAAAAATAAGTGTAGCCACGTGGCTGGGCCATGATTCCCAGTGTCTTGTGACTGTCCTCCATTTGGTGGTTTTCCTGTGCTGTATGTTAAAGGATAGGGTGGGACTGTAAAACCCTTCATAGGATCACCTCCCTGCTCCACTGTAAAGGGAGTTTCCTGGAGTATGGCTTGCCCTACCCTTAATCCTTTCGGCCTGCAAGAGATAAAAGGAAAGGGAGACAGGCTGAGAATTGAGAACCTCGTGCCATCAAGCAAGCAGCACCGGGAGAAGAGCGCGTCCTTCGGACCTGAGGTTCCTGCACCAGGATGCCCCTGGACAGAGACTGATGCAATGTTGGACTTTCCTCCAGAGCTGACAAGGGGGAAGGTCTTCCCCTGGAGCAGACAACCTGAATATGGACTTGCAACCTACCAGACTGTGTAAGAATAAACCTTCCTTTGTTAAAGCCATCCACTCTGTGGTATTTCTGTTACAGCAATCCTAGCTGACTAAAACACCCACCCAAATGCAAAGACGAGACAGCAGGAAGAGAATGGAAACCTGGACAAATAGACCCGGGAATCCAGGGTGTAAAGGAAAGGGGGAGAATGCTGACACGATGCAGGGCTTGCAAAGAGTAGCACAAAACAATGTGTGTACAGTTTTGAAGGAGAAACTAATTTGCCCTGTGAACTTCCACCTAACACACATACACACAAACTTTGTAGCTTCAAGGCACCACCATTTCTTTAGCTCATGATTCTGTGGGTCAATAATTTGATCTAGGCTCCTCTGGGCAGTTCCTCTGTTGATCTTGACAAGGCTCCATCACACCAGTGGGATCCGCTGATACTCAGGTGACTTCTTCTAGGTTGGCTGGTTAGGAGCTGGGATGGTGACAACATCTGGGTCTTATCAGTGTCATCATCCAACAGGTTAGCTCAGGCTTCCTCCCTTGCAGGTGGCAGTGGGGATCCAACAAGTGACAAGAGAAAAAGCCCCAGTGTCCAGGTACTTTTCAAACATCAGCTTTCATCACACTGGCTACTGACCCATTGACCAAAACAAGTCACGTGGCCAAGACCACCTTCAAACAGTGGGGAAACAGACTCTACCTCTAGATGAGAGAGAGGATGTGCAATGTGGCACTCTAATGACAGGGATGCAGGTTAAGAGAGAAAATTAATGGTTATTTTTACAACTTAACCACATCAACTGCTTATAAATTCATCAAACTAAAACAGGAATAGAGGCAGGGTCATTGAGAGCAGCTTTCAGTGATACTGCCTCTATTCCTATAACAGCTTCTTGAAACAGGGTCCACACAAAGCAGTACTGAGGAGACCGCCAGTGCCAACAGCTGGGCACCCATACAACCACCCCAAGTCAGTGTTCACGTACCCTTGATCCAGAAGGAACCCCTGCAGTACAGTGGTTAAGAGTTCAGCTACTAACCAAAAGGTCAGCAGTTCAAATTCACCAGCCACTCCTTGGAAACTCTATGGGGCACTTCTACTCTGTCCTCTAAGGAATCGACAGAACAGCAATAGGGTTTGGTTTTGGGGTTGACTCACATGGAGTGGGCCCCTGGGAGGTTATCCTCAAGGCAACATTTTTGCAGAAAAAAGAGCCATGGGCATAGAGCACAGAAGGTTCAGGTTTAACTTCAGCTCTAAAAAAGCAAGTTACTTCACGTGTATATGCCTCCCCTCCTCCATCTACCACCAAGAATACCAGGAAAAAGTACACTGCCAGTAGGATTCAAACCAAATGACCTATGTGCCCAAGTCCCAGGTATCTGGAAGTATTCAATATTGCATGAGGATGACCTTGAAATAGAGAATCAACCCAAACTGCTGAAAGGATTGAATGCTCAAATCAAAATGAAAGATGTGAGCAGAGGGCTCAAAGGAAAAGAAAGTGAGCAGCATTTAAGGGAAATGGAATAAGAGTGCCCACAGGGCACAGGACTGCACCCTCCTCAGGATATGGAATTCAGAAGATGATGGAACTGTGGGTTTCAGAAATGGCTCGTTCTCAGCACTGCACCAAACATTCAGTCTCCTCGAAAGTAAGTTCCCAGGCATGTCCCTGCCAGGAAAACAGGCTTACAGATGAAAGAACAGTGGGTGAATATGTGTGGCCACATTACAAGGCTGAAAGAATAATGTTTTCCCCTCTCTATAAATAAAACCCCCATTTCAACCACTTTTTATAATTCCAGGTAAATAATAAGAGCAATACCCATGATTTGTTGAGTATCAACCATATGGTAAAACTATGCCAGTCAACCCACTTGCATTAATAATTACCATTCACTCCAATTATTCAATTCCACTCTCTTGAGCAGCTATTGGGTATTACCACCATCCACCTGAGAGCTTGCATGTGGTGGCCTGCATATTGTTGTGGTGCTGGAAATCACATCATTAGCATTTCACATACCAGCAGTGCCACCTATGGTGGATAGCCTTCAGTGAAGCTTCCAGACTAAGATAGACTAGGGAGAAAGATCTGGTGATCTAATTCCAGAAATAAACCAATGAAAACCTTATGGCCCAACAACAGAGGAATGGATAGGTAAACTTTGGTATATACACTCAATGGAGCACTATGCAATGATAAAGAATAGTAATGATTCCAGGAAACATCTCATAACCTGGTTTCAACTGGAAAACATCATGTTGAATAAAAGTAGTCAGTGACAAAAGGACAAATATTGTATGAGACCCCTACAATAAGATCTCAAAAACAGACTTACGTATAGAAGAAAAGACTCTCTGATGGCTGCAATGGAGGGGAGAGAAGGAGGGCGAAGTGGGGAGGGTTTAGATTAGATAGTTGGTAGAAATCTGGTTGGGTGAAATTGGTAACAGCACACATTAGAAACAAGAACAATATTAAGTGGACTTCAGCATAACTTGAATACTCCTTCCATCTTAACCCAATATTGCAAGGACAGAGTAGCTGGGGCAGGGGACAGGGGACCATGCTGTTAGGCAAAATCGAGGCCAATTGGCACAACTAGCATTTTGCTATGACAGCTCTCTGCACCCCACATTGTGAGTGGCGTCTGGGGTCTTAAAAGCTGCCAAGCTGCCATCCGATGACACAGCAAATGGTCCCAACTCAGCAGGAACGGATGCTCACCGAGGACCAAAATGACATGGGATAAAGACAACCCAGAAGATAGAGAGACCCACATGAGTGGGTGCCTACATCAACTTGGGACCAGAAGAACCAGATGGTGCCCGGCCACCACCAGTGATAGCCACGATGGTGCTCACTACATTGAGTCTCACTGGTAACACAAGAATAAAAAGGGGTGCACCCTGAGATCTCCACTAAAAGACCTCAATTGATGGCCCAGTGGCTTCAGGGCTTCCCTGGGAGCATGGCCCCTGGCCCTGATGCTGCCCTTGCCCATAAATCATAACGAAGGTCCACTCTTCAGACACAAAATGGATTGGACTTGGCAGTGCAGAGTGACCATATATTGGATGCACTTTATGGTTCTATGCATCTGTAGGATAGCATCCTGTTGACCTGTGGCTGGAGGAAGGAGAGTGGGTGGAGAGGAGGGGAAAGGAGACTGTTGGGAGGATGAGGCATGTATGGAGCAGAGAGGAATAGTGTGCTGTCACTGGGCAAGGAAAGCAGTGGAAGCTGCATATAGGTGGGCATGTAAATTTATACGGGAATGTAATTTTCACTCAGTCATAAAAAATAAATAAATAAAAAGAAAATCTTATGGGTCACAACTGAATTTTGTTTGACTTGCTTGCTTTGGTTACCAGAAGTGATCAATCACTGAAGGAGGACATCATGTTTGGTGATACAGAGGGCCAGCATAATGGTTAAGACTGTGTGTCAACTTGGCTAGGCCATGGTTCTCACTGTTTATACATGATCACTCCCACGATGGGATTAGCTGTGAGTAGCCTATCAGCAGAAAGAGATTTTCCTTGAGTGTGTGCCTTGCATCCAAGTTCTGCAATTGGCTCCTGTTTGTCTGACCTCCAGTTTGGGGGACTTGAGCTAGCAGTTAACCTGTCAAATTTGGGATTCCTCACTCTTCATGGTCTGTAAGCAAGAGCCCTACTCTCCAGCCTGCTGAACTTGAGTTTGCCAGTCCCTGCAGCCACGTGTGTTAGGAGAAGCCTCTAATCTGATCCACAGGCCTGGGGCATTTCAGGTTCTACAACCATGTGAGCCATTTCCTTGATATAAACATATAGATATTGGCTTATATACCCTTATTGGTTTTCCTTCTCTAGAAAATCCAGCTTAAGACAGCCAGCAGGAACAAGGAAGACTCTGGGTGAGATGGATTGGCCCCAATGATGGACTCAAACATACAGTCAGCAGTGAAGACAATGCAGGACCAACAACATATTGTTCTGTTATACATAAGGTCTCTATGAGCTGGAGTCAATGCAACTATATGAGGTCTGACAATTAAGTCTGCAAATTTAATTGTTCTAAGTGCTACACATCTCATGGCTGAACATCACTACAGTCATCTTCGAAGTACTCCCCTTGGGAAGCTATGCACCGACAAGCCTAGCACCTAGTATATCCTTCAAAGCAACTTTGGAACTCCTTCGGGAATCACCATTGTATACTATGGCACAGTGGCAACTTTGCAAACTTAATTGTCTAGTTGTCTGTGAGGGAGTTTTTAGCAGTAAGCGAATAACTGTATGGGAACACTCTCCCTATTCACCTGATCTGGCCCTCAATGACTTTTTTCCTTCCCCAAAGATGAAAGAAACACTGAAAGGAAGACATTTTGATGCCATTTGGGACATTAAGGGTTAATACAATGACAGCTCTGATGGCCATTCCAGAAAGAGTTCCAAAATTGCTTGGAAGGGTGAACTAGGTGCTAGCACTGATGCAGAGCTTCCCAAGGGGAGTACTTCAAAGGTGACCATAGCACCTTTTCTAGGATGAACTTAACTGTCAGACCTCCTATTTATTATGTACCAGAATCCACTTAACGGTCTGCAGAAGCACTGCTGATATGTGCCAGGCATGATTCCTGCCTGTGTAACAATAAGGCCCAATCATAATCACTAATGCCACCATTGCCACCTCCACCACACCAACAACAAAAGACAGCAACTAACTTTGATAAATGATCACCATATACAGCCTTTATACTCATTATCCATATATACCAAGCTTTACATTCATTATCCCAGTGACTCCTCACAATCACCCCAGAAAGTAGGCATCATCATCTCCACCTTTAGAATATGTAAACTGAAGCACAGCAGCTTACATGATTTGTCCAGCTGCACCAGAGTGCACAGCTAGCATGTGGTAGAGCAGGATCAAACCCAGAGAGTACCCCCCACCACCCACACCTTAGCAGTGGCTCCTCTTCCCAGTAAGAAGGGGGACTTGCTGAGTCCGGAAAGTTTCAGGGGTGGCACTCATAATTATCCCTTCCTCTCCACTCTGTTTTCAGCAATCATCCTGCTCTTGCTCATCAAGACTCTTCCTAAGACTTAGACAACGACAAGTGGTAACCCATCTCTGCTATTCCTCCCCCTCCTTCTTCCAACTTTTCCAAGTCTTCAGCAAATTGATCTAATATAAATTCAGCAGCTCACTGGCTCTAAATCTCAGCTCTGGTTTTTTATCTGCCTAAAGGGTTCAGAGGGTTGCTAACTCGGCACTTGAATAAAATCTAACACTTACACAGTCATGCATTCCCTCACTCATTCCACAAAATCTTGCCAAGCACTCACCAAATGCCAAGGCTAGCAGGAGAGCAATGAGGAGATGTGAAAGAGTTTCAGGCAGTAAGTGATATGATTATACTGTGCAAAAAAGTCACTGTGGTGCTGTGAGAACATAAGGTGGTCCAACAGATGTTGATCCCTGGGGAAAGATCTGGGGTCATGGGAGAGGCACTGCACAGTGTATTTCTCCATTTGTTAAGATGAATTATTTGCATGTCTTAGTCTTCTAGCGCTGCTATAACAGAAATACCATAAGTAGGTGGCTTCAACAGATAAACATTTATCTCTCACAGTCTAGTAGGCTAGAAGTCCAAATTCAGGGTGCCAACTCCAGGGAAAGACTGCCTCTCTCTAGCAATTCTGGAAGAAGAGCCTTATCTTCAATCTTTCCATGGTATAGAAGTTTCTCTGCAGGAACATCAGGTCCAAAGGAAGTACTCTGCTTCTAGCATTGCTTTCTTGTTGCTGTAAGGTCCCCCTGTTACTCTGCTCACTTCCTTCTTTTATATCTCAAAAGAGATTGACTCAGGACATATCTAATCTTGTAGATTGAGTCCTGCCTCATTAACATAACTGTCATCTCTCCTACCTCATTAACATCACAGAGCCAAGATTTACAACACATAGGAAACTCACAACAGATGACAAAATGGTGGACAACCATACACTACGGGGGGATCACGGCCTAGCCAAATCGATACAAGTATTTCGGGGGGACACAACTCATAACATGGAGCGTGTATAAATGCTGGTGAAATGACAAGTCATGAGTCTACAAGACCATCTTTAATGATTCACTAGGAAGACAAAGAGGGCTCAGAATATCATCCTGCTTATGGCTACGCTTTATCAGAGCAAAAAGGTATAAAGGGACAAGGTGCCTGGAGTGAGGTCTGGAGGAAACCAATCACAAACAAGCTTCTAGTCTTCTCCAGTAGAGCTGCACAACATGCACTTGATTCCCTCAGCAATGCACTGTGACAACACCTGCCCAATGCAGTCTACCACGGAACCTCAAGAGAAACTCAGTGTCCAAGACTTTGGGGAGGGAGAGGGTGGAGGGCTGGTCACACAGGTTCCCTTACCTAGTACACGCCAAAATTCCAGACTCCCAGGGCAAAACAGGTCTTCAGCATAAACCACATGATTTGTACAGTTTAGGCACTGTCATGGATTAAATTGCATCCCCCCAAAAACAGGTATATCAATTTGGCTGGGCTATGATTCCTAGCATTATGTGATTTTTCTATAATTGTGTATCTTGCCTCTACAGCATTAATAAAGCAGGATGGGTGTCAGATGTCTTAGTGAGGTAGGACTCAATCTACAATCTTGGAATGTGTCTTGAGGCCATCTCTTGAGATATAAAGGAAAGAGAAGCAAGCGGAGAGTTGGGGACCTCATACCACCAGGAAAGAAGCACCAGGAGCAGAGTATGTTCTTTGGACTTGGAGTCCCTGTCCCCAAGTAGCTGTCAGTTCAGGGCAAGATTAACAAGGACCTTCTTCTAGAGCCAACAGAGAAAGCCTTATCCTGGAGCTCACATCCTGAATTTGGACTTCTAGCTTACTTTTTTAAGAAAAAAAATAAATTTTTCTTTGTTAAAGCCATCCACCCATGATATTTTCTGTTATAGCAACACTGAACTAAAAAACCCAAACCAACTGCCATCGAGTTGATTCCAACTCACAGCAACCCCATATAACAGAGTAGGACCCCTCCACAGAGTTTCCAAGGAGCACCTGGTCAATCTGAACTGCCAGCCTTTTAGTTAGCAGCTGTAGCACTTAACCATTAGCCACCAAGGTTTCATATAGCAACACCAGTAACTACAACAGTGAGCCACTCTTATCAGATTTAAGAATGGCAGGGACCAGTTCTGAAGGCAGTTCCCAGATGCCAGTCTTACCAGAAAGTCTTTCTAAGGAGAATATTCTCAGGCCTGTTATGCTAAATAACTCTTTTCTACACAAGAAACGCTGTTTCTAAGTGTGAAGTTAAAATTACAAAAGATAGAGGATAGTTAACAAGTAGAACAAGTATCCCAGGAAGGCGGCAGACGTTGGGGGTCCAGTGCTCATGGAAAGGAAAGCCTTAGGGAGCACGTGGAACTCAGGTACCAGAGTGCTAAGTGCTCAGACATGGAGAGGGCTCTAAGAAGATGGACCTCTCCCAAGCACCAGGCAAGAAGTGGTAGGTAGGAGACCTTAGGACATCTATTATGACCAAGGAGGAAACAGAGGAAAAACTACCAGGCAGCCTTCAGGCCCAGATGAGGCTGGGTATCATATTATAAAAACCCAAACCCAACTCATTGCTGTCAAGCTGACTCTGACTCATAGCGGCCCCACAGGACAGAGCAGAACTGCCCCATACAGTTTCCAAAGAGTGCCTGGTAGATTTGAATTGCCAACCCCTTGGTTAGCAGCCATAGCACTGAACCACCATGCCAGAGCATGGTCTTCTGTATCATCATAGAGGACCCATCTGTTAAGGTTTGAGGAATTCTCCTCCAGCAGTATCCAGATAAATGAGACGAGAAAGCATAGCACTGCTGAACTGGTCCAGGTGATGGGCTGGATGTCAAGAGCAGACAAGGAACCCGAGGTTCCAAAGAGGAAAGCACCAAATGTGGGGACTGTGGGTCCATGCAGACTTGGGAAGGAAGTGAGCACACACAGACAGCAAAGAGAACAGACAGGTCACAATGCAGAGATCTCCACTGAGAAGGGAGTTTGACTACATGGACCAAACAGGCAGGTTGGGATCTAGAGATCATCTAGGGTAAGAATCCCAATTACTGCATTAATGCCTCCCCGTAGGCCTGGGCAGGTGATCTTCTGATTCTGCTTGAAGATATCCTATAAAAGGAAACTCAGCACCTTCTGAAGGACCCCAGTATACCTCTAGACATTTGTGATGACATGAAAATCCTACCTTCTGCCAAATGAGAATCTGCCGACTAGAACATTTACCTTCAGACTGTTTCTGCCCCACAAGATCACACAGAAACAGGCCCTAGATAGGGCCTAGTATCTGCAGTGCAGCCAGGGTACTGTCACACGGGCCCCGTGGTCCTCCCAGCATACAGGTATCTATCCACTCTCAGGATTCATCTTTATGCCAACAGCTGCAAAATCTAAAATCTCTGCCTCTCTCCAAGCTTCACAGTCAGATACTCAGCTGCCCACTGGAGGGAGACCTCCACTTGGATGTCCAGTGGGCACTCACACTCTGAACTCACATGCACGAGAACTTGTGATCTGGCCCTCACAGCCCCCAACACTGCTCTGGAGGATGGTTTCTACCCAGTTTTCAAGTCAGTGCCCGGACATCAGTTTGGACCCTCCCCTCCCCAAACATCTATTTGTGTATTGATTCTCCATCCTCCTGGTCTTGTGTCCACCTAATTCTTCCCTCTCCACTGCTGTGACTCCAGTTAAGTCATGAATGTCTCCTTGCAGGCATCATCATCTCTCAAAGACGTTTCCTAACTAGTCTCTCTTCTACCTTCTTGTCCTCTCTGTCCATTTTCCTGGCACAAGAAGCTAAAGCAACGATTTTAAAAGGCAAAGCTGATCAGGAGCTCTCCACTGTCCTAGGGACAGTCACACTTAGTCCCATGTCTATGATTCCCTGCAGGTCTGCCTGTTCCCCTCTTTGACCTCCTCTCTTAACACTGAAACACACCCTACAACTCTGTGTTCTATGTCCCCCCCAAATGCTACCTCACTTCTAAGCCATTAAACAGACTGCTACCTCTGGCCCAACCCTTACCTCCTATCCTACCCCTACATGAAAACCCTAAACTTCTCTTGTGCTTTCTCTTGCTGCTTTATAATTATCTATTCATCTGTCTCCTTCCAAAGTCTCAGATCTCTAAAGAAACACGTACGTTGTTCACCAACGCCTCTCTACTCCTGACACATAGGAAGTCCTAAACACTCTTTGAAAGAAAAATTTCCAACTGTCAATCACTTCCAATGGTCTGCTCCCTATACTCCTGTTAATGCAACCTCAAATGATGTCAGCTTTTTAATTGCCAAAATTCACTATAGACATACATATAATTTCTCCTTGACTAAGGATTTTTTCCATTAGCTACTCTTAAGTTAAGAGTCCTCTATCTCAAACCCAAGCTATTCTCCAATTTAAATGCTCACTGCAGGAGTTTATCGAGACAGAAGGAAGGAACCCCCGTTTTAGGAAGAATAGGGGAACACAACAGTTTCAGCTTTCATTTTCCGCTCGTTCTGCCCCCGTTCACAGATTAATTTCTGGCACCAGGATCTGTGGTCAGATAACAGAAGATCACAGAGAAGAGCTTTCTCCAACTCCCCAAAGCCAGAAAGAATCACTCTCTTCACAATCGTCCATTTTACAATGTGTCTAATTATAACTGAATAAATTACTTCTGCCATTCTGCAGAAATACTTAAAATAAATAGTTCTCTTTCCTTGAATTAAAATCATAGTCTTTTGTTCCCTGTTTTCTGTTCCATGAAGTAACACAGCCTGTTGATTAAAGATCATTTATAGGGCTTCATTTTCAATCTATTTCATGATATCACTTTAAAATACCCCCAAATATTCAGCTGCGAGGAGGGATAAGAATGACTGGAAATTGGCTCTCGGAGGCTTTTGGATGAGAAATGAAGTTGTGGATGTGATGCTCAGCCAGTGAACACACATTAGAAAATTCTACTTTAATAACTACTTGGTTTTTCTCTCCAGATTTTTTTCCCTACCTAACTTTCTATATTTTTCTTGAGATTACAACATAATCCCCACTGACACACTAAATATTACCTCTCCGTATTGACTGCATGACACTGAGACAATAAATCACTTTGAGCTAACACGATATGCCAACCAGCCCCAGCTAAGCCAAATATTTGACAAACGGCATACAAACTAAAATTTAGCAAGGCAGGGATGTTCTGGGAATTATGTCCTGAATATCAACCATCTTTAGGCCCTATGCAATGAAAAAAATTAATAATGATACATCTGTAAGGAGGCCATGTGAATGCATAAAATGATTTTGGAGGCCAGAGTAGCTTCAGTTAGCCCATCCCAGGAGACATCCTGGAAAGACACTGTGGTTAAATCACCTTCCAAACATTAGTGAATATCATGACAAAGACTCCTGGAAAGAAAACATGCACATGCACACGCGCGCACACACACACACACACACACACACACACACACAAACAAGTGTTTTCCAGCACTGATGCAGCAATAGGACGATGCTGATGACCACGACTGCCAGGGGCAAATTTAATGTGAGGCTAACAAAGCCAAAGTTTCAGGACCCCTACTTACATTTTGTATTTGAGATGCTGCATTCTTTTTCTTAAAGCAGGCCCCTAAATTGTGTATGTTTCAGCCTCCACAAAACCTGAAGTTGCCCCTATGGACCCTGTTTCACAAAGGACTCTAAAGAGGACATCAGTGATGCCCTTGACTGTCACTAGGACTGTATTGCATCCACATGTGATCTCAAGTCCCCGAAAATTAAGACAGAGTTTCACAAGGGACTCTAAACAGGACGTCAGTGGTCAGCACCCAAGACCCTCCCAGAGCAGGACCTGGTGAACCTCTCTGACTTCTCATTCTTCTTCTCGTTCCTCAGAAGCACGCCTGATACTAATCCACTTTGATCTGCTCCCTTGCTTTACTCATTTCAGCACTGCTTTCTCACACTATCCCCCCAGGTATTGGGACTACCAATCAAGGTCACGAATTCATCCTAGAAAACTCTGTGCTACACACCTCACTGCTGAGGAACACTACAATTACCTTCAAAGTACTCCTCTTGGGAAACTATGCATTGACACCAGCACCTACTCTACCCTTCAAGGCCATTTTGAAACTTTTTCTGAAATGGCCATCAGAGCTCTCGTTGTATTGCCCTTGATGTCCTGAATGTCATCAAAATATCTTCCTTTCAATACTTCCTTTATCTTCTGGTAAAGAAAAAAATCAATGGGGACCAGATCAAGCAAGCAGGGAGGGTGTTCCAATACAGTTATTTGTTTACTGGCTCAAAACCGCCGCACAGAAAACTAAACAATTAAGTTCACAAACTTTCCACTGTGCCACTGTGTGCAATGGCCATTCCCGAAAGAATTCCAAAATTGCTTTGAAGGGTGGACTATCGACTCACATTGGTGTATAGCTTCCAAAGGGGAGGATACCTTGAAGATGACCATAGTGATATTCTGCCATGGGATATGTAGCACTGAGAACAATGAAGTTTGTGGACTTAATTGCCAGACTTCAGATTTCTCTTCCTTGCTTAGAACCCACTCAAGAGGCAGCAATTGTAAGACAACTTCCCAGAAGCCCCCCAGATGAAATCACGTTTTCCTTTGTGCCCTATCAACTCACGCCTCAGAAGCCAGACCTTTCTTGAGTTTGAAATGTGGCTCCTCCAGTTACAAGAAATCCTCTTTATCTCAGTTTCCCCATCAGTGCAATGGGAATCCATAGCATTCACCTCAAAGAGCACACATGTGGGTAACCGTTTTCATAGTAGTAGGAACTCAATAAGTGACACCCATCATCTTCAATGTCCTCCTCAATTCTTCATCAAAACCTTTCAACAATTCATTCCATCTCCCCCACGAGACTGCATACTTCATGGGGCACAGACGAAAGCCCACGCATACAGCTTAAAAATCAAAATCAAATACACTGCCATTGAGTCAATTCTGACTCACTGTGACCATTTAGGACAAAGCAGCACATTACCATAGGGTTTCCAAGGAGCAGCCAGTGGCACAGTGGATTCGAACTGCTGATCTTCTGGTTAGCAGCTCTTAACCACTGCACTTAACCACTGCACTACCAGCCTGGTGCTCCCTACATGTCTGCTGAACAAATGAAGCAATCAAATTATATTTATACTCTGACTAACAGAGGTATGAGTCAGTAATGCATTCCAGGGTCTCTTGTTTGCCAATATTTTGAGTTTGTATAGAGGAATACGACAAAAAGTTGAAGACTGGGGAATTCCAGGAGAAGAGAGAAATGGACAGAAAAATATTAGAAGATATAATAAAATTTCCTCAGTCTAGTAAAGGGCATGAATTTACAAATCCAAGATGCTCAGAGAGCCCCAAGCATCAGAAACCCAAAGAGATCTACATCAAGACACACCAGTGTTAAGCTCTCAAAAAGTAAACATAAAGAGATAATCCTGAAATCAGTGAAAGAGAAGCAAATAGTCACAAAGGATTAATTTTTCCTCAGAAATACTGAAATGCAGAAAGCAGTGCAATGCTACATGTAAAGTGCTAAAAAGGAAAAAATAAATAAATTGTCAACCAAGATTACTACATCCAGCAACACTATCCTTCAAGACTAAATACCTTCAAGTATAACACAGATAGAATGAAAGGGAGAAATACACAGTACTACTGTCACAGTTGGAGACTTCAGGACACCACATTCAACACTAGACAGAAGATCTAAAAATAAGACCAACAGGAAAACACAGGATCTGAACGACACTATAAACCAACTACACTTAACAGACATACACAGAACACTCCATCCAAAAACAGAACAATATACATTCTACTCCAGTGCACACTGATCACTCTCCAAGATAGACTGTTTAGATCACAAAGCAAGTCTTGGTAAATTTAAAAAGCAAAATCATACACAATGTATTTTCTCTGACCACAACACAGTGAAACTAGAAATCAATAACTATAAGCATGTAAATTAAGCAACATAGCATTAAACTATTAACAGACCCAGGGAGAAATCAGAAACTTCATAGAGTCAAATAAAAGTGAAAGCACACATATCAAAACTTATGAGATACAGCAAAGGCGCTAAGTACACAGAGGGAAACTTAACAGCAATAAATTTCTACATTAAAAAAAGATCTCAATGTTATAACCTACCTCAACAACTTGAGGAACTAGATGAAGAGCAAACTAAGACTAAACCTCTGAGAAGAAAGGGAATAACAAAGATCAGAACACAGATAAATGGAAAATGGAAAAATAAGAGAAAAATCAATAAAATACAAATGTGGTTGCTTAAAACGATTAATAAAATTAATCTTTAGCTAGACTGACAAAGAAAATACACAAATGATGAGAAGAGAGAGAAAGAAAGATGGGACATTACAACCAACTTGATAAAAATCAGCAGAATTATGAAAAATATCATGAACAACTGTATGGCAACGCATTGGATAACCCAGATGAAATGGACAAATTCTTGAAAGCATACAAACCACCTATCCAAACTGACTCAAGAGGAAATAGAAAATCTCAACAGACCCATAACAAACAAAAAGATCAAACTGTTCTGGTTGTCGTTGTTGTTGTTAGGTGCCATTGAGTCAGTTCTGACTCATAGCGACCCTATGAACAACAGAACGAAACACTGCCCAGTCTTGTGCCATGTCCACAATCATTTTTATGCTTAACCCCATTGTTGCGGCCACCGTGTCAATTCATCTCATCAACAGTCATCCTCTTTTTTGCTGAGGGTCAGCGAAAAAGAGATCAAATTAGTGATCAAAAACTTCATACAAAGAAAGAGTCCTGGCCAGATAGCTTTACTGGAAAATTCTATTAAATATTTAAAGAAGAATTGATACTAATACTGTTGGCTTAAACTCTTCCAAAAGATAGAGAAGGAAAGAATACTGCCTGATTCATTCCAGACAGCAAACATAACCCTGATACCAAAACCAGAGAAAGATATCACATAAAAAAACCCAACAAACTAATATCTCTTATGAAAAGATGCAAAAAATTCAAGCAAAATACTACAATCCAACAGCATATTAACAGAATCATACACCATGACTAAGTAGGACTTGTTCCAAGAATGCAGGGATGGTTCTGCATTAGAAAATCAACCAGTGTAGAACATCACATGAATAGAACAAAGGAAAACATGTCACATGATCACCCCCATGGACAGAGAAAAAGCATTCGACAAAACTGAATACCCTTTGTGGACGAAAACCCTAAGGACTGGAATAGAACAGAAATTCCTCAGAGGACATATGAAAAGCCAACAGCCAATGTTATAGTTAACAGAGAAGGAGAGCCCTCTCCCTGAAATAGGGAGCAAGACAAAGGTGCTAGGACTTCACTAGAAGTCCTAGACCAAAAATTTGGACAAGAGAAAGAGATAAAAGGTACCCAGATTAGGAAAGATGTAGAATTATCTCCATTCTCAAATGATATGGCCCTACATATAGAAAATCCCAAAGATCCACAAGAACACTTAAGAGCTAATAGAGGACCTTAACAGAAATTTTACAAGGTATGAGGTCAACAAACAAAAATCAGTTGGGTTTCTATACACCAGCAATGAGAAATCCAAAAGGGAACTCAGGGAAACAATTTCTTTTACAATAGCATTTGAGAGAATAAAATACCTAGGAATAAATCTAACCAGGGACACGAAGAACTGATACATAGGAAACTATAAAACATCACTGAAAGAGATCAAAGAAGACTTAAATGGAAAATACATTGTGTTCTTGGATTGGAAGACTACCCAAAGTGATCTATAGATTCATCACAATCCTGATCAAAATTCCAACAATTTTCTTCACAGATAAACAATTCTCAATTTTATGTGAAATGGCAAAGGCCCTAAATAACTAAAATAATGTTAAAAGTAGGACAACTCACACTTACTGACTTTAAAATATATTCTATAAAGCTACTATAGCCAGTAGAGCCTGGTACTCTGTAACAACTGACACAGGATCAGTGGAACAGAATTTAATGTCCATAAATAAACCCACACATCTCTGTTCAAATGGTTAAGTCCATCTGATAAGGAAACAGTCTCTTCAATAAATGGCGCTGGGAAAATTGGAATTCCACATATGGGAAAATGAAACATGCTCCGTGTGCCACACCCTACACACAAAAAAAATTCAAAATGGATTATGGACCTAAGCATGCAAACTGTATCATCCTTAGAAGATGATACAGAGGCAATGTTGCCAGACTTAGTTTTCAGCAGTGGACTATATAATAGCAAAAATACAAACAGCAAAAGACAAAATAAACTAATAGAATCTCATAAAAATTAAAAACTTTTGTTCATCAAAAGACTTTAGTGAAAAAGTAAAAGACAAGCTACAGACTGGGAGAATACGTTTAGAAACCATATATCTGACAAGAATCTAATAACTAAAATATACATAAAACTTCAAAAACTTAACAAAAACCAATAACCCAATCATAAAAGGGGCAAAGGGTTGCAGCAACATTTCATCAAAGAAGACATTCACATAATCACCAAAGATGCTTAGCATCACTAGCCATCAGAGAGATGCAAACCAAAACTATACTTCATTCCCACCAGGATGGTTAAAATAGATAAACAGAAAATAATAAATGTTGGTGATGACGTACGGAAATTGGAATCCTATCCACTGCTGGTGGGATTGCAAAATGGTACAGCCATTGTGGAAAACAGCATGGCAAAACCAAAACCTGTTTTTGCTGAGTTGATTCCAACTCACGGCAATTGCTCAAAAAACTAAAAATAGAACGACCATAAAATAAAAAAAAAAAAGAAAAGAAAGAAACAACGAACCCATTGCCATTGATTTCATTCCAACTCATGGCAACCCTACAGGGCAGAGGAAAACTCCCCCAAAAGATTTTCAAGGAGTGCCTGGTGGATTCCAACTGTCAACCTGTAAAAACTTGAATTAGAAAAAAGTTGTGTGATAGATATATTTACAACAACAACAAAAGGACAGAGTAGCTCCTGAGGTTTCTTATATATAACCAAATACCTCCTGAGATTTGGTCCCTTGGTCTCAAGGTTTAGCATCATAGTTTCATGGAACATCCCCGTTAATTGCTCCAATAACATGTTCAGTGGTTCTGTTCTACCTCCTAGTTCACCACATAGTGCCTGTGGTCTTCAAAGCTTACAGGCAGTCATCCAAGGCATGACAGTTAGTCTCTATTCACCTGGAGCAATAGAGGAAGGAGGAGAGTCAGGAACAGGAGGAGGATATAGAAGGTGCAGCTCCATGAACAACTGACTCATTTGCTGTAAGACCAGAAGAATGGGATGGTGCCTGGCTACCATGACTGACCATTGTGATCCAAGATTTCAGCGAAGAATATTGATCAAAAGAGAGAAACTTTAGAGCAGAATTTAAAATTCTCATGGATTCTAGATTTTCTGAAACTATAAAGGGTAGATGAATCCCTAAAACTATTGCCTGAGATTATCTTTAAATGTTAAATCAAAATACTGGCTTAACTAGTAAAAAAAAAAAAAATGTCTGCCTTGAGAATTATGCTCTTGTAATGGGACTGGAAGAACCAGAATGGAAATAATGAGAATGTTGACACAGTATAAAGAATGTAAGGAGTAATTAAGGTCACTGAACACTATGTGTTGAAATTGCTGAATAGGAACTCTTTCGCTGTGTACACTTACACATAAAGTATTATTCTGAAAAATTTCTTCTTCATAAAACCAGACACTTCAAAGGACAGAGTAGCAGGGATAGGAGGTCTGAGGACCATGGGTTCAGGAGACATCTAGGTCAACTGGCATAACAAGGTGTATTAAAAAGTTCTACATCCCACTTTTGTGAGTGACATCTGGGGTCTTCAAAGCTAAGCGAGCAGCCATCAAAAAAGGGTCAATTGGTCTCAAACCTATAGAGCAAAGAAAAAAGAAGGGTATGAAAGACACAAGGAAAGGGTGAACCCGAGAGTCAGAAAGGGCCACATATATCACAGAATATATCAACATGAGACCAGAAGAACTAGATGGTGCCTGGCCATCACCAAAGACTGCCCTTATAGGGAACTCAAGAAAGAGTCCCTGATGGAGCTGGAGAAACATGGGATTCAGCACTCAAACCCTAGTAAAAAGATCAGACTTGAGTTCTATCAGCACAGAAGCCATTCTGGAAGCCAACTCCTCACACAAAGATTGAAGTGGTATGTAGGACATAAAATACTGGTTAAGAGTGTGCTTGTTGGCTTGGGTAGATACAGGAGAATAACTAGACAGCTGCTGTCTGGAAGTGAGATGAGAAGACAGAGGGAGACAGGAGCTCATTAAATGTACATGGGAAATGCAGGATGGAGGCACACTGTGTGAGGAGAACAACTAAGGTGAACTCAAAATGTGTGTAAGTTTTTGTATAAGAAGCTGACTTGAACTGTAAACTTTCATTTGAAACACAATTTAAAAAAATTTAAGCCTTCTTCATCATGGGCCAGCAAAGCTTCTAGTTTCTACAAAATACAACTCCCAAAAGAAGTATCATCCATCCATCTCTGTTAGTGGACAGAGCTCCGCGCGACCTTCAGATGGAAGAAGAATCTCTTCCAAGCCAAAACCAGACCATAGAACCTGGTGATCTCACTCTTGGCAATACACATACCATTGGACCCTTCTAGAGCCCTCGCATTAGGTTAAACATCATGAATAATCCCATCACCCAGGACTACTGTGTAAATCCTCAAAGACCTCTTCAAACAAAGCAAAGACTCTGTGGTAGTTGCAGAAAAGGCAAAATAAAATTTCATAAACCAAATATAAATGCCAATCGTGGGCATTCCACAGCCCTCTGGCTGGCAGGCAAGTCTGCCTCATCACCCGCACCACTGTCAAGTGTGACTTTCACCCTCAACTCTTAGTGACCTACAGTTCGTAGAATATGCCTCCATCTTCCACATTTCACTATCCTAGCACAGACGTCACCCTACCTTGAAAACATTCTCATAATCCTCCACCCCATCCCTAGGACAAGAAATATCCATCTTGACCATCTCTATCTTTTCCTCCCAAACCATCACCACCCTGTGAGGCCTTCTGGACTCCTCAGACTCTTTTCTTGATGCCATTGGTTCTCATTATGTAGTTCTCTCATCACATTTCCTGTATTCAAATCTACTCTGTGTTGTATTGGTTGGTATTTGTGTTGTGTTGTTGTATGGTTGACCACCAATATGACAAGACAGACTAGGAAGAAAGGCCTGGTGGTCTACTTCCAAAAGTCAACAATGAAAACCCCATGGATCACACAATCCAGTCTGAAACCAACCACTAGGATGGTACAGGACCACAAGATGTACTTCCACTGCACACGGGGTCACCAAGAGTTGGGGGCCAATTCAACAGCAGCTAACAATAACCACTCCAGCACCCAGCACAACTGATGTATGCAGTAGGTGCTCTATAAATGTCTGATGAACAAAAAATTCAGGGAGCAATCTCCCAGATCAGAGACTTAAATTTTCTCCCACATAACCCCTGACTTTCACAAATGGATGTCAATTCATTGCTCATTACTTTCAAAACCTACCTAGCTCTTTGGCACATAGAGAATATGCAGGTTAACTCTTTCAGAAAGAAATTTCCTGGAGCAGAATTCCACATGGGAGACTCAGCTCCAGCACGGCTACAAAGTTAGCATGCTTCAAAAATGTACTTGTCTGCTACTTTTTTTTAATAGGCAAGAAAAATAAGACAGTAGAAGTGAAGAAACAGGATGGGCTTCACTCTCACCTTCGAGATTACAAAACATCAGTATCATCTGCTCAAGAAATCTTTAAAGCGCCTGAGGTAGGTCAGGGATGTTTTTCTAAAAATGTCTGTGATATTCTTGCTTCTGTGAGACAAATTAATACTGAAGACTAACTGGGGAAAAGAAAAAACAAAATCTTGATTCATGTTTTCTTGGCACACAGTTAGCTTTAATTGTTTTCTTATGTAATTACATACATTACTAGTGTAATCACAAATAACACATGTGTTTGATGTGGGGAATTACGAACAGTATGTAATTTTTAAATGTGGTACATTTCTTTCTCCCCCAGATCTCTTGGTGAAGGAAACGATTTATCATTTCTTAAAGTATGCCCCTGTGCACTGCATTTTAATAAAATAAAAATTAGTAAATATTTGCCTTTCTTTTATACTTCAGTACAATAAACTTCATCATGAAAACTCAGGTTTGAAAAGGCTTGTTACATGCCTTGAAAAATGGCCTTCACTAGGCTAACACTCCCCATTGAGGAAAAGCCAACCAAAGGTTGTCATTATCAAGAAAGTTAATTGTAGGGGGCAACTGCAAAGAAAGATGCAGTGAGGTGTTGGTGAAGAGGCAGAAGAAAATGCCAACTATATAACTGGTAAAGAACAACCTCTTCTAGATTAGAAGAGGTAGACTCTGCTGTGTACGCCCTTGAGCTACTGGCTTAACTTACTCATGTTTCCTGAGCTCAACTGCTCGCCCTTTGTACAGTTGAGACTAATGTAACGTGTGTGAAAGCCTCCAATACGATCTTCCTTGGGTAGCAAATCCGTCTAGTGGTAGGAGGTTGTTGCTGTAATCACATCAAGTCTAACCCTCATTTTACTGGTAGTTTGTTTTTATCTGTGAGATTACATTTCACCTTGATGTGACTATATCCCTCGGCATCTCTAACACTGTAACTGGTTCTCGGTCTCAGTTTTGGAGGTAAGATGCTCACTACCCGGACTCATGTAAAGGAGATGGAGACTTGTGAAGGGCCCCGGGGCTCTGTCATGGGAGGGATGTTTGGATGTCCCAGGGATGTGGAGGCAGGAGAATACGCGGTGGAGAACAGAGAATCCTAAACTACACAAGTCAGTGAAATTTAAAACAAATCCTCCATCTAACTCCGACCTATCCTTATTTTCTGCAGAAGCCAAGCAATAGCATTTCTTTTGTTTAGGGAAAAAAAGGCAGCATTTCAAATTAGATTCCTCATAAAAAAGAAATTGCTAGATTCTCTTGGAAATGGATACTATGGGCAAGAAATGAGCCCAAGATCCTATGTGGCAATTGTTTGGAAGCTGAGGAGTGTTGGCCCTCAACATGGCCAGACCACAAAGACAGTCCTCCATGGTGCTCATTGTTTCGTGAGCTAAGGTACCTGGGAGACTTGCAAACTTGGATGTGGATCTCCAGACAACACTGAAGAGATCTGTGATGGACTGGGATGTGCATCCCCCACAAATCTCTGCCATATGTGCTGGCATCTTTCATTTAGGGAAGGGGGAGTTCAGCAAGACTTTTTCCAGAAACCATGATTGCAGCTGCTGTCAGGACCCCCACGGGGTTTTCAGAAGCCTGCAGCTCACCCAGCACCACAAAGACAGGGGAGGCTGGGAGCCATGGACGTGAACACTGTAAGAAAATTATTACAGCAATCATGCAATGCAATGTTCTGCCTTCCTCCAGCTGGAGGCAAGTGTGGTCTGCCTCCCTGAGTAACCTCACATTTAAGGAAGAACCAGACCACAGTGTTCCTGAGCTGTCTTAAAGAGTCACCTACCTAAACATTCAAGAACATGTATCTCATCTTGGCATTTTCAAAAGGGTAAAAGAAGGCATAGCCTACATCACAAAGAAATAGAAAGCTTCAAACTCTGAGTGCTCATGAAGAATTACAAGAAAACAATACAGGGCTGTCCTAGAGGCTCAATGCTGCAGCCAAGATGATAGAGTGAAGGGAGTCAGACCATGGTCAAAGGGTCACAGGAAGTTCCAGATGAAAGGGGGAAGTATGCTATCAAAGGGGGGGGGGCACTTAGAATAGAATAGTGGTATAAGTTCTGGGTGTTACATGGCAAACTGATATAGATTGTAAAATTGTTCTTCAATCACAATAAAATTAATTTTAAAAAAAAGAGTTACAAGAAAACACACTTCCCTGATCAGGCAACTGAAGCTCAGAAAGTTTGAGAAACCAGTTTGAAGACTGGGCAATGAATCCAGGATTCAGCTGGACTCGAGATCTGAATAAAACAAATCCCACACAGGTACTCTTACTTTTTTAAGTCCTTAAATACACACTTCAATCCATAGAAGAATCAAAATTAAGAAATCAAGAACTTGAAGGTTTCAGTGAGACTGAGCTCCAACTTCCGACTCACCTGAAAGTGCACGGCCTCAGCAAATCCATCAGATGGAACCAGCCACATCTCCGAGGCCAACCAAGCATGAAGGATTTGATGCTTCTTTTTCCAGTGACATCTGAAGGAAGCTTTCAGCAAACAACTTCATTCTGGATTCACTTCTCATCACGAAAACAATTGTTTAATCAAATACTGGCAACTGTTCAAGAAAAGCTTTTCTCTTCTGTTAGAGTTTAGCCACTGACTCAAAGACTAATAACTTTACAAATACATGCTAAGAATAAGCCAAGAAAAATGAATAAAAGGAAACACACCAAAATATTAATAAGTCTGGCTGTTGGTAGCAATGTCGTCTTTTGCTTCTGTCTGGTTTTCTAAAGGTCGGCAGTTTGAATCCACCAGTCGCTCCTTGGAAACCCTATAGGGCACTTCTACTCTGTCCAGTAGGCATCGCAAATGGGTGGGAGGTGACCAGACAGCAACAGGTTTTCTGTTTCTTTTGGTTTATCTTTGCTTCCTAAAATGAACCTATATTACTTGCTTGCAATAATGTTGACCTAGACAAAAGTAAAATATATGAATTCACGGCACCTAAATGAAGGAGCTCAGACCCCTTGTTCTGTTCTAAGACCCACAAATCTACACCTGAGTTGTTGTTGTTGCTGTTACTTGCCGTAAGATCAACGCTAACTCATGGTGACTTTATGGATCACAGAACAAAACGGTGCCTGGTCCTGAAGCTGCTGTGTCAATCCCAGGGTACCCTGGTCTACATTTTCATCTTCTCTGACCCCTGCTAGACTAGGAGATATTCCCCAGTGCCTTGCCATTTGGACGACACCCCCTGATCTAAGCAGAGAGGTGCTCAGCACATAGTATAACCTGATAAATATTTGTTAAGTGAATGAAATCAGGGGATCTTCACCTACTCTTTCTCTGGATCTGTCAATTTATAAGATGTTACTCAGGTGAATGATAGTTCCTGGAAGGGACCATACAATTAATTACCCTTGTAACCTCAAAAATCATATTTGAAATCAAATCTGCACAAGTGACAAGGAAAGGATATAAAAATGGCACTCTCCTCAGCTCCTTAATTAACATCCTATATATCAAACTTCTCCCAAGCTCTGAAAATGTCCCATTTAACATTCTGCACCTGGCATTCTATTCCAAAACCTGAAATGGAGATTGTATTACTTAAACATTTCCCTGATTTTTTTAACTCATTTGCTCCTCATTTTTACCCTTCTACCAGGTTTTATCAACTCTCTATGTCATACTGGGTAACTCTGGTTGCCCAGTGGTTAAGAGCTTGGGCTGCTAACTAAAAGGTCGGTAGTTCAAACCTACCAGGTGCTTCTTGGAAACCCCATGGGGCAGTTCTACTCTGTCCTATAGGGTTGCTATGAATCAGAACTGACTTGGTGGCAAGAGGTTTGGTTTGGTTTTATGTCATACTGTGGTGGCTTATGTGTCGCTATGATGCTGGAAGCTATGCCACCAGTTACTTCAAGTAGCAGCAGCAGGGTCACCCCTGGTAGATAGGTTTCAGCAGCACTTTCAGACTAAGACAGAGGGAGAAGAAAGCCCTGATAATCTAATTCTGAAAATTAGCCAATGAAAAATTCTATGAACAACCACAGAATATTGTCTGACAGAATGCCCATGAGGTTGGAAAGCTCTCACCATACACAGTGGTCATAACAATGGACTATACCACATCAACAACGGGGAAAATAATGCAGGACCAGGCATCATTCTGTACACGGCACCAGCATGAGTCACCACTCACTCAACAGCCACTAACACTGTTAGGCAGTTGTGTATCAGCAAAGAGAGTTTAGGAGAAAGCTCATAGTTTTTAAATCCAAATACATTCATTGTCCTAAGACTGAGGGGCTTCTTTACCCAGGGACATGAATGCACTCAAAATATATGGAAGAAGTCCATTATCATCAGAACAGAAGAAAACATCGGTTCCGATGCAAGTTGAAGACATACATGGAGAAAAGCATCCCTTGGAACATCCCTCTGCATGTAGCCAAGTAGCATCAATTTGAAGATCAATACATATAACATGACTGGCATTTTGTTTAAAAAGCATATATGTATGTTTACGTATAGGTATGTCTGTATATCTCAGAAAGCTGTCAGAAGGTATACACATCAAACAGAAAATAATAATTAGCCCTGCAAGGGGTGAAATGGAAAAGTCAGTGGGCTGAGACAGAAACTTTTACTTCCTGTTTTATATCATTCAAAGTGATGAAATTTTGAGTAAATTATATTTTTATGTCTCCCTTTTTTTCCAATAAAAGAAGTATGTGTGCATGAACAACAGGATTAATGCACTCATATCACTAAATCGTACACACAAAAAAAACTGAATTGGCAAACGTGTTATATACGTATTTACAGCAATGTAAAAAATATGTGTATGGATAATGGTATGGTCACACAATGTGACAGACATAATGTCATTTAAATGTACATGTGAAGAATGTTGAAATGGCAAACGCTGTGTTCTGTGTATATTTATTGCAATTTAAAAAATGGTGTGTGTGCGTGTGCGTGTGCGCGTGTGCGTGTGCATGCATGCGTGTGTGTGTGTGTGTGTATCCACAAAGGTTAGTTCTGTGCCTTCAAGATAAAATGTTAAAAGCAAATACATACAAAAATAAAAAACACACACAAAACAACAGTAGGGTCAAATGACCTGAAATTTATTCCTAGAGCATTGAAATAAAAGCCCTTAGATGCCTGGACCGATCATCACCACTCAGACTCTCCTCTGCTAGATGACAGCTTCTGGATACCACTCTTTCACAGTTGCTATCCTTTGCCACTTTCTCCTCTTCTGGCAATCCCTTAGTACCCTTCCTCCAAAGGAGTGTATCCTTGTCCATACCTCCCCATACAAAACCCCTTCCATCCTGGTGGATTAGGGAACACACACTAGTATGTACATGCAACTCAAACCAGTTTAAACACTGAATGGAGTTTCCTGCTTCATGGCCCGGAAAGGTCTACGGGCAGGGTGGGCTTCCAAGATTAACAGGCTGGTTGTTGCTTGCCATCTCTTTGTCCTACCTCCTGTGGGTCAGCTGACCCCCTCTTGTGATGTTGAAATGGACACTGCTATTCCAGGATTCACATTTGTAAATTATATCCTGAAGGAAATAGAGAACCGACTTCCTTTTGAGTTCTACATGGTCCCACATAAGGCAACATACCCATTTATTCACCAATTCCTGCAGCCAGTGGAAAGAAGTTGCTGATCAATTCAATAACCCAAGCCTAAGATACTCGCTGTGGCAAGGAAGGTTGGATTAACCCTGATCGGCTAAAACTATATTACAAAATTGGTGGGGGTGGGGGTTATTGAGAGTGAGAACCCTTCCCAGGGGAAGGAGAATAAAAATTAGGTGCTATTAGGAGGAAGAAACCAAAAGTCAAACCCACTGCTGTCGAGTCAATTCTGACTCATAGTGATTTTATAGGACACAGTAGAACTGCCCCACAGTTCCCAAGGAGCAGCTAGTAGATTCGAACTGCTGACAGCCCACCTCTTAACCACTGAGACACCAGGGCTTTGTTTGGAGAAGGAAAGGGGCACATACCGCAAGATAGGACCCAGCAGAAGACTCCCACTACCATGTGCATCCTGCATGAAGGATCCTAGGAAAATACTCTAGATTTCTCCTTAACGCACCATCTGCCCAGTCAGAAAATACCGTCAAATCCATTTTCTCACTAATTATCACACACACATACACGCTCCTCCTACGTCAAATCTACAGTCTTTTCATCCAAACTATCCTAGACTCTCCCCTAACTTGTACCTCTGATTCTACTCTTCTCCTTTTCAATCCATTCTCTCACCGGCCATAAGAGTAGTTACTCTAAAAAGCAAATTTAATTATGTCGCTCACCTGCTTGTCATTGGTAGGTGCTGCAGAGCTGACACGGACTCATTGTGACCCCGTGTAACAGAGCACAACTGCCCCCACCAGGTTGTCTAGGCTGTCACCTTTATGGGCACAGACCAAGAGGTCTTTCCCCTACAGAGCTGCTGGGTAATTTCAAACCATCAACCCTTCAGTTAGCAGGTTAGTGCTTAACCGTTGCACCACCAGGACTTTTCTCATGCTTAGAGCCTGTCCATTACTCCCAACGGCCCTCAGAACTCCTTGGCATGCCCAGTGGCAGGGTCCTGCCTCCGTCTCCAGCCTTTTGGCCCACCGCAGTCCCTCCACGTCATCTTACCAACCTCACCTGCTTGTCGAGAGCTCCCAAGACCCGCAGTGCCAACTCATAATTCTATTTCTCAGTTTAGCTACCTTTTTAATCTCCTTACCCTTCACAATGGCCAACTCCTATTCCTACTTCAAAACCCAGACTCCCTAACCCACCCTATCCCCAGAAGCAATGATCCATCCCTCATCCGTGCCACTTCTGTAACTAGGTCACCCCTGAATGTGATGACTTGCCACCGTGTGCTGTGATTGCTTCCCATCTGTCTCTTACTCTAGACTGCAAAGTCTTTAGGTTAACTTATCTACCTTTGTTTCTGCCCATACCTAACAGATAATACATAAATTAATGAGTGGAAGAAACCACAGTGAAAAGCTTACAAAGAGATATATTTGCCTAGTCTAGTCCATGTGCTAAAAAAAAAAGGAAGTCAAATACAGACAGCATAGCTGTCTTAGGTTCCTAGTGCTGCTGTAACAGAAATACTACCAGTGGATGGCTATAAAGAATAGAAGTCTATTTCCTCATCGTTCAGGAGGCCAGAAGTCTGAATACTCTGTGGCTCTAGAGGGAGGACCCTCTGTGTCCATTTCAGCATCTAGCAGCCAGGAATCTTTGGACTTCCGGGGTTTACAAATTCTTCTGTCTCAGTAATCATCAGATAGGTCTGTCTTCCCCTTGTGTCTGTGTCTAAATCGATCTTTCCATATCCCAGAAATGAGGAGGTTTAGGACACACTCAATGCTGGTAATGCCTCGTTAGCATGACAAAGAAAGTCCTATTTCCAAACCGGATTATACCCACAGGGATAGAGGTTAGAATTTCAACACAGATTTGGGGGAAACATAATTCAGTCCATAACAGTGGTCCTTGCTAAAGTCGCAATACAAGATGCAAGGCACACTGCTTCTCTCCCAGCATTCAGCTCTCTTTTGTTGGGGAAATTGCCTATGATCAAACCAATCACTCAATACAGTTGCAGTGGGATTGCAATTTCAGAAAGGGCAGCAACAACCTTAGTACAGAGAGGACAACGGGGTGAACAAATTGCACCCAGCAATTTGGTTCATGGCCTCTCAGGAGAATGGAGCAAAGCCAGCCTCTCAGAATTAGACGGCTTGCAGAGAAACTTCTGGAAATGGCACTAGCTCTCCCCCAAGAAAGAAAACTGTAGCAAGTTCCTTCAGGTGAGAAGGCTCCCCACACGTCTACCTTCTCCTGTCTTTGAAGAAGGAAATATCCAGCTGTTGAAGCTGTTAATGGTCTCCGATGGAAGAAAGTCCTCAAAACTAGTTTTATCTCCCTTTGAAAATGTAAATTTTTTCCTCATCGATCCGAAATTACCAGCCTGGACCCTCAGCACCAAACACTCCCATGTTTGTAAGTCGCTTCCTAGAGTCCTCTCTTTATAAAAATAATCCTTGTGGCTCTCGGCACTCCTTGTTATCAGGTTAGTTGTCAAGTCAACTCTGTGTCACGGTGACCTCAAGTGTGCCAGAGGAGAACTCTGTTCTGGAGGCTTTTCAATGGCTGGTTTTCTCTAAGCGGATCCCAAGGGCTCTCTTTCAAGGCACCTCTGGGTGGCCTCTGACCACCAACCCATCAATCAGAAGCCAAGTGCTAAATATGTGCACCACTCATCCAAGACAGTCCAGACTTTTTCAACTGGTAGGCCAACTAATGCCCGTTAGCAATTTTTTGTGCTGCCTTTCCCTCTCAAAACTATCTTGGCTTGGACCATAAATTACATGGTGATCTTATTAAAAGGCGCATTTAGGACTATAATGATGCAAGGAAATTAACCAAGCAGGTATCTGGGGAAGACACTTCCAAGCAGAGAGAACAAATAAAGTAAAGGCCCAAGACAGGCTCATGCCTGACGTGTCTGAGGAACAGCAAGGGGGCCGAAGAGGGGGCTGGAGTACAGGGGACAACTGATGGGTTTAAACAGTCATAAGGACTTGCAGGCCCTGACAAGGCAGGATGAGAATTTACTCGGGGTGAGATCAAGAAGAGCCTTAGGAGGGTTCCAAGCTTATGAGGGATATGAACCAATTCTTACTTGAAACAGGCCACTCTGGCTGCATTCTTGAAAGCAGATTCTAACAAGGATGAAAGAAAAGAGACCAATGAGGAAATTTTCCTAATAATTCTGCAATAATTATGAAGTTCTTGTAATAATCAGAGGAAGAGGGGATGGCCTGGCTAGGCGGCCACAGTGGAGGTAGCGAGAGTGATGTGTTCTGAAGTTAGCACCATGTACTTGAGGACGGCTGTGATATCGGGAACGAAGGAAAGGAGGTGAGGAAGGCACGTCATTCGGCCTGAGCACGTGGTATGCGGAGTTGCCTTCGGCTCAAGTGGGGAAGGTAGAGGATGAAGTGGGTATCAGGGCCAGGGGTTCAGTTCTGGAGATGTGAAATGTCTGCTGGCATACAAGTGGCAGTGACAAGCAGTTAGGTACAAGGTCAGGAGTTCTGGAGAGAAGTATGTACTGGAGAGAAAAAGCTGGGAATCGCTGGCTTGGAGAAGCCCTTTAAAGGCACAGCAACCAACAGAGAACACCGGGCTTTTTGTCCAGCTCAAAGCCAAAACCAAACCCACTGCCGCTGAGTTGATTCCAACTCCTAACGACCCTACAGGTCAGAGAAGAACTGCCCCCATAGAGTTTCCAAGCGGCACCTGGCTCATTTGAACTGCCCACCTTTTTGGTTAACAGATGCAGCACTTAACCATTACGTCACCGGAGTTCTCAGTCCAACTCAAAGCAGGACTAATTACTTGAAAGTTTCTTACCTCTTTATCTCCCCTGGCCTACTTTTGTGTTTTTGTTTAATGCTTCTTACAGCCTCTGACCATATAACAGGACCCCAGTACAAGGCCAAGCACTCAAAGCTACAAGGCATGCCCAGGGACAGGAGCATCTCCTGAAACAAATATATCCCATGACAATCTAAAGGCTTGCTGAGGATAATCTGTATAAAGATGGACAGCTGGAAAAAGCACAGCACACAGGGTCAGAAAACCTGAAGAGGAATCTTGCATCTTTCAGGGCTGAAGACTCTTTTGCTGTGTGATCTTGGACAAGCCACTTAACCTCTCTGAGCCTTAGCACCCTCAGTGAAAACGAGCAATAGTATTACCTACCTCCTAGGTTTGTAGTGAGCAGTAAGTGACAAAATCCATCTAAAGGGCTTAGCACAGCAACTAGGACACAGTAACTGCTCAATTAAATATCAACAGTAATTACTGTGCCATCATTGTTATTATTCATACAATTAGCACTTGTCTTAGCAGTCACTGTGAGTCGGAACTGACTCAACAGCAATGGGTTTGGATTCGCGGTTTGGGCATTTTTAAGAAAGTGATGATCAAACAAATGAGCTATCTGAAAAGTGATTTGAGGAAACTCTTATAAAAGGGAGAGGAGAGTAAAGAAATGGAAGACACCAATACAGAGCATGTTTTCTATCAAGCAAGTCACACTGCGTGCAACTGGAGCTTAACCCCACTGGGGATGCTGGGATTCCGTGTAGAACAGGCCCCTCAGTTACCCCCCAACCAGTGTGGGGCTCAGGGGCTCCTGCTAGTTGTGGGTTGAGGGCAGGCTAGAGGGAGAGGGCAATTTCTGGCTTTGGAGCACAGTCCACCTGTAAGTCAGCTACAGCACCCTGATTCACTAGCGGAGCCCACTGGGTGTTATTACTATGCCTCAACTCATAACACCAGGACAATTCGCTGTCTTTCTCTGAGCCTCAGAGCCCTGGATTGCCAGTGGTTAAGGGCTCGATTGCTAACTATAGGGTCAGCAGTTCAAATCCACCAGCCCACTCCTTGGAAACCCGATACGGCAGTTCTACTCTGTCTTCCAGGGTTGCTATGACTCAGAGGCAACTCCATGGCAATGGGTGTTTCTGAGCCTCAGTTTCCCATCCATAAGATGGGAGAAACAATACCTGCCTCTCAGAGTCGTGGGAGGATTTCACAAAACAATGTCTGTAAAAGCACCTGGCGTGGCACGTGGCACATAGAATTTCAGTTTCCTTTCTTCTCCTCATCATATCGTTTCAACAGAAAAGGAAAAGCCTACTTTCCTACAGGCCACGCAGGCCCTTTCAGAAGGGCATTTTCTGCTTTATGGCACTGTTCTCTCTGGCTACAGAACACTCCTTCCCTGTAATGTACTCTCCAGCATCGATAATCACCTCTCTAAATATTCCTTCCTGGCTGGAGGAAGTGGAGGTGCTTTTAACAGCAAGGACAGTGATTTGTGTCCCCAAGGTACATTTAATTTCTGTTGCCACCCCTCACTGCACCCACCAAGTCAAAACCTCCTATCTCCAAAGCAAATCAGTCACAACGGAGTCAGTCAGAAGCTGGCTACACTCAGGTGCATCGTGTGCACACTGCTCACAGAAACAGTGACAACTGGATCCCAAAACGAGTCGATCCCAAACCCCTTCCCCCAAAGCAGGCCAATCTTGAAAGGGCCCCCGCAGGAAGCAGGCCTGCCCAGTGCAAGCCACCAGCCCATACAGCAGAGCCAGCCTTGGGCCAGGGAGACAAGTGCTCATGTGTGAGCAAGAAGCTACCAGAATACAAATGAGCAAGGAGGTCTCCGCGCCAGGAAACCCCCACAACGGCCATTTGTTCGGTGCTCTGGGAAAACTGAACATCAACAGAGGCCTCACGGAGGCATCCAACGGCCAGAATAAATCTGAAAGGAGGGGACCACACGAGAAGCTGACCAGGCCTGGTGAAGGCCGCACACATAAGTCTGGTCGACTCATAACTACTCTCTTTTTAGAGTTAGCCACAGTGCCAAAGACAGGTGCCCTCACTGTGGCCAAAGAAGCAACCCCCAGCATGGAGAAAGAGCTAAAATGCAGAGAAAATGAAATCAGGTGACTTGTATGTACCAGGACTGCACTAAGGACCTCACATATGGCATCGTACCCATTTTTTCATAACAGCCCTGACACAAACTTTAACACACCCACTTTACAGGTAAAAGTGCTGAAGCTCCAAGGTCTTACCGATCACTGGAATCACAGTGACGAAGCCAGTAAACAAGAGATGAGCATAAGCCCAACTCAACACATGTATTATGTTTGCCTCACAAAAATCTTCTTTTATTTTTAATGCTAGTGTTTTCATGTGCAAGATTTAATGTGCTACAAAATTTAGGTATTCTGTTCAGAAGCTAGAATAGTGGTTATACTGCGGGCGCAGGAAGGGTAACACCTCCATGTGACAATGTAAAAACACTAGTCTTGTTCTACTTTCTGGCATTGGTGGCTGCATGAAACATCACCTTGTGATGACACCAATTCGTCAAGATGCCTACATAGTGATTTGTGACTTTTCTATGTTGTACTGATACAAGGAAGATGGAAAAATGACATCCTGGTTCCTGGTTTTATAAATAAAGTTTTATTGGAACCCAGGCATACCTGTTCATGTACATATTGTCTATGGCTGCTTATCTGATGCTTTACAGAAAAAAATATATCAACCCTTGTGTACTCTGGACACAGAACATGGAACCTGATTTGGACTCACATTCAATCTATTCTTCTGCTGTGTTTTTCTTAGGCAAACATGTAAATAAACTGACATACTTTAAGAACTATCAAATGACATGAAAGGGAAAGGACTTAATACTACCAGTACTTGCTCATTAAACAATTTAAGTTAGCCTGTAATGACACATCATACAACAAGACTGTAAGTAACAGAGTCAAAAGCAACAGAATTAAGACCAAAGTGACAGTTATGTATTACATCGATCAACCACACGACTGGACTGAAAATTTGATTCAGAGTCTCCTGGACACCAAAGCAAAAATAGTACCACATGCAACACAAACGAACAAAGTGGCAGGAAGCCAAGCTGGTTTTCAAAACTTGCCCTGCACTGTCCAAAATCACATCTAAACCCAAGCACACAACGAAAACCTGACTGCTCTTGAGTACAGCCAACTTGATCCTATTTTTTCTGCAAAAAGTCAACTTATTTTTTGCTCTGATAAGTAAAAGGACCCCCAGGAGCCTAATTTTTGCCAACTGCCATGTGGCATGGCCCGTTCCCATCTGGGTGGGCTGGCAGAGACCACACTGAGCAGAGCCGAGGGCCCCAGGAGGGTCCTCAGACCATTGCTCCATCACAATGACCTACTTGGGATTAGAACAACATTCTAGTGTGTAGCTGTGTTTTATGGGTCATAAATATCACACAGATGTTCCTTATTTACATAGACTCCGTAGATTATTATTGCAACATTACCATGCTAATATGGCGGTTCCTGCCTTTGAAACTGGAGGGCAGGAAGCTGGGAGATGTAATTAAACAAGCATGGTGCACATTTTGGGGGTTGTTCAAGAAAACACAACAAAAGCACATCCTGAAACTGCTCCTTGCTACTCAATTTTATTCCACAACTGACACTTGAAGGCCAGTGTTAAATGTTTAACGAATGCCACCTGACAGGTTGGGAGAGCAACAAATTAAATAATAATAATAATAAAAGCCCTAAATGAGTGCCTACCAGAGGCTATACATATTTATTTGTATACATTTTTGTTGTTGCTGCTACTTGCTATCACATCGTTCCTGATTCATGGTGACCTCACATGCACAGAGCAGAATTGCTCCCTAGAATTTTTCATGGCTATGACCTTTTGTAAGCAGATCACCAGGCCTGTCTTCTGAAATGCCTCCGTTTGGATCTGAACCAACCACCTTTGGGTTAGTAGTCCAGCACTTGACCATCTGGGCCACCCAGGGATAGATGATGCTGTTAGGTGCTATCAAGCTGATTCCGACTCATACAGACTCTACGTACGACGGAGTGAAACCACTGCCCAGTCCTGTGTCACTGTCACACTCATTGCTATTTTTGAGCCCACTGTTGCAGCTACTGTGTCAATCCTCCCCATTAAGGATCTTCCTCTTTTCCATTGATCTTCTATATATGTAGTAATCATATATACATATATAGTGTCATATACATCTTCACTATCTCGTTATCTGACATTTGTGTTTACAACAGTAAAAAATCTGCTATTCAACTACACTTTGTGCATTAACAAGGTATGTCTCGCAGCAGTGAACACCAAGGTGAGAGGTGAGAGTACCACCGGCTGTGATGGTTGTTATACATCAGCTTGGCTGAGCCATGATTGTCAACAGTTTGGCAGCTATGTAATGATATAATTTAGCTGTTGTATCATGATGTAATCATCCTCCATTTTTGCATGACCCTGATCTCATATACTGACCTGGTCTTTGTAACCTAACTATATCAACACGTGAGGGCAACTGGTAAATACTGGTGAGCTGGAGGAACTGATATGAAGAAAATAGAGACTTATATAGTGAGCCCTAGTGGTATAATGGTTAAGTACTCAACTGCTTGACTAAAACATCAGCAGTTTGAACTCACCAGTGGCTCCACAGAAGAAAAGACCTGGTGATCTGCTCCCATAAAAGGACTCTATGGGGTACTTCTGCTTTGTCAGCACAGGGTCACTATACATCAGAATCAACTGCATGGCACACAGCAACAACTACATATACATATATATATATATATACATATATATACACATACAAACAGATGTATATAGAAACTCATTGTTATCAAGTCCATTTTGACTCATGGTGACCCTTTGGGCCAAAGTAGAACTGCCCCAAAGGATTTCCAAGGAGTGGCTGGTAGATTCAAACTATCAACCTTTTGGTCAGCAGCCATAGCTCTTAACCATTGCACTACCAGGGTCCCACATACAGAGACAGACAGACAGAATACTAATACTCAGAACAATACTATGAGGTGAATTTTATAATTATGCCCCTTTGAGATACAAGGAAACTGAGGTAGAGCTTGGATAAGTAACTTGCCCAGGGTCATAAATCTTTCAGTGGTAGAGCCGTCAGACTCCAAGCTCTTGTTCTGTTAACAACTGCACAATAAGCAGTGGATTCAGAACAATAATTGCTTCCTGCAGAACCAAAAACTATTTCTGTGTCATTTTGCCCCAAATCACTGAAGCATACAGCTTGCAATGCCCATAAACAATCAGTGATCCCTGCAAACATGACATCATCTCCCTGAAGATAGAGGACAAAAGGTCTCTGTAGTTGTGGCTCTGGGACAACAAAGAGTCAAGCTTCTGAGCACAGTCCACAGCCTTCAAGATCTGGTCTAGGGCTGCCTCTCCCCTCCCCTCTTGCCCTCCCACAGCTCCAGCCACACCAAAGCTGCACTTTCCATGATGACCCACTGGGCACTGGCTCAGTGCAGGCAGCTCTGTTGCCCCTCCCCTGGCTCACTGCGCCAGAATCAAGCACCACTGCCTGCCAGAATCCGTGTCTGGCTTGGGTCAAGTGAACTGTCTATCCAGTATGCCCCTTACAGCAGCACCATACGCCTCCCATCCATGTATGCCCATTGCCAGCAAGCCCATCTGTCTCCTCAAACCACACGACAAGCTCCTTAAAGATGAGAATGAGTTCTTCCATGTCTCATTCCCCAGGGGATGATCCAGATAGCAAACCAGGCAAGCACTGGTGAGCTGGAGGAATTGATAGGAAGAAAACAGAGACCCCTCTCTTTGGCAACAGCAAAGATGTCCTGCCGGAAATTGCTACAGTACTAAGATCTGCATGATGCAGTCAGCGGGCTCTTGGCAGTTTTTGAGTCTCCAAAATAAACATTTATGGTCAACACAGACATGAGCAACATGCTTGTTTTTTGACAGTCCACTCTACAATGCAAATACTGCTTAGAGCCGAGTCACATTCACCCTGAAGCTCAGACATCACTTCCACAAAAGTTTTCACATGGTCTGTGGGGTACCACCACGCAGGGAAGAACTGCTCTTATTTGTAAAGCAGTTGCTGGGTTCTGACGTGTTAATGTGAATCATTCCTATGGCCCTTGAACTGGACTGGTGGTCCTCATGGAGAAAGCTACCCAATCATGTGTCCACCAACATCTTCTCTATCACATGTGTGTGTCTTTGTGGTATAGAAAAAGGAAAGGGGAGGAAAAAGGGGGAAGTTAGACATGTCCGTTCCTCAGCCTTTCTTTTATGGGATATGTTCCTAAAAATGAGTTGCAAACTGAATGTTTGAAATTTGGAATACTCAGACCCTTACATGCTATAAAGATGGGAAAAGGAGGAGGGGACCTGTTAGGAAAGAGCTACAGAGTATTATGAAAAGTTAATTATGGTATAAATGTTTCACTTCCTTACCCCTCAGGTATCATACGGTGTGCTCATGATTGTTCAGGATTATTCAAAATGTTAAAAAAGAAATTTAATTACAAACAATAAATTTAATTTTGTAATGTCTTGCCTCAAATTCTAATTATCTCAGCTTACTGAAAATCGCATTTGGGGTGAAAGAAGTAAGTTTGTTGTTGGGGAGAAGGATGTGCTGGTACAGAGGATGGAGCCTGAGACACAGGGCTGCTTCTGTTCTTGAGTCCGGTCTATCAGCAAACATCTATAGGGTACTGAGCATGCGCCAGATGCTCCCAGGGGTGTGATTAGCAAAAAGGTAGAATTGCTCCTCCCCTGACCATTAGAGTACAAGAATGGGAGAAAAAATAATCAGCAAGGAAGTAAATAAAGACTTGGAGACAGTTGATGCTATCAATATAGCAGCGTATCCAAGATAATGTGGACAGAAAGAGGAGTGAGATTTGAGCATCCCAGGAAAATGGAACAGCAAGAGCAAAGGACCTGGGATAGGCACAGCCTTGGACCGTTTGAGATGAGAAAGCCCTGTGGCTAGAGCAGGGTTCCATAAACACTTGAGGTACAGGAGTGAAGAGTAAATACTGAGGGGTCTGCAGGCCAGACAATCTCAGGTGCAGCCACTCTACTCTGCAACTGCAGCACAAAGACGGCCACAGGCAGTTCAAAAACTAAAGAGTGTGGCTGTGTTCCAACAGAACATATTTATGGACACTGAAATCAGAATTTCATCTAATTTTCATGTGTTACAAAACACTCTTATCACTCATTCAAAAATATAAAAGCCATATGTAAACAGGAAATAGTCCTAATTTAGCCCCTGGGCGACAGCATGCCAATCCTTAGGCCAGGCTCAAGGAGCCCTGGTGGCACACTGGTTAAGTGCTCAGCTGCCAACCAAATGATTGGCAGTTGGAACCCACTGAGCTGCTCCAGGACAGAAAGAGCTGGACATCTGTGTCTGTAAGGACGACAGCCCAGGAATCCCTACGGGGCAGTACTCGTCTGTCTCTTGCGGTCACTGTGAGCTGAAATTGACTTGATGGCACCAAACAGTGATGACAACGACCGAATCGAATCTTGTAGACGGGACAATAATGGTGGCAGAGGAGATCCAAGGCCCTATCAGAGGCTAGATTGTAGAGTCAAGAAGCTTGGTTTGGGCTTGGGGTTTTATTTATTCTAGGTGCAAATGGAGTGATTTGAAATGGAGGAGGATTTATGCATTTTAAAAATCATTTTGGCAGTTGTGTGCTGATTCTCACAGTGTCATCAACGTTCCTGAAAAATGTGTCAGTAGAAAGCTGCACGCTGCCCTCTGGATTAAAGAGTCTAGACGAAGCAGTGTCTTCCTATCAAAAGCTCCATGGATCTCTTGCTTTTTTCTCTGTATTTGAATCACTGGAATATTTTTTTTTTCTGTTTTACTGTTGATTCTCAGTCCATAATCTTACAGATTTCTCCATTTTCCTCCATCGTTAAATGCGGCCTTGGAGACAAAGTGTTTCAGGAGATATTTCCAGCTTTCAGATGCATTCTTTCATTTTATTTTCATTCCCAATTCAGGTCATCTGACCAGTAACAAATTGAGGCTAACTAGTCAACACTTTCTGGACATCTAACAGACTCCACCTTTGCCACAAACATATTACTATGAGTACCAGCATTTCTATATTCCCATTTTCCACTCATTTTTATAATATAAAACTGAAAAAGAAAAAGAAATTCAATCACAGCTGTACAGACAAAGGTGGTAAGAGAGAAAAACTGGCCGTCTGGTCAGCAGACATCACAGCGCAATTGTTTCCACTGATTTCACAAAGTCTGGGTTCGACATTAGACAGCATGAATACTGCAGAGGGACTAAGCCCCTGTGCGGCACTGGGTTGGGCCTTTAACCCATCTAGGAGCTAGAGTCCTGTCTGCTAAATGGTACACCACTTGTCAAGAATCCAGGATTCAAATGGAATGATAGCTGAAAATACTCCAGAAAGCATCATGAAATAGAATCATTGGGAGTATAGAAAATAATTCAGCCATTTCTTGTAATTCAAGGTCCCCCATAAAGAGATCAGCTATTGTACTAACAACTCACACCCATTTGTTTCTCCTGACAGCACAATTGTCAGGATTGCCACTGTGTCTTCAGCAAAGCCCTGAGGTGAGGCCTTTGGGGCCTTCACAGGAGTATAGCAGTCCCTGCCCAGCTGCTAAGTAGCTCTGGCTACTGAAATGATTGAGATCTTCTTGCTGTTTCTCAGAGTTCTTCTCCCTCCTCTCTACCAATCAAGTCATTCTCCATTTGTTATTTACTACCATGTAAGCCTGCCTCCCTGGAACAGCTTCCCTCCTCCTTCTAAACCTTCTGGGCTTAGAAATCAAACCAAAACTTGTTGGAAGCACATATAAAACAAGAGCTTCCAGATACTGGGTAAGCATCTAGGGGTTCTCCTTTGGAAAGAGGACAAGAGCTTTGTGTGGGTTTGACAGCTATTTCATGCGAGGATGGCACAAATGGTTAAGCTCTCAACTGCTAATGAAACGGCTGGCAGTTTGAACCCACCTGAAAATGCCTCGGAAGACAGGCCTGGCAAGCTGCTTCCAAAAGGTCAGAACGTTGAGAACCCTACTCTGCCCACAGGGGGTCTCCATGAGTCAAAACTGACTCGATGGCAACTAACAACAACATCTATTTGAAAATTCAGAAGCGCTTGGCAGCTCATAGGAAAGTAAGCCTGCTGAATAGCAGGATTCAGAAGAAGTAAAAAGCTACACGCAGCAGTCCAGCATATACTCACCACCTCCTGTTTTTATACAGGACCTCACCTGGTACCTACATACAAGTACAGTGGTGCACCTGCATGTCTCATGTATGACAGCTGTGAGACCATGGGCATACCTGATTTGCAGAGGACATTCCCATTTACAGTGATAATAACTGTCATACTAGTTATTCACTACTCTTAAGGCACATTTCATCACCCATCTGTCAGCGTGCTATACTGGGAGGGTTCGTGTGTTGCTGTGATGCTGGAAGCTTTGCCACAGCTATTTCAAACACCAACAGAGTCAGCCAAGGTATACAGGACTCAGCAGAGCTTCCAGACTAAGAGAGACTAAGAGAAAACGGCCTTATAAGCCACTGAAAATTAGCCAATGAAAACCCTGTATCTCACAACTCACTGTTGTCCAATACAGTGCTGATACACAGCTCCCTAGGATCAAAGCCTCAAAATACGCAGTGGCCACAATGGACTCAAGCATATCAATAATCGTAAAGATGATGCAGGACCAGGCCATATTCTGTTCTACTATAAATGATGTCACACTGCGTTGGAGCTGACTCAACAGCGATGAACATCAACGCACGTCACTTTACGTGATGCTCCTAACAGTCTAAAGGGTGGGTATTGTCATCCCCATGTTCTGATTACAAAATTAAGGTCCAGAGAGGCTCGCTGACATACCTAGAGGTACACATCAGGTAAACGGGATGAGTAAGAATCCCAGGCAGTGCCACCAGAGAGCCCGTCCATAAGGCGATAACAGTATCTCCAGAGATATTTGTAAGTAAAATTCACATGACCTGTGTTTCCTAACAAAGAATGGCAAATTCCGAAATCCACCCTTGTGACCAAGACATCACGTGAGTTTTGAGTTACCAATTCTCAAAAAGGTAATCATATTATAACCATCATTGCTACCACCACTTGTCAGCTACATTACAAGCACCATTCCAAATCCTTGCAAACCCCCTGCCAGGCTGGTATAATTATTCACATTAACAGATGGGAAATCCAAGGCTTAAAAAGGTACCTAACTTGCCTGAGGACCCACAGGCAGTGGCAAGAACTGGAATTTTAATTCAGGCTTCTCTGATGCCAATGCCTATTCTCCTTCCAACATTATCCAGTGACCCAGGATAAAATATATTTAAGGGCAAACCATATTTTTAATGATGTATTCAACCTTTAGAACTCAGAAACTTCTTTAGAATCTTGCACAGCTTTGAAATGGAAAACACCACTTGCCCACAAGTGAAGACACTGGAATTAAATCCTTATTTGTACGGACATGGCACTTCATACAACCTTATTGACAATTTTCTGCAGAGTTATCCAGCGTCAGAGAGACGTTAGGAAGATGAAATAGGATAACATGTGACATATAGCATTTGTCACTGTCCCTGGTACTTGGTGGGTGCTCTAAGTATTCTTTCCTTATTTCATCAGTTATCATTTTCCTTTAAAAAAGAAAGGGTTAAAATGAAAGTACTGGTTGAGATTTCTGATTGACAGAGTTAAAATAAACCAGCTATTATTGTGTAAGATAGAACATAGAATCATTGATTCCAAGACTAAAATTGCTTGAAGAAATCTCAGAGATCACTTAATAGTCCTTCACTAGTCAACATTAATTGAATGCCTACTATGTGTGGCAGAGTGGTTAAGGGCTACATCTGCTAACCAAAGGGCTGGCAGTTTGAATCTGCCAGGTGCTGCTTGGGAACTCCATGGAGCAGTTCGACTCTGTCCTACAGGGTCCCTATGAGTCTGAATCGACTTGGTGGCAGTGGGGTTTTTGGTACTACGTGTAGGAACTGAGCTGAGCATTCAGGCTCAGGTGACCAGAACAAAGTCCCAACCTTCATGGATTTAAATTCTAGCAGAAAAGATAAAATTAGCACAGAAGTAAACACAAAGACCATTTCAGAAAGCAAATGCAACGAATGGAGAAAGCAAAGCTCTCTCCCATTTGGCTGCCAGGGAAACTGACTTCCAGGCAAAAGTGAGGACCTGATGGATCAAAGGCCTCACACAGAATCCATGGTGCATCTTGGTCTCCAGACCACAGGTTCTCAAACTTTCACAGGCATCAGAATTACATGGAGGGCTTATTAAAATACAAATTGTTGGGCCCCACTCCCAGAGTGAGTTTCTGATTCAGTAGATCCAGGGTAGGGCTGGATAATTTGCATTTCTAACAAGTTCCCAGGAGGTGCTGATGCAGTCACAGCAGAAACTGAAAGAGGACCTACATGTTCCCTATTACAGGACAAACAGTGAAAAAGTCTATGGGGAAGTATCTGGTGCCTTTGGAATACCAGAGATAAAATTACACAGACCCTCATATCTCATGAATCAGAGCCTCCCACAGCAAAATCTTTGACATTCTACACTTTGATGCAGCCTACAGATTCAAAGCCACTCCCACATGGTGGCTTCAGCGTCAACATCCTCCTCTCTAAAACTGGAATAATCATCATCCGTCTGAAACCCACAAGGCTATTGTGTAGATTAAATGAGCCAATACACTGTGTTCAGTCAAAAAGTAAATTCTTAAAAGGAGGGGTTGTGTAGAGCCACAGAGGTCCCCAGACTAGTCTGGAATGAACCCCACCCAGGAGTCTTTAAGTGTGTAAGGGAGTGGTGCCTTCAGCTGTGGGATCTCCAACACTCCATCAATGGGACAACCATATACAAGGGCTCAATCTTTGTTCTAGAACAAATAAGGATTGTCCTGTTGGAATTATCTTGTAAAACTGTGATTCAATGTTTTAAGAAAAAGTAGCCTTTGAGTTGATTCCAACTCATGATGACCCATGTGTGTCAGAGTGGAACTGTGGTCTACAATGTTTCCAGTGGCTGTAATCTTAGGGAAGCAGACTCCCAGGCCATTCTTCTGTGGTGCTTCTGGATAGACTTGAACCTCCAAAGTTTCGATTAGTAGCTAAGCATATTAATTCTTTACACTTTTCAGGAACTCCATGAATGGGATAGTTGAGACAGTTTGTGGGGAGATGGGGCTCTTGGGAATACAGCACTGCTCTCCCATAAATCTCACTGTCATCAAGTCTTTCAACATTAAACATCGCATCGCGATTATGAATCTGAACTCAGGAGCGGGATGACAAGTGCGACTATGGCCGACCCCTTTCACCTCCACAAAATCCATTCTTTTATCTGATACACTAGGTTGTTGGGCCTGCCTCATGGAATCACTGCAAGAATTACATCAACTCCCCAAAAGAATTTTCATTGTAAATCCTGAAGGGAGCCTTTCCACCCAGGAATGCCCAACGGGACCTAGCTTTTTCCCCGAAGCATGAGTTAGCTTAGCATCCAGCTGAGCTAAAGTAAATCAGAGAAAACAGCAGAATAGAGGCTAAGAACATAGACTCCAGTCTCAAACTGCCTGAGTTTAAGTCCTGACTCTACCACTCACTGCTACACAGCCTTGGGTTTATTATGTACCCACTCTGTTTTGCAGTTCTGGTAACTGTACTCCCAGCATGGGACTGTTATGAAGACGCATTGAGTGTGCATGAGGAAAGCACTTGGATAAGTATTTGGCTCACTGAAGTATGATGGTGTGGTGTTCACTCTTCAGTAACCTTTCTTGTCCTATATTTATTCCCCCGATGCTCAGTGTTGTTCTTTTATGCTTTTCAGACACACCCTGGGGCATCTGTGCTTTTCATAACTTTTAAATCTAGTTTCCTATTATTATCCCCCTATCACCTATCAGAGCACTACCTGAGCAGTAGTTAAATGCTCGGGTGCTAGCTAAAAGGTCAGCAGTTAGAACCTTCCGGCGGCTCTCTGGAAGAAAGATTCACAGCCTTGGAAACCTTATGGAGCAGTTCTACTCTGACTTATAAGGATACTACGAATTGGAATTGACTCAATGACAATGTTTGTTTGGGGGAAGAAGGTTTATCATCCATCATGTCACCAAATGATTTGTCATGTTCTTACATTTTCTGCTTTCCATTTCAACAGGAACCAAATGATTTTCTTTCCTGTGTACTCTTCGGAGTTTAGAAATCTTCACCCCAAGACAGTGTAGATTCCTGCTGTCCTATTCTAATCTAGAGTGTTTTCCTGGAGCCGTTGTTTGAAATGCACAGCCCTAGAGAAAGGTTCCACTTGCTGCATCTCCCAGACCTGGGGATTTCAAGACATATTCCTTTTGAAACAACAAGCTATGGATGATGCCAAACAGTAAAACTGATCAATTCGTAAAAGCCAGATTTTTAATACTCATATTTAACCTCTTTCACGGAACTCAAGTCATTTGATTTTCAAGGAACAAAAATCAACATCCTTAAGTAGGAGGCATATAATCCCAGCCCTTAGGACACATAGAAATCATCTCATTACAAACAACAGTTTAGTAAAGAATGTCTACCTTGAGCATTTGCTTTTTCAAGATCTGTCTGTGGGATCAAATTGACATCAGCAACTGGAAAGGTTAAAGAGGAACTTTACAGGGTGAGATTCTGTTAATAGGAGAGGAACAATTAGGAAAAAGATGGTAAGAATGGTTGCACAACTACAGCATAATCAATGTCACTGAATTGCACGTGCACAAATTGTGGAACTCGTGTTGTACTTTGCTATGTGTAGTCTCAAGAACAAAAGAATAAAATGAGTTATTAAAAAAAAGAAAGAAATCACCTGGTTATTTCATAGATGTGAAAACCACACCCATATTCACAGTATCGGTAAGGACTGAAAATGTTATGAAACACTAACTTTCTTTGCCAAATGAGCCGTTCTGAGCACTTTAGCAAGCCCAGCTCTTAAATTGTTCCACAGAAGAACATCTCTGGTTCCTCTAGCAGATGGGGGTCTCCTCCATACAGGTCCTAAAGGCCCCCAAAATTCATGTCCAAAATGTCACACTTTGTCTACAACATAGTTCTCTGCTTCTCTCCTTCCAAACAGATATTGGTGTCTTAGAATTCTCCATAAGAACCCTCATTACGGACTCTGAATAAGGTTTTCCATATAGAAAACAAGACCTAAATTTAGGTTGAGATAATAGCTGAAGAAAACAGTATGCATGTTTAAAATCCCTATCATTTTCACCTTACTAACAAATCTTAGAATCCAAAGAATTGCTTTTTAAGAAGGTACTTCAAATGCAAAAATATTACTAAGAAAAGAATAATTAACAACTATATTCTTTTCTATCAGAAACTGTCAACTAATTTTAACTAATTTTCTTAGTCTTTTCTCCTTTTCAAAAGACATTGAATACAGTAGGTTCTTTTAAAGACTATTTTAGAATATTCCAGATTCCCCTTTAACCACTATCCCAGTTCTATTTTTCCCATAGCTTTTCCAAAGAGTATAGCCTTCTGTTTTGATTTATATTTATATATATATATTTTGCTTTGTTTTTATATATATATACTTCAGTTTTTAATGCACATTCAATTATTACATCCATAACAGTGTCTCTATTTTCTTCTCTCAACAAGAGGATGTAGACAGGTAGATGCTGTTTGGTTCATCTACCAGCAAAGCATGGTATTTGTAAACATCCCTTATATATATACATGTTCACATTATTAGCATACTTTCTCCCAAGATGCTGGCATAAAACGGCAGTAGCATAACAATATCTGGGCTGCTTCTATGTAGAAGCAGGATTCCACCTGTGTTGAAGATGTCACTGGCAACTTTACATTCAATAGTAAACCAAGGGGTCAGGAAAGGCCAGGCCAAAATATACTGCATCTGTTTCTGCCCATGTACTCATCTTACTTGCATGATAACCTGTGTCTTTGGATAAATAAATTATGAACTTATAGAAGTTCTGGAATACATACAAGGTCTCTGCCAGATAATCTTTACCCATCTAAAACTATTCTGTTGGTGTCAGAAGTGGGATAAGCATGCAGAGCCTACAACCATGGTCAGATTTTGGGTGGGGATCAGAACTCTACAGATGGAACTAATAGCAACATGCAAACAACACACAAGGCAGTTTAAATATATGCCAATAGCTTTACATGAGAGAAGAGGTTAAGATGATGAAGATAAGAAAGTTCTGACAACCAACCTTTACAAGAAACATAGGGAGTAAGGAGACTAGTCTCAAATTACAGTTTTTAAACTAAGAAATTGTTTTAAAAAGTATACATGTTTTACTGGCAGTGGTACCCTTGGAACTCCGTGATTTGCTCAAGCTAATTGCACTCTTCCACCAAAAACACTGTTCAGAGTGTCATGTCTCAGAAATCATTTTCTTCTTGGAACAGGCACTTTCCAAGTGGAAAACTTAGTAGACTTAACTGAGATAGGAAAACTGCATTGATAAGTATACAAAAATATATTTTTTTAGACTTCTATTTCAACCAAGGATGGTATGTTATTTCAATCTGGTTAAACTGTTTGAATGTTTCAGTCAAATATCTCAGGAGCTGAAAGATACATTTCCTTCCTTCTAGAAGGTTCCACGCTTCCCCAGTAAACCTAATTAAAGTGGCCTCAAGACAATGCAACCCAAGTATTAGAGAGCTGGCCTCTGCTTTGTTCCAGACAATTTTGTTTAGGGGAAGATAACCATCCTGAACTCAAGCCAGCTGAGATACAGGGAGGAGGCTGGCAAAACGCCCAGCTTCTTTAAAGCTAGAAGCTTTGGGAAAATAACTGATTATTCTCCCTCTTCACCCTGTCCCAGTTCGAGATAGCTTAGAATCTTGGCTTAAAGTCTTGGTTTCTGAAGTCTGAGTCAAAAATCTCCCTCTGCCCCCATACACACACTTCTTATAACAAAAGTTTGAAAAGGAAACTATGAAGAAATAGTAAACAAACAATATTAGCCCTTTCCCTTACCCCCAATTCAAGAGTTAATTTATGAAAACAGGTCAATAAATTCATGTTCCCAATAAGAAGTCCCATGACTTGTCAGCCCATTTGGATTTTGATAAAACCAAATGTTACATATTGAATGTGTTCCCAAAATTACGATGGTCTGAGACCATCGTAAATTTATGGCTTCCTTGCCTAAATATACACGCTGCCTAGACAAACACAACGGGGACCTTTGTAATTACCAGCCCTCTCCCTACCCACTAATTCAAGAGTTCATTTATGAAAACAAGTCAATAAATTCCTGTTCCCAGTCAGAAGTCCCAAGTCTTGTCAGCCCATTTGGATTCTGACAAAATCAAATGCTACACATTGAATGTGTTCCCAAAAACTGTGTTGTAAGTCCCGATTCCTATGGAAACCCTGGTGGCACACTGACTCATCTAGAGTCAGTGCCTTGGACTCTGAATTTCTAGCCCTCTAACCCATGAGAAAATAAATTTGTTTGTTAAAGCCGTCTACTTGTATAGCAGCGTTAAGACACTAAGACATTTTCCTTCACTTACAGATTTCATGAGGCCCTAAGTACAGTTCCTCAGAAAAGATACTGTGAGTTTCTTCTGAGATGACCACAGTACTATCACGCCCAGTAAAACTAGGAGTTCCAGCACAACATGTTGTGACTCATACAGCGATTTCTCTACACCAAATGTTTCAATTGCTGTAGTTTGTTCAGTTCTCTCGGTGAGTTTTATCCGATAATTTTTAAAAACTCTCTGGAAATGGGTTGAAAAAATCTAAATAATTATTAATTTTTAAAACTGAGGTATGTCAATGTAATATAAGATGTTGAATTGAAGTACATCACAAACCTAACATCTTGGTGTTTTTTAATAAATTGGTTCTTAGAGAAGTTAGATATTATAAAAATGTTATCTTACAAAAAAATATAGTACTTTAACTTTTGTGGTAAAGTTTAAAAAGTTGTATGCTGATTCTTTATATTTACCTTTGCTTCCTAAATTTTGTATTTTTATAATCACTTTTACTTCCCAAGTTTTTTAGGAACTAAATCAATCCCAAAGCAGTTTGTCTCTCTAGTCAAAGAGCTTTGAAAATTGAAAACTTGACACTGATACTCAAAAAAACATAGAACACATAGTATATTTTTTAAAAAAAATTGAACACAGTTCAAAGGTCACATTTGTATTTTTCAAGCAGATACTAGGTTTCCTATATTCTGTTATTATGAGACTCCTCTGTCAACCAGCTTCTGAAAGGGCCCCAGTGATCCCTGTTTCCTGATATTCACTGTGACCTTTAGGTAAGCTCTTCTCTTTGAATGTGGGCTGGACCTGGTAACCCACCTCTAACTAACCACAAATAGCAAAAGAGAAGAAAAGCCACTTCCAAACCGCAGTCACAAAAGATTGTAACATCAATCTTGCTCACACTCTTTTGGCCTCTTATTTGCTCGGTCTGATGAAGCCCAGCTGCCTTGTACGCTGCCCTATGGAGGGGCCCATGGGGCAAGGAACTGAGGGTGGCCTCCAGCCAACAGCCAGTGAGAACTTGAGTCCCCCAATGCAACAACCAATGAGTGACTGACTCCTTCCAATGACTGTGAGAGTGAGCTTGGAAGCAGATCCCACCAGCTGAGATAATTGCAACTTCTACCAACAGCAACACCTTGGCCACAGGCTTGTGAGAGACCCAGAGCTAGAGGACTCAGCACAGCCATGTCCAGATCCCTGACTCAAAGAAACAGTACAATAATAAAGCCACTAAGTTTGGAGGCAATTTATTACACGGCAATAGATAACTAATATAGTTCTCTTGAAGTGAAACTGGGATTTAGTTTTTGTTTCTTTGCTTGTTTTTCAGAAAACAGATATGCATGAAATCCTGACAGGTGAGAATCATCTGGATCCATGCACATAGGGGCCAATTCCAAGATGCTGTAGAAATAAAAAAAAAAAAGGAGACATCACCTTTAAGCTATATTCAAATTCAAGCAGATACAATGACAGTGTGCGAAGATTTTTCATTAGATTTTTAAGTTTGCATAGTTAGACCAACTTTAAAAAAAATCAGAGATACAGAATTATAAATGTATGCCCTTTGAAATAACTTTGCTTTTCTGTCCCTCAGCTCTGTAGCATTCCCTGTTTTACCTTGGTGTACCCCAGTGTTCAACTGGAATGCAATACCGTGCATAAGCGATTCTAGCATCTCCGTGAAAAAGGACCAGGACTCTTTAAAAAGTAAATCACTGCAGTTTGGGGCAGAAAACCTCAAGCAGAGTCCTAGATCCTTGATGTCACAGAAAAATAAGGAGGCCATTACTTATGCCTGGAAGCAGTGGTTTGAAGGAGCTCCCACTATCCAATGTGTGATAACTTGAACAGCCTAAAAACACTGACCATAATTATAGCTGATTACAGCAAGCTGAGATTACACAAGGCCACTAGTTCATACTGATGATCAAACAGTAAGTGTGCTTTAAGAAGTTGTGCTTGCTGATGGGAATCCAGTAATTCATGCTTGGGTCCAAAGAGACAAATACATAATCCTTATAATGACAAACATCTAACCACCACAAGTTGGTGGAAGACCAAGAGAAATGGGTTTGTGGCCTCATTAGTGGCTTCAGAACCACTGGAATAAAAAGAGAGCTAAGCCACATATGCTGGGAGCCAGGGGAGGAAGCAGGCTTTTCTAAGAGGAAGCAGGCTTTCCAGGGTCCTTGGAAGGTAGTTGGAAACCCTGGTAGTGTAAAGGTTAAGTGCTGTGTCTGCTAACTAAAAAGTCCGCAGTTCAAATCTGCCAGGTGCTCCTTGGAAACTATACAGCAGTTCTGATATGCCCTGTACAGTCACTGTGACTTGGAATCAACTTGACGGCAGTGAGTTTGGTTTATTCCTAGAAGGTGGTTAAGTACTACATCTGCTAACCAAAAGGTCAGCAGTTTGAATCCACCACGCACTCCTTGGAAACTCTATGGAGCAGTTCTATTCTGCCCTATAGAGTCACTAGGAGTTGGCCTCAACTCGACAGCAATGGGTTTAGGTTTTGGAAGGTACAGCTGGGGCTAGGGCTCAGGGACAGGTTGGCAACAGCATCACATCTCCCCATGAATAAGGATGAGCCTCACAGATGCCAAGAAAGCTTGAGGCTCAGAAACTTTTTCTCAAGAGCAGCACAAGGGGGACACTGGCAGTTCAGCAACAGAATTCTTGCCTTCCACGCAGGCAACTTGGTTCAATTCTTGGCCGTTGCATCTCATATGCCGCCACTACCCATCTGTCCACGGAATTCTGTGTGTTGCTACAGTGCTCAACAGGTTTCAGTGGCACATGCAAACTAAGACTAAGAAGAAAGACCTGGTGACCTACTTCCAAAAATAATCCAATAAAATAACCAAGGATCAGGAAGTTCCTATCCACAGTCGATCAGAGGGTCGGTGCAGGACCAGGCAGCATTTCCTTCTGCTGCGCATGAGGTGACCATCAGTCCAGCCAACTCAGTGACAGCTAACCACAGCCTGGATTAGCAGTGTGAAGTCCCTCCTGAGGATGAAGTTCTTCAGGAAGTCCTCCACCTACAAAGGCACAGCCAGAGCAGACAAGGGGTGCTTTTCTCACTTTCAAGAAAAAGACAAATAACCCAATTAAATGATGGGCAAAAGAGATGGACAGACACTTCTCTAAGGAAGATATCCAAGCAGCCAAAAGACACATGCAGAAACACTCACAATCATTAGTTATTAAAGAAATTCAAATCAAAACTATAATGAGATATCATCTAACCCCAACAAGGTTGGCCATGATCCAAAAACCACAGAACAACAAATGCTGGAGAGGCTGTGGAGAAACTAGAACTCTCCTACACTACTGGTGGGATTGCAAAATGGTACAACCTCTTTGGAAAGCAATCTAGTGCTTCGTTAAAAAGCTGGAAATAGAGATACTATTTGACCCAGAAATCCCACCGTTTAGAATATATCCTACAGAATCAGTGGCAGTCACACGAGCAGATACATGCACACGAATGTTTATTGCAGCACAGTCCACAATAACAAATAGATGGAATCAACTCAGATGCCCAACAACAGAAGAATGGATAAACAAACGATGGTATATATACACAATAGAGCACTATGCAATGACAAAGAACAATGATGATTTTAGGAAGCATCTCATAAACTGGTTTCAATTGGAAGACATTATGTTGACTGAAATCAGTCAGCAGCACAAGGACAAATATTGTATGAGACCCCTACTATAAGGAATTAAAAGCAGACTCATGTACAGAAGAAAAGATTCATTGACGACTGCAAGGGAAAGGAAAGAGGAAGAGAGAGAGTTGGTTACAGATAAGCTAGTTGATAGAAATTTGGTTGGGTGAAAGAAGTGACAGCACACATTAGAAAGTAGATCAACTTAACTAGACTTCAACATAACCTGAAGCTCCTCCAATATTAACCCAATATAGCAAGGAAAGAGGGGCAGGGGCCTGGGGACTATGCTCTCAGGGGACATGTAGGCCAACTGACATAACTAGCCTACTGCTAAGAGAGTCTAGGTGAGTGACATCTGGGGTCTTAAAAGCCAGCAAGCTGCCATCCGAAGAACACCAAATGGTCCCAACTCAGCTAGAACTGATAATCACCAAGGACAACAACAACCTGATGGAAGAAGAGCCCAGAAGACAAAAAGACTCACATGAATTGGTGACTGTATCAATATGTGACCAGAAGAACCAGGTGGTTCCTGGCCACCACCTGGCTCACAATGTTGACTCTCAGTAGCAAGACAAAAAAAAAGGGGGTGTACCCTAAAAATTTCACTAAAAGACCTCAATTGATAGTTGAAGGCCTGAGAGGTCCCCTGAGAACGTGGCCCCTAGACCCGATGCTTCCCCTGATCACAGATCATTATTGAGGTCAACTCTTCGGATAGGAATGGAATGGACTCGAGGACATGGATTGACCACATCATGTGTGCACTTTATGGTTCTATGGATCTATAAGATGTCATCCTACTGGCCTCTTACTAGAGTGGAGTGGAGAGGGTGGAGAGGAGGGGACAGGAGATTGTTAAGAGGATATGACATGCATGGAACAGAAAGGAGTGTGCTGTCACCAGCTAAGGAGAGCAGAGGGAACTGCAGATAGGCGGGCATGCAAATTTGAATTGCATAGTAAACTTTCAACCACAATAAAAAAAAAAAAAATTCCTACATCCTTGCCTGAAAGGAAAGGTGTCTTCTCTTTCCCCATCAATACACACCCACCCCAAGACTGCAGGCACAAGGTGTTGATGTCTTCAATTTTAATAGATGTTGCCACCAAATTAGCACTCCAAGTGGCTGTTTCATTTTTCACCATGGAAAAAAAAACCACTTAATTACTCAGGACCTTGTCAAAACGTGATAGTCAGAAGCTTTTTAATTTTGCCAGACTGATGAGGGGGAAAAAAATGCTAGCATGATTTACTGGAGTCTAAAAAGCCTAAAAAGCGGGGGAGGGGAAAACTGAAAACAAAAGAGGCTTTGCATATAGCTAACACAACGAACTGTTTTTGGAAACTGGCAAGGAATAAGTAACAGGTGTTACTGGGTGCTTGACAATTTACACTCCTTATCTCTGGCTAAGGAGCCCCGGTAACACAGTGGTTACGTGCTCAGCTGCTAACCAAAAGGTCAGTGGTTTGAATGCACCAGCCCCTCCAAGGAAGAAAGATGTGGCAGTCTTGGAAACTCTATGGGGAAGTTATACTCTGTCCTTGGCTTTCACATGGCCTGTAAGGTCACTACAAGTCAGAACCAACTGCACAGCTATGGGTTCAGCCAGGTTTTATCTCCAGCTATAGGAGTTCTGGTGGTGCAGTGGTTAAGTGTTTGGCTGCTAACCAATAGGTCAGCAATTTGAATCCACCACCTGCTCGTTGTAAACCCTATGAGGCAGTTGTACTCTATCTTAAAAGGTCGCCGTGAGTTGGAATCGACTTGACAGCAAAATGTCTTTTCTTTTTGGTTTATCGTAGCACTATGGCTTAAGTATTTCCATTTTGCAGATGCACAGGTCCAGAACAGTTAATTTATCAAGGCCACACAGCAAATACAACACAGAGCCTGAATTTGCACTCAAGTCTAACTATGCCACGGCCCAGGTTCAAATAAAAAATCTAACAAATTTATCCATACAATTCACTCATGCTCAGTATAGAATTCTATGATCTCAGCACACTGAAAAACTTTACATTACTCTCACCAAGTTCTAGTTTTCAAGTATTTCCATCACTTCAAAATGTTCTCTTAGGCCTATCAGCTATAAATCCCTGTTCTCACGCCCAGCCCCAAGCAACCACTGACCTGTTTTCTGTCTCTCTAGATTTGCCTTTTTCAGATATTTCATATAATCTGTTGTCTTTTATATCTTGTTCACTTAGCATAAATGTGTCTGAGGCTCATCCATGCTTCAGCGTGATCCATATTTGGTTCCGTTTCATTGCTGAGTACCATGCCACTGCACAAATTCATGAGTTGATGAACAACTAGATTATTTCCAGTTTGGGGCTATTATAAATAACACTGCTATGAACATTTACATACATGTCTCTGCATAGATGTAGTTTTCATTTCTGTTGAATAGATTCCTAGAAGTAGAATTGCTAGATCATATGATCAGCATATGCTTAACTTTTTCAGGAAATGCCAAACTATTAACCAAAGTGACTTCATCTTTTTATATCCCCTCCAGTATCAAATAACAATTTTAAGCAGAATGTTCAAACAAATGTAAAAGACTTTCTCTCTACTTGACTCACACACCAGTGGAAGTGCGTGAGTCGGATGTACCTCAGCCATGGGATTCTAGCATGAAAAAATTAAATCAGTAACACTGTGTACTCGAATTTTTTTACAGTTATCCACAGTCTGAGGGTGGATCTGGCAAAACTCCTAAGCAGCCCCCTTCACTGTGTACATACGATGGGCCAAGAGAAAAAATGCTGGAATTTTGGAATACAACGTGTCCTAATGATCTCCCTTTTCCAATGACGCCTTTGCCCTTTCTGCATCCTGCCGTGTTCTACAAGAATTCTCATTTTTCCCAGCTGACTCTGGTAGGTCCCTTGTAGTTTATGTCTAGAATCCTTTGTGGGGCCCCCTGGGTTCTCTTTAGCACCTACCACTCTTACCAACAGATTATAAATAAATGACATCATGCTCACTTCTCCCTCTTCCAGGCAAAAGAAGTATTCAGCAAGACCACACCCAGTGCTGAATCCCATGACTTCAACCTTCACCGCAGCCCAGCTGCATACTACGCTATTGACCACAGCTGTAGCTCTAGCAGCATCTGACTGTTATGCCTCCCGAAAAAATTCTGTAGCTTTCTTCTTCTTCAAATCAATTTGAGTCCATTTGATAAGATTTCATGAGACACTCTAACTGCCTTCTAATATCAACACAGTGTTGCCTCCTAGACTCAAGTCAGTAATGTGTTTGCAAATGCTATTACACTTGTTGGACATGGTTTGTTTTCAATAATCTCAGAGTCTTTATTTCTTTATTGGAATGCCATGGCCCTCTATGTGTTTACTTATTTCTCACTTGTTTGTCTAGTACACAAAGCATCATTTCCCTCCAAGACCCCAAGAACACCATGAATATCATCTCTAGGTAAGATAAGAGACACAAGGAAGCAGGGGACAGAGCCCTACGACATGTTGTGGGCAGAGGGTGGCAGGAAGGGAGAGAGAGAAACCCACATGCTCACCTGCTGCACCAGGCAACCATTCATGTTTGGGGTTTGGGAGGTTTTGTCTTGTTTTTGTCAGCTCTAATGCAAAGGCAAAATGTGCTTCAAATGAAATATACCCCACCTAAACCCATGAATGGACAAATGTTTTTTAGCGTCACCTATGAGTCGGATCCGACTCGACAGCACTTGGCTGGTTGGCTTGGCTACTTGGAAACCATTGTGGAATAGTGGTTAAGTGCTGCATCTGCTAACCAAAAGATTGGCAGTTCAAATCCACCAGGCACTCCTTGGAAACCACGGAGCAGTTCTACTGTGTCCTATAGGATTGTTATGAATCAGAGTAGACTCAACAGCAGTGGGTTTGGTTTCTGGGTTACTAGGGTAAAGAAATCATTTAAAAATTATGTTCAATGACAGTTGCAGGGAACCGATTCCCCCTAAAAGAGAAAAACTAAAATCATCATCACATTCCAGCCATCTAATATCGACGGCACTTGGCGAACTGTCAGTTCATAACCTGACATCTCCATCTGCTGGGGCAGCTCGCATACACCAGCACCAATGTAAGTAACAGACAACCAGTACAACCAGTTGTGACTGCATCAACTCTAACTCAAGGCAACCCATGTGTGTCAGAGGTTTGCTCTCCATAGGTTTTCAACATCAGATTTTCAGAAGCAGATCGCCAGGTCTTTCTTTTGAGGTACCTCTGAGTGGTTTGAAACCTTCAGCTTTTCAGGTGGCAGCTGAGTGTGTTGTTAACAACCGCAGGAGTAGGGACTCCTGTTTGACAAACTGCCTACTACACACTGAGCAGCCTTGTGTTTACTCCAGATACATAACTTAATCTTCAGAGAGTCCAGTGAAGCAGCTATAATTACAGTTATCCCCACTTCACAAATGGGAGGCTGGCGATCAAAGTCAATGGTTTGTCCAAGTTGGCATCACCAGTAAGAGGCAGAGGCAGAATTTGACCTGAGGACTTTGGACTGCAGTGCTTCTACTTTTTTTACTCTAAACAGGCTGCCTGTTAGTTAAACTCCCCCGATGCCCATCCCGGTTGTAGCGGGAATTCCATCACCTCTTCATCATCATCAACAAATATTTATCAAGGACCCACTGTGGACGTGCATTGCCCTTGTTTCCACAGCAACACACTCTCAAAGAGCCATGGGAGTATCCGCACATAAAAGAAAGATGCTGTAATGTCCTGTGATCACGGCTCTTAAAGGTGACAGTTACATGACGACAGGGGACGTTGTCTGAGCTGGCACACTGGAGCCTATGGGAGCTGGGCTAAAGACATGCAGGAAGAAACGAAGTCGAGGAGAAAGACAGAAGACTGTAACCCATGAGTATGATGTGCTTTTACCATGAATGTGTTTGCGATTACTTTTGAAACAAGAATTCCAAGCCAGGTTTGCACATTAATTGTTCTTTTATTAGGAAACAAATCAAGCGATCCAGAACAGAAAGTAAAATTTGCCTGTACTGCTAATAGCTCCCCAGGGCTATCTGGCAGTGATTATCAAGTTAAATGACTACATTGCTAACAATCACAATCTCCAGTCAGTCCCCTAGAAGATCCATTTTTGCTCTCCGTGTACTGAAGCGGAAGCCACTAGCAAATGGAGTAATTATCCTCTTACGCGTTGGTGTAACTGTTTCACTCTTCCCCCATCCAAAGCCTGCTTGGTCCAGCTGTTAACAGGTTAATTCAAAAAGCTTTCTTACTTATCATTTCTCATAAAAAAAAGTCTTGATTTATGAAAAACATATTCAAATAAGGCAGTAAAAAAACTGTCTTTTCCTAACATGCTTTTGCCCCTGACTTCTGGGCACTGTGACCAATATGTCACAGAAAACTACAGTAGCTTGCCTGGGTACTGGATACAAATTTACACACTGAGATTATGTTCAAGACAGAATTTTCAGATTAAATGAATATGGAGAACACACCACTGGGTTTTTAAATGTATATTTTACCCAAACTTGTCAAAAGTTTTAACTAAGACTCTTTACAGAAAATCCAATCATTTGTTCCTGATTATTCTAGACCTGGATTCCAACCATTTCTACATTTAGGAACGTTAAGAGTCATTTCAGCAATGTAAGACGAGTACACAAAAAGCAGTCAACGTCTGCAGCATTCCTGTGTCAACAAACGCAGATCTTCATGAGAAAAACTGGGGAGGGGGGGTGCGGGGCAGGAATCAGCTACTGCAAGGGGCCTAGTTCGCATTAAACCAGACAGGACTGAACAGAAATCCACAGAAATCTCCCATTTCTACAAACGAGTGAGGCTTTGTCTGTACCAAATCTCCACCCCAAACTAATCCCGCTAGTTTAAGAAGCCCGTGGAACAGAACGCAGCCGCTTGCTAAGGAGATGGGATTGTAGCTTCGCAGAAGCCCAGAAGACCAGGTAAGGCAAAGAAACGACATACGGTGCCTTTAACAGCCGGTTTCTTCTCAACTATACTCTAGGATTGCTTTTCTTTCCCCGGTGTTCCAAAGAGCCAACGAAGAAAAGGTGCTGGCTCCTCACACTTGTAAAATGTTTTAACAAAAGACTGCTGAATAAACACATTACTCATTTAAAAATTGAAAAGTTCTATTCCTGAGATAAAAAGCAACTAGATTTGCATTTGAAGAGTTGTGGGCGAGCGCCACCTGGCGGGAGCATCTGGACCCGGCGCGCCTTCAGCAAGGGACAACTTCGGAGCTCCCAGGTTTGCGCGCTGGCTCCCCAGCAATCGCATGAGACCCACGCGGGGTAGAATATTTTTCCTACTGGCTTCACCGCGGGACCTTGCGTGTTACACACGGATGTCCAGGCAGTCAGGCCGCGGGAGCCAACAGTAAAGTCTGAGATCTGGATCATGTCCGGCTCCCCAGGACTGCCCCAGCGTCCTCCTTCCGTCGTCACCTCCCGAGCACGTCTAATACGGACCCCCAAAACGAGGAAAACACGAACTGCGCACCATCTTCAGAACGGGGTTGTGGCTGCCCCTCTTCTGTCACCTGAGAACTCAACACGTTAGCCGCACAACACCTCAAAAGGAGTGTCTTTGTCGCCCAACTTCGCAGCTACGTAAATAGACTGTCCCTTCATAGAACTCTCCAATTCCGTTCTCATTTTAGCATCAAGCAAAGAAAACTAACACAATTCCAAAGGAGCCGGCTCTCCAGGGCCGTTACTCCACCCCAGACGCAGCCTTTTTAAGGTTACACTCCCCAGACAGCTTTCATCTTTCTTCCTTCCCTCGCTCCCTTCTTTCTCTTTGAGCGTGACTGTATAGGTCACAGCTGTTGCTTAGCAATCGAAAACGAGCCCTTTCCTGGGTCTCTCTTGCTTTCCTCAGCTGGTCCGTGTGATTCAGCTGGTCACACCAAAGCCGGTGGGTGCCAAGAAACTTCAGGATGATTTTGAAACTGGAAACATACCTGCACCACCGCGTTGCTTTCTGTCCTGCCCTCCACCAGCTACCCTTTGGGGTCTGAGGACTAGAAGATGCCCAGAGTGGGTTGGGGTGATGTGTAAGCCCTCCACTCCCACTGTGGTGGTCCCCATGACACTGGCAGGCCAGCTTCGGCTTTAGGACCATGCCCAGGGCAAACCCCACACGGAAAAAGTACATTAGCTCACCTCTTCCCTATGGTCAACCCCAAATAGGAGTCCCTCAAACTTTTGGGGAGCAGATGCTGCACAGATCAAAGACGCTCCACTGGAAGGACTTTTAACAAGTGTTCCCATTTACTCCAGATCAAAACCACCGGTGAGGGAGGCACCGCTGGGTCGATCGTCAGCACGAACACCCTACGATGCCTTTACCAGCTTGCTAAGGACAAGCTTAGAGGCGCAGCGTGTTTACAGCAAGTCTGTGGCTTTCTGTATCCCCAGAAAGAAAAGACAAGGTGCCACCGCCCTGGAAGCCTCTGCCTGTTGGGGACCTGTCTCCCCCACATAAAGCGCGCGCAGCCGAAGAAGCTGCCAAGAAGAGAACGCTCCACCCCGGGCGTCGCAGCCGCTTCTCATCTCGCCGCCCCAAACACTCAAGTGACAGATTCCGACAAGTGGGAGGCAGCAACTGAAAATATTTGCAACAAACGTAGAAAGTTACTCCAGCCCCGGGCCCTGAAGGAAAGTAAAGCGGGGAACTTCGCCAAACGCGGGCAGTGGAGGGACGCCAGTGCCCAGACGCGCCTGGACGCGGCTTCCCGTGTCTGGAGGCTGGGACTCGGGCTCAGCCCGGACCTCGCGCCCCTCAGGCGCCCGCGCAACTTTCTGTTCCAGCGCCTCGCGACTGACGCCTGGACGCAGTGGGAAGCCGGGGGAGCCCGGCGGGCGCACTCACCTGCGGCGCTCTGCGCCCGGGTGCCGGGCAGTGGCAACAGCTGCAGCCGCAGGAGCAAGCAAAGGGCAAGCGCAGCGAGGTTCGCCATCCGGGCGGCAGGGCGGCTCAGCCCCTTCCCGCGGGGGCTGGGACCCGGGCTGCGGCGGGCGCGGGGCGGCCCCGCATCTCCGGCCGGCCGCCGGCTGTGCGCGCCTCTGGGCGCCCGGCTGGCTCCTCTCCGGCTCCCGGAGCCAGCGCCGCTGAGCTCCAAGCCGAGGCGCCGCGCGAACTGAGGCGGGAGGCTGGGCGGAGGCGGGACGCGGGGGGCGGGGGCGGTGTCCCCAGAGTCCTAACGCCGCCGCCGCCGCCCGCCCCGGCGCTCCGCCTCGGTCGCGCACACACCCTCGCGCGCACGCCCGCGCCTGGCACACGCCCGCTGTTGCCACACGCGGGCTCTCCCGCGCACCCTCTCCTCGGTTGGCCGGCTCGGGGCCCCTAGCAGTCACGCGCGTACACACATCATCGCTGCACCCGCACCCACAAGGCCGGCAGAGTCCTCGCCTATCCGCCCCGCGCCGCGCCACGCAGCCAAGCATCGTCTGCCCGGCGGGGGCGCAGGTACTGGGGGCGGTAGATGAAGGAGGGAGGAAGAGAGCAGCCGTTAGAACTCCTGGTGAGGGGAGACCGTGGGGGGGTGCACAGAGGAGGTGGAAAGAGGGAGAGCAACCGTCTGAACTCCGGGAGGGGGAACAAGTAAATGAGGGGAAATCTGTCCCAAGATGGAACAGGCAGCTGCAGGCGAGGGTCTTGGGCACGCCCTAGGATGAGGATTTAATCTCAGAATTAACACACTCGAGCGCGTGCGCGCACACACACACATACACACACACACACACACACACACACACTTACACACTCTCTTATGGGGGCATCGCTGACCGGGCCACAATCCCACCCCCGTTTTTCACTCACACCTCTCCCTTCTCCCCACCCCCACTCGGGAGGGTATGCGCTCTGGGCAGTAGGCATACCACCACCACCGCCACCACCACCACTCCACCACCACCTTCCCTCCTCGCTTTCTCCGGAGACAGAATCATGCAGCTTTTCCTTTTTGTTTCCAGGTCGGAACAAAGACCTGGTTGGGGCTGTGAAGCAGAAAACCTCACATTAGAGAGGCCAAGCTGCCCCTCGCAGGCCCACAGACTGGGGCTGTGAGTCTCCCGAGAGCCGGAACAGCAGGGGGTCGCGTGGAGGAGACCCGGGTGCCAACTGAGTTGCCAAGGGGCCTGGTGGGCCTGGGCACCGGTAGTCACTCATGGGATTCACACATGGTGAGTGCTTGACTACCCAGCCAAAGCCCTCCTTCAGTCTCAGCGCAATGCCCATGCTTGGTGGAGGTGCAAGGACTGGATTTCCTGATTAAGGGGGAGTCCTGTTAAAGTCAGGCTTGGGCAGGGTTTCCAGAAGTGAGGCGCTCCAGACCCTGGACCGAGTTGCTGTGGCAGCGAACGCAGAAACCGCTACCCACTAGGTGGAGTGGAAGAGCCCCTTGAAATGCAGGCCGTTGGACTCCCTCACTGCCCATTCTCTTAACCCTGAGTAAGTTCCTCACCCACCTCTGGGCATCTCCCTGATCACCACTTTAAAAGATGAAAGGCTCAGTGGAGCCAGCTGGACTAACTGGTGCCTGTCTCCTGCTCAAAATAAAATAAAGTGTCACTAGGGAGGTTTCTCTAAGTTCTGCTCCTCAGAGCCCTGCTTGGTAAGAGTCGGGTCCCATCGATCTAGGAAGGGCCTTGAAGCTGGATCTTCAACAGGCTACCTGGGAGATTCTCATTAATTCCCCAGGTATTTATAGAGCCCTTAATGTGTGCCATAGACTGTGCTGGTCTCTGGGGACACGGTGAACAACAGTCCTCAGGGACCATAGGAAAGGAAGACCCCTCCAGACAGCCAATTTCTCCATCAACCGTCACCTTAGAGGATTTGTTAGGAAGCCTCTGAGGACAGGTTTTGACCTGTGCCCTGTGACCTCAGACATGGCTGGCCCCAGTGCTAAGCCAAGAGCTTGGTGTCACACTCAAAACTTGTCCTAGGTCTCTTGGGCTCCTACCAATTCATTCTATCTCTCCAGCTTTCTGGAAAAGTATAAAATAGCAGCTCTCACAGCATCTTCTGGCCTTCTGCTGCTCCTGAGAGCATGGGCCCACTGCACCCACTCCCCGGAGATGCTCCGTAACTCTGCAGACAGCTCCTAGGTCTCTGAATGAAGCTCAAGCAGCCCAAAGAAAAAGGTTCATTTCAATGGAACACCAGCCGGTGACACAGGACCATAGCCTGGCCCAGCACTGGGCCTTGCTTGTCCAGGTGTGAACCCTCACCTTTCATGCTTCCAAGCTGCCCTCTACACCTGGAAACCCCACCTCCAGCCCCCAGGCCTCAGAGCTCTGGCAGCCACCCCACAGCCATGCTTTGGAGGGAGTCCACTGTTCCTTCTTCCTGGAATGACCTTCCCCACTATAATCGAAGACTTTGAAAAACACAAAACCCAGTGCTGTGGAGTCAACTCTGACTCATGGTGACCCTATAGGTCAGAGTAGAACTGTCCCATAGAGTTTCCAAGGAGCATCTGGTGGATTTGAACTGCCAACCTTTTGGTTAGCAGCTGTAGTACTTGACCACTACATCACCAGAGTTTCCAAAGACCTTCGAGCCTGGTATTTAAGGTTTCTATGTGAAACTTGGGCCCACAGTTTCTTCCTGTCCAAGGCATATTGCCAAGGTCTCCCGGGCTGGCTGCTGTGGGGAGCATTCCACACTGTGAAGATATTGTTTGGTTACAGGTTGACCTCTTCCACAAGCCTCTGTTCTCAAAAGGCACTGGGACCCTTATGCAGGGCTGTTAGGTGATAGGGGCTGGGGGTGGCACACAGTCCCTCTAAATGGGTTTCTCAGGGGAGGAGCTTTATGAAAGCTATAGTGTCCTCCCCCACCCCACTGCACAAGAAGCCTGGGAGCTGCTGTCAAAGGAGGTGGCTTTCCCACCTGCCTCCAGCAACCTCGGCAGCTGCGAGGTAGGTGACCACACCTTGGCCCCTAGCTCAGGGTTGGATTTGGAATCAGTACAAGAGGAAGGGGGTCAGGTGAGCCTGGTGATGGCTGGAAGAGGTGCCATGGGACCACCCTGAAGACTTCCTAGACCTCAGAGTGACTATGCCCTTGACCCCATGGGGCCTTGGATAAGCCCTCTGCTGGCCCCAGTTTCCCTATCTGCACAGAGACTTCCCCTCCATCCCTGAAAGGAGCCAACACAGGAGAGTTCAAACATTTTAGCATGAGTCTATTTTAGCACATTTTCAGGACAATCTGGAATCCTTTCAGCAAATGTGTTGTCTGTCTACTAAGAGACAGGTATTGCAAGTTTGTGGGTTTGCAGCTTAAGCAAGAGATGAGATCTTTGCCCTTGGAAACTTTAAAGTCAGCTGGGAAAGACTGGCAGAGAGAAAGGGGGTAGAGGACCCCAAGATAGCTTCCATCTCCCCAGCAGTAGCCAGCCTTCCTGGGGGAAGACATCTTGAGCAGGGTGCAGCACTTACTTACGAGAAAATCCAGGAATATTAGCTTATGTTTTATCCCCATACTACAGATGAAGAAACTGAGACACGAAGAAGGCAAAAAACCCTGGGTGGGCAGATGGAGGCTCCGTTGGAGTCTGGAATCTTCTTGCTTGAGTCAGAATCAAGTTGATGGCACTGGGTTTGGTTTGGTTTTTTTTTTTTTTTTTTTTTTTTTTTTGGTATCTTCTTGCTGGGAAGTCCTGATGGTATAGTAGCTAGCGGAAAGGTCAGTGGCTGGAACCCATCAGTAGTGCGAAGGAGAAAAGACCTGGTAATCTGCTCATTTAGAAGTTACAGTTTGGACGTACTGTATAGGACAGTTCTCTGTCATATGAGGACTGACAAGTTTGGGAGCTCATGCTAGAAAAAGTGCTACATACCTCATTGCTGAATATCACTACAGTCACCTTTGAAGTGCTCCATTTGGGAAGCTGTGCGCTGACGCCAGCCCCTAGTCCACCCTTCAAAGCAATTTTGGAGCTCTTTCTGGAATGGCCATCAGAGCTGTCATCATATTACCCTTGATGTCCTGAATATCATCAAAATGTCTTCTTTTCAATAGATCCTTTCTCTTCGGGTAAAGAAAGAAGTCATTAGGGGCCAGATCAGGTGAGTAGGGAGGGTGTATGTTGCACTACAGTTATTTGTTTACTGGCTAAAAACTCCCTCACAGACAACTGTACAATTAAGTTTGCAAACTCGCCACCATGCTACCATCTGTAATGGCCATTCCAGAAGGAGTTCCAAAATTGCTTTGAAGGGTGGACTAGCGTACAGAGCTTCCCAAGGGGACTACTTCAAAGGTGACCGTAGTGATACTCAGCAACGAGGTATGCAGCACTTAGAACAATTAAGTGTGTGGACTTAATCGTCAGGATCTTGTATAGGGTCACTGTGAATGGAAATTGATACCACACAACAACAATCTTCTTGCTGTAGCACAGGCCACATGCAGCCATTTAAATTTAAATATTAAGAGTTCTGTGTCTCAGCCTCATTACTCACCTTTCAAGTGCTGAGTAGCCACATGCAGCTAGTAGCTGCAGTATTGGATGGAACAGATGCAGAACATGTCTGTCATTCTGGAAGATTCTATCAGATCATGCTACTGTAAAGCCGAGGTCAGCAAACTACAGTGTAGGGCCCACTGCCTGTTTTTGTAGATCAAGTTTTATTGGCAGACAGCCACACTTAATTATTTACATATTGCCTATGGCTGCTTTCCTCACTGCACCACCGAGTGACTGTAACAGAGACTGTGTGGCCTGCAAAACTGGAAATACTGACTATCCTGCCCTTTGCAGAAAATTTTGCTAGCCTTGTTTCTACAAAACTTTTCATAGCCCAATCTGACAATCATAGATCTAAAACAATAGTTTTCAAAGTGTGGTCCCTGGAGCGGCTGTATCCGTATCATCTGGGAACTTGTTCAAATAACAGTTGCCATCGACTCAATTCCCGCCGTAAGGACAGAGCAGGACTGCTTCCTAACCTTTCCAAGGCTGTAATCTTTACAGAAGCACACTGCCATGTCTTTCTCCTGCAGAACAGTCAGTGGGTTCAAACCGCTGACCTTCTGGTTCACTTGTTGAAAATGTATATTCTCAGCTCCACTCCAGAGGTACTGAATCAGAAAGGCTGGAAGTGGGGTTTGGCAGTCTGTGTCTTAATCAGCCCTCCAGGTCCTACCAATGCAGGCTCAGGTTGAAAACTGCTGATCTGAAACACCCCTGGGAGATGCTGATGTGCGGCTGACACAATAAGGTGCTGATGGACTTCCGTGGGTAACAGAGTTTGGAAGGATGTCAGCGGAGCACAAGGGCCCATTGGTGGCCAGGCCCGCGGCTGCCTGCCGGCCCCGCCCCCCCACGGATGGAGTTGTCAGCACATTGGAAGCCTCCTGCACGCATAAATTCATGGACCAGCTGTCTCTTTTAATCTGGTTGCAAGATGAAACCATTAATAGATGTCAGACACATTGGCAATGATCTCTTCATTAATAATTTCCTCCTTTCTGAGAGAAAAAAAATTAGTAACAAGCAACCATCAATAATTCAAAAATACAAGTTAACCTTTCTATTAGCAGAGTGACTCTGTGCACACCACGGACTATTCTGGAGCCCATAGTTCTGGCTTGAGTAATGTTTTGATGGCAGGAGTATTAATATGCATCGTTGCTGTCTGTCAAGACTTGCAAATATAAATAACTCAAATGTGGCTTAGAAACCGTAAATACTTTTCAGGTTTAACCTCCTAATCCAACCATTTTATTCTGTAAAAACATGCCTTAGCCAATAATATTGCTGGATCCAAAAGCAAGACTTGAGAAAAGAATCTGTTTTCAGTTTCAGATCCTCATGGTTGGAAGGATCTCCCATATGCTGACCCAACGCTGCCTTTCTATAATTTCTTCCCTTCAAAAGTGAGTCTCTCTGAGATGCATGGAATGAGCCTAGACATACTTCCAGGTGACCATCATTCAGCTGAGTCTGTTCCAGGTAAAAATCCTTGCTATTGAGTCCACTGTGGCACATACAAGTGCATACAGATGTCAACTAGTTTACTAATTGCTGTCAGCTGCATTTCACCTGGTGACACCCTATGCATATCACAGTAAACTGAGCTCCGTAGAGTTTTCCGTGGCTGATTTTACAAAAGTAGATCACTTGGTCTTTTTTCCCAAGGCACTTGGGTGGTCTTGAACCATCAACCTGTTGGTTAGCAGCCAACTGTGTTAACCATTTGCCCCACCTGAGACTCCGGGTAAGCGTTCTCCATTCTTTCTCTTTCCTACTGGTCTCTTGATGTGGCGTTTAGACTCCTAAAACACCTGGTCCCTCTTCTCAGACGTGTTGCACACTCCCCACCCCTCCATTTACCAGCCCAGTAGCCACAAACCAATCACTCTCCCTCTCCAAATGAGTTTCCCCATCAATTTAATCGGGGTGATTATTCCCACTTCACTGGACTGATGTGAGGATTAAATGAGTTAATGGACGTATAAAACACCTAAAACGGGACCTGGCCCACTCAAGGGATAATTTTCTTTCCTTTTCTGCATCCAAGTCTTAGATAACATACCACCTAGACTTGACTACAGGCCAACTCTTATAGACACCTGGCCGTCGGCACAATGTGGCAAGCCAGCTGCTTCATCCTTGGGCCAAAACACCAGTGCACAGTCCAGACTCTTGGCAAGTAAACCTCAGTGCTTGGGATGCTGGGAATTCAATGTTAGGGCTACATTTCACTTTGCCCAAACAGAATCTGCTAGATAGCTGTTTCTTTAAATTAAACAAAAAATGAAGTGATGTGTGGTAGTACCCACCATGAATGTTTGTGCCTCTGACCTGCACCCAGCCTTGTGCTAGGTATGTTGGTCAAGACTGTGTCAACTTGGCAACTCCATGTTTGGCTGCTATATTAAATGGCAGGAGCGGGGCTTGTGGTGGCTTCCCTCCTTCTCATCTCTCCACCTTCCCCCACCTACTTCCTGTCTGCTTATGTTGCCAGCAACTCCTGCTCTCTTTTGCATCTGGTTCCTGGACCTTAGTTAGTAGCTGTTGGATTCATCAACCCTTAAAGCCAGCACTTGAGAGTCCTGTTCCTTGACCCACCTATCCTGGGTTCGCCAGCCCCTGCAGCTCCATGAGTCAGCAGAGACCACGCAGTCTCACCCCCGGCTTGGGACCTGCCAACCTACACAGCTGGTAATCTAGACTCTGGTCTCTGACCTGCTGACCTTGGGTTCACCAGCTCCTGTGGCCCCTTGAGGCTTGTGCTAGGACTTGGGACATTCAGCTTCTCGAATTGCATGAGCCGTTCCCTTTATATATAAATCTTTCCTTGTACAGATACATGTTACTGGTTTTGCTTTCCTAGAAAATGCAGCCTAAGTCACTAGGGTCGTGGAAAGGTGAAGATAAATGACCCCAGCCGCAAGGAGAGGTCACGCCAGCATTCCTGAGACCAGCTGGTATTCATGTTTAGGATGATCTTGTTTTGTAAGCTACAGTACCACAATGCCACACAGCCAGTGGCCTAAAACAACAAAAATTGACCGTCTCATAGTTCTAGAGGCTAGAAGTCTAAAGCCAAAGTGTCAGCGGGGCCCTGCTCTCTCTGAAGGCTCTAGGATCGGATCCTTCCTTGCCTCCTCCTAGCTCCTGGTGGTTCTTTGGCGTTCCTTGGCTTGTGGACACATCTGTGTGGTCTCTGCCTCCATCTGGACATAGCCCTTTCTCCTGTATCATGTCTTCTCTTTTTTTTATAGACCCCAGAACCCACCTTTCTTCATTATGATCTTATGTCAACTAATCGCATCTTCAAAGATTCTGTTCCCACACAAGGTCACACTGACGGGAACTGACAGTTGGTATGTCTTTGGGGTCCTCTAATACAGGGTTAGAATAATGGATGTCAACCATGATTGGCCCCAGGTTCTACTTCTTGCTTCCAGCAAAGTGACTTCTCTGATGAAGCATGAGAAAAGCCACCTCTCTCGTGACAGGCTGGTGCCCTGAATGTGCACGTGCACCATCTCAGAGCACTGAGGTCATTATGTGGCCCCTGATCCACATTCAGACGGAGGAAGGCACAGTGATGGACTCTGAGTGGACTGAACCTGCTGTTTCTCCCCAGTCCGTGCAGCAAGCTTCACTCAAACTGCAGCCCCTGCTGCCCCAGTCTCATTGCTCCCTATCCTGACCCTGAACTCCTCCTCTCTATTTCCATTCCTCTAACACCCCCATGCCTACATAAGAAACCCTGGTGGCTTAGTGGATACGTGCTACATCTGCTAACCAAGAGGCTGGCAGTTCAAATCCACCAGGCGCTCCTTGGAAACTCTATGGAGCCGTTCTGTTCTGTCCTGTGGGGTCGCTATGAGTCAGAATCAACTCAACAGCAGTGGGTTTGGTTTTTTTAGTTTATTCTTACATAAACCCTATGATTTCTTTTACACAACCTACCTTTCCTCTGTCACAGACCAGGACTATTGTCCTCAGAACATTTCAACTAAGCAGCTACTCCATAGCTAATCCACTGGAATAAATACTAGTGCCTTGAGTTTCAGAAAATAACATCTATTAAGAAAGTATTTTACTACACTACATAGAAAAACACTTTACCCAAAATGAGAGCAGGGAACTTCAATTCCTTGAACCTCCCTCGCCACCCCATGGAGCTCAGAGAGATGATGGCAGAGGACTTGCAAACACACTCAAATGGTTCATTGACATGACAGGCCAGACTGCATACGTTTATCCAAGCCATTCTCCTGTCAAATAGAACATTGATAAATCATTATTTCTACGTGCTAAAAAATGCTAGTAACTCAAGGTGGGAGTGAGTTCGTTGAAACAAATATGAAAAATTGAGGGCATAGTCTTGGAATATAACAAAATCACAGACAATACCATTGGGGAACACCAAAATCTGTCTCGTCTGGAGGCCTGTCTCCAGAGAGGCAAATTTAGGGATTGGTTTGAGGACAGAGTTTGTCCAGTGTTCCGGGGAGAGGTCTAAAGGGCAGAGGGAGCGAGATGTTCCTTTACCCAGTGACACCATTCATCACTGTCTGCCACTGGAGCTTGAAGGTGGGTCATTTGGGGAGGGGTTCACTTTAGGTTTTGCTTCTGTCTTTCTGAAATGTTTGAACTTGTGTTTAGTGAGTGCCTACTCTGAGCCAGTCATACGAGTTGTTGTTCGCTGCTGTTGTCACCTAGAAAATACCAAGAGTAGAAGGCTTTACGAAGAGAAACTTTATTGACACAGTCTGGTAAGCCACAAATCCATTTATGAGTTATAAGTCCATTCAGTAAGAGAATTTATCACAGTCCAGTAGGCTAAGTCCAAATCCAATGAGAGCATCTCAACACAGAAACCTCAGGTCCACAGGATGTGCTCTGCTCTCGGTACTGCCTTCTTGGCGGTGTGAGGTTCCCAACTCTCCATGCTCACTTCTCTCCCTTCTATCCCACAGGTGGTCACTTGAGTCCTGCCTCACCAGCACAACTGCTGCCCATTCTCCATCATCAACCTCATGGAAGCAGGATTCGCAACATGTGGGAGGAATTGCGCTCTATCAGGCCTCATAGCCAAGTCAAATCTATACACACACTTCTCGGGGGACACAATGCAACCCATGGCAACTACATCAAGTCAAGACATCTCCAACTCATGGTGATGTTGTGGAAAACAGAGCAAAACACTTCCTAGGTCTTCATGACCATTGCTATGCTCCTGTTCATTGTTGCAGACATAGCGTCTCTGGAGTGCCTTCCAACTTAGGGGTTAATTTTCCAGCCCTATATCAGACAATACTCCATTGCAATCCATAGGGTTTTCATTGTTGGGTTTCTGGAGGTGGATCACCAGGCCTTTCTTCCTAGTCTATCTTTGGAAGCTCAGCTGAACCCTATCCCACCATGGCTGACCCTGCTAGAACTTAAAATACTGGTGGCATAGCTACCAGTGTCATACCAACATGCATGCCACCACAGTATGACACATTGACAGGTGGTGGTCATCTGTCCTACAATTCTCTCATTATCCCCCATTTACAGGTGGGGACACTGAGGCACAAGGAGGATTGGTACTTGGGATCAACAGTGTTTGTAGGTTTTGGTTGCCTCTCAGCATTTCCTGGATCTTTTAAAATTACTCCATGTTTTCGTGCACTCATAGGTCAAGAATATTAGAATTAGCATGGAACTTTGAGCCCGTCTTTCTCAAAATACTTTCCATTTTACAGATAATTCAGTAGAGCTTTGTCAGTAAACAAAAATAAATAGGACTTGGTTTACTCAGAAGCCAGCTCTCCTGTAATAAGCTCTGGGCTGGGTCCTCCCTAGAGCAGGAACTACAACTACAGGAGCTACACCTACAGTTGTAGTTTGGGTTGATTTTGTTTCTTTGAGGCTGGCAGCATCTCCCAAGGCCTACCTGGCCCAGAAAGAACTTGAGATATAACAACAGAGACCATCTAGGCCAAAAAGTCCCCAAATCTACAAAAATGAAGCTACTCCCATGTGTATTTGAGGTTAGACTCTCTGCTTAGGGAGACATGCATAGGTCTCATTCCCTAGGAGAAACACGTCTGGTGCAGGTTTTCCAATATGAATGCATAGAATTTTGTAACCTCGGGAAAACATCGGTTTTTCTCCACTCTGATCAGATTGAAAAAGATCAGGAATTGACAAATGTTAAACATTTCCTTACTGCTAATAATGTGCCCCTTCCCTTCCCTTCCTCTAACTCTTCTAACATGAATTTATTTTCTATTTGAAAGCCAATCTCACTGGTTATTAGATATTCTCCCTGCTGTCACTATCAGTAAATTATTAAACAGCTGACCAAGCTTTGTTTTAAAATGATTCTCTTATGAAGCTCAGTGATATATTTGCCATGAATACTGAATGGTGCCGCGGTCTCTAAGGACACGTGAATGGCTCCTTCTGACTACCTTTAGCAAAACGCGTGTGCAGTTAGCAGCAAGAACTTGACTTGAGTCACATCAAGTGGAGTTATTTCTCAATCATTTGCATGGAGTTCTTTTCACCTTTACACTCCCAGCTAGGGGAAGCAGCTTCAGCTTCAGCTTCTAGGCCACGTCACAGCACATAGACCTGCTATTCCTCATCGCTCACAGCTTCCTTGTTCTGCCAGCTGTGAGTCCCAGTGCACCTGGAGGATCCTTTCCTTGTTTAGTGGAGCAGCTGGTTCTGAGTGCATTTCTGTTACAAGAAAATAAATATTATTGGGATAAAATTACTTCACCTCCTGTGTCTCCACTTTCTCGTCCATAACTGAGGCCATAATTCCTACCTTGTGGATTCTATAATGAAAACAAAGTGCCAAGCACAGCTCCTGGTCTATAGTGAGTGCTCAGGAGCTGGGCGCTGCTTTCAGTCCTGTTGACTCTTATGTTGGCCCAGACTCTGTAGGTTTTTAGTGACAGAAACCTGTCTCAAATGCACTTATGCCAAAGGGGAGAGGTATTGGCATATGTGATCAAGCAGTAGTTGATCAGTCAAAGTCTAAGTGGGGAAACCGAACCTTGCTTCAGATATTTTCAACAGGGGATTTAATGCAGGGACTTGATCATACATATGATAATACAGAGGTAAGGGAGTCACTCATAAATACACAAAAGCACAAAGCTATTACACCCCTAGGATGGAGGGACACAGGAGCTGGAAGCCTAGGGGATGTGGTAATACATGGAAGCCAGAACCATGAGTAATGTGGCTGGCGCTGAGGAGGATATCCCTTTGGATATGACAAATCACTTGCTTTGGCCAACAAAACAAAAGCAGATGTGATAGACGTATGTTACTTCTAGGTGGATGCTTCCCAAGCAGCAGGTGATATGCTGTCCTCTTTCCATGGACCACAGCAACTGGCGACAACCTATATAGTGGCTACCCCGTCAACCTGGGACCCGCAGTAAGAAGAACACGCAGCAGAGCTGCCTGCCAGTCTACAGACATATAATGTGGGTAAGAAGTACACGTTTGTGCTTATGCCACTGCAGTTTGGAGACCGTTTGTTACAGCAGTGAAAACTTGCCTGTCTTGATGGTGTGAATGAAAAAGGGACTCAATGCCATGATTCCTCTGAGCCGTGCACCAGGGCAGCTGCTCATCAAAAGCAGTGTGGAATGCTAGTCTCAAATAGCCAAAAATTTTAGTAGAGGGCAGAAGACAAAATGGTATATTACTTGCTATTCTTGGCATCAACAACCGTGGAGTCACTCTTCCCCTCTCCTTCACGCTATCCAACAGACTTGCCCAGCTTGATAGTGATAGCTATAATAAAAACTACCACTTATTGGTCATCTCCCATATGCCTAGTACTGTATAAAAGCATTCCTAAGCATATAATCTTCACAACTCTGTGGTAAGCATTCTTGCCCCCATATTTTAGTTATAGAAAAACCAAGGCTCAGAATAGTATCCTAACTTGCCCCAAACAGAGCTGGTTGAACTGTAAGTCAACCTCCAGACGGTCTAACTCCAGAGCATGTGTTCTTAACCACTGTGCAATACTGCCTGCCTTATACAATCCCATTAACATCACCCACATCTGAAATGACCCACCCTCACTTGATTATACCTGCATGATTATTCTTTCCCCATGTGTGATCTGGTTTGTCCCTGGTCATGACAAATTCAAGGGTTAGGTAACAAATAGTTAAGTAGTCAACTACTAGCTGAAATGCTTGCAGTTCATAGTTACTCAGAGGCACCTTCGAAGACAGGGCTGGCAGTTTGCTTCTGAAAGGTCACAGCCTTGAAAACTCTGTGCACCTCTTCTACTCTGCACAAATGGGATTGCCATGAGTCGGAGTCTATTTAACAGAAACTAACCATGAAGTTGAATAGTTGTCACGACTTTTTATCAAGTCAGTGATTGCTGGTCCCACAAAGGCCTTTATTTTGGCTCTAAAGATGAGGCTTTTGTCTTGATTCCTCCTACCAAGCTCTTGCCTTGTACTCTATAAATAGGTTCCTGCCTCACATCTATGTCTGAGTCCATGTTTTAGACCTGTACCTGGAATGCCAACTCCAAGACAGAGGACTGGCTTTCAGTAATATTCCAAGGTTGCCTTCAAGCCTCAAGACACTAGTTTTGGTTAGACACCACTTCCTGCCAAACCTCCCTGCTACTGACCATTAACTGCTAGACTTCAGACTATAGTTGGCTACTAGGATATGCTTGAATCATGCACACCACCAGAGCTGATCTGATCCCACAGTTACAGAGTTGGCCCCTTTAAAAAGCCAACCAACTTAAGGCTTGAATTTTTTCTACAGTTCTTTCAGCTTGAGAAATGCCAAGCACATTCTTCCCTTTTGGTTTTCTAACTCCAGGTTTTTGAACTTCTTGAACTGTCCTCTGAAATCTTCTGTTCAGTTCTTTTGCTTTTCTAACTACTCTGTGTTCAACAGCAGGTTTCCAAGTCTCTCCTGGCACCCATTTAGGTTTTTTTTTTTTTTTTTTTGGTCATTTGCTTTCTTCATGTATGATGTCCTTGATACTTGATGTCACGATGTCATTCCACAACTTGTCTGGTCTTTGGTCATTAGTGTTCAATGCATCAAATCTATTCTTGAGATGGTCTCTAAATTCAGGTGGGATATACTCAAGGTTGTACTTTGGCTCTTACAGGCTTGTTCTAACTGTCTTCAGTTTTAATTTGAAATTGCGTTAGGGTAATTGGTGGTCTACTCCACTGTCAACCTCTGGCCATGTTCTGACTGATGATAATTGAGCTTCTCCCTCATCTCCTTCCACAGATGTAGTTAATTTGATTCCTGTGTGTTCTGTCTACTGAGGTCCACATGTATAGTTGCCATTTATTTTGGCAAAAAGTATTTACAGTGAAAAGTCGTTGGTCATGCAAAATTCTATTGTACAGTTTCCAGCATTCTATTACCAAAGCCATATTTTCCAATTACTAATGATTCTTTTTTGTTTCTAACTTTCACGTTCCAACCACCAGTAATTATTAATGTATCTTGATTACATATTTAATCAATTTCAGACTGCAGAAGTTAGTAAAACTCTTCAATTTCTTCATCTTTGTCATTAGTGGTTGGCACATAAATTTGAATAACAGTCATATTAATCCTTGTAGGCATGTGGATATTATCCTGTCACTTGACAGCATTGTATTTCAGGATAGATCTTGAATTTTTTTTTATAATGAATGTGATGTTGTTACTCTTCCTTTGACAGTCCCAGTACAATAGATCATATGATTGTCTGGTTCAAAATGCTAATATCAGTCCATTTCAGCTCACTAATATTTAGGATATGAATCTTGAGGCATTCTGTTTCATTTATGACCACTTCCAGTATTTCTTGATTCAGTTTGTATGTTACATGTTCCAATTATTTATGGATGTTTACAGCTGTTTCTTCTTGTTTTGAGCTGTACCACATAGCAAATGAATAGTCCCCAAAACTTAGCTCTATCCACATCATTAAGATCGACTCTAGTTTTAGAAGGCAACCCTTCTTCAGTCACACTGTAAGTGCCTTCCAAACTGAGAAGATCATCTTCTGGCACTTTATCAAACAATATTCAACTTCTATTCATAAAGGTTTCACTGGCTAATTTTTTCACAGGTAGATCACCAGGTCCTTCTTCCCCATCTGTCTTACTCTATAACATCTAATGAAACCTGTCCACTGATTAAACCTTCTGGTGTTTGAAAAATCAGTGGCATAGCTTCCAACATCACAAATATGTGCAAGTCACTACAGTATGAGAAGCTGATAAGGCTCAAGTTGCAATATTGAAGGATTCTACAATAAAACATTAAATGATGCAGGAAGCATCTAAAGAAGATAGAAGAAATATATAGTCAGTGTACCAAAAAGAACTGGTCGATGTTCAAGCAATTCAAGAGGTACCACATGATCAGCAATCAATGGTACTGAAGGAAGAAGTCCAAGCTGCATTGAAGGAATTGCAAAAAACAAGTCTCCTGGATTGAACAGAAACACCAACTGAGATGTTGCAACAAATAGGTAAAATACTAGACGTGCTCGCTTGTCTATGCCAACAAATTTGGAAGACAGCTACCTGGCCAAACAACTGGAAAGAATTCATACACATGCCCATTCCAAAGGATGGTGAGCTGACGGAAGGTGGAAATTGTTGAATACCATCATTGATATCACTTGCAAGTAAAATTTTGCTGAAGGAATTCAAGAATAGTTTGCAACAGTACATCGCAGGGAACTGCCAGAAATTCAAGCCTAATTCAGAAGAGGATTTGAACTAAAGATACCACTGCCAATGTTAGATGGATCTTGGCTGAAAGCAGAGGATATCAGAAAAATGTTCACCTGTGTTTTATTTAGCATACAGAAACATTCAACGGTGTGGATCATAACAAATTATGGATAACGTTGTAACGACAGGGAATCCCAGAGTACTTAATTGTGCCTGTGTGGAATCTGTATATAAGATCAAGATGAAGTTGTCCAAACAGAATAAGAGGATAGTTTAAAATCAGGGAAGATGTGCCTAAGGGTTGCATTCTTTTGCCATACTTATTTCATCTGTATGCTGAGCAAATAGTCTGAGAAGCCGACTATATGAAGAAGAAGAAGGCATCAGGACTGGAGGAAGACTTGTTAACAAACTGCAATATGCAGATGACATGACCTTGCTTGCTGAAAGCAGAAAGGACTTGAAGCACTTACTGATGAAGATCAGAGACGATAGTTTTCACTATGGATTATACCTCAAAATAAAGAAAACAAAATTCCACACAAGTGGACCAATAAGCAACATCATGATAATTGGGAAAATAGTAAGTTGTCAAGGATTTCATTTTACTTGGATTCACAATCAATGCCCATGGAAGCAGCAGTCAAGAAATTAAAGTATGTATTGCACTGGACAAGTACACTGCAAAAAGCCTCTCTCTGAAGTGCAACTGACCCAAACCATGACATCTTCAATCACCTTATATGCCTGTGAAACAAAGAACTGATGCACATGAATTATGGCATTGGTGAAGAAGTTGACTGTACCAAGGACTTCTAGAAGAACGAACAAATCTTTCTTGGAAGAAGTAGTTCCAGAATGCTCCTTAGAAGGTGCAGTGGTGTCGTGGATTGAATTGTGTCCCCCAAAACATATGTGTTGTAATTTGCCTAGGCCAGGATTCCCTGTAGTCTATGATTGTCCTCCATTTGGTAATTTTATTATGCTGTATGTTAAAGGATTAGGGTGGGACTATGAGTCGGATCCGACTCGAAGGCACTTGGCTTGGCGTAAATCCTTTCATGGGATCACTTCCCTACTCTACTGTAAAGGGAGTTTCCCTGGAGTATGGCTTTCACCACCCTTAATTTTTCTGTCCTACAAGAGATAAAAGGAAAGGGAAGAAAGCAGAGAATTGGGAACCTCACACCATCAAGAAAGCAGCACTGGGAGAAGAGTGTGTCCTTCAGACCTGAGGTTCCTGCACCAAGATGCTCCCTGAACAAAGACTGATGCAACACAAGGACTTTCTCCAGAACCGACAAGGGGGAAAACCTTCCCCTGGAGTGGACATCCTAAATTTGGACTTGCAGCCTACCAGACTGTGTAAGAATAAACATTTCTCCTTTAAAGCCATCCACTTTGTGGTAGCTCTGTTAGAGCGGCACTAGCTGATGAAAACAAATGGCAAGACTTCAGCTGATATACTTAGCCATGTTATCAGGAGGGCCTAGTTCCTGGAAAAGGACATTATTGGTACAACAGAGGGTCAGTGAAAAAGAGGAAGACCCTCACTAAGATGGACTGACACAGTGGCTGCAACAATGGGTTCAAGGATAGCAATGTAAGGATGGTAGAGGACTCCGTTGTACATAGAGTCCCTATGAGTCGCAATGGATTCAGCAACACCAATAGCCAACCAAACTTTATCTATGATGGAGTGTCTGTTACCAATGAGAATTTCACCCATATTTATTTTAACAATTTTTTTATGGTTACCTATTGTGGGCCAACTTCAGACTAGATTTTGAGTTATAAATTGGTAAAGAAAAGTGAAACTTTAATTGCTTTATGGAGCCTCCATTCTAATGAGCAAATCATACAAAGGACAGGTATAGACTATCCTGTCCCTACACTCACAACACCAAGAAGTCTGCTTTTCTCTTCCTCCTCTTTCCTTGATATTTATTGCATGCCAGTAGAGCTAGGCTGCAATACCACACTTTACCAGTATATACTACCAACTAGCACATACTATGCTTAAAACCACAAGTAAGTTTTTTACACTTAATCGTCATACTTTGCCATTCAATCCGGGCCGTTTAAGAAATCATAAGACTCAACCAGGGCATCAGTTATTGGGACAGAGAAAAGGGGAGGGATTCAAGAAATGCTTAAGAAGTAATAATGACATCAGAAGGGGAGGATGGAGGTGTAGGCTAGCCGAGCAACATGCAAAAGTCATGACAACTGTGTAGTTAACACAAACAAGGAAGGGCTTAGGTAAATTCACAACAACTGTCAAACCACAGTTGAGACTATTAGCTTTAGTTGATGAGTTTGGTATTCCAACCATAAAAATCATCTTTCACTTAAAGATAAACCAACACTCATTTAAGTGACAGGGATTAATATTATCACTTTGGCATTAAGAAACTGAAAGCTAGAAACTGTCAAACCCCATGGTCAAGTTCCACAACAGAATTTGGTCCCTTTGCAGCTGGCTGAGGTCTAAAAAGAAAACTGCATGAGGATCTCTAAACAAATGTATGCCTTATGAGTGTCTCAATTATGGTTACAAGCTCTGAAAATATGCATTACTATTTCATGAAGAGAAATTACAAGAATGGGAACTTTCCATGCAGGAAACAGAACTCTAGTCTATCTATTTTGAAGAATCCATGGTCTTTCTATACCATTGTACTAACAAGAAATGTCCACTAGATTTCCCTACAAGCAGCCTGAATCCAGAATGAAGTTATCAGCTTGGGCATCCTGGAGCTGGGTTTCAGAAGATTCACTGGGAGGTATGACAATGAATTGGTACTGCCTTGGGGACAGGGCAATAAGTGTTATGACTCAGTGCCGGGTGTTAGGCTGGTCGGTAGTGACTCAAGAAAAGCAAGCACCGCCATCTGCTTTGTACCCACGTGAGTTCACTGGTTGAAAAGTGGATGCTGAATTCAGAAACCAGGCTCAGAAAGGCCCAAGTGCAGGATCTGGTTCCAATATGTCAATCTAATAATTTAATTAGTAATCATATTTCACAGCAGGCTCTGACGGCAAGGAATGATATATGCTATATCTTGTTAGGAAATCTATCCCCTAAGAATTAGAGTAAGCTCTTTGGAGATTGTGGAATCAGGAGTTGGTGCTATTCATCTTCAAAGGGACTTGCTAACATAACAAGCATTCCTTCCACAACTTCTGAATCCACAAAGCCTCGAGTGAAAATACTTTTGGTCTATCGGAAAATTATTCCAGCCTGTGGAATCAGTCTCTTGATAAGGCAGTAATTACTGGAGCAATTTTAGCAGGTACAAAGGCATTTTTAAATAATTTTAATTATTCAAGAGGCTGATTAACTATCTAGCCCATGGATCAGAGGCCAAAGGGGGATAAAACTGGATGGGAGTCATTACTGTGACAAGCTAACGGAGAATTCAGCTGCCTTCAAACAGAACGCAGCTCCCTCTGACTTTGTAGTTATGTTTCTATGGCCCACAGTGCTCAGAGAGGCGGGATCACTAGGCTGGGAGTTTGGAGACCTGGGTTAAAGGCACTGGTTCTAACACTAACCCACTGCCTCCTTGGAAAACTCACTTTTCCTCACCAGAACACTGTAAAACTCAACAGAGAAAGAGGTAGAGAGGATACACTAGATGGTTTCCAGGTCCTTGTCAAAGGGCATCTGGTGGCACAACAGTTAAGTACTCAGCTGCTAAACAAAAGGTAGGTGGTTCAAACCCAGCCACCAGATCTACAGCAAAATGACTATAAGGATTACAGCATAGAAAACACTATGGGGCAGGCAGTTCAACTCTGTACATAGGGGTGGTGTGAGTCAGAATGGACTTGACAGCACCCAATATTAACAGACCCCTGTCAAGTGCTGACTTCCCATAGCTCCATGGTATTTGCTAATGCAAGGATGCCTTACTCAGGTGGTAGCCCACTGATGGGTCTATTTGCACGATGAAGACATTCTGGAAGTAGAGATGTGGTCCACTTTTAATTGATGTGACCTACCCTGGGACTCTGTAGAAACCTCTTCTGCACACTTAGCAATTAGACATCTATAAAGCAGGCGTATGTCCTGTGGGCTTGATGGCTTTCCTTGTGGAGTGATTGCCTAACCTGAAACGTAGCTCCCGACATTCACCCTTTGATTCTGTTCAGGCTTAAATGTTGGTGATTCCACATATAAGAATTTCCCATCAGCATTGAGATCCTTGCAATTTGCCCTCTTGGCAGTTCCTTCAGCTACCCGCAGGGAATGTCTTCTTGTCTGCCCCCTTCCTGTTGTTGTTGTTGTTGTTAGATGCCGTGGAGTCAGTTCTGACTTACGGAGACATTATGCACAACAGAACAAAACACTGTCCAGTCTTGCGCCATGTCCACAATCTTTATTATGCTAAAGTCCATCACTGTCTAGGGTCAATCCATCGTGTCTAGGGTTTTCATCTTTTTCACTGACCTTCTACTCCACCAAGCATGATGTCCTGCTCCCGGGACTGATCACTCCTGACACAAATATGTCCAAAGTATGTAAGACACAGTCTCACTATCTTTACTTCCAAGGAGCACTCTGGTTGTACTTCTACCACAACAAATATGTTGGTTCTTTTGACAGTTCATGATACATTCAATATTTTTCTCCAATACCAGAATTCAAAGACGTCAATTCTTCTTCTGTCGTTCACTGTCCAGCTCTTGCATGCAGATGATGCAATTGAAAATACCCTGGCTTGGGTCAGGCCCACCTTACTCTTCAAGGTGACATCTTTACTTTTCAGTACTTTAAAGAGGTCCCTTGCAGCAGGTTTTCCCATGCAATGCATCTTTTGATTTCTTGACTGCTGCTTCTGTAGGTGTTGATTGTGGAACCAAGAAAAATAAAATCTTTGACAACTTCAGTCCTTTCTCCATTTATAACAATGTTTCTTACTGGTCTAGTTGTAAGAATTTTTGTTTTCTTGATGTGCAATCCATGCTGAAGGCTGTGGTCTTTGATCTTCATCAGTGTTTCAAATCTTCTTTACTTTCAGCTAGCAAGACTGTGTCATCTGCATAATGCTGGTTGTTAATGAGTCTTCTTCCAATCCTGATGCCTTGTTCTTCTTCATGTTGTCCAGTTTCTTGGATTATTTGCTTGGCATACAGATTGAAAGGACACAACCCTGACTCACACCTCTCCTGACCTTAAGCCATGTAGTGTGTCACCTTGTTCTGTTCACATGACTGCCTCTTGATCCACATACAGATTCCTTGTGAGCACATAATTAAGCATTCTGGAATTCCCATTCTCCACAATGTTAGCCATAATTTGTTATAGTCTACACATTCAAATGCCTTTGCATAGTCAATGGAACACAGATAAACATCTTTCCGGCATTCCCTGCTTTCAGCTAAGATCTGTCTGACATCAACAGTGGTATCCCTGATTCCACATAGTCTTCTGAATCTGACTTGAATCCCTCGCAGTTCCTTGTCAATATACTGTCACAGTCACTTTTGAATGATCTTGAGCAGAGTTTTACTTGCCTGTGATATGAACGGTATTGTTCAGCAATTTCCACTTTCAGTTGGATCACTTTTCTTTGGAATGGGCATAAATATGGATCCCTTCTAGTCAGGTGGCCAGGTAGCTGTCCTCCAAATTTCTTGGCATAGATGAGTGAGCACTTCCAGTGCTGCATCCATTTGTTGAAACATTTCACTAGACAATCCCATCAGTTCCTGGAGCCTTGTTTTTCACCAATGCCTTCAATGCAGCTTTGACTTCTTCCTTCAGTGCCATCAGTTCCTGATCGCATGCTGCCTCCTAGAAGGTAGCATAATGGCTAAAACTGTGAACTCTGGAGCTAGACTAATTGGTTCAAATCCCTTTTCTCCTACTCCCTAGCTGTGTGACCTTGAATGGATCACAAAATCTCTCTGTGCCTCAGTTTCCTCATGTACAAAATGATTGATTGTTACAGAGATTAAAGCAAGTGAAACATCTGACCCTTAGTAAATTGTTATATATGACAAATAAATAGCTATGTGACTTGACACAGTTTGTTTCAATATCCTGAGGCTTAGATATCTCATTTTGAAGATAGAACAGTAACTATTCCATCTCAGTAATCTTCCATAATTGTTCAGCAAATATTTACTGAGCTCCTGTAAGTGCTACCCACTGTTCAGGGAAGGGAAAACACCACACTAAAGAAATCAGGATCCCTTCCCTTATGGAGTCTGCATTCTTGTGGGTAGGAGTAGGTGGGACAGCACCCAAGTAAACACAGGCTACGGAAAAAAAAAAAAAAAAAAAACCACAAATCGGGGTAGTGGGGCAGAGAGTGTGCTTTTTAAGATCTAATGGTCAGGGAAGGCCTTTCTGGGGTGAAGACATTTGAGCAGCAATCTGAACAAACTAAGCACGTGATCTAGAGGCAAAGAATGGACCCCAGTTACAGCGAATGACAGGAGCAAAGGGCCTGAGGCAGGACCATGCGTGACACAAGCATGGAACAGCTATGAAGTCACTGTGGGCAAAGCAGAGTAGAAGAGGAGAAAGTGGCAGTGATACCACCCAAAGTCTCGTAGACGAGGTCAGGACCTGTAGATTAGTTTACGTAAACTCAGAAGTCACTGAAAGGATTTGAGAGAAGAGTGACAGATCTAACATGTACTCAAGTTACCAGAATGCATGGCAGAATGTGAGGTACTGTAGAGAGACATCAAGTGTTCAAGAAGTTGGATGACAGAGATAATTCAGATTCGTGGAGCAAGAACAGAAACAGCTTCAGAAAGGAAGTAGCATTTGAGCTAAGCCCTCAGCTGCTTACCAACAGGTTCGTGGTTCAAATCCACCCAGCAGGCTGGGGTCCAGGGACCATGCTGTCAGGGGACATCGAGGCCAATTGGTATAACCAGCATTTTGCTAGGAGAGTCTTCTGCACCCCACACTGGTGAGTGGCATCTGGGGTCTTAAAAGCTGCCAAGCTGCCATCTGAGGTACAGCAAATGGTCCCAGCTCAGCAGGAATGAATGTTCACTAAGGACCAAAATGACAAGGGGGAAGAAAACCCAGAAAACAGAGAGACCCACGTGACTGAGTGACTACATCAACATGTGACCGGAAGAATGGGATGGTGCCCGGCCACCACCAATGATGGCTGTGATGGGGCTCACAAAGTCAGTCTCACTAGCAACACAAGAACAAAAAAGGGTGCACCCTGAGATCTCCACTAAAGGGCTGCAATTGATGGTCCAAGGGCCTAGGGGTTCCCCTGGGAGCGTGGACCCTGGCCCTGATCCTGCTCCTGTCCATAAATCACAGTGGAGGTCAACTCTTTGGACAGGAACAGATGGGACTTGGTGAAACAGAGTGACCATATCATGTGTGCACTTTATGGTTCTGTGCATCTATAGGATGTCATCCTGCTGACCTCTTACTGGAGGCAGGGGAGAGGGTGGAGAGGAGAGGATAGGAGATTGTTAGGAGGATATCACATGTACAGAATGGAGAAGAGGAGTGTGCTGTCACCAGGCAAGGAGAGCAGTTGGAGCTGCACATAGGCGGACATGCAAATTTGTATGAGATTGTACATTTTCACTCAATCATAATAATAATAATAATAATAAAAATCCACCCAGCAGCTCTGTAGGAAAAAGACCTGATGGTCTCCTCCCTTAAGGATTACAGCCTAAAAAATGCTATGAGACAGTCCTACTCTGTTACATGGATTCAGTATAGTCAAAAATTGGCTCAGTGGCACCCAACAACAACACATGTATAAGGGGAGGAAGCAAATATTTCAAATGAAGGATGGCTGTGAGCATGATGCTTATGGGATTCATTTGTTCATCTTTTCACTCACCCATTTGTTTACCTTTGCCCTCTCTTTGTGCTGTGTCCCGTACTGGATGCTGGGGACACAGTGGGAGATACAGCGGCGACTGAAATCTGTCCCAGTGCCTATCTTCTCTGAGCTCACAGTGCAGCCTGCAGGGAGGGAGGAGATGAGACTGGTGTTGGTTACTGTTAAGCCACTGAGACTCTGGGTTTTTGCCACAGCAAACCCTCGCTCTGCTGTGCCTGCAGGATTGAGGAGGGTGTTAGTTTGGCATTGGCTTCCTTGACAGACATGTGTTTCTTGCACAGGCTATGACATGATGATTCCCCCGCTCACTGAGACAGCATCATCAGGAAATCCACTTCACGTTTACACAATCAACCCTAACACAACCTGCAAAGCACGTGGCCACTGGAGTAGTGCTTGTGTGTTAATCATGGTTAATTTTCTCAAAAAAGAAAATGAAAAACGAAGATAAGGTTCATCCTAAGATAATGTTCCATAGAGCAGCTATCATAGTTGTTAATCAAACTCTGTAATCAAAACTCTTGTTTTCTGCAGAGGACTTTTCTAAGTGTTTAGCAATAAACTCATTTAATCTTCACAACAGTCTGCTGTCACCCTGTACATACCCGTTCACCTTCGCTTCTTACATGAAACCACCTGATGGCCAACAGTCAGCACATGCATTGCTTGCCTGAAGCCTTTCTCTCCCTGGTAGAGCTCACTTTACGGCTTGTACGGTAGACAAGGCGTGTCCAAGAGTTAGCACCTGCTCCCTACACACATGGGCAGAAGCACATGTGCACACGCACACGTGCACACACACACCCACGCACACACACAGCCAAAAGCCAAAAGCGAAAAGCCAAAGCCACCACCATCAATTTTGACTCATAGCAAAGCTATGGTCAGAACACAACTGCCCCATAGAGTTTACAAGGAGCACGTGTTGGATTTGAACTGCCGACCTTTTGCTTAGTAGACATAGCACTTAACCACTACACCACCAGGATTTCAGCAGCCCTCAATTAAGGATGGACAGGAATTCGTCTATAAATACCCGAGCTCCTTCTCCCCTCTGGTGTGAGTTTCACTCTGAGCTGTGCGTTTTACACAGTCCCTCAGACCTCCCTCCCCAGCACGATTAAGCTCCACTCACCTACCCACTGATCAATTATTGGCTATTTACTTCCTTATTGCCCTTTATTGCTCATCTACTTCCACATCCCAGTTAACTACTTGCTCCTTGTCGTAGACTGAATTGTGTCCCCCCAAAATATGTTTATCACTTTGACTAGGCCATGACTCTCAGTACTGTGTGATTGTCTTCCATTTTGGCACCTGATATGATTTTCCTGTGTGTTGTAAATTCCTGGTGGTGTCATGGTTAAGTGCTACAGCTGCTAACTATAAAGGTCAGCAGTTCAAATCCAGCAGGCGCTCCTTGGAAACTCTATGGAGCAGTACTAGTCTGTCCTTTAGGGTCGCTGTTAGTTGGAATTGACTCAATGGCAGTGGGTTTGGTTTTTTGGAATGATGTTAATGAGGCAAGACTTAATCTACAAGATTGGCTTGTGTCTTGAGGAAACCTTGATTGAGAGCCAAAAGAGAAAAACCATCAGAGAGACAGCGGAACCTCATACCACCAAGAAAGCAGTGCCTAGAACAGAGTGCATCCTTTGAACTTAGGGTTCCTTCCTGGAGAACCTCCTATACCAGCAGAAGATTGATGACAAGGACCTTGCTATAAAGCTGACAGAGAAAGCCTTCCACCGGTGCTGACAACCTGAATGAGAAGTTCTATCCTGCTAGACTATGAGAGAATAAACTTCCATCTGTTAAATCCATCCTCTTGTGGTATTTCTGTTACAGCATCACTAGATGACTAAGACACTCCTAAAGCCATATCTCCGGGTCTGCTTCTGAGGGAGCCTAGCTTAAGACCTAGCCCTACGAGGGAAGCATTAATACTAGCATCCTTATTCTGCAGCTGAGAAAGCAGGGCCAAGAGAGGTTGAATAACTTCCTCCAGGTCACAGATCCTGCAAGCAGCAGCCCCAGCTTCACAGCCAGTCGTGTGATATTAACATCTATACTTTGCCACCTCCAGCTGAGAGGATGACTGCCCAAGCCACTGAGCTCCAGTCTCATCTCACTGGCCTTGTAAGACCCTGCAGGTTGGTGAGCTCCATGGACGAATACACTCTTTCCACATTCATCTATAACCTCCTCTTTGGAGATTCCAGTGTGTAATTGAGAGTGTGTTTGAGAAGGCATCTGATGTGATTTTCAATGCAGTGGCAGCCATAGGTGATCCATCAACCAGCTCTCTTTGACAGAGAATTGATCTCCCAGGTCAGGAAGCAAACTTCAATTCACATAGGATGCACCTGGACTGTACCCTCCTAGTAGCACATGGAAGATAAAGCACAGTCAATGACAGTTCTTGTCAATGAGTTTGTTATGGCAAGAGGGGAGGTGCCAGGCACTCTGGTCCCTGTGCCACTGCTGATACTCCAGATGCATGCTTTTTTTTTTTTTTTTTTTGGTATGGTGAATACTTGGCCTGTGTCCTCTAGCCCTGCTTGTCAATTCCTTGATGTCCCAAGTCCTCTTTTGATCCAGTCATCTTCATCCAGTAGCCCAAAAGCAAAGCAAGTACTTTCTCAGCTCTCAGGACATCAACCATCCTTTTTCTTTCAAACTAGATCTCTCCGATTTTTCAATTTTGTTTCATGTCTGGGTGAGTAATTTCAGAACTCTGAGACTGGTTAAGTCTGAGCTTTCTCATTGTAGCAAATTGTGTGATTCATTTGTTGCAGGTCCTGATGTAAAAAAAAAAAAAAATTCTTAAAGATATTTCAGAGATTCTGGACCATGATAACATGAAAGAACCCCAGAAAGTGAGAAAAAGCAAGACAAAAAATTCAATATTTGACTTCTTTTTGCCTTTAGAGGATCTTCTTCCTTCGCTTTTTTTGTGTGAACGTTTGAAACATAGAGGATGAGAAATTGAGACATGAATGATCTGATCCGAACTGCCTCCTCCGGCCCAAAGATGGATGCTTTAAAATACAAATTTATGTTGCTTATGGAAAGATTTACTGTTCTTTGTTCATACCTAAAAGAAATTAAAAAATAATGTGTCTTGCTTCTTCCTGCTTCTGATACAAGCTTATCATGATCAGCCAAAGGCAGACTAAGTTTAAAAGAAGAAAGAATTAAGGAAGGAGGAGGAGGAGAAAGAGAAGAAAAAGGAGGGAAGGAGAGAGAAGAGAGGGAGGAAATGAGAAAATGAGAGAGGGAGGGAGAGAGAGGGGGAGGAACAGAGCTGAAGGACAGTCTTACAGTTTCCAAGCTGTGAATACCTCATTGGCCATCTACAGTGAAAATACAATGGACAGTTATTCAAAGCCTCACTCAACTCAGTCTGTACAAATCCATTCTTTTACTGTTCCAGGGCATGTCCCTATTAGCCTTTTTGTCATCTCAGCCACAGAGCGGTGAACCCAGTCAAGAAATAGTTTCTTAGCATACTTCATTCATCATAAATGCCCTGAAGCCCCTCTACATGCAAGAGACCTGCTGGATTCTGAGGGGCTAGTGAAATGAGTCATACCCTATTTCCGTTGGCAGAGGCTAGGTTCCACTGTGTAACAACAGTCTCAAAGTTCAGTGGCTTGAAACAACAGAAAGTTATTTCTTGTTAATACTACATATCTGTTGCGAATAGACCAGAACTTCTGCTCTACATGGTCCGTACCCAGAGACCAGGGGCAAACTAACCTGTAAGCACAGTACCCACTGGCTTATAGTAAGCAAGGCATGCACGGCTCAGTTGTATCTGTAGCACACAGTTTGACCTGGGCTTCATCACATCCAGCAGGTGTGAAGCCCAGATGAAATTGTGCATAACAGATGAGTAAACCAGCACAATTAAGCCCATGTGTGCTGTGTTTATTGGGTAGCCCACCCCTGCCAGGGACCTAGGCTGAAAGAGGACCCATCTCTGCCCTTCCATGATTGCCAAAACAGGAGAAAAGGAACATGGAGACCCCACCCTGGCTCTTAGGGCTTCTTCACATTTGATTGGCCAAATCAAGTCGCATAATCATGTTTCACATGAACATCCATTGCTGTGCAGTGGATTCTGACTCACAGTGACCCCAGAGGAAGAGCAGAGCTACCCCATAGGGCTTTCAAGGCTGTAGTCTTTATGGAAGTAGAATGCCATATTTTTCTTCTGCTGAGTGGCTGGTAGGTTCAAATCACAGACCTTTCAGTTAACAGCCAAGTGTTTAACCACTGCACCACCAAGGTTCCTTGCCTTCTATCAAGGGGGCAACATAACACAGTCCAACTATCTGCAGGCAGAGGGTAGGGCCTAAAATATCTGTTGAACAACTAGTGGCAACCACACATACAACTCTTGACATATAGGAGGAGCTTGTTATTTTTTGAAGTAGATGAGCAGATAAAAACCGAAAAACTATGATGTCCCCAGCACCCCCCAAAATACACATAGCTGTCTAGGAAAGGAACAAACAAAACACCACAGGTTCAAAGAAGACAGAGTCCGCTCAGGGAGCTGGGCCTTGATATGTTTTATAGGTAGAGATGAGCAATTGAGCTTTGGGGGTAAAAAGAAGGCCACAGCCAAGGTGAAAGGACAAGGACATGTGAGCTATGTTGGGGAAAAATGAGTGCTTTGTTATAATTAGAGTATGTGTTTAGGAATTTCTAAGAAACTCTGGTGGCATAGAGGTTAAATGCTACAGCTGCTAACCAAAAGGTTGACAGTTTAAATTTATTGGGTGCTCCTTGGAAACCCTATGGAGCAGTTCTAGTCTATCCTATAGGGTCTCTATAAGTCAGAATTGACTGTGATTTTTTATTTGGTTGTTGTTGTTGCTGTTTTGGTTTTAAGAACTAAGATTAAAAAAGGCAGTAGGGTCAGCTCACAGAAAAATTACAAGCCATGGTAGGGAGGCTGGACTTCTTTCAGCAGAATGGACCACTGTTCATTCAATCACTCAACAAATTATGTACAGGTACCGCACTAGACTCTAGGAATACAGCAACAGTGCAACGACAACGGGAGCAGAGGAACGACTGGGGAAGACTCTTCAACTCAAAAGGAGAATGGAAAGATTTGGGTGAACTTACAGAGAACTTCTGAGGGTGGGGCACGAGGCCAGAGATGAGGCTGGATGCAGGGAGCACCCTGGGGGTCCAGGAACACAGAGAGAATGGGAAAAGGGAGTAGTTTAGGAACATACCAGGGGATGTGCTGGCTCTGAGGTGTGCTGCCGTGGAGGGACAGCCCCTGAAGACACTTCAGCTCAGGTCATCAAATGGAGAGTGAGCCCTCTTGTGGACACTCTTGGTACTTGGCCCTGGTCCCCTTAAAACCGATCATTTCTGGGACTCTCCACTGACTTCTGTGGGAGGGACCACCCCATCAGTTCTGTAGACCTCTGCCTCTAACAGCCCACCTCTGTGACTCTCTCCAGAAGATTGACTTTGGACTACTGCCGAGACGTTGCCCCCAGCCACATACAGAGACCTTCAGGTAACCCAGGAGTTTGTGTCTTCCTGGAGCTGACCTTAGCCGACAGTGACAAGTGAAAAGAGTATAAAATCCCAGCTTTCAGAACAACAGCTGAGGCGTGACTTAAGCTCCAGCGTTCCCTCCAGGGTCAGGCTGACACTCCCTTCTGTGGGACTTCAGCCTGACATCACATCTTGGCTTGGCTTTCTATCCTTCCCTGTTTTCTCCCACTCTCTTACTGGCTTCTCACAGAAGTAGTTTCTTAATAACTCACTTGCGAACAATTCCCCATCTCAAGGGCTGCTTCTAGGGAACCCAGCCAATGTCCAGCACCTCCCGTGAGCTGGGCCCTTTGAAGGACATCACGGATTGATGAAAATAAATAGACACAGTCAGAGAGCTCGCTGTTTGGTGGAGAAGCAGATCTGTATGTTGAGAATTTTGCCACAGAATACGAAGCTGCTACGAGAAAGGTGATGGGGTGGGAAGCCAGAGAATTGATGTCAAGGGCTCTTCCTCCGTCTGACAGAGACAGGCAAGGTTTCATAAGAGCAGGTGACTCTTGGAATCGATCTTAAAGGATGAATAGGAGTTTGTTAAGGGAAAGGTAAGAAAGGGCATACAGAACAATACATCAAAATCAACAGACATGAAAGGCACAAGGAAATGGTGCATAGCAAGGCTCCAAAAGACTGCTATTGCTGAAACAGTAGAGTATAGACAGTGGTGGGCAGAGACCACAGATGACCTGGGGACCTCGGGAGCCACCCAAGAGGTTGGACTTAAGCAGGAGGAGAAGATGGGCCCATGAAGAAGCAGTCACAGAGCTGTTTCTGGCGGAAGGACACATGCCTTTTAACCTGTACTCTTGGCCCACAGTGGTCTCCTGGGTCTCCAGCCCAGAGGCACTTGGCAGCATCCATGAACTTTCTCTCCTAAGCAATATTGCAGCCAAGAAAAACAGGCTTCCAGGGAGACAGAGAAAGAAAGAAAGAAAGAGAGGAAGAGAGACAGGGAGGGAAGGAGGGAGGAAGGAAGGAAAAAAAAGAGGAAAGAAGGGAGGGAGGAAGGGAGAGAGGAAGAAAGGTGTACTAACTGCTCAGCACTTGTCTGGGAAGCTTCTGTTTTTGTTGGGGGTTCTCCCAGATGCAACCTCTCAGACAAGGATTTAAGCATCCCAAACTTATTTGCGGGATGGGGTGCAGGAAAATACCGGTAGGGGCATTAGGAAGTGAGGAAGTGAGACAGAAAAGATAAGGCAGCTGAAACAGGATGCTATATCAAGCATTAACACTATGGACAACTGGAGCTTAATTTCCCTGGGGAACTCTGGGAAATGGTACAGCATGCACACCAGAATATGCCCCTTCCAGGGACAGAGTAGCTGCGGTACTGATACACCAACTTCCATCAATCATTAATTGAAGGCTTCTTCCGAGGAGTGTTCATCACAGCAGGCAGAAAAGTGCCCACAGGCAGCACGTGGCAGGCGCAGGTGCTGATTGTTGGAAGTCAGGCCACCATGCCCTCAAGGGATGAGGACGAGGCAATGCATGCAGGCCACCTGCAGCGTTTGCTGTACTTTCTGCTTCTTCTTCTCCCTTCCCAGCTATAGAGGACAAACACCTCTGAAGACCTGCTTTTTCTCCCTTCTCCTCCACCTGCGCATGGGAAAAAGTGTTGGAAAGAAAACCACCAATCAAAATGGGAGCCTATATCAATCCAAAACCCATTTAGGTTTTTCATCATCCCTGAGTCATTTGGGGACCATGTATCTGCCAATTGGCACTGATTTGTTTCCTTCCTCCAGAAAGAAAGTGAGCAAAAGAGAAGGCCAGCTCATCGGAACCCTCATAGAAAGCCAACATAAATCTGACTTTGGCTTGAAAGGGAATCTCCTGGTCTTTTTCACATGAAGACTGGGGAAAAGTTTGTAAGACACCACAGTCTACCAAACAAAAAAAGGGCACACCTTTTCCAATGGCATGCCAAAGAGAAACACAGAGTTATGGATTATTATTTTTAGTTCAGTGGCTTTCCATCTGCTCTGGGACTTTGGGCTTCTTCAGAGGCAGGTGAGGAAGGGGGACAGGGAGAATGAGGTCTGCTCTAAGCCCCTATCTTAGTTCAGAGTACCCCACAAGCGGACCTGAGTCAAGGATTTAAGTACAAGCCATACATTTGTGAGGCAAGCAATTCCAGGCAAAACCAGCAAGGGAGTGAGGGTATGAGAAAAAAGAAAGAAACGCAGTCAGTAGGGGGTGTCAGGATGGCGCTGATGGTTAAGCGCTCAACTATTATCCATAAGGTTACATGCTTCTAATCCACCGAGAGATGTCTCAGAAGACGGGTCTGGTGATCTCCTTCCTAAAGGTGACAGCAGTCCCTGAAAACTCTGTGGAGAACAGTTCTACTCTATACACATGGAGTCTCCATGATTTGAAGTTGACTCGATGGAGACTAACAACAGTTAATGGATTGACCACCACAGGTAACCAGAAGCTACACCTTCTGAGGACCTCTAGGAGCTGGTCTAGACCACATGCCTCAGGGCTATTCCACTTGAGGGTCAGGGAGCTGGGGTATTTGTACACCAGCTCCTATCAGTCATCTTTTAAGGGTTGCTTTTGGGGAATGCTACCTCTCCAGTCCCTGCTGTCGTTGTGAGGTGCCATCGAGTTGGTTCCAACTCATAGTGACCCCGTGAACAACAGAACGAAACACTGCCCGGTCTTGCACCACGTCCACAATTGTTTTTATGCTTAAGCCCATTGTTGCAGCCACTGTGTGAATCCCTCTCATCAAGGGTCTTCCTCTTTTTCACTGACCCTCCACTCTACCAAGCATGATGTCCTTCTCCAGGGACTGATTCCTTCTGACAACGTGTCCGAAGTATGTGAGATACAGTCTTGCCATCTTTGCTTCCAAGGAGTGCTCTGGTTGTGCGTACTTCTTCCAGAACAGATCTGTTGGTTCTTTTGGCAGTCCATGGTGCATTCAACATTCTTCTCCAACACCACAATTCAAAGATATCAATTCTTCTTGTGTCTTCTTTGTTAATGGTCCAGCTTTCACATGCATATGATGTGATTGAAAATACCATAGCTTGGGTCAGGCACATTTCAGTCTTTAAAGTGACATCCTTACTTTTGAATACTTTAAAGAGGACCTTTGCTGCAGATTTTCCCAATGCAATGTGTCTTTTGATTTTTTGACTTCTGCTTCCATGGGCATTGATTGTGGACCCAAGTAAAACGAAATCCTTGACAACCTCAATGTTTTCTCCATTTATGACAGGCTACAGTCCCTTGTAGCCTGCCAAATAAGTGACAATATGAACTCTGGAATCCAGAGGTGGCCTGAGACAAACAAACAAAAATGCATTTGATGGTAACTGGAAGTCAGTAGAGTAAACCGAGAAGTCATTGTGGTGGTGCAGTGCTTAAGCACTTGGCTGCTAAGGAAAGGTCAGTGAGTCACACCTACCAGCCTCTTCACGGGAGAAAGATGTGGCAGTCCACTTCTGTAAAGGTCACAGCCTTGAAAATTCTATGGAGCCTGTCTGCTCTGTCCTGTAAGTTAGCTAAGAGTCAGAATAGCCTCAAGGACAATGGGGGACAAAACTGAAATTTCAAGGGCGAGGGCAACGATAGTAAGGGAACCAGTTCCTTAGTCTCACTCTCCCAATAGAAGGTACTGCCATTGAGTCTATTCCAACTTGTAGTGGCCCTATAGGTCAGAGCAGAACTGCCCCGTAGAGTCTCCAAGGAATGCCTGGCAGATTTGAGCTGCCGACCTCTTGGTTACCAGCTGTGGTACTTGACTACGCCACCAGGGTTCCCAGAGCGACCCCGTAGGTCAGCTCCTCCACAAGAGAGGCTTAAGTCTTATTTATGTTACATATCCGAGTGTTGGGTCTGAAGTGCTGTAACTGAGTTAAGCTAACCCCAAAGAGGAAACCCTGGTCATAGTGGTTAAGTGCTATGGGTGTTAACCAAAAGGTTGGCAGTGCAAATCCATCAGGCACTCCTCGGAATGTTTAAAAGCCTCTGGCCTGATCCAATGCTGCTTTATAAACAAGGACACAGAGCCGCAGGGAAGGGGCTATTTCACTCCCTGTGGCATAGCAGGGACCTGACGGACACATCCTAGGCCGCAGATCAGGGCTGTTACTACCACACTCATTTCAGCCAAAGCCCATTTTTGCAGCTATTTCATTTTTTCCAATTCCATTTCTTCACATTATCCTCACTCTCCACGTCTGCCCCCGTAACCTTAGCTGTTTCTCAGCACCAGCCATCCTGAAATCACCACTAGTCATCTGCAACGCCATTCTCTTTCCATCTTTATCCAGCTCTTTTGATAAAACCTTTTATACATTTGCGAACAGTGACCAAAAGCATTAAAACCAGAAGACCAGTGTTGGCACAACCACTTTGGAATTAAATGTAAATACTGCACTTCACTCGGGCGACATGCTGGGCTGATAAAACAGCTTCTGCAAACTCAATATCAAGGGATCTGTTTCCGATAAAGCTGCCTATTGTCTTTCATGTTTGAAGATGATTCCAAAAAAAAAGCATTGAGCTGCTTTATACATTAACATGGGAATGTCTTCATTTAATCTCTGTATCTTCATTACTTGGCACTCTTCCTAGTGCTCAATAAATGCTTGCTAAATAAATTAAGAAAAATAAAGTATGGTCTCCTTTATCTACCTTACACCTTCAACTGAGATTGTAGATATAGCTGCTAAGATTTTCCCATGTCCAACAAGTTTTAATGGTATGCTACTAAACATTGATCATGAGATCATGACTTCTTTCTTTCCTTTTTTTGCTTGTTTAATTTTTTTTATTGTGATTAAGTGGAAGTATACAATCCAAATTAAATTTGCAAGCCAGCCTACCTGCAGCTCCTTCTACTCTCCTTATCTAGTGATTGCACACTCCCCCGTTTCACTCTATACTTGTCATATGCTCTTAATCACCTGTCCCCTCCACTCCAATCTAGAAAGAGAACAGTAGGACAACATCCTATAGATGCACAGAACCATAAAGTACACACACCATATGGTCACACTGTGCCCCTGAGTCCAGTCTGTTTTTGTCTGAAGAGTTGACCTCAATAGTGTTTTCTGGACAGGGGCAGGAACATGCTTTAAGGGCCATGCTCCCAAGGGATCCACCAGGCCATCAGATCATCAGTTGTGGTCTTTCAGTAGAATTCTTGAACTGTACTCCTCTTTTTCATGTGTTACCACATGGACTCAACACTTTATGCACCATCACAGCTGTCTTTGGTGGTGGCCATGCACCATCTGATTCTTCTGGTCACATGATGATACAGTCTCCCATTCACATGGATTCTTCTGTCTCCTGGGCTCTCTTTTCCTTTCATCCTGTTGTTCTCAGTGATCATCTGTTCTGAATGAGTTGGGACCATTTGGTGTACCCCACCTGGCAGCTTACTAGCTCTTAAGACCCCAGATGCCAACTCACCAATAAGGGGTGCAGAAGGCTCTCTTAGCAATAGGCTAGTTATGCCAACTGGCCTCAATGTCCCTCAAGAGCTTGGTCCCCAGACCCCCACTCCTGCTACTCTATCCCTGCAATATTGGGTTAAGATTAGAAGAGTTTTCAGTTTATGGTGGAGTCCAGTTCAATTGATCTATTTTCTACTGTGGGCTGTTACTGCTTTCACATAACCAAATTTCTGTCAACTATCTAATCTATGGCCAATCTTCTCCCTCTCTCCTCACCGTTGTAGCTGTCAAAAAGTCTTTTCTTCTGTACATAAATCTACTTTTAAGTTCTTATAGTAGTGGTCTCATACAATGTTTGTTCTTTTGCTGCTGACTGATTTCACTCAGCATAGTGTCTGCCAACTGAAACCAGATTATGAGATGCTTCCTAAAATCATTGTTGTTCTTTATCATTGCATAGTGTTCCATTGAATATATGTACCATAGTTTGTTTATCCATTCATCTGTTGATGGGCATCTGCCTTGATTCTGTCTTTTTGCTATTGTGAACTGTGCTGCAATAAACATTCATGTGCATGTATTTGTTCACATGACAGCCTTTGTTTCTGTAAGATATATTCCAAGCAGTGGGATTACTGGACCAAATGGTATATCTATTTCTAGCTTTTTAAGGAAGTGCCAAATTAGTTTCCAAAGAGGTTGTACTGTTTTGCAATTTTACCAGTAGCGTAGGAGAGTTCTGATCTGTCCACAGCCTCTCCAGCATTTGTTGTTTTGTGTTTTTTAGATCATGGCCAACCTTGCTGGGGTGAGATGGAATGCTATGGTCATTTTAATTTGGGTGTCTCTAATATCTGCGATCATGACTTCTTTTGCCAAAAGTTTTCACTGGGATATGTTGACAAAAATAAGATCAACCATTCACATAATAAATATCTGTTTGGCCCTTACTGTGTGTTGGGCACTATGATACAATGGTGAAAGAAACACTAAAGGAGATTTGTTTTGGAAGACCAGCCTAGATGGATATTAACCAAGTAGTAACACAGATTAAAGATAAAACTGCAACTGTATGATGACTGCAGGGGCTATAAAGATATGTCCACATATTCTTTGACACTCCTCCCCTCAAGAGGTGGAGCTTACTTCCCTTTCTTTGAATGTAGGCTGGATTTAGTGACTCATTTCTAGGGAGTACAATCAACGAGCTATCACTTCTGAAAACAGGTTAAGTCAGCAGTTCCACCAAATGGTCACAATGCACCTGGACCTGAGGTGAAATGGTGAACATCAAAGGCAGGAGAAAAATATGAGTCCACCAGATGGAAGGGGCCCTATAAGCCATAGCCCACTTTATTGGCAAGGAACTGCTGGAAATTCAAGCTGGATTCAGAACAGGAAGTGGAAACAGGGATATTGTTGCTGATATCATATGGATCTTGCCTGAAGGCAGAGAATACCAGAAAGATGTTTACTTTTGTTTCATTAACTACACAAAGGCATTCCACTGTGTGGAACATAGCAAATTATGGCTATGCAGAACATGGGGACACTGCATGGTTTAAAATCAGGAAAGGTATGCATCAGGGTTGTATCTTTCACCACACTTTTTCAATCTGTATGCCAAGCAAACAATCCAAAAAGCTGGACTATGAAGAAGAACAAGGCAACAGGATTGGAGGAAGACTCATTAACAAACTACATTACACAGATGACACAACCTTGCTTTCTGAAAGTGAAGAGGACTTGAAACACTTACCAATGAAGATCAATGACCACAGCCTTGAGTATGGATTGCACCTCATCATCAAAAAAACAAAAATCCTCACAACTGGACCAGTAAGCAATGTCATGATAAATGGAAAGGGGATTGAGGTGGTCAAGAATTTCATTTTACTTGGTTCCACAATCAATGCCCGTGGAAGCAGCAGTCAAAAAATCAAAATTCACATTGAAAAGTAAAAATGTCACCTTGAAGACTAAGGTGCTGCTGAGCCAAGCCATGATATTTTCAGTTGCATCACGTGCATGTGAAAGCTGGACAATGAATAAAGGAAGACAGAAGAATTGATGCCTTTGAACTGTGTTGGAGCAGAATACTGAATGTATCATGAATTGCCAGAAGAACAAACAGATCTGTTCTGGAAGAAGTACAACCAGAGTGCTCTTTGGAAGCAGGGATGGCGAGACTGTGCCTCACATACTTTGAACGTGTTATCAGGAGGGATCAGTGATTGGAGAAGGACATTATGCTTGGTAGAGTGGAGGGTCAGCGAAAAAGAGGAAGACTCTCAACAAGAAGGACTGGCACAGTGTCTTCAACGATGGGGCTTAAGTATAAAAACAATTGCGGACGTGGCCTAAGACTGGACAGTGTTTCATTCTGTTATACATAGGGTCACTATGAGTTGGAAGCAACTCAACCGCACCTGACAACAGCAACAACAACACATCACTGGGGTGTTGTAAGGGTCAACTGAGTTCATTCTTGTTAACTGCTCAAAACTGAGGCTGCCTCAAGCTAAATATCAATAAACGTTAATGATTAATATCATTATTTAGCAGAGGGCAAAACTGTTAACCTGAAATCCTCAGAGCAATCTTCCTACAGCACAGATGCACCCATGAAGACTCATCTGGTTACCTGTCGAATGCTTGGCTGTGAGCAGGTGTGTGTAGTTTCCGTCTTCACACAGTGCTATAGGCACATTCTTGGGTCTGATAAGTATTTGATCAGTGGATCTGATAATCTCACAGATTTCACAAAGAAGCTTGACTGTCACCCAGGTCTTTCTATTCCTCCCCCACTACAGCTCATGGCAAGCCCAGCAGTATACTCAAAATTTGGACTAGTTAGGCTCCAAGCCTCTATTTTCCAGGTGTGCCATGGGGAATTTGGTCTAGAAGAAATCTCTGGCCATTGCTTAAGTCTTCTCTCATGCCAGACACTCTAATAAACATCCCACAGACGTGACATCAACTAAGCGTCTCAACAGTCTTATGCTCTTAATCATCCCCATCATACAGATGGGGAAATAGAGGCTCAGCTACATTCCCTGGGGTATATAACTAGTAGACTTTTTTACTCTCAGACTTGAGCCATGACCAACAGGATGGACATGCTCTTGTCAATGCTGGCTTAGGATCTCAAGATTTAGGGGACTATTTGATGGACAGGTGCTGAAGCCAACCTAAGGAAGGGGAGGTGCTCTTGGACAGCCACCCTCCAGCTCGCAATCAGAGCTCAGCATCTCCAAGCCTGGGCTCGGACCAAGAGAAGGAACAGGAATCCCTTGGAAGTCACGGGGATGCTGCAGACCCAGGGTAGTGGTATAATAACAGTACAAGGCATGTTTGCTGGGTACTTGCAAAATGCCTGGCCTTGTGCTAAGTGCCTATGTTGTCTGGGTTCACCCAAGGCAAACCCTGAGACTAGGATTTGGTGAGGTAGTTTTGAGGGAGGGCACTCCAGGACACACGGTGAGATATTGGGGAAATGTGGCAGGGAATGGGAGAAAGCCAAGAAAGGGTGCGACAATGAATAGGTCATCTCTGTAGGTAACTTAACTCTGCCCCCTGGGGCACACTTTGGAAAGAAACTGTGTATTACACAACAGAAATATCTCACCAAGAGTGACGAAGCAGGAAGTCTTAGTTATCTAGTGGTGCTATAATGGAAATACTGCAAGTAGGTAACCTTAAGAAACACAAATTTATTCTTTCACAGTTTAGGAGGTAAGAAGTCCAAATTCAGAGTGCCAGCTCCAATCTTTCCATCTCTGTCAACCCTTGGGGAAAATCCTTGTCCTCAATCTTTCTCTGGTCTAGGATCTTCCCTGTGTCAGGACCCTGGGCCCAAAGGACAGATCTGTTTCCAGTGCTTCTTTCCTGGTGGTATAGGATCCCTCTCCTCTCTGCTCACTTCTCTCTTTTACCTCTCAAAAGAGATTGATTTAGATACAATCTAATCCCAGCAGATGGAATCCTACCTTTTAACATAACGACCTCTAATCCTGCTTCATTAACATCATGAGGTTGGAATTTACAACACAAAAGATAATCACATCAAATCCAAAGTGGCAGACAACCATGCAGTACTAGGAATCACAGCCTAGCCAAATTGACACACATTTTGGGGGGATACCAAACTCACGTCCTCATTGGTTGAGGGTCACCCTGAGACATCAACCTGCTGGCACTTCTCGGATTCCCGTGTGTGAGCTGAGCGTACTCCTCAGGCCTGAGGAAGCCCCTAGGCAGACAGAATTACAGGGCTTGAGGTAGGAAGCCGTGGGTGTGCACAAGAAGGAGAGCTCAAGCGAAGTCACAAGAATGGCAGCACATCATAGATGGCACCTTCCATGAACTATTTCACCAACCCAGTGAGGTACCCGCTGCCTACTACTGACTGCCGTCAAGTCAATTCTGACTCGTAGAGAAAGTGTAGAGCTGCCCCATGGAGTTTCCAAGGAGAATCTCGTGGATCTGAACTGCTGATGTTCAGGTTAGCTGTCGTAGCACTTAACCTCTACACTACCTGGGTTTTCCACCCAGTGAGGTAGGTGCTCATTCTTCAACATCTCATAAGTTTTCCACCATTGACAAGGTGCAATCTTATCACTGTATTACTTGTTTGGGTGGAAACTATTTGAGTTTTCCTTCTCTGCCAGGTTTACACCTTACACAGGCTCCCACATGCCCAGGTTTTTACTGTAATTAAGAAAACTGAGACTCAGCAAAATTAAAGAGTTTAACTAAAGTCACAAGCCCAAGCTGCTAAACTAGGAGTGAATCCAAGAAACCAGTTCCAGAGCCCATGGTCTAAAGGAAATTACTATTTAACATTGCTTCCTCCCTGGTCTGTGGACTCCCCAGCAAGTGTTCTGCAAACTATACAAGGCAGAAAGCATCCACAGCATTCCAACCTCCTTCAACTCCAAATCCTGTGTATTTTCTTCACACCCCTTGGCCTACCAGGTAACAGTTCGGAGTGAGAAATAGGGTTCAGCATACAGTCACCCTGATGTAGAAAAATAACCAAAATCAGGGAGTGACTTGGTCCTAACCAATGCCAACTCCACTTTGCTTTGCAAAAGACCTCTTAAAACTGTCAGAGAAGGAAAAGTCCCTTCAGGTCACAAACTAACCTTGTATGTCGTATTTCAGACAACAGGTTACCCCATTTTCTCTCCAGTGGAAAGGATGTACAGTCAGCCCTCAAGGAACCCCATGTCATTTGTTCATAGTGTCTGTGAGCTGGTTCTGACTCCCAGTGAGCCTGCGTCCCCCAGAACAAAGCACTGCCTCGGCCTGTGTTATTCTATTGACCTTTGTTACGCTTGAGCCCATTGTTGCAGCCCATGTGATCTCATCGAAGGTCTTCCTCTTTTTACTGATCCTCTGCTGTACCAAGCATGGTGTCCTTCTCCAGGATCTGGGCTCTCCCAATAACACGTCCAAAGTACATCAGACTAAGTCTCGCCATCTCTGCTTCTAAGGAGGATTCTGGCTATACTTCTAAGACATTCGTTCTTCTGAAAGTCCGTGGTACAGTCAATATTCTTCACCAGCATCATAATTCAAATGCATCAGTTCTTCTTTTGTCTTCCTTGTTCGTTCTCCAGCTTTCACACACATGTGAAGTGTTTAAAAATACCATGGCTTAGGTCAGGCACATCTTAGTCCTCAGGGTGACATCTTTGCTTTTTAATACTTTAAAGAGGCTTTTACCAGTGGATTTGCCCAATAATATACAGCATTTGGTTTTTTGACTGCTGCTTCCATGGACATTGATTGTGGATCCAAGTAAAATGAAATTCTTGACAACTTTAATCTTTTCTTAGTTTACCATGGTGCTGCTCATTGATCCAGTTGTGAAGATATTTTGTTTTCTCGATGCTGAGGTGTAATCCGTACTGAAGGCTATGGTCTTTGATCTTCATAAGTACGTGCTTCAAGTCCATTCATTTTCAGAAAGCAAGGTTGTATCATCTGCAAATTACAGATTGTCAATGAGTCTTTCTCTAATCCTGAAGCCATATTCTTTTTCATAAAGTCTTTCATCTTGGATTTGCTCAACATACAGATTGAACAAATCTGTGAAAGGATACAACTCTCATACACACCTTTCCTGACTTTAAACCATGTGCTATCCCCTTGTTCTGTTTTAACAACTGCCTCTTGATCCATGTACAGGTTCCTCACGAGCACAGCTGAGTGTTCTGGAATTCTTATTCTTTGCAATTTTACTCATAATTTGTTATGATCCATACAGTCAAATGCCTTTGCACACAAGGTCCAACAGTTAAGTCTGTAAACTTAATTGTTCTAAGTGCTACATACCTCATTGCTGTATATCACTACAGCAACATTTGAAGTACTCCCCTTGGGAAGCAATGCACCAACATCAGTGTCCAGACGACCCTTCAAAGCAATCTTGGAACTCTTTCTGGAATGGCCACTGCAAATGGTGACACAATGGAAAACTCACAAACTTAATTGTATAGATGTTTGTGAGGGAGTTTTTAGCCAGTACACAGATGACTGTATAAGAACACCCTCCCTACTCACTTGGTCTGGCCTCCAGTGACTTTTTTCTTTACCTAAAGAGAAAGGAAATAGTGAAAGTAAGACATTTTGATGACATTCAAGACATGAAGGGTAATACGACAAGAGCTCTGAAGGCCATTCTAGAAAAAGAGTTCCACAATGGCTTTGAAGGGTAGCCTAGGCACTGGCATCGGTGCATAGCTTCCCAAGAGGAGGACTTTGAAGGTGACCTTAGTGATATTCAGCAATTGATGTTTGTAGCACTTCTTCTAGGGTGAGTTTGCAAGCTTAATTGTCAGATTTTGTAGTCAATGAAACATACGTAGACATCTTTCCGGTGTGCTCTGCTTCCAGCCAAGATCAATCTGACATCAGCAACAATATCTCTTGGTCTATGTCCTCTTCTGAGTCCGCTTGAATTTCTGGCTACTGTTGCAGCCACTTTTGAAAGCTCTTCAGCCCAATTTTGCTTGTGTGTGACGTTAATGATTCCGTCCCATACATTCTGCATTCACTTGGATCACATCTCTGAGGCCTAGGCGTAAATCCGGATCTCTCCCAGTAGGCTGATCAGGTAGATGTCTTTCAAATTTCTTAGTAGGTGAGTGAGCACTTCCGGTACTGCACCTGTTGGTTTGAAGCACCTTAACTGGTATTCCTTCAATTCCTGGAGAGTTGTTTCACCAGTTCTTGGACCTCTTTCTTCACTACCACGGGTTGTTAATCATATGCTACCTCTTGAAACAGCTGAATGACAACTAATTCTTTTTGGTCAGTGATTGTGTATTCCTCCCATCTTTTCATTCAGTATTTTGCCCATAGATTCTTCGCTACTGCAACTTGAGGCCTGAATTTTTCTTCAGTTCTTCCAGCTTGAGAAATGCTAAGCCTGTTATTCTTTCTTGTCTTGTTAACTTCAGGTTTCTGCACATGCCATTGTAATTGTTTACTTTGTCTTCTTGAGCTGCGCTTTCAAGTCTTCTGTTGAGGTCTTCCTTCATCATTTCCTCTGTTCCCTGTAGCATTTCTTCAGTTTCCCTACTCAGCATTCAACAGCAAGTCTCAGAAGCTCTTCTGACAACCCTTTTGATCTTTTCTTTATCTCCTGTCTCTTTAATGACCTCTTTCTGTGTATACGCTGCCCTTGACCTCATTCTACAGCTTGTCTGGTCTTCAGTTATTAGTGCCAGTGTGTCAAATCTGTTCTTGAGAAGGTCTCTAAATTCAGGTAGAATCTATTCAAGGTCATACTTTGCCTCTTGTGGACTTGCTGTAATTTTCTTCAGCTGCAGCTTGAACTTGCATACGAGCAATCACTTGTCTGTTCTGCGGTCAGCCCCTGGCCTTGTTCTGACTGATGATATTGAACTTTTCCATTGTCTCTTTCCACAGATGCAGTCAATTCGATTTCTGTGCATTCCATGTGGTATGGACCATGTGTATAGTCACTGTTTATGTTGTTCAAAACAGGGTATTTACAATGCAGAAGTCATTATTCTTGCAAAATTCTATCATTCAGTCTCCAGCATTGTTTCCGTCACCAAGGCCACATTTACCAACTACTAATCCTTCTTTGTTTCCGGCTTTCACATTCTAATCACCAGTAATTATCAATGCATCCTGATTACATGTTTGACCAATTTCAGGCTGCTGAAGTTGGTAAAAATCCTCAATTTCTTCTTCTTTGTTTTTAGTGGTTGGTGCATAGATTTGAATTGCATAGTTAGTTACCACGCACTCTGCTATCTCCTAGATGTATTTAGCCTTGCATATTCCCTACGTCACCTTCCTTTGAAAAGTATGGACCGAAAAACATGGACAATTTTCCTTCCTTTTTCTCAAGGCTTCAAACGAGTTCATTCCAGTTTAAATCCCTGCTGAGAATTTATTTCTAACAGTTCCCAAGGAACGCTAACACTGCTGGTTAGGGACCTGTTCTGAGAACCACAAGTGGAGCAGTAGTTCTCAAACTTTATTATACGTAAGAATCATCTGGGGTTCTTGCTAAAATGTAGATTCTTATTCTGCTTATCTGAGGTGAAAACACAAATTGTCAGCAGTTTTTCGAATCAGAATAAACAGGTTTGAAGCCCTGGTATGCACTCTTCTCATATTTACAGTAGCACTGGGAGTCTGCTAACCAAAGGGTTGGCAGTCTGAATCTAAAAGTTGGTTCTTAGAAACACTACAGAGCAGTTCTACCATGCCCTGTGAGTCGAATTTGACAGTAACAGTTTTGGGATTTTTTTAAGGGGGTACTGGAATTCTTGGAGGTAGGCATGATCATGTTCCCATTTCTCAGGTAAGAAAACAGAGGCTCAGCCACATTTCTTGCCTTTCTCAAGATTACAGAGATAGAGAGTAATCTAAATTGACTCAAACATAGATCTTCTTGTTCCAAATCCAGGGCCATTTTCACAGATAGGCATTCTGAGACCACACTGGAACCTCTGACTCTTCGTCTATTAGTGGAGCTTATAATTAGATCTACCCTTCAGACTTCCCAGAATCATTGGGATGACCAGCAGAGTTAATGCCTCCAGCTCCAGCAGCTCTTAACTCTATCACGTTGTCATATTTATTTCCCTCCTAGAACTCACCGAACCTGCATTTATTCTCTACAGCTGGATATTTAATCATTGTCTGTGTCAGCTTCTGGAATGTAAACTCCTTGAGGGCAGAGTTTGTGTCTGTCTTGTTAAGCGTTATAACTACAGAGATGTGGTAGAACAGGAAGTTAGAGAGCTTTAGAGCATTAGAGGGTCTCAACCCACCGTTACTGGGGTGAGGCCACAAGGAAAGCATAAGAAGGAATGCGGGGCAGGTAGCCTCTGAGAGCAAACAAAGGCAGCCTTCCCACTTTCCTTCTAAGGAACCAGGGACCTCAGTCCTACCAAAAAAACCAAACCCACTGCCATTGAGTCAATTCTGATGAAGAGTGACCCAATAGGCCCCAGGAGAACTGCCCTACAGCATTTCCAAGGAGCATCTGGCAAATTTGAACTGCTAACTTTTTGGTTAGCAGATATAGCACTTAACCACTACACCACTAGGGTTTCCCTGAGTCCTACAGCTGCAAAGAATTGAGCTGGACCCACAACCTAAATGAGCTTAGATGCTAAGTGATTCCCCCCAGAGCCTACAGAAAAGACTGCAGTCCAGCTGACCCCTTGATTTCAGTTTTGTAGGACTCTAAACAGAGGACGGAGTCCCTGGTAATGTAGTTAAGAGCTACAGCTAGTAACCGAAATGTCGTCTGAATCCACCAGATGCTTCTTGGAAACCCTATGAGGCAGTTCTGCTCTGTCCTCTGAGACACAGCTGAGGCACAGAACTCTTACCTACAGAACCATGAGATGGTAAATGAATGTTGTTTAAGCTGCCCAATTTTGTGCTAATTTACCATGGCAGTGATAGGAAACTAATACAGATGGGAGCTACAACTGCCTGGCACACAGTAGCTACACAATAATCATTTGGGAATACACTTTGTAAAATTTAATTTAACTACGTTTGTATTTTGGTTTTCTGTACTGGTCAACCTCTGCTGCGTAACGAGCAAACACATCAGTGGCAAACAGAAAGAAGCATTTTCTTGTTTACTCATTTGCAGCATCAGCTGATTCAGGCTGGGTTCAGGCAGGCTTGGCTCTAAGCTTGAGTTGGGTCCCAGTCTACTTTACCTGTCTGCCATCCTGCTTGTACCAGCAACTGCTTAGAGTATCTTCTTCCCATGATGAAAGCCCGTAGCACAAGAGGGCAAGCCCTACAGTGCAGGCGCATCTCAAGCCTCAGACTCTGTCATATCCAGAACATCCTGCTGGGCAAGTCAAAGCCCATTGTCAAGCCTAAGATTAATGAGACTCCTCCCACGGAGAGATGGAAAGAGGGAATATTTGCTGAACAGTGATTACATTTCTAGAAGTCTATTACACATGCATTGTCGTGTTGTGGGAAGCGGCAGTGGGAATTATAGCAGCAGAGTAAACATGTTACTCCAGAATTATTTGCTAAAACTAATGAATCATCTGGGAGGCACAATTATAGCATGAAGCAACAATGGTTTTTCTTTTCCAGCATTGGCCATCGACCATGTGTGTGGCTTTGGACAACTGACTTCACCTCCCTTAGCCTTCATGTCCTTATCTGTAAAATGGAAATAATGCTGGTACCTGCCTCTCAGGATTGTTGAAGGGATCAAATGAGATAATGTAGACAGCATGCTCCAAAGTGCCTGGCACATAGTGAACCCTCCAAACTGTATTCAGTCCTTGTCCCTTGCAATGTGCCCTCCGTGGTGCTCCGTTACTGTGATAACAGCGACGTACTGGACAGGTGAACCTGGAGATGCTGGGTTGGTGGTGAGACAGACGCAAGAAGACAATCACTGTGAGTAACCTGCCTTGTGTGTGCGTCATACACTGCTCTGAAAACCCACTCCACCCCAGTCCCACAGACTCTTGACAATGATTACAAGTGATTCTGAAGAATTCACTGACACACATAATAAGCCTTGATTAGAAAGAAGAAATTATTTTCCCAAAGTGGATCTGCTGTTTACTGGCAGTATCCAGGCCCCAGTGACAAGGAAGTTAAGGAATTCAGCAGAGTAATTTCTAAAAACTCGGCAAAACTCAGTCTTCCGCACAAAGCACGCTCCTTCCTCCAGCAAATCTGATCGACAAAGCACAATAAGACCCGAGAAAGCCCAACCAACCCGACCAGCCGTGCTCACGCTGCCACGATCACAGCAGCCCACAGAGCAAATGGACAGTAAATGGCAGGGTCTTATTTATGAGCACTTTCCATTATGGGCAGAATACACCCATCCTTTCCCAGTTTGTATATAAACATCTTGAAATGGGATCATTTTAACAAGACCTTGGGACGTAATACTTCCACTGGAGAGAATGGCCAGCATGCTTGCTGTGAGAGTGGGCTGGGTTGCTGCTAGCTCCACTTTTCTGCAGGTGCAGAGCCGAACTTGCTCAGAGGGCCAGCAGGCCTCAGAAGCCCAAGGGAAGTAGTAGAATCTCACGCCACTCCAGGGTCACATGGCTGGTCATATGATGAGCAGTTCTGGTACCCAGGGCCTCTCTATCCATAATGATGACTCCCGTTTATAGGAAGTCACACATTTCCAAATACTTGGTCGCTGGTTTCAAGATCATTTCATCCCCATACATGTAATTTAGCTGTCAGTTTCTTCAAATGAGAAAACATAGTATTAAATACCATAGGCACCATCCCAAAAGAACTAGCAAGGGCAGGTTTCGAATCCTGGTCCTCTGACTTTGAGCCCAACATCAATTCTGCTGCCTCAAATGGCAAGTGGCACTATGAGCACCAGACTCAGAATCAAGAGGTTTAGACCCATCTCTGTTACCAACCTAGACCAGGGGTTCCAGAAAGCGCCTTCCTCCTTCTGGGCCTCAGTGTTTTTCTGTATTTTCTTAGCTTGGAATCTTCCCAGAAATAGACCCTGAGGCAAAGATTTGAGTGCGAGTAGTTTTGGGGTAAAGTAGAAGGCCCAGGAAATCAAGGGAACCTCTCAGTAAAATGGACTGACACAATAGCCGCCAACAGTGGACTCAAACACACGAACGAGCAGGAAGACGGCACAGGACGGAGCAGTGCCTGTTCTGTGTAAGGTCAGCAGGCGCTGGAGCTGATGCTGGACAGTTTACTGAGTGGTGAAGAAAATACCAGAAGAAAAGTGAAGGCATGCACTAGTTATCTATTGCTACATGACAAACTACCCAAGACTTAAAACCCAGTCAATTCTGACTCTCAGCGCCCCTAGAGGTCAGAGTAGAAGTACCCCATGGAGTTTCCAAGAAGTGCCTGGCGGATTTGAACTGGCGTATCTTTTTGTTAGCAGCTGTAGCACTTAACCACTATGTCACCAGGGTTTCCACCCAAAACTTAGCAGCTTAAGAATAACAAACATTTATTATCTCACAGTTTCTGTGGATCAAAAATCCAGGAATGGCTTAGCTGGGTGCGTCTGGCTCAAGAGGTCACAATCAAACTGTCAGCTAGGGCTGCAGCCTAGCTGCTTCCAAACTCACGTGATTGTTAGCGGGTTAGGTCCTCTCTTACTGTTTGCCAGAGGCCTCCCTCAGTTCCCTGCTACGGGGGCCCCTCGACAGGGTGGCTCCTAGCGTGGCAGCTGGCTTCTCTCAGGAGGACTAGAAGAAAAAGGGAAAATGAGTACTCAAGGTGGGAACCACGGTCTTTTTATAAGCTAATCTCAGAGGTGCCATCCTGTGACTTCAGCCACAGTCTAAGTCAATAAATTCAGCCCACACTTAAAGAGAGGAAACCACACAAGGGCATGAATACAAGGAGGTGAGGATTACTGGAAGCTATCCTAAACCCCGAATCCCACTGCCGTCGAGTGGATTCCAACTCATAGCGACCCTGTAGGACAGGATAGAACTGCTCCATAGAGTTTGCAAGGAGTACCTGGCAGACAGCACTTAACCACTATGCCACCAGGGTTTCTGAAGCCACTGTAGTCAGGGATTAATGGCATTTCTCTAGGGTTTCCACCTACATTGTGGCTAGAGGAGTTTTCTCCAGGTTTGGAGAAAGCCCCAAGGCAAGTGACACATATACCAGATCATGTGACTGGGTATTATTATCATTACTGCGGTTCCTGCCTGGCCTCTCTTCCTGTACTGCTCCCCTTTCCAGGAACTTATGCCTTGCTTTCCGATTTTGTAGAAACTCTGGTGGCATAGTGCTTAAGTCCTACGTCTGCAAACCAAAAGATGAGTCTTCGAATCTACTCGGCACTACTTGGGAAGGACTTGATGGCAGTGGGTTCAGTTTATGCTTCTTGTGTCAGGGAACAAATAAAGGGTGTGTCCCTAGGTGGTAGTTAAAATGGTTAACGTGCCAGGCTGCTAACCGAAAGGCTGGAAGTTGAGTCTGTTCAGAGGTACTGCCAAAAAAAGTGCTGGTGCTCTGTTTCCAAAAACTCAGCCATTAAAAATGCCACAGAGCCCAGTTCTACTCTGATACACACGGGATTGTCAGAAGTCAGCCTTAATAGTAACTGTTACATACGTGTGTGTGTGTGTGTGTGTGTGTGTGTAACAAATTGCCTGCCCTGTGGATTTAACTCCACTAGAAGCAAGCACAGAACACACCATCTCAGAGCCATTCCATTTGAGGGGAAAAGGGCCAAGGTATTTATACACCAGTTCTGATCAGTCATTGATTCTGGGGGTGAAGTAATTAGCCAAGCCTAGCAGCTGAACCCAGTCTAAATCTGCTGAACCTGCCTCCAAGTTCCACTAACTGCTTCTTTTGCTCCTTTAAGCCTGCGGTGGGAAGGGATCCCCATACTTCCTTGCTGCAGGATACTCTCAATATCTCTGATTGCCTTCTCTCTATTAGGCTGTCCTGGTGCAATAGTAGAAACCCTGGTGGCGTAGTGAGTTAAATGCGAAGTCTGCTTACTGAAAGATCAGTACTTCAAATCCACCAGGCACTCCTTGGAAACTATGGAGTAGTTCTACTCTGACCTCTGGGGTCACTATGAGTCAGACCCGATTTGACAGCAATGGGTTTGGGTTTGGTTTTTAGCGCCAAAGCAGTTAAGAGCCATGGCTGCTCACCAAAATGTTGGCAGTTCAAATCCACCAGGTGCTCCTTGGAAATGGTAGGGGGCAGTTCTACTCTGTCTATTGGGTTGCTCTGAGTCAGAGCTGACTCAAGAGCAGTAGGTTTTCTGGGTATTTTTATAGAAGTTCGAGAAGATAACAGCTCCTTAAATCTCTAACACATCTCCCAGGATCAGTCTCTGTTACGCAAAAGATTCTCCAAAAATTTCTTTTTTGTTGTTACTTTCTCTTCACTGTAGTAAGACCTGGTCCTCTTGAATCTTCCTCCATCCTAAGGAAGGCTGAATCTATTTTTCACACGGTTTTCTCTATACTTCCCAAATTCTGAATCTTCATGATCTTCCCCAGGCCTTTTGTTTGTAGTTCTGTCTGTGTGTGTGTGTGTGTGTGTGTGTGTACGGCTTAGCACTTTTTTCATTTATAATTTTTAAAGAAGCACGGATACTATAACACTTTACTGCTGAAGTAATAATCTGGCATCAATTTATTCTAATTTCTTACAAAATTAAGATAAACATGAAGTCTTGTCTGGGCCAACTGTGCAGAGAAGAAAGAAAACATTAAATTTTGACAACAAATTTGGGTCAAAATTCACAAGTCAAATGGTCACTTAGTGACCGATGCCCTGGACAGGGAACCAGATTAAAGCAAACAAATTTTACTCTTGGTGTCTGCTGGATTTCAATTAGTTACGTACCAGTACATGGAAGCAGCCTCACAGTCCCAAACAGAAGTAAGACGAAAAATATTAACCCACCGACACAAGATGAGAAGGGCAATCAGAATAAACTCCAGCAGTTCTGGGGACAAAGCAGCTGAGTACCAAGCTTGGGTCTGGATGTCGTGCGTTCCACAAGTCTCCCGCGGCTCCCTGTGCGCTTGCTTGCTGTTGGACGCCCTCTGTTCTCCACAGGAATTCAGTCTACCAGCATCTTTGTGAGATACTTCATCATCTATGGGGGATTGTTTTTCTATGATTGAGGAATAATCTCTTGTTTCTCTCTTGACTGTGGGTAAACTGGAGTTATTTAGCCTAACATGACTTACACAAGTGTTAAGGTTAATAGTTCATTAGCAAACCTGTAGAAATCAGTATTCTTGTATTTGTTATTATTCTGCTACATGACTTCAGAGCTTGCCCTTCCCACTGCCTGTTGCTTTCCTGCTTATTTCCTGGTGACTGAGGCTTTGGATCTCAAGGCCCAGAGAAGGGGCATAGGCTGACTCCCATGGGCTGGCTGGGCCTTTATAGACCTAAAATTGGTAACACCTTTTTTCCAGTCTCAATGCACAGAGTACTGTGTCTCTGAAACTCTCATGTCAAGAATCTACCTTGAAAGACTGGGTGTAATTTGTATTCTTTCAGCAATTTTTTACATGGTACTTATTATGTTCATAGTACGGTTCTGTTAGGGTCCAGATTTCAAGACACAATGCAGATTCTCTTTATAAGTCATGTTTTATTAAAAATGTGCCCAATAGGGGCATGTAAATTTACATGTGAATGTACATTTTCACTCAGTTATGTTAAATAAAAAAAAAAAAAAATGTGCCCAATAGGAAAAAGGCTGGTGCACCAGGGATGCACTCCAAACTACGCAGAGCAGGAGGTGACCCCAAGCTTCTCTAGCGTGCAGTATTTAAGCCATGAAACCAAAAAGCAGGGATGGGGAGCTGTTCTTTGCATTGATTGGTTGAGGCCACTTGGAATTTTTGTAGGTTGTAAAATATAGTCGTCAATGGATGTTTTGTAGATTGTGGTCAAGGGTCTAGGGGTTATCTGCAAGGCTGTCTCCAGGCTCTGTCTTGTAACAGATGTTTTAAAGGTGAGATCACTCTGTGGTATTTCCTGTTATTTTCTGCTAAGTTGCTTCCTGGGGCCTTCTACTTTAATACCCTGAATTTTCACTGCACCCTTCCTCAAAAAATGGAGTCTGAGGCTCAAAATGGAGTCACTTATGTCTCATTTCAACAGGTTCAAATACATTTCAAAGCTTAACTCATTCAATATTCTAAACAACTTTATGACGTAGGTCCTCTTGTTATTCCCCATTTGTAGATGAGGCACGGAGGAGGCACAGATAACATCAATGTCATGGATTGAATTATGTCCCCACCAAAAATAGTGTGTAGCAATTCGGCTGGACCATGATTTCTAGTATTGGGTGATTGTTCACTATTTTGTTATCTCAAGAGATTTTCCTATGTTATTAAATTCTATCTGTGATTTCATAAAATGGATTAGCAGCAGCTACATTGATGAGATCTCTAAGATTGGATGGTGTCTTAAGCCAGTCTCTTTTGAGATATAGAAGAGAGAAATGATCAGAGAGACACAGGGACCTCCTACGGCCAAGAAAGCAGCACCAGGAGCAGAGTGTACCCTTTGGACCTGAGGCTACTGTGCTGAGATGCTCCCAGATCAAGGGAAGACTGAAGATGAGGTCCTTCCTCCAGAGCAGACACAGAGAGAGTTTTCCCCTGCAACCAACTTCTAGCTTACTGGACCATGACAGAATTGACTTCTGTTTGTTAAAGCCATCGATTTGTGGTATTTCTGTTATAGCAGCGCTAGATGACTAAGACAGCAAATAACAGGCTCAAAGTCACACAGCTAGTATGAGGAAGAGCTAGGATTTGAACCCCATCTGGTTCCAGAGTTCATGCTCTTAACAACTACATAATATGCTTAAACATCAGTTTTTTATGATGAGGTCACTATGTGTAGTCACTAACTTACAAGCAAAATTATTCCTAATTTACAGATGTAAGAAGCACTAACACTGAATGAACAGCTACAATGATCCAGGGTTTGTTTACAAAACTACAATATGCCATCTTACTACCTCTTGACAATTTCTTTCTCCTTTCTATAGTAAACCTAGACAGAGTAAAACCACCCTGTAAGGTTTCCAAGGGACAGCTGCTGGATTTGAACTACCAACCTTTTGGCTAGCAGCTGAACTGTTACCTACTGTCCCTCCAGTGCTCCTCAAGAATCTTAGGAGGGAAATATTGTAATCTCCAGTTTACAGATGACTTAACTGAGATAAAAATCACAAAATAGAGAAGCAATCCTAGCACTATGACTGGCTGTTCTGTACATTTCTGTAATGCTTTCAAATCCTATAAGGTATAGTGTATTTTTATGCAAAATAATGTGTACCTTCTATGTTTATTTGCCAATTGTTCCCTCCCCCTGTGAGATATTTTTCATAAGCCTACTATACTGATTCTTTTATAGCAGCATGTAAAAAATGAGCATAGTGGCACTTAGGAAAATACCTTGCAGGAGGATGGAGAGGTTGGCAAACATAGATACCATGTGTTATTTGCATAAAAACACTGTAAATCATTATTATGCTTTTAAAACACATGTATATGAACTCAGAAACAGAAATACATATACCTTTGTGAGACCCTCTAACATTAAGTGTAAGTTAATAGTAACCTGTAAGTCATAAGGAAGTTATTCAGAAAATTTCTGAACTCAGACACAGAAACACAGAAGCATGTGAAGTACATAAAGAACATAAACAACCTTTAAGTTCACTTCCACCTGCCATACTGTAATGAAAAAGTCATTGCACAGCTAATCTTTGTAAACTACTTCTGAAACATAAATCTGAACAACATCCCTAATTTCTAACTTTGAAGAGAAGATGTGTCATCTGATAACTCCCTAACCTTGGAGAAAAGAAATAACAATACCACTACTCTTTGGCGTCACACTGGCCCTTGTCATGCAGAGCTAAGAGGGCAAAATCACATATAAATCCCAAATTTCTGTTCACTCATGGAGAGAAGACAGAGACAGAATCCAGATCCTGTTGCCCCTCCCCACCTTCAACTGGATGCTATCTGAAAGGGACCTCAACCAGAATGGAACCATGGTTATGCCCTCCTCCTGAGACATCTCATTAATGGTAAAAGCTTAAAATTTGAAAGATGTGGACTGTAACCATTTAACTAACACTGTAACTGTGTTCTGATTCTCTGATTCAGAATGAACATCGTGAGGCCTTACTTGCATGCCTTACTGGGATTATTTTACAATAAACTAAATGGGTTTATGCATGTCAAATGTATCAACTAATTTTCTAAAATTCCTAAAATCCCACTCAACACTGGCACATAGTGGCCATTCAACTAATCTCACCCTAGTCAATTAATAATGCCTAAACATTGATGATGCAAGATCACAAGCTAGTTTGTGGTGGAATCTAGATTTGAACCCAGGTCACTCTGACTTTTACCTAGTAACTGTCAAGGATGTCCCTAAGTGGGATAATTAAAATAGTATGGACTAACACGTGAGACAGTAGTGTGTTTTATATAAAAATATAAATGTTAACATAATTATGAATTTATTAAACTACAAATACTAATCAAAATAATGAATATTAACTGATTTCTAAGTATAGTGGATAAATAAGATTCATTTGTAAGCACTGTTTCATCTAATCTTACTTTATTTCGCTTTAAAAAGAATATGTAACTTTCTATAATTACCTGTTGCTTAGGGATACTTAGTTCACATGGAATTTATTTTGGTATACAGTATAGATATCACTTTTATAAATAAAACATAATATATGTAATAAAAATTACATATTTCTACTTTAGCTAATTGTTTCACCACCACTAGTTGAATAATCCATTATTTCTCCCTCCATTATATTGTTACCGAAACCCGGGTGACGTAGTGGTTAAGAGCTACGACTGTTACCAAAAGGTCAACATTTCAAACCCACCAGATGCTCCTTGGAAATCATATGGGGCAGTTCTGTTCTGCCCTATAGAGTCGCTTTAAGGGGGATCAACTCATGGCTTTATTTTGGTTTAAATCAAATGGTAATTTTTTTTTAACCTTTAATTTGAAATGATTTTAGATTTTAAGGACATTTGTAAAAATAGTACAGACTCCCAATACATGCTTCACTCAACTTCCCCTAAAATTAAAAATTACGTTAAAAAACAACAACAACGAAAAAAAACATTGTTGTTGAGTTGATTCTAGCTCATGGTGACCTGATGTGTTACCAGCTAGATCTGCCCCATGGAATTTTTCTTGATCTCCAGGTCTTTCCTCCACAGCCCTGCTGGGTGAGTTTGAATCAACAACTTTTAGACTGGTAGTTGAGGGCAAACCATTTGGGCCACCCGTGGACCTAAGAAGTTATATAACTTCTATAGTTATATAACTATAATGCAATTACTGAAATCAGGAAATGAACACTGATGCAATACTACTAACTAGTCTGAAGTCCTCATCTAATTTTCTCCCAGTTTTCTCACTAATGCTGTGCTTCTCGCCCAAGATCCAATCCAGGATCTCTCACTTAGAAACCATGATCTCCTTAGTCTCCTCTACTCTGATAATTACTTTGTCTTTTCCTTATTTGTCATGACTTCCCCATTTTTGAAGGAAACTGACAAAGTATTTTGTAGAATGTTTCTCAGTTTGAGTTAGCCTGGTGTTTCCTTGTGATTAGAGTGAAGTTAAGCATATTTGTCAACAATATTCTAGGGGTGATATTGAGTCCTTATTAGTGTTTTAGATCAGGGGTGCATGATGCTGATGTATCTTATTACTTACAACATTAACCTTGATTACCCATTAACATCATGTGATGGATTGAATCACGTTCCCCAGAAAATGTGTGTAGAAATTTGGCTGGGCTGTGATTCCTAGTATTGTGTGATGCCCTCCATGTTGTAAATCTTGCCTCTGTGATGTTCATGAGGGTGGATGGGTGTCACTGGTGTTGGTGGGGCAGGATTCAGCTGATAAGATTATTATGTTCCTTGAGGCAGTCTCTTGAAAGATAAAGAAAAGAAGCTAGCTGAGCGATTTGGTGACCAGGTTGCACGATGCTTAAGTGCCTGTCTGCTAACCCAAAGGTCAGCAACTAGAATCCACCAGGCACTCATCAGAAACTCTATGGAGCAGTTCCACCCTGTCTTATAGGATCACTGTAACTGCAGTGGGTTTCTGGGTTTATACCACCAATAAGCAGTGCCAGGAGCTAAGTGCAACATTTGGAAAGGACCAGAGTCCCTGTGTTCAGCAGCCCCCAGTCCAGGGGAAGACTGGTGACCAAGACCTTCCTCCAGAGCCAGCAGAGAAAGCCATCCCCTGGAGCTGATGTTAGGGTCCGGATTTCAAGACACGACGCAGTTTCTCTTTAAAAGTTAAATTTTATTAAAAATGTGCCCAATAGGAAAAAAGGGGCTGGTGCACCAGGGACACACTCCAAACTACACAGAGCTGGGAGGCGACCCCAAGCTTCTCTAGCGTGTAGTATTTAACCTGTGAAACTAAAAAGCAGGAAGGGGGAGGTGACCTTTACATTGATTGGTTTAGGCCACCTGCAATTCCTGTTAGTTGTAAAATGTGGTCATTAGCCAATGTTTTAGTAGATGATGGTCAAGGTCTAGGGGTCATTTGCAAGGCTGTCTCCAGGCTTGGTCTTGTGACAGACAGATGTTTTGCAAGACAAAGGCGAGATTACTCTATGGTATCCCTACTATTTTCTGCTAAGTTGTTTCCTAGAGCCTTCCCTTCCTCAAAATGGAATCTGAGGTTCAAAATGGAGTTACTTATGCTTCATTTCAACACTGACACCCTGAATTTGGACTTTTAGCCTACTGAACTGTGGGAAAATAAAATTTCTCTTTTTAAAGCCATCCATTTGTGGTATTTCTGTGAAAGCAGCACTGGATGACCAAGAAGATATGTAGTGTCTGCCAGGCTTCTTCAGTGTAATGTTACTATTTTTCCCATAGGAATGTATAAGTATCTTGTGGAGAAGTATGCAGATATCTCTATTTCTCATCACACTCTTGTTCACTCATTTTAGCACCTATTCATGGTGGCGATGTGTGCTCCCAAGCTGATTCTAACTCGTAGCAATTCTACAGGACAGAGCAGAACTGTGCCGTAGGCTTTCCAAGGCTGTAATCTTTATGGAGGCTCACTATCACCTCTTTCTTCTATAGAGTAGCTTGTAGACTCAAACTTTTGGTTCCAACCTTCTGGTTAACAGCCAGTCATCTTGATATCACTTGACTTGCAATAATTACTGTTGCGATGTTTCCCTAGTGGTAATTTGCCATTTCTATCCCTTCTGCTTTTATTAATTGGAATTCTTCTGTAAGGAAGACCTGTCCTTTCTCTCCATGTGTTTAAGTAAGTAACTGTATCTTTCAGTAATTTCTAATACACCATTGTGTCTGTCTCTGGATTTACTACTCTACTTCATTGCTAGGTCAGAGTATGATTAACAACTATATTATTACATTTTTATAATACATACTGGAACTTAGATATCAATGTCCTCTTCTAATTATTACTATTTTTCAAAAAAATATCTTGACTATTTTCCCCTAATTATTTTTCCAGATGAGTTTTTGAATAATTTTCTCAAGTGACACAATGAATTCCTAAGGGAATTTTGTTGAAATTGTTTTCAGTGTATAGACTAATCTGGGAGAAATTGTTTTCTTTACAATATTAAGACTCTACAGCACTTGGCTTTTGCCTTTTGGTATCTGAAGATATGCGATGCCCCTCCGTATCTGTAAGGCAGCTTCTGGGAAGTTTTCTAATCTGTTTCTCGTAGGTACCGCAACATTGTAGCAGCCTTGGAAGTGCATCTGTTAAGCACTCAGCTACTAACCAACAGACTGTCAGTTCAAATCCAATCAGCAGCTTTTTAACACTGTCTCCGTAAAGATTTCAGCCAAGGAAACTCTATGAGGCAGCTCTACTCTGTCACATAGGGTAGCTGTGATGGAAATCAACTTCAGGACACCTAACAATGCCACCTACATATTCTGATTATGAAATTCTTAGTGCTCTTTTATCTATTCATTTTGAGGGGGGTTATGGAAATTCCTAATTTTGTTTTTTGTTTCTTTTTCTTAGTGAGTGTTTTGGTTGTTGTAACCTTACTGAATTCTCTTACTGGTTCAAAATTTTCAATTTATTTATACTGGGTCTGACAATTAAGTACGCAAACTCAACCTGGAAAAAGGGCTACATACCTCCTCGGTGGATATCACTATGATCACCCTCAAAGTAATCCCCTAGGGAAGCTATAAACCAATACCAGGGCCTAGTCTACCCTTCAAAGCAATTTGAGAACTCTTTTTCTGGAATGGCCATCAGAGCTGTCGTTGTATTACACTTGATGTTTTGAATGTCATCAACATGTCTTCCTTTCAATATTTCCTTTATCTTCAGGTAAGGAAAAAAGTCACTGGGGGTCAGACCAGGTGAGTAGAGAGGATGTTCCCATACAGTTATTTGTTTACTGGCTACAAACTCCCTCACAGACAACTATGCAGGTTTGCAAACCTGCCACCATGCATGACGGTCATTCCAGAAAGAGTTCTAAAGTTGCCTTAATGGGTGGACCAGGCACTGGCATCAGTGCATAGCTTCCCAAGGGGAATACTTCAAAGGTGCTATTCACCAGTACACTGCTATTCACCAATGAAATGTGTAGTACTTAGAACAATTAAGTTCATGGACGTAATTGTCAAACCTCGTACACCCTACAATTATTAACTGAGTAATTATCAAGTATTAGGAAACCCTGGAGAAGGACTTCATGGTTGGTAAAGTAGAGGGGTCAGCAAAAAAGAGAAAGACCTTCAACAAGATGGATTGACACAGTGGCTGCAACAACAAGCTTAATCATAAAAACGACTGTGGGCATGGCACAGGACCAGGCAGTATTTCATTCTGTTGTGCGTAGGGTCACTGTGAGTTGAACCAGGCTGATGGCACCTAACAACAACAGCAACAGCTGGCATAGTGGTTAAGAGCTACAGCCGCTAACCAAAGGATCAGGAGTTGAAATGCACCCAGCATTCCTTGGAAACCGTACGGGGCATTTCTAGTCTATCCTTTAAAGTCTTTGTGAATCAGAATCAACTTGATGGTAGTGAGTTCATTTTTTTCACACCATGAATTAGGCACTGAAATAACTAATGGGGAGTCAGCTTTGTTCCATCCTCACACAGCTTAAATTCTAGCAGGACAGGCAGACAAATAACCAATGAAATAAATACATCTATTTTGACTCATAGGAATATTTAAAGTTGGGGTAGGACTGCCCATCAGATTTCCTAGACTGTATGATCTTTATAGGAGCAGATCACCAGGTCTTTTCTCCTGCACAGCTGCTGGTGTGTTCCAACCACAGATCTGCTTGATAGCAGCCCAGCATGTGACCATTGTTCTGGGAAATACAAAATGACGGGATGGACAACTAGTTTAGATATGGCAGTTGGGACTCTATAGAGAGGTAGTATTTGAGCATAAACTAATGGAGAAGTGGGCCAATGAACCAGGCATGTGCAAAAAGCATTCCAAGATAGAGAAATAGCAGCACTTCAAACTGGTTCACGCAGTTTAACCCCTGCTGAGTATTTTCATTTCCTCCCCCAGATGTGCTGAATCTGAATCTACACTTTAACAAGATACCCACATGATTCTTATGTATAACTCCTGGGAACCATTGATAAATGCAAATTCTCAGCAGATGTTCAAACCAGCTCATTCCTATTTCTGACAAGTTGCCAGGCAGATGCTGATACTGCTGGCTAGGGAACAATTCTGAGAACTACTAGGAGAGCAGTAGCTCTCAAAGTATACTAGACATAAGAGTTACCTGGGATCTCATTAAAATGTAGACTGATTCAGTATATCTGGTGTGGAAATGAAAATTCTCAATAGGGGAATGAACCAAAATGAACCAATTCAAAGCCCTGGAAAATAGCCTGTGCAAAGGTCTCGAGGCAGAAATGAGGTTGTCAGGTTTGAGACACAGCAAGAAGGTGGCTACAGCAGAGAGGACATGCAGTGGTAAGGGCAGAGGTTGGAGAGGTGGGTAGAGGTCAAATGGTGCCAGATCTTGTAACCCCTGGTGAAGAGTTTATGTTTTATTCTAAGTGAGATGAGAAGCAAGGAAGCAAGGAACAGAGTAAGGAACCTATGGAAGTCACACAGGTGAGAGACAGTGGTGGCTGACATCAGAATGATCGCTGTAGGAGAGTCTAAAGGAGTCAGATTTTGGAAACATTTTAGATGTGCTACCAGAACTGCTAAAATATCGAATGTGGGGATCAAAGGAAAGGAAGGGAAGAGTTATGGAAGTATATCAAATTATAACGGTGGGCATGAGTTTCATCCAACACAAGGATCCAGACTCAGTCAATACTTTGTTACACTCACGTGGTCAACATGTAAGGTTTTAGGTATGTTAAGACTTTTTTTTTTCCATAAAAACACAATCTTTGACTGTAAAAATAAATCCACACACTCCAAGAGATGATCAATACAATACAGCAACTGAATTATGTTGAATTCTCTGTGATGTAAGAAGCAGAATCAGGCCTAGGAGTCAGGAGACTGGGGTGCTGGACAAACTTAGCATATCCTATACCCTGTCTCAGAGGCAGATTATCCAACAGGCAAAGTAAGCAAAGTGTTTACCTTGCTTACCAGATCACCTGCAGTGACAATTTCACATTTTTTCAGTACATCAAAGATTCTGCTTCTGGATCTGGCTGACATCTGTTTCTCCCCCAATCCCACAGCACCTTCCTACAGCATCAAAGCCTCTTCTCAAATTTACAGTCCCTAACAAGGATGGGTTTACTTGTGCTGACTTCTTAATCTGTAGGGAGCAATTTGACGTATTTGTTACCACATCCAAGACTAAAGATACGGTGAAACTCATGTGAAATTTCTCACTGCAGATTAGGAAGTAAGCACAAGTAAGCAAGTGCTTACCTTGCTTATAGAGTAATCTGCCCTGTGGTCTCCGTTCAGGTCAAATGAAACAATGTAACAGGATCTTGTTGGAGGTTAGACATTCCAGATTCCATATGTGGCATGTTTATAGAAGCTTGAGTCAAGGACAGTGGCTTAGAATGAACAAGCAGAACAGAGGAGCCCTAATACTACTGTTTGTCCAAGGTCACCCTGAGATTTCCCAGTGCCCAAATCTCTACCACACAGAGCAGTGATGGAAGGATTACATAATACCTGTTAAGTTCTTCAGCACCACACCTGCCACCAAGGAAGCACACTCTATACCCACCCACTGCCTTCAAGTCGATTCTGACTCACAGTGACCCGACAGGACAGAGCAGAACAGCTCCATAGAGTTTCTAAGGAACACTTGGCGGGTTGGAACTGCTGACCTTTTGGTTAGCAGACATAAGTAGCACTTACCACTGTGCTACCAGGGTTTCCACACTCTACACAGAGGCTGCCTATTTCCCATTTAACAGAAAGTTATCATGCACATGAGATCACCAATTTTCAACTCTATTATACTTGTCAACTGAAACACTGCTGAACACATTATATTTTATTGATGACTCAAGTATCCTTCAGGCTTTGGGAGAAGGTTTCTTCCAAAGCCTGAAGGTCATGATTATCATCTCTAATTAGCTTTGTTCTGGAGCTGTGTGGGAGGGTTGGTTAAGCAGAAGTTTCAGGTACATAAGTTCTAGATAAAGAATTGCTGCCTCAATGGATTAAAGAACAGATTTTGCTCATTTACTCAAGTGCTTGTTAATTGTGAATAATTATGGGAAGGTGTACCTTAGCTGTCACCTACGCACTTAAATAACCATTTGTACTGTGACTCGAGGCTATTAATATCCTCCCAGGGCCATTTGGATATAAAGCCGTGAGAAGCGTGGGACTCACAGCTTCCATGTGAGTTTTTGTTTGGCCTCTCATCAGACGATGCCAGGAGGAAAAAAATTCAGAAAAAAGGAAAAACTCCACTGGGATCTAACCTGAATTAGTCAAGGTCTGAGCAACCAACATCCATAATGAAAACTGCTTCAGCATGAGGTATTTTTGGAAGCCCCCCACAAAGGATTTTGAAAGAATTGAACACTGTGATGCCTCCCATTCAAAGCAGAAACCCCTGCAGACTTCAAAGCCTTCTGTCTCCATCTGTAAGGAGAAGAGTAAGAGGGTGGTCCTGGTGTTTACCATCTGTAAGGACCTGGCCTTCTGCCTGTCAAAGGCTGGGCTTGGGGAGGTTGCTAGCGAGTGAGTAGCATAGTAGGGAGCACAATTCAGACCCCGCCATCTGATCAGACAGCGAGTTACACCAAACGCATTGCCATCAAGCCAATCCGGGCTCATAGTGACACCATGTGCATCACAGCAGAACCACGCTTCACAAGGTTTTATGTGAAAGTACATTGCTGGACCTCTCTTCCACCTCTGGGTGGGCTAGAATCCTAGCCTTTCAGTTAGCAGCAGAGCACGTTAATAGTTTGTTCCACCCAGGGGCTCTGCCCATCATACGCAGCCCTGAAAAAGGGAAGTCAATCAGTTTATCCCCGGGTCTCCACTCCGCCAATCCTTGACGGCTGTACCTGCTCTCAGCCTCCCTCTGTCGTCTTCAGGCTCCCAGCTGCACACATTAGCTGACTCTTGAACCCATATCCTTGCTAAGCAACACCATGTGATCAACACAGGGGCTCCCAAGCTTTACTGGTCAATCACCCTTTCTTCAAATAAAAGTTTATGAGGGAGCCCAATAAGACACCAGAACAACTCTAAAGAACATTGGGGTAAGATGAGGGACAGAAACTTGGGCCTCTTCTCCAAGGTGGGAGGAGAAGGGCACGCCAGACATCCCTCAGGCTCTGAAAAGCACAGTTTGACAGGAGAAACTATAGGAAAGACTCAGCATCAGCCTCTTTGGGATTTGAAATCCACCTCTTCCCAGTGTCAGCTGTATGATCTTTGCCAGACAATGTGACCTCTGAGACCCTTGATTTCTCATCAATCAAACACAGAGAAAACCACCTACTCATTACAATCACTGTGTAGCCAACAGCCAAAAGGAGCTCCAGTTTGCACAGCACTGACACTAGACCTAGGACACAGAGGACACAGGGCAAATGTCAACGCCCTCCCCATTCTTAGTGCCAGACTAGCTTCCAAGAATCTTCAAATTTGATTCTTCCTAGGTACATCCATATTATAGCATGTATAAACCAAAACAGTCTTAATCATCCATCGCCATCAAGTAGATTCAGACTCATGGTGAACCTATGCGTTACAGTAGAGCTGCTCCACAGGGAATTCCAGAACACTTAACTGCGCTCACGAGAAATCTGTGTATGGATCAAGAGATAGTTGTATAAACAGAATAAGGGGACACTGCACAGTTTAAAGCCAGGAAAGTTGTGCATCAGGGCCATACCTCTTCACCATACTTTTTCAATCTATATGCAGAGCAAATAATCCGAGAAGCTGGAACATGTGAAGAAGAATGAGGCATCAGGATTGGAGGAGGACTTGTTAACGACTTGCGATACACTGATGATACAACCTTGCTTACCGGAAGTCAAGAAGGTTTGAAACACTTACTGATAAAGATCAAAGACTACAGCCTTTAGTATGGATTGCACCTCAACACCAAGAAAACAAAAATCGTCGCAACTGGACCAGTAAGCAACATCATGGTAAATAGAAAAAGGAGTGAAGTTGTCAAGGATTTCCTTTAACTTGGTTCCACAATCAATGCCCATGGAAGCAGCAGTCAGGAAATTAAAAGACGCATTGCACTGGGAAAATCTGCTGCAAAGGATCTCTTTGAAGTACTGAAAAGTAAAAATGTCACTCTGAAGACTAAGGTACTCCTAACCCAAGCCGTGGTATCTCCAATTGCATTATATGCATATGAAACCTGGACAATGAACCAGAAAGACGGAGTCAAATTGGAATTGATGTCTTTGATTTGTGGTGTTGTAGAAGAACTTTGAATGTACCATGGACTGCTAAAACAACAAATGGTTTTGCTCTGGAAGAAGTACCACCAGAGTGCTCCTTGGAAGCAAAGATGGCAAGACTGCACTTTACATCCTTTGGACATGTTGCCAGGAGGGATATACGCCTGGAGAAGGACATCATGCTGGGTAGAGTGCAAGGTCAGCGAAAAAGAAGAAGACCTTCAACAAGATGGATTGACAAAGTGGCTGCAACAATGGGCTGAAGCATAAAGACCTTCGTGAGCATGGCGTGGGACCGGGTAGTGTTTTGTTCAGCTGTGCATAGGGTCGCTATGAGGGTGAACTGACCTGATGGCACCTAAAACAACAGGAACCAGAGGCACAGAGGGGGGCACATGACTTACGGACACTGGGCTTCTGTCAGGAGTGATGGAAGAATGTGAAAATGGACCGTGGGGCTGGTGGCACAGCGTGACGAATGTAATTAAGGTCACTGAATTGTGCCCATAAAAATGTTATGATGGCAAATGTTTTGTTACAAATATATTTTGCCACAAAATAGGAAGGTTACTTTTTTGTTTTTCAAATGAATTGTAGCTGTGATTTAAAATCTCTGAAATGGGAGCTTGTTTGGCAGTCTCTGCTATGCTACGATGGTCATCGTTGCGCAGGCTCAAGCTGCCTGGCTTTTCCTGGTGAACTGAGCAACCTCTCTGTGTTACAATCAACAAGCTCCTTAAGGACCATGTGGGAAGGAACCCACACCCTGCGCTGCCTAAACACCTTTCCTTGACACCTGGTCAGTTCTAAAACGTCAGCATTGAAATTTGCAGAATGGTCAGCTTGTAAAAAACTCTAGGGACAACAGTTGAGAGTGCTCTTCCAAAAATCACTGCATCATGAACCCTCTTAGTGACACAAAGATTGGGTGGGCAAATGAGAACACTAACGACTCAGAGTCCAAAAGCGATTCAGAGAAGTTGAATTCTGAATGTGGAAAAGTTTTATGAATATCTTCTCCTATGTGTTTTGCTTATATCTGCCTTTAAGTGTATACAAATGAGTGATACATGGTAAAATCCATGTCTAAGTGAATTTTAAAAAGCTCTTCAATAAGCACAAAATTAAAATTCTAAAGGAGAGAAACCATTGAATCCAGTTCATTGGTCAGCATTTTTCCTTCTTAACAACTGAACCCCACTGCCATCAAGTCAGGTCTGACCCATAGCAACCCTAGAGGTCAGAGTAGAACTGCCCCATCGAGTTTCCAAGGAGCACCTGGTGGATTTGAACTGCTGACCTTTTGGTTAGCAGGTATAGCCCTTAACCTACTACACCACTAGTGTTTCCTTTTTCTTCTTAGCGATGTGTCGAATAAAAAGTGCATCTTATAGTTAGAGGTCAGTGGCTTTAGCTGGGTGAAATTAAGCACTATTTTAACTACTACAATAATCTCAGAAAGTAGGTTTGATTATTCCCATTTTACAGACGTAAAAGTAAGGCTGAGATGCTAAGCAAGTAACCAAGAGTCACAACCACTAGCCACTAGACCAAAAGCGGAGCTCAGCCTTCTGTCTCCAGACTATTAGCACCCAGCTGAGCTGCTGCTGGCTGCTGTTTCAACCCACTCAAGCTCACCTCTGCTGCCCCCACCAAAACCTGAATTCTAGTCTCAGACAGAAAGTTACTACCAGGAAGTTAAATTAGTTGGGTTTTCATGCATTTATAATGAACTCTTTGCAATAAATAAGCCTCTGCGGGTGGCAGATTTATGCATTTTTATGATGCAAAAGCAAAACTTGCCTAGTGTATATTTCTAACAGGTGCTGCCCCTCACACCTGCATATGTAAATCCTGGTGGTTTGAGGAGCCGTGGGGAGGGACCTGGAGACCTGGTTTACAACACTGCCAAAAGTTACAGCCTGGGGAGCCTGCAAACATGCCAGCAGAATCTAGTTGGAACCCTGGGTGCAGGCAATTTACTGGATCTCGTGTGGTCATAAAGCTGGTGCTTCAGAGCATTAGTGTCGTCCCCAGGACACTGGCCACAGTGCCTCAACAGACAGGGAGTATGCAGCTGAGGGAGGGAGGGGGAAGAGAAAGTGTCAGCCCCAGGGTGACGCAAAGAGCAGACAGCCAGGGCGCACTGGGAAATTAGTAAAACCTTCCAGACTAGCGCTTTGCAAACAGGAGCCCATATCACAGTCACCTGGAGGGCTTGTCAAAACAGATTGTTGGGCCTACCTCCAGAAATCCCGACTCAGCAGATCTAGGCTGGGATGTTGTATTTCTCCCAGGAGAGGCTAAAGTGGTCAGTGTTTGGACTGTCCCTTGAGTAGCATTGCTGTCGATTAGTTTGGGAACAAAGATAGGGAATTCCATAACTCAGCCTTCGTCCTTCTGGGGACGAAGGAGCAGCTGGTGGACTTCCAAGGAGCAGCTGGTGGACTTGAACTGCTGACCTTTTGGATGGCAACCAGAGCTCTTAACCACTGCACCACCAGGGCTCTTCCATAAAGATTACAGCCCTGGTAACACTATGGGGTCCCACTAAGAGTCAGAATTAAAGGCAGTGGGTTGGGTTGAGTTGGGTTTACATTTTTCTGTAATAAAAAGGGTTTAAAAAAAAAAAAACGGGACCTTGCCTACACACACACCCAACTCAGAGAAGGGCAGTTTCTACTCTTATCCCTCTTGGCTCCCTGTGATGGGAAGTCTCCAGAAGCATCTGCAGAAACAAATGCGTATCTGAGAAGAAATCAGACGAACATAACAGACCACCTCAAGTAGCTGCTCCTCTTACTTGTATTTACAATTTTGTTTGTTCAAAAGATGAAGAATATGGAGGGAGGGTCTGTAAATGGACCAGATATCTCATTGCCTCTTCCTGCCTCTCTCTTGATCTCTTGATCTGTTTGACTCTTCTCTCTCACTCTTTCTCTCATTTGCATGCATGAGTACCTATGGATCTGTGTGAACTAATACAGCAATTTTCAATTTTACCTGCAGCATTAACACATTATGCCAAGTGTCTTCTGCACTTGCTTATTATTTTTTTGTAGGGTAACAGAAAGAGCCCAGATGTGAATCAGACACCCAGGTCTGGATCCTGACTCAGTCCCTTACTCCCTGTGTGGCCCTGGGTAAATAATCTCTCTGAGCTTTGGTCTCCCTATCTGAAGAATACATGTGACTTGGTTTAAGTTCCTTGGAAGCAGATATTGGGGAGAGAATGGTGCAAAACAGGGGCAGAGACACACCAGTCTGAGGGTCCAGTGAAGTTTATTCTAAGAGAAAAAGAATGGGGTCTGAACCAAAGGGTGGCTCAGCCCACCCCTGGCCAGTAGGGGAAGTTTTTTTATAGTTTTAAAGTTCCAGTGAGGTAGTGTGGGGTGAGAGGTTTACATTTTGATAAGGAAAGAATGTTCATTAAAAAAGGAGAGGGGTAGCAAGAAATTCAGGTAAGGGGACTTATGGTCTGATAAGGAAGAAGCATTGATTAGAAGAGGGAGGGGATAAGATTTGTCTACAGCCAAAGTTTGATAAAGGAAGCTCTTTGATTAGGAGGGTGGGGGTAGCAGGTTTAAAGTTTTGTCTGTGGTCTAATTCCTTCTGGCTGTTTTGGGGTAATGGCAGGGGAAGATGGCTTACGCTAAACTCTGAAATCTAGGGACAGAATTTACTCAAGGACTTCGGTGCTACAGAGGTGGTTCCAGAGAACAGGAGACAGACACAGAGGAGAAGCCAATGACGGTGAAGACCACAGTGACTCAACTCTGTCAGAGACTCGGAAAAGGGGGCAGGCTGCCTCTCAACACTGTCTCTCAAAGGAAGGAGGCTGGGGTCTTGTTAACAGATTGAACTGTGTCCTCTCAAAAAAAGTATGTCAACTTGGTTAGTCCATGATCCCCAGTATCGTGTGATTGTTCACCGTTGTGTCGTCTGACGTGACTTTCGTGTTACAAATCCCATCTCTACAACATTAATGAGGTGGGATTAGCAGTCGTTAGGTTAATGAGGCAAGAGTCAGTCTACAAGATTAGATTGTTTTAAATCAATCTCTTTTGAGACATAAAAGAGAGAAATAAGCAGGGAAGACGCAGGGACCTCATACCACCAAACAAGTAGTGCCAGGAAGAGGGCTTATCCTTTGGGCCCCACGGTCCCTGCTCAGAGAAGCTCCTATACTAAGGGGCATTGATGACAATGACTTCCTGTAGAGCTAACAGAAAGAGAAAGCCTTCCTTTGGAGCTGGCCCTCTGAACTCAGACTTCTGGCCTATTAGACTGTGAGAGACTACACTTCTGTTTGTTAAAGCCATCCACTTGTGGTATTGCTGTTGTAAGAGCACTACATAGCAAACAGGCATTGATCTGCCAGCTTCCAGTGCCCACTGGCTGAGACTTCTCTAAGGGCACTGCTGCCACACCCCCACCCGCCTCCTGGCTGTGCCTGTGTGTCAACTAGACATTTCTCCAGCTGGCACAGGGACAGGCAGCTGCCACTGTGCATTAAACTTTCTACTACACCTGTAGTTAAAGTTATGGGCAAGATGATGTGACAAGAGTTCCCCAAAGTGTCTGTTACAGCGTTTAGTAGTTAACTGCAGGAGTGATGTAAGAACAGCTTCAGCCAAATGAGGGAAGTGCTGCTGGCAGAACGGTTAAACACTTGGTTGCTAACTGAAAGTCTGGCAGTTCGAATCCACCCAGTGGCTCCATGTATAAAAGACCTGCCAATCTGCTCTCATAAAGATGACACCCTTGAAAACTCAATAAGACAGTTCTACTCTGTCACATGGGGCCTGTGGTGGTCAGGATTATGTCAACTTGGCTACTCCATATTTAGCTGCTGTATTAAGTGGCAGGGCGGGGTTTGTGATGGCTTCCAGCCCCTCAGCTCTCATCTCTCCACCTTCCACTGCTACTGCTGGTCTGCTGAGGTAGCCAGGAGCTCCTGCTCTCTTCTTCTGGCGTCTGGTTCCGGGACTTGAACTAGCAGCTGTTGGACTCATCAGTCCTTACAGTTGGCATTTGAGAGTCCTGCTCCCCGACCTGCCGATCCTGGGTTCACCAGCCTCTGTCACTCCTGCTCCCTGAGCTGCCGATCCTGGGTTTGCCAGCCTCTGTCGCTTCATCTCGCCACCAGCTTGGGATCCACTGACCCACACAACTGGTGATCTAGAACTCTGGTCTCTGACCTGCTGACCTTGGGTTCCTCAGCTTCCGTGGCCACATGAGGCTTGCGCCAGAACTTGGGACATTCAGCTTCTGTGATTACGTGAGCTGTTCCCTATATCTGTATCTATCTATCTATCTATCTATATTATAAATCTTTCCTTGTACCTACACGTGTTACTGGTTTTGCTTCCCTGGAAAAACCAGCCTAAGACAGGGCCACTAAGAGTTGAAATCGGCTCCATGGCTTCTAACAACCACAAGGTATGTGAAACAGCAACAAAGAGTGGGTTCACAACAAACACTGTTCCCTGCCCCACTAGATGGGAGGCTGAGCCACTCTTGCTCTTCTGTCCTCACTCTCACTCTCCCCCTGACTCTACCTCCTCAGGTGTTGGGAGATACCAAACAGGTGTTCTCTTCTAGGAAGACTTTGGCCACTTATTCATTCCTTCTTTCAAGCAACATGTATTTGTGGTGCTCCTACCATGCTGGTCTCAGGTACTAAACTTGTAATGTGTTATACCACTAAAATATCAGGGCTTGTTTGTTATAGCAGCGAGCACAACCCAAACCAACCCTTCAACCCTTGGAGACCTCCCTGTCTACTAAAAGAGACAAGACATATATCCAACTGTCCTAATATTTTGATGTGAGGTACCATCGAGTTGATTTGGACTCACGGCAATCCTGTTGCAAAGAGTAGAACAGTCCCATGGAGTTTCCAAGAAACACCTGATGGATTCGAATTGCTGACCTTTCGGTTAGCAGCCACAGCATCTAACCACTAGGCCACCAAGGTTTCCAAGAGACTGGTAGAGCCAGAACACGAATTCACATTCGAGCCTGTGCTTTAAACCATCAAGGGCTCTAACAACAGTTGCACTGCTACAGTGCTTGTGCAGTTGACAAAACTCATTATGCTCCTAATCTCTTTTCAGTATGGCAGCAGCAAGTGTTCCCATTTCACAGATGAAGGAATTGTTGAATAATGCCTTGTCAGGTCACACACAGAAAGTAGAGCAGTCAAGACTTGATCCCTGTCTCCTTCCGGGAGCCCAGAGATGCCAACAAGGAGCCTGCAGAGCTTTCTCTTTCCTCCTCCTTGCTCTGCTTGCTCTGCGCCTGCCCTCCCCGAGGTGAGGCGTCTATATTTAGATGGTTACAAGAAGCTGCTGAGAAAATGTCCTCAGGCTAGGAATTCAGCCCCCCACACAAATTCTCTGTAGATCCAGGAGAAGACCAAGAATAAATGGTTGGGAGAAGGTCCCCGATTCCAAACAGAAATCGAGCTGATCAAACACAGCCTGAGCACAAACAGAGGCAGCAGGAGAGAAACCAGATTTATCTCAAACCCTGTGTACTCAGCAGCTTTTCTCAGAGCCCGGGTCCCATTGTCAGGAAATTGTCATTTCATGCATCAGTTTATTTTCCACATGTTCTTTGCAAGGCTCCATATTTCACTGAGTCCTTATCTCTTCTGTTCAATTCCACAGACTACTGAGTTCAAAAGAACTGAATTCCACTGAGACCGTATCAGGGGCTGAATTGTATCAGCGAGAGGCTGCTTGTGGGCTGAGCAGAGCATGCACCCATTTCCCAGTGGGGCTCACTAAGGCTTCTTCCTGATGCGGTATCTGCTTCTACAGCAATAATGACCTACTGGTCGCCATGAGTCGGATCCGACTCGACGGCACTTGGCTTGGCTAGTCAACCAAATATATTCTCCCCATTCTGTGAAGGCATGTTGTCTCAGAGGCATTCGGCCCAACTAGGGAGAAACAACGTTTCCCAGCTACCTTTGCATCTAAGTGAGGACATGTGACCAGTTCTCACCAGTGGAATATGAGCAGAGAAATTTACTTTGTCTGCTTCTGCCTGGATGCAGGCCCTTGGGGACAGTGAAGTTACAAGACAGAAGGAACCTGGGCGGCCACAGACCAAGAGAAAAACTTATATTAATTTACTGAAATGATAAAATGATGGGGCGTTACAGATTACAGCCGCGAATATGACTGAAGCTGATATACCACACTTCTGGATCCCTGGCAACTGCAGCTCCCCATGAAGGGAGCTAGAATTCCTCTTGAACCCTCAGGTCTGAGGAGTGCTGTGATTTTCACTGCTCCCTGTTGTGTGCTGGCCCCATCCTCACAGCCAGATTCCTGCCTTGGTTTCTCTGAATAGCAGAAGAGGTTTCCCGTAGCCCAGAGCTGTCTCAGATCCCAATCCGAGGTCTTTCTCCCTAGCCTTGGGCAGCACATCCCCACCAAGGCCTGCTCAGAATGGTTTGTGACCTCAAATGTCACAGATGTTCATCGAACTGAAATTTGTGTGACTTCTGCCCAGCACGTCTGCCCCTGAGTTCTGCCTGGGATCAATCCTTTTGATGCTGGCACTGTTTGAATTAGAGCCCAGAATCTCTGTCCTTACAGGTGCTCCATGTCAGAGCCCTGGGTCAAGAATGGTGTTGAGGGGAAGAGCATGGTGTAGAAGTGAGTAAGTCTGTACTCCTTTGTTAGCTCCCGAGGCCCTCTGTGAGCTCTCCTTCTCTCCCAACAGACACACTGTTCCCTCTGTCCAAAATGTGCTCTGACTTAAAATAGGAGTTCAGAGACCAGCAAAGGATCAATACAGTGTCCCCTCCCTCTTCTTCTGGAAACATATGCTAATTATTTCTCCATAAGATTTAAATGGGGCTGACCTCACTACCTCTGCTGCCAGGGGAGTGGTGTCTTAGGCTGAGTTCTCTTCAGAAGCAAAACAAGGGAAGCGTATAAGTGTATATATAAACCCCCAAACCAAACCCACAGTCATCCAGTTGATACCAACTCATAGCGACCCTATAAGACAGACTAGAACTGCTCCATAGTTTTCAAGAAGTGCTTGGTGGATTCAAACTGCCGAGCTTTCAATTAGTAGACATGGTACTTAACTACCACACTGTGAAGGTTTTCATAAATATATGTATATAGAGAGAAATTTATATCAAGAAAATGACACATGTGGTTATAGAGGCTAGAAGGTCCCAAGTTCACGGGGTCAGGCTTCTCCTGACTCATGCAGATGCAGGGGCTGGTTAACCCAAGACCATCAGGTCAGACAGCAGGCCTCTGGCTCACAGGCTGCAGAGGCTGGCCAATACCCAGATCGGCAAGGGAGCTCCTAGCTCAAGTCCCAAGAACCAGAAATCAAATAAATGAGAGCCAGCCAGCTGTAGGAGCCAGAGCAAGCAGAAGCCAATGAGTTTTACCAGAAAATCCACCTATTTAGTCAGATCGCACCTCCAAGGAAACTTTCAACTGACAGGGTGCTCATAACAGCTCTTATCATAGAGGTGACTACATCATTACATTATATTACATTATTACATATCGACCTACATAGTAACTGCCAAAGCGCTGAGAATCACGGCCCAACCTAGCTGATACACAATCGTAACTGTCTTAGTCAGCTGGTACTGCTTTAACAGAAATACCACAAGTGGATAGCTTTAAAAAGAGAAATGTTATTTTGTCACAGCCCAGTACGTTAAAAGTCCAAATTCAGGTTGTCAGCTCCAGGGGAAAGCTTTCTCTGCCAGCCCTGGAGGAAGGTCTTTGTCATCAACCTTCCCCTGGACCCAAAGCTGCGGAGGCACAGGGACCCCGGCCCTGTCCAGAGAATGCACTCAGCTCCCAGCACTGCTTCTTGGTGGGATGAGATCCCTAATTCTCTCTGCTAGCATCTTTCCTTTATAGCTCAAGTGATGGCCTCAAGGCACAAGAGTCTGACACACTGAGCTCTGCCCCACAGACACAACTGCCACCCCACCCTCCCTTATTAACATCACAGAGGCAGGTTTTACAACACGGAGGAACGTCATACAATACTAGGAATTACACCCCAGCCAAACAGCCACACACATTTTGGGGGAAACACAACACAATCCATGACATTAACCATCACAACTAGATATGAAACTTTTTCAGGAAACTTAATATTTTGGTCATGAGGAAAGATCAGGCCTCTTTTCTCTCATAAGCTATATGGAGAATGTAAGCTTGGGGACTTCAACAGCCATCTATTTGAGAATCGATCCAAGCCAACCCCAGAAATGCAGGAACAGATGAAACCCTCAGTCATTACTCCAGCCCCTTGACACAGACAATGTTGGGGGCTGTCTTAGTCGCCCACTGCTGCTGTAACAAAAATACCAAAGTGGATGGCTCCCACAAACAGACATTTATTCTCTCTTAGTCCAGTAAGCTAGAAGTCAAAATTCAGAATGTCATCTCCTGGAGAAGGCATCCTCTATCAGCTCTGGAGGAAGGTCCTTGTCAGCATTTTCCCCTGGACTAGGGACACAGGAACCCCAGTACCAAGGGATGTGCTCTACTCCTGCCACTGCTTTCTTGGTGGTATGGGATCCCCATGTCTCTCTGATTGCTTCACTCTTTTATATCTCAAGAAATTGGCTTAAGACACTATTTAATCTTCTAGATCTCATCAATATAATTGCCACTAATGCATCTCATTACAACCTAGTGATAGGATTTACAACACATAGGAAAGTCACATCAGATGACAATAATATAACACTGGGAATCTTGACCTAACCAAGCTGACAGCTATTTTAGGGGGACACAATTCAATCCACGACAGAGCTTCACTCTGATCCTCTCTGCCAGACCAGCACACATGCCCACCAGTAAGCATTTACTATTTAAGTGTTGACTGCTAATGATTTACAGTTATTATCTGTCTTTAGAGGATTACCCTCAGTCAGAGAGTGTCACTTTATGCAGAAATTCCCCAGAGGTTCTTTCCCCAGAACCTCTGTGCCCCCAGCCTGTAGCCAATGCCCAAAGCTTGACTAGCATGGAGGAATAGGCCTTTGGTTAAGAAGCGACAGCTCTGTGATGCTGCTTGTACTCCAGAGTTTCCCATGGGATCAGGCTGAAGCTAGGCCCCAGCTGAAACCACACTCTTCCTCTGCCCTACATTGCTTAAAGGTTTGCTCCTTTGCAGACTTCTCATGCTCACATTCCCTCAATGAATCACTTGCACAAAAATTTCCATCTCAAGCTCTGCTTCTGGGGAACCACCTAAGACACCCCTAGATCAAGCCATGCCTGACTTCCTAGTCTCAAGAGCTCACAAATTTTCTTCTTAACGTAGCCAGTAGGAACTGAGTTTCTGATACTTGAACTTGACGCAAATGACCCCACAACCTCTTATTTAGTGGCAAAACAAACATTTTCATGAGTGTCCTTATCCTCTATCCTACCTCATCATCACTTCGGGAGGAAGGAAGTCTGCAGCCTACCAGCTCCCCAGAGAGCCTCTGGCTAGACACCCCCACCCCCAAAACCCCCGTGCTACAAACAGAAACTGTCACACCTCCCCACACGTCTTGGGAACTTGTATTCAGTGTGTGATTCTAAAAAAGGCTGGCAGATCAGGCCAGATTTCAACTGCAATAAAACAGGACCAACTGCTTTGTCTCTCCTTGGTCTGTGCTGAACACAAATAATACTTGTATTGGTAATACGTGTTTAGAGAAAAACTGCTTCAGTTCTCGCCTTAGAGAGCCGCCTGCCTTTCAAAGATTCTTGCATTTGACTGTTCTAATGCGGAGATTGGTGGCTATTAGGATCTGTCCTGCAAGCCTCTGAGATCTTGGTGCTGTATGGTATTAGAAAATAATGGTGTTTTGCTGCATTGCCACTAAAAGAAAGATTAAACACAAAGCAGGGCTTAATAAATCAAGTTGAAGGTTGCAGAGCAGGAGGAGGGAGCTCACCCTTCATTCCTGTGGCCAGTGCCTCGCATACCCCTAGAAGGAATTGCACACAACCCAAACTCCAAACCCACCCATCCCTAGCGTTTTCAGTCCTTGTCTCTTCAAGATGCATGGCCACTCGTTTAGCGCAACCCATAAAATATGTACGCCTTAAGCTTTGTGCTCTCTTAAGAAGTAGCTGCGTGAAATCCAAATAATAATTGCAACTTGAAAGATTAGATGGGAACATTAGGGGCGGTGAGTTTATGCTAAAGGAGGAGGAATGACTCCGAAAACGATGGCAAAGGTTGCACAACTCAAAGAATTCAATCAGTGCCGCTGAATTGTGCACGTAGAAATGGTTGAACTGGTGTACGTCTTACTGTGTATATTCTCAATAAACAACAAAATAAATTTTTTTTTAAAAAAAGACATTGTTACAAAAGTGTCTAGGGTTTAATGTACGCTGTGGATTTCAGTTGTGGTTGCATATACATCTCAACCTTTTCATTCAATCAATGTGTATTCACTAAAGCTGCCATTTATCGAGACAATCTCAACAAATGTTTGCCAAGCAGTGAAATCATTACGATCATGCCCCTTTTACAGAAGAGAAAGTCCAAGCACAGAGAGGATGGACCATCTACCCGAGGCCACGTAGCCAGTAAGGAACAGAGTCACAATCTGAATCAAGGTCTCTCTGAATCCCAGTCATATGGTGTTCATGGAACTACACCGCCAATGTGTGAAGGAGTATAGTGTGAATTCATCTTTCTCTTCATTAAAAGTTTGATAAATACGTATGCGGCACTGTGAATAAAGCTGACTTCTATAGTAAACGAAACCAAACCCAGTGCTATCTAGTTGATTCTGACTCACGGCAACCCTATAGGTCAGAGTAGAATTGCTCCATATAGTTTCCAAGGAGCACTTAGTGGATTTGAATTGTTGACTTTTTGGTCAGCAGCCATAGCACTTAACTACTACGTCACCAGAGTTTCCGACCTCTGTAGTAAAGATTATCTTTCTAAGAGAAACTTTTTAAAGCCACAGGGACCCGAAGGCTGCAGGGACAGATTTTGCTTTCCTCTGCAGCTCCTTCCTGGCAGACTGTGATTAGAGTCCCCATGCAGGGCACACTTGGAGAGTGCCAGTTAGGTGACCCAGGGTCACAGCTGCATTGCCTTGTGACCTCAGAGAGGGACACAAGGGTCCACAGTTCCTACCACCTTGTATCAGTCCCCCCTTATTCTCCACTTCATCATCCGTAATTAACGTGGGATAGGAAGTTCTCTCTAGGCACCTGTTTGGAGAAGTAAACACCACCACAGACGTGCCAGACCCTATCACTCGTAACTGCATTGCAACTGGGCAGATTCCAACTCATAATGATCCTGTAGATTTGCCCTATAGGGTTGCCGAGACTGTAAACTTTATGGAAGCAGACTGCCACGTGTCTCCCTCACAGAGCAGCTGGTGTGTTCTACAGCTGACCTTTCTGTTAACCACTGAACACTTAACCGTTGTACCACCTGGGATCTTTAGAGCCCAGCACAGACTAGCATACAAGAGCCGCTCAGTCATGTCTGTTTCTGGATCTGAATGTGCCCAGCACTCTTACTTTACCGACGAGGACACTGAGAACTAGACAAGGGCAGAGAGCTGACAAGGTCCTGCAGCAAGTCTGGCTGAAAGCCCTGCTGTCTCTTTCCCAGCATCCTCTCTTTCATCATCGGCCTTCGTCCTGAATCCGAGGCCGAATGCCTCTGCCTTCCCTGGCTGCACTTCTGGACATCTCAGTGCGCTTCGGGCGGATGGATCATAATGCAGGAGCTGAAGGACACTGAGGCAGACACACTAGCTCAGTGAGGAGGCAGCGGAACCTCGGTTAGCCAGAATCTCCAGTGTCCTATTTCTGGCCTAGAGTCTCCAACCTCTTCCTGCCTGTGTGACCTCTCTTATCCCCTGCAGTGTGAACTGCAGGCAGGCACCTGAACAGAGCACAGAAGACAAGGACAGGGTGTTGCTAACTGGTGACAAAGCATGGCACTTCTGGGAGGCAGAGACCAGTCTACAAGCCTGCCTGACTCTAAGTTCCCAGATGCCTCTTGAGTCACCCAGCACCCTCACCTACCAGCTCTTCTCACAAACCATTTCTTAAAACCAGCTTGTCCATCATCTCAGCCCCAGGGGAGCGCCAGCTCTTGGCCTCTGCTCCAGTAAGTCTCCCCAGGCAGGCTCCCCAAACCCGCACTTCCCCACCCTACCTCCGTGGCTGTTCCTGCAGCCTCCCTTGCACAAACCTAATCTCACTCCTGATTAAAATTTCTCTCTCCTCCATTTGTAATCATGCACACAGGGATGTGAGCTTTGAAGCCCGTATAAATATGTGCTTTAGAATTAAACTGCTTCAGCAATTCTTGACAATGATTTCTCAGAAATTAAGCCCGGACAATTTGTTTGGCTGGAACGAAACATCTGAAAGGCGCATGATGGAAAGGCAGCCACCACGAGTCTGGCAGCTCAGCCACTACGTAAACAGAGGCTTCTGCGAGGGCGCGGGGCTCTGTGGGCGCATGCTGCCCCCTGGCAGCGCTCGGGGTTAGTGCCAGCCGGGAGCCGGAATTCCACGCGCTCCCAGGGAACACGCGACACGCAACACCTGAGTGCCTACTATGTGCCACCGCTGGCACCAAGCATTTCTCTGCACCGTGAAAGGACCCTTGAGACCCCAGAGTGGAAGCAAGCTTGTCAAACAGAGTATGGGGCAGGAATCCATTTGTGCATGTGTGCGGTTGCTGTCGTTAGGGACCCTTGTGTGGTTCTAACTCACGGCGACGCCGCCGTGCAGAGCAGAATTTTGCTCCTTAGGGTTTTCAAAGCTGTGGTCTTCTAAAAGCCGATCACCAGGGCTGTCTCCCGAGGCACTTCTGAGTGGGTTCAAAACATCCACCTTTCAGCTAGTAGCAGACGTTTAACCATTAACAGCCCACAGGACCTCCTTTTGTGTGGTGAATACACGTATAACAAAACTTTTGCCCCTTCAACGCTCTTTCACTTGTAAAATTCAGTGACATTAATGACATTCATGGTGTGCAACCATCACCACTGTTTCCAGACTTTTCTAGCACACTTAACAGACGATCACTGTCCCAAGCAATGATTTCTTCTCTCCCTCCCTCCTTCCTGCCTTAAAAAAAAATCCCATTGCCATCAAGTTGTTTCAAATTCATAGTAACCCTATAGGGCAGAGCAGAACTGTCCCTCAGGGTTTCCAAGCAGTGGCTGGTGGATTCCAACCGCTAACTTTTTGATTAGCAGGCAAGCTCTTAACCGCTGAGCCTCTTAATTTTGGCATCCACTGATAACTTTTGATCTCTATACGTTCTAGGTATTAGATATAAATGAGATCACACAGTATTTGTCCTTTCGTGGCTGACTTGTTTCACCGAGCATATTTTCAGTGGACATCCACGTGGTAGCAGGTGTCAGGACTTCATGGATGAGTAATATTCCATTGCATGTCTATAGAGTGTGTCTGAAGCAATAGGTTCTGCATTGTAGGATATTAAAAATGGATGAAGTCCTGGTATCATTACATCACAAACAGAGCTGGACAACGTTATGCTAAGTGGAAGAAGCCAGACACAAAACTCGCATATTGTATGATTCCATTTATTTGAAATACCCTGAATAGGCAAGTCCATAGAGACAAAGAGGCAGATTAGCGATTGCCTGGGGGTCAGGGAAGGGGTCCTGGTGGCACACAGGTTCAGCGCTCAGCTGCTAACTGGAAGGTCTGTCTGAAGCTGCCAGCCACTCCGTGGGAGAAAGATGGGATGGTTGGCTTCCATCAAGATTTCAGTCTTGGAAACCCTATGAGGCAGTTCTAGTCTATCCTGTGAAATAGCTGGGAGTCAGAATTGACTAGCCAGCAATGAGTTTGCTTTATTTTACTTCGTTTTGTTTGGGGAGGAGGGGCTCAGGGAGGAAAGAGTGGAGTAGGGAAAGGCAATGGTTGATGAAATATTGGTTGGGGAAAATATTTTGGACCTTGGTGGTGATGGTTGCATAACATGTGAATGTACTTCATGCTGCTGAATTGTACATTCTAAAATGGCTAGAAGGGCAAATTTTATGCTGTATTTTACCACATTAAAAAATATATATATTTCACAGAAATACCCTCAAGTCTTGTGTCTTGTCCTGACTCCTCCTGCAGCCCCTCAGGAGCTCCAGCCTGCCCGGAGGTTCTCCTGGCCATTTCTGAGCATCCCCAAAGGGCATCCTTTGCTGCCCTGTGACATCTGGCTATTTCCCTTTTGGTACCAGGCATACTGCAGCCCGGCCTTCTGCATCTGCCAAGAGCTCCCTCTCTGCCACCTGGTTCTGCAGGAGCAGCTGACGGCGGGGGTGGGGCGGCGAGGGAGACTAGAGTCCGCACTGAGGGCACCCTCTCTTCTTGTAATAGCCATTGTTGTGAAAGCTGCAGGTTCCTGGTGCTCAGGCCTGTAGGAATTTCCTGGTGGTCTCAGTGCTGCCACCTTTCCAGAAAGCTTAGAAGTGGCCCATGAGTCGGGCCAGGGACCAGCTTGGTGACAGACACTGCATTGGGCTCAGAAGCTTCTCTCCTGATTGATTCATTATACTCAGGTCAGATTTACAGATCTGGAAAATCCCTCCCCAGATCCACCTAGGACCTATAGGCTGCTAGGATGTCGGCTGGCCTGTGTCCCACATGCTCATACTCCGGACACATCCCATTCCTAGGTGAACATCTGTGTAGTTCAAGTGGATCAAGTATATCATTTAATCCTACATATACATAAAGCAGGAAACCCTGGTGGCATAGTGGTTATATACCATGTCTGCTAACCAAAAGGTCAGCAATTTGAATCCACCAGGAGCTCCTTGGAAACTATGGGGCAATTGTACTCTTCCCAATAGGGTCACTATGAGTCAGAATCAACTTGACAGCACTAGGTTTGGGTTTAGCTTTACACATAAAGCAAGGATTATTATTTCTATGTTGTTGCTAAAGAAACCGAGATTCAAAGAACAAAAATCACAAAAGTCAGTAGCAGAGTCAGAATTCCAAGCCTGGTCTGTCTAGCTGGTCCCCGGAATCCAGGCAGCCTCTAATGACTGAGTTCCCATAACTGAGCAGGAGAGGTCTGGGAGCATCACTGACTATCTCCCATCATCCCAAGGAGCTTCGAGAGGGAAGGCAGTGGGGGGACTCCTCCCTGGTGCCTACAGTCAAGCACAGTGCTCCCAAGGTGGAAGCATCATCAGCCAGTTTGTTCAGATGAATTGAGAACAGGCCCCAAAAGGCAGAAACAACAAAAGTAGCAAATTGACATTTGACCTGTGTCGTACATTGAATTGTGTCCCCCTAAAAATATGTGTAGTAATTGGGCTGGACCAGGATTCCCTGTCTCACGTGACTGCCTTCCATTTTGTGATTTTCTGATGCTGTAATCCTAATCTCTGCCTATATTTAACAGAGTGGATTATGTGAGAGAGGATTTAAGTGGGACCATATATCCCTTCCTAAAACCACCTCCCTGCTCCATTGTAAAGGGCATTTCCCTGCAGGATGGCTTGCACCGCCCATTATTCTTTCACCCTACAAGAGATAGAAGGAAAAGGAAGCAAGTGGAGGGTTGGGAACGTCACACCACCAAGAAAGCTGCTCCAGGAGTAGAGTGCATCCTTTAGACCTCAGGTTCTTGCACCAAGATGTTCCCTGAGTGAAGACTGATCCAACACAAGGACTTTCCTCCATAAGTGACAGAGAAAAACTCTACCCTTTGGAGTAGACATCCTGAATTTGGACTTGTAGCCTACCAGACTGTGTCAGAATAAACTTTCCTTTGTTAGAAGCATCCACTTTGTGGTATTTCTGTCAGAGCACTAGCTGACTAAAACAACCTGGATCTTTCCCCAGAGCATAAAATAAAAGACAAATTCAAGCTGGCTGGGGACTGGGTATTGTATGAGTTGCCTAAGACTGCCATAAATGACCACAAATGAGTGGCTGGAAGCAACAGAAATCAATTTTCTCACAGATTGGAAGAGTAAAGTCTGAAACCAAAATATTGGTTCTTATACTGTCTCTGAAGGCTCTAGAGGAGATTCTGCTCCAGGCCTTTCTCGTAGATTCCAGAGTTGTCAGCTCTGTTGGTGTTCCTTAACATTTCTTGCAGGTGCATCACCCCAACCTCTGTCTCCATCACTACATAGCACTCTACCTGTGGGTCTCTGTGTCATTTCTCTTTTTGTAAGGACACTAAACTCACTGCTGCTGAGTAAATTCTGGCTCATAGCAACCCTATAAGACAAAGTAGAACCGCCCCATAGGGTTCCCAAGGAGGATCTGGTGGATTCGAACTGCCAACCTTGTTTGGTGAGCAGCTGTATCACTTAGACACTACATCACCAAGGTTTCCACAAGGACGCTAAAAAAAAAAAAACCCAGTGCCATCAAGTTGATTCCAACTCATAAGGACACTAGTCATACTGAACTAGGGACTACACTAACGGTCTCATCTTAACTTGATTTCTTCTCCAGATACCTTATTTCCAAATAAGACTACATTCACAGGTACCAGGGGTTAAGACCATACTGTATCTTTCTGGGGGACAAAAAGAATCTTTTTGATTCAACCCACTAACAGGCATCTCACCTGCTTCATCTCCATGTCCTTCTGTTTCTCTCTCTTTAGTCTTTGGTCCTGTTTTCTACACTCACATAAATCCGGTCTCAGGTTTCCACAAAATCTTTCCAGAACAAGACATTTACCTCTATCTCAGTGGCTCCCTGATGCTCCCACTCACCCCGACTCTGAACAGTCAGATCTTTCTTAAAGGGACTGAAGAGTTGCTCATCATGCTGGGACTCAGCCCTAAACTGTTAGGATTAATTTTCTCCCACACTCATTGAATGACAGAATCAGGTTTCAGGAAGATCTTGCCAGGTTGGGGTCGTGGGCCAAATCTAACAATGGAATTCAAAAAGGAAAAATACAAATCCTACACTTAGTTTAAAAATTGTTCCTATGTCAGATGGAGGTGATGTGACTTTAAAGGGAACTCACGATGTGACACGGTTACCCAAAGTATCTGCTAGTGATGTTGGGTCTTATCAGATCTACATGGGAGAGCATCTCAACACCTTCCCCAGCAGTGTGATGTAGATAAGGCCAGGCTCCTCTAAAAACCTCTCCAGAGTCCTCGGGTAGAAGCAGAGGATATTGGGAGCCTATGGAGGGCAGAAAGATGGTGAGTAAGTCCAGGCTTTCTCCAACAGGCAGCTGGAGCAGATGCTGTCAGTGCCCGGCTCACATGTCCTCTGTCCACTCAGGTTACCTATAGTCTCACCAATAACTTCCTACCTCCAGCATGTGTGTCTCTCTGCCTGAGGATTTTCTCTTGCCTCTGGAGGATGCCTGGCCTGAGCAGGACAGGCCAGAGTTCCAAGGAGTTAATGCCCCAAGAAGAGTTCTTCAACCAGTGAAGGATGGGAGGTTGAAGAGAAATACCCCAGCTTGTTCACTTGCCAGTGGGACAATTCCAAGTGGTCTTTCAGCAGGACATCAGCATGGTTGAGTTCCAATTGCCCTCTCAGTGACCCTCTCAGTGACAGACTCATTATTGCTTTTCCTCCCTCCTCATCTCACCTCCCCAGCCTTGCATCACACTTCCTCAGATCACCTCCTGAAGAAACTCTCTGCATCCAAACCCTTGTCTCAGGCTCTGTTTTTGTGGGAAATCAAACTAAGGGACAAAGGATATAATAGCAGGTCAACTCCTGCCACGTCTCCTCATAAAGCCCCCAGATATATATCATGGGGAGCATGTTGCTTTGGGGTGGGGGTACTGACATGGGCAAAAGACTGGGAGACTCTACAGTGGAGGTAGAAGGGTCCATCAACGAACACAGATCATGATTATAGTGCTCTCCTATCAGGAATTGAATTGTGTCTCCCAATTTGGCTGGGCCATGATTCCTGGTATTGTGTGATCTTCCTCTATGCAGAAAATCCTGCCTCTGTGATGTTAGTGAGGGAGGATGGATGGCAGTTGTGTCACTGAGGCAGGACTGATTGTGTAGGACTGTAGTGTGCCTTAAGTCAGTCTCTCTTGATACAAAGGAAAGGGAAGCAAGCAGAGAGTGGGAGACCTCGTGCCATCAGGAAAGAAGTAGTATGGGGGGCAGAGTTTGCCTCTTGGACCCAGGGTCCCTGTGCCTCAGAAACTCCCAGTCCAGGATAAAACGAATGACAAGGACCTTCCTCCAGAAAAAGATGTCCCCGGGAGCTGATTCTCTAAATTTGGACTTTTAGCCTGCTTTCCTGTGAGAGAAAATTAATAATTATTATCATTGTTAAAGTCGTCCACTTGTGGTATTTCTGTTGCAACAGCACTAGACGACTAAGACATCTCCTTTCAGGCACCAGGGTGCACATTGTCACGTGATCAAATACAACCTCCTAAGACTATGAAGTTTAGGCTAGTCCTCGACTTGTTTGATTTGCCGCAGGACCCAGTGGGAGCAAGGAGAAAAGGACACAGCTACTCAAAAGTCGGCTCTGGTCCCAGTAACCCAATGATGAGTGAGACACAGCTGCTGTGCGGCAAATCCCGATGGGTACCGACCATGCAGGCCTGCGGAGGGTGTGCTATGATGGAGAAGAACCAGGTGCTGTGTGAGTCTCGAGGAGGGATACTGAAACAAGTGTCAAGAAAGGCCTCGCAGAGGTGAGATCCAAGCATAGACCCGGCAATGAAGCATTGTTTAGAAGTGAAACTGGAGTGGAAAGAGGATGAAGAAGTGTCCCAGGTAGAGGTCACAGCCTGAGTGAAGGTCTGGAGGAGACAGATATGCTGGGAAACTTGTGCATGGAACAAAGTTTAAGGTGTATGGGGCTAGGCATTGTAACCGTAGCTGTGTTGACATTTGACTCCTAGATTCTACCACCCAAAGGGCTAGTGATACAAGCTAGTCAGGAAAGAAAGTCAGGCTCACGACTTTGGCTACAATAGCCATCACTGCCCTGGAACAGGACTATGCTCTAAAGAGCAAAAGCCTGTCACCATGGAATCAATTTCAATTCATAGCAACCCTATAGAACAGAGTAGAATTGCTCCATAGAGTTTCCAAGAGCACCTGATGGATTCAAACTGCCTGCCTTTTGGTCTGCAGCTGTAGCTCTTAACTATGCCACTAGGGTTTCGCTAAATAGCAAGGAGAAGCCTAAACTATAGAGCTAAAGTGGCTCTTTCTGGGCCCCACAGGCTCAGGCCATCAGGCCGGAGGCAGGGAACTGCCCAGGCTTTGGAATCAGATAGATGAGGGTTCAAAATCCCACGCATCTCTACATGGCTTTGGAAATACTCTCTCGGTCTCTGTTCACTCATCTGTGCAATGGAGATGATAATAGCAGGTATCCTGCAGGCTTGATGGGCGGACACAGTGAGCTAATATCCCTACACTAGGAAAGGAGTCAGTGGTAGGCAGTGAGCGACAGTGGGGCTGGATGGAGCCCAGTGACCACAGAGAAGGCTGTGATACACAGCCACCAGCCCTCACAAGTTCTTCACCACTCCTGTTCGCTGACGTTCTATTTCTCTTGGGAGCAGAGGTTGAATTTTCTAGCTCAGATGGTGGATTCTCCTTCAAAGCAGCCATGGCCACTTTTTCCCTCTCTCTCCAACTAACCACAGCTCACCGCCTCTGCCTAGTTTTTCTCAGGGCTCACCAACCGCAATTGATGGGGTTGGAATCTTTTAACGGAATTCCTCCCAGCTACAAGATGAGACTGGGAAAGAGATCAGGGCTCAGAGAGAAAACTGGGTCCACAGATTGACGTATTAATCATCATGCATAAGTATAATATTAACCCAGAGTTTGATATGGACGTGAGTGGAAAATTCCAGACTCATCACCCCTCACCCAGTCATTGAAGAAATTTCTCCAAGTATGACAGCCTGGAATAGCTATTGCAACTTTAAAGCTTATAAAGTTTTGATCAAATGACAATATCCCCATGTAAGTACAGGGTACTTTACAGTCCTTATTTAGCAAATATTTATTGTTTCCCACTATGTGCAGGCACTGTTCTAGGTATGGCGGATATAATGGTGAACGTATCAGGAAAAGAAATAGATGCTATCTTAGTGCTTATATTCTAGTAAAAGAAGGCAGTAAATAAAATATGTGAATAAAACCAAGTTAGCTAAATGGTGATAGGTGACAAAGGAAGGATTTGGAGGGCTCTGGTTTTAAATAAGGGAGGAGAGGGGTCAGAAAATGTCTCAGTGAGAAAATGACTCAGTGAGCAGATATCTGGAAGAGATTAAGAGCACCATACATGAAGAGCCTTGGAAGAGCATTCCAAAAATAATACTTAGTGCAAGGGTCCTGAGGTGGGAATGCATCCAGCAAAATGGAAAACATCAAGGAAACCATTGTGGCTGTAGCAGAGTCATCTTGCCAAATGGCACGTCTTGACACTGTCACAGAGCTGTCTCTTGCAAAATAGTGGAGTCATGAGAAGAGAATCCACATATTTTCCATAATAACATGTCTACAGAGACATTCCTTCTAGCTACAGATTTGGCTGGAAGACATTTCTCTAATCTCTGCTTTCTCAATTCTCTTACACCTATCTCCTTCCCTGGTTGCCCATTCTGCCATTTACAGCACCTTCTTGACTTGTATACCTGGTGTTGTCTTACTCCATACATGGATCTTGATCTTACCTGACTGTGATCTGAGTCTCCCCACACAATCACACTACACTAGGCAGACTGGATAAAACGTCTCCCAATCTGACTGGCCTCAGGACCTTTAATATATTACTTAAGATGATACTGGCTGTTGCAAAATGTTTTTACATAATAGCTCAAACACAATGTAAATTTCTTTCTCCTCACATGAAAAAGAAGAACTGCTTTGAATTAGCAGTTGGTTCTTCTCCAGGTAGTGATTCAGGGACCTAGTTCTTTTTTCTGTTGTGGATACAGGCCATCTTCATCATGCAGCTTCCAAGATCTCTGTGTCCCTCTGCGTGACGTAACAGGAATGAGGATGGAGGACATGCAGGGTAGGCTCTTATGGGACTGGTCTGGAAGTGGTATCCGTCACTTTGCTTGATGTCGCATTGAATAAAACAAGTCACGAGGCCACACTCAATGGCAAGGGAGTCTGGGAAATACAACCCAGCTGTGGCTCCAGCAAAAAAAAAGGAAATGGGTTTGGCAAATAGTCATCCTTGAGTGTAACATTCAAGATGCTGAAACCTTCCCCTCTGATATAAAACTAGAGTGACACTGGGTACTTCACTCTGACCACAGCTCTTCCTGTAAGTCTTGGTTTTAAAGCCTAACTTCCATCACTGGATTTACAAACATCCATAGCCCCCAGCCTCTCAAGTTTCCCACTAAATCCTTCCCTATTCTGCCTATTGCATGTCCAGCTAGCCAAAACTACAATAGCACATGTAAGACTGAACACCAACAGCAGAGAAACAAGACATGAACAAATTGTGCCGCAGGACCCAAGTAATTTCCTTATCTCAGGGATAAAACTACAACTGCTTGTTTCTTTGCTTCTTTGGTCCCTTACAGTAGCTCTGACAGTTTCTTACAGCTTTTTTTTGAAGATGCAGACATTCCAAGGATCAGCTCTGGACAAGTTAATGAGAAATACAATTGTTGCTGTTGAAGTGAAGGGCTGAGCATGGTGAAATGTGAAGAAATTATTGCATTTATCTAGAGTTTGTCAGTTTAAGTGCCGGGAGTTAATGTTGGGGAAACACAAATGGTCTTTGAACCAACTGAATAATGCAACTGCTTCTCCTGCCATTTTTTTACAACTGTTATTAAATTAAATACACATAAGTTCAAATGCCCCCCAGACGATGTGTCGAAAGTACCTTTTGGGAGCCAGCCCTACTGCCATTTTGAAATGCCAATTTGAGCCTGCATATTTAAATTCTTTTCTTCTAATCTGCCAATCAAAATGAACAAAGAAATCTAGCAATATAATAAAAGGAAAGGCTGTATCTCCATGTTAGAACAAAGATGGCTGCACTCAGCAAGTCAGAATCATCACAGAATGTCTATGACACATAGCACAGGTCATACCACCCCACAGATCAACATAAGCAAACGGAAATTATATCCTGAAAAGTAGGCAAGCAGGTCACTAGTAGAACCAAAGTCTTATTCCTTGCCCACCCCCCAACTACCCCACTCCCAGAAAGCTATCACGGCTTCAGATAAAGATGAGATAGGAGACACCGGGGAGGGGACATACGTTACCATGTAAGAAATGCAGGGCAGAGGCAAGTACGGAGGAAGCTTGGTGCACAGAGGCTGCCAGCGTCCTGCCCTTGTCGTCTCAGCTGTTACTTCCCTGAGTCTGAAGTGCTTTGCCTAAGGGCTCTCTCTGACCACCAGAGCCAGCTCTGACAGTACAGGGCAAACCAGAAGTATCAAGTCCTCGAAAACTGCCCTCAGTCAAGACTGATGGGGGTTGATGTATAAAAACCTCAATTCCCTTACCTCTTAAGCCAGGTAACTCCTAGCCTCATAATCTACACTGGTTCCCAGAGTCCTCTGTGGCGTTAAGTTGCAGTTGTCCCCACTGGTAACACACTTGATTATGCACTTTTCATAGGCTGTCTTCTCTTCACTGTCTGCATTCCTCACTCTGCAGTGGCATGTCCCGATACTAGCTGTCAAATAAACTAAAAACCAACCATGGCCATGAGTCACTTCCAACTCACAGCAAACCTGTAGGATGGAGTTTAACTGCCCCAAAGGGTATTTCTAAGGCTATAATCTTTATGGAAGCAGACTGTCATATTTTTCTTCCATGCAGCAGCCAGGGGATTTGAACCACTGACTTTTCAGTTAGCAACTGAGTGCTTAACTACCACGTCACCAAGGTTCACTCTCAAATAAACTACTTATACTTAAATCTTTCTTTCAAGGTCTGCTAAACAAGCAGCTAATCCTAATCCTTCTGAAGGTGTGGACGATGGGTCAAATAAAGCAGGCCCTTTGCCTCAGTGGGTCCTAAGTAGGCAGCTGATTTTGCTAGAGGTGGGCCTGTTATCTTAGCTAATGTTGAATTAACATGAGCAGAGGAAAAGGATCGAGCCAGCTGGGTTGCCTCTCTAGGTACACCTCCACAACACACACAGATACAGGGACACATAACTAATTAGACTCTACTTTTCTCTCTTTGGGAAGCTTTTGAACACAGACCCTTAGAATACTTGATGGGACCTGTTTAAGTCTTGGACAAACACAAATCTCTCACAGGATAATAAAACGGAAAAGTCACCTGCTATCAGAAAAGATTTAGCAGTGAAAACAATGGACCAGTTTTGCAGTCTCTGCAAATGTTTCCCTGTATATATATATATATATATATATATATATATACACACATATATACACACATCATATACACGTATGCATATATATGTGTGCATATGTATACATATATATATATAAGCACACACACACATACCTGAGAAAACTGAAGGAAATCTCTCCTAAATACATGCAACAAGATTCCAAAACACTTTGCAAAATGTTGACATTAGGGGAAACTGGGGGAAATGTATATGGGAACTGTAATACCTTTACACTTTTCCCGTAAAATTACTCCAAAATAAAACAGTAACCGCAAGAAAAAAAGTATTGCACATATGAAAGGAGAGCTCAAAGTCAGAAAATATTTTCAGGAGGAAAAGCAAATATGCTCATCAAAATGTCTAAATGAAGTGAAGTCCCAACAGTGAATGGGACACTGTCAACATCCAAAGTAGCTGAAGGAACACCAGCATGAGCACTCTCCCAAAGCTCAGAGACAAGGGATGAAAAGATGAATATGATGAGGCAGAGAGAATGGATGCTGAGGGTTCAATAAGCTGCTGCTCAGAATTCTAGAAGGAGTGAACAGGGCAGATGGCGGAAAAGCAATAATGAAAGAAATGACAGAAGGAAAATTCCCTTGACCATAAGCAATGAATCGGCTCCCAAGGATGGTAAGTAAGTGCCGGTGGGGAAAACTGCAGTGAGTGGTGCAGAGGACAGGACCAAAGCTCAGCCTTCCAGGCCATGCCTGTGCCATTGGTATCAGCGCTGGTGGATGGTGGCAGAGGAGAAATGCAAACAGTGTGGGCTTGTCTGCAGCTGGCAACACAAAAAACAACATGACGGAAAAGTCCAAGACTCCTGGCATGCTCCTCATTACCCCGGATTTTTGCATAAATCCTAGACATCTAGGGAGTGTACAAAGGAGTCCTGTTGAGCAAGTCTGCACAGCTCTGGGCAATGAACACAGCTCCAGTAGCCTTTGGGAGGTTTTCTTAAGGGTAAATGGCTTAGGAATGGGTCCCAATGCCACACTTTCTCACACTCTTCCTGATTCCCCAACTTCTAATGCTTCCCATCATTCTCCCTATGCAGGCTGAAAAGCTTAGATAACTTTAGGCCATCCTTTTATCAGCCCAAATCTATTTGATGTCCAGATGGTGGCTTTTTACATCCAGTGTCTCTCTCACATCCAGCCATTCCTCTCCATACTTACAGTTTCAACCCAAATCCAAGTCCTTCTTCCTGGATGATTTTAAAAAATATTCCAAATGGTCTTTATGCCTTTGAAACTCAGCAGTCTACTACATGCCAAATCTAGCAGCACTAGATAACAAAGATGATAGGTGTTATTTGTGCAGGAGGCACAAATAACCAAACTAGAGAGTACACCCTGATTAACAGTGACAGTGATTATTCAGCTCCACCTCATTATTTCTATGTTAGAACATTGGTCCAGAAAAGCTAGATCTTCCAGTTTTTAAAGAAAAAATAAAACTTCTTCATGTGAAATTTCCTTGTTTTTAAAATTAGTGATCAATTCAATTTTTAAATACTCTGAGGGGGTGGGGCCAAGATGGCAGAGTAATCAGATGCTTCCTGTAATCCCTCTAACAACAAAGACTCAAATGAACAAGTGAATTGATTATATATGACATTCTAGGATTCTTGAACATCAAAAGAGAGTTGAAAAATCAGACTGAGCAACAGGAAGGAGAACAGACCCAGAAGTACTTAGAAATGGCCAGTCCTGACCTACGGGGAATCAGCCACAGCCAGTGTGATGAATGGAGTGGTGGCATTTGGAGGACATCCTCCTCAGTGGGAGAGACTGAGCAACAGAAATTCTAGTGGTGTCTCCAGAACCAGTGAAAAGTGAAACTTGACCTTCAAAAGCTAAGTGGCTTGTGTCTAATCCTATGGCTCGCAGATCTAAAACTTTCTTTTGGGATAAACGTCTCTCCCTTTTCCTAGCACTTTCCCTTCCCTTTTGTGAGCTGAGCCTGGCTCTGGACTCTGATGCCATTAACTGAGCAGAAAGTAGGATTCCTTATGTGCACCCTGACATACTCTCCTAGACCAGGAGAGGGAACAATCTAACAAATGGAGGAAGGGGAGAAAAAAAGTCTGCTGACTAGCCTGAGCTAGAAATTCAGTGCAGAAACAGTTCCTTCACCTAGGATCAGGCATAAGGGCACATGCTTTCCTCATAGACACTCAGGAACAGCTATCAACCTCCTGCCTTTCTCAGCACATGGAGCCAGATAACTGTACCTATACCCATCACCCCAGGGCATCTAGGAGTATAGGGGAGTGCCTGTACCACAATCATGGTAACTGACTACCTGGACACCTGAGCTGAATCCATACAAGAAAAATAAACAGACTCTAGGGTTCACATGCCTCTTAACAACTCTAACCACCTGATGACAGGATGCTAGAGTTTCAAAGTCACCAGTAACTAAACTAGCACACACAACCAACTTATCTGGACATTTGAAAACAAAACAGGAAGCTAGATCACAGTAAGTAAACATAAAATAAATAAATATAACAACTTACTGATGGCTTGGAGATGGCAGTTAATATCAAATCATTTAAAGAAGCAGATCATGATTGTTTCAGAAAGCTCCCCAAATAAATACCCTGAGATTTTTATCTGTTTGGGCCTGTCATGTAGTCACAGCACCTCCTTGAAAGTTAAGAAATGTGTGGATGCTGTTGGACAAGCAGACTTCTAGTTTGTAAATTTTGTGTTGAAGAATATTGTTTAACCAGCATCCAACCCAGTGGTGTTAACATTACCATCTTCACTTTACAGATGTAGAATCTGAGGCTCACAGAGGGTAAGAGACCTACCTGAAAGCCCACAGCCAGTGCCGGGGCTGGGATTTAAATCCAGGTCTTTCTGATCCCACTATGCTGTTGTTAGTCGCGATCAAGTTGGTTCCAATTCATGCAGATCCCATATGTGTAGAACTGCCTTCCATAGGATTTTCAAAGCTGTGACCTTTCAGAAGCAGATCCCCAATCTGTCTTCCAAGGCCTCTCAAGTGGGTGCAAACCAAGAAACTTTCAGCTAGTAGTTGAGTACTTAGCCATTTGTGCCACCCAGGGACAATTATTATACCACTGATGACAGCAGGAATTCTGAGTTCTGGACCCATGACAGAAATCATGGTGGTGTAGTGGCTAAATGCTACATCCCCCAGGTGCTCCTTGGAAACTCTGTGGAGCAGTTCTACTCTGTTCTATAGGGTCACTATGAGTCAAAATCAGCTTGATAGCAGTGGATTTGGTTTCTGAGTTTGGACCTACAACTCTCATTACCAACCTGTAGATTCTTGGACAAGCCATCCTCAACAGATCCCTTTCCAAAATACTCACTCCTGCATTCTCCAAATTACCTCTGTTTTGTTTCTTAAATATTGCCATTATTATCCCAATCTCGTTATCTCCCCCTAATCTGTGAAATGGCCTCCAATTTGGTCTCTTTCCCTTGAGTGCCTCTGGATTATTTTAGCAGTATGCCATGTGGTCTTCATACTTTCAGCCTCTGAAACTCAACAGTTTGCTGTATACTAAGCCTTGGACCAGATCAGGTGTTGCAAGTTGTAACAGTCTCCCCAGTTCTGCCAAACAACATTCCCTGAAAATCTTATAAAACTTGAACAAAATAAAAGGCTGCCATCCAAGGTCTGATACTTGACTATCACAACCATTATGGCCCATCCCTCAATTTAGTTTCCCACCACTACCACCTAGATTTATACCATAGCCAACGTCTCCAAACTTCTCACTATTACCTTAACGCTCTGTGTCTTTGATGCTTCTTTGTCCATGTGTTTCCCTTCTCCTCTGGATTAGCTCCTGTTCAGTCTTGAGGATCTAGCTTGAATGACTCCCCTTGAACTTCCTTAAGATTTCAGAATGCTCATAGCTTACTTGTCAGCCTCCTACAAACGCTTTCAGCAAAGAAGCACATCTCATCTTGTGTCTTGATTACTTCTCTTTCTCTCTACCTCCTCAAATAGGTGATTCCCTCCTTATCTTGTTCCATGTGAATGTTCCCTTGCCTAACATAGGCCTGTTTTTCAACATGTATTCAATAAATGCTTAGGAATGACCAGATGGTTACACCTTCTGTAGATACATAGAAGGGAGGAACAAAATGGCATGGTGGTTAAATGCTCAGCTGCTAATCCAAAGGTCAGCAGTTCAAATCCACCAGCCACTCCTCAGAATCCCTATGGGGCAGTTCTACTGCATCTTATGGAGTCACTATAAATCAGAATCGACTCCATGGCAATGGAGTTTTTTTTTTTTTTTTTTGGTTTTGTGACTTACCACATTTAATGCTTTTAATAACCCTACAAGTCAATAATTACCTCTATTTTGCTGACAAAGAAATTGACACTCAGAGAGATTAACATACCCAAGATGTGGCAGCTAGTACATAACAAACCAGAATTTAAATCTAGTCTGTGTGTTTCCAAAATTCTCACTTTACTCATGATACCACAATATTTCCTTTCCACAGCAGTCCTTCGCATAGTCCACTGAGTCTCCTTCCATCTGATTAAATCTTGTTTCTTTCAGTGATTCCTTACGCGGCAGAGTCATGACCCATCTCCATCCTGAAAATGGTCATCAAGTTCACTGTGGTTCATAAGACTGATATGAGTCCAAGCTTGACCTCCTTAGTTTCGCTCAAGCCCCAGACAACATGGTTTACCCAGCCTGTTGTTTAAAAACACAAACTGCAGATGATAATAAATTTGAGGAATGAATGTGGTTCATTCATAAATCTCATCTCCGTCACCAAAAAGAAACAAAAAAAATGCGTATACTCATGCCTATCTTGTTAAATGATGCGTAAGAGAATTTGCCTATTCTGCACATTTCATATAAATGGAATCATATAATGGGTGTCCTTTGGTGTCTTGTCATGGGATTGGCAGGGGTAGGAGGACAATGGAAGGTGACTGCTGATGGGTATAGGATTTCTTTTTGGGGTGGTGAAAATGTTCTGGAATTAGATAGTGGTGGTGGTTGCAGAATGCTTTGACTATAACAAAAAAAAAAAAAAAAACCCTAGAGTGGTGAATTATAGAGTATGTGAATTACATCTCAATTTCAAAACACTTTATACAACGCATAAGAAGCAATGTGAAATGTTCTACAAGACACCTGTCCTGAACTCTTCAAAATATGAATGTCATGAAAAAAATTTTTAACGTAGTAGAAAATCGTAAATCAAAACAGAATACAGAGACCCAACATCCAAAAAAAAAAAAAAAGACAAGGAATGTGGGATAGGCGCTGATGACTAGTTCTCTCAAAACTCATTCTCAACTTTTTCTTCTTACCTTCTACTACTGTAAAGGGAAGGAAAAATTCAATTTCTCAGCCTCCTTGCAGCTAGAGGTAGACAAGTGACACAGTTCTGGCCAGTGAAATCTAATGGAAATCAGTTGAGAATTTCTGGGAAAGCTTTTGCTTTCATATTTGTCCTTCTTTCTGCCTGGAAATATAGCAGCCATCAAGCAATCATAGGCAACAAGTTCCACAATAAAAACCAACACATTAAGAATAGATGAATATGAATCTAGACCTGAGCCTTCAATGGCATCTTTCATCTGCCATACCAGCCTTGGGCTCCCTAACTCTAAACTTCTTGTTATGTGAGATTGAAAAAAAATAAATTCCTTTACACTGGTTAGTTTTTCTGCTATTTGCTGCCAAGAGCATTCCCAAGTGTTACAAGGAGATTTCCAGAAAGACAGGAAATTGCTTAACCTTCCTGTGTCTCGGTTCTGTCATTTGTGAATTAAGAATAATAATGAAGATTTGATGAGGAATGTCATGAAGCTGATGTGAGGACTGAAGCAATCAATACCACGGAGGCACTAAAACTAGAACGTACTGTTGTTACTGGTGTTATTATTACTTACTATTAACAGTCAAGCCAACCAAGTGCTGTTGAGTCAGATCCAACTCATGGCGACAACACAATATTATGATTATTATAGCATGAGAGAATGCTCATAAAATTCCACAGTCTGAAGGCCATCAGACTGATCAAAAAGAAACCCAAAGTCAAGAAAAAATCTACAGTTATGGGCATAGACAACATCTATGAACCCATATCACAGATTTTAGATCATGAGACACGCAACAAACCAAAGGAAGATATGGGAAGGTAGGATGGCTTGGTGACTGAGGGCCTGAGCTCTGGAGTCAGCTTTGTTGAGCATGATTCCTGGATCTGCCCCTTACTAGACTGAAATATTACATAAGGGCCTTAACTTTCATTAGCTTGTATTTCCTTAGCTATAAAATGTTGATGTTGATAATAATAGTTCCTAATTCAAAGAGCTGTTGTGGGGATGAAGGGAGGTAATCCATGTAAATGGCTTACAGTAGTGCACAGTCCATAGTGAATAGACACATTCATTCACTGCTGATGTTGTTATTGTTATTTCCAGTATTTTGGGAAAGTTATTTGGTAAATACTTATTGGAAGAACAACAGATGGATGAATTGGATGGATGGATGGACAGACAGATGGACGGATGGATGGATGAATGGATGGACAGACTCTTAGAGGTCAGGGTAAGGAACATTCAGGATACCGCACTAGACCTTGTTTTAGTCAGCTACTGCTGCTGTAATAGAAATACCACAGAGTGGATGGCTTTAAGAAAGGAAGGTTTATTTTTACACAGTCCAGTAGGCTACAAATCCAAATTCAAGGATGTCCGCTCCAGGGGAAGGCTTTACTCCTTGTCGGCTCTGGAGGCAAGTCCGGTATTGCATCAGTCTTTGTGTAGGGAGCATCTTGGCACAGGATCCTCAGGTCTGCAGGATGCACTCTTCTCCCAGTGCTGCTTGCTTGATGGTATGGGGTTCCCAACCCTTTGCTTGCTTTCCTTTCCTTTTATCTCTTGTAAAATGAAAGGATTAAGGGTGGGGGAAGCCATACTCCAGGGAAACTCCCTTTACAGTGGAGCAGAGAGGTGATCTTATAAAAGGATTTACAGACCCACCCTAATCCCTTAATATACAGCATAGGAAAATCACAAAAGGGAAGACAGTCAGAATACAGGGAATCATGGCCCAGCCACATGGCTACACCTATTTTGTGGGGGACACAATTCAATCCGCGACAGACCTTAAAGAGTTAAAACTTCAGTGCACATACACACATAAGTTATAGAACCGGCCTGGACTACCTCCTCTGTCTCCCCAGAGTAATGAAAACATCCTTAAAAATCCTTAAACCACAGATTCAGTGTACACCTAAAGAAAAACCAAACCAAAACCACTGACTCAGAGCCAGCCTCTAAGAGCAGAATAGAACTGTCCCCTAGGGTTTCGAAGGCTGTAAATTCTCATGGAAGCCTACTGCCACATCTTTCTCCCTCCAAGCAGAGTTTAAATCACTGACCTTTCAGTTTGCTGATGAGCACTTTAACCACTGCACTATCAGAGCTTCTTTCTGTGTACACAGCCCCTGAAAAATCCCTTCTTAACAAAACTTTAAAAGAAAAATACATCTTGCCACTGACATGGGAATTATAGGTTGTCAGTGGCCTAGCATTAGTGCATGTCTCCAGATTTTACTTATTTTTAATAATAAAGTTGCTGGTCTCTTCAATCCTGTGGGCCATGCCATCTTCCAGCCCCTCTGTTGCTTTCTGACAGAGAAGGGGACCACCTGTACCTCCCCATCCCCAAGCAAGCAGGCCAGCTTCAACAAGACATCACCCTAAATCATTATTAGCTGCTCCTTCAGATGGTGAGTATGCATGCAGGGTGAGGGGCAGCAAAGCCCACACCAACCCCAGGCACAAAGACAAACCTCAGCTTGACTCACTGAAAAGTAATTACAGGGACTGTCAGAAGCTGGTGCAGCTTGACTTTCAAGTCAAGGAAGCTGCAGGAACCAAAAAACTCTACATATTCAAAAATAATCACTGAAACCCCACAGTGAATTTGTGGATCTATCACTCATCACTCTCCCACTCCCAGATAAAGACATCTACAAAGTACTCTGTTGCTTTCAAATGGAACAACAACAAAAATGAGTTATGGCCTTTTCAGTGATCACCGTAAGGGCAGGGGCAGAGGACTGGTGTTTATTAAGCACCTACTACGCACTGTGCTAGATATTTTATGGATGTTTCTTCATTTCAATCCCTTAACACCTTGTGAGGTTGACATTACAGTTCCCTTTTTACAAATGAGAAGACTAGGTTTAAGCCAAGTTAAATGATTTGTGCAGGGTGTAAAAGTGATAGCAGAATCCATATTCACATTTGTGCAACCCCAAAGCTGGTGGGAGCCCCTAGAAGCCCTTGCTGTCACCTCAATGCTTGGTGTACCTGTGGCTGATTTTGAGCCCTGCCTGCCACATGCCTGGTTAGCTGCCCACAATGATGCCCTGTCATATGAACAGCTTGACCCAGCCAAAGATAGTGAGCTAGCCTGGGTCCACTGCCCCTACACCTACCTCAGAGTGCCAGGGCAATGAAGGTACTCTCAAGATCACCCCCTTTGCAAATAGGATCTGCTCAACTGGCCCCTCACAGTTTATTATGGGGTTTCACTCCAGTTTCCTGATAGTGTGGCTGTGGCCAGGAATCTTGATCTAATTCCTTATAGCCCCAACCCTAGGGCTGCCCCAACCCTCTCTGGTTTATGGTCCACACCCACATCACCTTCATGCTGTTCTCCCTAAAACAGTTATTAAGTGCTTTTTCTGAGCCAGGCTCAATGCCAAGTTCCAAGGGTCTGCCATAAACAAGATAATCACAGCTGCTGCCATCAGGGAGCTGTTGTTCTGGTAAAGGAGACAATCACTCAGAAACACAACAGACAATCAGAGATAAAACTTCTGCAGAATCCTTCACTCAACAAATCCAGTGCTTCTGTGGGAAGATCCTTTGTGAAAGAGCCTCTGGCACCAAGTTGAACATCATTCCACAGATTATCTCAAGTGACCATCTGTAAGGCCTGTGAGTTAAGTACTAAGGAACCAGTTGCCACTGAGTTGATTCAGACTCATGGTAACTCCCTATGTGTCAGAGTAGAACTATGTTCCACATGGTTACCAATGGCTTATTGTGTAGAAGTAGATTGCCAGGTCTTTCTCTTGAGGTCCACCTGGGTAGACTTGATCCACCACCCTTTCAGTTAGCAACAAGTATACTAAACAATGGCATCACCCAGGAATGCTTAAGTATTAACATCACTCTCATTTTGCAGATGGGGAAACTGAGTCTCAGCAAGCCTCAAGCAGGCTCAAGAGCACACAGTCGGCAAACAGCAGAAACTGATACAGCAAAACCAGTGCTCAGAGGTCAATTTATCTCTATAAATGCACATGTGTGGAATGAAGAAATGGCCCAAACCGAAGAATTAACCCTACAACTTGAAGAAGTAAAAGAGAAAAACAAAAGAACCCCTTGGACACCAGAAGAAAATTGATAATAAAGATGAGAGCAGAACTAAACGATTTAGGGAACAGAAAAACTATTGAAAGAATTAATAAAACCAAAAGCTATTTTTTTTCCCAAAGGTCAACAAAATTCATGAAACCATTGGCTAAACACACAAAAGAAAAACAGGAGAGGAAACAAATTACCCGAATAAGAAATGAGACTGGAGATGTCACAACAGACCCAACCGAAGTCAAAAGTATCATAACAGAATACTATGAAAAACTATGACAAGTATGAAAACCTAGAGGAAATGGACAAACTTGTAGATCCACATCACCTACCAAAACTATTGTAAAGAGAAATAGAATAACTTAATAAACCTATCACAAAAAAGAGATTAAATTAAAGAAATAATCAAAAAAAACAACCAACCAAAATAAGCCCTGGCTCAGATTGCTTCGCTGGAGACTTCTACCAAACTTTTAGAGATGCATTAATTCTTATACTATTCAAATTTTCACAACATAAAAAAGGACAAAATGCTTCCAAATTCATTCTATGAAGCCAGCATAACCCTTATACCAAAGCCAGGTAGAGACCCCGCAAAATAAAGAAAATTACAGAAAATATCTCTTAGGAACCTAAACACAAAAATCTTCAACAAAATCCTAGACAATAGAATCCAACAATATATCAAACAAATAACTCATCATGACCAAGTAGGATTCATACTAATGTTGCAGGGTAGGTTCAACATAAGAAAAACAGTTAATGTGACCAACCACATAAATAACAGAAAATATAAGAATCACTTAATTTTATCAATTGATACAGAAAAGTCATTTGACAAAGTCCAATACCCTTCAGGTTAAAAACTCTCAGCAAAATAGGAACAGAAAGGAAATGCCTCAATGCACTAAGAGGCATTCTACGCAAAACCAACCCCCAATATCATCCTGAATGGAGAGAGACTGAAACAATTTCCCCTGAGAACGGGAACTAGATAAGGATGCCCACTGTCACCACTTCTATTCAACATTGTGCTAAAGGTTCTGGCCAGAGCAGTCAGACCAGACAAAGAAATAAGGGGCACCTGCACCAGCAAAGAAGTAAAAGTATCCCTACTTGTGGATGATATAATCTTATACACAGAGAACCCTAAAGAATCCATAAATAAACTACTAGAACTAATAGAAGAATTCAGCAAAGTATCAGGATATAAGATAAACATAAATAAGTAGGATTCCTTTACACCTATAAAGAGATCATCAAAGAGGAAATCATGAAATCAGTACCATTTACAACAGCCCCCAAGAAGATAAAATCTAACCAGAAATGTAAGAAACCTATTGAAAGAAAATTATAACACCCCACTGCAAGAAACCAACTTACATTACTGGAAAAACTTCTCATGCACATGGATAGGAAGGCTTAACACTGCGAAAATGTTTTACCCAAAGAGATCTACATATACAATGCAATCCCAGTACAAATTCCAGTGTCATTTTTTAATGAGATGGAGAAAAAAATCACCAACTTTGGGAAGGGAAGAAACTCTGGATAAGTAAGACACAACTTAAGAAGAGTTGCACAGTGGAAGGCCTCACACTACTCAACCTTAGAACTTATTGTGGTGCCACAATAGTCAAAACAGTCTGGTACTGGTACAAAAACATATACCCACCAATGACACAGAATAGAGAATCCAGAAATATCACCATCCTCCTATGAACAACTGATATTTGACAAAGGCCCAAAGGTCATAAACTGGGGTAAAAATAGTTTCTTTAACAAATGGTGTTGGCAGAATTGGATATCTGTCTGCAAAAAAAAAAAAAAAAACTGAAACAAGACTCATATCTTACACAAAAACTAAATCAAAATGGATCAAACACCTAAATATCAAGCCTAAAACAATAAAGATTATGGAAGAAAAGATAGGGATAACCATGGAAGTTCTAATACACAGCTTAGACTACAAAATATTACACAAATAATACACAAACAGAAGAGAAAATAGAGGAACTATTAAGAATCAATATTTATGTTCATCCAGACATTTTATCAAGAAAGTTAAAGGACTGCCTACAGAATGGGAAAAAATATTTGGCAACTACTTATCAGATAGACATCTGATTTCCATGATCTTCAAGGTAATGCAAAACAAAGAAAGAAAAAACCCAATTAAACAATGGGCAAAGGACATGGACAGACACTTCACCAAAGAAGACATTCAAGAAGCCAAAAGACACATGAGGAAATGCTCACAGATCGTTAGCTGTTAGAGAAATCCAAATCAAAACTACAACAAGATTTCATCTCATCCCAATGAGGTTGGCAGTAATTCAAAAAATACAAAACAACAAATGCTGGAGAGGCTGTGGAGAGATTGGAACACTCCTGCACTGCTGGTGGGAATTTTCCACAAGATGGTATGGCCTCTTTGGAAAGTAATTTAGCTCTCTCTTAAAAAGCTAGAAATAGAAATACCATATGATCTAGCAATCCCACTGCTTGGGATATATTCAACAGAAATGAGGGCTTTTACACAAATGGACACATGCACATTAATGTTTACTGCAGCACAGTTCGCAATAGCAAAAAGTGGAATCAACCTAGGTGCCCATCAACAGATGAATGGCTAAACAAACTATGGGTATATATATACAATGGAACACTACGTAATGATAAAGAACAATGATGACTTTAGACATTATGCTAAGTAAAATCAGGCAGCTGCAAGAGGACAAGTGTTGTATGAGACCGCTATTATAACGACTTAAAAAATAACTTACACACTTAAGAAAAGACTTTTTGATGGCTACAAGAGTGGAGGGATGGAGAGGGGTGATCATAGATTAGATAGTTGATAGGAATGTGGTTAGATGAAAGACGTGACAGCACTCAGTAGAAGGCAGGTCAGCATAAATGGACTACACAAAGAGCTAAAAGGTTTTATAAATTCAACGCAATGTTTCAAAGGACAGAGTAGTAGGGACAAAGGTCTGGAGACTTTGTTTCCAGGGGACACCAAAGTCAATTGGCAAAACTAGCCTTTTGCTAAGGGAGTCTTCCATACTCCATACTGGTGGTGAGTGGCATCTGGGGTCTTAAAAGCCAGCAGCTGCCTTCTGAGGAGCATCAACTGGTCCCAATTCACCTGGAACAGATGATGACTGAGAACATCAAAGACATGAGGAAATACGAGCCCAGGAGACAGAAGGACCCATATGATTGGGAGACTACAGCAGCACGAGACCAAAGGAACCAGATGGTTTCCAGTCACCACCAAAGACAGCCTTGATAGGGAATACAACATAGAGACCCTGATGGTTTAACACAAGAAAAAGAGGTGTGCAGATCAAGAAGTGTATTAAAAGATCAGAAATGATGGTCTCACAACCTGGAGGGTCCCCTGGGAACATGGCCCCTAGACTTGCTGCTGGCCCAGACCGGAAACCACTACTGAGGTCAACACTTCAGACTAAGAATGGACAGGACTTAGGGACACAGAGTGAGCTTGTGGTCTGTGTACTCTATGGTTTTATACATTTATAGAAGGCTATCCTACCGGTGTCTTTCTCGAGGGAAGGAGGGAGTGGAGAGGATGAGACAGGTGTTCACTGGGAGGACACCAGTAGTAGAGAGTGCAAAGGAGGAGTGTTCTGCCACAGGGTGTGGAGAGCAGATAAAGTGGTAGAGAGGCAGGTGTACAAAATTGACTTGAATTGCCTATTCACTTAATTGTAATGAAAATAAATAAATAAAGGTTTATTTTAATGGGGGGGGAGGATCAGGAGAACCAGGGTATAAACTTGGACTGACTGATTTCAGAACCCGTCCGCAACCGCTACACCATAAGGTGTCCCAGAATGAAAGACATTGGCAGCCAGTAACCTCACTTACTTTGAACACAAGTTTACAAAATAACTCAAATAGAAGCCAGCAGCACACTCACAGTGGCCAGGCATCATCTTTTGAAACAGCTTGTTTTTACACTTGACAGGTGTCTGGATGGTCCTGGCACAAATCAGGACTCATTTCTTTGCCAGGAGAGAGAGCTAGCTGTCCTCTAGGATAGAGGACAAGCCCTCCTGCAGACTTGGCAGGCCTGAACCGTCTGGCCGGTTGGTGTCCCAAGCGTGGCCACAGCTGACATCGCCTCTCCTTACAAGCCTAGGTAAGGGACTTGCAGATGGTGACAGCAGAGTTGTGCACTTGATTTCAGATCACTCTTTTCCTGGATTCTGGGAACCCTTCAATTACCAGTGCACATGCAGCCCATTCGGACGATGGATATTTGCCTTGGTGTTGACGGTAGAGCTGTGAATCTTGATCCAAGCACAGATGGAAGACAAGGGCGTGGGGTTAATTGATCAAGCGACACCAGCTTCTGCGAAAAGGTTGGCATAAAATGGCTCATTTCACAGATGCCCAGGCTCCTTCCTTGCCAACCTTCTGTAATTGAACCAGGTCACTAATGCTTTTGAGCAAACATGGGTGAACTTACACGTTCCGGTTCATCTTGTCACTTTCAAAATGGTCACCTTGGAATAGCCCCCCACACCTTCCGCCACTCTGCAACTATCTGTGGAATACCAGCTAGACACACAGCCTGATGCTGAGGCCCTGGGGATGGAAGGGGTATGGGCTGCACAACTTAGTTCACTTCAACTAACACTTACTGAACACCTGTGGGATGCAAGGTCCCTTGGCAGACAATTAGGATGTGAAGATGAGGCCTGCTCTCAGGAACGCAACAGGTTAGACAAAAAGGTGTCATGCACAGTGGCAGGATGTGGTGAGGGCAGGAGACTGGAGGAAGATAGAACTGAGGTCAAGGAAGACAATACACGATGATCAAAAAAAAAAAGCTACCATGAAGTCAACTCCAACTCAAGTTGACCCCATATTGTCACAGTAGAATTGAGCTCCATAGTGTTTTCAATGACTCACTTCTCACACGTAGATCACCCGGCTCTCTTCCCAGGCACCTCAGAGTGGACTCAAATTTCCCAGCTTTCAGTTAGCAGTCAAGCACTCAGCCATTTATAACACCCCCACTCCCTCCGCAACTCCGCGCCGGGATCCTCGCGACATAAGACAGATGGTGCTAAATACTGGAAGAAATGGTAGTGGGTGTTGATTTTATGCCTTAAGCTCAGGAAGACAAGAAATGTCACAATAATTTTCTCTAAATCAATCCCAGGTCTCAGCTTACTGAGCTGGCAGGAAATCATACTCAGAGCTCCCTTCTTGACTTTCAGGATCCAAGGGAGATCCTGAGGTCTTATATAAAGCCACCCTTGGGGATGCCAGTGGCTGTAGGTCCCCACTAGTTGCCTTTCTCAAGGCTGTTGTACAAGTCCCCAGGGTTTCTTGTTGCGAAATGGCAGCGCTCCCTCCACACCAAGTCAAGGTCAGAAGCTGCCCAGACTAGGAACCCCCATTCTGGGGCCCAGCATCCTTAGAATCTGTCCTGGCGATCCCTCCTGGTGTCCTGCTATCTCCAGGGTTCCCCTGTCCTCACAGAACTCTAAATGACACATCCTTTCTTCATGAAAGTAGATACTAATTTGCTAAAATTATTTGTTTTCAAGGAAAAGAACAAAATTGAGAACAGCTATTAAAGGGAGCCCCCTCTTTTTATTCTACGTCCTTCTTTATTGTTTAGATATTTCACAAAGAATGTGGATTTTTTTTCCTTGGATTAAAGTGAGCTCCTTCTGTTTACCTTCTCCCTTAGTCCCCAAAGATGTCTCTACCTCCCTGCCTTGCATTATTCCTTCTCCCCCAAAGAACTTAGGTTTTGAGAAAAACAAAACCAGGAAAGAGAGCCTATTTGAGGCATCTTTGGCTTTTAAGCCTACAATGCAAGCCTCCATTGCAAGGGAAGACAAAAGCTCCTCTACCTTACAATGGGTAATTCAAGAATATAACACAAACTAATACATTTAAGTTATCCTGTCTGTCAAAGGAAGACTCAGAAACAGAAGCATTTAGAAAAATTAAAAACTAAACCCAGTGCCATTGAGTCAATTCTGACTCATAATGTTCCTATGGGACAGGGTAAAACCTCCCCATATGGTTTCCAAGCGGTACCTGATGGATTCAAGAAAAGAGTAGAAAATTCTACTTGCAAAGAGTGCAAGCAAGTGAGGTTTCAGGAAGACTGGCTCACCAAAAAACAAAACACAGCAAGTCTTTAAAGGAAAACAATTGCAAAACCATCAGCCTCATCTGGTTTACTTTAACCAGTTCATGGTAAGGAGATAGCCACAAAGGTCATGACTGACTTTGCTAGAGTCCAGGTTTAAGAGAAATACTCAGGGGTTACTTTTTTGGAGACCTCGATATTTCCAGTCTGTCTCTAGGTTTATGAGTATGGAGTTGTGTCAGTTCAGTGTCGTTTTTCCCCTGGTGTCATATGTGAAGTGCTTAATCACGTTGGAAGCAGGGCGCAGTGACAGTTTAGGCTTCTACAAGGCATGTGATGTACAGAAAACATGTAAGGAAATCTGAATAACTTGATCAAAAGGTGTCATAACAGCAACAATGAGGGGCTTTAAAATGTGGGCAGAGTTTGGATACCTGGATGACAGAGGAACATAGACACAAGAACTTGCTCACTGAGCCAGTGGCTCTCATGGTAGCAAAGAGGATGTGAGGGGAGACTGAAGGCCAGGCTAAGAACTGTGGATGGGCTCTGCTGATGCCTCAGCTGTCAAGAAGAGGTCCTCTGTGCCAGTAGCCTAGAGCCCTCAAGCATCAGCCAGACACCAAGGTCATTTAATCCAATCTCTTCCAACACAGATGGGACAATTGAGACTGAAGAGTTTGAGTGTGTCCCCAAAGTATCTTTAATGATAGCATCTTAGGCCTTCAGGTGACAGCGGGGGGAAAGGTTAGATTCTTTTTTATTAATATAAATAATGAAAGACATTCAGAGGCAGTAAACAATTAATCTCTTTTATAAGAATCAGCACAAAGCTGTTCTTATGAGGTTGGGTTAAAGATGTCCCGGATGTTCAGTTTTTCCAAGCTGCTGTAATGCACTGTCATCTCTAGCACCAGCTACTCCCTCTCCCCTCAGTACCCTCCTTCCTCAGTTTGGGTTCCCTAATTCACCACAGTATCTCACAGAACTCATAAACAATTGAAAGGAAATGTCTCACATGGTTACAGAAGCTGGCAACTACCAAATCTCTAGATCAAGTCTAGCCTGCTCCCTGGGCCTTAGTCTCTGCCCAAAGGCACTCAGCTTTCTTGCTCTGTAGGCTATGAAACCCACTATAGCATCTTCTGGCAGGCTTTCCTGCCTGTATCTCTTTCTTTGGTGGTGGTGGGCTCTTTCTTCTGCTATGAAATTGGCTCTCTTCTCAGGCAAAGCTAACCAATTCCCTTGATGGGCCACAATTATTTAGACAGCCTTACCTAGTCACCTGGGTGGGAGTTACAAGACAAAGGTAAGAAAGTCTACTTTAAGCAATTCATCATACTGCAAGCAGGTATGCTTAAGGCAAGGGCCAGCAGTGGCAATCCACTTCCTGTTGGTGTTTTTGTAAAAACAGTGTTTTAGTTACCTGGTACTGCTCCAACAGAAAATACCTTAAGTGGAAAGTTTCACAAAGAGGATCTTTACTGTCACAGTCCAGTAAGCCACAAATCCATTTGTGAGTTACAGGTCCATTTAATAAGAGAAATTATCACAAACCAGTAGGTTGAGTCCAAATCCAGTGAGAGCATCTCGGCACAGCAACCTCAGGTTCCAAGGGCATTCTCCACTCTCAGTTCTGCTTTCTTGGTAGTGTGAGATTCCCACCTTACTCTGCTCACTTCTCTCCCTCACGTTCCCCAGCTGGTAACTGGAGTCCAAACTCACTAGCACAACCGCTGCCCATTCTCCTCCCTCAACACCACAGAGGCAGGAGTCACAAAACATGGGATGAATTGCACCATACTGGGACTCATAGCCAAGTCCACCTGACACATATGCTTTTGGGGGGACACAATACAATCCATGACAAATAGCATAAAAGGATAAAGACAAGAATAACAGAAATTTTCTTATGCTGTCAACTTCCACTATAGGCCATTCCCAGGAGAAAGTCCAAATATTTTGAACAGACTCAGAACACAGACAAGCCTTCCAAAGGGGTCAATATTCATTTTAGTAGTTATAGTCTGAGGCTTTTTGTTTCTTCTCATGCATTGCCCACTCTAATTAAAAATAATAAGCCGTGCTTACTGTGAAACATTGAAACAATAGAGAAGGAATAGAGTAAAAACTAGGTGATCTCTTTAATAGCTGTCTCCAATCTCACTCTTCTCCCAAAAGACAAATAATCCTAGCAATTTAGTATCTACCTTTCCAGATGTTTGCACTTAGTCTCCAATTTGCATGCATATAAACTCATTCACTGTAGGGTTTTTCTACCTAAAGGGTATATTATACAATAGATTCTTCAGCTTTATCTCTCTCCTCCCCATGCCTCATTTAACTTCATAAACCTCTTTTCATGTCATTTAGCTTAACCTCATTATTTTAAGTAACTATATCTTCCATTGTGTAGCTGTCCCACAGTTGATGCAACCATTCGGTATTAATGCACATTTAGGTTATCCCTGAGTTTCTTACCAGGATGAATAATGTCACAAGGAGTACATATATTCTTCATCAAAAGTACATATATTCTATAGATTAGATTCCTGGAATTGAAATGCCAATTCAATGCACCTATGTATTTTACCCTCTTGGCATCAATGCACTATGAGAAAGGTTCATTTTGTATCCCCACGCTAAATAAGAAAGTGATTTTTAAAAAAATGTTTGTTTATTTGACATGTGGGAACCAGTATCCGATTTTAATTGGTGCTGCTTTAATTGTGACAAGAGTCCCTGGATGGTACACACACTTAACATGCTCAGCTGCTAACCAAAAGATTGGAGGTATGAGTCCACCCAGAGGTGTCTCAGAGGAATGGCCTGGTGATCCACTTCCAAAAACTCAGCCATAACCATATGGATCACAGTTTGATGTACATAGTGTTGCCATGAGTTAGGGTCAACTCAACCATAACTGGTTAATTGTAAGAATGAGCATCTTTTTATTTGAATCTGTAGTTATGTCAGTTCAGATCCTTGTGAAACAGGTGCCAAGATGAGTTAGAAAAGCAAGAGCTGTGTTGGGGGACAGCGAAGGACAAAGTGATGGGCACAGGGGTAGAAAGCATCAGGCTTCCATGTAGGTCTAACATCTAATACCTGTGAAAAGAGAAAAGGAAGGGATGATTAGGTATGAAGATGCTTGGACCACAGTGTAGCATCACTGACTCAGTGACACCTAGTAATAATAATAAAATGCTTTTATTATTTATCAGATCCTCAGAAAGCCTTGACCCGGCCAGCAGGGAGTTCCTACTGTCTTGGTCACTGTCTGATAACAGACTAGGGGAAGCATAACCTGGAACAAACACCACAGTGGATCTAAAGGCGCTCCATCTGGAGGCTGTCTATCAGGTCTGCAGGAGGGTCTCTTGAAGGGAGATCCAAGCAGTTCACCTCCACGGCTGTCACGTTAGTCCACTGGTTCCTCTTCCAGAACTTCCATGACCATATTCTCCGCCTACATTTTTTAAAATCATATCTTTGTCTTTTTCTTATAGATCTGCAGAATATGTTCATATATTTCGTATAATAGCCCTTTCCTTTATAAATATTGCATGTATTTTCTCCCAGGCTGTGCTTTCTTTGACAATAAGCAAAGATGTCACTTTGAGGGCTAAGCTACACCTGACCCGAGCCATGGTATTTTCAGTCACTTTACATGCATGTGAAAACTGGACAATGAACAAGGAAAACTGCAGGAGAATTGATGCACTTAAATTATCGTTAGGGAGGAATATTAGCTATACATGGACTGCCAGAAAAATGAACAAATCTGTCTTGAAAAAAGTAGAGGCAAAATACTTCTTAGAAGCAACGATAGCAAGACTTTGTCTCACATACTCTGGATATGTTACCAGGAGGGGACAGCCCCTGGAGAAGGACATCATGCTCGGTGTCATGGATTGAATTGTGTCCCACCAAAAATATGTGTAGCCATGTGGCTGGGCCATGATTCCCAGTATCTTGTGACCATCCTCCGTTTTGTGGTTTCCCTAAACTGTATGTTAAAGTATTAGGGTGGGGCTGTAAATCCCTTCATAGGATCACCTCCCTGCTCCACTGTAAAGGGAGTTTCCCTGGAGTATGGCTTGCCCCACCCTTAATCCTTTCATCCTGTGAGAGATAAAAGGACAGAGAAGCAGGCAGAGAACTGGGAACCTCCTACCATCAAGAAAGCAGCACCAGGAGATGAGCGCGTCCTTCAAACCCAAGGTTCCTGCGCCAAGATGCTCACTGGACAAAGACTGATGCAATACCGGACTTTCCTGCAGAGCCGACAAGGGGAAAGCCTTCCCCCAGAGTGGACACCCTGAATATGGACTTGCAGCCTACTGGGCTATGTAAGAATAAACCTGCCTTTGTTAAAGCCATCCCTCTGTGGTATTTCTGCTAGAGCAGGCCTAGCTGACTGAAACACTTGGTAAAGTAGATGGTCAGCAAAAAAGAGGAAGACCCTCAACAAGATGGATTGACACAGTGGTTGCCATGATTTGCTCAAGAATAACAGTGGTTATGTGGATGGCTCAAGGCTGAGCAGTGTTTCTTTCTGTGGTTCATAGGATTGCTATACTGACTCAGTGACACCTAATAATAATAAAAAAAATGCATTAAGTTTGGCTCTCTTTCACTGTGTGTGTGTGTATATATATATATATACATACGCACACACATGTATAAATTTTCTAGAGTAAAATCTGTTCTTTTCCTTTTAAGGCTGCTACATCTTACTTGGAAACCTTGCTTAAGAATGCTGTCTTCTTTAAATAGAAAGAAAAGAAAGGGAGATCTCATTAGTTTGCCTCATACCTTCCCTAGCTGTCCAATATGTTATTGACACATATTTAAAATAAAGGATTATATTATACACCAACCAGGGTTTGATTCAGCGTACTTCTCATCCTTTCCAGCTCTTTGCCATCTAATTACCACATAATATATTTCCTTTTGAAACTAGTACCTTGGGTCTAAGCCATCAATGTTTTTGTACAGCAGAAATTTTGTCTTTTGGTGTTTGAGAAGAGTTGATGTTGGTTCACTTGTGGACTGAGCCTGGAGATGTGCAAGACCTTGGCCCCAGCAAGTTGTGGAAGAGAAGAAGAGGAGCCAGTGAGGAGTTCACAATTAGTGCACCCTTCCCCCACCTCCAGGGAGAGGGAGGGCCAGTGCCAAAAACGGTGAGATACCCCAGGAGTCTCTGTTGCAATCTCCTGTTGATTGTCTCCATAGCAGCTCTCCTATGCTTTAACTGTGACACATACTACTTGAAAGCAGGAGTTTCTTGGCACCTTAGGGCTCACTATTCTGCAAGTCACTGTAAGCTCTCTACCCACCTCTGGTCTATTTGGAGAAGGGCCCTGCAGGGAGTAGCTGGGGCTTGGGGAATAGAATTCATCATGCAAGAAACAGGCCAGCCACAGGCAAGCCTAGTAGGATCTTCTAGTGCCCCACACTTACCTTATTCTACCTTATCTTCTGATGCCACTCACTGTCAGCTCCTTCCAGGAGCCTCGCAGGGACAGCCCTGCAAGTCCTGGGGTGCCCTCTGCAAAATGCACTCTCCCATGCCTTCTCCTGAGCCCCTCCAAGACCACAGCAATTAGCCCCAGACGGTTATCAGTGATCCAAGGCTGTCTTGAGCTCACATTTTTATGTCAGGATGAATTTGGATTCTGAAGTTGATTACCTTGTTGTACAGGTTTTATGAGGGAGAGATTAAATTGTCCTCTGATGTGTGCTTCATTAGGCCCCAAATCCTTGAAGAGTCGTTAAAGCACCTTTTCACTGAAATGCTCTCCATCTCAGCTTGATGGATATCTGCTGGGATAATCTCTCCATTATTTGGGAGCTAAACTGACTGGGAAGCTCCTGCCAAATGTAACACTGCAGCAGCCCTTTGAGCATGGCCTTTCTGCAGCTTGTGATCAACCAAATCCATGAGTTCATCAAGACTAGAGCCAGACCCTATCCTGCCTTTACCAGGAAAAGACATTTCCCTGCCCTATGTTGAAGGAAGTAAGTTTACCATAAGTCAGCTACACCCTCACCATGAACCCACAACTGCGGGTCTAGGTTGTGGGTGGGGTAAGGATTCAGCCTATGGTCGGGCTCAGCCTGGAGTTAGGATCAGGGCACAGTCCGAGACTAAGATCAAGGCTCAGTACAGAACTAGGATCAGTGCTTAGTCTGTTGCCAGAACCAAAGCCCACTGGGGAAACAGAGTCAAAGCTAGAGCTGTGTTTGGGTCCAGGGTCAACTTCCAGTCTGTAGCCACGATCAGGATTTATAGCTAGGATCAATCTACAATCAGGTTTACAGCCTAGTCTGTGGCTAATGGTTCATTGACTGACTTGGTCTGGGCATCAACCCTACTTTAGCTCAGGTTACCGGGCTTTGATACTTTATCTGAGCACCTCCTGTCACCAATATCAGCTAACCCTTTTTCCAGCCAGACTATGCCAACAGGCACTGAGAGACTCAAGCTATTTCAGGAGAGAGGAAGCAGACAAGTGTCTACAGGTGAGAGGCTGTGATAGAGACAGGGTGGGAAAACTCTAAGGGAGAATTGCAAGGGGTCCAGAAGAGTAGGGGAGAAGGCAAGTATCATTAGGGACTCAGCTTCAGAAATCCAATGCAAGGGATCCAGCAATATTTCCAGCCCCTTCCTGGCAAAACATACTGTTTGCTCATTTTTCTGATTTCAACAGCAGTAAGAGCCAGAATCTTCAGGATAGGGTTCAAGCTGATGCCGAGATTCTTTCCCATTACTGCTGAAGGTGGGAGGAGAGTGAGGTTGTTCTGATCAGTATAAAGCGTGCTAGACTTGTTAGACTTTCTGGGTTTACATTGGCAATCAGTTACACTTCTGTCTGAACTTGAAGCTACTCACCTACAAAATAAACCTTTGGAGTATCTCATCTGCCATGCCCTCTCATTTCAGCCAGATGGGAAGCAGACAAAAAGAGAGTGCCATCCTGAGGGAAGAGCTTTGAATAAGACCCCAGATAGAGGAGAGAGCTTGGCAGGTTCCAGGAATTGGAGTTAGCTTAGTGTTTTCGGACACAGAGTATGAGAGAGAACAAATGAGAGATAAGGGCAGACAGGTGGCAACCACAACCCGCAAGGCCTATGAAACAATGGAAACGAGACTGGTTTTTATCTTGTGGACAAGGAAGAACCTTGCAGTATTTTAAACAGGAGAGTGAAGACCACAGATTTGTGTTTTAGGATGATCTGTCTGGTTGTTGTGTGAAGGATGGACTGGAGGTAATGAGACTAAAGATGTGTAGGCCAGTGAAGAGACTGTGCAATTGTTCAGATGCAAGATGTGAAAGGCCTGGGTTAAGGAGGAGGACAGAGGAAGTGACAGAGATGAATAAATCTAAGGGCCATTCAGTAGGTACAATCTACAGAACTTGATGCACTTTTAGTTATGGGGATGAGGCAGGGATTAAGGGGAGCTAGTGATTAACGAGGTTCTGGTTTGAACAACAGGTAAGTGGCAGTGGTACTTGCTGGGATGCAAAGAACAGCGGAAGAGAAAGATTGGTGGGGAGAGATGATAGTGCATTGCAATCTGGACCTGTTGAATTCAAGATGCCAGTAGGACTTCTGGAAACTCTAGTGGCATAGTGATTAAGTGCCATAGCTGCTAATTGGAAGGCTGGCAGTCCAAATCTACCTGATGCTGCTTGGAAATTCCATGGGGCAGCTCTACTCTGCCCACAGGGTTGCTATCAGTCAGAATTGACTTGATGGCAATGGATTTGGTTTGGCTTTTGGGGTTGGACTTCCAACTGGGGTTGGCCAAGAATGAATTAAAAACCTGGCTTAAAAGTTCAAGAGAACAAAGTGGGCTGAGAATAGAGATTTGGGAGACCCCAGCTATTACTCAGGGATAGTGTATAGGGAGATAAAAGAGGGAAAATCAGAATAGAGTTGTAGAACATTTCAAATATTTAGAGAATGAACAGAGGAAGAGAAGTCAGCAAGGGAGCCCAGGAAAAAGCAACCAGAGAGGGAGGGGGGAAAAAAACTTGAAGAACTGCTGTATCAGAAATTAATGACAGTGAATGATACCTAATGTGGTCAAGACACTGAGAACCTAAAGGATTCATTGACCACAGAAGTTAATGGTAACTTTAGAGAGAAATTTCAGGGAGGCAACAATGAAATTGAAAGAGCTGAGGGAGAGAAAGTGAAAACAGCAAGTGTAGACAACTCTAGAAAAGTTTTCTTCAAAGAGGATGAGAGAAATCATAGCTAGAAAAAGGTGTGTGTTTGGGTCAGAGAAGTATTTCTAAATTTAGATAGATTTGAATATGTGTAAATGCTGGTAGGAAGGATCCAGTGGAGGAAGAAGTTAAAAATAAGTAAAGAGAGCTATTGGGGAAAGATTGGGTCATTGAGTGTCTGCCATTTGCCTTTATACCAGGCACTTCCCACGTATTTTCAACTTTCAGTTCTCTCAGCTTGCCTGTAGTTCCACATGACCATGCTTACTTCCTTCACAGCACTTATCAAAACTCTACAAATGATTTCAATTATTATTGGGTTTGTTTATTGACTCTCTTTTCCAGTAGGCATACAATAAATATGTGTGGAATGAATGAAAATGATCTGAGAAAGGGTTTCGATTTTTTGCCTTTTTCAGGGTTGGTTTTGCGGTTGTTGAGACTCCTGTATTACATTTCTTGATATGGTATGTTGCTTCTTTATTGTGCTTTATGGCTGACCCTATGATTCCCACTTAATAAACTATATATAAACCCAATTTTGATTGCTACCAGTCTTGTCAACTTCCTCTCCATCTGGAAGGACTATAACGACTGTGGTACACCCCTCTTTTTAATGTGATGATATCATAGTTTACATGATATGATCACGGTATTATTTCTTTCTCTATTATAGCTTTGATTGTGTTTGGAGCCTTCCCTAACTGAGTGGGATTCTGGATAATATGTTCTTCTAAAATATAAAGTTAGTGGTTTTGTTCTTCTAAGCCAAGAGATTCTTTCAGTATTTCTTGTAGCTTTGGCTTGGTTTTTACAAAGTCTCTGAGTTTCTGTTTATCTGCAAGTGTCTTAATTTCATTTTCATATCTGAAAAATAGTTTTGCAGGATATATAATTCTATGTTGGAAGTTCTTCTCCATAAAGGCTTTGAGTGTGTCATGCCACTGTCTCCATGCCAGCATCGTTTCTGCTGAGAAATCCAACAAAAGCCTACAGGGTTTCCTTCTGAATGTTAGCTTTGCTTTGAATCTTGCTGCCTGTAAGAGTTTCTGCTTATGTTTCATTTTGTTAAGCTTGATTACAATATGTCTTGGAGTCTTTCTTTTGAGATCTATATTGAGTCATGTTTGATACGTATCTTAGATATCTATATTCTCTTCTTTCATAATTTCTGGGAAGTTTTCTATTAGCAGCTCAGCAACATTACTCTCTGTGTTCTAAGGTGTCTCGCCCTGTTCAGGAACTCCAGTTAATTGCAGATTGTTCTTCTTGAGTCCCACATGCTTCTTAATGCTTCTTCATTTTACTTATTTCTTTTTTCTAATTTCTCCTCATAGATGCTGGAATCAGTGGCTCTGTCTTCCAAATCAGAAAGTCTCTTTTCCATTTGGTCCATTCTGTCCTCTTGGCTTTCAATTGAAGTTTCTATGTCTTTGATTTTGTTCTTGATCTGTTAAAATTCAGAGTGCTGATTTTCCATCAGATCGAACAGCTTGCTTAATTTTTCATTTTGCTCTGCTGCATTTTGTATAAGGTCTAGGAGGGCTCTCTATAGAACCCTTTTTTAGTCACCTTTTGATAGTTTCAGAAAAGCTTCTTCATCCGGGAAGTTCTGAGGTGGTTTCTTTTGGGGGCCTTCTGATGCAATGGGTGATTTGAGAGTTACCACTTTCTCCAGCATTTGTTGCTTTGGGGGTTTCATGTGGGTCAATGGAGGGTGGGAGAGATGCTGTGAAGATGGACGACAGTTGTTTCTCTAGGCTGTCTTAAAATGAGAATTAAAAAGTATTTGACAACTTCCAAAGTCAGCCAGGTTTTTAGGTGTATACGTCCCTCCTCCCAGCTAACACAGTAGGCACCTCTATAATGAACCCCAGATGTTGTAAACTAGCTCAAAATACAGAGAGACTACTGGGATGCTGGCCTCTGCTGTCAGGCCCCAGCTGTAAGTCATACTGTGTAGAATTCTGCTTTTCTGCTGGAAAAGTGGTCTATTCTGCATAGGCAGTGTCTCCCAGCCCAGGAATTAGGTCCAGCTGAGGCTTCTGTATGGATGACTCTGCCTCCCAGTGAAACAATATGACGTCCCAGACAAGCTCACCATGTAGCTGGGACCAGGCTCCCAGCGGAAAGAAAGGCCAAGAGTGCCATAATGCCCAGAGTCCACAGCCTCTGCTTCTGGGCCCCAGCCTCAGGCAACACTGTGTAAAACACCACCTCCCTGCTGGAAAAGCACTCTCCCCCTGTCAGACACCACCTCCCAGCCTAGGAACCAAGTCCAGCCAGGGCCTCCACCTGGGCTTCTCCATTTCCCAATGGATCAAGATGGCGTCGTGCACAGGCACATCTGTACAGCTACCACATGGCGGAGGCAAAAAAGATAGGCCAGAGGAGCTGAGATGCATACAGTCCAAAGCCAGGGTCTCAGAACATGTCAATTACATGCCAGTCCAAACAGCAGTGCATCCAAGACCAGAAGCCAGTCAAGTCCCAGCTCTGACTGCCAGCCAAGACAAAGGAAAAAAAAATCAAAATGGTGAGTTACCTTCAGTCTGTGCAAGCCTGTGCTCACCAAGAGTGGGGTCAGTGAAAGAGAGGAGGTTTTGCGTTCAGTGGTATCAATTCCAAATTAACAGCCCTAGGCCACACCCCAGGACTCACTAGGTGTCCAGAAGCCTTCATTTAATTATCATTTCAGGTCTTGGTTTCCAGAGGGATTTAGGGAGATTTGCATTTAGTCTGCCATCTTGACTCCACCCCCGAGAAAGGGTTTTGAATACTACAAACTATTGTTCACAAGTGAAGAATAGGGAGAAGACCCTAACTTACAAACCTCGTGCATCAACCACATACATAAAAAAACTAGTTGCCACTGAGGCAGTTTCACCTCATGGCAACCCCATGTGTGTCAGAGTAGAATTCCATTCTATAGTTCTTCCAAAGGCTGGTTTTTCTAAATTGCTAAGCCTTTCTTCCAAAGTGCATTTGAGTGGACTTGAACCACTGACCTTTCAGTTATCAGCCACGCCCATAACCCTTTGCATCATGCAGGGTCCCTACCACATGCATAGTTTCATCTAAGCTCTGTAATAGCTTTTCAAGGTATTCTTTGTTGTCTCCTTTCTGCAAACGAAGAGATTAGACTCCAAAGATATTTTAAATATTGTCAAAAATGGCATAGCTAATACTTTATTGTGCCAGGATTGAAAGCCAGGGTTTGTTGGTTCATTTTGTTTCTTTCAAAAACCTGTACTCATTTCCTGCACCACATGGCCTCTGGGAAAGATGACAAATTCCCTCCTTTCACCTGTCCACAAGACTGCAGGTCTGGCAGTAGAGACAAGCACAGTCTGCGTGTGTTCTAGAACCAAAACTTTCACTGCTACTGTGTGGCATGGTTGGTAAGAAAGGGGAGAAGAGCCTTCACTAAAACTGGTAACTAGGACAGAGTTGACAGAAAGTCAAGAGAGTTATTTGAGAGAGAGAACATAGTGAGTACCCAAAAGTTGTTAGGATATGAAGAGAAAGAGTGAGAAGTCCAGTGCAGACTCCCAGGTTTCACACTCAGGGGGATGGATGGCCAGTGATGCCAAGGGCTGACACCTAGAAGACAGAAGAGTAAGTGTGATAAGGGAAGTGATTTCCATGCTGGGGATGCTCATTGAGTGGAGCTTGCAGCCATACTGGTGATAGTATCCACGTAAAGCTCCAAGGAGCTGTCCAAGGTTGCATACAAGAAAAAAAAGAAAACAAAAAAACAACCCACTGCCATTGAGTTGTGTCCAACTCAAAGTGACCCTAGACAGGGAGTCAGCAATACAGCCCTCTTCGTAGATGCACTTGCCAAGGGCAGTGGAGGGGCTTGAGCAGCCCCAGAAGAGAGTCAATGAGCAATGCTCAGAGCAGGGAATGGTCAGCAAGGCAGGAGGAGAGTCCCTTCTAAATTATGTGGTCATGCAGACAAAAGACAAGATGAATGAGTTTTTCTGTGTGCTCTCTTGACAGAATATTTCTAAGCCTCACTGGATAAACAAGCTGTCATCTACCACACAACCCTCTATCACCCGAAGCAGCTTGAAGAAAAGATAATGCTGAGGGTTTGGGTGCTCTCAGCTGCTGATGCCTAATTACCACAAACAAAAAACACATAGAGAACTATTGTCAGAGAAGAGCCTGTTGACTGCCCAGGAAGGGCAGCCATTTTCCCACTCTAGGGGAGGAGTAGAAACCAACCCTTGACATTTACTGAGTGCCTACTTTGTGCCAGGCCCTTGGCATGTTTTGTCTTATTTAATACAGAGTGTTATCATCCTATTTTTGGATGAGGAAACAGAGCTTCAGAAACGCCTGATGATGCACCCAAGTTAAAGGAATCACATCAGTCTTCCAGCTGCACTTCACTGTCTCCCTGGAGAAGGTCAAGTTTGGTTCCCTCCCTCCCCACCCCCTAATTCTGCAGAAGGAAATACAGATGCCATGCTCATGATTTTTCAGCTCTGTTTACTGTTCTTTTTATAAGAAATCAGTTTGTAAGAAATAAAACCATTGGGCTCAGCAGCAGGGCAACAACTGTAAAGAAAACTGCCATTAGAAGCATGGACCTTAGCTCCCAGCATTACTGTATATTCAAAGCGGATTTCCAAATCACTGTTTGACACAAGTGGTAATTCTAGGGGAACCCATTTGCCTCTTTCCTTTTGCTCTTCCCAAGGTATGTCTGTCCAAGGCCAAATCAGAAAGAGAGAAAGTTGGCAAGAGAAGTTTCCAGAGCAACCAGGGGATGACAGATGAGGAGTTGGACTGCCCCTGAAGGAAAGATGTCAACAATATCCTAACAGATGACATAGCATCTGTATTTGCATCTGCAGAATTAAGGAATGGGGAGGCAGGAAACCAGATTTGACCTTCTCCAGGGAGACAGTGAAGTGCAGCTAGAAGACACTGATGTGATCCCTTTAACTTGGGTGTATCTTTCAGGTCACAGATCAGCTGATTCCTGCCACCCTTACCCTTTCCTTATCTTATACATGTGGAAATCCAGGCCAAGGAGGAGCAGTGTTCAGACTGTGATGGGATCTGATCCCAAGTCCCTTGACTCTCCACCCACGATGATCTTTCCAACATAACATGTAGCCTCCTAGAAGAGTCTAGAAAATCCATTTATAAGGAAATGTTATTCATGTATCACTTGTATAATAAAATTAAGCCAAGCCAAGTGCCGTCAAGTCGGATTATTATTTTTACTTTAAAAGAGAATTCCAATATATATCTCCCATTGCAAATGGGCAAGGATTATATATCTCTAAAAGGAGAACAAATACCCAAACAGCACCCAAAGTTAACGTACCTACAACTGTTTTTTTTTTAATTTTTATTGTGATTAAGTTGAAGTTTACAATCCAAGCAATTTTCTACATAAAACCGTGAGTATCTACCTCTCTCTAACTTTATCTGCTCTCCTCACCCTGCAACAGCACACTCTTCTCTCTCACTCTTCCAGTATCCACTGAGCCAACATTTGTCCCCTCCTCTCCACTTTTTCCTCTCGCCTCTAAAAAGAAACTAGCAGGACAGCCTCATATATATATATTAAACCATAAAATACATACCACATGCGTCACTCAGTGCTCCCAAGTCCAGTCCATTCTTTGTCTGACGTGTTGGCTTCAGTACTGGTTTCAGCACTAGGCTAGCAGCAAGTCTAGGAGCCATGTTCTCAGGAGATCCTCCAGGTTGTCAGACCATCAGTTCTGGTCTTTTAATAGAGTTCTTGATCTGCACACCTCTTTTTCTTATGCTATATCAGGAACACTACATTGTGTCGCCTATCGGGTCTGTCTTTGGTGGTGGCCTGGCACCATCTAGTTCTTCTGGTCTCATGCTGATGCAGTCTCCCAGCAGATGTCACTCACCAATGTGGGGTGCAGGAGACTCTCTTAGCAAAAGGCTAGCTACACCAGTTGACTTTGAAATCCCCTGAAAACATGGTTCCCAAACCATGTCCCTGTTACTCTGTCCTTTGAAAAGTTGGATTGAATTTAGAAAACTTTCAGCTTATGGTGTAGTCCAGTTATGCTGATGTGGCTTCTACTGAGCGCTGTCACTCCCTTCACCTAACTGAATTCCTGTTGACTATCTAATCTATGAATAACTCCCTCCCTCTCTCCCCACTCTTGCAGCCATCAAAGAACCTTTTCTTCTGTGCATAAATCTTAAGCCCTTATAATAGTGGTTTTATACAATACTTGTCCTTTTGCAGCTGACTGATTTCACTTAGCAAATATCTTCCAGTTGATTCCAGATTATGAGCTGTTTTCTAAAATCATCATTGTTCTTTATCGTTGCATAGTGATCCATTATGTATATATAGAGTAGTTTGTTTACCCCTTCATCTATTGATGGGCACCTAAGTTGATTCCATGTTTTTGCCATTGTGGACAGCCTACCACTGTCTTCTTTTATAACTTGTTTGTTATTTTGGTTTTTTTACCACACTCCAGCCATGTTTACTGTTTTCTTTTCTTTTCTTTTGGTCCTTTAAAGCAAGCCCCCAATCTTGTTTCTACCTTAAGGTCTTTTCACTTTCTATTTCCTCTGCCCAGAACACACTTCGCTATGCTTGGGTGGCTAAACATCTCTCATCACTGAGATCTCGGAGCACATGCTACCCCGACTGAGAAGCCTTCCTCACCTCTGTCAGTCTGTCAGAACATTGACTCCCAAATGTGAGCACGAATCAAATTCACCTGGAGGAATGGTTCTGAGCTGACATTTCTAACAATTTCCGAGGTGGTGTTGTCACTATTGGTCAAGGAATCACACTTTGAGAACTACTCCTCTATGAGATCATGCTATTTTATTGTCTTCATAATAATATATTTATCATGATCTGAAATTATCTTAGTAACCTATTCAGCTGCTTATTATGATCTGCTTTATTTGTCTTTCATACTGAATGGAAGCCTTGGGAGAGAAAGAGATCTACCTGGCCCATGCAGTATCTCCAGGACTTAGAACATGGATCCAGCACAAGGTGGATGCACAATAACTACATGTTGAACAAACATATTAGCAAATGGGTGGCTGACTGGATGATGGATGAATGGATAGGCAGCTACATACATGGATGGATGGACGGACGGACGGACGGACGGACGGACGGACGGACGGATGGATGGATGGGTGAGTGGGTGGGTGGATGGATGGGAGGATGGGAGGATGGGTGGATGGATTCTTACTTCTGTACATGCTATCCTGTTTCACATTAAATTGATTCACAAGCAAAAATAAACACCTTTAATTTCTAATATCTGATTGATTCAAAGCAAGAGACTGTAGAATATTTTGACAAAGGTTTTGGGGGGTTATGACCAGGAGACTCTGGTGCATACTGGTTAATTGCTGTGGCTGTTGCCAAAAGATTGACGTTCAAATCTACCAGGTGCTCCTTGTAAACTTTATGGGGCAGTTCTACTCTGTCCTATAGGGTCATTATGAGTCAGCATCAACTCAGCGGCAAAGGATTTGGTTTGTTTTTATTTTATGACCAGGAGACATACATTACAAAATGGCAAATAACTTAAAACCACACACAGGCACACCTGCTCTTAAAGGCCCTTTTAGCCACTCCAGTAGTCACCTTAAAGACTCCTCTGTCTTCTTCCTTCTCCTCCTTATTACTTCCCTGCTCCTCTTCACAAATAACTGAAAAATAATCTTTCTCATTTTCCCACGTAGACAAGCTTAACCATAAATCTTTCATTACTTGAGGTTCTCAAATAGGCCAATAGGACCTTTCTTTTAAAATTCCTACATCTCTGAGGCTCAGGCCAATTACATAGCCCTCTCCCCATGTTTGATGTCACCTTATGGAAACTCTCATTCAATGAGAACTGCAGCCTTGGCTCGCTGACTTCACCCCATCCAGCCAGCTCCAAGAGGCAGGTCAGCTACTGATAGCCAGGTGAGAGCTGTGTGACAAGAGGAAGGAAAATGTGATGTGAATAGTGAAGCAGTGAGCTGGCTAAAGAAACACAAGTCTAGCTCCTGAAATGTCCAGATGGAATTAGTGATGAGTAGGTCAAGGAACAGAGAATCCAAGATGTGGTGTGTCATCCATTTACCTTCTTCTCTATTCCCTTAGCCACCCCAATATAAAGGTCATTTCCTGAACCTTACCATCATCTGCAACTAGCCACCCCCCACAATCACTAAACCACATATCCTGTTCAAACCTTCTCCATCCACCTTGTGTAATCAAGCCTCCCACAGCAGCCATTCTTCAATCTCATTAGAACTTCTAGTCCATCAACCTCACCTCTTCCTCCTATCCATGAAAACTTTGTCTTCTCTTTACTCCTTGTCTCATACGCATCCCGTTATATATTTATGACATAGACCCACCCCTTGTATTCCTCCATCATACCTACTGGGAATAACCCAGTGCTAAATAAACCACTGCTGGGCAAAAGCAATAACAGCACATAAATCTCCACTGTCCAACATAAGCTTTGCCATGGAGAAATCAGGAGGCTAACAGAAGGTCTTAAACTTCAAAGTGACCCAATCATATTTATATTGTAGAAAGGTCATTTTTGCAAGAAGTGTAGACAGAGGATCCAAGTTCAAGCTCAGCCTTTGCACTAGCAAGCAGTAAGACTGTGGACAAGTTACTTAATTGAGTTTCAATTTCCTGATGCATTCATGACATTCAGCCAAAACAAGTATTGAATGAATAATACTGTGTTCAATAGCAATACTATGTTCACAAGAAGTGCTTTGTAAACTATACAGCACCCCATAAATTTTACCTGCCTATTATTATCCCTAGTTTATAGGTCATTTGAGAGTAGGGCTCATACCTTATTTGTGCTTGCATACACCCTTCCCAATGTCCCATGCATTGAAAATGCTCTATAAATGTCTTAAGGTATAAGTGAACCATTGATACTACACTAATGAACATTTAGAGAGAATGTAAAATATTGCCAACAGCCTACCTTGTGAAAGTTTCTCCTTTTCACTCCCATTGTGATCTTGGCTCTAATTTGACTTGGCTGTATTTTGAATGATCCACCTTAGCCCATAAGCAGAAATTAATCTGTCTACAGAAAGTTGCCTGCCTCCTCCACGGCACAGCTCAGAATACCAAACAGTGAATCCTTACAAGGCCCCTCTCACAGATTAACCACCAATTGCTGCAGAGTTAACTCCTCCACTCATGGCGATTGACCCCACATGCGTGAGAGCAGAACTGTGTTCCGTAGGGTTTTCTGTGGCTGATTTTTCAGAAGTAAATTACCAGGCCTTTCTTCCAAAATGCCTCTGAATGGAGTCAAACTTCCAACCTTTCAGACCGCAGCCAAACACATTAACCACTGGTAAAATGTTAAGATTTTGAGAGTTTGGTTTTGATGCATTCAACGGGATGATCCAGTACCTTTTTGATCGCAGTATGCTTTACGCTGCTTTTCTAAGATTATTGCCCCTAATTACTTGGAAGTCCCAGAAATGAGGCTTCCTCTCAGAGCTATCCATTCACCTATGTCCATGCAAATACACCTTGTTACCTGCATGGGTAGAAGCAGGCACTGATCAGGTCACTCTCACACATTCAAGTTCACACATTGCCTTGGAATTACCTTTTGATTTTAAAAGACACTAGGAATCCTGCCACAAGGAGCTATTGTAACCTGTGAGAAAAAAATCCTAAAGATCAGCTATTTGTCCTGTTTGGAGAAGGAAGAAGCAGATGACACTAAACCAATCCCTGCTGCGGCAATGGACCCCAGGTGGCCTTGAGACCTGGACCAGCTTTGTGGCGTTATGCCCAGGATATCCACCTCTGAGTCTCCCAGGCTCGCAGTCATTGCTCAATTGGGTATTACCACTCTGTTTTTTCTAGTTGACAGTGTCCAGAACTACCAGGCAGGGGGGAGACCTGAAGAGTATAACAACTCCCATGAGAATGGCAAAGGCTAACTTCTCTCTTTCAACAGAATCCTTACTCTTTGTAGCAGTATCAGGAAATCTGAACACCCCCACATGAAGGTTCGGAGGCCCTAGGAGCCCCTATCTCTCACTGCACTGTGCTGCCTCGTGCTTGCCACAACTGGATTTACTCCCGAAAATTTAAATCTTGGCACAGGCACAAAAAGATGGTAGAAAATTTGAGTTCCGCCCCATGCCATCTACCACTCACCTGGCAGTTTGTCATACCGTGATAACTCACATATTGCTGTGACACTGGAAGCTATGTCATTAGGACTTCAAATACAAGTAGGGTCATCCATGGTAGATGTGTTCCAGGGAAGCTTCCAAATTAAGATATTCTAGGATAAAAGACTTAGCAGTCTACTTCTAAGAACCACTCATGAAAACCTTACGGATCACAACAGACTGTTGTCCCAATCACTCGCTTTGGATACATCATCAGGACAGATCAGGTGCTAGAAAGCATCATGTTTGGTGAAGTTAGATGGCCAGAAAGGGCAAAAGAGATGCTCCATGAGATGGATTGGTACAATAGCAGAAACAATCGATCTGAACATGCTGAGAGTTGTGCGGATTTTACAGGTCTGGGCAAAGTTTCCTTCTGTTGTACGTAAGGTCTTTTTGAGTTGGTCTACCAGACAGCACCTATCTATTCCACTTCATACCTGTTCCTGCTTCCTGCCACTAGACACTGCTTTCATTCTCACACCAGTTATTTATCCCCCAAAATAGGCTCTGATAGCCTCTACTTTGTAATTAGCTGGTATTGACTTCTGATCCCTGTAATCTGATCCTTGAGGAAAGAAGGACCACATTCTCTTGTCTTGTACGCTTTCCTACAAGTAGATGATATTATTATCCAGCAAAGAGAGTGACTCCTTAGACATCTCTGCTCCCGGTGATATGGGGCTGAACTACTTCCCCTTTCCAGCAGACATGCACCAGGTGGAGAATAAGCACCCTTAGCCCTGTCCCAGTTTCCTAGGGGCAGGAAAGAAGTTTCTGGTGGAGCTCCAAGTTCTGTGATCTTTGCCTGCCTTGTGGAATTCAGTTCTATAATCAGCTGTTCAAATAGTGAGCAATAAAAGTGACTCTCAGAGGTAGAACCATTTGCCAAAAGCAATTCAAGGTCTTCAGCTATCCCCAAAGGAGCATAGTAGCCAATCTCATACCAGTGAGATGCATGAGGCTAAGAATTCCTGAAGGATGCAAAATGCGATTCCTGCCTGAAGTTCTTTCTATTCACTTTAAGAGGCATCACAAAATTCCTTTAACCATGCTTAATTTAATATATGTGAGAGCAGATTCGTCCAGCTCTCCAGTTGCAGAGTTCTCTTGCCCTGACAAAAGAGTCTATAGCCTTCCTTAATAAGCTCAGAGTCAGAGTCCAGCCCTTCTCCCAATAGAGACCGTTTCTCTAAGCAGACCCAAGGGTTGTCCAGACACTTTTTACAACCTTCCCCATACAGCACTGTATTAGTCAGAGTAGGCTAACAGATGTAACAAATAACTCCAAAATCTCAGCAGCAGAGCACAATAGTTTATTTCCCATGTCACAGTCAAGGTCAGTTAGCAAGGTAGCAATGTCTGCTCTATGCAGTCATTCAGCTACCCAGGCTCTTTCCATTTAAGTACTTTTCAGTACTTCTTTTAAGTACTTGGAGTTCTTAGAAACAGTGAGTATTGAGAATTGCAGAAGAGATTTTTATGGGCCATGACCGAAATTAGTGTACGTTGCTTCTGCCCATAGTCTGCTGGTCAGAACTTGTCACATAGTCTCATCTAACTTCAAAGGAGTATGCGAAATGTAGTCAAGCTACACGTCCAGGAGAAAACAGAATGGAGCTTGGCAAACAAAGGAATAGGACTGACCCTTAGCATCTGTACTATTGTGGAGTAGGGTCTGCCTTCCCTGGATTGGGAGATCTTCAAAAGCAGGAACTGATCTCAAATTTGTTTCTCTGGATCATAAACTTCAGGCTATAAACTTAGGTTGAATGATCCAGAAGGCAGCCTAGGGATGGAGCTGAAGTCACTAACTGAGCATATCACCCAGCAAGCTGCCAGGCACGTGGCACACAGAAGCAGATCATGACACAGACCACCACATAGGAGCCAGACAACCACAGCTGATTAAGGAGGCTTAAGGCAGGGCTGGTGGGAGAGCCTAGATGAACCCTAAGCTGAGGAAACAGCCTTCAATGAGAGTAGGGCGAGTTCTGGGAAAGGTACCAACCAAGAATGGACTTAGAGTTTGTAAGTCCACTCTTTAACATATTAACTCTTGCCACAAAAGAGATCAAGCCTTAATGCACCTGCCTTACAGATGTGACAACTGAAGGATTCTACCCCAAGTAAGCCAACACTAGAACCTAAGTCTTACCTAAGGGACTACAGGAATGTACCAGGTTACACTTTTTGTTATTAATCCATGAGCATTAATGGACACACCCATGTGGGGAATTCTGGGGACCCATACCTCTTTCTGGCATGGGTCTCTTGCTCTGTGTAACCAGGTGATCACATATGCCTGGCAGTGAGTTTCATCACCCAGATGTGTTTGGAGGAACCTGTCTCCTGTTTTCAAAATACTTTAAGTGATTCCCTGCATTTAAAAAATCAAGACATTTCACCTAAAAATGTAGAGTCCTGGTTTTTCTTTCTGAAAAAGTTGGGAGGTTCAGCCACCATGGGTTAACCTCTACAAGATGACAGTCACCTAGAGCTGAGTATCAGCTGTCCCAGCAAACAGGACATGTGTCCATCAGGTTTTCACAGTCCCATCTTCTTTTTTTATCTTTCCAGCCCATGTTACTCATTTAATGCATCTGAAAACTGGTCATTTGAGCTTGCAGTCACTGCCTATGTATTTTCTGGCCATCTATCACTTATTGTGTCAATCACTCATTCACATAGCCAGCAGGTATTGAAAACAAGATATCACCCTGCCCTCAGAGGGTTCACAGTCTGGGGAAAAAGGCAAATACAGAAACACACCACTACCCAAACATGAGATGTTCTATTTTAAGTGCTCTGGGGGCCCAATTTTTAATCCTGTACTGTAGTAGAAACTACTGGTGCCTAGGCCACATCCCCTTGGTGTTCACTGTTCCCATGTCAGGTGAAGGCTTTTTACTGCAAGCACCTGCAGCCCTCCCTCTCAGCACTCCCTACTCACAGACTGGAAGTGCTGGAGAATTAGTGCCCCTGGGAGTAGTCTTCAACCAATGAATAACAGGAGATGGTAGATAAATACCCCAGCTTCTTCACAACTCTGGTGAGACACTCTGGTGTACTGCCTACCAGAAGTTCCCCAGCTATAGCAGTAACCTGCTAAATAAGGTACATTATCTACTCTGCCCTATCCCACTTTACCGCTCCTCAACAGTCATGTCTTCGGATCACCTCTTAAGAAAGCACTCATCAGGGTCTGGAAAAGCCCAATCTGAGACAGGCACAGCCCTTATAGCCCTTCAGAATCCATTAAACTCATAAGGAAATTTACTGTCAGTTAGCCTGGAAAAGATTAGAGCATACGCGCATACAATTCTCTAGCTTTCCTGAAAAATTAATAGTTATAATAATCAAGCTAAGGAAAACGGTGCATGACCAAGTGCAGGATTTGTGTGTTTTGGCCCTTGGGGATGCTAATTTTCCTCTCTTCATGGTGTTTTTGTGCATTAAATCAGATTATCCCATCCCTCTCTAAGGAGGCCAAGCCCATAGCTGCAGCGACCTTCCTTTCAATTAGCCTTTGACTGCTGCTTTTTAGAAGGAACAAATCCAACCCACTGCTGTCATGTCAATTCCAACTCATGGTGACCCTGTAGACAGAGTAAAACTTCCCATAAGGTGTCCAAGGCTGTGAGTCTTTCTTTACAGAAGCAGATTGCAACATCCTCCCACGGAGGGACTAGTGGGTTCAAACAACTGATCTTTAGGTTAACAGCTGAGCACTTTTAACTCCTGCACAACCAGGGCTTCTTTGAAAAGAGGAGACTTGTGAAAATCATGGGATAGTCAGAACTCAAGGATGACCAGTGGTTGAACATCTTTGTGCTGTGAATTTTCTACATGTTATTTCATCCACTCCTTCCCCACTGGGCTTTTGGGAAGACAGTATTGCCCTCACTCTCCAGAAGAGGGACAAGGATGGCTTGTCTGAGTCAGTCAGGTTTTCAGGTGTACAGGTCCCTCTTTACAGCTGATGAAGTAAGCACCTCTGTATCCAACCATAGATGTTATAAACTAGCTAATCTCAGTGCATCTGAGATTAGCTGCTGGTTGGATCAACAGGCAAAATTGCCATATTCTGAGAGCCTGGTTTTGGACTCTGTGCATCTCGGCACCTTTGGCCTCTCTTTCCACCTCCACCATTGAGTAGCCTGTATCAAGGCAGGCAGGGGAGCTTGGGTGGGATGCCATTTTGTTCCACGGGAGGCAGATATACCCATACGGAAACCTCAGTTGGACCTAACTCCTAGGCTAGGAGGTAGCACCTGCCTGAAGGAGAACACTTTTCTGGCAGTAAAACAGTGCTCCACACAGTGTCGCCTATGGCTGGAGCCAGACAGCAAAGCCCTCAGGGCAGTAGCCTTTCTGTATTTTGAACTAGTTTATAACATCTGTGGTTGGATATAGAGGTGCTTACTTCACCAGCTGTGAAGAGGGACCTGTACACCTGAAAACCTGACTGACTTTGGAAGGGGTCAGATACCTTTTACCTTTCATTTTAAGACAGCCTAGAGAAACAGCTGCAGTCCATCCCCACAGCATCTCTCCCAGCCTCTGTTGACTCACATGATGCCCAAAAGGCAACCAACTCTGGATAAAAGCATAACTAATAAATCACCATGGCTTCAGAAGGTCCCCAAAAGAAACAACCAAAGAATTTCTCAAACCAAGAAACCCTTCTGAAGCTATTGGAAGGTGAATACAAAAGGATTATACACAGAGAAACCTCCTAGACCTTATACAAAATGCAGCAGAGCAAAATGAAAAATTAAGCAAGCTGTTCGATCTGATGGAACAACAGTACTCTGAAATCCAACAGATCAAGAACAAAATCAAAGACATAGAAAATTGAATTCAAAGCCAAGAAAACAGAATGGAACAAGTGGAAAAGAGACTTTCTGACTTGGAAGACAGAGCTACTGACTCCAGCATCTATAAGGAAAAATCATAAAAAAGAAATTAAAAAAATGAATAAGCATTAAGAATCTTATGGGACTACGGGGATCTATTAAGAGGAACCATCTATGATTAATTGGAGTTCCTGAACAGGACAAGACACCTGAAAACACAGAGAGCATTGTTGCTGAGCTACTGATAGAAAACTTCCCAGAAAGTATGAAAGAAGAGAATATAACTATCCAAGATGCATATCAAATGCCACTCAATATAGATGTCAAAAGAAAGACTCCAAGACATATTATAATCAAGCTTAACAAAATGAAACATGAGCAAAAACTCTTAAAGGCAGCAAAGCAAAGCTAACATTCAGAGGGAAACCCTGTAGGATTTTGTTGGATTTCTCAGCAGAAACGATGCTGGCATAGAGACAGTGGCATGACACATTCAAAGCCTTTAAGGAGAACTTCCAACCAAGAATTACATATCCTGCAAAACTTTCAGATATGAAAATGAAATTAAGACATTCACAGACAAACAGAAACTCAGAGACTTTGTAAAAACCAAACCAAAGCTACAAGAAATACTGAAAGAATCTCTTGGCTTAGAAGAACAAAACCACTAGCTTTGTAATTTTAGAAGCTAATACAGGACACATCACCCAGAATCCTATTCAGTTAGGGAAGGCTCCAAATTCAAAGATCTAATAGTGAAAGAAATGATCCAGTGATCATATCATGAAAACTATGATGTCATCATATTAAAAAAGAGGGATGTGCTACAGTCATTATAGTCCTTCCATGTGGAAAGGAAGTTAATAAGACTGGTAGTAATTAAAATTGAATTTATACATAGTTTAATAAGGGGAATCATGGGGACAATACAGCAAAATAAAGGTGCAACATGTCAAATCAAGAAACATAATACACGAGTCTTAACCACAAAACCAACTCTGAAAAAGGTAAAAAATCAACTCACAAAGAAGACTGTCCCAGAACAGATTAGCAAGAACAGCAGAGAAATCATCAACACACACAAAAAAACCACAATGATAGCGCTGAACACATACCTATCAATAATTACATTGAATGTGAATGGACTGAATGCTCCAATAGAGACATCTAGAGACAACTTGGATCCAAAGACACGACCCATCCATATGTTACCTACAAGAAACTCACTTCAGACTTAAAGATGTGAACAAACTGAAAATTAAAGGATGGAAGAATATATATCAAGCTAACAATGAACAAAGAAGAGCAGATGTGGCAATTCTAATCTCAGATAAAATAGATTTTAATGTAAAATCCACCACAGTGCTGAAAGGTTCAATACACAAGCAGGACTTAACAATATTAAATATTTATGCACCTAATATTAGAGCACCTAAATACATCGAAGAAACACTGACTACACTCAAAAAGGAGATAGATCACTCCACAATAATAGTGGGAGGCTTCAACATTCCACTCTCAGTATTGGACAAATCATCCAGAAATAAGCTCAATAAAGACACAGAAAATCTTACTGCCATAATTAGTCAACTAGACCTCATTGATATATACAGAACTTTCTATCCATCAGTGGACAACTACACCTTCTTCTCCAGTGCACATGGAACATTCTCCAGAATAGACTATGGGTTAGGACATAAAGCAACTCTCAACAAAATCCATACCATAGAATTAATGCAAAGCATCTTCTTGGATCACGAAGCCATAGAAGTCAAAATCAATAGAAGAAAAAACATAGATAGAAATTGGAACTCACAGAAACTGAACAACATCTTGCTCAAAAAGCCATGGGTTATACAAGAAACCAAGAATGAGATAAAGAAATTTATGGTTTCCAATGAGAATCAAAACACTTCCTACCAGAACTTATGGGATACAGCCAAAGCAGTGCTCAGAGGTCAGTTTATCTCCATAAATGCACACATCTGGAACGAAGAAAGAACCCAAACCAAAGAATTAACCCTACAGCTTGAACAAGTAGAGAGAGAAAAACAGAGGAACCCCTCAGGAACCAGAAGAAAACAGATCATAAAGATTAGAGCAGAACTAAATGAGTTAGAGAATTGAAGAACAATTGAAAAGACCAAAAACTGTTTTTTCAAAAAGATCAACAAAATTGACAAGCCATTGGCTAAGCTTACTAAAGAAAATCAGGAAAGGAAACAAATAACCCAAATAAGAAGTGAGAGGGGAGTTGTCATAACAGATTCAACAGAAATCAAAGATATCATAACCAAATACTATGAAAGACTGTACTCTCACAAATTGGAAAACCTAGAGGAAATGGACAAATTCCTTGATTCACTTCACCTACCAAAATCATCACAAGGTGAAGCAGAACAACTGAGTAAACCCATCACAAAGGAAGAGATTGAAAAGTCAAGAAATCAAATGACATACTTACTGCATTGAGCAAATCTGCTGCAAAAGACCGCTAAATAGTGTAGAAAAGCAAAAATGTTACTTCAAGGACTAAGTACTTGGGTGAACCTGACTCTTGGTGTTTTCAGACACCTCGTATGCATGTAAAAGCTGGACAATGAATAAGGAAAGACCAAAGAAAAATGTACACTTTTCAATTAAGGTATTCGCAAAAAATACTGAATATATCACAGACTGCTAGAAGAGGGAACAAGTCTATCTCGGAAGAAGCACAGCCAAAGTGCTCCTTGGAAATGAGGATGGTGAGACTTAGTCTCATGTGCTTTGGACATGTTATCAGGAGGGACTAGTCCCTAGGGAAGGACATTATGCTTGGTAGGTTGCAGCGTCAAAGAGAAAGAGGGAGACCTTTGCCGAGACGCATTGACATGGTGGCTTTAACAATGGGCTCAGATATAGCCACGTTTGTGATGACGGCACAAGACCAGATCACTTTTGATTCTGTTGTACATATGGTAGATGTGAGTGGGAAGCAACTAGATCACAGCTAACAACAACAATGACAGACGTGCATGTGCTAATAGTTTGGCTACAAAGAGGAAATGAAACTTATTCATGTATCTTGTGATCACAGGCAGAAAAGCAGAACCAAGCCTGCTACCATCAAGTCAATTCTGACTCATAGTGACCCTATAGGACAGAGTAGAACTGCCCACATGGAGTTTCCAAGGAGAACTTACTGGATTCAAATTGCTAACCCTTTGGTTAGCAGTCATACCACTTAACGACTGTGCATCCAGGGTTGTGGAAAGGGAAGACTAAAAACATAAGGATCCTAGCTTCTAATGCTGTTTTAGGGATGAGGTGGCAATATACATACAGCATCAGCACAGGACCTGGCACTTAGGAGTGGCACACAGACGGTTTGATTTCTCCTTCTCATCCCATGTCCTCCTTCTGTCATACCAGAGGGTTTCTGACCTGATTTTTCGTTTCTATTGTTTGCCTTCCAGGATCCCATACCGTCTGCTTCTATGAAGAAGCTAACCCAATATTTCCAACCCATCAACACTTAAACATGAGGCCAATTTGTCCAATATACTGTCTATTTATTTTCCAGGCTGCAATCTTTATGATGCATATTCCAGAGGCAGTTAATTTGCTCTTGAATACATCTCTTTGTGTATTGGTTACCCATTTCATTAGCTGAGATATTGAGACTGGCTGCGGCATGTGGGGGATTTTTCATGGAGTGAAAGGCGGTTTTTAATAAGCCCCATCATCGCTGGCTTTATGGTGCCATTTGATGAGCAACAAATGTATTCATTTGGCAGCTGCATTCCTTAATCAGGTATTCACAGAGTAACAGCACATATAAATACAGAGAAACACAGAATTTAGGAATCTGAGTGCAATCATTTTCCACAGGGATTGGAACATTGTCTGTATTCACCACCAGTTTTCAGGCAAGGGCCTCTCTGTGCTGGGTGTGGGACCCCGGATATAAGTGTGCAGAACCAGCAAAGACTCACTGCCGTCTATCAAAAGTGCCCCTCCTCCACCCAAGCGGTTAGACCTTCCAGAGGACACCTGATGCCCCTTCCGCATCAAACAAGTCCCCGCCTTTTGGCTTCTTTGACAAACAATGCTAAACCTTTCCCATGACTCCCATCCTGTTTGCCCTCAAATGTCCCCAAGATTTAAAAAATTACAACAGTAGGTTAGGTCTTAAACCTACCTAAGGATGGGAATAAGAGAATAGACTTTCAGCTACTTGAATTCTCAGATTATTAACAATAATAATAATAAAAATACACAATCTTTTAAAAGTTTCCTGGCCCAGAAAAGAACCATGGCTTTTCTCCAATAGTACTAAAAAAATAAGACATTTAAAAAAAAAAAAGAAAGGCAGTAAGTTTGATGTCACCTAGCCCTGGGCAGCGTAAGTGGTTAATACACTCAACAGCTAACTGAAAGTTTGGAGGTTCAAATCTTCTCAGGGGCACCTTGGAAGAAGGGCCTAATGTTCTACTTCCTAAAAGTCAGCACTGAAAGTTCTATGGGGTACAGTTCTGCTCTGACACACACGAGACCACCATGAATTGGAATCAACATGACAGAAGCTGATTAACTTGTTACATGAATCTAGGGGCTTCTAACCTTCAACTTCATGTTTAAAATGTTGAAAAGATTTTGTCACCATGGACCTTATGTTGCAGGGTACACAGGGATTCACCAGTTATAAAAACTACTTAGTTGAGCATATCAGGAAATCATAAGCTTCACTGACTAATTTCCATTTGGGTCCAACCATTGTTTTGTAACTCAACAAGATTCATAACTTAGGTGGGAAGTGACTGTATTAGAAACTATATTCTTCTGGCTTTAAGATGAAGAAACAAATCCACCTCTATCCCCTATTCTTCTTTGAGACTTACTGGAAGCCTGGAAAAGGAAGAACAGGAAGTGATACTTCACACGATGCAGTTGAGAAGCATCCATAACCCCATTCTCACTCAGTACATAGAAGCTGGTCAAGCACAATGAACAATTAGACCAAGGAAGAAAGGACAACTGCCACAGCCAATCTCAGGTAGAACTAGCAGAACACAACAGTGTCCAGTTGCACCACAAGGGACAAAACCAATGACTTCTTGTCTGAACGAGTAGAACACCTGAGGAGAGCCTACTAAATCCTGACCACCACCATGAAAGAGTAGAGCAAGCAGTGTATATACATACATGTCTGTGGGTACACGTGTGTGTGTGTGCATGCGTGTGTGTTTGTGTGTGAGTGTATGTGGATGTTAGGTGCTTCCATTGATGGAAGACATAATATACCCTGCTAGTCTGTGCCCGAGCAGCAGCCATGTCTGTTGTTCACTTCTGTACCCCTGGTACCTAGTGCAGTGCATGGCACATCTGGATTCTCAGTACACACTAAATGAAAGGACTAATCAATCAATCAAGGGCTTTGTTCTCTGTCCAGTTACTTTTCAGCTGTAAGTGAAAACTCCCAGCTGTGCAGTAGAAGGGGGCTCAGCAATAAGCAGGGTCCCCCTCCCCCTACTGAGATTATAGCAGCCTTTCTGAAACAACACCTCCACTCTCAGAACCCCAAGGGAATAACAGGTCCTAAAGGAGAATGGCAAAGGAAGAAAGGAGCAGATGGAGGGAACTTCTCTCCACTACTGACAAATAAGGAAAACCAGTTTTAGTTTTGAAAGGGGAACGTTGCAAGGACTTGGCCAGGATTATAAGGAAAGGTGGAAATACATTAAATATTGTGGAAATAACAAGAATTTTTTTTATTATATCTGGACTGCTTGGAACTCTCAGTATAGTCATAATGTGAAAAAGAAAGAAAAATGGTAAGTCCCTAGATTGACAGAGGTAGGCTAGGACTTCTAATATAGAGGGAGCTGGGAGGCCCAAGGTCAAGGCCAAAGGGATGTGGTGAGCTCAGGCGTAGATAGTCCTGGCCAGAAGACAGTGCACTGGACTAGAATCCAGGCAACAGGAGAGACAGACATCAGGTTGGCAGAAGCCCTGGGATTCTGGGTTGGTCCTTGCCTCGAGGAGCAGAGGAGTAGGAATCAGGAGAGATCTGTGTGGAGCAACAGATCAGCAGCTCAGCTCCTCCAAAAAGACTTCCTGACTTCCTCTTAAGTCTTTAAACTAGTTTGTTCCAGTTCAACCCCCTGCTGAGAATTTGTGTTTCCACCTCCAGGTGTACTGAATCAGAATCTACATTTTAAAAAATCCCTGAGTAATCCTTACACAGGCATCTCCTGTTTAACAAGATACACTGGTGATTCTTGTGTACAAACCATCATTTTCACAAGTTCCCCCAGTGATTCTTGTGTATACATTAATTATACTGTTAAATGTAGGTTCTGCTTCAGTATTTCTGGGGTGGTTGCACACATTATCAGCAGGATGTCAAACTGGATGGAACCAGTTCAAAGCTCTCTCTCCAGGAGCAAATATCCTTCACCAACATCCATCCCACAGTCCCTACAGTTAGTTCTAAAGGGTCTTCCAATAAGCATGTCCTATTTTTAACAGCTCATAGCAGCAATATTTGTGAAGGTACAGCAGCCATATTTATCACGTTCCTTTATTAGTCTTGACATATAGCCATGAAGAGTTGCACAATTCTATAATGCATGGAAATTATTAAAGCTTATTATCAAAATGTGTATTTCATTCACCAAGCATTCTGTGGGTTACACAAAAGTTACAATGTGTGTGATCATCCCACTGAGAGAGCAATTAGACATTTAATCAAAAAATTTGAGGGAGGCAGAGTCAAGATGGCAGACTAAACACAGGTCTCAGTCATTCCCTCTGAAAACCAAGGGCTGAACTGATAACTAAACAGTCTTCTGGATACCTAGTGAGCCCTGGGACACAGCATAGGGCTGTTGATTTGGACTATATACCACTAAACAGGAAACTTCTCTTTCTCCAACTCCCACCCTTGTTGAGTGCCAACTCTCATGGTCTGAAGGTAACTCACCATTTTAACTTTTTTCTCTCAGTCTTAGCTGGCATGGCAGCTGGGGCTTAACTGGTAGCAAAGCTCAGATGTACTGCTGCTGAGATCTGCAGGAGGAATGGCCACATTTTGAGAGCCCAGCTCTGGACTCTGAGCACATAGGCCCCTCCAGTCCCTCTTTCTGAACTTTCACCATTGAATCAGCTATTGTGCGGTGGGCAGGAGAGCTTGTGGGGGATGCTGTCTTGTTCAACTGGGAGGCAAGCCACCCAAACAGAGGCCCCAGCAGGACCTAATTCCCAGGCTACAAGGCAGTGCCTACCTAGTGAGTACTTTTCCTGCAGAAAAGCAGTATTTTTCACAATGTGGTCTTACAAGTGGGGCCTGGCAGCAGATAACAGCTGAGCAGTAGCCCTTCTGTATTTTGAACTAGTTTACAGCACCTGGAGTTGAATATAGAAGTGCTTACTTTGCCAGCTAGGAAGAGGGACTTGCACACCAGAAAGCCTGACTGATCCTGGAAGCTGTCAGATACTTTTTACCTTTCAATATAAAATTGCCCAGAAAAATAACTGTGGTGTATTCTGATGGCATCTCTCCCAGCCTTTAATGACTCACATGATAGGGTGAGCTGAACTGTCCCCCAGTGACTCTGTAAGTAGGGCTGTGTATTTGCCAATCAGGAGGGGGAGCCTGCTACCCTAGAGATTCTACTGGATCCAGTCACTGGAGTACACAGAGGTGACTGGTGAGCACCCTCCTTTTAGATTGAGCTTTAGAACCTGTTAAGGTAACACCAGAGAAACAAAACAACCTCCAGACGCCCAAAAAGAAACAAACTTCAGACAGAAATGTAAAGAAAAATTTACCTATGACTCCAGAAGGCCCCCAAAAGAAAGAACCAAAGAACTTCCCAGACAAAGAAGTCTTTTTGAAACTATCAGAGGGTGAGTACAAAAGGATTCTATATAGAGGCCTCCTAGACATTATAGAAAATGCAGCAGAGCAAAACGAAAAATTAAGCAAGTTGTTTGATCTGATGGAACAGCAGTACTCTGAAATCCAACAGACGAAGAACAAAATCAAAGACATAGAAAATTCAATTCAAAGCCAAGAAAACAGAATGGAACAAGTGGAAAAGAGACTTTCTGACTTGGAAGACAGAGCTACTGACTCCAGCATCTATGAAGAGAAATCAGAAAAATGAAGCATTAAGAAGCATGTGGGAATCTATTAAGAGGAACAATCTACAATTAATTGGATTTCCTGAACAGGGAGGGACACCAGAAAACACAAAGAGTATTGTTGCTGAGTTGCTGACAGAAAACTTCCTGAAATTATGAAAGAAGAGAATATAACTATCCAAGACGTGCATCAAATGCCACTCAACATAGATCCCAAAAGAAAGACTCCAAGGCATATTACAATCAAGCTTAACAAAATGAAACATAAAGAGAAACTCTTAAAGACAGTGAGACTCAAAGCAAAACTAACATTCAGAGGGAAGACCTGTAGACTTTGGTCTGACTTCTAAACAAAAACAATACTGGCACAGAGGCAATGGGATGACACATTCAAAGCCTTGAAGAAGAAAAACTTCCATCCAAGAATTATATAGCCTGAAAAACTGTCTTTCAAATATGAAAACGAAATTAAGACATTTGCAGATAAACAGAAACTCAGAGACTTTGTAAAACCCAAACCAAAACTACAAGAAATAAAAGAAGCTCTTGAATTAGAAGAAAACCATTAACTCTATATTGTAGGAGGAAATACAGGACATATCATTCAGAAACCTACTCATTTAGGGAAGACTCCAAATTAAATCAAGGCTATAATACTAAAAGAAGTGATCCAGTGATCATATCACGAAAACTATATCATCATATTAAAATGAAGGCCATACTACAGTCCTGATACTACAGTCATTATATTCCTTCCAGATAGAGACAAAATTAATAAGACTTGTAGTAGTTATAATTGGGTTTAAACATAGATTATTGAAGGGGATCACAGCGGTAGCTGCAAAGCACAATACAGATGCGACACATAAAATCAAGAAATGTAATAACGGGAGTCTCAACAATGACAAAACCAATACTGAAAAAGGTGAAAAATCAACTTATAAAGAAGAACATCCCAGAACAGAATAGTAACAATGGAGAAAACATCAACACAAAAATAATGACACAATGAAAGCACTAAACACATACCTATCGATGATTACGTTGAATGTAAATGGACTGAACACTCAAGTAAAGAGACGAGTGACATTGTGGATGGAAAGACACAACCCGTCTACAAGTTGCTTACAGGAAACTCACCTTAGACTTAAAAATATGAACAAATGGAAAATTAAAGGGTGGAAGAATATACATCAAGCTAACAATACACAACAAAGAGCAGGTATGGTAAACACTAACCTCAGATAAAATAGATTTTAAAAATCCACCATCATGGACAAGGATGGACACTATTTATTGCTGAAAGGTTCACTACATAAGCAGGACTTAAAAATATTAAATATTTATGTACCCAATACTAGAGTATCTAAATACGTTGAAGAAACACTGACTGCACACAAAAATGAGATAGATCACTCCACAATAATAGTGGGAGATTTCAGCACTCCACTGTCAATATTGGACATATCTTCTAGAAAAAAAGCTCAATATAGATACAGAAGATCTTATTGTCACAATTAACTAACTAGACCTCATCGACATATACAGAACTTTCTACCTATCAGCATAAAACTATACCCTCTGCAGTGCACATGGAACATTTTCCAGAATGGATCTTGTGTTAGGACATAAAGTAAATCTCAACAAAATTCATACCACTGAAATATTACAAAGCATTGTCTCAGATCATAAAGCCATAAAAGTCGCAATAACAGAAAAAACATAGACAGAATTGGAACTCATGGAAACTGAACAACATCTTGCTCAAAAAGCCATGGGTTGTACAAGAAGTCAAGGATGAAATAAAGAAACTTATGGATTCCAATCAAAATGAAAACACTTCCCACCAGAACCTGTGGAATACAGCTAAAGCGGTGCTCAGAGGGCAGTTTATGTTCATAAATGCACACATCAGGAAGGAAGAAAGAACCCAAACCAAAGAATTAACCCTACAGCTTGAAGAAGTAGAGACAGAACAACAGAGGAACCCCTCAGGAACCAGAAGAAAACAGATCATAAAGATGAGAGCAGAACTAAACAAATTAGAGAATAGAAGAAAAATTGAAAAAATTCAAAAGACCAAAAGCTGGTTTTTCGAAAAGATTAACAAAATTGAAAAACCATTGGCTAAACTTACTAAAGAAAAACAGGAAAGGAAACAAATAACCCAAATAAGAAATGAGAGGGGAGTTATCACAACAGATCCAACAGAAATCAAAAGTATCGTAACTGAATACTACAAAAGACTGTACTCTAACAAATTTGAAAACCTAGAGGAAATGGACACATTTTTTGATTCATATCACCTACCCAAATTATCACAAGCTGAAGCAGAACAACTGAATAAATCCGTCAAAGGAAGAGACTAAAAAAAGTCATCCAAAAACTATCAACCAAAAAAAGCCCTGGACCAGATGGCTGCACAGCAGAATTCTACCATACTTTTAGACAAGCGTTATTTCCAATACTACTGAGACTGTTTCACTGCATAGAAAGGGATGGAATACTCCCAGATTCATTCTATGAAGCCTGCATAACTCTGATACCAAAACCAGGGGAAGATCCAACAAAAAAAAAGGAGAACTACAGATCAATATCACTCATGAATCTAGATGCAAAACTCTTCAACAAAATATTTGCCAGTAGAATACAGCAACATATCAAAAAAATAACTCATCACGACCAAGTTAGATTCACACCAGGGATGCAAGGCTGGTTTAACATCAGAATAACAATTAATGTGATCAAACACATAAATAACACAAAAGACAAGAATCACCTGATTTTTGTCTATTGATGCAGAAAAGGTATTTGATAAAGTCCAACACCTGTTCATGCTAAAAACTCTCAGCAAAATAGGAATAGACAGCAAATTCCTCAATGAAGTAAGGACCATTTATACAAAGCCAACTGTCTACATCATTCTGAATGGAGAGAGACTGAAACAATTTCCCTTGAGAACAGGAACTAGACAAGGATGCCCAGTCTCATCTCTCGTATTCAACATTGTAATAGAAGTTCTAGCCAGAGCAGTTAGGCAAGATCAAGAAATAAAGGGCATCTGCATTGGCAAGAGGAAGTAAAAAACTCCCTATTTGCAGATAACGTGATTGTATACACAGAAAATCCTAAAGAATCCATAAAAAAACTACTCAAACTGATAGAAGAGTTCAGCAAAGTCTCAGGATACAAGATAAACATAAGTAAATCAGTAGGATTCCTTTACACCAACAACAAGATTATTAAAGAAGAAATCACTAAATCAATACCGTTTACTATAGCCCCCCAAAAGACAAAGTACCCAGGAATAAATCTAACCAGAGAAATAGCAGACCTTTACAAAGAGAACTACAAGACCTTACTACAAGAAACTAACAGAAACTTACATAGAGAAACCTACCCTGCTCATGGATAGGAAGGCTTAACATTGTGAAAACATCTATTTTAATCAAAGCAATCTACTTATATAATGCAATCCCAATACAAATTCCTGTGACTTTTTTTAATGAGATGGAGAAACAAATCACCAACTTTGTTTGGAAAGGGAAGAAGCCCTGGATAAGCAAAGCACTGCTGAAAAAGAGGAACACACTGGGAGGCCTCTCACTACCTGACTTTAAAATCTATTATGCTGCCACAGTGGTCAAAATAGCCTGGTACTGGTACAAAAAGAGACAGGTAAATCAATGGAACAGAATTGAGACCACAGAGATGACTCCGTTCTACTATGAACAGTTGATGTTTGACAAAGGCCCTAAGAAATTAAACTGGGGAAAAAGCAATCTCTTCAACAATGGTGCTGGCAAAATTGGATATCCATCTGCAATAAATTGAAACAAGACCCATATGTCACACCTTATACAAAAACCAACTCAAACTGGATAAAAGACCTAAATATCAAACCTAAAATAATAAAGCTCATCCAAGAAAAATTAGGATCAACAATGGAAGTTTTAATGCACAATGTAGACAGACTTCAAAATTTGATAAACTACAATCAACAGAAAATAGATAAATGAGAAACACTCTGAATCAAACACTTTTGCTCATCCAAAGACTTTATCAATGGAATTAAAAGACAACCCACAGAATGGGAAAAGATATTTGGCAACTATATGTCAGACTGATGTCTGATCTCCATAATCTGTAAGGTGCTACAAAATATCAATAAGAAAAAGATAAGTAAACCAATCAAGTGATGGGCAAAGGAGATGGACAGACACTTCTCTAAAGAGGAGATGCAGACAGACAAGAAACACACGCGGACATGCTCACAATCATTAACTATTAAAGAAATTCAAATCAAAACTACAATGAAATACCATCTCACCCCGACAAAGTTGGCCATAACCCCCAAAAATGCAAAACAACAAATGCTGGAGAGGCTGTGGAGAAATTGGAACTCTCCTACACTCCTGGTGGGATTGCAAAATGGTGCAACCTCTTTAGAAAGCAATCTGGTGCTTCCTTAAAAAGCTGGAACTAGATATACCACTTGACCCAGTAATTCCACTGCTTGGACTATATCCTGCAGAATCAAGCTCATTCACACCAACTGATACATGCATACGAATGTTTATTGCAGCACAGTCCACAATAGCAAAAAGATAGAATCAACCCAGATGCCCAACAATAGAGGAATAGATAAACCATGGTGTATATACTCAATGGAACACTATGCAACGATAAAGAACAATGATGATTTTAGGAACCATTTCATAACCTGGGTTCAATTGGAGGACATTATGTTGAGTGAAGGTAGTCAGTGACAAAAGGGCAAATATTGTATGAGACCCCTACTATAAGAAATTAAAAACAGACTCATGCATAGAAGAAAAGACTCTTTGACAGCTGCAAGGGTGGGGATGGACAGAGGGAGAGGGTTGGGTATAGATTAAATAGCTGATAGAAATTTGGTTGGGTGCAATCGGTGACAGCACGCATTAGAAGGAAGTTCAATTTTAACTGGACTTCAACATAACATGATTACTCCTCCCATCTTAACCCAATATTGCAAGGGCAGAGTAGCTGGGGCAGGGATCCAGGAACCATGTTCTCAGGGGACATCAAGGCCAATTGGCATAACTAGCATTTTACTGAGAGAGTCTTCTGCATCCCACATTGGTGAGTGGCGTCTGGGGTCTTAAAAGCTGCCAAGCTGCCATCTCAGGTACACCCAATGGTCCCAACTCACCAGGAATGGGTGCTCACCAAGGACCAAAACAACATGAAAGAAAGAGAACCCAGAAGGCAGAGAGACCCACGTGAGTGGGTGACTACATCGACATGTGACCAGAAGAACAAGATGGTGCCCGGCCACCACCAGTGATAGCCGTGATGGGGCTCACAAAGTCGAGTCTCACTGACAACATGAGAATAAAAAGGGGTGCTCCCTGAGATCTCCACTGAAAGACCACAATCGATGGTCCAGGGGCCTTGGGGTTCCCCTAGGAGCATGGCCCCTGGCCCTGATCCTGCCCCTGTCCATAAATCATAATGGAGGTCAACTCTTTGGACAGGAATGGATGCGACTTGGTGAAACAGAGTGACCATATCATGTGTGCACTTTATGGTTCTATGTATCTATAGGATGTCATCCTGCTGTCCTGTTACTGGAGGCAAGGGACAAGATGGAAATGAGGGGATGGGAGACTGTTAGGAGGATATGACACATACAGAACAGAGAGGAGGAGTGTGCTGTCACTGGGCAGTGAGAGCAACAGGAGTTGCACATAGGCAGGCTTGTAAATTTATACGGGATTGTACACTTTCACTCAATCATAATAAAAAAAAGAAATTGAGACAACCAGGTCTGTTGCCAATCAGACAATGTCTGTGCATCAGCAAACACATATTCCAACGAAAACATCACTATTGTTCTTCAGAGTGTATGTGAGAATCCATCCCAATCAGTTTCTCACCAAGCACAAGAACCGGGCTTTTGTTGATCACAATTTAGCGGCTTTTACATCTGGACTTAAAGCTTTACCCTTACAAAATTGTTGTAACTCAAGAACTGAAGTGTACTGACCATAGATTGTCATACATTTGCTGACTGGGCTCTGGAGCAATTGGAAGGTCACCCTGCTCTTGGCCAAAAAATCATCTTCAGCAAGAAGGCCCATTTTTGGATGAATGGTCTTGTTAACAAACAAAGCTGTTGCACTTGGAGTGATAAGAATCCAGTGGAGATTCAAGAACATCCACTGTATTCCACAAAAATTACCATTTGATGTGGATTTTGGTCCAGTGGAATCAATGGCCCTTATTTTTTCCAAGATGAGCAAGGGAGGCTGTGACTGTCAATGGTGAAAGATACTGGCTACGATAACTGATTATTTTGGGCCCCATTTGGAATGTGCTTCACTGGCCGTCTACCCAACATTCCTTCCCACACATAGTATCATCAAATGTCCTTCAGACTAATAAAACAATTAAAACCGTATCATTTACACAATTTGTTATTCAAGCTCAAAGACAGGACACCCTTATTGGAAGACCCTTTACTTATGACACACCACTGTTGTTGTTAGCTGCCACTGAGTCAGCTCCCAACTCATGTTGACTCCATGAACAATGAGATCAGGCTGTTGTGATCTACAGAGTGTTATATAGGGTTTTCACTAGTTGGTTTTTGGCAGTAAATCACCAGGCCTGCTTTCTACTCTGCCTTAGTCTGGAAGCTTAGATGAAACTTTTTCAGATTATAGCAACACACACTGATAGAGGGTTGGTGGCCAACCTCCACAGAGGGATGGTGGCTGTGCATATGACACATTGGCTGGAAACTGAACTCCAGTATCCTACATAAATGGTGAGACTTCTACCACTCAACTACAATTGCCCCCATAATTGACCACAACCAATGTCTTTCCCAACCATTGAAATCTCTTTACTGGTGAAAAATACATCTCACGGGATAAGCAAAATGGGATGAAAATTGAAGAGCCTGACATTCAGGTAAGCTGCTTGGGGAGGAAGAAATCACTCTGGATCTAAAAGACACACTGGAGTTCCACTACACAAAAATGATCTGAGGATCAACAGCATCAGCATCACCAGGGAGCTTGTTACAGAGGCAACACCTTAGACCCCACCCCAGACCTCCTGAATCAGAATTGGCATGTTAACAAGATTCCTAGGGGATTCATATGTGTGTAACTTTGGAAAGCAATGAACTAGAATATTGAATTTGGATTTTGGGGATGCTAAACTCAAAACTCTTTTAATTCTCATAACTCCATGGTATATTGAAAGTCACACGGCACTCTAATATACATTCTCTCTATGCCTTCCCACTCTGAATGAAATTAAGCAAGAGGGGAAGGAAGAAAAATAGGGAGAGAAGAAACAGAATGAAGCACTGACTCTAAGCTCATCACAGTGCTGAAAGTTAGATGGCATACATTCTCTTTAGTAAATCACCAAAGTGAACTCTGGAGTCAGGAGAATGATGGGCATCATTCTTCAGATGGAGTGAGATTGAAGGAGGCTGAGTAACTTGACTAAGTCTGCACTATTAGGACTTGTTTAGCTTCAAGCAACAGCAATTCCTCATACCACCTCAAGCAAAGAGAGGTTATTGTAAAGAAAATAGGTTTTTTAGAGTCCTAAAATAGGAAGTACAAGACCACATCTTTTAGAGCCTGAAACTGGATGACGGATAAGAGTCAGGGCATCTGTCTTTGTGTCTTAGGAACCCACCTTGACCCCGAGATGGAGAGTCTTGTGTAAATGATTTACTGAGGGAGGATCTCCAGAAAAAGGGATGAGAGGAAGGAGAAGGGAAGGAATTGAGGACAGAGAGAGGGAAAGAAGCAAGCTGAGCAGGGTCACAGTCTCAGCCGGAGGCCAGTTTCAGGCCAGGCCCACAGCGAGCTCCAGAGAACGCATTAGAGCACAGAGCTGGTCCCACATTGAGGCAAGTGGCCAGCCTTCTGTATCCTACAGTAGTTCTTGGGGGTGAAGAGAGGAGAGTGGCTAGCCTCCCCAGCCCGGAGGCCAAAGGTCCGGGGCAATTTTCTGCAGAAGCTGTCAGCTATGAGGCGTCGGCAGCTTTGAAGTGGGACCAACATGTACGTGTCTCTCTGTCTGCCTGTCTGATTGCATCTGTCTGTCTCAAGGGCAATCTCTGCTCTGACAGGAGGTATCCCTGTTTCTTTCTGGGTCCCACTCCATCATCCTCCTCCCTGAAAGCAAGGCCCACATGTATCCTCTACTGCCTCCTAACTCTTGGTTGCGTGTGACTCCAAATGACCATTTCCGCCCAATAATGCCACTTGACCAGAGGGTTTCAGCTCCCCGTCCTCCCTGCTCAACCCTCTTAGCCAAATTCTTGGGAGAGAGATCTGACTGGCCACACAAGTTCTGGGCCCTACCCAACAGATATAGCAGCCCAGTGCAATTAGCTGAAGCCAGGAATAACATAATGGAACATGACCAAGACAGCTGGGGTGATGGGCTTGTTCTTACAAAAGGCAGTGATGGAAATTTCAAGTTTTGCCCACTGGCTGGAATTCAAACATGCATTTCTAGGATGCCAAATTCTGTTCTGGAAACCTGGCGGCATAGTGATTAAGTGCTACAGCTGCTGGTAAAAAGTCAGCATTCTGATTCCACCAGGCACTCCTTGGAAACTCTATGGGGCAATTCTACACTGCCCTACAGAGTAGCCATTGGAATTGACTCTACGGCAGTAGATTTTGGGGGTTTAAAGTCCATTCCTTCCACATTACTTCGCCTGTACAGCATAGTTACACAGAAAAAACTCTGCCTGGGTTCAGAGTCCAAATTACCTAACAGTTATAAAACTTCAGCTGAATTATTTAACACCCTCTGTACCTCAGTTTCCTCATCTAAGAGGTAATCATAGAACCTATGTCATAGGTTTATTATCAGAATTCAGTGAGTTGATATCTGCAAAGTGCTTGAAGAAATGCCTAGTACAAATTAAGCGTAATAGAATAAATAATGAATAAAGTAACTTTTCATACTCTCAGCTGAAGGAACAAGGAGGCAAACGATGCGGTCCTGGGGTAGAATCTGGTCAGCACTCCAGAAATGATCGATGATTTGTGTTGTTTGGGAGAGAGCTCTGGGAGACAGACAGGAATGTCACCATCATGACTTGGCTAGGAAAGGCTTTCCTGTCTCCTTTTCAGGGAATCAATGGCATGACAACCTGAGATGGTCTGGCATGTCAAAGCTCACAAGAACCCCTGGTAACATAATGACCGATTCATCTAGCACTCTTCCCCGGGCACTGTGGTAATTAGTTCACAGCCATTATCAATTAGTCCTCCCACCCTGTGCAGTAGAGATTGTTACTGTCCAGCTTTATGGATGAGGAAACTCAAGCACAGAGCAGGTGAATCATCTGCCTACAATACATAGCGTGTACAAGGCAGAGCTGGACCTTCAGTGACAGTGTCTTGCACACGGGAGCCACTCACCTGCTTGCAGCTGAGCCCCTGTCCTCTTCTACTTTCCTCTTGAGACCAAGCTACCAACAAATCCAACAGTGCTTTGAGGAGTCAGAACTGCCCCTCACTCAGGGGAAGATTAGATAAGAGGCCAGAGCCCAAGAAGAAGCCCAAGTTGCCATCAAGTCAACTGTTATTCGCAGCAATCCCACATGTGTCAGAGCTGAACTGTGCTCCTGAAGATTTTCGGTGGCTGGCTTTTAGGAAGTAGATAACCAGGCCTATCTTCTGAGGTGTCTCCAGGAAGATTCAATCCTCTAACTTTTCGGTTAGCAGCTGAGAGCATTAGCCACTTACAACACTCAAAGATTCCAAAGAGAAGCCAAATGCATTGCCATTGCCATCGAGTTGGTTCTGGCTCAAGGAATCCTATGTGTGCTGCCTATCGGAACTACTCCATAGGATTTTCATGCTTAGAGTCTTTACAAAAGTAGATTCCATGGCACCACTAGGTGAGTTCACTCCACCAACCTTTAGGTTAATAGTCAAGCCAGACCATTTGTGCCATCTAGGGACCTTCCCAGGGAGAAGCCAGACTCGCCTAAATCCCTCTCAATTTCAGGCTCCATGAGCTAGGCCCAGGACTCACAGTCTCTTTAAGCACTTCCAACTTCCTGGTGCCTGCTGTCTCCACTCAGAGCAAGAGGCACCCCTTACCAAAGAGAATGATTTAACTGCTGTTAACTTTCTCCTTGAAGGGAAGACCACTCTTGAGGCTGGCTTTCATTCCTGATAGAAAACTCTCTGTACCATACTAAAACAACCCCCATGGGGTGGTCATATCTGAGACACAGGATGGACAATGCTGTCCCCTTTGCATGAGAACCAAGAAATCCACCAACAAAAGGTGCCTGGCAGAGAAGGGTCAGAGAAGAAAAGGAGAGGGGGCTGCAGACACAACACACACTATTTTCTCTCCTAAACCACTTCTTTTTAACATCCATATGGTCGGTGTTTCTGGTTACAGAGGGGAAAAGTTAATGTATGGAAAACTGGGAAAACACAAAAATAAATTTTAATCATCCACAATCCCACCTCTCAAAGATAACCACTATATAAAGAGTGGGGGGAAGACTCAAATTACATGTACAGGTACACACAGATACGGACAATTGATCTTGTTTGGTCTCCTGCTTTTTCCACTTAACATATTTTGACAATTTTTCTGTGTAAGTCAAAGACTGGCATGTCTTCCTGTATTCACTCTGCCATTTTTCCTTTCATAACAGAACCCATCGAATTTTATTATGATCATCTACAATTAAAAAAAAGGGGAGTATCTTTCCAGCCTCCTTTGCAGCTCTGTGTAGCCATGTGATTAAGTTCTAGGAAGTATACCCTACCTCCAAGTGTTGCGCTGAAAAGGAAATGCCTTCCATTCCCTTCTTTTTCTGCCTCCAGCTAATGGAAGTGAAGGTAAAGTGTGAATGACCATGTTCTATGTGTGGCAGAGCAAAACAATGTAAGAGGCTGTGTCCCTGAGTGACCCCTTGGAGCAGAATCCCTGTAAGTCCTAGACTGACCATCTCTGCTGTATGAGGGAGAAATAAACTTCCAGCTTATTTAATTCAGGGCTAATTTTGGTCTTCTTTCTTTCCAGCTAAATCTGTATCCCAGAATATGTTTCTAGATCTTCCTCTACACATAGTGTTTGAATGACTGCATGTTTTTCCATCATGTGAATGTTCACTATCAAAATTTATCGAATTTAACTCATTATAAAATGTTTACCACCTGTATTGCTTTCAACTTTTCTATATAATACTACTGCATTGAAAATTCTTGCCATACACCTTTCATCATATTAGTAATTATTTCTTAGGCTACGTTTATAAAAGTACAATTTGTGGGTCACATAACATGAACTATTACATTTTTTTCCTTTCAAGAGTAATGTATTCATATTAGAAGACAGCTTACTTGAATTCCCAGCTGAACTCCCCTCTATACAAGTTTTTATTTGTATGGGTTTGCAAGATTTGCCTCTCATTCTTTATTGTAATAGAAGTACGCACAGGAAAATATTTGCCAATTCAACTTTACATACACAATTGAGTAACACTGAGTGTGTTCATCATGTTGTACAGCCATTACCACTATTTTTTTCCAAATGATTGTACCACCATTAACAGAAACTCAGCTTCATGTTTACTTTTATTGCACACACAACCCCATCTTGAATGCATAGGAAAAAAGCATAGTTAATCATACAGACTCTGGGATCAGATTTCCTGGGTTGATGTGTATATAAACTTGGGCAAGTTACTCAACCTCTTCTGTGTTTAGTGTCTTCATTTTTAAAAACCCACCCACTATCCTTGAGTTGGGTCCAACTCACAGCAATCCTATAGGTCAGAGTAGAACTTCCCAATAGAGTTTTCAAGGAGCGCCTGGCATATTTGAACTACCATCCTTTTGGTTAGCAGACACAGCACTTAACTCACTACACAACCAGGTTGGAGTTCTAAAAACACCTACTACATGAAGATTCGTGGCCACCATAAAGAAAGTACTCGCCTATTATTAACTATTGTTATTTTCATTATTTCAGGAATTGTTTATGATATTTGCATTCTGTTCAAAAAATGTGTTGAGATTCAATACTAGATTTAAACTATTTCATTTCTTACCAACATCCATTGATATCTTAAATTTCCCTTTCTTCAAATGTTGTTTTATTTCAATGTTTCATAGGTTATGACGTATTTTCCAATCTTTTTTTTTTTTCAGGGAAAAAAAGAATTCAAGTGGTACAGTTCCACTGAAGAGTTTTTTAAATTGTCTTCCAATATGAATGACCTTTTGCTCAAGCATAGAATTCTTCTGTACATTTTCTTAGAAAAGTTTTGAATCTGGTGTTCTATTTTCTTCTGTATTTCAATATTGGGAAGAAATTTGTTGTTAAGTCAATGTGGTTTTTCTTTATTCCTTTTTAAAATGCTTACCTTCAAGTGTACTTGTAGGATTGTTTCTTTGTCATTGAAACGTTAAGTCTTCTTTGGTAGTGACTAGGAGATGGGTTCTTTTTTATTATTTACACAGAAATGTTTTCCATCTGTAGAGCAAGTCTTTCTTTAACTCAAAGTGTTGTACAACTGTACCTTTAGATTCTGCTGCTCCTCTTGTGGTTGTTGGTTGCTCAAGAATAACAACATTCTCTGTTTTTTGACCTTTGCTTGTCTTCTATATCCGTTGTTCTCTCCCTGATCACTTTTAGTAATTTAAATCTGGGAGAACTGCACAGTCATCGAGTCTTAATGATTCCTTTACTTCTATATTTCTTAAATCTCTCTATTTCTGTCCATCCCAACCACTCCCACCCTAGTAAAATTTTCTGCTTCTAGTCTTGCACCTCTACAATTCATTCTCTATAGAGTAGGAAAGAAAAGGTCAGGAGGATGTCTCTTTTAAACTGTTCTTGGGTCGTTCTCATGTTATAACATCCTTCAGGGCTTTATAGTGGCACTTAAAATAAATCCAGTCATTCCATGGCCTCCAACAAGGTACATGATGAGGCCTTAGGAACTACCCACCAGCTTGTCCCAACCTGGCCTATTGGAATAGACAGCACTCTAGGATGAATCCGGAACTTGGAGTAATAGGGAAACTCTAAAAAGGCAGAGCATCTCTTAAGGACTATGCACAGCTATCAGAAAATGGATAAAAGAGAGTAAAGACTAGTCACGATAGCCAAAGATGGAAACAACTTGAATACCCATCAATAGATGAATGGATAAACAAACTGTGGTATATACATACAACTGACTGTTCGCTCAGCCATAAAAGAGAAGCGAAGTTCTGGAATTCTAGGAAAATGGCAAAATGGCAACAGAAACAGACCATCATTCCAACACTCCTCCACGAAAACAAGGAAACAGGGCTTTACTTTGAAGAACTGTGAATTGGGGAGCAGAGGAAAGAAGCAGGGAGCCACAGACAGACAAGAACCGATGAATCAACTGTGAATCACATATAGTAGGAAAATCACTTGTCCCACTGTCTCTGCCCCTCTCTGCAGCCATACAGGCCACTTGCTGTTGTGAACTATGAAAGCAACTCTAGTGAAAGAGCCAGCCTCTGTAACTACCAGTAGAAAGAGACAGAACTCTCAGCTTCTACCCTAGAATCAACAAGGCAGACCTCCACAGGAGTCCATTTGGAGTGTGCCAGCTACAAGCCTACTGTGAACTGATACAGAAGGCCTGTGCAGTGGAGTCCTCTCTTAGTCAACATGCTACTGTGGCCTCTGAAATCAACAAGACAGACCTCTAAGGGAGTCGATTATGATCTGTCAGCTCCCCCTTCTAGGCAGCACTGAGGCCTGATGACTGAGGCTGTTGTGTGCTAGGAAGCTGGTGTCTTGTGTGGAGGCTACACCCACAGCCAACATGGGAAGCTCTGACAGCAACAAGGCAGAACTTCTTGGAGGTTCATTCAGAGCATGATAACCTGTCCTCCACTGGCACACTGTCACCTGCAAGCCAGCTGTGAACTGCTACACAAGGCCCCAGAAGTGGTGTCATCCCCCATAGTCAGCACTCTATCTGCTTCTCTGCACACTCCACAACAAGGGCCAATGAATTCAACAAGACAAAACTCTGGAGTCAGTTTGAGTTAGCCAGTTCTCACTTCCAGTTCGTGCTCAAGACGGTTGACAGAGGCTGTTGTATGCTAGGAAGAAGGCACCTTGAGTGGAGGCTGCACTCACAGCCAACTGTCTACCAGGAGGGCTCTGATAACAAGACAAACATCCCTGGGGATCTGACCAGGTAGTGGCACTCCTTCATCAACCTAGTAACTTTTGATTGCCAGGCTGTTGCAAACCGCTACAGAAGAACCCTAAAGCGCAGTCTGTTCTCACAGTCACCGCTCCAATTGCCTTCCCATACACCTTGTGTCTCAGGCCTCTGATTAAAACAAGAAGACCTCCATGAGGATCAGTTTGGGTCTGTCTGCTCCCCCTTCTGATCAGAGATGAAGACTGCTAACTAAAGCTGCTGTGTGCTAGAAAATAGTAACCCTGAGGGGAAGCTATACCCACTGTAACCGAAATATCACAAGTAAATGGCTTTAACAAAGAAAAGTTTATTCTTACACAATCCAATAGACTAGAAGTCCAAATTCAGGGTGCCAGCTCCAGGGAAGTCACTCTCTGTTGGCTCTGGAAGAAGGTCCTTGTGTTTCATCAGTCTTTTTTTGGTCAGGGAGCATCAAGGTGCAGGAACCTCAGATCTGAAGGATGCACTCTGCTCCTGGTGCTACTTTCTTGATGGTATGGAACTTCCCAACTCTCTTCTTGCTTCCTTCTCCTTTTTTTTCTCTTGTAGGATAAAAGGTGGTACAAGTCACACTCAGGGAAACTCCCTTTACCATGGAGCAGGGAGGTGAATTTAGGAAGGGTGTTACAGTTCCACCCTAATCCTCTTTAACATAATCTAGTGTATTAACATATCAGGCAGAAATTAGGATTTACAGCACAGGAAAAATACAAAATGGAAGACAGTCACAAAATACTGGTAATTATGGCCTAGACACATTGCTATATACATTTTTGAAGGGACAAACTTGGATCTATAACACCCACAGAAAGCATATTTTATGGCAGGCTCTGTTAGCAACAAGGCAGACTTCCATGGGGTCTGTTTGGAGCATGACAACTCCCACATCCAGTAACTGTTGGCTTCTGAACTGATTTGAACCCCTACAGAAGGTTCCCTACAATGTAGCCAGGAGGATGGTCATCTAAGTGGTGATAGCTCCCCAAAAAATCACAGGGCCACAGGGGCTCTGAAACCAACAAAACAGATCTCTCAGAGTTCCTTAAGGGAAGTGCTAGCCCTTCCTTCTCTTCCTCCTCCTCCAATGGAGGAAAGTCTGTCTGTGCTTCCCCTGAATGCTAACTCGAATACAAGCAGCCCCCACAGCTCAGGGAAGGAAGCCTCACGCAAAACTGAAGGACAACAACAGCCTAGAAGTGGGCTTACTGGGAGTGAGCTTTCCAACTAAAAATGTAGTTGCAGAGACAGAGAATGGAAGGAAATAATGACCAGAAAGAGAACTGTGTCCCCTCCAGTAGACAGACTGATTAGTGCATGATATCCCAAGTGAGTGGCAGTGCCCGCTGGCAAACAGATTGACCACAGCACGTTCTCTACTGTGTCTGGGAGACGCTGAAAGTTGAAAACTGAGATCCGTAACTTGAAAAGCCTAATTAAACCAGGAAGAGGAAAGAGATATTAGAGAGAAACAAAAGAAGCAATAAACAAAGGCTGAAAGTTCTCCCACTTGAGAGTTTCTGGGTTTTTTTGTTTTTTTGCAGAAAGTAGTACAAGCAAATATACCAAATACTGGGGAGAACTGAGAAAGTTAACAGTCTTGAAAATTCCATTACCTGGACAAAAAATCACAAGACACAGAAAGAACACATAAACAATGGCCCATCCAAATGAACATTATAAGAGAATGAAAGTGCATCTAGGGATGACCAAATAATAAAAATATAGATGAATATAATACAACAACATCAATCATAATTAAAGAGTTACAGGTAAACACAGAGATCAAAGAAACAAGGAAAACAATGCAAGAACAAAATGAGGATCTAAAAATAAATAAGTATATTACAATGGAAAGGGACAGTGAATGAAATAAGAAACACAACAACAGGACTTAACAGCAGTTTCAATCAGGTAGGAGAAGGAATCAGTGAACTAGAGAATGCAATAGTTAAAATTATTGAGGCTGAAGAACAACAAGAATAGAGACTCAATAAGGCTGAACAGTTTAATCGAATTATGTAACAACAAGAGACCTAATATAAGTATTGTGGGAATTCCCAAAGAGATGAGATTAAAAAAGGGATAAAAAGAATATTTGAAGAAATAATAACAGAATATTTCCCAATCTAATGAAAGACATGAACCTACAAATCCAAGAAGCTCAAAGAACCCTAAGAAGGATAAGCCTGGAAAGACCTACACCAAAACACATTACAGTTGGACTCTCAAGAATTAAAGATAAAGAGAAATCCTGAAAGTAGTGAGAGAGAAGCAGTCACACACAAAGGAAACCCAATAAGATTAAGTGCTGAATTCTCTGCAGAACCATTGGAGGGAAGATGGCAATAGGATAAATACTTAAAGTGTTGAAAGACAAAAAACTGTCAAACAAGGCTAATATACACAGCATAACTGTCCCTCAAAGACAGATGAAATTAAAATATTCCCCAACAAACAGAAACAGAGAGAGCTCATATCCACCAGACCAACCCTATGAAAATCACTAATGAGGGTTCTGTAGATCAAAGAGAAAAGACACTAGGTGATAACCCAAAACTACACATAAAAAGAAACATTCCTAATAAAGAGAAAAGCATGGACAAGTATAAGGGCTAATAATAATGTATTCATGTCCAATAACTTTAATTGTCTTATATATGATGCTTTGTTTATACAAAATGTATAAAGAGATAAAATTATGTTATAAAAACCAAAAACCAAATCCAGGGCTGCCAAGTTGATTCTGACTCATAGCAACCTTATAGGGCAGAGAAGATCTGCCCCATAGAGTTTCCACGGAACCCCTGGTAGGAACTGCCAGCCTTTTGGTTAACAGACGTAATATTTAACCACTATGCCACCAAGATTTCCAAATTATGTTACAGGACACATTAAATATAAACATGTAATTAGTGCTAACAACAAAAAATGAGGGGCCAGGAAGAACGGTATAGGTATAGAATTTCTTGTGTATTATTGAAGTTTAGTTGTTAGCAACTTACCTTATGAAGTTATGAATATAAACTTTTACATGCAATTTTCATGGTAACTGTTATGGATTAAATAGTGTTTCACAAACATATGTGTATCAATTTGACTAGGACATGATTCCTAGTACTACGTGATTCTCCACTATTTTGTCATCTGACATGATTTTCCTGTGTGTTGTATATCCTACCTACATGATTTTAATGATACAGGATAGATGACAGCTATATTAATGAGGCAAGACTCAATCTTCAAGATTAGATTTTGTCTTAAGCCAATCTCTCTTTTGATGTATAAAAGAGGGAGATGAACAGACAGACAAGAGGACCTCATACCACCAAGAAATCAGCACCAGGAGCACAGTGTGTCCTTCGGACCCAGGGTCCCTTTACATGAGAAGTTCCTCTACCAGAGGAAGACTGATGACAAGGACCTTCTTCTAAAGCCTACACAGACAGAAAACCTTCCCCTGGAGCTGACATCCTAAATGTAGACTTTTAGCCTCCTAGACTGTGAGATAATAAACTTCTGTTTGTTGAAGTCATCTACTTGTGGTCTTTTTCTTATAGCATTTCTAGATGTCTGCTGTGGGTTGAATTACATTCCCCCCACAAAAAAAAAAAAAAAATTCGGTGGACCGTGATGCCCAATATTGTGTGATTTTCCTATATGTCATAAATCCTGCCTGTATGATATTAATGGGGGGAATGGGTGGCCGTTGTATTAGTGAGAATCACTAATATAGGACTCAACCTATAACACTGGATTGGGCCTTTAGGCACTCCCTTTTGGAAAATAAATGAGAAAAGCGAACATAACGCAAGGAGAACTCGTATCACAAAGAAAGCAGTGCCGGGGAGCAGAGAGCATCCTTTGGAACCATGGTTACCTGCAAGGGGAAGTTCCTAGTCTAGGGAGAGACTGATGAGAAGGCTGACAGAGAAAGAAAGCCTTCTGGAGTTGGGACCCTGAATTCGGACTTTTAGCCCACTTTACTTTAAGAAAATAAACTTCTCTTTGTTAAAGCCATCTATTTGTGGTATTTCTATTACAGTAGCACCAGATTACTAAGACAATGACTAAGAGTTTGTCTTTGTTCAGAGATTTTTGTATAGTTTAAGTAGATAAAAGAAGAATCTCAACAACTTGAGGAACTAGAAAGAAGAGCAAATTAAGCCTAAACCTGTCAGAATGGAGGAAATAGCAAAGACCAGAGCAAAAATAAACAAAATTTAAAAAAATAGAGTGAATCAATAAAACCACAAGCCACATCTTCAAAAAGATCAGTAAAGTTGAGAAACTTTAGATAAACTTTTATCTTGTAGGCATTTATTGCTAGATGTTTCCCTCTCACTAATGTCTTTACTGCATCCTATAAGTTTTGGTATTTGTACCTTTATTTTCATCTGACTCTAAGAAATTCATGACTTCTTCCTTGACCCATTGGTAGTTTACTACTATGTAGTTTAATTTCCAAATGTTTGTGTATTTGTCATTCTTTTTTCTGTTACTGATTTTCTAGTTTCATTTCATTGTGTTCAGAGAAAATGCTTTGTATGATTTCAATATTATAAATTTATCAAGACTTGGTTTGTGAACTAACATGTGTTGTATCTTGGAGGGTGATCTACATTCCCTGAGATACAATGGAAGTCATAATGTTGGGTTGAGGTCTGAAAATTAAGTTCACGAATTCATCCTAGAAAAAGTGCTACATACCTCATTGCTGAACATCACTGTAGTCACCTTTGAAGTACTTCCCTTAGGAAGGTATGTACCAACGCCAGTGCTTAGTCCACCCTTCAAAGCAATTTTGGAACTCTTTTTCTGGAATGGCCATCAGGCTGTAGTGTTGCCCTTGATGTCCTGAATGTTATCAAAATGTCTTCCCGTCAATATTTCCTTTATCTTCAGGTAAAGAAAGAAGTCACTGGGGGGTCAGATCAGGTGAGTAGTGTGAGTGTTACAACTATTTGTTTACCAGCTAAAAACTCCCTCACATACAGTGCCATGTGAGCTGGTGCATTGTCATGATGCAAGACCCATGAGTGGTTGGCAAAAAGTTCAGATCATTTTCATCTAAATTTTTTATATAGGCTCTTCAGCACTTCCAAATAGTAAACTTGATTAACTGTTTATCCAGTTAGTACAGCTTCATAATGAACAATCCCTCTGATGTCAAAAAAGGTTAGCAACATCGTTTGGACTCTTGATTTGGACTGATGAAATTGTTTGGTCATGGAGAATTGACTGACTTCCATTGTGCATTTTGATACTCTGTTTCAGGTCGTATTGGTACACCTATGTTTCATCACCAGTGATAACACAGCCCAAAACATCATCTTGCCTCTCCAAAAGGTCTTGGCAAATTTAGACTCTCCTTTGCTTTTTCTCATTGGTGAGCTCCTTCAGAATCATTTTTGCACACACCTTTCTCATGCCAAGATTTTCAGTTAAGATTTTCCTGTTTCTCTATTAATGTTTACTTGGTCTGTTAACCTTCTCATAGTCAGTCAATAATTTTGATGCACAATTCAATGAAGTTTTGCAATGTTTTTGTCAGTTCTGCTTGTTATTGATCGCCCTGACCTCTTGTCACCAATTACACTCCTTTCAGAAAAACGTTTAATCCATTTATACACTGCCATTTTCTTGACGGTATTATCCCCATAAACTTGGACTATCTGTCCCTGAGTTCACTTCCACTCTTGCCAAGTTTAACAGGAAATTTAACGATTGTTCATTCGTCTAATTCAAGCTCTGACATTCTTGCAATGGCACACAAAGACATACAACAACAGTAATGAACACTACTCAGCAAGACATCTTCACACATTGACATGAAGACAGCTGTGAGATACTGATATACCAAGGTTATGAAACCTTACTGAGTCATTTGTACAGTGCTGCCAATGGAAGTGCACCATGGCAAGTTTTTCAACTTAATTGCCAGAACTTGTATATGTGTCTGTTAAATCTGGTTGGTTTACAGTGTTATCAAGATCCTCTATTTCCTTGTTGATCTTCTTTGTAGATGTTCTGTCCAATATTGAAAATGGTGCATTAAAGTCTCCAACTGTTACTGTAAAGCTGTCTATTTTTCCTCTTTAATTCTATCAGTGTTTGCTTTATGTATTTAGGTGTTACTATGTTAGGTGCAAAAACATTTATGATTGTTAAGTCTTCTTAATTAACTGACTCTTTTATCACTATATACTGTCCATCTTTAGCTCTTCTGATAGATTTTGTCTTAAAGTCTACTTTGTCTGATGTTAAGATTGCCACCCCAGATCTTGTTTGGTTATTATTTGTGTGGGATATTTTTTCCATCTGTTCTCTTTCAACCTATTTGTGTACTTGGATCTAAGGTCTGTCCCAAAAATAAATTTGAACATCTGTGATCAAGTGACTTTTTACAAGGGTGTTAAGGCCGTTTGATGGGAAGAGTTTCTTCAACAAATAACCCAGTGCCATTGAGTTGATTCCAACTCATAGCAACCCTGTAGAGCAGAGTAGAACTGCTCCATAAAGTTTCCAAGGAGCACTCAAGCTGTGAACCATTTGGTTAGCATACATAGCACTTAACCACTATGTCACCAGGGTGCTGGTAAAATTGGATTTCCACATGCAGAAAAATGAAACAGAATCCATGCCTCACACTATACACAGAAACAAATTCAGAGTGAATTAAGGACCTAAATGTGCAAACTAAAACCATTCTTAGAAGAACAAGCAGGTGCATCTCTGCTTTTAACAACAAATTATCTATTACAATAACAAAAGCAAAAACAACAAAAGACATAAAAAATAAACAGGACCTCATAAAAATAAAAACATTTTTTATCAAAAGAGTTCACCAAAAAAAGGGAAAAGAATATATTCTGACACCACATACCCAACAAGAATCTAATGACCAAAGTATACACAAAACTTGGACGACAACAGAAAGAAAAGTAAACCAATCATAAAATAGGCAAAGGACTTGAACAGACATTTCACCAAAGAGGACATTCAAATGGCCACCAAACACATAAAAGGATGCCTAGTATCATTAGCCATCAGAGAGATGCAGATGAAAATTACAGTGAGATACCATTTCACTTCCACTAGGATGCTACAGTTAGAAAATAGGACAAATATCGAATAATTGGAAGGCTTATCCATGCTGGCAGGAATGAAAAATGGTACAGCCATTGTGAAAAAAATTGTGGCACTATCATACGACCCAGCAATTCCACTCACAGGCATGTACCCAAGAAACTCATACGGAGGTCCTCGAACTGCAGAAAATTCCTCTGCAGCTTGCTTGGCTAGCCTCACAATGTCCAGTTTCATTGCTGGCTGGTCTGTATTAAAACTGCATTTCCTCTGCTCCGCTTCCTCACCATTTTCAGTGCCATTGCTTCACAACTTGCATCAGAATCAAGAGTTCTTTTGTCTGGCCTCTGGGTGAAAATCCTGGCACCTGCATGGTATGATTGGGTGTTCCTGTAACTTGTATGAACTCCCTGTTTGTAAACTCCTTAAAACTAACTACTTTCATCACCTGCATGAAGCAGTCTTGGAGTCAGCAGCCCCACTTGCATCCTTCCTTGCTCAACAAAATAAAAGACGTCTTTTATGTTCTCCCACCCCCGTTTCTCACTTATTGGTCAATAACGAATCGTGGCGAGCAAAAACTAGGGTTTCTACCTTGTAACAAGATTTGGAAGCAAAGACTCAAAAAGAGACTTGTACACTGATGTTCACTGCAGCACTCTTCACGATAGTCAAAGGTAAAAACAATCGAAATCCCTATCAACAGATGGATAAGCAAAATATGGTACATCATACATACAAGGAAATACTACTCAATCAGTAGGATAAATGAAGTCTTGGTGCATGCTACAGTATGGATGGAGCTTGAAAATAGTATGCTAAGTAAGTCAATCACAAAAGGACAAATGTTGTGTGACCTAACTTATATAAAAAGAAGAACAGGTAAATAAATGTACAGTGACCAAAATTTATTAGTGGTTACCAAGGGTGGGAAAGAAGAAGGCAAGCAGAGGCTAACAGTGACCAAAAAAATGTCATTGAATTTAGGTGTAATATTTCACAGATGATTATAATAACTGCTATCAATAAAGCTGTACACCTGGAAAAAGCTGTGGGATAGATATATTTAAAACAATGACCAAAAAAAAAAAAAGAAGAAGAAGAAGAAACAGCGGCTGCTGAGGTTGATTATGTACAACTAAAGACCTCAGAGAGTTCGATTTCTTGGTTTTGAAGTTTAAGGTTATGGTTTCATGCGACATTCCAGTTAATTGTCCTGATCATGCGTTTAGTACTTCTGTTCTGTCTAAGGTTGTTGGGTAGGATCTAGGGTCTTAAAAGTTTACAAGTAGCCCTCCAAGGCATATCAATTACTCTATTCACATCAGGTAACAAAGGAAGAAGAGGAATCAGGAAAAGAAGGAGGCTATAAATGTGAGATTAACTACCTCCATGAACAAATTGCCTCCTTAGCCAATGAGATCACAGCTGGATGGTGCCTGGCTCCTGTTCGTGAATGTTTTGATCAAATGTTGTATAGAACAGTTATGATCAAAAGGGAGAAAATGCATAATACAAATTCAAATTATCACAGAATCCAGACTTTCTGGTGTCATGGAGACTAGATGAACCCTTAATACTGTTAACCTGAGATAATCTTTAAACCTCAAATTTTAAACCAAAAATATTCTCTGAAGTCTTAAAATAAAAAAATGGTGTAACTTAACTAGCAAAGAATGTCTTCCTTGAAAGCTGTGCTTTTTCAAGATCTATCTCTATGGGATCTGACTGACAATAGCTACTAGAAAGATTAGATAGGAAACTTAAAAGTCTATTTTAATAAGGGAGGAACAATTCAGAAAAGGAGGATGAAAATAGTTGTCCAACTTGAAGGATGTCATCAGTGTCACCGAATTGTGTGCATAGATTGAACTGGTGTATGTTTTGCTGTGTATATTCTTAACAACAAAAGAAATTTTTTTTAAAAATGAAGTTCTGATATGTGCTACAATTGCTGAGTGCAATAAGTAGGACACAAAAAGAGAGATGTTGAGTTATTCCACTTACATGAAATAGCTGGAACACACAAATGCATAGAGCAAAAAGGGGCTAGAGGAAAGGAGGGGAAAAGGCAGAGCCATTGCCCTGGGAACAGTGAGCTTCCACTAAGGGCTATGGGAAAATGTGGACGCAGCGCTGATGGCTGCACAACATGATGCAGGTCATTAATGTCACTGAATTGTACCTGGGGAAAATGTTGAAATGGCAAATGTTTTGTTACATATCCTTTTGTACCATACAAAATAAAATTATAAAAAAGAACAAGCTCTTCTTTAACCCTGGTAGGTTTTACATCATTTCTTTTTCTCTTTGAATTTTTATAACTAAACCTGTTATACATCTCACCAACTAACTAAATGTAAATGTAAATTATACAAAATAGAGGTGACGCTGTAGGAAGAGAGAATGCGGCATGGAGGAACAGTGTTCACTGTTTTCAGAGGCCAGTGGGTTCCAAGTTGCAAACACCATTCTCAATCAGGCCAGGAGGATAATGAGGAACATAGCTATTGAGTATTTACTATGGGCAAACATTGTTCTAGCTTCTTTACACATATTGCTTATTTAATCCTCACACCTTTATTAGCCCTATTTTCAGGTGAAGAAATAGAGCATCTGAGAAGGTAAATACTTGCCAAACATTTCTTGGCTGATAAGAAATAAGAACAAAGACAAAAGTTAAGTCTGCATGATTTCTTATTTTGTGGTCTTTCCATGTACCTTCTGACATCCCTAAAATGTGAGCTCCAACATGGCAGCTGGGGACAGAGCCATATGGAAATAGAAGGCTTCAATTTGTCCCCAAAATGGGAGCCCATTCTTTGTACTACTATAGGGAACTTCAGCCCTACATTACAGTAGGCTAAGTTTGGCTAAAGTACTAAAGAGACACCAAAATGTACAATGGTTCATATAGCAATCCAAGTAGATATCTCTGGTTGGTGGACCACTTTTTCTCCATGTTCCCTCTTATGGCTCCATCATCCCTGTCGTCATACATATCCATCTAACACAAGGGGATCTTCATTATCAGCTCTTCAGATGCAGAAGATCCATTAAGTAACTTAAAGATTCTGAGAGATGGTAAAGCCAAGTAGTGACAGGAGCCTCAGTTCCTGATTCACCACCTGGAAGGTCATCCATCAAATGCCCAGTTGTACTACGTCATAAGCTACAAACTAACCTGGGATAAAACTGATACCCGTAACTCAAAAGATGCCAGATAGGAAAAGTCTTATCTAGTGCTGCTGTAACAGAAATGTCACTAGTGAAAAGACATTATGCTGAGTGAAGTCAGCTGCAAAAAGACTAGTATTATATGAGACTATCATGCCAGACTACTACTATAAGGACTTAAAAAAGGACTTATGTACAGAAGAAAAGACTCTTTGATGGCTACAAGGATGGGGGTGGAGGGAGAGGGTTGGTCATAGATTAGATAGTTGATAAGGAATTCTTTAGGTAAGGGTGAAGGGTGGGATAGCACTCAGTAGAAGGCAGATCATCATAAACTAAAAGGTTTTCTAAATTCAATCCAACATTTCAAAGGATAAAGTAGGAGAGACAGTGATCTGGGGCCCGTGTTTTCAGGGGACACAGAGATCAACTGGTATAACCAGACTTTTGCTAAGAGTATCTTCTGCACCCCATGTTGGTGTGCAGTGTCTGGCGTCTTAAAAGCCAGCAAGCTGCCATCTGAGGAACATCAATTGGTCCCAATCCACGTGGAACAGGTGATGACTGAGAACACCAAAGACACAAAGAAAAATGAGCCCAGGAGACAGAAAGAGCCATATGATTGGGAGACATCAGCATGAAACCAGAAGAACCAGATGGTGCCCAATCTCTACCAAAGACAGCCTTGATAGGGCACACAATGTAGAGTCCCTGATGTAGCATGAGAAAAAGAGGTGTGTAGATCAAGAAATCTACTAAAAGACCATAATTGATGGTCTGATAACCTGGAAGTTTGCCTGGGAACCCAGCTATTAGACTCGCTGCTGGCTGAGACCTGAAACCAGTACTGAGGTCAACACTTCAGACTAAGAATGGACTGGACTCAGGGACACAGAGTGAGCATGTGGTGTGTGTACTTCATGGTTTTACACATTTATAGAAGGCTGTCCTACTGGTCTCTTTCTAGAGGGAAGAGGAGAGTGGGGAGAGGAGGGGACAGGTGTCCATGGGAAGGATACTAGTAGTGTAAAGCAAAAGGGAAGAGTGTGCTGCCATAGTGTGGGGAGAGCACACAGAGTTGTAGAGAGGTGGGTATGCAAAATTGACTTGGCTTGTATACTTTCATTTCATCATAACAAAAAAAAATATTTTAAAAAATTGCCACTAGTGGATGGCTTTAATAAACAGAAATTTACTCTCTCACAGTCTAGAAGGCTAGAAGTCTGAACTTAGAGGTCAGCTCCAGAGGAACACTTTTTCTCTCTCAGTTAGCTCTGAGGGAAGGCCCGTGTCATCAATCTTTCCCTGATCGAAGAGATTCTCAGCACAGGGACCCAGGTTCCAAAGGATATTTTCTGCTCCCAGTCCTGCTTTCTGGATGGTAGGAGGTCCCTATCTCTGATTTCTTCACTTTTCTTTTATCTCTTGTAAGATAAAAGGTGAAGCAGGCCATACCCCAGGGAACTCTGCTTATATCACCTCAAAGCTACAACCTGAGTAAGGGCATTGTATCCCACCCTCACCTTCTTTGACATAACTTAATCTTGCTTCATTAACTACAGACAGATTAGGATTTCAACACATGGGAAAATTACATCAAATCACCAAATGGTGGACAACTGCATGATACTAGGAACCAGGGCCTAGCCAAGTTGATGGATGTTTGGGGGGCACAAAATTCAATCCATGATAGGAAACTTAGGGAGCAATGAGTTTGTGTTAATGGAGGAGGAACAACTCGGAAGACAAAGGTGAGAATGGCTGCACAATTTGAAGAATGCAATCACTGTCACTGAACTGCACACATAGAAATTGTTCAGTTGGTGTATGTTCTGCTGTGTATATTGTCAACAACCATAAAAACAGATTTTGAAAAAGAAAGGAAGGAAAAAAACAACTGAGGCTCCAAGAGCCTAAGTTCCTATTCAAGCCTGTCTCATGTCAAGTTCAGGACCCTTTCCCCACTGGCAGCCTGTCCCTGGTTATCTGCAGCCAGTTCTGGTTCATGTTCTAGCTCTTTGTGGAATTCAAAGTCACTTCACTTCTCTGGGTCTCAGTTTTCCCATCTGTAGAATGAGAGCTTTATCCTGGATGGTGGCATGGGGCAGTCTGATGGCAAATCTTCCTGCTGTCTGCAGACCCAATATAACTCTTGAGTCATGAATGTAGTTCATTGCAAGAAGGTCAAAACTTTTTTTTCCCCCTCCAAAATAGTCATCCCATCTGATTATATAATCATCTACATTTAGAATGCCTTTATAGTAACCATGGCAACCACGGCACGTGTGTGTGTGTATGTGTGTGTGTGAGTTCAAACTTTATTCTGAATGTGCTGATGAGGATAAAGCCATGACTCCTTGTAGGGGCCCTAGTGGGCCCAGCACGGTTCTGCTCCCTGCTTTGTTGGGGCTCAGATTGGCTGTAGTGCCACAAGGGCCAAGATCAGGAACAGAAGAACTTCTCGGGAAGGAAGTGACCACTATCTGAGCTGACATTTGCTCGAGAACTGAGATTTTCCAGGCACAGATGAGAGGGAGGGAATTCTAGCTGGGTGATAAAGCACGTACAAAGGTCTGAAGGTGTGAAGTAACTTGCTGCGTCTAGGAAACAAGTAGATGGGTATTTCTCAGGTATAAATGTTGGGAAAGGGGACAGTGGCAAATGAGGAGGCTGGGGAGACAGCTTTAAGGTAGATCAGAAAGGAGTTTGTATGCCAAGCTCAGGAATTTAGATTTGCCTCTGGGGACGTTTGTTAAACGAAGGCATTTGGCTCCTCCCTAAGTTATATTGAGTCAGCATCTTCGAGGGAGAATCTCAAGCATTTATATTTTTAAGAAAACCCTGGAGGTTTCTGATACCCTACTGCTGGAGGCTCTGGAGAGCTGCTGATCGGTTACAACCAGGCGTATTACATGGTCAAATTTACAGTTCAGGAAGAGCAGTTGAGCTGCAGAATGGAGGCTGTATTACCTATTGCCATGGAATCAATTCTGACTCATAGCAACCCTACAGGACACAGCAGAACTGTTCCATAAGGTTTCTGAGGCTGTAATCTTCTTTTTCTTAATTGTGCTTCAAGTGAAAGTTTACGGTTCAAGTCAGTTTCCCATACAAAAGCTTATACACTCATTGTTGTGTGACCCTAGTTGCTTTGCCTACAAAGTGACAGTTCACGCCTCTTCTCCACCCTCTATTTTCCATGTCCGTTTAACCATCTTCTGTCCCCTCTGCTTTCTCATCTCACCTCTGGACAGGAGTTGCCCATTTAGTCCCATGTATCTACTTGAACCAAGAACCACACTCTTTGCCAGTGTCATTTTATGATTTAAAGTCCAGTCTAATTTTTGTCTAAAGAGTTGATTTTGCAAATGGTAAGGCGGGCCAGATCTTGCACAAAAGATCATGGGAAGTTCCAAACAAAATGAGAAGCATGCTGTCACATAGTTTGGGGGCGGGGGGCTAGAATAGAAGTGAAAGTTCTGGGTTGCTGTATGGCAGCATGATATAGACTGTAAAATTGTTCTTAATCCACAATTAAAAAGAGAAAGAAAATGTGCTGCAAGAATATCATGTCTATGAATTAAAGCTATCTTGTGACCGTGAAGGAAGACAGTTTATAAGGACAAACTCGACATGTCCATAAAGCTGACTGACCTGAGGTCAAGGTCAACTAGATCACAGACAAACACAGCTACAATCCAGGTGAAACTTCATGTGTAACTTGTCTTAACTCTGGACTTTGTCAATAATACAAGCCAATAAATTCCTTTTGTTTATTGAGGGAAAAAAAAGGAAACGGTTTTAGTTCTGGGCTAACAGAGAGTCTGGGGCCCTATCTTCAGTGGTCTTTCCAGTCTCAGACCATTAAGTCTTCTAGAATGTGAGTTATTTACCCAACTTTTCTCCTGTTCCCTGGGGGGTGGAGTCAAGATGGCGGACTAAGCCCCCGTCTCCTTCTATCCCTCTGGAAACCAAGACCTGAATTGACAATCAAACAGAGCCTTCTGAGCACCTAATCAGCCTCAGGACACGGCACAGAGCTGTTAATTGGGACTTCATACCACTCAGCGAAAAACCTCCTCTCTTTCGCTGATTCCCGCTCCTGGCTAGCCCCGGCTCTCACGGACGGAAGGTAAACGCACCATTTTGACTTTTTTTTCCTCTGTCTCGGCTGGCGGGCGGAGCTGGGCCTCATCCGGCGGCTGGACTCAGACACACTGCTGGGGGGATAGGCAGACGAAATTCCCATATTCTGAGAGCCAGGCTCGGGACTCTGTTAATCTAGACACTTTGAGCCTTTCGTTTTGTAGCTGCCTCAGGGGGGTTCGTGCGGAACTCCGCGGTCAGGGTGCGGGACGCCATGTTGGTACCGAGATTTTAGCGGGACCTTGTTCTTAGCCTGGGAGCCAGCGCCTGCAAACGGGACAGCGCTTCTCCATCAGAAAAGTAGTGATTCTGCATAGTGCTGCCTACATTGGGGGCCCTGCAACAGAAGCAGAGGAATCGCTGCCTCTGGGCACCTTTAGCCCCCCTGTCTGCTGCCTGTGTGAAGGACGCTATCTTGGGTACGGTGGCCGCAGCTGGACCTAATTCTTAGCTTGGGAGCCAGACCCTGCCCACAAGAGAGCGCTTTTCTATCACAAAACCAGTACTCGACGCAGTGTTGGATAAGGCTAGGCCCTGTGAGCAGAGGCCACCAGGGCACTAGCAGTGCTGTATTCTGAACTAGTTTGTTATCATCTGGGGTTGGATACAGTGGCGCTTACTTTGTCAGATGGGAAGAGGGACCTCTACACCTGAAAATCTAACTGACTTGTGAACTGGTCAGATACCTTTTGCTTTACATTTGAAGACAGCCTACAGAAACATTTGCAATCCATCCTCACAGTACCTCTTCCAGCCTCTGTATACTCACATGGGACCCAAAAAGCAACAGACAATTGTGGCATACAAGCAATCACTCATGGCTTCAGAAGGCTCCCAAACAAAGCAACCAAGGAGTTTTCCAGATGAAGAAACTTTTATGAAAGCATCAGGAAGTGAATACAAATTGATTATATACAGGGCCCTTCTAGACCTTATACAAAATGCAGCAGAACAAAATGAAAAATTAAGCAAGTTGTTCGATCTGATGGAACACCAGTACTCTGAAATCCAACAGATCAAGAAGAAAATCAAAGACATAGAAACTTCCATGCAAACCCAAGAAGAGAATGGAACAAATGGAAAAAAGAATTTCTGACTTGGAAGACAGAGCTACTGATGCCAGTGTCTATGAGCAGAAATCAGAAAAAAGAAACAAGAAAAATGAAGAAACATTAAGAAGCATGTGGGACTGTATTAAGAGGAACGACCTTCGATTAACTGGAGTCCCTGAACAGGGTGAGACATCTGAGAACACAGAGAGTATTGTTGCTGAGCTGCTGAAAGAAAACTTCCCAGAAATCATGAAGGAAGAGAATATAGACATCTCAGATGCATATCGTACGCCACCCAATATAGATCTCAAAAGAAAGACTCCAAGACATATTATAATCAAGCTTAACAAAATGAAACATAAGCAGCAACTCTTAAAGGCAGCAAGACTCAAGGCAAAGCTAACATTCAGAGGGAAACCCTGTAGGCTCTCGTCGGATTTCTCAGCAGAAACCATGCTGGCACGGAAACAGTGGCACGACACATTCAAAGTCTTGAAGGAGAAGACCTTCCAACCAAGAATTATATATCCTGCAAAACTGTCTTTCAAACACGAAAATGAAATTAAGACATTTCCAGATAAACAGAAACTCAGAGACTTTGTAAAAACCAAACCCAAACTACAAGAAATACTGAAAGAAGTTCTTGGCTTTGGCTTAGAAGAACGAAACCACTAACTTTATATTTTAGAATGACACACTACTCAATACTCATTTAGGGAAGGCTCCAAAGTAAATCACAGCTTTGATTTGGAAAGAAGCAATCCAGTGATCATCATGAAAACTATGGTGTCATCATAATAAAAGAGGGATGTACTACAGTCGTTATAGTCCTTTCAGATGGAGAGGAAGATGGCCAGACTGGTAGTAATTAAAATTGGGTTTATAAATAGTTTATTAAGGGGGTTCATAGGGGCAGCTGTAAAGCACAACAAAGATGTATCATACCATTTCAAGAAATCTAACACACGAGTCTCAACAACTATAAAACCAGCTCTGAAAAAGGTGAAAAATCAACTCACAAAAAAGAGTGTCTCAGAACAGACTAATAAGAACAACAGAGAAAACATCAACATAAAAATAAACATATCACAATGGCAGCAGTGAACACATACCTATCAATAATTACATTGAATGTGAATGGACTGAATGCTTCAGTAAAGAGACACCGAGTGTCATCTTGGATCAAAAGACACGACCCATCCATATGTTGTCTACAAGAAACTCATTTGAGACCTAAAGACAGGAACAAACTGAAAATTAAAGGATGGAAAAATATATATCAAGCTAACAATGAACAAAGAAGAGCAGGGGTGGCAATTCTAATCTCAGACAAAACCAACTTTAATGTCAAATCCACCATCATGGACAACGATGGACACTATTTATTGCTGAAAGGTTCAGTACACAAGCAAGACTTAACTATATTAAACATTTATGCACCTAATGTCAGAGCACCTAAATATGTCAAAGAAACACTGACTATGCTCAAAAGAGAGTTAGATGACTCCACAATAATAGTGGGAGACTTGAACACTCTCCTGTTCCCTGTCAGGGCAGTCATTCACGGTTGCCAGACACCATCTAGTTCTTCTAGTCTCAGGTTGATGGAGTTTCTGATTTATGTGATCCTCTCTGTTTCTTGGTTTCATATTTTCTTTTCATCTTTGGTGTTCTTGGTTTTCCTTTGCTCCAGGTAGGTTGCTAAGGCTGTAATCATTACAGAAGCAGACTATATCTTTCCCCTGCAAAGTGGCTGGTGAGTTAGAACCACCATCCTTTCAGTTAGCAGCCAAGTGCTCAAACACTGTGCTACCAGGTGTCCTTGGATGATGTATTATTGCGGCTAAGAAATGATGTAGGAGAGTAGGTAACCTGTTGGGAGACTGTTGCAATCATCAGACAAGAGAAATTGAGACCTCATTCTTTATGTCTCTGCTATAACTGCAAGAAAGCTCCCTTTGACACCTTCCCGTTCCTCATCAAGCCAGTCCTCCCTGCTGTCCCTGTCCTTCTCCTACCACCCCAGCCACACTCCAGAGGAAACAAGTGGCCCAGCCAGACTGGGTAATGAAGGAGACTTTAAAAGAGAGTTGTAAATGCAAAGTTAAGGAAAACATAAAGGATAGTTCAGGTGCCCCAGCCTGAGTAACAGTGGGCACCATTAGCACCCCTTAGCCCAGAACTGCTACCAGGAGAAGCTACTACCAGAACCCAACAGCTAGATGGATAGCTGTCATCTTCTGTAGGTACAAACACCTTGACAGCAACTTCCTCCTTCCCTGTGCTCTCCTACTGGTCCCCTGTTGGCCAAGCCTAACCTGAAGCCAAAGGACAGGAGAGGTATTTAAGGCAGTCCATGGGGATCAGCCTCCAGAGCACGGAGGAGGGCTTAGGAAGATGGAGTGTACATCTAGGAGACAAATGAAATGCCCAGAACACCTTCAGAGCCCTGGTCCTACCTTGTAAGGAAATACATACATCTGTGTGGTGATTTAAAGCCTGTATATCCCACTTCATCTTGAACTCTGTGAGGGCAGGGGCCAGGTCACCATTTGACTCTTAGCAGTATGCATAGTATCTGCTCATAGATGGCACCCACTGAACAGCTAGTGAGTGAGAGAAAGAAAAAGTCAATGATCAAAGGAATCAACAAGCTGCTCCATGTGACGAGTGGAGACTCACAGAGGGAAGACCCTAGGACCTCTTCAGACCCTAAGAGCTGGGGAATGGTCTTTATTCAACATTAAGCTCAACCCCAACCTTTGTCACCAAGCCTGGAGCTCAGCCATGTTCCAGATAGCAGCCAGGAGAGATTGTGCTACCCCGATATTCTATTCCCTCCCCCAACAACTCAGGGCTGAACCCCATCTCCCATACCCTCAGGCACAGACTAGGAGCCCAGGAAACTCCATGCTCTCACATACCAATTCTTCTGGCAGTCTTGCCATTCACCCTGCCTGACTGCCACATATCACCACCACCCTGATGGCCCCAAAGTCACTAAGCCTCTCATGATAGTCTGATGAAGACCATGGACTGCCCCACCACTGCTACCTGCCTGCCACATGCCTGCCACCTATTTCCAGGTGACAATTGATTCCATTGGCCCACACCTAACCCACCATCCTCCCTTTCTGGCTACTGCTGAAATCCCGGCATTCCAGATGACAATTTCTGCATAGCACCCAACCAGCCAAAGCATCTAGGGAGAAGGGAACATCCAGGATCTGTGGTTCTGCTCCTGAGACACGATTCTAGCACAGAAGGTCTGGCTCTGCCTCCTTGTCACCTTCCTCCACATAAAGATCCCAAGGCTGCTGTGTATCGTTGTGAAAGCGGTTCTCTGCACAGGGTGCCCAGCTAAGTGGACAAGTGAGGATTGAAATCCAGTGCACTCTCTGCTTGCTCAGCCATGCATCCTGTCATGGACTGAATCTGCCCAAAGAAAAGGTGGATGGCTTTTCCTAATTAGCACAAAGATGCTGTAAAGTCTGGGAGGGTACCCTGAAGCAGATCCTACAGGAAATTTAGGCAAAGGAGCTTTTCCCCAACACAGCTGGGCCCTAGAATATTCTCTTAACGTCTCTGAGCTGCATGAAATCAGATGGCTTCAAGGCCAGACCTCCCTGTGGAAACACGTTACACAAAATAGACCTTCTGGAATAACAAAAGATATCATTGCAATTACATTTATCACAAAAAGCATGGCAATCAATGTCTCATACACAAGCTGCATTTCAAATGCCCTTAATCAATGACTGTGCTAATTACACATTTATTGCAATTAATTTCGTTTCAATTATACCTTAATTACTAACCTTGAGTGAGATTGGGTAGCTCAGAGAATTTGTGTCACCACAGAGGTAGGACCCTAAGATAAGTTGCAGTCCTTCGATTGAAAGATGCTGCTCCATTAAAAGTTGGTTTATTGGCTCAAGGCCTTTTTTTTGGTGGGGTAGGGGTGTGGGTAGCTTCTCCAGGGAGGCAATTCATAATGCGCATCTGAGATCGAATGCAGAAAGGCAGGCAGCTGTGCTTACAAATTAACTGGAGCTGATGTTTAATTTGCTTCTCATTGATGCCATTTCCTCACTGGTTCATTAGCTGTGGTCAGAGGATGAATGCCTCTGGAGTTCACGCTTTTGTGATGTCCTCAGCCTCTGACTCAGTCCCATTCATTCCTTATCTTCCCTCTAAAAGAAGGGTCTCCCTCTTAGACCCTCCTCAAGTCAAGGAAAGAGGCTCAGCTCTGCATTCCTGGGCAGTGCATGGTCTTCAGTATCAGGGGCACCTTGGCATCAGCAGCCAGCCCACAGAGACTCCCACAGGGAATGGCACTGCAGTTAACGGGAACAGAACTTGCACCGTGGTAAAGCAGGAACAGTTTGCGCGGTAAACAGAACTCAGGCTCTGAAACCTTTCAGACCTCGGTTCAAATCCCAGTGCCAATACTCACTAGTCTGCAGTCTTGAACAAGTCAGTTTATCTCCCTGAGTCAGGTCAATGGAAAACAGAAGCAACCAACACACAGCTGGAACTCAGAAAGCATGAATTGCCTTCTGCAAGAAACCCGTCTCTAGGGCTCACAGCAAGCCCATCTCTGCATAGTTTCTTTTATTCCCAGATGAGTGCTGTTTCTATAAAATACCTTCTTAACCAACTTGGAAGGAAATCCATTTACTAGACTAACTGGTCTAAATCTTCATCTTAAAGAGGGTAAAACTGAGGTCAAGGAAAGCGAAGACCAAGGGTATGCTCTGAGTTGGTGCCGGAACTGGACTAGAACCCAGTTTGCCTGACTTCCAGCTCTAGGATTTCACTAAGATGAACACCCTGGTGGTGTACTGGTTAAGTGCTACTATGGCTGCTAACCAAATGCAGAAGTTCAAATCCACCAGGTACTCATTGGAAACTCTATGAGGCAGTTCTATTCTGTTCTATAGGGTCGCTATGACTTCAGAATTCACTCGGAGGCAATGGGTTTGAGTTTGGGTTTGGTAAAGACTAAAGAGGCACAAATATCTCCCATGTGTGAGCAGGGAGAGTGGTACAAAGAGGTTTACCACATTATCATGTATTATAAAAAGAAGCATGGATGACCTAAACAACTTGGCTATGGAAGAATTTCCAGAGCATAATATTTGAACTAGAAGTCAGTTGTAGAATATTCTTCACAGTGTGAGATTATTTATGTTAATTTTCTAAATTCACAAATGTGAAATTTAAAAAAGAGATTATGAACACATCCACATGTAATTAAAAAAAAAAAAACCCACTGCTGTGGAGTCCATATGTAAGTAGTTAAGATATCAAAATATGTCCAGGACACATGCAATAACCTCAGGGCAGTGGTGGCCTGGAGGAATGGGAAAATGGGATTGAAGAATGGCACAAACAAGGCTTCAGTAGGAAGTGTAGCATTTTATCTTTTTAAGAAAGACTGGAAGTACACAGGATTAAACATTCATGTTATTCCTTTTGCATGGCAGTTACTTGATTTTCTCACTTTGCAAACTTTTCTGAAATATTGAAATATTTCTTTATCACAATGAAAAACAGAAAGGGTTAAGCTTTGAGATAGGTGTTTTTGCCTAAAAAACTCTGCGACCATCCTTGACTCAGAACTGACAATTTAGGTTTTGAGATGGTTCCCTGAACAGTCAATGCCATGAGAGCCGGGAGAGTCATGTGTTCCAGTTTGCCTGGTCTAAAACAGAGCTTATAGCACATACTACCAAGCGCTCAATAAATCTTATTTAGATGAATCGATTAAATAATTAAAATACAGGTGGACGCTCAACCAATATGTCTTATCTCCTTTGCTTATAAAAGATTCACAAGAAAATTGATCAAAGGTGGGTAGAGTGAGACAAAGAAATCAATGATGAGACTGTTGCAACTGTCTGCATCTTAGGCTGTTGGAGAAAGACGATGGTGGCTGGGACCAGTACGATGACAGTGCAGATGGAAAGAAGCAGACAGATTTCAAAGATAATTAGGAGGCAAAATTGACAAGAATTGCTGGTAGACCGGATACAAGAATTGGAAACAAAGATCATATTTAGGACTCCAGCTTTGCTACTCCTTAGGAGAAAGTGGAAGAAGAGATTCTGAGTTTCGTTTTGGACACGACGCATTTAAGGTGCAACCTAGCCTTCAAAGGAAAACACATCTTTCAGCGTCCTGTCCAACACCGGTCATCACTCTTCCCGGGACTCCATGCAGCGGTCTCAGTCCTAAGCCAGGGCGATGCACATTCGCTCAGTGCCTCAGAGGGCTCTGAGCTTGTTCCCTGAGGTTCTCGGGAAGGTTCAAGCACCACAATGACGGTGACACCGACTCAGATACAAGTTTGCAGCCTGTTGGGAGGGCTTTGAAACAGCACATCTGCCTGTTTCCACTGTTTTCAAGCAAACCAAGGTAAGAGTGTTCCTGAATCTGCCACTGGGCTTTCATCACTTATGACCCTAGCGCCCTGGAAACCCTGACAGCGTAGTGGGTTAAGTGCTACGTCTGCTAACCGAAAGATCAACAGTTCAAATCCGCCAGGCACTCCTTTGGAAACTCTATGGGGTAGTTCTACTCTGACCTCCAGGGTCGCTATGGGTGGGACCCGACTTGACAGCAGTGGGTTTTGTTTGGCTTGAACCTAGCCCCACAGGACCCATGCTAAAAGCCTATCTCCGTTGCCTGAGAGACAAGGATTAGTCCTGGTTTTATGAAAGCATGAAAGGGTCCCAGCCCCTGCCTTCCCAGGGCCACCTTCCGCTCTGGCAGAAAACTGGTATGCCCTCAACAGTCGACGTCTGCCTTCAGATTCTTGAAAAGAGAAAGTAGAAGAAATCCCTTCTGTGAGGGAAAGGTTTGACAAAAGTAATCAAAAAATGATGACTCTAATCAAAATCTCTGTGGGTCATACTGGAAAGGCCTTTTCTGCTAACATCAGTCCTGTTCTTGGGTCTGGTTTGTTTACATCTGTCCTGAATGGTGTGGGAATTTGAGCATTATCCAGACAGGCTTGTTGGCTGTTGGTAGCTGAAAAAGGATTTCCCAAAGGCCGTACACTGTCCGTTTTCTTTCTGTTTTTCTTCATTTTCATTTCTATTTCTTCCATCCTCATCCTGGCATTGGGCCAGTGTTTGGGGATTGAATAAATTTAAGTGCTGTTGTTGGTAATTGAAAAAAACAAGCCCATCTCTGAGCCATCTCACATAATATAAATTTTTCAGGTTATAGGGGATTACAGGCCACCAGTATTCAGGGCATCAAGTTCCAGCTGAAATTTTGCACAGCTTCAGCGTGTCTTCAATTATCTCAATGACTCTTGTGAACTTCTCAAAAATTTCTCAGAACGCATCGGATTTTCATTCAGTTTCCAATTAAAAATAAAGTACGTGTCATGCAAGACTTGGGAGCAGGGCTTACTAACCTTGTATCTACAGCTCTACAGACAGAAACAATTCAGGAGTCTATGAACTTGGGTGGGAGAAAGTTAACATCTTTTTACCTAATTCTGACTGAAATTTATCATTGCTTCTATTATAAACTGAGGCAAAACCACAGTTGTTTGAGCAGTTCCTGGGATTTTCATCAATAGAAGCCATGAAGAGTTTCCTATCACCTAACAGTTGGTGTGGATATCAGAGATTTTGAAATACCAATTACATTCAACACTACTTTGGAATCATAGTAATTATTAAACCCTCTGCCTGTTTGATGTTTAAAGTATTAATAAAGAAGTACATTTATTACAATGTCACACATTTGTTTACTTAATGTTTGTATAGCTGCATTTCAACATAATTAGTTTCCCTTGATCTTCTATATATTTGTAAAGTGTTTGCAGTCTTTACACTGAGCAGAAGTCCACAGGCCTCACCAGAGAGGACTATAGGGGGTCTATGAAGAAGAGAAAGGTTAGGAATCCTGTTTTAGAGGAAGAGACAGGCAAGTAGAAGGAAAGACATTCAACAATTATGTATGCAAAGTCTGTTAATGGGCCAGTTCTGTGCTGAGCTTACAGGGGGAAGAGGTGTCTGAGAATGTATATTGGAATCGCCTGGTGTTTTAGCAAGCTAGTACTGCTGAAATACCAGAGTGAATGGCTTTAACAAAGGAAACTTTATTCTTACTCATTCCATTAGGCTAAAAGTCCAAATTCAGTGTGTCCACTCCAGGGGAAGGCTTTCCCCATTGTCCGCTCTGGAGGAAAGCCCTTGTGTTCCATCAGTCTTTTGTTCAGGAAGCATCTTGGCGCAGCAACCTCAGGTCTAAAGGATGCACTCTCCTCCCAGTGCTGCTTTCTTGATGGTACGAGGTTCCCCATTTCCCAATTCTCTGCTGGCTACTCTCTCTTTTTATCCCCCACAGGGTGAAAGGATAATGGTCGTAAAAGCCACACTCCAGGGAAACTCCCTTAGCAAGAGTGTGGCAGCCCCACCCTAATCATCTTTTAGCATGATCATCTGATCTATTAGCCACAGGCAGAGATTAGGATTTACAGCATCAGAAAATCCCAAAATGGAGGGCAATCACAGAATACAGGGAATCCTGGCCCAGCCAAATTACTACACACTTTTTTTTTTTCTTTTTTGCACGGGGCCAGGGTAGGAGACACGATTCAATCCATGACACCTGGGAACATTGTTAAATACAGGTTTTGATTCAGTAAGTCTGGGGTGTGGCCTGAGATGCTCTATCCCCAGCAAACTCCCAGGTGATGCTAATGCCTCCAATTCATGGACCACACTCTGAGTAGCAACATCCAAGCGTACAGCTCCGATGAAATCTTTTTCCTGCTCCAGATCCTCCACGGGCTTCCAGTGACCTACCAGAGACAGTCTGTAGTCCTGAGTAGAGAACACTAGGCTCTTCGGGATCTAGTCCTTGCCTGTTCTTCCAGTGTCTTTTCTACCAGTCTTGCCTCTTGCTGTGTGTCTAGCAACCCTCCTGAAATGTAAAGCCCCTTTACACACATGGCATGTCTATCTAGTCTGTTTCCAGCCACAGGCTTACCACTTTACGAGCTCATCCCTGACAGTCTCAGCTAAAATCATCACTAGTGGCAGTTCCCATCTGATCCTGATCACAATCTGAACTTCTGCCAAGTTATGAGCCCCAGGCACATCTAACAGAGTAAATGCTGAGTCTCCGTTTCCTACCTCAGTCCTTGTCTGGCCACCTAGGAGACCTGGTTCTTTCCTGTGCGTTGACCTCAATTCTTCACAGAACCAGGGGTTCGGCCCTGAATTCAGGTACCTAGTGACCTGGGCCCACTCAGCTCCTAGGCCTGACTTTCCTGATGTCAGACATCTGTCGCTGGGACTCTTCACTCTCTGCTCTTGTCTAGACTTGGGCTGGGAAACGCTGTTACCTGTTGTTGTGGATTGAATTATGTCCCCCAAAATACATGTGTAGCAATTTGGCTAGGCCCTGGTGGAGTAGTGGTTAAGTGCTACATTTGCTAACCTAAAGGTTGGTAGTTCAAATCTTCTAGGAGCTCTTTGGAAACCCTATGGAGCAGTTCTACTTTGCCCTATAGGGTTGTTATGAGTTGGAATTGACTCTACTGCACTAGGTTTGGCTTTTGCTTTTTTTTTTATGATTCCCAGTATTGTGTGATTGGCTTCTATTTTGTGATTATAATATTCATACATGTTATAAATCCTAATCTCTCCTGTTGTTAATAGGGCAAGACTGCGTTACATAAAGAGGATTTGGTTGGAAATGTAAATAATACCTTTACTAAGGTAACATCCTTGATCCAATACAGAAGGAGTTTCCCTGAAGTGTGATCTCTACCACCTTTTGTCTTACTAGAGGTAAAAGGAAAGAGAAAGAAGCAGAGAGTTGGGGGCCTCATGCCACCAAGAAAGCAGCACCAGGAACACAGCACTTCCTTTGGAACTGAGGTTCCAGTGCTGAGCTGCTCCCAGACCAAAGAAACAACTGATGACAAGGACCTTCCTGCAGAGCCAATAGAGATAGAAAGCCTTCCACTGGAACTGGGGTGCTATATTCAGAATTCTAGTTTACTGGACTGTGAAAGAATAAATTTCTCTTTGTTAAAACTATCCACTTGTGGTATTTCTGTTACAGCAGAACTACTTAACTAAGACATCTCTTATGGATATTCTAGATTATAATTCAAAATTATCTATTGTTTGCTTCCTCTCACCTCCATGGGAAGGTATACATCCCACGGATGCTGAGCTTGTTCCCATGGGTATAGAGTATACTTTCCTACTCCTTAGCTTCAAGCTTAGCCAATACTTTGACCAATGGGATGTTAGCAGACCTAAGACAAGGAGAGAGTTGAAATGTGCTTATGTTGCTGAGCTTATACTCTTGTACTCTGATGATCCACGAAGAGAAAATAGCCACTTCTTCTCCGTCCTGGGACCCCAAAGGAATACACATGGAGCAGGTCTGAATTCAGCCTGTGTCGCAGACAGCTTGAAGGTCAGCCTAGATCATTCATTCATTCATTAAGTGGTTTGTTGCTCAGAAATGGCTGGCATACATCTCTGGACACTGGCGCTTGTCCCACTAGACTGGACCTCCTGTCCGCATCTGTTCTAGGTGGTATCCTCAGGACCTAACCTACCATGGGCAAATGTTGTGCCGGTTCCCAAGCCTCCCCCTCCACTTTCTCTGTTCCTGTTCTGTTTCTCATTAAGTGTGTGATCTAGGGGGGAAAGCCAACTTCTCTGAGCCTCACTTCTTTAGGGTCATGAATAATATTGGACGTGGGTGTTTGTTAACTCTTTGGGACAATCTCAGGCATACAGAAAGAGCAGTAAGTTAACCACTCCAGGCTGGTTCCAGAGAAATAGCAGAGCACATCACTCCACTGAGGTGCTAGAGAAAGCACCAGACCGCTAGGCTAGAACCCCTTTTTACATTTCAGTCATTCCTTCCTTGGGCTTCCTTTGTTTCCTAGTTCCCAGCATTCTTGTAGGACTTGTAGCATCATACTAGGATGTATCAGTTTTCACTTTTATCTTCTCTGCTAGACTATAGGTCCTTTGCAAACAGAGAGTATGACATTCATTTTGTATCACCAGGCTTGAGCACAGTGCCTTGTACAGAATATGTGTTAATGTTTATTAAAAGAACAACTCAATCATCCAATCAGTATGCCAAAGAATCAATGAACAGTTAGAAGGAAGGAAGACAATGTAAGGGCATGGAGGAGGGGTTGGCTAGGTGCATGAAGGGATGGATAAGGATATCTGAAGCTATGAAGGTGAACAGATAGGTGGATGGTTTGTGGATGAATGAACAAAGCCTCTTATCTCTGGGTATGCACAACAGCCTCACTCTGGCTTCTTTTTCTCTGCCCTCTCTGCTCCTACTCATTTCTCTCCTTTCACAGCCAATTCCTTGCTTTATTTAAGTGTCCTTTTGAACAAATCATAAAACCAAAATTGGTGAAGGTTCCAGCATTCTAATTGTGAAGCATTTTCTGAATGACTTAGGTTCTGAGGGGAGCCTGAAAAAGCTCAAGATGCTGAGAGAAAATGAGAAACATGACATTTTGAAAAGGAAACCAATTTTCTTTAACTAAAATTGTTGCTTCTATAAAGCACATTATAAATCCAATAAATTCACATAATGCTGTGGTAAGTACCACACCAAAAAAAAAGGAAAGAAACTAAGAAAAATCTTGCAGGATTTTCAAGTCATTTCCTCCTTTAAAAATAATCGCTTTGATCCTAATAATCCAAAACAAAAACCTCACTTCCATGTAGTCGATTCTGACTCATAGTGACCCTAAAGGACAGAGTACAACTGCCCCATAGGGTTTCCGAGGAGTACCTGGTAGATTCTAGCTGCCGACCTTTCGGTTAGCAGACATAGCACTTAACCACTACACCACCAGGGTTTCCGTCCTTATGACAGTTATTAAGAAAACAACCTCTACAGTTAGACTGCCTAGATTCAAATACAGACCTCACCACTTCCAGTGGAGCAACGTTAGCAAGCCACTTAACCTCTCTAGGCCTCGACTCTTTCATGTGTAAAGTAGGGATAATAACAACATTGCTTCACTGAGTTTTTGGGAGGAGTACTGACATAATACAGGTAAAGCTCTAGAAGTCTTTTAGGCACATGGTAAGTGCAAGGTTAGCGTGAGCCATTGCTGTTACTCTGATGCCCCCCAGACTTTCAGTGAGTGAAGGTCCTAACACTAGAATCTGTGTGACATAGGGAATATGAATAAATCTAGCACTGCCCTAGTACCATGAAATCTGCCACTTTGTCACACTACTGTGGCTTGCATGTTGCTGTGATACTGGAAGCTTTGTCACTGGTTTTTCAAATTCCAGCAGGGTCACCCTTGGTGGACAGGGTTCAATGGAGCTTCTAGACTAAGGCAGACCAAGAAGGACCCAGCAGTCTACTTCTGAAAAACCGGTCAGTGAAAACCTTGTGAATAGCAACAAAACACTGTCTGATAAGTCTTTGAACGTGTTATCAAGAGGGCCAAGTCCCTGGAGAAGGACATCCACGCTTGGTAAAATAGAGGGTTAGCGAAAAAGAGGAAAACACTCAATGAAATGGAATCACAGTGGCTGCAACGATGGGCTTCAATATGACCACGGTTGTTCAAACAGCGCAGGACTGAGAAGTGTCTCTTTCTGTGGGACACGGGGGTGCTATGAGTCAGATCCAACTTGATGGCACCTAACAACAGCCTTGCCCTGATGATTCACTGCCTCACGTACTGAGGTCGGATCACCCCGATGGTCCTAACACGGATTCCTCACAAGTATTTCCAGACATCACGTAAGCCAAATATGGAGGTGGCCCGTGTGGTCCAGTCTTGATACAGTGCTAGACTGAAAGAAACTGTCCAATAACCAAAAGGTAATTTAGAATTCTTCAAGAAGATGTTTAATCACCGAAGAAAATAATCTTTGATGGCTACAAGAGTGGAAGAGAGAGAGGGGTAGTCGTAGATTAGCTGGCCTTGAGGTTAGCAGATGTAGCACTTAACAATTATGTCTCCAAGGCTTCCATAGATTAGATAGCAAATACGAGTCAGATTAGGTGAGGGGAGTGACCACAAGCAGCAGAAGGGAGGTTAGCACAACTGAACTACACCAAAAACCAAAAGATTTTCTAAATACAACCCGACATTTTGAAGGACAGGGTAGCATGCGGACAGAGGTCTGGGAACCATGGCTTTAGGAGACATCTAGACTAATTGGCTGGCTTGGCTTGGCTAGGTTAATGGGCATAACTAACATTTTTTCAAGACGTTCTGCATACCGCTTTGGTGAATGGTGTCTGGGGTCTTAAAAGTTAGCAAGCAGCCATCTCAGTGGCATCATTTGGTCCCTATCCATCTGGAGCAGAGAAGATAAAAGACACTGAAGACATGAGGAAAATATGAGCCCAGCAGACAGAAGGTGCCATATGATCCAGAGACTACATCAACATGACACCAGAAGAACTAGATGGTGCCCAGCCACCACTGATGACTGCCTTGACAAGGAGTACAACGTAAAGTCCCTGATATAGCAGAAGAAAAGCAGGTGTGCAGAACTAGACCTTTAAAGACCGGACATGATAATCTGTCAGACTGGAGGGTTCCTGAGGACACGGCCTCCGGAATCTCTCTTGGCCCAGGACTAAAACCAGTACCAAAGACATCTCTTCAGACAAAGACTGTACTGAGCTATAAGACACAGTGATGCTGCTGAAGAATATGCTCCTTAACTTAAATATATACGTGAGGCTGCTTTGAGCAGCTCTTTTCTAGAGGCATGATGAGAGGGTGGAAGCGGACAGGAACTGGCTGAATGGATACAGAAATACGGGGTGGAAAGGAAGAGTGTGCTCTCATGGGTGGTGGGAGGGAAAGCGGAGTTGCATAGAGGTGTGTGTTCAGCATTTTATATGGCAAATTGATTTGGATTGTAAACTTTTACTTAAAGCACAGTAAAATACTGTATTAAAAAAATTCTTCAAATCTTACTCAATCTCCCAAGGAAGTTCCAAACGGCACAGAGTGCCAGATCAGACTTTCAGGAAAACACTTTAGAAATCCCAACATTTGAATGGTAGTTTACATTTCTTAAAGGACTGTTACCTATCTCCCCACCACTTCGTGAGACAGACAGAAGCAGAATCCCAACTTTGACAGTAACTCCATGCAACCTTAAGCATGTCACCTCTCCTCTCCCACACTCAGTTTTTTAATCTGCAAAATGATGTTGTATTATTTAGGGTAAGCAAAGCTTTGCTGCATAACAAACAAGCCCAAAATGAATCCCTTTACAAAACAAAAATTTCTTTCTCATGATACAGTTTGTGTCTAAAGCGAGCCCAATAAAGTTTCCACTTTACTGTCACCCGGACTGGTGGAGTCTCCACCATCCTAAAGCTGTACCACCTGGAACACAAAGCCTCCATAATCACATGGCAAGCACAGAGATACATGAAAGCAGACTTTTCACTGTCTCAGGGCCACAGTGGTGCAGTAGTTAAGCTATTGACTGCCAACCAAAAGATGAGCATTTTGAATCTACCAGCCATCCCTTGGCAGTTCTACTCTGTCTTGTAGGATGACCATGAGTCAGAATCAATGCAATGGCAACAGGTCAGTTTATTTGTTGGTTCACTATCTCAAAAGTGACACACATGACTTTCATTCATTTTCTATGAACCAGAACTAGTCACCTGACCACGGCTACCTCCAAGGTAGTCAAAAATCACAGGAACACAAATAGAATATTTGGTGAGCACTGTGCCTGTGCTGTAAGATATGATAGATAATACTGCCTCCCTTACAAGGTGACTATAAGGGTTAAATAGACAGACTTATTGGGAAAAAAAAAAAAACTTTCAATATTCAAATATCAAAAATATGTCATAAACTTTCACCTAAACAACAAAATGTTAAAGGTATACGTGTGCGTGTGTGTGCGTGCATGCGTGTGTGTGTGTTACACAACAGCCGCTATCTACTGGTACTGTATTTAGGGACAGATTGGAGCCACAAGATACAGAGCGATTACTGGGTGCAGTCCCCAGGCACAGATTTTCAATCTCAGCTGTGCCACTGCTTCACCACGTGAGTTTGGGTAAGTAATTTCCTCTTTCCAGCCCTCAGTGTCCCCATCTCTGAAATGAGAGCACTGAACCAGATGGCCTCTGAGGTCCCTTCCAGAAACAGGGGTCTTAGGTATGTTTTCCAGCTGAATAATGAGAAGGGAAAGTGAGCAGACTCCAAACCAGTCTTTATCTTGAGAACTGCAATTTGCCAAACAAGAAAATCAAGGGGAAATTGCAAGGATGATGAGAGATGGACCTTTTTTAGGAACAACAACCTAATCACAAGTCACTGCTGGAGAAGAAATGTCACAAAAACCTTGATTTGCAGCTTTAGGGAGCGGCGTGCCATGGGAGACAGGCAATTAACAACGTGAGAAGCTTCACGGAGGCACAGATGAATCATGGGAGGCAGCATCTATGGGCTGAGAAGGATGCAGACATGTGATGAAAATCTGAGTCGGATTTGTGAAGTTCTTAGGGATGTGCCCCACAAAGCAGTCATTCTGTGTTTGCCTGGAGCCCCGTTGTGCTGGTAGTATAGCACCCGTTCCCCTTTGGGACAGCGCCTAGCGTAGCACATGGCACAGAACAAAAGCTCAATACACAGTTTTGAATGAATGAATGGCACTGATGCTACTCTGACAGTCTTTAAGTACTTTGACCCACACAGCCTAGTGCTGTCCTCTGGAGCCCCCTTGGTCTCATGATTGCTTGTCTTAGGAAGGGACCCTCCAAAACATACCCTGCTTTGAGATGATTCTAGGAATCCCCAGTTAGGAAGTAGGAAGTGAGACAGGGAAAAGAAAGAAGCCAATATGAGTTATCACAATGTGCAATTGGAGATTGTATTAGCTAGAGTTATCCAGACAAACAGAACCAACAGGATACAGAGAGAGAATTATTTTAACCAATTGTCTCATGCGGTTGTGGGGGCTGGCAAGTCCAACATCTGTAGGTAAGGTGGCAGGCTGGAGACCCTAGCAGGATGTCTACGTAATGATATAAGGCATAACTCTTTCTTCTCTGGGAAACCTCGGATTTTACTGTTAAGCACCCACTGACTGGATGAGATCTACCCACCTTATCAAGGGTAATCTCTTTTACCTAGACTCAACTAACTGTAAAAGTTACTTAAATCTATGAAATACCCTCACTGCAACATCTAATGTTTGGCCAAACAACTGAGGAACAGAGCCCAGCCAAGTTCACACACAAAATTAACTACCAGACACTGACTGTCTCCAGAAACTCTGGGGGATGATACAGGACTGTACTGTTCACTTTAGTAGCCGCCAACCATGTGTGGCTATCACACACTTTAAATGAGTCATGTCCCCATTGAAAAGGAACCCTGGTGGCACACTGGTTAAGCTCTGTTACTAACCAAAGGTCAGTAGTTTGACCCCACCAGCTGCTCCAGGGGAGATGGATATGGAAGTGCGCTTCTGTAAAGATTTACAGTCTTGGTAACCCCATGGGGGAAGTTCTCTATCCTACAGGCTCATGGATTCAGAATCAATTCAGCAAAAATAAGTACAGATAGTCCAAACTGAGATCGCAGAAAATACAAAATAAACACTGGATTTCAAAGATTTAGGATTAAAGAAAATGTAAAATATCTCATTAATGATTATTTATTATGCATAGAAATGATGTTTTTATATCCTGGGCTAAAATACAGTATTAAAATCAATTCTACCTGTTTCATTTTACCTTTTTAATGTAGCTATTTAGAAAATTTAAGAGTACATATGAAACCCACACTCATGGCTCACATTTATACTTCAGTTGTTCAAAACTGAATATACTTTATATATCTGGGTTATCTGAAACACAGGGCAAAGACACAGGGGTATTATCTACCAGTTTCTATCTGTCTTTGGCTGAGTGCTTCTTCCAGGGGTGCCCCGTGTACTGCAAGCCCTGCATTCTTTCATCTACATCAACTTATGCCTTCTGGAAGCTTCTACTAACTGCACAAATCCATTCTCCCTTATTCCATAGGAGTTGTGATTGGGACATGGCTGTCCTACTAGGGACTCTAATTCCTTGCCTCCCTTGAAGCTTAATGTGGCCATGTGCCTAAGCTCCAGTGAGCATATGAGTGGATGTAACATGCACCATTTCTGTATCGTTTGTTTGTAAAGAAACTTGTAGTCCCGGTAGTCCCAGACATGTGCTTTTCCTCACCCTGTTGGCTGAAAGAATCCCTGATGTTGCAGTGGTTAAGAGTTCATCTGCTAATCAAAACATCCACAGGCCAAATCCACCAGCCACTCCTTGGAAACCCTATGGCGGTGTTTCTACTCCATCTGGCAGGATCACTACGACTCAGAATTGACTCGATGGCAACAGGTTTGGCTTGTTGTTTTTTTTTTTAACTAGCTGAATAGCAATGACCAAAATGACCTTGAAAACTATGTGAAGATGACAGAGGTATCGTCCGCCTGTGATCTTAAATAACTATGTGGAGTAGAGCTACCTGCTGGCCTAAAACATCCCTTGACTATTGTATGGAAAATGAATAACTTCTTTGTTCTTGAAGCTTATTTGGAGATCCTCTGCTATAGTAGTTGTGCCTTTTAGTTTAACTATCATACACGACTAGGGAGTATGAAGCTAAATTCCTTCATTATACAGAATCATTTCCTCCTTTGCCCTTATTCCTTTATTTACCTGAAAAAGCAGCATCTGAGCCAACCAAAACAGCCATCAGGCTTTTTTAAATCAGTGCGTCCAAGGAGAAAAGAGAAGGAGGACTTGTAGGTTACTAGTAGGGCTGCTGAGATTCTTGTCCTGGTGATCTGGATAGGAGATGGAAGCCAAGCGTGATCTCAGAGAAGAAAGCATGAGAGTCCCCAAAGTTGACCCTGGACAGTGTTCTCCAGCCCAGCTCAAGGGGAACTTGGTCTGAGCAACAAAAAAGAGTGGACTGAGCCAAACCGAGACAGCAGTTCCGTTCTCTAGAGAATCTAAAATGACAGTTGTCAGGCAGGTCTGGGGAAAGAGTTTGTTTTGATCACCTCCTATTCATCCCATTGGAAAGAGAAGGATTCTTGCCTGAGCATAACGACAGGGTACCCAACAGTGTGCAGATAAGGCTAGCAGCAACCTCAAATTGGTGAGTGGCATCTGGGGTCTTAAAAGCTGCCAAGCTGCCATCTGAGGGTACAGCAAATGGTCCTAACACAGCAGGAACAGATGATCACTGAGGTCCAAAATGATATAAGGGAAAGAGAACCCAGAAGACAGAGAGACCGACATGAGTGGGTGTCTACATCGACTTGTGACTAGAAGAACTAGATGGTGCCTGGCAACCACCAATGATAGCCACGATGGAGCTCACAAAATTGAGTCTCACTGGCAACACAAGAATAAGTAGGGGTGCACCCTGAGATCGCCACTAAAAGGTCACAACTGATGGTCCAGGGGCTTCAGGGTTCCCCTGGGAGCATGGCCCCTGGCCCTGATGCTGCCCCTGTCCATAAATCATTATGAAGGTCAACTCTTCGGACAGCAATGGATTGGACTTGGCAACTCAGAGTGACCGTATCTTGTGGGCACTTTACTGTTCTATGCATCTATAGGATATCATCCTGCTGACCTCTGGCTGGAGGAAGCAGAGTGGGTGGAGAGGAGAGAAAAGGAGATGGTTGGGAGGATAGGACATGTACGGAGGAGAGAGGAAGAGTGTGCTGTCACGGAGTAGGGAGAGCAGTGGGAGATGCATATAGGTGAGCATGCAAATTTATATGAGAATGTACATTTTCATTCAATCATAAAAAAAAAGACTAGCATCAGTTTATTAGTTAGATATACTTACAGTCCAAGGGAGGATGCCACATGCCATACTGGACCACATAGGGGCTGCAGGTGAGAACACGTTAACAGCCAGCAGCTGTGAGAGGCAGGTTTTGTAGTAGCAAGAGGGTGAGGTGACTCTGGTCCCCATAGGAAGGTCTAATTAGCTTATTCAAAGAATTCTGCAGGCCAGTAGGAATTGAAACCCTCTACTCAGGGGTAAGTAGGAACTTCACCTGGTCATCTTGACAAGGAGACTTTTTTAGCACAGTGACCTTACCCACAGGAGCAGACAGGGAGGAGAACTTGTAGCCAGGCCATTTGAGGCCCTCCCAGTTTCACCAGTTGTCAGGGTAGTGCATACTATTTGGGCCTTACTTGTAGGACATCCCCATAGAGTCTTCAGGGATCACAACACCAGCTCCCAGAAGACGCAGCTGATCAGCAGCAGCAGCCCGAGGAGTCTTCACATGAGCAGCATTTCAGTCTAGAGTCCACAGTCTCAGAATCCAACACATTAGTGCTCATTGCTGTCCACAGTGTGCTCAGAGCTGTGATTCAGCCTCAGACAGGCAAAAGACAAGAGATGTCCAATTACTTGCACCTTCCTGACCCTCCCTGTAAGTCACCTTGCCCCAACTAGGTCAAAACTCTCCACTCCTGGCTATTTGAGTCCCTTACTTTCCTCTGCATCTCCTGCATTTGACATAAACATGCATTAACACATCTGCCCTTTGCTCTTGTAACCAAGACAACTAGTTTTGGCCTGTAGCACTAAACATGGAAGGAAGCTAGCTGTCGGTGATAACGGTCCATCCTGGGATCCTCCTTCTGGATCCCCACCTCTGATGTTTCTGTTTTGTCTGCTCCCAGTGACCTAACTCAGCCAATCGAAGGGTTGTTTTTGGCCTCTGCACTGACCTTTCTCAACTTCTATAGTCAACTCTTGGCTGAAGCTGCCATTTGGGCTGAACCCACAGCAAGAGATGAACTTCGTTATGTTGTTAACAGAACTCAAGCATCTAGTTGATGATAATGAGCTTCCAAACTCTGCACCCTACCGAATGATTTCGAAAAAAGGCACATGAGACTCCAGGAAAGTTGGAATTTCAAGTTGCCAGTGCTCAAACATCCATCTTGACTACTCGCTTCCAGCTGCATCCAGGAAATCAGACCCTACTAGGCCCTCAGGCCACTGTCCAGAGCTGGCAGGAAGGGATGTCACCTCATCCCAAGCATCTAGAAACATTCCTACAGCATATCCAAACCTGTGTGGTTTACCAGAACACCCCCTGCTGTTCTGTTAAATCCACTTTCCTTCCATTAGAAACTAGGAGTTGAGTGACAGCTGCCACTTGGGGCACCCAAGGACAATGACCTCAACATTAAGAATCAAGTTCCATGAGAAAAAAAAGGGGTACACCCTGAGAACTCCACTAAAAGAAGGCAATTGATGGCCTGAAAGCCTGGGGGTTCCGCTGGGAGCATGGACCCTAGACCTGGCGCTGCCCCTGATCATAAATCTTTACTGAGGTCAACTCTTTGGACAGGAATGGATTGGACTTGGGCACAGAGTGACCACATCATGTGTGCACTTTATGGTTCTATGCATCTATAGGATGTTGTGCTACTGGCCTCTTACTAGATGGGAGTGGAAAGGGTGGAGAGGAGGGGACAGGAGACTGCTAAGAGGATATGACATGTATGGGACTGAAAGGAGGAGTGTGTTGTCACCAGGCAAGGAGAGCAGTGGGAGCTGCAGATAGGTGTGCATGCAAATTTAAACTTGGTTATACACTTTGACTCAATCACAATTTAAAAAAAAAAAAAAAGAATCAAGCTCCTGGAGAAGCAAAGTGCACTGCCAAAGCTTTACCATGAGTTGTTCAGTGGGTGGCCTACTAGGAATATAAACTATGTTTGGGTTTTTTTCATTGCTTCAGCCAGAATTCAGCTTTTTGGTCTTAAGGTGGGGGATGGGAGCTATATAGGGTATGGATTCTGTGGAAAAGATGGATGGGAGTCCCGTGAGGAAAGTTCCGATGGCTGAGACTCTTTTCTTTTGGAGGCAGTCAACAAGTGTTTGGTATGCTTCTTGGCCTGGACTTTATCTTTCTGGAAGATGGACAAGTGCCACCATGGGAGTAAAGGATCAACAGGAGACATCTGTGTGGGATGACCTAAAGAAGAAAGTTGTACCCCAAGAAGGATACTGGGTAAGGAGCAAGAAAAGGGAGCTGAGGTGCTCATGGCCTTGGAAAGGCCCCGTTTCCTGTCTGGGCAGCAGAGGGAACCCAGAAGACTGTCCTGATACTGTCAAAAGGCCTGGCAGCCTCAGGTCTCCCAGGACTCTATGATGTCACAGAAAGACAGAGGCACTAGTTTCCAGCTGCCAGCAGAAATGCATTTGTGAGTGAAAAAGAACCTCTACCCTCCTACCCGAAACAGCACCAGTCAGAGAGTCTAAGAACATTTGCTGGCTACAAGACCAGCTTTACAGACACGTAACCTGTGAAGTCAACAGGATTCTACACTTAAAAGAACCCCATGCTTGTTTAGTGACTTGCTGCACCATCTTAAAATTCCTAAAAATATTTTTAACATACCATATATTTTTTCCTTGAAGTAAAAATTATATAACATAAAATCAACCATTTTAAAGCAAACAATTCCATAGCATTTGGTACACACATCGTGCTGTGCAACCATCATGTCTGTCTAGTTCCAAAACCCTTTCAACACCCCCCCAAAAAAACCCTGTACCCCTTGTCATCATTACCCAATCCTCACTCCCCCCAGCCTCTGGAAGCTAGTAATCTGCTTTCTATCTCTATACATTTACCTGTCTGGGTATTTCATATACAGAGAATCATATAATAGGCGACCTTCTGTGTCTGCCTTTCTCACTTAGTGTGATGTCTCCAAGGCTCATTCACATCATTGCATGTACCAAACTTACCAAATCCAGTCCACTATCATCAAGTCATTTCTGACTCACAGCGACCCTAGAGGTCAGAAAAGAACTGCTCTGTAGGGTTTCCAAGGAGTGCCTTGCAAAGCTGAACTGCTGACCTCTTGGTTAACAGCTGTGGTGTTTAACCACTGCACCACCAGGCTTCCTGTACCAGCACAGCACTTTTTTTTATAGCTGATAATATTTCATTGTATCTGAATGATCTTTCAACAAGGTATCTGCATTCTCCTTTGGCACTGTACATTGCAGATTAGGAACTGGTCTTGACAGGCTCTGATGAGGGGTGGAAAAACTCATCACAGACAGACGAGCACCTCCCTGCCTCTCCTCTCTCCACCCATCCTGTGCCATGCAGCCAGAGTGACTTCCTTGGGAGCATTTCAGACCATGCCATTCCCCAACTTCAATCCTTCCCTGGCTACCTTCACACACACACACACACACACACGCACGCATGCACGCATACACACATACACCCACACACCACCACTACCACCACCCCATGCCTCAGGTCCTTGGCAACAGGCCCCAGTTTTCTGCAGGAGCCCAGCTGTGGTGAACCATGCCTTCACTGAGGCTCCCTCTCTGCCTGGGAGGCCCTTCCTCATCCCACAGACTGACCTGAATTCTGTTAAGTCTGTGAGTCTAAGGTCCTCATCACAAAAAAGGCAAAAGCTGCAGAAGGGACCCAAGATTGGTGGTGGCAGAGATGCAATTTACTTCAAGGCTGACCTTCTAGAAGACGGACTAAGAAATAGATGAGGCCACTGTAGCTCGTACTCTGACACTTGGGGGAATCAGCGAGCTTACTTAAAAGGGAAATTATGTAACCAATGAGATATAAATAAGCCCCTGAAACTATTCCTGCTTCTGTCCAACTTAATGGCCGAGAAACTAATTGTCAGAAATTAGAAAGGTCTGAAACAAATATGTTTGGAGTGGCACTTGATAGTATGCAAGAACCTGGCCAGAGGAGTCAGGATAAAAGCAAGGGCACCGAGTGAATGCTTCCAGACATCTAGTGGGCAGCTTTTTATTTTGCTCATTAAGTTTTCTGCATTCTCACATAGACTATCATTTAAACAGCTGCCAGCATCATCTCGATTTTACTGCTTTCAGGAGTAAGGAGGGCACAGTGGTCCAAGGGACACTTGAAATCTGGAATCCAGTGCTCACCTGTCTTGTCCATTCTCCCAGTGCTTTATATCTCTAGGGTCAGGCCTCTGACACCAGAATCTTGACCATAAACAGTAGTGTCACAAGTCAGCCTTTGTGACTGGGCCCCAACAGGTAGATTGGGTCCTGCAGCTGTTAAAACTGTACCTGTCACCTTGATCCTCTCCTGCTCCCTCACCTGTTCTCACCACCACTTCTAAGGTCTCACTCTATTAGGGTGACCCTCCCCTATATTCAGAAACCCTGGTAATGCAGCCATTAGGAGCTACAGCTGTTAACCAAAGGGTTGACAGTTGGGACCCATCAGGTGCTTCTTGGAAACCCTGTGGGGTAGTTCTACTGTAGAATCAGTATAGGTCAGAATCCACTCAACAGCAACATATCTTTTTTTGTTTACACCAGTGGATATAATCTAATCCAACGTAATACAATTATCCTTTGCAATGCAATCTGGTATAATTAATCTGTTGAGGTCATTCTATATAAAGTAGATTCTAAACCTAATCACTTCTAAGTCACACAAAAAACAGCATAAACAGACACAAGCACAGAAGAGGAAAGACAACAGCTGCCACAAGAGGATCACTAAGAATCAAGGAACATCTGAGCTACTGCCAAGGAAGGAACTCACACAGCCAAAACCTTAATCTGGACTTTTAATCTCCAAACCTGTAAGAAAATAAATGTCCATTCTTCAAAGCCACCCACTTGTGGTATTTCTGTTACAGCAGCACTAGGAGACTAAGACACACCTCCTCTCTTATCCATTATGCACACCTGCAGCAACTCCCTCCATTCCTTTCAGACGACAGACACACAAAGCTTCTCACCATTCCCAAAAGTTTGTCTCTCTCTCTTTCATTCATGAACCCACTTCCTGCCTTCTGCTTCTATGAACCTCAGTTTCCCCATCTATCTAGTGAAGAGTTCAGACCAGCTAATCCCTTAGGTACTTTCCTTCAACTTCTAAAAAAAAGAAGAAGAGGGTGGAATCAAGATGACGGACTAAGCACATGTCTCCCTATGTCCCTCTGGAAACCAAGACCTGAATTGATAATCAAACGGAGCCTTCTGGTCAACTAGTGAGCCCCCAGGACACGGCACAGGGCTGTTAAATTGGACTTCATACCACTGAACGAAAAACCTCCTCTCTTTTGCTGACTTCCGCTCCTAGCTAGCCCTGGCTCTCATGGACTGAAGGTAAAAGCACCAGTTTGACGATTTTTTTCTCTGTCTTGGCTGGTGGGCAGAGCTGGGTCTTGCCTAGCAGCTAGTCTCAGATGCACTGCTGGTGAGATAGGCAGGTGAAATTGCCATATTTTGAGAACCAGGCTTAGGACTCTGTTCATCTAGCTACTTTGGACCTGTCTTTTTATCTCTACCACAGCACTGTTCATACAGAACCACAGTGCCTGTGTGCAGGACACCATGTTGGATACAGAGATTTTAGTGGGACATAATTCTTAGCCTGGGAGCCAGCGCCTGCAAACAGGACAGCACTTCTTTGACAGAAAAGCAGTAGTTTACACAGTGTCGCCTACAGTGGGAGTCCAGCAACAGAGACAGAGGACTCACTACCTCTTGGCACCTTTAACCCCTCTATCTGCCCACCGTGTGGAGGGTGCCTTCTTAGATATGGTGGCCACAGCTGGTCCTAATTCTTAGCTTGGGAGCCAGAGCCTGCCCATAAGAGAGCGCTTTTCTACCAGAAAAGCAGTAGTTTACACCATGTCGCCTAAGGCTGGGCCTTGTCAGCAGAGGCCAACAGGGCAGTAGCACTGCTGTATTTTGAACTAGTTCATATCATCTTGGGTTGGATATAGAGGTGCTTACTTTGCCAGTTGGGAAGAGGGACCTCTACACCTGAAAACCTGACTGACTTGGGAAGTGATCAGATATCTTTTGTTTTACATTTTAAGACAGCCTAGAGAAACATCTGTGGTCCATCCTCTTAGTATCTCTACCAGCCTCTACTTACTCACATGGGACCCAAAAAACAACAGACACTTGTGGCAAACAAGAAATCACCCATGGCTTCAGAAGGCTCACAAACAAAACAACCAAGGAGTTTTCCAATGAAAAAACCTTTCTGAAATCATTGGAAGATGAATGCAAAAGGATTATATACAGAGCCCTTCTAGACCTTATACAAAATGCAGCGCAACAAAATGAAAAATTAAGCAAGCTGTTCGATCTGATGGAACACCAGTACTCTGAAATCCAACAGATCAAAAATAAAATAAAAGACATAGAAACTTCCATTCAAAGCCAATAAAACAGAATGCAACAAATGGAAAAAAGAATTTCTGACTGGAAGACAGAACTACTGATGCCAGCATCTATGAGGACAAATCAGAAAAAAGAAACAAGAAAAATGAAGAAACATTAAGAAGCATGTGGGACTCTATTAAGAAGAATAACCTTCGATTAATTAAAGTCCCTGAACAGGATGAAACAACTGAGAATACAGAGTATTGTTGCTGAGCTGATGACAGAAAAATTCCCAGAAATCATGAAGAAAGAGAATATAGATATCCCAGATGCATATCGTATGCTACCCAATATAGATCTCAAAAGAGACTCCAAGACATATTACAATCAATCTTAACAAAATGAAATGCAACCAGCAACTCTTAAGGCAGCAAGACTCAAAGCAAAGCTAACATTCAGAGGGAAACCCTGTAGGCTTTTGTCAAATTTCTCAGCAGAAACCATGCCGGCATGGAGTCAATGGCATGACACATTCAAAGCCTTGAAGGAGAAGAACTTCCAACCAAGAATTATATATCCTGCCAAACTATCTTTCAAATACGAAAATTAAATTAAGACATTCCCAGATAAACAGAAACTCAGAGACTTTGTGGAAACCAAACCAAAACTACAAGAAATACCGAAAGAAGTTCTTAGCTTTGGCTTAGAAGAACGAAACCACTAACTTTATATTTTAGAACGACACATAATCCAGAATTCTACTCAGTTAGGGAAGGCTCCAAAGTCAATCACAGCTTTAATGCTGAAAGAAACAATCCAGTGATTATCATGAAAACTATGGTGCCATCATATTAAAAAGAGGGATGTACTACAGTCACTATAGTCCTTCCAGATGGAGAGGAAGATGACAAGACTCATAGTAATTAAAATGGGGTTTATATATAGTTTATTAAGGGAGATCTTAGGGGAAGCCATAAAGCACAACAAAGATGCAACATACCATATCTATAAATCTAACCCAGGAGTCTTAACCACTACAAAACCAGCTCTGAAAAAGGTGAAAAATCAACTCACAAAAGAGAATATCCCAGAACAGACTAATAAGAGCAACAGAGATAACATCAACACACAAATAAACATATCACAATGGCAGCAGTGAACATATGCCTATCAATAATTACATTGAATGTGAATGGACTGAATGCTCCAGTAAAGAGACATCGAGTGACATCTTGGATCAAAAGACATGACCCATCCATATGTCGTCTACAAGAAACTCACTGGAGACTTAAAGATAAGAACAAACTGAAAATTAAAGGGTGGAAGAATATATATCAAGCTAACAATGAACAGAGAAGAGCAGGGGTGGCAATTCTAATCTCAGACAAAATCAATTTTAATGTAAATCCACCATCATGGACAAAGATGGACACTATTTATTGCTGAAAGGTTCAGTACACAAGGAAGACTTAACTATATTAAATATATATGCACCTAATATCAGAGCACCTAAATACGTCGAAGAAACACGACTGCACTCAAAAAAGAGTTAGATCACTCCACAAAAGTAGTGGGAGACTTCAACACTCCACTCAATACTGGACAGATCATCTAGAAAAAAGCTCAGTAAAGATGCAGAAGACCTCATTGCCACAATTAACCAATTAAACCTCATCGATATATATAGAACTTTCTACTCATCAGCAGACAACTATGCCTTCTTCTCCAGTGCACATGGAACATTCTCCAGAATTGACCATGTGTTAAGACATAATGCAATTCTCAACAAAATCCATACCGTTGAATTAATTCAAAGTATCTTCTCAGGTCATAAAGCCATAAAAGTCAAAATCAATAGCAGAAAAAACACAGATAGAAAGTGGAACTCTTGGAAACTGAACAACATCTTGCTCAAAAAACCATGGGTTATAGAAGAAATCAAGGATGAAATAAAGAAATTCATGGATTCCAATGAGAACAGAAACACTTCCTACCTGAACCTATGGGATACAGCCAAAGCAGTGCTCAGAGGTCTGTTCATCTTCATAAATGCACACATCTGGAAGGAAGAAAGAAACCAAATCAAGGAACTAACCCTACAGCTTGAACAAGCAGAGAAAGAACAACAGAGGAACGCCTCAGGCAACAGAAGAAAACAAATCACTAAGATTAGAGAAGAACTAAATGAATTAGAAAATAGAAAAACAATTGTAAAAATTGAAAAGATCAAAAGCTAGTTTTTTGAAAAGATCAACAAAATTGACAAACCACTGGCTAAACTTACTAAAGAAAAACAGGGAAGGAAACAAATAACCCAAGTTAGAAATGAGAAGGGAGTGGTCACAACAGATCCAACAGAAATTAAAAATATCATAACAGAATACTATGAGAGACTGTAACAAGTTTGAAAACCTAGAGGAAATGGACAAATTCCCTGACTCATATCACCTATCCAAATTATCACAATGTGAATCAGAACAGCTTAATAAACCCATCACAAAGGAATTGAAAAGGTCATCAAATAACTGCCAACCAAAAAAAGCCCGGGCCCAGATGGCTTCACCACAGAATTCTACCAAGCTTTTAGAGAAGAGCTATCTCCAATACTACTGAGACTATTTCACAGTATAGAAAGGAATGGAGTACTCCCAAACTCACTCTATGAAGTGAGTATAACCCTGATACCAAAGTCAGGGAAAGACTCAACCAAAAAGGAGAACTACAGACCAATATCGCTCATGAATCTAGATGCAAAAGTCTTCAACAAAATTCTTGCCAATAGAATACAACAACATATGAAAAAAATAACCCATCATGAACAAGTGGGATTCATACCAGGGATGCAAGACTGGTTCAACATCAGAAAAACAATTCATGTGATTAACCACATAAATATCACAAAAGACAAGAATCACCTGATTTTGTCCATTGATGCAGAAAAGGCATTTGATAAAGTCCAACACCCATTCATGCTAAAAATGCTTAGCAAAATAGGCACAGATGGAAAATTCCTCAATGCAATAAGGGCCATTTATACAAAACCAACTGCCTACATCATCCTGAATGGAGAGAGACTGAAGGAGTTTTCCTCGAGAACAGGAACTAGACAAGGATGCCCACTCTCACCTTTCCTATTCAACATAGTACTAGAAGTTCTAGCCAGAGCAATTAGACAAGACCAAGAAATAAAGGGCATCTACATCGGCAAAGAAGAAGTCAAAATCTCCTGTTTGCAGATGATATGATTGTATATGCAGAGAATCCCAAAGAATTTGTAAGTAAACTACTCAAACTGATAGAAGAGTTCAGCAAAGTCTCAGGATACAAGATAAACATAATTAATTCAGTAGGATTCCATTTTACCAACAGTGAGACTGCTAATGAAGAAATCATCAAATCAATACCATTTACTATAGCCCCCAAGAAGATAAAGTATCTAGGAATTAATCTAAACAGAGAAATAACAGACCTTTACAAAGAGAACTATAAGCCTTTACTACAAGAAACTAAAAGAGACTTAGATAAATGGAGAAACCTACCCTGCTCACGGATAGGAAGACTTAACATTGTGAAAATGTCTATTTTACCCAAAGCAATCTACTTATATAATGCAGTCCCAATACAAGTTCCAGTGTCATTTTTTAATGAGATGGAGAAACAAATCACCAATTTTGTTTGGAAAGGGAAGAAACTCTGGATAAGTAAAGTACTACTAAAGAAGAAGAACACACTCGGAGGCCTCTCATTACCTGACTTCAGAACCTACTACACTGCCACAGTGGTCAAAACAGCCTGGTACTAGTACAAGAACAGACAGATTAATCAATGGAACAGAATCGAGACCCCAGAGATGAAACCATCTATGAACAGCTGATATTCGACAAAGGCCCTAAGACATTAAACTGGGTAAAAACAATCTCTTCAACAGATGGTGCTGGCAAAATTGGATATCCATCTGCAATAAATTGAAATAAGATCCATACCTTATACAAAAACCAACTCAAATTGGATAAAAGACCTAAATATCAAATCTAAAACGATAAAGCTCATCCAAGAAAAAGTAGGAACAACAATGGAAGTGTTAACACACAATGTAGACAGACTTCAAAATCTGTCACACAAACTAAAATCAACAGATGAGAAAATAGATAAATGGAAACTACTAATAATCAAACACTTTTACTCATCCAAAGACTTTATCACAAGAGTTAAAAGGCCACCTACAGAATGGCAAAAACTATTTGGCAACTCTGTATCGGACCAATGCCTGATCTCCATAATCTATAAGGTACTACAAAATATCAATAAGAAGAAGATAAATCATCCAATTAAGGGATGGGCAAAGGAGATGGACAGACATTTCTCTAAAGAGAAGATCCAGGCAGCCAAAAAACACATGGGGACATGTTCACGATCTTTAGTTATTACAGAAATTCAAATCAAAACTACAATGAGATACCATCTCACCCCAACAAGGTTGGCCATGATCCAAAAAACACAAAACAACAAATGCTGGAGAGGCTGTGGAGAAAGTGGAACTCTCCTACACTGTTGGTGGGGTTGCAAAATGGTCCAGCCTCTTTGGAAAGCAATCTGGTGCTTCCTTAAAAAAATGAACATAGATAGATATACCATCTGACCCAGTAATTCCACTACTTGAAATATATCCTACAGAATGAAGTCCATTCACACCAACGGATACATGCACAAGAATGTTTTTTGCAGCACAGTCCTTGACAGCAAAAAGACAGAATCAACCCAGATGCCCAACAACAGAGGAATGGATAGGTGAATTATGGTATATATACTCAATGGAGCACTATCCAATGATAAAGAACAATGATGATTCCAGGAAACATCTCATAACCTGGTTTCAACTGGAAGACATTATGTTGCGTGAAAGTAGTCAGATTCAAAACGGCAAATATTGTACGAGACCCCTACGATAAAAAATCAAAAACAGATTTATGCACATAAGAAAAGACTCTTTGATGACCGCAAGAGAGGGGAGAGAAGGAGGGTTAAGGGGGGGAGGGTTTAGATTAGATAGCTGGTAGAAATTTGGTTGGGTGAAATCAGTGACAGCACACATTAGAAACAAGAACATTAAGTGGACTTCAGCATAACTTGAGTACTCCTTCCATCTCATCCCAATATTGCAAGGTCAGAGTAGCTGGGACAGGGGGCAGGGGACCATGCTCTTAGGTGAAATCGAGGCCAACTGGTACAACTAGCGTTTTGCTAAGAGAGCTCTCTGCACCCCACATTGGTAAGTGGCATCTGGAGTCTTAACAGCTGCCAAGCTGCCATCCGAGAGCACAGCAAATGGTCCCAACTCAGCAGGAACAGATGTTCACTGAGGACCTAAACGACATGGGGGAAGGACAACCCAGAAGACAGAGAGACCCACATGAATGGGTGCCTACACAGACTTGCGACTGCAAGAACCAGATAGTGCCCGACCACCACCTGTGACAGCCAAGATGGAGCTCACAAAGTTGAGTCTCACCGGAAACACAAGAATAAAAAGGGGTGCACCTGAGATCTCCAGTACAAGATCACAATTGGTGGTCCAGTGGCTTCAGGGTTCCCCTGGGAGCATGGCCCCTGGCCCTGATGCTGCTCTTGCCCATAAATCATAATAAAGGTCCACTCTTTGGACACGAATGGATTGGACTCAGCGGCGCACAGTGACCATATATTGGATGCACTTTATGGTTCTGTGCATCAATAGGATATCAACTTGCTGACCTCTGGCTGGAGTAAGGGGAGCAGGTGGAGAGGAGGGGAAAGGAAACTGTTGGGAAGATGAGATGTGTATGGAGCAGAGAGGAATAGTGTGCTGTCACCAGGCAGGGACAGCAGTGGAAGCTGCATATAGGGGGGCATGTAAATTTATATGGGAATGTACATTTTCACTCAGTCATAATAAAAAAATAAAATAAAATAAAAGAAGAAGAAGAAATGCGATGCACACACCACTTAGACTTTGTTCTGAAGTCTCTAAGTGCTTACCATGGGAAACTCAGGAAGAGCCAGGGAGCATTCCCGTGGAAATAGCCTCTCATTCTCTTTTTTTCTCCAGCTACTTTCTATATATTTCATCATCTCATGAACAAAAATAGCCTAGTTTGAATCCCTAGGGAGAAAATAGAAAGGAAACCGAGAGCCAAATTAGTGTCCACTTTCAGAAAACAAAAAAGAAAAGGAAAGAGAGGAGAAAAAACAGAAAATAAAGATAGATGTCAGATCCCCAGACTGGCCACAGTAGGCAGTCTAAATGGAACCAGAGAGTCAAGGGAAATTGAGGCAGGGAGAAGGGTTTGCCCAGGGTCTGGGCTTCCTATTGGGAACCTGTAGATAGTTATCATGACCTACAAATTATTTAGAGCAATACTGATTCACGTGAGCTCAAACATCTAACAACTCTATTCTTACTGTCTACCACCTGTCATCAGTTTGTTGTACCACCTGTCATCAGTGTGTTGTACCCTGGCAGCTTGCATGTTGCTGTGACACTGGAAGATATGCCACTGGCATTGCAAATAGCAGTAGGATTATCTGTAGTGGATAAGATTTCAAGCAGTGCTCCCAGATTAAGACAAGCCAGAAAGAAAGGTCTAGTGATCTACTTCTGAAAATTCACCACTGAAAATATTATAAATCACAGCAGAACTTTGTTTGACTCAAGTTTTGTCTCCAGGAATGATCATTCAATAGAGGAAGACATCACATTCGATGAAGTAGAGGGCCAGCAAGGAAGACCTTCCATGAGAGATGGCTTGGCACAACACTCACGACAACGGACTCCAGCGTGCTGGCCTTTGGTATCCATTTGGTTGAAAACTCAAAGTAAAAACTAAAATTCCCACTGCCATCAAGTTGATCTCAACTCATAGCAACCCTATAGGATAGAATGCAACTGCCCCATAGGTTTCCAAGGAGTGGCTGGTGGATTCAAACTGCTGACCTTTTGGTTAGCAGCTGAGCTCTTAACCACTGTACCACCAGTACTCTTTATCTATACCAAGGGTCAGTAAGCTACAGCACACAGGCTATATATGGTCCATATGTTTCTGTAATGCTTAAAAGCTAAGACTGCTTTTTACATTTCTTAAATATTTCTTTTTTAAAAAGTCATGACTACTTCATGACATGTGAAAATTATATGAAATTCAAATTTCACTGCTCATAAATAAAGTTTTATTGGAACACAGCCATGCACATTCGTCTACATATTGCTGATGGCTGCTTTAGGCCAACTACAGCACGCAGTAGTTGCAGCAGAGACTATATGGCTCACAAAGGAAAAATATGTAATATTTGGCTCTTTACAGAAAGAATCCACCAGCCCCTGCTCTATAACACAACATCCTGAGGTCTCTGGTCTTAAAAAGTTAAGAATATGTTGTCATGGATTGAATTGTGTCCCCCTAAGATATATACCAACTTGATTAGACCATGATTCCCAGTATTGTATGACTGTCCTCAGTTTTGCGATTATAATTTTCCTGTATGTTATAAATCCTAATCTCTGTCTGTGGTTAACAGTACAAGATTAGATTATGTTAAAGAAGATTAAAGTGGGACTATAACACCTTTAAAAAGGTCACATCCCTGATCCAATATAAAGGGCATTTACCTGGAGTGTGGCCTGTTCCACCTTTCATCTTACAAGAGAAAAGGAAAAGGAAGTGAGCAGAAAGCAGGGACCTCATGCCACCAAGAAAGCAGTGCTAGGAGCAGAGTACTTCCTTTGGACCTGAGGTTTCTGTGCTAAAATTCTCCCAGATCAAGCAAAGACTGAGGACAAGGACGTTCTTCCAGAGTCAACAGAAAGTCTTCCCAAGGAGCCATCACCCTGAACTCAAACTTCTAGCCTACTGCTCTGTGGGAGAAGAAACTTCTCTTTGTCAAAGTCATCCACTTGTGCTATTTCTGCTATAGTAGCATTAAACAACTAAGGCATATATTAAACTGAAATTTTAATCAAACATCTGTGGAACCATAAGCATATTCTAGAGGAATGCTATTTGAAAGCTTACTTAAAACTTTGTAATGTTTTTCTCTCTCTTATTTTTAATTTTTTCATTATGGAAATATTTAAACATAGTAAGCAGGCAGAACAGCATAATGGGTCCCATGGGCCCACCAATCAGCTTCAACAATTACCAACTTACAGCCAATCTAGTTTCTACTAATACCCCACCAACTTCCCCCTCTTGCATGATTTTGAAATAAATCCCAGACAGCATGTAACTTCATCTGTAAATATTTTGTGGCACAGACTGTTTTAAGATAAAATTTTACAACCAGGGGAAGACTGTGACAAAATTATGGGTAATAAGGAGTTTGCCACTGAGGAGTCATAATCTTTGCCAGTAGGGTTGTAGGGAGGGAAGGGAGGTGGAAAATACATCTTATAACTGATTGAGAAATGCATGTTGTTGCCTGGTCTTTAAACCAAAAATCCCTGCTTAATGGTGCCAGCTGGATGGCAGTTACCAGTCAGGAGGATTAGAGAACTCCTTCCTCTGTTGTGGTTGCCTTAGTTCCCTAGTTCCGCTATAACACCAATAGCACAAGAGGTAACTTTAAAGAACAGAAATTTATTTTCTCACAGCTCTGGAGGCTCAAAGTCCAAATCAGAGTGTTGGTTATGTCAGTTCCCTCCTTGTGGATAGCCTTGGGTATTCTTCGGTTCCTTGGCATACAGACAATCCTCATACAGTGTCTGTTCTCCCCCATGTGTGTGTATGTGTGTGTGTGTGTCTATCTGTTCTGATGTTTTTATAACCTGGAAGTGATGAGGTTTAGGACCCTTCTACACTGGAAATGCCCTCATTAACACAAAAGAAAAACCCTGTTTCCCAGCAGGATCACATCCACAGGTACAGAAGCCAGAAATTCCATTCAGATTATTGGGGGACACAACTGACTCCATAGCAATGATCAAGGGAAAAAGAAACTAGACTGAGTGAGGGACAACAAAGGAATATCATCTAGGATGGAGAAAGAAACAGACACATTTCAGCTTAATGAGCTCCCAAAAGCTGTGGTGGCGTAAGATTCATCCTAGCAGTGGATCATGTCTGATTTTTCTTTTTCTTCCAGGGTCAGTGAGCAAGAAAAGAGAGGCAAGCTGCGTCCATGGGTCCCATACTCCCTCTTTGGTCTTCCTTCCATCTGAGAGTCCCCGAAATCCCAAAGACCGCCCTGCCTAATCTCTCTACCCGCAGAAAAAATCAGCAAGAAAGAGATTGTGTTGGAGAAGAGGAATGGAGAGGACTTTACAAGGAGGAAGGGAGAAAACCTGTTGTCTCCGAGTTAATTCCAACTCATGATGACCCCACGTATGGCAAAGTAGAACTGTGCATGCTCCACAGGGTTTCTAACAGCTGTGACCTTTCAGAAGCAGCTCACCAGGCCTTTCATCCATAGCACTGCTGCAGGCATTTGAACCACCAACCTTAGTAGCCAAGAGCAAAGTGTTTGTGCTACCTGGGGACCTTTTAGGAGGAGGGACAGCATTGAAAGAGGAAGGAACAGAGGGAGGTATGTGAGAAGAGGAAAGATGCAGCCTGTGCCTGTGGGGACAAGTTTGCCAGATTAGTCTACCCCTGTGTATTTGTAATAATAATAGATAATAAAACTTAACATTAATTGAGCACTTACTATGTTCCAGACTCTGTACATACTTTCCCTCTGTTAACCCTAACAGCTCTATGAGGGTAAATACTATTATTGTCCCCAACATACAGATGAGGAAACCGAGGCACAGAGGGAGTAGATGGTAATGAACTTGTAGTAAACAGCTGATGCAGCCTGGGAAGAGGGATGGGGAAGATACTCATTCCTTCACTATATGCTTACCTGAAGTAAAGAATCCAATTCCCCCATTCCCACTGGAGACAAGGGGATGCCTTCTTGGAAAGAGGACAAACAGGAAGGAATACACTGAAATCATCCTAGATTGCTCTCCATCTTTCTGATTTTGCCATAACAGCATTGATAAAACGCAAAGTAATCTCTCAACAATTTATCCTGCCATGTTTCTGTTATATGACACTGAGCATTTTAATAGAACAAAACCTTTCCATTTTCTCATTCACACTTTTCCTATTTTATTTCCTTTATGTTGCGCTTGAGGAATTACTAATTTGATCTGCGATACCTGAGTTACATAAACTCTCTTGCTAGGGGGAAAGGAGAGAGAGAAGCCTATGGGGTCCATAGAAGCAGCCAGATATCCTATGGTGCCAAGGGAATCTTTGCAAGAGGAATCCTGTCAGGTGGGGCTGTGGGAAATGGTGGTTTCAAGCCAGCGTCAGTCATCAGGGGCGTTTCTCAACTACACTCTGTTCTGGAGAAAGTGCCAGGCCTATGGACGTTTCCCAAGAAGGCTCTAGTGGGCTGTGTGATTTCTCCCCATCCCAGTTCCCAGACCCTGAAACATATTTGAACACTTTGCAATTCAAACCCAAACAACCTGACAATGTGCTGAAATATCCTAAAATGAGAGGAGATGAGATACAGAGAAATTCAAAGGAAGTATTCCTTTAGGGAGACTAGCCTGTGGGAAAGAGGATGCTGGGGATTCTCTGAATAATGGGGCTACTTGTCAGAGAACCTCAGAAATAAATGCTACCTTCCCAGAAATTAAAAGAGCTGAGTGTCTTGGGAATGAAGAGTTCCCTTCCTAAAGAGGGAGCCTCATATGGATATATATTTAAGCCCATAAGAAAGTGCACGGTTTGGGGATGCCATGGGAACCCCAACACACTAGCAAGCAAAGAGCTCTCCCCTTTCTGAACTACCTACTATGTGCTAGGCACATGCTGGGTGTGGACCCTCTGTTCCTGCTCCACTAAATTCTCACATCACTCAAGTCAGCAGGAGTTGGTGAAATCTGAAATGTCCCAGCAGTAGCCTTCTCTTCAGTTCCAGAATTGCCCTCAAGCTCTCCCACCATTCGTCTCAACCATCCTCTCTCTCTTCCATTAAACCAGAATCCCCCTTGGACTCTATTCAAGTAGCCTTCAGGGTTTAGCCTGTTCAGTTAAGTCAAACTGTTGCACTGGTCTGTTAGCTGGATGGTCTTCCCATCTGGACCAAGAGCTCCCCGAGGGGCAGTGCAATGCAGGGAAGTTCTGTCTGATGAGTTCAGTCCCATCCAGCTGGCATCTTCTCTCCTCTTACTCTTCCTCTTTCATCTCCCTTAACACTTACAGTGTCTATTCCAGGCACTCTTCTGGGTGCTGAAGAAACAGAAGTGGACAAAATGAGCTTGGTCCATTCCCTTCTAGAACTTATGTTCTGTTCATTTGTTCAGTCAACAACTATCTACTGAGTACTGTTTATAAATTGAATTGTGTCCCTTAAGATGGTATGTTGAACTCCTAACCCCTGGTCCCTATGAATGTGACCTTGTTTGGAAATATGATCTTAGAGACACTATCAGTTAACATAAGACCATTTGGGAGTTGTTGTGTGCCATCAAGTCAATTCAGACTGACAGCAACCCTATATGATGGAGCAAAACTGCCCCATAGGCTTTCCTGAACCATAATCTTTATGGGAGCAGATTGCCAGGTCTTTTCTCCTGTGGAGCTGCTGGTGGGTTCATACCACTGAATCCTTCAGTTAGCAGCCAAAGAGTTAACTGTTGTGCTACCAAGGCGCCTACACACTGGAATAGTGTCCTTACAAAAGACAAGGGTCACAGAGAGACAAACAGAGGAAGGATACCATTTACAAGCCAAGATGTGCCTGAGGCTAACAAAAGATGGGAGAGACAAGAAAAGATCTTGCTCCAGAGACTTCAAAAGAAGCATGGCCGGGCAGGTATGTGATTCAGACTTCTAGCCTCCAGAGATGATAAATTTCTATTTTTATAAGCCAAGAACCTACTGCGCGCCAGGCACTGTTCTAAGTGCTGGGGATATCAAAGTGACCAAACAGATAAACAGTCCCTGCCTCCATACAGTTCACATTCTAGAACCAAAGAAAAATCCAAACCACTGTCATCAAGTCAATTCCAACTCCTAGTGATCCTATAGGACAGAGTAGGACCAGCCCATAGAGCTTCCAAGGAGTAGCTGGTAGATTCAAACTGCCAACCTTTTGGTTCACAGCTGTAGCATTTAACCACTATGCCACTAGGGTTTCCTCATATTCTAGGTATGAATTAAATAAGTCATTATACAAATTATTAATTATCAATGAGTAGCTGCCACAAAGGAGGTGTGCAGGGTGTTAAGCATGCCAGTAACAGAGAAAGTCTAACCTGCTACTACACAGCAACTGTTTTGACTGAGGTTCGTTAAAACAGGGGCGTTAGCAAGGGAAGCAGGAAGACACCTGGGTTTTGCCTGAGATGACCAAGGGCTAAGTCAGAACAGAAAGGAAGCCGGGCTGAGGACACGTGGAGGAAGAGAAGTTGCAAGCTATGACACAGAAGGACAGGCAGGACGCGAGCATGTAGAGCTTTGTGACTGACGATTTGGGTCTTTGCCCTGAAAGTAGTAGGGAGCCACAGAGGAGTTCTGAGCAGGAGAGTGGCAGGACCAGACAGGTGTTTCTAAAACATGACGATGGCTGCTGATGGAGAAAGACAGCAGGGAGATCAGAACGAAGGCAGAAAGATTAGAGCTGATGGAAGATCCAGGGAGTCAATGGCAGGTTAGTCTAACTTTGAGGCTGGGAAGATAGAAAAGGTAAACAGAGAAATCTGGAAAGTAGGCCCAGCAGGAAAGGAATCCAACTAAGAAGTCTGTCTGGGCATCAGAAGAGGGGTAATTTAAGTGGCTTTTCATGTTTTCAAAAAGACTCAACGCAATTCCTCCTGTAACCCTTTTGGCAAGACTGTTTGCTTGTTTGTTTGATGTGGTGTCTTGCAGAGGGGACCACATGGGCCCAAGATACCCACGGTTTCCAGGGATGAAAATCCAGCACCAACAGACATCCCCGTGCTGGATACATTAGCCGAGGGAGGAACAAAAGACTGGCCTAGCGACAAGGCAGGGGACAGTGAAATCAAAGCAGAGCCACATGGAAGACTCAGAAGGATGCCCAGTGGGTTGTCCATCTCCTGTCTCTTTCCAGAAATGTCTGCAACTTAATCTGCAGAAAGACTGTCTCCTCTCAGCGGTCCCCAAACTTGACTCACGGCTACCTGGGGTACTTGTTAAAATGCAGATGCCCCAGTCCCATCCTTGGAGATTCTCAGCGAGACCCTCGATCTTTATTTCTATTACAGGCCCCAGGTGACTCTGGTCTCTGGCGGGATTGGGAAGCCGCAGCTCCACAGGCCCTCTCTTCCACTGAGCCTAAAGATAAACATGTGCTCAGCTCTGGAAGCGTTGGTTTTGATCTGCGGGGAACTGGCACAATTCTTAGCCCTTGATTATCCCACTAAGTTGTCTCAAGGCAGATTCTGATTTCCATTTCTATTCCTGCCTCTCCACTCTGATTACTTCTGCAAGTGCCTTTCAATTGCCCCATTCTTTTCTCTCTTAGTGAAACGTCTTTAACTTCAATTTTTTTAAAAAAGAAATGTGTCTCAGCTGTTTTCCTTGTCCTGGGAGCATTGTGATTCTCCCACCTCAGGGAGAGGCTTGAGAAAAGGTTTTATTTGTTCTCCTTCTGATTCCTTTAAGTTACAGAGACAGCCTCACGTGACATTCTGATCAAACCTCTTTAAGTGCAGATGAAGATTGCCGCCGCTAAATTACTCAGTTACCAGTTTGGATGGGTCCCTGTGGCTGATGCTGTTAGTTCCCTACCCAGGGCCCCTCCACCCTCACCCCTACACAGTAAGGGCTGCTTAGGACCAGCTTTGCCACCAACTCTCACCCGTGGCTGTGGAAGCAGGCTCGGCCAGTGTACAGGGAAAAACAGAAGTCCTCAGGAATTAAGACCTCCAAAAGTCGTTCTCAATCAGCTGATGGATCCAGAATTGGTGGGTACATGTCTCAGCTTCCTTGCGTCTCTGTTACTGTAAATTGTGAGACATACTCTACACTTGACCCCAGAGTTTCCCAATGAAACTGAGCTCTAACGGCCCACAGCTGGAACCTGCTTGAGTACACACTCTTTGTTGGTGCCCTTCCCATTCCTGCTCACATCACGCGGAATGCTAGAATCACACCCCAAGGAAATCACTTATATCTTTGTCTCCAGATCTCATCCTAGGAGAACTCAAAGCAAGACAGTCTCTATTCTAAACTGTTCTTCCTGTACTAGATTACAGCTCTTACTCAGGAACTCAAGTCCACAATTGTAGTATATTTAGAAACTCACTGCAGGGTATTTAGGATGTAACATGGTTGACTTTAGAAGGCCCTTTCTAGTGATGCTAAATCTGACCTCATGATTCAGTCTGAAGGTTCCTCTGAGATTTGGGACCAAGTCAGGGCTGGAAGCTCAAATAAGTTGTCAGGATCTGCCGACTCACTTCAACCAATATAAACCTTTGAAGAGTTTCTGGAGATGGGATTATAAAATAGTTCACCTACTTTGGCAAACAGTCTGGCAGTTCCTGAAAACGTTCACCGTACAAGTACCAGACTGGAACCTGACCGATAGGTCCATGCCCAGCATACAAGAAGCCCAACTCTCAGACCCTGGTTCCCAGAGGAAGAAAAAGTTTATTATGCAGGCTAGCAAGCAGGAACTCAGTGGTATCGACCTCAGATTAAGTTCCTGATTTCAGCCAGTAATTGTATCTAAACAAATTCACATAAGCATGGAGGCAGTGATGGAAGGATCAGAAAGTTTTAACTTTTTACAGTTTCATTGATGATTTATTATAGGGCCAGGCTACCACTTGGCACAGAAGTGGTAGATGGACCCTCCACTTTTAAAATGGGCCTGAGTCCTATTGATGGTGTGTATCTGGTCCTCTGGGTTCCTTGGCCTGAGGCTGTGGTTTCTGAACATGAGTTCTCTCACGTTACTGAGCGTGCTTGGTGGCCCCCAGTGGCCTGCCAGTCAGCTTCGTCTGTTCTGCACACATCTGGCCACTGAGTAGGTTGAAACAAAATTCTTCCACGGCTTTTTGGAGTCTGCAAAAGAACTTTGAGATAATGAGTGAGGTGATGGGGAGGAGATGGGGAGTGGCCTGAGAGCTGGTGGGGCACTAATTAATGAGGCTTCTTCAGCCTATAGAGTCCTCTAACAATATGACCCAGGAATTCCACCCCTAGACACATACCCAAGAGAACTGAAAATATCCACATAAAATATTGTACACAAATGTTCTAGCAGCATTATTCGTAATAGCCAAAAGAAGTAGAAACAATCCAAACATTCATCAGCTACTGAAGAGATAAACAAAATATGGTATATTTATACAATGCCATATTCTTTGGCAATAAAAAAGAATGAAGTATAGATTCATACTACAACATAATGGCCCTTCAAAACATTATGCTAAGTAAAAGAAGCCAGTCATAAAAGAAGACATGTTGTATGATTCCATTTATATGAAATGTCCAAAACAGGAAAACTCATAGAGACAGAAAGTAGATGAGTGATTGCCAGGCTCTGGGGAGGAGGGATGGAGAGTGACTGTTAATGACTACAGCGGTTTTTTAAGGAGGTATTGGAAAAGTTCTAAAATTAGATGATAGTGATAGTTGCACAACAATTATTATACTAGAAACTACTGAATTATATACCTTATAAAAAAAAAAAGGGCTAATAAGGGGATTCCTGCTCCCAGCAACACTATAGGACAGAAGAGGCCTGTCATATAGGGTTTCCAAGGAGCATCTGGTGGATCTGAACTACCAACTTTTTGGTTAGCAGCTGTAGCTCTTAACCACTTTGCTACTAGGGCCCCTGTAAACCTTAAAAGAACAAATTTTGTGGTATATGAGTTATACCTCAATAAAGTTGTATGTAAAAAAGAAAATTAAAAGTTTCTAGAGTCCCCTGGGAACCAATACTTCTATTTTTCCCCCCAACTTTTTAGCTCTCCAAAAAATGCATTCCAAAGCCATGTTAGAACCCTGAAAGAAAATGGGACTGAGTGTGACTGTGGCTCTTGGTAACAGCCCAGCAGAATTCTCAGCAGAGAGCACAGCAGGCACAGGCCAAAGAGTCATGCTCCATATCCCCACAGTCACTTGCTTGGTCAGTGACCTCAGGAGGTTACACCTAGATACAGTGGTTTCGAAATCTTCAATCAGATACATCTACATGAAGGTCTGTCTCAATCAGGCAGATATAAATCTCCTTAAAATAACATTTGAAGGAGGTTGTTCACCTGTTTGCCATTTAAGACACCTAAATCTTGACCTGATGTCCCAGCTGGTTCAGATGTTCTCCTGTAACCATTGAAAAGAAAAACTCACTGCTGTCGAGTCAGGTCTGACTTCTAGTAACCTTAGAGGTCAGAGTAGAACTGTCCCATTGAGTTTCCAAGGAACACCTGGCAGATTTGAACTGCCAACGTTTTGGTTTGCAGGTGTAGCACTTAACCCACTACGCCACCTGGGTTTCCTAACCATGCTGAAGAGGTTCTTTAATTAGGAACTTAGGTCACAAAGGATTCATTCAGAAGGACTGAGGTCATTTCCTGGGGTCATTTCAGGACAAAACACATTCGGCATGGAATTAATTTCAGTACCATAGTACTTAACCAACTACAAAAGTCTTAAAGTCTGTAAAATTACCCTCATTTTATAGAAGAGAAGTGGAGATTGACAGAAGTTAAATGACTGACTCAAGGTCACACAAGCAGAAACTGGTACTGCTGGGTCCTGGACCGGCATACCTCCAGCCTATGGCACCTACATAGACAGAAGTCAGGCAGGGCCAAGCTAAGGAACTCAGAACAAGTGTGGGAAAAAAGCCAGAACCACACACTTGGAGCAACTTCCTTTCCCAAAGAGGCAATGAGTCTGGCTCCTCTCTGGTCCTTGGAGGGAACATGAGAAAGATTAACCTTTAAGTCTGAAACCAAAAATCTGGGCAGTTTCTAGAAGAAACTACACAATAGTTCTGGTCCCTGGAGGTGTGTGCAAATGAAGATACAAAACTAAGAGAAATGATGCGACTCACCCAGGCCCAGAGCTGGTAAATTAGGAAGTCAGAATTCAAATCTAGGTCTGTACAACTCCAAGTCCTATGCTGTTTGTCCTTGGTACTCATTTGGTTGACAACTCAAGGTAAAAACAGTTACCATTGAAAATCTTTTTGTTGAGCTTAAATGTAAGTCTGGAACATGACCCCCAAATTAGCATTTGCTTCTTAACTTATAACTTACTTTATTTTAGCTAGAAAATGGAAATAAAATCAACCCCACAGAGCTATGGAAACCCTAGTGATGTAGTGGTTAAGTTCTACAGCTGCAAACCAGAAGGTCAGCAGTTCAAGCCCTCCAGGCACTCCTTGGAAACTCTACAGGGCAGTTCTGCTCTGTCCTATAGGGCCACTATGGGCTGGTATCCACTCAGCAGCAATAGCTTGTTTGTTTTTTGGGGGGGGGAGGTTGCTTATTGTAAGAAGTAATACGTTGATTTACATAAAGCACGTTGCAGCTATGCCTGGCACATAGTAGGTGACCTAAACACTGAGCACTCTTCCTCAGTAAGAAAGTTGGTAGTCTTGGGTCAATAGTCTGCTCTCAATGGATTAAAACACAGGGGAGGCATACCAGCAGCACAGAGTGTGGTAAGACAAATAGATAGGGTCTTTGGAAAACTGTCAGTCCGATCCAGGAGGTGACAGCTCAGGAAGTGGAGGCCCAGAGAAAGGACCCAACTTGGCCATGGGCATCCAGCAAGACTGGCCATTCAGAAAAGAGTGATAACATATTCCTAAGCTTTGTTTCTTAAGCACCAAGAAGCATAAACCAGTTCCTCCCAGGACTTCTTAGAAGGTCTTAATAAAGACAACCCTCTGGCATAAATGCTAAAATTGCCTGCATATGGCTAACTCTTATATAATGCTGGTTAATCCTGGCTAATGTTTAATTCTCTAAAGCATCTTTTCCCATCAATGAACTTTTTGTGGGAATCTCTCATTTGCCTCGTGTTTCTTATGGAAATGTGATTTGTACATACAGTCCTCCCTGCATAAATATTTAGCTCATCATTGTGTGGCACAAATTCCCTGCAAATTAGGTGGAAATCAGCCTCAGCTGACAGAAGCATCTATACTCATCCAGGAGAAAATCATTATTATTTAGAAGTTATTAAGCCACGAGAGTAAGCACTGGATAGGCTTGGGAACTTCGATAAATATTGAGTGTAAATGTAAACCCAAGGCTCAAGCTCAGATTGCTCTTGTAATTTTTACTTGCCAGGAGGCAGCAGGGGAGTGAAAATTGCTTGAACTGTAGCTGTTTCACCTTCTGCAAGTCACTGAGTCGCTGTCTACATCGTCGTCTGTACGATGCGTCTAGCCATACCTATCTCATGGGGTAGAGGGTTATTCTGTTTGTTGATAATTTTATAAGTTATTTTATTTTTGCTGTTATTAAGAATATACACAGCAGAACATATACCAGTTCAACAACTTCTACAAGTACAATTCAGTGACATTGGTAACATTCTTCAAGTTGTGCAATCCTTATCACCCCCTTTTCTGAGTTATTCCTTCTCCCTTAACATGAACTCACTGTCCCCTAAGTTTCTCATCTAATTCTGAGTCACTGTTGTCAAGTTGATCGCATAGAGATAATTCTTAAAGAGCACAATTCTTGAGAGCACAATGCTCTCAAGACAGACAATTTTTTACTAGTTAAGCTGAACTGTTGTTCAGTTTTAAGAAGACTTCAAGGGCTATGTTTTAGTTTAAGGTTTAAAGATTATCTCCAAGCAATAGTTTAAGGGGTTGATCCACACTCCACAGATCTAGAAAGTCTGGATTTCACGAAAATTTGAAATTCTGCAGCGCAGTTTCTTCCTTTGACCAAGATTCTTTTACAGAATCTTTAACCAAAATGGTGATAAATGTTAGAATCTAACAAAGGTCACTGAGGTTACTAAGCCCCACTCCATCCTCTGCCTCACTTATCACCAGGGCAGCAGGTCTGCATTCCCCTCCCTATCTCTGAGGAAGTAAAACTGATGAAGACCTCAGAGAGAGACAACCAAAGTTTGTGTGATTCACACTGTTTGATAAGATGTAATGAGACCTTATGATGTAATGAAATCTTGTGACTCCTGACTATCTTTCAGCGACAAACACCAATCACTTTGAATTTCGGCTATAAAAATTGCGGAAAATGTAACCCAAAGACAGACAGTTGTTTTTGGAGACGTTATTCTCACTATCTCCTGGCCAGCATGCTTCTCTGCTGATAAAACACTGAGTCTTTCTCCTGGTCTCTGAATTTTGGCTGTGACAGGCGGAACAAACTTGCTTTAGTTCAGCAGCAAAAATGCTCAGTCATGGTAGCTGGACACCATCCAATTCTTTTTATTAAGTGAGATAATATGTGTAAAGCACCAAGCACGAGACCTGGCACAGAGTTGGTACACAATAAATGTTCATTTCCAACAAGCTGATGAGCCCCAAGGAGGTGAGGTATGGTGTTTTAGCATACTGCTCTAACAGAAACGCAATGAGGGAATGCCTTTAACAAAGGCAAGTTTATCCTCACACAGTCCAGTAGGCTACAAGTCCACTCCAGGGGGTGGCTTTCCTTCTGTCAGCTCTGGAGGAACGTCCTTGTATTGCATCAGTCTTTGGTCAGGATGTGCCCTACTCCTGGTGCTGCTTTCTTGATGGTATGAAGTTTCCAATTCTCTGCTTGCTTTCCTCTCTTTTTATCTCCGGTAGGATGAGAGTATAAAAGGTAGTGTGCAAGCCACACTCCAGGGAAACTCCCTTAGCAAGGGTATGGCAGTCCCACCCTAATCCTCTTTTAACATAATCGTCCTATATCTATTAGTTACCTGAAGATTAGGATTTATAGGATAGGAAAGTCACAAAGTATTGGGAATGAGGGCCCAGACAAACGGCTACACACATTTTTGGGGGGACACAGTCCAACCCATGACATGTGGAATTGTTAGTTCACAGGTTGGTTCAACTATGAACGTAATTCACTAATCATAATTAGATCTTATCTGAAGGTTGCAATTAACTCTATCAATATACATAGTACTGAATACCAGTTTTGAGACATTTTGGGATAAAAATCTACCTTGATACAAATTGCATTATTAATGTCAGTGTCATGCTATGGCCTGTTCATATCCCTCGGACGTTTCATTGTGTTCCAGCAACCTCCATCTGTTGGGATCTGGATCTCTGTGCTCGAACACTCTTTCTTCCCTGGACTATTGAAAGCTGTCCCACAGTGCTTTGTAGGCCAAATGTGCAGGAAGCAACCACTCCCCAGGAACTGCCCTCAGCCAATGACCATTGGAGTTGGCATATATATGTCCCACCTGCTTCACCTTGTGGGTGGACCATTGTGAGATGTGTGTTCTGTACTGTTTCCCAGAATTTTCCTGCAGGATTAAATTCTAGTCACCTACCATGGTTGCTGGCTTATTCACACTTAGTCAGCTTCTGTTCTTTCCATTTCACTTTTCCACTTGCCTACTTGTATTACTTCCACTTGGGAAATAAATTTCCTGCACTCTGAACAACAGTTTTAATTCTCCTGAAATCAAGATTCATGGCATCCATGGAGTTGGGGTAACCCACCCTGGCCATTGCTCTGAGATCTTCTTTTGAACTTGAACCTTGAGAAAGTCATTTTCTATAAACCAAAACCAAACCAAACTCTTTGCTGTTGAGTGGATTCCAATCCACAGTGACCCTAGAACACTAGTAGAACTGCCCCATGTGGTTTCCAAGGCTGTAAATCTTTATGGAAGCAGACTGCCACACCTTTTACCCAGGGAGCAGCTAACGGGTTCAAGCCACAGACCTCTGGCCAAGAATTCAACCAGTGAGCCACCAGGGCACCAGTTTCAAGAACAGAAACTCCAAACTCAGACCAGAAACCATGTTTTTGGATAAAATGTTATATAAACACTGTCCTGGACCTTTTGCCATGGCAATGTCAATAAGATAGGGGTATAAGAATCTTTAAAGTTCTTTCTTCTTTGGAATATTTTTGACTCCCTAGCCAAAATGTGGAAACCCTGGTGGTATAATAGTTAGGTGCTATGGCTGCTAACCAAAAGGTAAGCAGTTCAAATCTACCAGGTGCTCCTTGGAAACATTATACGGCAGTTCTTCTCTGTCCTATAGGGTCGCTATGAGTCGGAATTGACTCAATGGCAATGGATTTGGTTTGGGTTAAGTTAGTTATAAAAATGTTACTCAGATTTTGCAAAATGTATATTAAATAAACTTCCATCAATTTCTGTTATTGGCTAATTTGACTTTTGTTTTAACAAACTGAATCCTTGTCTCAGGGTCTGGGAGAACCCAAACTAGTCCACCATGTGCTGGGTTCTCAGTGCTGTGTATGAAAGCCAGGAGCAAACTAAGCACAATTGGGAAATGAAAACAGCTCGCATTCCCTGAAGGTCTGCTCTGGAGTTCCAGCCCCACATACCCAGCTGAATTCTGGACATCCCCACAGGCTTGGGATTCAGTCTGAAAAACTGATCTCCCCTTCTGTCGCTACACCCAGGAAACAGTTCCATCATCCACTCATTCTCCCAAGTCAGACACCTGGGCATTGTTCTCAGTTTTCTCCCTTCCCTCCTCTGTACCCCACCACTTCCAATTATTCGCCAAGTCCTGCCAAGCCCACCTCTGAAATCTCCCTTGGAGTCAATCACTTCTCTCCATCCCCATCACCACTGAGCCAAGTAGGACCACCGTCTCTGGTCTACTACTGCAATAGACTTTCACACCCACCTTGGACTATTGATCTTTGGATGACTGTGAGTCCCCATTCCCCACCCCAACTCTCCTATACCACCTTTTCAGGCTCTACCCCAAAGCCTACTTCATCAGGAGATAGCACTTCCCCCCAGAGAATCTCATTCAGGCCTCTGGAATGAAAATGAGATTATGGGTGTTTCCATTTATTCCCTTGAACAATCCCCTGACTGGTTCTTTAGGCAAAGAACCCTCCCGTCTATCTCCTGCAATGCCTGGCACAAAGCCCAGCACACAGTAGGTGCTCAATGAATGCTTGTTGAATTAATTAAAGTAGCCATTCAGCCTTAATTACAAGCTTTTGGGATGCTTCTTCCTTCAAACCACCTTCCCCCAGGGAGCCTGTGGTTGATTGGACAATCACTCCTGCGCTGGAACAAATCACGATCAGCCACTCGATAAAACTATTCAGTGAAGGCTGCTGACAAGAGAGCTGATTGAGCTGCTTTGACCCTGATAGTAATTACACACCAGCATCCATCTGCCCAAAGGGTGGCCTGGAAGGGGGTCCTCACCTCCCTGCAACTCAGTCTGCTAAATAAACTCCAAAGAGCATAGTTGTCATTTCACTGAGAGGGTTGTTGCTTGTTAGAAATCAAACAGAGGGCAGGTAAGGAGATGTGACCTGTGTGTGCAATAATCTCTCTGGGCTCTGGCTGTGACCATTTAATCATTTCCATCACAGACACCAAGCATTGCAGCCCTTCTCCCCAGCTGCCTCCTGCCCTCCTGAGAGCAGAGGATGCAGAGGTGGTCAGCTCTGCCCTCAGCCCATGACCTTCACTTCTAGACCTAAAGCAGCCATCACTGGTCCTGCTACCTTCTTACCCACTGTTGGAAAGTCATAAGTCACCCTAGATGCCTCTCTCTCTCTCTCTCTTCTGTCCATTCATTCCACAAGCATTTACTGAGCACCTGTAAGACGCACTTCTACAATGCTGCGTTTATACTCATTGAATGAGACAGCCGCAATACCTGCCCTGTTCTCGTGGAGCTTATCGTCTAGAGACAGAAATAGACATTAGCTACTTAAGACACAAGTGTTCAAATTCAATTTAAATTGTCATTATTAAATTTAATCTATTATTTGCTGGGCCCACTTTCAGGTCCTGAGGGGGCCAGGGGGGGAGGGGGGCTAGGTCACCATCCAGAAATGAGTTAGACATGGATCCTGCATCTAAAGAATTTAAGGTCTGTTTAAACTAGTTGCTGTTGAGTCTATTCCAACTCACAGTGACGCCGTATGTTTCCAAGTAAAATTGTGTGCCATGGAGTTTTCTGTGGCTGATTTTCTGGAAGTATATATCACCAGGCTTTCAAAAAGGCTCTGTATGGACTCAAACATCCAAGCTTTCAGTTGACAGTTGAGTGCATTAACCATCTGCACCGTCCAAGGACTCCTAACGTGTTATTAGGGAGACATATTAAAGTTTACAAAACTGTATTAAGTGCTCTGAAAGATAGATAGTGTCATACAAGTGTGTAACAGGAGAAACTAATTTAGATGGGAAAGGAATCAAGAAGAACTCACTGAGAAGTGGTATTTACTAGGACAAGAATTCCTCACAGAGAGATTAGTACACATAAAGACCTTTAAATCAAATGTTCGTATTTAGATATTTTAAGTTCCTGTCCCCTCATCAAGTAGTTACATTTGCACATGTGTCCCTTCTGTCATCTACTATATCATACCTCTGCCTCTGCCCTCTCTCAGCTCAGTAATGTTGAATGAATCCCAGGAGCCCTCTGAGTAAAGCCCACAGCTCTGAATTTGTTAGCTAGATGGTCAAGTTGGTATCTAATCTGGCTCAGCCTCATCCTCCAACCGTCTGAACAGAAAGTGTCTCAGTGAAACATAAGCCTTCTGGGCTGTGACAGAAGCGGGAGCTTCTTACAGAAACAAATAGAAGACAATTTAGAGAGAAGGGAGTATGGCTGCAAGGCATCCATGTGATTGTCTATTAACACAGCCAAAGTGCCAACAGAAGGAAAAACGGCTGCTTCCCTGTTGTTGCTGGGTATGGTCAGGACAATTTCAACTCATAGTGACCTTTTGTGACAGAGAGAAGTACCCACGGTTTTTCTTGGCTATGATCTTTTACAGAAGCAGATCACCAGGTCTTTCTTCCACAGAACCACTGAATGGGATCCGTTAGGGACTGAATTGTGTACCCTCAGAAAGGTGTCTTGCAATTCGGCTGGGCCAAAATTCCTATAATTGAGTGATTGTCCTCTATTTTGTGATTTTTCCTATGCTGTAAATCCTAATCTCCCTGCCTATGGTTAACAAACTGGATTATGTTAAAGAGGATTGGGGCAGGACTGTAATATCCTTACTAAGGGAGTTTCCCTAGAGTGTGGTTTGCACCATCTTTTAGCCTACAGTCAATAAAAGGAAAGGGAAACAAGCAGAGAATGGAGGACCTCAGACCACCAAGAAAACACCAGCAGAAGCAGCGTGTCCTTTGGACCTGAGGCTCCTGCACCGAGATGCTGTCAGAGTAAAGAAAGACTGATACAACCCAAGGACCTACCTCCGGAGACAGACTGCATTCCCTTGGAGTCAGCACCTTGAATCTGAACTACGAGAGAATAAACTTTTCTTTGCTAGAGCAGTACTAGATGACTACAACAGGTTCAAAGAGCCAACCTTTTGGTTAGCAGCGAAGGACTTAACTGTTGCATCACCAGGGCTCTGTTGCTGCTTCCCTTCCGGACCCCAAACTATCTTGCCTCACTCTATGACACAAGGACATTCAGTACCCAGGAAACAGAAACTCAGACTTCAGTGAGCTTATTTCCCTACCAAGACACCTGTCTGGTGCATAGTTACATCCTGGGATCTCATTAGCCCTGGAGCACCTTCGGTTCCCAACACACTTACCCTCCCCCGACCCACTCTGTGCCACCCGCAGATGTGTCAGCTGGCCCCACCCCCATGGCTCCCTCTAGCAAATCCCCCTTTTTTGATGGGGAAGGAGAATCACATTTAGAAGTGGGGTCTTGCTGTTATTAACTTTGGAGACCAAGAGAGCCTGAATCCCATCTGACAATTTCCCCCAGTCTCTGCAGGAGTCCTAGGGAAGCCCTCATCACAGAAAAGAGTCAGCAAAAGGAAATGCCATATTCTGCTGTGATGAGCTGGCTCATGCCCAGGCCTAACACTAAACAACTCAAGGGACTGGGAATGGAGCACAGAACTTGGACTCGTAGCCAATGGTGCCTCTACCTCCCTTAAAGCTCATAGAGTAGTGGGGACCCTGGGACACACTTGCCTGAGAACACTCCTCAGAAAGGAAAGAGTGCCAAAGTTCATTGATGGTTAACAGGAATGGGAGGAAGGGAGGGACAAAGCGGGAGTCACTGCTTATGGGACAGTGAGCTTCCAGTAAGGGTGACAGAAAAATTTGGGGGTGGTTGGTGGGGATGGTTGGATAATATGGGAAACATAATGGGCATCTCTGAATTATACACATAAAAGATGGCAGATGCTTTGTTATGTGAATGCTTAAAAACCAGTTGCTGTGGAGGTGAATGCAACTCATAGTGACTCCACGTTTCAGAGTAATATGATACTCCACAAGTATTCATGGCTGGTATTTTTTATAAGTAGATTTTTCCAGACCTTTCATTTGAGGTTCCTCTGGGTAGATTCAAACCAACCTTTTGGTTAGTAGCCAAGTGCTTAACCATCTGTACCCACCGGAGAATCCTATTTACAGACTTAGCACAATAGAAAGTGATCTGCATACAGATGCGATCATACCCCACCCCGTGGTCTTGCCCACTGGTTCATGTGGCCCAATCACTGTCCTCGGATTGGTGAACAGTTATAAGATCAATTCCTCTCACTGCCTAGGAGGTTCTGGGGAGCCGAGAGGAAAGGGAAACAGCCCCCAGCCACTCTGACCAGTCTTTGCCAGGTCTCTCCACCTGCTGGCTGGAAGCAGAGGACCATCCACCTGAGCCATGTTCTCCATCCCAAGGTGCAAGCCTTTGTCTCTTCATCCTCAAGACACTCATGTCTTCACCCCTAGACCTAGGGCCTGGTTGGGCCTCAGAGTCCTGGGCAGTGGCTGGAAAGCTTGGCAACTACCCTCTCTGGGTGAGGCCTATACCCTACTACCCCTCCTGGCCTTGACTGCCACCTCCGTGATGCTCTGTCTGCATCCCATCAAAGGCAATGAGTTGCCATGGAGATAGCAGGAGGACTTCTCCCCTTTAATTCAATTAAGCCACATGCTGACTGGGATACTTGCTCTGCTATCTGAGGCAGCAGGTGCCTTTGCAATTACTTCCCCTCTTGCTGAGGCTGTGAGAGGACGAGGGACAGAGAGAGCTAACCAGGGGTATTAGCACCTGAAAGGAAGATCAGCCAGGAATGGGGCAAGCCAAGCCTGGGAGGCAGCAGGGATGTGGCTTCCAGCTGCTTGTGGAACTTTAGAAGACAGGAGGTAGGTTCTAATTTGAGACCCCCCGCAAAAGCAAACCCTGAGACAAGGATTTGGGTGCACGTAGTTTACCTGGGCAGTGATCTCAGGAAGCCCAATGAAGGAGCGGATAAAGTGAAACAGAGTTGGGAAGAAAGGTGGTAAAGGATGCACTAAGGAGAAGGTTGTCACTAGGAGCAGGCGAGGCTCCATCCCACCTGTAGCTCTCTGGAAGACTATGCAGAGCACGCCTCAGAATTGTCCCCCAGGGGCCAAGACGCCAGGGGTAGTCCTCTTCCAGGGACCCAGAAGGCGGGGGTTTGTTCCCATATCTCCTTGGTGAAGCGTACTCCTGGGGGTCATTAACACCTACCACTTCTAGCCTGCATCCCTGAAGGCTGAGCCGGCTCCTGCTCAGAGGTAGACCTCATGCAGGGAGACACCTGTGCTTAAGGTACGAAGTCATCAACATGTGCAGGAACCACCCCCTGAAACTACAGGTGACCTCTGGGGCCACAGGAAGGGATTACCCAATAAGCGAGGTACACGCGCTTTAACTGCGCTTCTTTTTCACGTGTGGAAACCCTGGTGGTGTCATTGTTAAGAGCTACATCTGCCTACCAAAAGGACAGTGGTTGGAATCCACCAGGAGCTCCTCAGAAACTCTATAGGGCAGTTCTACCCTGTCCTATAGGGTCGCTAGGAGTCAGCACTGACTCGATGGCAATGGGTTTGGCTTTTTGGGGTTCTCTTCCACACTGTTTGCGGTGAAATTGTAAGCTGGTACTTGCTGGTTAATTTAGCTCTGACTGGGGGCTGTGGGCAGGGTCACCTTCTGGTCTACCTGACTGTGTTTTCCCAGGAGACCTCTGTCAGGAGTCCAGCTCCCCCTCGGCATCAGATCCTCAGGTAGGAAAAAAATAGTAGCTATACGGTCTTTTTAATACCCTTGTAGGATTCCAAGGATAAGGTAGGCAGAATAATAGCCCGCAAAGATGTCCACATTCTAATCCTGGAGCCTGTGACTGTGTGATCTTACATAACAAAAGGGACTTTGCAGGTATCGGGTTAAGGATCTTCAGATCTTCAGATGTGGAAAGTAGCCTAGAACATCCAGGTGGGCCCAATTATAATCAGAAAAGTCCTTGGGACAGTAAGAGGTATGTGGGAAAATAGGGGAAGAGGGGGAGGTCAGAGTGAGAGAGAGAGAGTCTGGAGGATACTACAATCCAGAAGAGAAGGAAGGGGCTGCAAGTTAAGGAACGCTGACAGCCTCTAAAATCTGGAAGAGGCAAAGAAACAGATTTTCCCTGGGAGCCTCTAGAAAGTAACACAGCCTGGCCAACACTTGACTTTAACCCAGTGAGACTGACTTTGGACTTCCAACCTTCAGAATTACAAGACAGAAAAGAAAGTGTGGTTTTAAGCCATTAATTTTGTGTCCATTTGTTAAGCAGCAATAGAAAACTAAGACATTTTACCGACATAAAAACTGAGGATGGCCCATGGACTATGAGAGAAAAAAATGAGAGTGATTGGTGGTGGCTTCTCTGGACAAGAGCGTCTTTCCTGTGCAGCAGTGGGATTTCTCCTTTGTTATTGGTTTTGTTGTTGTTGCTTGGTTTTTTGTTTGTTTGTTTGTTTTTGCTTCACTTCATTAGCTCCTTCTATGCGAATTCAAGCTACCAAGCATCCGAGCTCATTACTAGAAAGAGAAGGCAGGACACTAGCATGGAGGGAAAGCAGATGCAAAGACATCTTCCTGATGAGGGGCTCTCCACAAACCTGTGTTCTTGGGAAACATAAGCAAAAGGTCTAAGAGAAACAAGGCCAAGCAAGCACATCACCACCCCTGTCCCAGGGGTGAGAAGAAGCTATAGAGTCAGTGCAATGAAGTCCTGTGCCAGAGAAGCATGCCTGCGGCTGTCAAGTCAGTTCTGACTCATAGTATCCACACAGGACACAGTAGAATGCCCCCATAGGGTTTTCTGTGGTGTTGCGCAGACTGGTCTCCTTTAGAGCAGCTGGTGGGCTTGAACTGCCAACCTTCTGGTCATTAGCCAAGGCTTCATCACTGTGCCACCAGCAGGAGCCCAGAAAGGAAAGGTTAAGTGGAGAGACCAGGCAGGCAGGCCTTAGAAGGTTTACTGAGATTTCCAGAACTTCAGACCAGCCGAGAAATAATACTCTTGCCCCAGACATGAAAGAACCAAGCCAACAGAAATGAGAGCCTCTTGGTAAATGGTTCCTTCCAGGTGAAAGACTATCTGAGCTGTCCAGGGTCCTTGGGAAAAAAAGACTACATGGACTAGCACAGCTCTATTCATGTAGTTCAAGCATCTCTCCTCCCCAGATTTAGACTACTCAGTGCCTGAAAAGCACAGAGTAGTTGGTTCTTGCAAGGTTATGTGTAGAGGGGAGATGTCAAAGCATCATTTATTCACAGGAAGTGAGGAGTCAGGAAGCAGCCAGGAGGATGTGCTACCCCAGTGTTTCCCTTCCCACAAAGACCTAAAAGGCTTGGCACTTCGCACAACATCCGTTATTTAGAATGGAACCAGGCCGGCTTCAAGGAGTATATTAGATATCATTGTAATTGTGTTGTTAGACTAAAGTCCAGTGAGTGAAGAAGGGTTTTCCTGAAGGTATGGTTATCCCCACCATGATCCCACAACAAGAAATAGGGGCTCTTCCCGGATAAGTAAGGTACTACTAAAGAAGAAGAACACACTGGGAGGCCTATCATTACCCGACCTTAGAACATACTACACTGCCACAGTGGTCAAAACAGCCTGGTACTGGTACAAGAACAGACAGATCAATCAATGGAACAGAATTGAGACCCCAGAGATGACACCATCTGCCTATGAACAGTTGATATTCGACAAAGGCCCTAAGACATTAAACTGGGGTAAAAACAGTATCTTCAACAAATGGTGCTGGCAAAATTGGTTATCCATCTGCAATAAACTGAATCAAGATCTGTATCTTACACCTTATACAAAAACCAACTCCAACTGGATAAAAGACCTAAATGTCAAACGTAAAACGATAAAGCTCATCCAAGAAAAGGTAGGAACAACAATGGAAGTTTTAATACACAGTGAGGACAGACTCCAAAATCTGTCAAAGAAACCTCAATCAACAGAAGAGAAAATAGATAAATGGGAACTATTAAGAATCAAACACTTTTGCTCATCCAAAGACTTTATTAATAGAATTAAAAGAACACCCACAGAATGGGAAAAAATATTTGGCAACTCTATGTCAGACCGATGCCTGATCTCCATAATCTATAAGATACTACAAAATATCAAGAAGAAGAAGATAAACCATCCAATTAAGCGATGGGCAAAGGAGATGGACAGACACTTCACTAAAGAGGAGATCCAGGCAGCCAAAAAAACACATGCGGACATGTTCACGATCTTTAGTTATTAAAGAAATTCAAATCAAGATGACAATGAGATACCATCTCACCCCAACAAGATTGGCCATGATCCAGAAAACACAAAACAACAAATGCTGGAGAGGCTGTGGAGAAAGTGGAACCCTCCTACACTGTTGGTGGGGTTGCAAAATGGTCCAGCCTCTTTCGAAGGCAATCTGGCACTTCCTTAAAAAAATGGATATTGATATACCATTTGACCCAGTAATTCCACTACTTGGAATATATCCTACAGATTCAAGGGCTTTCACACCAACGGACACATGCACCAGAATGTTTATCGCAGCACAGTCCATGATAGCAAAAAGATGGAATCAACCCAGATGCCCAACAATAGAAGAATGGATAGGTAAACTGTGTCACATACACTCAGTGGAGCACTACGCAATGATAAAGAATAAAGATGATTCCAGGAAACATCTCCTAACCTGGTTTCAACTGGAAGACCTTATGTTGAGTGAAAGTAGTCAGCGACAAAAGGACAAATACTGTATGAGACCTCTACGATAAGATCTCAAAAACAGACTTGTGTACAGAAGAAAAGACTCTTTGACAGCTGCAAGGGAGGGAAGGGAGGGAAGGTGAGGGGGGGAGGGTTTAGTTTAGATAGTTAATAGAAATCTAGTTGGGAGAAAGCGGTGACAGCACACATTAGGAACAAGAACAACATTAAGTGGACTTCAGCATAACTTGAGTACTCCTTCCATCTTAACTCAATACTGCAAGGATAGAGTAGCTGGGGGGTGGGCGGGGGACCATGCTCTTAGGCGAATTCCAGGCCAGTTGGCACAACTAGCGTTTTGCTAAGAGAGTTCTCTGCACCCCACATTGGTGAGTGGCGTCTGGGGTCTTAAAAGCTGCCAAGCTGCCATCTGAGGACACAGCAAATGGTCCCAACTCAACAGGAACGGATGCTCACCGAGGACCAAAATGACATGCGGTAAAAACAACTGAGAAGACGGAGAGACCCACAAGAGTGGGTGCCTACATCGACTTGGGACCGGAAGAACCGGATGGTGCCCAGCCACCACCAGTGATAGCCACGACGGAGCTCACAGAGAGGAGTCTCACTGGCAACACAAGAATAAAGAGGTGCATCATGAGATCTCCACTAAAAGACCTCAATTGATGGTCCAGCGGTTTTGGGGTTCCTCTGAGAGCATGACCCCCTGCCCTGATGCTGCCCTTTCCCATAAATTATAACAAAGGTTCACTCTTTGGACAGGAATGGATTGGACTTGGCAAGGCAGAGTGACTGTATACTGGAAGCACTTTATGGTTCTATACATCTATAGGATATCATCTTGCTGACCTCTAGATGGAGGAAGGGGAGTGGACGGACAGGAGGGGAAAGGAGACTGTTGGGAGGATGAGACATGTATGGAGCAGAGAGGAATAGTGTGCTGTCACCGGACAGGGAGAGCAGTGGAAGCTGCATATGGGGGGGGCATGTAAATTTATATGTGAATGTACATTTTCACTCAGTTATGTTAAATAAAAATTAAAAAAAAAAAAGAAAGAAATAGGGGGCTCTTAAAATGGTCAGCTGAAGGAGTCCCTCTCCCTCCAAGGCTAGGGAGGAAGTTTGGTCAGGACCCCAAGTTGTATGGACACCTGGAGAGAGAGGCCAACTGCTGAGCTAATTCTACCCTTGGAAGCCCACCCAGAGCTGCTTGAGGTCTTCAAGATGGCACGTGGGTCTATGTCCAAAAGTTAACTGCTCCTCAAGGTGAATTTCAGCTCAGTCAAGGAACTGAAGGGGAGTGGACCCCAAGGAGGCCAATGACGCAGGTGCTAGGGGTGACCACCAACAAAGATATCCCTGACCCCAGAGCAGACTTCTCATACTGGCCACTGGCAACAGTGTGGTCCCCAGCCAGCCACGCACAAGACGGCACCCTCTGAAATAACTAAAGGGGTGCTTTAGAAGGTCCTCATTAGCACCGGGAGGTCCCTGAGTGGTGCAAAGGGTTAACATACTTGCCTGCTAACCAAAAAATTGAAGGTTCAAGTATACCCAGAAGTGCCTTGGAAGAAAGACCTAGCAATCTACTTCAGGTAAATCAGCCATTAAAAACCCTATGGAGTAGACACAGGGAAAGATTAGTCCAAACGACTAACAGATCATAACCATCAAGACCTCCACCAGACTGAGGCCAGTACAATCAGATGATGTCCAGCTTCTGCCACTGACTCCTCTGATAGGGATCAAAACAGAGGATCATGGACAGAATTGAAAGAAAGTGTAGAATTAAATTCTAACTAATACACACACAGATACAAATGACCAGACTTTCTGGCCTGACAGAGACTGCAGCAACCCTGAGAACACAGCCCCAGGACACTGTTTTAGCTCAGTAATGAAGTCACTCCTGGGGTTCATTCTTCATCCAAAGATTAGACAACGCTATGAAACAAAAGGAGACTAAATGGGCACACCAGCCCAAGGGCAAGGACAAGAAGGCAGGAGAGGACAGGAAAGCTGGTATTGAGAAACCCAAGGTCAACGAGAGAGAGTGCTGACACGCTCTGGGGCTGGCAACCAGCATCATGAAACATTCAGTGTATTGATTGTTGTAAACCTTCATCTCAAGTATAACAAAAACCATTTTTAATTAAAAATAAAAACTTTCTTTTGACACTTTACCAACATGTAAATAAAACTTGAAAAAAAAAAGAAGAACCCCCTGCAGAGCATGCTTCCACTGTGACGCACACACACGGGGTCATCACGAGTCAGAACAAGAGCCCTGGAGGAGGCCTAGTTCCTGATGATTTAATTGTACAGCCCACATGATTTAATTCTGCGGTGCTAGAGAAACTTCCAGGTGGCATTTGTAATAAAGAAATGTATGGAGAAGAAACAAAATGAGAGTAAATTTGAGAGGAAGGATAAGCAACACTTTAGAGCTTTGTATCATCAGCTAATTGTAGAATTAGATCAATGAAAAACATAAACCAGGCATAAGAAGCCGTTCCTTCCTATACTAAAGGAGACCTTGTATGAAAAGGGCCCAGGGAAGCCTGATATCAGCACAAAAGGATCATTTGTAACACCCATCCCCTCTAGCCAAAACTAGTTGTGGTAATAGTCATGGAATCATCATTATTCTTCTGATTTGTTCTTTAGTTTTAAAATAATTAACAATTTTAAAGGAGAAATGTCAATGTGAAATACATTAATCAAATTCAGGAAACTATTCACTGCAAAAATGAAAAATTACACTTACTAAACAAAAATATTTCAGCTTATGGTCCATTGCAGTTATTAATTTTAAGCACAAATAAAAACTCCAAGTGGCCATACAGAATTGAGGGGATTAGAGTAATTCGTGTAGGATTTCCTGATCGGTTAATCGCTGGCTATCAGTGTCAACTCTGCATAGACTGTTGAAATGCAGGAATACTTAGCACCAGAGGCATCAGAGACCTGAACGAAACCCAAAGAGAACTTAAGGATCCCAGACCACATCATAGAACTGACTTTCAAAACAAGATGTGGCTGAGTTCCCGTCTAGAAAAGAAGCAGTGTAACAAGGAACTGTCTGAATTAATGGCCACGTAAAATGCAATGTTTGTTAGAGGGTAAGTGATAAGGCGCCAATTTGAACCTTACGGAAAGCAAAAACTCACTGTCATTGAGTCGATTCTGACTCATAGCAACCCTAGCAATCAGAGTAGAACTACCCCATGCAGTTTCCAAGGAGCGCCTGGCGGATTTGAACTGCCGACCTTTTGGCTAAGGGATGTAGCACTTAACCCACTATGCCATCAGGGTTTCCTGAATCTTACATATACTATAAACACTCAAAGCAATTGCTTAGATGGACTAAATGTTACCTTAAGACAGGGGTTCGAGCTGCCCGCCGTGGAGCCAATATTGAGACATAAGTGAGGTGAATAACCAGAGGCACTGCCATGAAGTCGATTCTGACTCATAGTGACCCTAAAGGACAGAGTAGAACTGCCCCATAGAGTTTCCAAATCCTGGTAGATTTGAACTGCCAACCTTTCAGTTAACAGATGTTCCACTTAACCCGCTACACCACCAAGAGGGCTTTATTGTAGACAGGCATACAAGAGACAGAGGGGAGTGGACTCCTCAAAAATCTGTCTGCTGGAGACTGACCAGAGGGTTTTTATAGGGTCAGGGATTAAGCCTGACAGCTTTGAAGAATGTCAGTCCCCGTTTCAGGTAAGCAGGTTGGCCTCCTGTGAGTATTCTTTCCCAGCTGGTTGGCACTACCCTGGTTTCAGTCACCAGATGGGCCCCCATGGGCTGGTTGTCTCACTCCAGGTCTTATCAGTTGCTGTTTGGCTTCTCTAGGATGCTCCATGCTTGCTGTCCGGCTTTTGTAAGAGGAACAGAAGATAATTTTAAACTTCATAGAACATGGAGAATAGGAAGGGGGAGAGGAGAAAGGAATCATAAATCATAAAATCACTGAAGTATATGACAGTTACCCACATCAGCCACACAGAAACAATGCTATAGCTACCCAGGAAACTCAGCCTCTGCAATTCCTCTCTCATGCTGCCCCTACAATTTCTGCCTCTACAATTTCTTTCTCATGTTGCCCCTTTCATAAATGTTTTAGGGAGAGGAGAGTTTTATCATTGACGTGGTTTAGAATTGCCCTTGCATGGGGACAATCAAAAGCAGACTGACTTTTAGTTGGCTTTTATTATTTTTAAATTCTCGACAGGTAACACTCCCTGCCATTGCTTGCACCCAGGGCAGACCACACCATCACCCCATCCACTCACCTATAAAATGGGACAGAATCATTCCTACTTCAAAATGGGAAAACTGCTCACATTTATGGAGCACCTGCCATGCGCCCAGACTGTGTTCTAAAAGCTTTAGAGGTATTAACTCACTTAATTCTGACAAGTCTATGTAGGAGGCTACTGTTATTACATTTATTTTATAGAAAAGAAAAGTGATGCATTTGGAGGCTTAGACAATATATATGGAAGTATTTTGTAACTGTCAATGCAGTACACATATTACTGGATTTAACAACAATAACAATAAAGGTTTCATGTATTTGATTACAACTGGACCCAAGATATCAGTGCGAAAAAAGGAGGCATTTTTGTGGCTGGTAACATGAACAAGGGGACGTGGTGGGACAACAGAGACACACTTGGCTGCTAATCAAAAGGCTGATGGTTCCAACCCACTAGCCACACTGGGAGAAAGACACTGGCGGTCTGCTTCCATAACGATTTATAGCTTAGAAAACCTGGTGGGGCAGTTGTACACTGTCCTAAAGGATCATTGTGAGTTAGAATGGACACAATGGCAGTAGCCGTCGTGGGATCAACATGAACAAAACACCACAGCCCAATTCAACGGCACCAATGTATGTCACCAAGACGGACCTTGGGGTGACCATTCTTCCTGATGCTAAGCATCTGCTGCTAGGAAAGTCTTTCAACTCAGAGTCTAGCAACTGTGCCATCACAGAGCAATGATCTCAATGTCCACCAATGCCCCTGAAAAACCAGTAACCCCAGCCACCACCTGAACCAGTTTTCAGAAGCACTGTTGACGCTGTAGCAAGTTCAGAGGAAGGAAATATGAGAGATAGTGGACCACGTGGCTGCCCACAGAGATACTCATCAGGATCCATGGAAAACCAGCCAACTCTCAAATTCATTACCTCTTCTATTTAAAAAAAAACAGAAAAGTAAACTAAAGCTGCTCTTTACAACAGTACATTTAGAGAACACACAGGATTGGTGCTAAAGACTTTCTTATTATCTTTCACTTGTTTAATGCCTGGTCCCTAAAGCCAGTCTTCTCTGTCCACTAGTGAGCAAGGTATAGTCAGATACCACTTAGCTGGAATGGTTTCAGAAAACGCTCTCATGACGGAACTAGAATTAGATGCCCTAGGCTACTTAGAACTGGCCCTTGGAACAGCTTGACAATCCCTGAAGAGACCTGTCCTGGAAGGTCATCTAGCCCATCTCTTCCATTCAGCACTAGAATGGTCCCATAGCCTCTACTTGCATGGCTCCAAGGCCATGGCACTCACTGCTGCTTGAAACAGCTCATGGCATCTCAGATGGTAAGAAAAGACAGACTGTGGCCCAAGAACTCCATGCTGTTACTTGTTTCATAGACAAGTCATTCTCCCAGCTGGGGATGCCCTTCAAGAACTGCCCTCAGTAATGCACCATTCCACCCACCATGACCTATCCTTCACAATAAAAATTAATCCTCCTCTTCCATGTTGCTCCAGCCCTTGGTTTAGAGCCTACACAGTTGTCTATGTTTTAGCTTATCTGTCTCACCCATTAGAATGTGAGTTCCCTGAAGGCCTAAAACCCAAAAGCAATCCTATGGCTGTCAAGTCAATTCTGACTCATAGTGGCCCTGTAGTTCAGAGTAGAACTGCCACATAGAGATTCCAAGGAGTGCCCAGTAGATTTGAACTGCCAACCTTTTGGTTAGCGGACGTAGCACCTAACTACTTTGTGACCAGGGTTTCCTTAAAGACATAAGCTAAGAGTTCTCCTCAATGCCTGACCCAAACAGATGCTCAAAAATTCTTTTGTTAAAAATGCAATTCTTCCTCAACAACAAAAAGATAATTGATCCAGTTTTTTCACATAGGCAGAGGATTTAAATGGATATTGCTCCAAAGAAAATACACAAATAGCCATAATCACATGCAAAGATGCTCAAGGTCCTTAGGGAAATACATATCAAAACTACAAGATACCATTTCACTCACTAGGATGGCTGTTATTCAGAAATATATAAGATAATGCTGGCAAGAATGTGGACAAATTGGAACGCTCATCCATCACTGGTGAGAATAGATAATTGTGTAGCTAATGGGAAAAGCATTTTGGTGATTCTTCAAAAAACTATACAACCAAAAGACTTGAAAGCAGGGACTCAGACTGATACTTGTCAACCAATGTGCACTGTGGCATTATTCACAATAGCTAAATGGTGGAAAAAAGCCAAGTGTACACCAACAGATGAATGAATAAACAAAATGTGGTATATATATACTATGGAATACGAAAAAAAAAAACAACCCACAACTATCAAGTCAGATCTAACTCATAGTGACCCTATAGTTCAGGATAGAACTGCCCCGTAGAGTTTCCAAGGAGCACCTGGTGGATTCGAACTGCCAAGCTTTTGGTTAGCAGATGCAGCGCTTAACCTACTAGGCCACCAGGGCTTCCCAGTGGAATACTGTTCAGCCATAAAGAGAAATGAAGTTTTGATAGATGCTGTGACATGGATGAACCTTGAATACATTATGCTGAGTAAAACAAGTCAGACACAAAAGGACGAATATTGTACAATACTGCTTACAGGAAGTGCCTAGATTAGACAAATGTACACAGATAAAACACTATTAGTGGTCTACAGCGGTGGAGGAAGGAGGCAGGGGAAGCTGTTGGTAAAGACACATTGAGTTTCTGTTAAAACATCTGGAAATCAATATTGATGATGGTTGCACAGCATGGGGCATGTAATTAATGTCACTGAGTTGTATACTTAAAAATGGCTAAAACGGCAAATGTTTCGTTAATGCCTTTTTCACCACAATAGAGATATTTTTAAAATGTAATTCTTCAGCAATACTTACGAAGTAGCCTCTGCCCTCCAACCTCTGTGATGGGCCCACTCCATAGAGCATCAGTCACTTCTCGCCTTCAATGTCCTCAGTGCAAACACAGTCCCTGGTTTCAATCCACCTCCAGAAAAGTAGAGATCCAAGCAACATCTTCAGAATCTTAGATGAGCTTTCTGATCCAGCCCTATATCCTGGTGGTTCTCAAGCTTGACCATACAGCAGAAGCCCCTGGAGGGCTTGGGAAAACAGATAGCTGGCTCTGCCCCCGGAGTTTCCAATTCAGTGGGTCTGGGGTGGGACTTGAGAATCTTTGCTTCTAGCAAGTTCTAGGTGATGCTGATCCAGGCATTACACTTTGAGAACCATGGTAGCATGACATTTTGCTGAGGACACTCCTTGAAGGACATTCCTAGTAGTGGGAATGGCTTACATAAGGAGGCAGGGAACAGCATGGGGTACATCTTCCTTTCACCATCCAGCATGCCTGCAAGCTGTTGCAAGCAGCACTGAGCACCCTGTTCTTAGAGGCATGCAAGCAGAGGCTACAAAACCATATTACATATACCAGATCTTCACTCACGGCTGGTCTGACCTCTGCGTATGCATCTCCAACAGAAGATGTTCACTCCTTCTCAAGTTATACCTTATCTTCAGGAACCTGTCATCTGCCACCTATTGCCAGATAAAATACAGGATGCTCTGTTAAATTTAAATTTCACCTAAACAATAGGTAATTTGTCAGTGTAAGTACATCCCATGCAAATACATTGCTTTCTATTTGCTAAATCTGGCAACCCTATACTCCCACCCATGAAATCTCCAAGTGCTTGAGCCAAGTCCCTACTAACCCTGAAGTATCCCTAAGTGAAAGTCCCAGGTCAAGCTACTTCCTCTGCTTAAAAACCATTTAAACCAAAGCCAAGAGTAGACAGCTTCAGCTTCCGGAAATACACCTAGCCAACGCTGCTTCTGGGCTTTACAATTAGTCCAGACCTTAGTCTTTGTCAGGAAAATGCCTTTGCATGCTGTAACCTGGACTCATCAGGTATGGACGTCCCGGGTCTGGAAGCAGAAAGATCCCTGCACTGGGGTGAGCCCTACCCTGGGGTGATCCCTACCCTGCTGCCAACACCTAGTCACCCATCCACACCTTAGGAAAGTGTTAAAGCCAGGACTAAAGCCCATTTCTTTTGATTCCCATTCTGAAGCCTTTCCCCTAATTCAAGAATTGGTGAAGTATGCTTTGACAGACACCCTCAAATTTTAATCTCCACCCCTTTCCTAGGGTCAACCATTATTTCAACTTTCACAAATAGCTGGGCCCATGACTTTCACAGCTAGGTGCTGAGTGGGGAAGGAACCTTTCATGCAAATCTTACCATTACAACCTCCCAAACAACACAGCTTAGACGAGTTCTGCCTATGTTATGATGTCCTCCTTAGAGACTATCTGGCCCAACCACTTCACTGTAAAAGATCAAGGAGGTGAAAGGACTTATCCAAGCTCACGTGCAAGTTGACAGCAAAGTTGAACAAGAATCTCAGTCTATTGACCTCAGCTCAGATCTTGTTCCAGCTTACCAGGTCATCTTCCAACCAAGAGAGCTACTAGCAGATTAAAACCACAGAGATATACTATTTTTCTTCCATGAAACTAGAAAAATTCTGACAATATCAAGCACTAAGGGAATGTAGAGAAAATTGTACTTTCCTATAGCACTGATAGGAGTAGAAATAGCCATAAAGACTTTGGACAGCTATTGGCAATACCTAGGAAAATTAAAATTGCACATACTGTACAACATAATGACTTCACTTCTGGTGACATGCCCCCAAAGAAGCTCTCACACATGCACCCAATGAGATTCAGGGAAAGGATGCTTATTGCTGCCTTTTTAAAAAATTATGATAAAAGTTTGGAAACAATCTAAATATGTTGGAAGAGGGAAAGGAGAAGTAAAGCATGGCATATCCACATGACAAAATACTTCGCCTGCAGTTATAATAAATGGATGAGAAATAAATGTATTAACTAGAACAGAGGTCAAAAATAGCCTTGTGTAAAAAAGCAAGATGTAAAGGAATTCAGAGTAAATTTATCTAGATGTTGAAATGCATTCCCACAAAACAATGCCATGCATTCATTATTTATAATCCATTATCCATGTATATAAAAGTACAAAAGTTGAAAAAAATTATTTTAACAGGTTTGCCCAGAGGGAAACACAGCTCTTCTTAACAGTCATGGTAGTGGTCAACTCTGGGAAACGGGTGGTGACCAAAGCATACTTCAACACTATCTATAAGGTTTTATCTTTTTCATTAAAAATATACTTGAAGTCAATTTAGCCAAATGTTAAGTCATCATCCCAATGGTGGGCATGCTAATCCATTAGTTTTGTGTGTTTCTTTTGTTTTAACTTCTCAAGGAAAAATAAAGGTTGGCCAGCCATTCTGCTGTCTGCTCTCTGGGGCCCAGATCCTGCATGACTGACCAAATACTTATTTCTCAGGGTTCAATAATTCATCATCTGAGCAGGGATGTGAGTGTGAGAAAGTCTCTATCCTTAAGGGAGAGCGGAAGAATGCATCCAACCCAGACTAACAGCCCTTCCCTTGTCCTGGCAAGAGATGACCTTAGGTTTGAATGAAAAGGGAGAGGGCTTAATGCACTGGACGCTTCTTCCAACCTACTTTAGAGAGATGAAAGGGAACTCTCCCCTGGTTCAATAATTTATCACAGCCTAAGTGTGAGGAGATGAAGAACCTTCCATGAGCTGTGACTACAGCACCCAGCAACAGCACTCCATGACAACTCTCTGGTTGGTTTGGTGGGAGGGGCTCATGCCAGCTCTAGGTTAGTGTCAAGGATTGAACTGTGTTCCCCCCAAAATCTGTAGCAATTTAGCAAGGCCATGATTCCTGGTACCGTATGATGTTCCTCCACGTTGTAAATCCTTCCTCTATGATGTTAAGGAAAGTAGATGGGAAGGAAGCAGCTGTGTTGGTGGGGCGGGACTCAGTGTGTAACAGTGTTTTGTGCCTTGAGGCACTCTCTTGAGATATAAAGGAAAGAAGCTAGCACGGAGATTGGGTGACCTCTTATCATCAAGAAGCTTTGCCAGAAGCTGAGCACGTCTGTTGGAAAGGACCAGAATTGCTGCACCTCAGAAGCTTCCAGTCCAGAGGAAGACTGCTGACAAAGACCTTCTGTCAGATTCAACAAAGAAAGCCTTCCCCAGGAGCTGACACCCTGAATTTGTACTTTCAACCCACCAGACTGTGACAAAATAAAATTCCTCTTTTTAAAGCCATCCATCTGTGGTATCTCAGTTATAGCAGCGGTGGCTGACTAAGACAGTAAGGTGGAGATAATTGCCAGAGGTGAGGAGGAAAGCCCCAACACGCACACAAATCACGTGGGGATCCTGTTGAAATGCAGATCCTGGGGTAGAAGGATGGGGAGATGTTGCATTTCTATCAAGATCCCAGATGCTGTGGGTGCTACTGATCCACAGTCTCTGCACTACCCACTGTCAACTACCATCTGGTTCTCCTCCTTCATCCTCCTCCTTAAAAATAAAAGCATGAGCACTGATGGTATCTGATGCTGTTAGGGTCAGGAGAACCAGGAATGGCTAACTTCTGACCCATGAGTCCCTAACGAGATGGGTCCACAAGGAAAGGCAGCCAAGAGAAAACAGAGCACCCCTTTGTCAAAGGCCAAGGATTTTATGAAGCAGAGGAAAGAGTGGAGATTGGAGCACAAAGCTTGGCTAGGGTAGCCAACTCTGCTAGTTACCCTGGGACTGAGGGAGTTACCAGGACACAGGCAGATAGTCCTGGGCAAACCTGGACATGTTGGTCACCTTAACAAAATGCATGTTAGAAGACTCATCTGTGGTGACAGAAAGATGAAAAATGGAGGGTTTGTAGGAGAATGGACAGCAAAACAGTGAAGAAACTTTCTGGGTTGATAGAAATTAATTATATATTGATTTGGGTGGTAGCCACACAAGTGTGCACAATTGTCAAAACTCCTCAAACTTAATGTCTATCCATTTTATTTTATGTAAAGTACTTTAAAAAATACCTAAAACAAACGAAAACCAACCTGGACGTCCACCTTTCTCATAAACCCTAACCTAAATCTTGATATCTTGTCATCCTCTAGTAGGACAGTCTCCAGGAGATAGTCTCCAAGTTCATCTACCCACTCAACTATAAGGTGGAAGCAGTCAAGTCTCACTAGTCAGGGGCATGCTCACATTCACACTGGCCCCACCAGTAGCCAACGTGGCTCTGCCAACTAGCCAACACTAACCTTGGGACCTTGAATTTGCCCCTCTTAATGACTCTTCCAGAAACCATGGTGGTGTAGTGGTTTCTACTCTGTCTTATAAGGTCTCTATGAGTCAGAATCTACTCAACAGCAAGGAGTTTGATTTGGGGGATTAATGACTCTTCTGGAGCCCTGGTAGCATAGTGGTTGAGAGCTCAGGATGCTAACGAAAAGGCTGCCACTATGAATCCACCCGTCGCTCCCTGAAAATCCTATGGAGCAATTCTATGCTGTCCTAGGCTGGTGTGGGAGAAGCTATGGAAAGATACACTTGACACACAGTTTGTTCAGTGTGGCAACAGAGCATGGGCAAGACCTGGCAGAAGCATGGAATGTAGAGTCCCTAACTCTGCCAGGGAAGAGTCTAGAAAGCCTTCTGCTGGAGGTAATGCCAAGGTTTCTGAGACATAAGCAAGAGTCTGCCCAATGCACAAAGCACCCCGCTTCGTCACATGGCCCCAGAGCTGCTCACCTTCAGGGCTTCACACTAGATTAAGGTTTAGTGTACACAGCTGATGCTAAAAAGTATGCTGTTGTTGGATTAACAGACCCAGCTTCTGCTAAGTCTCCCAGGAACAATGCCTTGTCTGACCTGTAGACTGAGAAACCAAAACAGGCTATTCCATAGTCTGACTTGCTTTGATGAAACTAAACACATTTGTTTAGACAGCAAAGCAGGCAATCACTTCCTGTAGGAAAATGGTGAATTCTCCAGTTAAAGCAAAAATAAAAGGGGAAAATCCTTCCCTTTTCATGTCAGATGCTTTGCCTCTAGCTCCGCCATCATCTGTCTGCCACCTAGTCCCACTCAGGTCACACCTAGGCCACCAGGCTACAACCATGGGCTTCTTGAGGACTGGCATCCCAAACAGCTCCTAAATCCTTCTCCAGTAATGGAGGGCAGCTGGAGGGAAGGAGCCTTCCCACTATTCTTTGCCCTGATGGGGGCATTTGATTCCAGTTTCTAGCCTTCTCTGACCCCGCTCTCCCTGAACAAGGACCAGCGGGACAGCACCCATTCTAGGAGGCAGGGACAGATTACCCAACAAGCAAGATATGCACGGGCTTCGTTGTGTTTACTCACTAATCTGTAGTGCACAATTTTCCCTGGGTGTCTCCACAGAGAATCATGTGCTATAGACTAATAAACACAATTAAGTCCACGTGTACCTTGTTTACTGTAAGCCAGTCAACACCCTGCTAATTGGTTAATCCACCCCTGCTGTGGGTCTGGGCCACAGCTCTGCACACCCCTCCCCAAAGCCCAGGGTCTAGTAACCCCAACTCCTTCCCTTTGCCCCTGCTCCACTCCCTTGGGCATGGAAGCTGCTTCCCACATGGACAGTTTTCTGGGGACCTGAGCATCTCCCTCTGCTTTTGAGTCCTCCAGCATCCTAGAACCAATGTCCTGGAGGAAGCCAGAGAGATGTAAGGGAATGTGGCAGACTAGTCTGCACTTTAATCCTAGTGGTGCCATTTATGAGGAAGGTGATTGGAGGCCAGTTAATCTACATACTGAAGTCTCAGCTTCCTCATCTGTTAAATGGGAATAAAAGTGCCCACCTCTCACGTGTGTGGTAAAGATTAAAGGAGACTGCACTCATTTAGAGCATGGTTCCCAGCATGCACCCAGATCAAGCTTCCTCCAAACTCTTCAGTCCTGTGGGGTGGGGCAGCGTGAAGGGTGGCCCAGCTGAGGAGGGTTAAGTGTGTCCCAGCAGAGCTCTCCCAGTGATTTCCTGCTCCACACTTTCACGGCCCTTCTGTGGCATGCTGGAGGTAGAAGTATGAAGGCCCCTAGTCCTCTCAGCTGTTCTCACTCTGACTCAGCCTTAGGCAGAAAGCTCAGAAATACCACACACCAAGCCTGTTCTCGTGACATTTAAATCCAGAATATCTTTTCGCATCTCCCTGTTGGCTGCATCTGGTCAGCATCCATTGCTCAAGAACTTGAGGGGTATTTCTGTCTCTTTTTCAAGGGTCTTTCTACCTTGCAAGCTCTGGTGGTGTAATCGGGGAGTTTTTGTTTTGTTTTATGGTTTATTTATACCTCACATAATAATATACAGTTTATAGAGCCCTGTCACATGCCTAATCTTATCTAACTCTGCCAAGCAAGAAACTAAGTCTCAGAGAGGCTAAGTCACTTGGCCAAGATCACCCAGTCAGTATCTGGCAAAGTCAGGATTTGAACCCAGGACTGCCTGGTTCATAAGCCTCACCCTTTACACTCATCCATCAATGTAGCAAACATGGTGAGGCCATTGTACTCTCAGGCCTGAGATCTGTCCTCACCACCAGTCACTGGACAAGAACTTGGAATTCTATGGCACATGTTTGCCTGTCCATTGACATGCAGTCCAGCCAGGAGGGTCAGGAGCCATAATTTCCTCAGCCAGGACAGCTGGAACCTCCCTGGATATCAATACCAGCGGTCACCCACAGCATAGGTCCTATGGTCACTGTCCCCTCCAACACCCCAGATTCCACCAAGTTCAGCATCTGGAGTAAACCCGAACTTACCAACAGATCTAGATATACAGATACACACTGCAGTTCAACCTCCAGCATAAATAACACTTCTTAAAGAGGAGTGAAGAATCAGGACCAGTAATTTAATTGGCCACACCTTCCCTGGCCTCCATGGTCATCCCACACTCTTCCAGCTTTTTCTACCCTGGCCCACCTTCCCTCACTCCCAGGCCTTCTCCCTGGGTCCTCTGGAGCTCCTGTTTTAAGTAAACAAGCACCCCCGTGCTCACCCATATCACCAAATGCTCAGCATTTGTTCCTTCTGTCTCAACTGAAACTCTCTGCCCCACCCAGGAAACCACTTTCCCCATGCCATCCTCAGACAGGACAGTTGGAACTTCCCTGGACATCAATAACAGAGGTCACCCACAGTATAGCTCCTCTGGCCACTGTCTCCTCCAGCACTCCTCATTCTACCAAGCTCAGCATCTAGAGTAGACCTGAACTGACTGACAGAGGCTGCACTTTTCCCCCCTCCCCTACCTACACCTACCTTGAAAGTTCAAATTTTCAATAAGCACCGTTTTGCTTCTCACCGTGACTTTGTGCCATGGTTCCCTCAGCACAAGTAAAGCTGTCTGTCTATGCTCTGCTCTCCCCTCCACCCCCACCCCCTCACCTAATTGCTCTCCTTCCACTTCTGGTTCAGTCTCACTCTCCATCACAAGTCCCACCACCTGGTATAGCAGAGTTTCCCGACTTCTCCACTATTGATGCTTAGGGCTGGATGGTTCTTTGATGTTGGCAGCTGCTGTGTCTAGTGTAGAAGTTTAACAGCATCCCTGCCTTCCACCCACTAAATGCCAGTTAGCACCACCACCTCTCCCCACCCCACACATCAGGATAACCAAAAATATCCCCCAGTGCGACAAAGTTGTCCCTGCTTGAGAGCCACTGGTCTAGAACAATGTCAGCATCCATGTGGACCCAAAGTCCAGTTTCCTTGACCACCAGTGACAGTCACTTCTCGCCAACCTTCTCCAGGCCTGGCCATCTATCTGCCTTTTCCACTGCCCAAGGCCACCCAGGAAGCAGATGAAAGGGTAAGGAATGAATCCAGGCAGTCTGATTCCAGGACCCCAGCTTTAACCGACTTGCAGTCCACCATCTGTAACTGAACTGTCTGTTACTATGTGTTCCCTTTGCTGGTTGTCTTCTCTGCTTCCCCTGCCAGGATATAAACACCCTGGAAGCAGGAACCTTGCTATTTTGTTCACTACAGTATCCCCTGTACCAGCAGAATGTCTGGCACAATAAGCATCTGTGAAAATAAAGAAAGGAAAGAAAAGCAAGGGAAAGAAAAGGGAAGGAAGGAAAAAAAATTCTTAGAAAAGACAACTTTACAGAAGAGAGAAGATATTGATTAGATGAAGAAACAACAGTCAACTACATCTGTGTCCTAAAATAATCTGCAGCTAATAAAAAGGGCAATGTATCTCTATATTACTGACATGAAAATATCTCTAATAATACTGACTGTATATTTCTATACCTGTCTGTGTATTTACGCCCAAAGAAATATCTGAAAGAACATTCACCAAAAGATCGAAAATGTTTATCTTCGAGTGATGAGATTTCAGGGTAATTTTTGCTTTCTTTTTTACTTCAATTTCCTATAATAATAACACATTATCTTTTCAAACAGAAAATCTTGTAACCTATGTTTTCAAAATATATATTTTAAGATGGGGAGATTCTCATGATAAAGCATTATATGGAAAAGTGATTCTCAAAACTATACATACATAGATTCTGGGAAGATGGTGATGTAAACAAAACAATACTCTGACCCTTCCCCCACAAATACAACAGAGAAACAGTGCTCAGCTTGGAGGGACTCTGAATTGGGAAGCAGAGGAAAACAAAAAGGAACTGCAAACAGGCAAGAATCGACAAATCAGTGAGTCACACACAACAGGAAAATCATTTTTCCTACCTTCTTTGCCCTTCCTGCAGCCAAGGGGGTCATAGGCTGCTGTAAACTGGGGTAGTGGACTCAAAAAAAGAGCCTGCTTCTCTAACCACCATAGCCCTTGCCTGTACAAAGAGGCCACCAAACTTCTGACCCCAAGTCAACAAAACAGACTTCCCTGGGGATCCATTTGGAGTATCTTGGCACTGCCCCTACCCAGACACTGTTGGTTGTAAGCCTACTGTGAACTGCTACAAACGGCCCAGGCAATGCAATCTGCTGTCATAGTGACAATCTACCTGTGCACCCTATAGCTCAGGTTTCTGAAACCAGCAAGACAGACCTCCTAGGAAGCCAGTTCAAGCCAGTCTGCTTCCCCTTTTGGTCAGTGCTAAGAACTGCAGACTGAAGATGCTATGTGCTAAGGAGGAGGCATCTTTACTGGAGACTACACCCACAGTCAACATCCTACAGGGAGAGAACCAACATTAAAAATACAGACCTCCCTGGAGGTTCTTTTGAAGCACGACAGCACCTTCTCTTCCTTTTATGAACTGCTACCAAAGGGCCTGCAGTGGGGTTTGCTCTCATAGTCAGCAGTCTACCTGCCCTCTACATACCCAATAACTCTGCCCTCTAAAAACCAACAGGACAAACCACCCTTGGAGTCAATTAGTGTTAGTCTGCCCCACTTCCAGTTGGTACTAAAGACTGCTGTTTCAGGATGCTCTGTGTTACGAGGCAGGAGTCCTGAAGGGAAGCTGCACTCACAGCCAACAACCTACCAGGGGGACTCTAACAGCAACAAGACAGAACTCAATGGGGATCTCACCAGAGCATCACTCTCCCTCCCCCAGCTAGTAATTGTTGGTTGCCAGGCTGCTGCAGACTGCTACAGAAGGCTTCCACCGAAAAGTCTACTCCCACAGTCAGTACTCTACTTCCTACCATGCATGCCCCACAGTTTAAAACCAAAACCCACTGCCGTTGAGTCGGGTCCAACTCATAGCGACCCTAGAGGTCAGAGTAGAACTGCCCCATAGACTTACCAAGGAGCTCCTGGTGGACGTGAACTGCCGACCTTTTGGTTCGAGTCCATCAGGAGCTCCTTGGTAAGTCTATGGGGTCGCTATGAGTCGGACCAGACTCGACGGCAGTAGGTTCTGGATTAGTTTGGGTCAGTCTTCTCCCTCTGAAAGTCAGCCCTGAGGACTGTTTGCTGCAGCTTCTGTGGGCTAGAAAGCAGGCATCTTGAGTGAGCCTACCCCTAGAGGCCATATACTACATGGTGGGCTCTGACAGTAAAAAGGTAAATAAACCTCCCTGAGGGTCCAATCGCTGTGACCACTCCCCTCCCCTAACTGTTAACTGATGGCTGCTAGACTGATATCACCTCCTACAGAAGGTTCCCATAGTGGAGTCAGTAGACAGGACACCTAAGTGGAGGCTGCTCCCACAACCAGCACAGGGACACAAAGACTCAGAAACCACCAAGTCAGATCTTTTGGAGGTCCTTCTGGGGAGTATCAACCCTTCCTCCTCCTGAAGCTGAGGAAGGTATCTCTACGCTCTTCGTGAATACAAGCTCAAACATAAGCAGCCCAGACAGAGTGGAAAAGGAAACCCCAGCCAAAAACAGATGACAACACCCAGCCCTGAAAGAGACTCACTGGATGTGGGTCTTCCAAATAAAAGTGTGATTGCAGAAATACAAAAGGGAAGAGAGTAACAACCAGAGACAGAGGACTACCCCTTCACTCTAAACTCCACCCCTACCCCCAGCGAACAGGTTGATTAATACACAATATCTTACCTGAGTGGTGGCGACCACCAGCAGACAGACTGATCACAGCATGTTTGGTGGCATGTTTATGATAGTGAAAGTTGCAAAACAAGATCTGGAACTTTTGAATCCTAGTTAAATCAGGGAGGCAGAAGAAGCTATCACAAAGAGGGAGAAGAAACAAAAAGCAAAAGCTTAACACTCTGCCCATTTAAGAGCAAAAACACCAAATACTGGGAAAACTGAGAAAGTTTATAGCCACAACAGTTCCAGTGTGCCAATAACAAAAAATCACAAGACACACAAAAAACAGAGCAGCAGTGACCCATCCAAATAAACATGACAAATGGAATAAAAGCATACCTAAGGGTGACCAAATAATGGAGAAAAAAAGGAAAACTATCACACAATTTAACATAGACAAAGATCCAAAAGAAATAAGGAATTAAGGGACAACACAAAGAGACCTAATATGTGCATCATGGGAATTCAAAAAGGAAACAAGAGAAAGGGACAAAAAGAATATGTGAAGAAATAATGACAGAAAATTTTCCTAGTCTAACAAAGGACATGAATCTACAAATCCAAGAAGCTCACAGAACTTCAGTATAAACACAAAGAGATCTACACCAACACACATCATGCATAGTTAGGCTCTCAAAAATTAAAGATAAAGGGAAAGATCCAACAAAGACAGAGAACTACAGACCGATATCACTCATGAACCTAGATTCAAAAATCTTCAACAAAATTCTTGCCAACAGAATACAACAACATATCAAGAAAATAATCCATCATGACCAAGTGGGATTCATACCAGGGATGCAAGGCTGGTTCAACATCAGGAAAACAATTAATGTGATTAACCACATAAATAACACAAAAGACAAAGATCACCTGATTTTGTCCATTGATGCAGAAAAGGCATTTGATAAAGTCCAACACCCATTCATGCTAAAAACTCTTATCAAAATGGGCCTAGACGGCAAATTCCTCAACACAATAAGGGCCATTTATACAAAGCCAATTGCCCACATCATCCTGAATGGAGAGAGACTGAAAGACTTTCCCCTGAGATCAGGAACTAGACAAGGATGCCCACTGTAACCTCTCCTATTCAACATTGTGCTAGAAGTTCTAGCCAGAGCAATTAGACAAGACGAACAAATAAAGGGCATCTGCATCGGCAAAGAGGAAGTTAAAATCTCCCTGTTCGCAGATGATATGATTGTATATGCAGAGAACCCCAAGGAATCTATAAGTAAGCTACTCAAACTGATAGAAGAGTTCAGCAAAGTCTCAGGATACAAGATAAACATCAGTAAATCAGTAGGTTTCCTTTATACCATCAACGAGACTGTTAAGGAGGAAATTATCAAATCTATACCATTTACGATAGCCCCTAAGAAGATAAAGTACCTAGGAATTAATCTAACCAGAGAAACAACAGACCTTTAAAAAGAGAACTACAAGCCCTTACTACAAGAAACTAAGAGAGACTTAGATAAATGGAAAAACCTACCCTGCTCATGGATAGGAAGACTTAACATTGTGAAAATGTCTATTTTACCCAAAGCAATTTATTTATATAATGCAATCCCAATACAAGTTCCAGCATCATTTTTTAATGAGATCGAGAAACAAATCACCAATTTTGTTTGGAAAGGGAAGAAGCCCCAGATAAGTAAGGTACTACTAAAGAAGAAGAACACACTGGGAGGCCTCTCATTACCCGACCTTAGAACATACTACACTGCCACGGTGGTCAAAACAGCCTGGTACTGGTACAAAAACAGACAGATCGATCAATGGAACAGAATTGAGAACCCAGAGATGACACCATCTGCCTATGAACAGTTGATATTCGACAAAGGCCCTAAGACATTAAACTGGGGTAAAAACAGTATCTTCAACAAACGGTGCTGGCAAAATTGGTTATCCATCTGCAATAAACTGAATCAAGATGCATATCTTACACCTTATACAAAAACCAACTCCAACTGGATAAAAGACCTAAATATCAAACGTAAAACGATAAAGCTCATCCAAGAAAAGGCAGGAACAACAATGGAAGTTTTAATACACAATGAGGACAGACTCCAAAATCTGTCAAAGAAACCTCAATCAACAGAAGAGAAAATAGATAAATGGAAACTATTAAGAATCAAACACTTTTGCTCATCCAAAGACTTTATTAATAGAATTAAAAGAACACCCACAGAATGGGAAAAAATATTTGGCAACTCTATGTCAGACTGACGCCTGATCTCCATAATCTATAAGATACTACAAAGTATCAAGAAGAAGAAGATAAACCATCCAATTAAGCAATGGGCAAAGGAGATGGACAGACACTTCACTAAAGAGGAGATCCAGGCAGCCAAAAAACACATGCGGACATGTTCACGATCTTTAGTTATTAAAGAAATTCAAATCAAGACAACAATGAGATACCATCTCACCCCAACAAGATTGGCCATGATCCAAAAAACACAAAACAACAAATGCTGGAGAGGCTGTGGAGAAAGTGGAACCCTCCTACACTGTTGGTGGGGTTGCAAAATGGTCCAGCCTCTTTGGAAGGCAATCTGGCGCTTCCTTAAAAAAATGGATATTGATATACCATTTGACCCAATAATTCCACTACTTGGAATATATCCTACAGATTCAAGGCCTTTCACACCAACGGACACATGCACCAGAATGTTTATCGTAGCACAGTCCACAATAGCAAAAAGATGGAATCAACCCAGATGCCCAACAATAGAAGAATGGATAGGTAAACTGTGGTACATATACTCAATGGAGCACTACGCAATGATAAAGAATAACGATGATTCCAGGAAACATCTCCTAACCTGGTTTCAACTGGAAGACATTATGTTGAGTGAAAGTAGTCAGCGACAAAAGGACAAATACTGTATGATACCTCTACGATAAGATCTCAAAAACAGACTTGTGTACAGAAGAAAAGACTCTTTGACAGCTGCAAGGGAGGGGAGGGAGGGAGGGTGAGGGGGGGAGGGTTTAGTTTAGATAGTTACTAGAAATCTAGTTGGGAGAAAGCGGTGACAGCACACATTAGGAACAAGAACAAAATTAAGTGGACTTCAGCATAACTTGAGTACTCCTTCCATCTTAACTCAATACTGCAAAGACAGAGTAGCTGGGGGGGACGGGGGACCATGCTCTTAGGCAAATTCCAGGCCAGTTGGCACAACTAGCGTTTTGCTAAGAGAGCTCTCTGCACCCCACATTGGTGAGTGGCGTCTGGGGTCTTAAAAGCTGCCAAGCTGCCATCCGAGGACACAGCAAATGGTCCCAACTCAGCAGGAACGGATGCTCACCGAGGGCCAAAATGGCATGTGGTAAAGACAACCGAGAAGACAGAGAGACCCACAAGAGTGGGTGCCTACATCGACTTGGGACCGGAAGAACCGGAGGGTGCCCGGCCACCACCAGTGATAGCCACGACAGAGCTCACAGAGAGGAGCCTCACTGGCAACACAAGAATAAAAAAAGGTGCATCATGAGATCTCCACTAAAAGACCTCAACTGATGGTCCAGCGGTTTGGGGGTTCCTCTGAGAGCATGGCCCCCTTCCCTGATGCTGCCCTTTCCCATAAATTATAACAAAGTTCCACTCTTTGGACAGGAATGGATTGGACTTGGCAAAGCAGAGTAACCACATATTGGAAGCACTTTATGGTTATATACATCTGTAGGATATCATCTTGCTGACCTCTGGCTAGAGGAAGGGGAGTAGACGGACAGGAGGGGAAAGGAGACTGTTGGGGAGGATGAGACATGTATGGAGCAGAGAGGAATAGTGTGCAGTCACTGGACAGGGAGAGCAGTGGAAGCTGCATATAGGGGGACATGTAAATTTATACGTGAATGTACATTTTCGCTCAGTTATGTTAAATAAAAAAATAAAGATAAAAAGAGAATCCTGAAAACACTAAGAAAGAACCACTCACAGACAAAGGAACCCAGTAAGATTAGATGTCAATTTTTCCTCAGAGACATTGGAGGCTGAGGGTAACAGAATTGTATTTTTAAAATGCAAAAAGAAAAAAAAAAGTCAACCAAGTATACTATATCAAGCAAAATTATCCTTCAAGAAAGAGGGTGAAGTTAAAACATTCCCACACAAACAGAAGCAAAGAAAGTTCACATACACTAGACTGGTCCTACAAAAAATATTTGGAAGTTCTGCAAATGTAAGGAAAAAGATGCTAGAAAGCAACTCAAAGATATAAATGAAAAGAAAGATCTATAATAACGAGAAACACATGAATGAGTATAAAGGCTGGTAATAAGATATCCATGCTTGATAATTCTTTTTTTTTTTATTTTTTATTTAATATAACTGAGTGAAAATGTACATTCCCGTATAAATTTACATACCCACCTATATGCAGCTTCCACTGCTCTCCCTGCCCGGTGACAGCACACTATTCCTCTCTGCTCCATACATGTCTCATTCTCCCAACAGTCTCTTTTTCCCCTCCTCTCCACCCACTCTCCTTCCTCCAGCCAGAGGTCAGCAGGATGACATCCTATAGATGTATAGAACCATAAAGTGCATCCAATATATGGTCACTGCATCGCCAGGTCCAATCCATTCCTGTCCGAAGCATGGACCTTCGTTATGATTTATGGTCAAGAGCAGCATCAGGGTGAGGGGCCATGCTCCCAGGGGAACCCCAAAACCACTGGACCATCACTTGAGGTCTTTTAGTGGGGATCTCAGGGTGCACCCCTTTTTATTCTTGTGTTGCCAGTGAGACTCAACTTAGTGAGCTCCATCGCGGCTATCACTGGTGGTGTCCGGGCACCCTCCGGTTCTTCCGGTCCCAAGTCGATGTAGGCACCCACTGATGTGGGTCTCTTTGTCTTCTGGGTTGTCTTTCCCCCATGTCATTTTGGTCCTCAGTGAGCATCCGTTCCTGCTGAGTTGGGACCATTTGCTGTGCCCTCGGATGGCAGCTTGGCAGCTTTTAAGATCTCAGACGCCACTCAACAACGTGGGATGCAGAGAGCCCCCTTAGCAAAACACTAGTTGTGCCAATTGGCCTCGCTTTCACCTAAGAGCATGGTCCCCTGCCCCCCTGCCCCAACTACTCTATCCTTGCAATATTGGGTTAAGATGGAAGGTGTACTCATGTTATGTTTAAGTCCACTTAATATTGTTCTTGTTTCTAATGTGTGCTATCACCGATTTCACCCAACCAGATACCTAGCAACTATCTAATCTAAACCCTCCCCCCTTGCAGCTGTCAAAGAGTCTTTTCTTCTATACACAAGTCTGTTTTTGAGATCTTATCATAGAGGTCTCATACAATATTTGTCTTTTTGTCACTGACTACTTTCACTCAACATAATGTCTTCCAGTTGAAACGAGGTCATGAGATGTTTCCTGGAATCATCATTATTCTTTATCATTGCGTAGTGCTCCATTGAGTATATACACCATCGTTTACCTATCCATTCTTCTGTTGTTGGGCATCTGGGTTGATTCCATCTTTTTGCTATCGTGGACCGTGCTGTGATAAACATTCTGGTTCATGTGTCCATTGGTGTGAAAGGCCTTGATTCTGTAGGATATATTCCAAGTAGTAAAATTACTGGGTCACATGGTATATCTATATCCATTTTTTTAAGGACACCCCAGATTGCTTTCCAAAGAGGCTGGACCATTTTGCAACCCCACCAACAGTGTAGGAGGGTTCCACTTTCTCCACAGCCTCTCCAGCATTTGTTGTTATGCTTGATAATTCTTAATATTTCATCCTTCATGGTTCTATACAGAAGGCAAGGATAAAGTCATGTTACAGTATAAATGAAACATAAAAACATTAATTAGTGACAACAAAAGGATAGGGAAAGGAATGGTATAGATATAAAATTTCTTGTATGTTCTTATTATAGTCTCATGTTGATGTAGTCTTTGTATTACACAGCCCTTCTGTCTCTTGGACTCCTATTTTCCTTATGTCTCCGATGTATTTCATTCTCCTCTGCTCCAGCTGGGTTGGGGCCAATGGATGCTACTTAGACGGCCACTTGCTAGCTATTAAGACCCCAAACACCACTCATCAAAGTGGGATGCGGACTGTAGGGTCTCTGGAAGACATTAACCCAGGACTCTCCCTTAGACCAGAAATGAAGCAACTCCCAAAGCCAACTCTTCGGACAAAGATTGGACTGGACTATAAGACATAAAATGATACTGGCAAAGAATGTGCTTCTTGGTTTAAGTAGATACCTGACTGGGAAGCTTTTGTCCAGAAATAATATCAGGTGACAGAGGAAGACACAGGCCGGTTGAATGGACACGGAAAATACAGGGTAGAAAGGAGGAACATGCTATCCCAGGGTGACAAGAGCAGCTAGAGTTACACAGCAATGTGTCTGTAAGTTTTTGAATAACAAATTGACTTGGACTGTGAGCTTTCAATTAAAGCACAATGAAATATTTTCTTAAAAAACATTAAGTCCATTCTATGAGGAAAGAAGAATCTCTTCAATAAATGGTGCTGGGAAAATAGGAATTTCACATGCAGAAAAATGAAACAGGATTCATGCCTCATACCATATACAAAAACAAATTCAAAATTAATTAAGGACCTTAATGTGCAAACTAAAGCCGTAAAATTCTTAGAAGAAGCAGAGGCAACTCTGTCAGGCCTAGCTTTCAACAACAGATTATCTAATATAATAACAAAAGCACAAACAGCAAAAGGCAAAATAAGTAAATGGGACCCATAAAAGTGAAAAGGTTTTATTCATCAAAAGACTTTACTAAAAAAGTTAAAAGACATGCTACAGACTGGGAGAATATCTTCAGAAACCATACATCTAACAAGAATCCATCAACCAAAATATACATAAAACCTCAACAACTTAAAAACAAAAAGATACAACCTGATCATAAAATGGGCAAAGAACTTAAACCGACATTTCACCAGAGAACACTCAAATGACCACCAAACATTATTAGCCAGCCAAGAGATGCAAATTAAAACCACAACAAGAAAATCATCTCACTTCCACTAGGATAGCTAAGATTTAAAAACAAAAATGGCAAACGCTGACAAACATATTGAGAAACTGGAACACTTACCCATGGCAGGTGTGAATACACAAAGGTACAGCCATTGTGGAAAACAGTATGGCAATTCCTCAAAAAACTAAAAACAGAACTACCATAAACCAAAAAATCTACTGCCATCAAATCAATTCTAACTCATAGTAATCCTATAGAATAGAACCACCCCACAGTTTCCAAGGAGAAGCTGGTGGATTCAAACTGTTAACATTTTAGTTAGCAGCTGAGATCTTAACCAGTATGCCACTAGGATTCCAGATACCATGTGAGCAAGCAATTCCATTCCTAGGTAGATACCCAAAAGACTTGAAAGCAGAGACTCAAAACGAGACTTGTAAACCAGCGTTCACTGCAGCCTTCTTCACAACAGCCTAAAGGTAGAAACAACCTAAAAATGACATCAGCAAATGAATAAACAAAATGTGCTGCATACACAACGGAATACTATTCAGCCCATAGGAACAAAGAAGTCTCAGCACGGTATGGATGGAGCTTAAAGGCATTATGTTTAGTGAAACACACCTGTCACAAAAGGACAAATATTGCTTGACCTCACTTATATAAAAAGATAAGAAAAGGCACATCAACAGAGACCAAAGTTGACTAGTGATTACCAGGGCAGGACACAGGGGAAAAGGAGAGCTAATGGTGATGGAAAAAATAACTATATGTAATATATACTCCTTTTTTCTTTTTTCTTTTCCATTTTTACATAGAAAGCACTGAAAAGAAAAAATAAAAATCAGAAGGAAATACACTGTATGTCAACAATGGGGACTCAGTGGGGTGGAGTATGTTGTAAGATCACTTTACCGCTCTTACGCATGCGCTTGTTTTCCAAACTCTCTACAGCAGCACTGCCTCTGAGAACTTTCTGCAGTGAGGACAGTGTTCTGTAATTGCACTGTCCAGTTTCATTGCTGTGATGGTTAATTGGTCTGTTCAATTTGATTGCTGTGATGGTTAGTTTTATGTGTCAACTTGGCTAGGCCATAATATACTGTTGATCAGTCAAACACTCCTAGTTGCCATTATGAAGTAGTTACATATGATAAAACCTGTTGGCCTCAAGCAATTTAATCCATAGTTTGGCCTCAATCCATCAGATGAAGGCCTTAAGAGGTAAAAGGGAATTTCTCAGGGGTGTGGGCTGCCTCCAGAGCATAAATAGATATTTTGCCATGACATCCTTATTCTTCACTCTTCCCAACACCTAACGTATGGGTTTGGGACAAATGCTCTCAGGAGTCTTCAGCTTGTTGTCAGACTTGCAGATTTTGGCCAGCCCCAGCCCCTCACAGCCTTGTGAGTCAATTCCTTGGAGCAAATATTTTGGTGGCTTTGTGTGTTGCTAAAATGCTGCCACTGGTGTTTCAAATACTAGCAAGATCGTCTATTGTGGGCAAGTTTCAAGGGAGCTTCCAGACTAAAGATAGACTAGGAAGAAAGGCCTGGCAATCTACCACCCAAAATTAGCCAAAGAAAACCCTATAGATCACCAGAATACTGTCCAAGATTTTTGACTCATTTACGTTAGATGTGTTATCAGGAGGGACTGATCGCTGGCAAAAGGACATCATATTTGGGAAAGTAGAGAGCCAGCGAGGGTGACAGAAATCCTCAGTGAGATGGATTGACACGACAGCTACAACAGTGAACTCAGACATTGGAATCATCATGGAAATGGTACAGGACCAGGCAACGTTTCATTCTATTACAGCTGGGGTTGCCATGAGTCAGCTCCAACTCCATGGCAACTGACAATAACATTATGTACCTCACTCTTTGTGCTTCCCTAGAGCATTCTGACTAGGACAGTCACTACAGGCCCCTTGTGGCTGCTGACACTTGAAACACGGTTGGTGTGACTGAGGAACTGAATTTTTTATTTGACTTGATTAGTTGAAATTTAAACATAAATAGCCACACTGCCCAGGGGCTGAGGCATTGGACAGCGCAGCTCTAGAATGAATAGATATTTTCATATGCAGACAAATATCATAGCTGTTATTTTTATATAAATAAAATATATAAAAACTCGAGACACAAAATCCAAGTGTATCCACGTGTCTGGCCCGGCTCCAGCCAATACTGCATTCTGCATCTGTTTATTATAAGATCTGAATGCCCCATCCTAACTTTCTTGGCAGATGTACCATTTTTTGCACTTTCTAAAACATGAAAGGATGATTCCTTCATTTCATATTCAGTTTTTGAAAGGGAGGCAGAGTCAATGAACTCACATATATTCTAGGAGCTGACTTCTTTAGACCTTAACAGAAGGTACTTAAGTGCACAGATGTTTGCCTGTTTTAAAAGAAGGCCTTGCCGGGTAAGGAAAAAAAAATTCCTCCTCATTTTTTGCTCAGTTTGTTTTAAGTTAGTAATGAACTTTGTGAAGCTGCACTCCCTTTTATTCTGGAAAAATGAAATTTTGATCCTTTTTAAAAATCAGAAGGCTATGGGATAATGGAGAAATCAGTCTCAATAGCACACTTTGCATTAATTTCAAAGCCATTTTGTAAACGAGATGATGCTATGTTTGGGGGTCTCTGAGATTTTTGCCACAAGCAGAGCAGCTCAGGTGGATTACTGCCTCACACACATTTCTTTGGTAGGTTTTTGTCAACAAATTACATGTCTGCTCATTTCAAATAAAATCATGAAGTCATTAACTTCTTTGCACAAAGACCACCCTATTCCATTCACCCTGGGGAAGAAGACAGTACTGATCATCTCTCTCTCTTAAAGAGCTGAAAGCAGGGACAGAAAGTGCACATTTATTGAGCTCTTACTATGTGCTAACTGTAGTCACACACAAAACAGGCTGAAATAAGTGTCTCCTCTCAGTCTACAGGCCAAACTTAGAGAACGGAAGGAAGACTGCTTGGCCTCTTGATCCACAAAACAAATCATAATAAAATAAAAGGCTGGATGTTTGTGTTTTCTCTCACCTTAATGCATGTACTTTATAGATTATTCCAAAAAGGCAAAATAGTCTACAGGAGGGAAATGACTCAAACTCCTCCAAAGCTTACCACCCAGAAACAAGAATCATCCACTATGGGTAAATATTTTCCCAAATCTCTCTCTACACCAGTGTTCTCAAGTGACTACAATTTTGCCCTCATTTGGCAGTGTCTGGAGTCCTGCTGGCACAGTGGTTAAGAGGTCAGCCTCTAACCAGCAGGTTGGCAGTTTGAATCTAGCAGTCACTCCTCGGAAACCCTACAGGGTAATTCTACTCTGTCCTACAGGGTCACTATGAATCAGAATCAACTTGATAGCCATGGGTTGGGTTTTCTGGCAATGTCTGGAGACATATTTGGCTGTGACACCCGGGAAGGGAGTGCTAATGGCATCTAGCGGGCAAAGAACAGGGATGTTGATGACCTCCCAGCCTCCCTCAGTAAAGAGTTCTAGCCTCAGTGCCAATGATGTCGTAGCTGAGAAATCTCATGATAACTACATAACTGAGTTCATACTACGCCACTTGTTTGTCTATTGGCAAGAAAATATGTATTCTATGTTCAAGCACCACACATTCTGTAGAGAGGGCCTCATTTAAACTTTTACCAGAATTCTTTAAGAGGAGAGATCATTACAGACTTTATCGCTGTAGGGAGTGAGGCTCAGAGAGGTAAAGTGTCTTGCCCAAGCTTATATAGCGGTTAACCACAGTGCTAAGATGGCATTCCGTCCAGGTCCGAGGAATTCCAAACCCCACGTTTCCCGTCATCTGCCAATTTGCTCCATTTCACCCAAGGACCCAGTTTACTGAGAGTAGTTACTCAAATTATTCTGTTTCTTAAATATGCTCTGTAGCCTAATTTACATTTTTTATCAATATGATCTGTCAAGGACTAAAGGAATATGTTTGAACCTTCTGTCCATTCCTCATTGTGTCTCCAACTTTCCCCCTATTTAAATTTATGTGCTACATTGCATCCATGACCATTGTATGTAGATGTGGTTTAAGCCCACCATCAGCCTTGTACAGGGACCTTCTCAGTCTCATTCTGTTTATCTTGATTTCACCTTCCTCTGATAACAGAGTCATACCTCTGCCTCCTTTTTTTCTTTTTTAATTTTTTTACTGTGATTAAGTGAAAGTCTACAGTCCAAGTCAATTTCTCACATAAAACCCCAAGCACCTGCCTCTCTGCAACTCCATCTGCTCTCTTAGCCCTGTGACAGCACACTCTCTTTTCTACTCTCCCAGTATCCACTCATCTGACACTTGTTCCCTCCTCTCCACCCTGTCCTCTCCCTTCTAAAAAGAAGTCAGTAAGACAGCTTCATATATATGAAACCACAAAGTACACATGCTACCTGCACCACTCTGTGTCCCTCAGTCCAGTCCATTCTTTGTCTGAAGTGTTGGTTTAAGTACTTGGTTTCAGCTCTAGGCTGGAAGCAGCTCTAGGGGCCATGTTCCCAAGGGACCCTCCAGGTTGTCAGACCATCAATTCTGGTCATTTAATAGAGTGCTTGATCTGCACACTCCTTTTTCTCATGCTATGTCAGGGACTCTACATTGTGTGCCCTGTCGGGGCTGTCTCTGGTGGTGGCCAGGCACCATCTAGTTCTTCTATTCTCCTGCTGATGTAATCTCCCAATCACATGGGTCCTTCTGTTTCCTGGGCTCATATTTCCTCATGTCTTTGATGTTCTCAGTTGTCATCTCTTCTAGGTGGGGTGGGATCAACTGATGTTCCTCAGATAGCCGCTTGTGGTGGTCAGGATTATGTCAACTTGGCTACTGCATATTTGGCTGCTGTATTTGGCAGGGAGGGGTTTGTGGTGGCTCCCCGCCCCTTGGCGCTCATCTCGCGACCTTCTGCTACGGCTGCTGGTTGCTCACGTAGCAGGAGCTCCTGCTCTCTTCTTCCAGCGTCTGGTTCCGGGACTTGAACTAGCTGCTGTTGGACTCATCAGTCCTTACAGTGGGCACTTGAGAGTCCTGCTCCCTGACCTGCCAATCCTGGGTTGGCCAGACTCTGCCGCTCCTGCTCCCTGACCTGCTGATCCTAGGTTTGCCAGCCTCTGTCGCTTCGTCTCGCCACCAGCTTGGGATCCACTGACCTACACAACCAGTGATCTAGAACTCTGGTCTCCCACTTGCTGACTTTGGGTTCCTCAGCTTCCGTGGCCACATGAGGCTTGTGCCAGAGCTTGGTACATTCAGCTTCTGTGATTACGTGAGCTGTTTCCTATATCTGTATCCATCTATCTATCTATATATTATAAATCTTTCCTTGTACCTACACGTGTTACTTGTTTTGCTTCCCTAGAAAACCCAGCCTCAGACACCGCTCTTGACTTTTAAGATCCCAAGACATCACTCACCAACATGGGATGCAGAACGCTACCTTAGAAAAAAGACTTCTGCCTTTTTATTTGCATTTGGCTGGTGTATTCGTGACTATCCTGCCTCAATTACTTTGTTTTAGATGTGTGTTTTGAAGTTGGCATATGGTTGGTTTTATCCAATCTCAGAACAATTTTCTTTTCATGGGTGGTTTGGGAGTTTGGGGCTTTCTGTTTTGTTTTGTTTGTTTATATGTATTTTAGCTACCAAAGCTTTCATCTTGAGTCTACTTTCAGATTTTATATTTCCTGCTTTCTATGCTGTATTTTCATTCTATCTCTTACTTTCTGATTCTTCCAGGCTTCTGTTAATTTGATGTACAAAATGTTTTTAGTTCTACTGGTGAATTAGTTTCACTTCTCTAAATAATATGCTTTAATTCATACGTTAACCTAATGATATCCAAAACCATCAACATCAGACATGAAAAAAATTGCTGTTGACTCTCATTAAGAAAGATAAGGAAATCAGTTCCTTAGACACTGTACTTGTTGTTCACCCCCATCTTCTGGTGTTCAGTGGTATGCTCTGACAATTTTTATCTCATTCATCCCCATCTTCTGGTGTCAAGTGGTATGCTCTGACAGTTTTTATCTCAGTCTTTTCTAATAAAATTATTACATTTTAATATATATTTTGTTTTAAGAATTATATTCACTATGTTCAGTTTTATAATTTTACCACAGTTATTTAGATTTAAATTTATGTACTGTTTCAAATCATACCATCATACAGTCATCTTTCTTTCCAGGAACAGTAGATGCTTTTAGTGGAAGTTCTTTATTTATATTCATCTCTTGGTTGACTGAATTACATTTCAAGTATTTCTTCCTCATTCTCTTCCTTCCACAAAGAGTATATGGTAATACACTCCCTAAGTCCTTGCAGAAGCCCATCCAAAGTCACCTCAAAAGACATGCCTGGTGATCTGCTTCCAAAAGGTCAGTCCTGAAGACCCTAAGGGGCAGTTCTACGCTGCATACACAAGGTTGCCATGAACTGGAATCGACTTGACAGCAACCAACAATAACAACAAGAAGATTCACTGGAGTGTGTATCTCATTATCCTTTATTCTCCTACCAGTAAATTTGTTTGACAACATTTTTTGAACTGAAATTTTGTATCAGCTTCCCCTACAAATGCTTTCTTCTATTTCTTTGAAAACAGTTTCTGTTGATTTTGTTCTGTTTCTTATTATCCAAGAATACAGATTATCCCATCTTCAGTTGCAAGATTACCTCGCCTCCACATCTAGTCTGCATATCACTCAGCAGACAAAAGTCACCCCAGTTATTTTAATAAACATAAGTTAAAGTAAATAATTGTTAACTTGGTATAAAGTAAGGAACCCTGGTGGTGCAGTGGTTAACGACTTGGCTGCTAACTGAAAGGCCTGCAGTTCGAACCCAGCAGCCACTGCTCAGGAGGAAGAGGTCTCAATCTGCTTCTGTAAAGATTACAGCCTTAGAAACCCTATGGGGCAGTTCTACCCTGTCCTATAGGATTGTTAGGAGTCGGAATCAACTCTACAACAACAGGTAAGGTGTAAAGCTAACAAGGCAGTGAAAAGGCCAAAAGAGAATACTAAGATATAGAGATACCAACTATAGAAAGCAACTGTCACCCTGACGGCTTTGGGCACAAACGGAAAGGTTGGAATTATTAAGACTTAGGAACTTGGAGGAAGGATTCTGCTCTGGGGAAGAACTCGGATCTCTGAAGAAGGGCACTGCCAGGCAGTGCTGGTGTCAAGCTCAGAGAATGTAACCTGGGAGGCTTGGACCAGGCCTTACTGCCCTGGGCTCCAAGCTAAGCATTCAACATCCTTCTGCCAGGCCTGGAACAGTGACGAGTCTTATGCAGAGAGACATCTAGGCCAGAAGTTCTCAACTGTGGTCGCACATGGGAATCACTCGGAGGTTTTTTTTTTAAAAAAAAATCTAGGATTCACCACCTGAGATTCTGAGTTAATTTATCTGCAATACTACCTAAGCATAGGAATTTTTAAAATCTTCACAGATGATTGTGATGTGCAGTAACCAGCAATGGTTGGGAACAACCACCCCACTCCCCAGATTGCCGCTGAGTCAAAATTCCAGCACACTGTGACCTTAAAGGACAGGCTAGCCTAGAAATAGCTCTTGTAGGGCCTACTGTCCCCTCTGAAAATAGCAGATCAGTGTTCACAGACCTGGTCTCACATTATGACGGTAATCACCCAGGAAGGTTTATTTTAAACTGGTGGTGCTCTTCTCTTGGCCGCAGAGATTCTGACTTAATTGGCTTGAGTTGAAGGTCAACATTAGGATTTTTTTTCTTAATCTTCCCAAGGGATTCTAATATACAACTAGGTTTTTGGCTGAGGAATTACCCATAATGCATATTTAACACAGCAGGGAGTTTTGATTAGTGGATGCCAGACATCATAAGGAGCCAAAATTTTCAAAACACATGTCAATATCAAGAAAACTAGGTTGGGAGGACTTCCAGCCAAAACAGTAGCTTAGTCAGACACACCCCATCATCCCTCTACACCAAAGTCTCAAGAAACCAAGTGAAACAGATGCAGAAGATAATCCTGGAACTCTGAACATCAAATGAAAGGATAAAGACCTAGACTGAACACTAACTGGAAAACAAGATTGACTGAAGACAGTGAACAAGAAGAGATGGAGAAAACAGACCACATAAGCCAGCCTAGCATAGTATGGCCATCCTGAGACAAAGATGGCAACAAGCCCAGGACATAAACACAGAAGGTAACTTCACAGAATTTCCTCCAGGACAGAGTAACTACATAAGCATACCCAGAGTAAAATAAGTTCTCCAGTTGCTGGCTGCAGCCAGCAGCAAGAGCCCAAGCACCCTCGTCTGACAACCAGAGGAGCACGCTTCTTCTTCCCCAGCACTTCTGGTGATTAGCTTCACAAACACTCCCATTCCTGAGCCCATCACCAGAGACCAAGATACAAGCTCCATTCTTGTCCTCTTCCCAGCCCTACCTGTTACATCACTCCCTCCTGGACCACCATACGTCCCCTCACCCAGCAACCATATGCAGCTGCAGTAAGCCAATACAGCACAGCACTGGCTATTCACCCTACCCTTCCCACCCACACCCCACCTTGCCTGGTGAGCCAGCAGCAGTGTACTCTTGTGTCCACCCACTCGCTGCTCCCTCTTGCCTCTCTCCACCCAACAAAAACTGGTGGCGGCATAATTGGGCACATGCCTGCTCAGTGGTCTCTCCAAAATCCTCCACTACTGCTCCCCCCACCACATAACCACCCCACAATACAAGAGGCATGGCTGCATGACTGTACTGTGACCTGCCTGCCACTTACCTCCCCACTAGCCAACCATATCCATCACACCTGCCATCACACCCACTCAGCAAGTGCCACTGCTGTTCCTGCACTGCTGAACCAATGAAAGCCAGCAGTCAATCCTCACTTAACGGCACTCAACTGTCCAGTAAAGCCAGTGAGCACAGACCCATGCTCGTATGCTCAGCCAGTATCTCACCCACCTGGACACAGGTGACACACTCCCCAGTGCAGCCAAATGAGTAACCAGAGTACTCTGCCCATCTTGCCTGCCCAGATACACCAAAACAAAAAATCAGGATGCAACAGATATACAATAATTAAATATAATAATACCTTAATGCCTTGGAAACAACAGAGAAGTGTCAAATCACCTAAAGAAGTAAGGCAAGATGGTTCCAGCAAGTGACCAAAATAAAAATCCAGGAAACCTCTCTGAAGAAGAAATGGTAATGGAACTATTTGATAAGGAATTCATAAGACTTACACATAAGACCTTCCAAGAGATCAAGGGGAATATAGACAAAATCAAGGAAAACACAGCCAAAACTCCATAAGAATTTAGGAAAACAATACAAGAACAAAAGGACAAAATGAGTAGACAATTTAGAAATCATACAAAGACAGCAAGTAGAAGATGAACACTAAACTTTCAGAAATAGATAACATTGGAAGGATAAAGGAGTAGAACTTAATCACTGGAAGATGGAATTGGTAAAAGAGAGGACAAATCTCTTGATGTCAATCTGTTAGAGGAACAATCAGAAAAAAAGAATGAATAAAGCCTAAGAGTTACACAGGATACTGTCAAGAAGAAGAATTTATATGTGATCTGAATTCCAGAAGAAATCCCCCCAAAAAGCAGAGGAAAAAATTACCAAGTTTTGAGGGTGTTTTTGTTGTTGTTGTTGTTGTTTGTTTGTTTTTAGGACCCACAGAAATTAAGGCACCATTTGCAGGAATTGGAACCCCTTGAATGGGCTGGTTGAGGAATCTGTTATCAATTGCATTTACTTCCACTTTCAGTTTTGTTTTGTTTTTTAATTTAATATTTGTGTTTTCCTCTCTCGTTTTTAATTGTTGAAGTTAGTTTCCCATACAAAATTTACACACATATTGTTTTGTGACATTAGTTACAATCCTTACAACATGACAGCACATATTTCCTTTCCATTCCAGGTTCCCTGTATGCATTCAATCAGTTTCCATCCCTTTCTGCCTTCTCACCTTGTTTTGAGGTAGGAGCTGTCCATTTGGTCTTGCATATCTCATTGAACTAAGAAGCACATTCCTCACATGTATTATTTTTTGTTTTATAGTCCTCTTCTAGGCAAGACACCACCAAAAAAGAAAATTATAAGCAAATATACTTCATGAATATCAACACAAAAATTCTCAACAAAATCCTTGCCAATAGGATCCAACACCATGGAAAATAATAATAATAATAATACATCATGATCAAGTGGAATTCATGCCAGATATGGAAGAATGGTTCAACTTGAGGAAATCAAACAATGTAATCTACCACATAAATAAAAGCAAGGAAAGTAACCACATGATCACAACAATGCAGAAAAATCATCTAATAAAATCCAACATCTATTCCTGATAAAAACTCTCAGGACACAAGACTAGAAATTACTCAACCTAGTTAAGAGCATACACACAAAACCAACAGCTAACGCTATTATGAACAGTGAGAGACTGAAAGTATTGCTGCTTTAAAATGGTAATCAGACAAGGATGCCCTTTATCACCACTCATATTCACTGTTGTACTAGAAGCCGTAGCCAGAGCAATAAGGCAAGAAAGGGAAATAAAAAGCATTAGAACTGGTTAGAAAGAAGTAAAATATGTTCAAATGATATGATCCTGTTATCATTGTTGTTAGGTTCTGTTGAGTCAATTCTAACATAATAAGGGGGTATTATGACTTTCAAATGCATGAACTTGGCTAGGCTGAATTGTTGCTAGATGCTGTCAAGTCAGTTCCAACCCATAGCAATCCTATGCACAACAGAACAAAATACTGTCCCGTCCTGCACCATCCTTACAATTGCTGCTGTGCTTGAGTCCAGTGTTGCAGCCACTATGTAATTCTGTCTTGTTAAGGGTGTCCCTCTTTCTCATGATACTCCACCACACATGACTTCTTCCTCTAGAGATTGATCCCTCCTGATAACATGTCCAAAGTATAAGAGATATAGTCTTACCATCCTTGCTCTTAAAGAATATTCTGGTGGTACTTCTTTCAACACAGATTTGTTCCTTCTTCTGGCAGTCCATGGTATATATTCAATACTTTTTGCTAACACCATAATTCAAAGGCATCAATTCTTCTTCAGTCTTCCTTATTCATTTTGCAATTGTAACATACATACGAGGTTACTGAAAGTACCATGGCTTGGGTCAGGCCCACCTTAAGCTCCAAGGTGAAATCTTTGCTTTGCAACACTTTAAGAAGATCTTTTGCAGCCAATTTGCCTGATGCAATATGTCTTTTGATTTCTTGACTGCTGCTTCCATGGTTGTTGATTGTGGATCCAAGTAAAATTAAATCCCTGAAAACTTCAATCTTTTCTCTCTTTATCATGTTGCTGCTTATTGTTTGAGTTTTTAAGGATTTTGTTTTCTTTATGTTGCAGAGTAATTCATACTGTAGGCTGTAGTCTTTGATCTTCATCAGTAAGTGTTTCAGGTCCTCTTCACTTTCAGCAAGCAAGGTTGTAGCACCTGTATAATGCAGACTGTTAAGGAGTCTTCCTTCAATCCTGAATGCTGCGTACTTCTTCACATAGTTCAGGTTCTCAGATTATTTTGCTTAGCACACTGACTGAATAGGTATAGTGAAAGGATACAACCCTGACCACACTTTTCCTGACTTTAAACCATGCAAGTATCCCCTTGTTCTGTCCAAACAACTATCTTTTGACCTATGGACAAGTTGATCACGAGCACAATTAAGTGTTCTGGAATTCCTATTCCTTGACATGTTATCCACAATTTGTTATGATCCACACAGTCAAGTGTCTTTGCTCAGTCAATACAACATAGGTAAACACCTTTCTGGTATGCTCTGTTTCAGCCAGGATCCATCTGACATCAGCAATGATATCCCTGGTTCCATGTGTTCTTCCAAATCCACCTTAAAATTCTGTGTGGATATACTGTTGCAGCCACTTTTGAATGAGCTTTAGGAAAATTTTACTTGAGTGTGATATTAATAATATTATTCAATGATTTCTACCATTCAGTTGGACCACTTTTCTTTGAAACAGACATAAATATGAATCTTTTCCAATAGGTTGGCCAGGTTGCTGTCTTCTGAATTTCTGAAGACAGCTCCCTGGCCAACCTACTGGAAAAGATCCATATTTATACCTATTTCAAAGAAAGGTGGTCCAACCAAATGGTGGAAATCATCAAATAATATCATTGTGATTGAGTGAGCACTTTCAATACTTCATCTGTTTGTTGAAACATCCAGATGAGTGAGCACCTTCAATACTTCATCTATTGAAACAACTTAGTTGGTGTTCTATCAATTCCTGGACCCTTGCTTTTTGCCAATGCTTTCAGTGCACCTTGGACTTCTTCCTTCAGTACTATTGGTTCATAATGATATGCTACCTCCTGAAATGGATCAACATTGAGCAGTTCTTTTGGATATAATGATTCTTTGTGTTCCCCCCATCTAAACAGCGTGACATGTATTAACCTGAGTGAAGCAAAACGTAGTACACAATGAGGGGGATGTCAGCACAACATGACCAAGGCAAAGGAAGACACTGGTATGTATGCAAGAGTGTGATGATCACGGTTGTGTGTCAACTTTGCTCAGCTATGATTTTCAGTGTTTTGATAGTTATGATGGAGTTTGGCAGTCTTGTAATCACCTCCATAATGAGACCTGATATAATATAATCACTTCCATGATGAGCTCTGCTATAAGCAGCTAATCAGTTGAAAGACTGTTTCTTGGGAGTGAAGTCTACATTCAATATATGTGGACTTTCTGGCAAAGTTTGCTGGCCTCTTCCTCACTCAGAATCTTGCAACTGGCTCCACATCTGACCTCTGGTTCTTGGGACTTGAGCTAGCAGCTTACCTGCTAGCTCAGGATTCATCAGCCTTCCAGCCTGTGAGCCACTGGCCTGCCAGCTTACCTGCTGATCTTGGGAAGTGTCAGCCCCTGCAGCCTGTGAGCCAGCAGCTTTCAGTCTGACCTGCCAGTCTTGAATTCATCAGCCCCTGCATGTGTGTGAGTGTGAAGAAACCTCCAGCCTGCATGGACTTGGGACTTTCCAGCCTCTACAACCATGTGAGCCATTTCCTTGATACATATTTATCTATTTATCTATCTATCTATATATATAATATATACATAGATACATTTATTTATGCTTCTCTGGTTTTACTTCTCTAGAGAACCCAGACTAAGACACAAGAGTAAAGGGCAACATATATACAATCTTGTAGAAACAATAAATTATAAATGATACATAGGCAGATATGTAAGCAGAACAAGTGTGAGATGGCACATAGGAGTATATTCACAAGCATGTGTCTAAGTTTGACAGAGGATATATCTATATACATATTTGTATGTACTGTAAATATGTCCATATATATAGCAGAGCACACAAGGGGGAAAGTCAGGAAAGCTTCTTAGCCATAACCAAACATCATGAGGGATTGAGTTACTGGGCTTGAGGGCTTAGAACCATAGTCTCAAGGGACATCTAGATCAATTGGCATAACATAGACCTGCATCCTACTTTGTTGAGTAGTATCTGGGGTCTTAAAAGCTTGTGAGTGACAATCCAAAACACACCTATTTTTATCTCTTCCCATCAGGAGTAAAGAGAAGTGAGGGAAATCAAAGACTCAAGGAAACAATTAGCCCAAAAGACTAATGGAGCACACAAACCACAGCCTCTACTAGCCTGAAACCAGAAGAACTAGATGGTGCCCAGCTACTACTACCAAGCACTCTGATCAGGATATAGTGAGATAAAAGTGTAAAACAAAATTCAAATTCATTTTAAAAAAGATCATACTTATTGCTACAATAGAGACTGGTGGAATCCCTGAGGCTATGGCCCATAGACCCCCTTCAAACCTGAAACTGAGTCTACTCCCAGAAATCTCCTTTCACTTAAACAACAAACAGGCCTATAAAGTGAATGATATGCTCCTCAGAACAATCAACCAAATGAGAGCAAAAGGGCAGCATTTGCACAAAAACAAAGCTCAGAGCACGAAAAGGGGTAGCAAAGGTAGGCAAATGGAAGTGGGGAATCCAGGAAGGAAGCAGGGAGAGAGCTGTCATGTTGAGAGGATTGCAACTAATGTCACAATACAAAATGTGTGTAAATTGAATGGGAAACTAATTTGTTCTATAAACTTTCACCCAAGCCACAATAAAATGTTCAAAAAAAAAAAAAAAAGAAGAAGAATCTAATGAAAGAAAGTTACAAATGACAAACAAACATATTCACAAAACCTTACAGATAATTTTAGAGCATTTCAGACCTACCAAAGTCTCCTTATAAAATCATGGGTCTTATGTTATAAACTCCTAAATAAGAAAGATGCATAAAAGACAAATTAATTGGATCAAGAGATAATATTAAAATGGGAAGGACAGCTTACGTGTTAGATGTTGGACTACTCACTCCACATTAAATATGCTGGAACAATAAGGTTAACATAGCAAGACAGACTGTCACTGAGAGAAGTATCAAGTCCCATACTGTACTTAGATTTCTAAAAATCAATGACAAAAGTATACAATGGTAGCAAGAATGGGTGCACAACTCAATGTTATGGAATTCTGTACATGTAGAAATTAGTGAAATGGCTGGAATATGCTTTGTTAGGTACATTGTCATCACAATTATAAAAAAAAGGAAGAAGACTAGGTTGAGTAATCTCTTCAGTGGATTTCCTGTTGTTTGGATCAAACTATGTCCCCCAGAAATGTGTGCCAATTTGGCTATGCTATGATTCCCAGTGTTGTATGGTTGTCCTCTATTTTGTGATCGGATGTAATTTATTCTGTGTGTTGCAAATACTAATATAATGTTAATAAGACAGGTATGGAGGCAGTTATATTAGGAGACGAGCCCTGGTGGCTTGGTAGTTAACAGCTTAAAGGCTGGCAGGTCAAACCCATCGGTCATTATCTGGAAACACTATGGGGTAGTTCTGCTCTGTCCTATAGGGTCTCTATGAGTTAGAATCAATGCAACAGCAGCAAGGTTTGGTTTCTGCTGTTGTTGTTTTGGCATATTAATGAGGCAGGACACATCTATAGGATTAGGCTGTATCTTGAGTCGGTCTCTTTTGAGATATAAAATTAAAAAGTGAGCAGACAGAACAGGGACCTCCTACACCAGGAAAGAAGAGCCAGGAGCAGAGTACATACTTCGGACTGAAGGTCCCTACAACGAGAAATCACCACTTCCAAGGAGAAGACTAATGACTAGGACATTTTCCCAGACTCAACAGAGAGAGAAACTCCCCCTGGAGCTGGTACCCTGAATTCAGCCTGCTAACCTGTTAACTCTGAGAGAATAAATTTTTGTTTGTTAAAGCCATCTGCTTCTAGTATTTCTGTTACAGTAGTCCCAACAACTAAGACACCTGAGGTGCATCCTGTTCTGACTGAATGCTTTTACTCAACAATAAAACTTTTATTTTTCTTCTTAAAAAAAAAAAAGAGAGATGACTCTGTAATCCCAGAAGGCCACATACATAGATGCACATGCCCCCACACAAAAAAACACACATGTTCATTTTTCCACAGTGGAAAAGGCAGGACCAGGAGGAACTTACCAAGGTAAGTTGTTGAAAAGACATATTTCCAATTTCCTTTGATGTAAGTGAGGAGTAGCTTTGTGCCTCATTGCCCTAGTACTGTGGGTCTCAGTGGGGTGTTCTAGCAGCATCAGCATCACCTGAGAATTTGCTAGAAATGCAAATTCTCAGGCCATATCGCAGACCTTGGAAACCTTGGTGGCATAGCGGTTAAGTGCTGTGTCTGCTAACCAAAAGGACAGCAGTTCAAATCTGCCAGGTGCTCCTTGGAACCCTATGGAGCAGTTCTACTCTATTCTATAGGGTCACTATGAGTTGAAATTGACTTGATGGCACTGCACTGCCCAGGCCATTCCAGATCTGCTGCCTTAAAAACTCCAGAACCAGGCCCAGCCATTGTGTTTGGAGGAATCCTCCAGGTCATTCTGTTGCAGGCTCAGTTTTGAGAGTTATTGCCCAAATCTGGGACATTTGGAAAAGTTACTCCAGGAAAAATTTAAAAATTTGAAATACCTGTGTCCTCCTATGTCCCAGGTACTCCTTCAGCAGATGGCTTCAGATGGTAGCCCACTCTGCCTCTTGATAGTGCACCTACATCACCATAGCAACACGGATACTCCTGGCCGGAGATTATCTTTCCTTTATGGAAACCAGAAGTTTGCGTGTAAAATCAGACTCTTGTGCCTTTTGTGTCTCCACTTTCTCATGACAAGAAAACTATCTCACTGTCTCTTTTTTCCTGCATGCTGGAAATGGATTTTTGTCTAATCCCACTTTATCCTCACAAGCCAGAGCCAAGTCTTTCCAGATTTTGACAATGTATCATCTGAAGGTTTTAGCTTTTGCACATAACTATTGTTGTGAGTTTCGTCCCTTCGGCTATGCTTTCATTAAGGATCCCTGAGGTCAGTTGCATTAGTTTTTTTTGACACTCACATCAAATTGTTGTCACTGATCAAGCTCAGGGTAAACTAAAACCCCTAATTTATTTTCCACAGATGATGCTAACTCATATTTTCTCCCATCCTCCATCTAAATTGCTGGTGGTTTGGACCCAAGCCTACAATCTCATTTCATGCTGTGAGACGTAAGCATGTCACTGTTTCTTGACTCAGTTGTGCCACTGCAGCAGACTCTGTTGGTACTATTTGTGTAGGATTGAAGGGTTTTCCTAGGGGGAAAAACTGTCAGTATTAAAACTAGGAAAATCCTTCCAGAACTATCTTCAACGGTGTGGTAGACAAGCCAGCTTTCTTGCTCATTGAAAGAGACTTCCTGTAAAATGGCCCCCAGCAATCTCTGCCACTTTTCACACCATTGTGTCATCTCCTTGCCGTGAGGGCGGGCTAGGACTAGTCATTTATTGCTAATAAATCAGCAGGTGCTGTCCCATGTGTGTCTGAGTAGAACAGTGCTCCAAATGGTTTTCAGTGGCTCATTTTTCCAAAACAGATGGCCAGGCCTTTCTTCTGAGTTACCTCTGTAAGGTCTTGTACCTCCCTCCTCTCATTTAGCAGCCAAGCACTTAACCATTGGCACCACTGAGGGGTTCCTAATGAATATATACAGCCAAAGAGATAGGATGTCACTTCTGAAATTAGGTTACCAAAAAGCTAAGACTTCTGACTTGCTGGTTTTCTTATTTTCACTTTTTCCTTTGCTCACTCTGAGAGAAACCAATTGCCATGTCATGGGCACCCTGTGGACATCTTCACTTGTCAAGGAAATGACACCTCCAGCCACCAATCATGTGGATGAGCTTGGAAATAGATCCTCCCTCCCACCCTTAGTCAAACTCTGAAATAACTACATTCTTCAGCAGACACCTTGATTGCAGCATTGTGAGAAATTTAAAGCCAGAGGACTTAGTTAAGCCACTCTTAGATTTCTGACCTACAGGAAATGAAAAGTTTCAAAGTAATTTGCTTTGCAGTAACAGATAAGCAAGACAGTAGAGGGCTATGAAGTCGGGAAATCTGTGAGTCTCCCAGACTGAACTCTAAAATCTTGTATTGGCTTTCTTCCTTTTTGTATCAGTTATCTACTGTTGTGTAAGAAACCATCCCAAAAGTTAAAGCAAGAGTCACTTTTTGCTTATGATTTTTGCAAACTGGACTGGGCTCAGCTGGGCAGCTCTTCTGCTAGTCTTAACTAGGATCTCTAATGCTAGTACCATCATCTTGCAGCTCAGCTAGGGTCTAAAATGACCTCAGTCACATGTCTAGGGCCTTGGTGCTGGCTGCTAACTGGGATTTTCTTTCCACATGGATTCTTATTTAATAGTCTCCTTTGGATCCGACTCGACAGCACTTGGCTGGCTGGCTTTGGCTCCAGGCTTTCTTACATGGCAACAAGAGCATGCTGCGAGAATATTAGCAGATTTGGAACTCACACAACCTTACTGCTGCCATATTCAATGGTTAAAAGCAAGTCATAACACTGGTTCAGATTCTAGGAATGGCGTAACATACTCCACCTCTTTATAGGAGAAGTTGCAAAGAATATATGGATATATTTAAACTGACGTATCTTTTCCCATTTCCTTACTTCCTCCTTATGCTTTTTGGGGTTACCTCCTAAATAAATAACTTATGCTTGAATCCTCTTCTCAAAATCTTCTAAAATAATTCAACCTAAGAAGCCCAGGTTCAGGACTCCCATCTCTCCTCACTCCATTCTTGTTTCAGCAATCATTCACATCTGTACATCAAACACTCCCAATTCTCTACTGCTAGCCCAACCCATAGTTAATATTCAACTGCATTTTCAACAAATTCACTAGCGGTGTCCCTGATATCTCAAATTTACTATGCCAAACTGAATTCTTGATCTTCGATACCCTACCCAACCCCCTGTACTAGACATCTCCATCTCACCTCCATAAACACTTGGCAGCTCAAGCCACCTCCATCACCCCAATTGGTCAAGCCAAAGACTTATTCACATTTTATCAATCCTCAAATCCAATGGATTATTCTTCCAACTGTTTCTTAATTTCTTCTTTCCATCCTCACCACTGCAACCACTGTGGTCCAGCCACCACCATCTATCTCTCTCCTTGATGACTATAGTAGCCACCTAACTTGTCCCTTTGCTTCCCTATTGCTACCCTGAAATTCATTGTCCAAGATTACATAAGCAGCCAGAGTGATTTTGTAAGTCAAATACATCACTATCACACCATTCTCCTGCTTGAACCCTTTAGTACCTGTTATGGATTAAATTGTTTCCCCAAGAAACATGTATTCTAAATCCTAACTTCTATATCTGTGGTTACAATCTCTTCTATGAGTATTTTTTGTTATGTTCACAAAAGAGGATTAGTGTAGTGGTAGTTGTTGTTGTAGTTGTTAAACGCCATCCAGTCACTTCTAGCTCACAGTGACCATAGGCCCAACAGAATAAAATATCACCCAGTCCTATACGATGCCCACAATCATTTTTATATTAAACCCATTTTTGCAGCCACTGTGGCAGTCCATCTTGTAGAGAGTCTCACTTACCCTCTATTTTACCCAGCATGACGTCCTTCTCCAGGGATTGAGCCCTCCTGACAACATGTCCAAAGTACATAAGACACCGCCTCATCACCCCTGTGTCCAAGGAGCATCTGGTTGTATTTCTTCAAGAAGAGATCTGCTTGTTTTTTTGGCAGTCCATGGTACATTTAATATTGTTCTCCAACACCATAATTCAAAGGCATCAATTCTTCTTCTGTCTTCCTATTGATTGTTCAACTTTCACACACATGTGATACTATGGGTTGGGTCAGGCACACCTTAGTCTTCAAGGTGACATCTTTATTTTTCAACACTTTAAAGAGGTCTTTTGCAGCAGATTTTCCCAATGCAGTGTGTCTTTTGATTTTTTTTGACTGCTGCTTCCTTGGGTGTTTACTGTAGAACCAACTACAATAAAATCCTTGACAACCTCAATCCTTTCTCCATTTATCATGATGTTGCTTAATGAGCTAGTTGTGAAGATTTTTGTTTTCTTGATGTTGAAGTGGAATCTGTATTGAAGCCTGTGGTCTTTGATCTTCATCGGTAAGGATTTCAAATCCTCTACACTTTCAACAAGCAAGTTTTTGTTGTCTGCATAACACAGATTGTTAATAAATCTTCCTCCAATCCTGATGTCTCATTCTTCTTCATATAGTTCAGCTTCTCAGATTATCTGCTCAGCACATAGATTGAAAAGGTATGGTGAAAGGATACAACTCTGATGCACACTTTTCCCTACCTTAAACCACACAGTGTCCCCTTGTTCTGTTTGCATGACTTTCTCGTGACTCATGTACAGATTCTTCATGAGCACACTTTAGTATTCTGGAATTCCCATTCTCTGCAATGTCATCCATAATCTGTTAAGATCCACACTGTCAAATGCCTTTGCACAGTCAATAAAACATAGGTAAAGATCCTTCTGGTATTCTCTGCTTTCAGCCAAGATCCATCTGATATCTAATTAATCAGTAGCATAGGGTGTGTCTTTAATCAATCTCTTTTGAGATATAAAAAAAGATTAAACAAACAAGCAAGAGAAGCAGAGATAAGACAGATTCCAAGCCACATGAAGATTGGCAGACGCAGAAGCTCAGAAGAGACAAGGACTTTCCTCAAGAGCTGACAGGGAGAAAAAGCCTTCCCTTAGAGCAGGCATCCTGAATTCAGACTTCCAGCTTCCTAGACTGTGAGAAAATCAATTTCAGTTTGTTAAAGTCATCCACTTGTAAAAATACTTGTAGTATTTCTATTATAGCAGCACTAGATAACTAAGAGTTATGGTCTACCGACTCTAAAATAAATCCCCAAATCGTACTTTTCCAACTCCTTTTCATACCACTCTCCTCACATGACCACCAAACACATGAAAAGATGCTCAACACCATTAGCCATCAAAGAGATGCAAATCAAAGCCACAATGAACTATTTCTGTTATAGCAGTACTGCATAACTAAATACTTCTTTCATTCCTATTAGGACGGCTAAGATTTAAAAAAAAAAAAAAAAAACAGGAAATAACAAATGTTGGTGAGGATGTGGGGAGACTGAAACTCTTATCCATTGCTGGTAGAAATACAAAATGGTACAGTCATTGTAGAAAAGAGTGTGGCAATTCCTCAAAAAACTAAAAATAGAAGTACCATATCACCCAGCAATTCCACATCTAGGCATACATCCAAAAAACTTGACAGTGGAGCTTCAAGCAGACAGTTGTACATCTGAGTTCATTACAAAACTGTTCACAATAGCCAGAAGGTCGAAACAACTTAAATGTCCATCAATAGGGGAATGGATAAACAAAATACAGCACATATATATGTATATATATATATATATATACACAATGGAATACTTCTTGGTCAGTAGAAGCAATGAAGTCTTAATACATGCTGTAGTATGGATGGAGCTTAAAGATATTGTGCTGAGTGAAGAGCATAAAAAGACAAGAAAAGGCAAATGTGCAGAGACCAAAGTTTATTAGTGGTTACCAGGGTTGGGAGGTAGGGAGGAAAGGGAGGTTAAAGTTGATGGGAAAATCACACTGACTAAGGATAGGGTTGTATAGCTGATTATTGTAATAATTGTACACCTGTAAAAGGTTGAACTGGCAAAATAAAAATAAAAATCTATGTGAGATTTTAATAGGTCAGGAAACATTGGACAGGAAGCAGTTTTCTCTTTCCGTCTTGGCTTGCTCTCCTTTGAAAGTATGTATCTCACAAGTGGATCTTCAGTCTTCCCTTGGCTCACCAACTATCTAGGCTTACTCGTAGCTAAGGAGCTTCCCAGAACACTAAGACCTGGAAAGTCCCCAGAAAGTGGAGTAAATGGGCCACCCTAGAAGAGATGCCATTTTTTCCACCAAAAACTGCTTAGAAATCCAGGACAACAGCCATGCATTCGCCCAGGGAAGGCTCTTATCTGCTCTATTCCTACAGGCTCCCTGCACTTCCTACCTCAGTGAGCTAATCGCTGAGAGCTGCTGTTAATTAACAACACATTGCAAACGACAACTAATGGCATAAAATAATTCATTAATTTCTAAACAAAAGGTTGCCTTCAATTAACAAAGTGTGAAGATTTTTATTATGGTTTACACATATACCTACAGTTACACTCACCAATTAGCAAGTTCATGCACCAGAAGCCCTCATTAAGCATGCATTTATAACATGCAAATAAAAATAAAAAGCTAAGATATCAAGAGGCACTGTTTTTCTAAATTCTACCAAGGGCAAGAAAGGAAACAGTATATTTATGCAGGATTATAAAAACCATCATTATACACTATGACATAAAACCCAACATCATTTTCTTTTTTTTCCCCCTTCTTTTTTAGCTTCCTTTTTTTCTCTGATAGACTATTTTTTAGAGCAGCTCTAGGTTTGCAGAAAAATTGTCCAAAAAGCACAAGCACAAAAACAAACAAAAAAGCCAAATCCATTGCAAGCTAGTCGATTCCAATTCAGAGAAACCCTATAGGACAGAATAGAATTGCCCCATAGGGTTTCCAAGAAGCATCTGATGGATTCAAACTCCCAACCTTTTGCTGAGTAGCCAAGCTTTAACCACTGTGTCACCAGGGTTCCCAAAAGTACCAAGTTCCCATTTATCCCCTCCTCATTGCACAGTTCTTCCTATTATTAAAATCTTGCATTGCTATGGTACATTTATTGTAATTGATTAATCAATACTGCTACATTATTGTTAAGTAAAAAGTCCATAGCTTGCAGTAAGGTTCACTCCTTGTGCTGTATGGCTTTGGATAAATGCTTAGTGACACGTATCCACCATTACTGTATCATACAGTAGTTTTATGTAGTTTTAGTTTTACTGCCCTAAAAATCTCCTATGTCCTACCTATTTGTCCTTAGTCACCATGCATCTTTTCATTCCTCTACAGTTTGCTTTCTCCAGAAGGTTAAATAGTTGGAATCATACTGTACGTAGCTTTTTCTGACTGGCTTCTTTCACTTAGCACTACACATTTAAGGTTCCTCCATATATTTTTGTACCTAGATAGCTCACTTCTTTTCACTGCTGAATAATACACCATTGTATAGATGATCCTAGTTCATTTATCCATTTACCTATTGATGGACATGTTGGTTGCTTTGCATTTTTTGACAATTATGAATGAAGCTGCTATAAACATTCATGTGCAGATTTCTATGTGGATACATGTTTGCATCTCACTTCAGTAAATATGTAGGAGTGTAATTGCTGTGTAAGCCCCTGTTTAGCTTTGTAACAAACTTGCACGCCATCTTTCAAATGGGCCACACTACTGTGTATTCCCACCAGCAATGAATGAGAGTTCCTGTCACTACACATCCATGTCAGCATTTGGCATTGTCAGTGTTTTAGATTTTGTTGTTGTTGCTGTTGAATACTCTCAAGTTGTTTCCCAATCATAGCAACCCTGTGCACAGCACAAGGCAACACTGCCTGGTCCTGCATCATCACAGTCCTTACAGCTGTTGCTGTGGGGACCCATTGCCGCAGCCACCACGCCAATCCACGTCATGGAAAGTCTTCCACTTTATGGAGTGTCTTAGCCATCTGGTGCTGTTACAACAGGAATACCATGAGTAGGTGGCTTTAACAAAAAGAAATTTTTCTCGCCAAAAAAAAGGAGGCTGAAAGTCCAGGGCATCAGCTCCACGGGAAGGATTTCTCTGTTGGCTCTGGAGGAAGGTCCCTCTCGTCAATCTTTCCCCAGAGTGGGAGCTTCTGAGGCACAGGGACCCTGAGTCTAAAGGATGTACTCTGTTCCCAGTGCTACTTTCCTGGTGGTAGATCTCCAGCTCTCTGCTTTCCTTTTATCACCCAAGAGATTGCCTCAAGGCACAATACAGTCTTACAGGTTTACACAACTGCCACCATTATCCCTCATTAACATCACAAAGGCAGGACAGGGACATCACACAACACTGGGAATCATGGTCTACACAAACTGATACACATATTTTTAGGAGGACCTAATTCAATCCCTGACAGCAAGTGTCTTAGTTATTTAGTGCTACTGTAACAGAAATAACACAAGAAATACCACAACAGCATCAATAAACAGAAGTTTATTCTCTCACAGCCTAAAAAACCCACTGCCATCAAGTCAAGTATGACTCATGGCAACCCTAGAGGTTAGGGTAGAACTGCCCCAAAGAGTTTCCAAAGAGAGCCTGGCGGATTTGAGCTGCCGACCTTTTGGTCTCACAGGCTGGTAGGCTAAAAATCCAAATACAGGGCATTAACTCCAAGGGAAGTCTTGTTCCCTCTGTTGGCTCTGGTGGAAGGTCCTTGTCATCAATCTTCCGCTGGACCAGGATCTTCTCAGAGCAGGGACCCTGTGTCTTAAGGATACACTCTTCTCCTGGCACTAGTTTCTTTGTGGTATGAGATCCCTGTGTCTCTCTGCTCAATTTCTCTCTTTCATATTTCAAAAGAGATTGACTTAAAACACAACCTAATCTTGTAGAGTGAATCCTGCCTCATTAACATAATTTCAGCTACTCCCACCTCATTAACATCATGGAAGTAGAATTTGTAACACATAGGAAAGTCACATCAGATGTCAAAGTGGTGGATGTTTTGCCACAAATATTGTGAATCATGGAGGAGCCAAGTTGGCATCCATTTTTGGTGGGGACACAATTCAATACATAACACCAAGCATGATACCACCCAAGATTTTTACCAAGCATGATATTCCTCAAGATGTTCTAGATTTTAGATATTTTAATAGGTACATAGTGGTATATCTCCTTGTTGCTTTCATTTGCAATTCTGTACGAAATTGATTCAATGGCACACCACCACCACAATGACACTGATGATGAACATTTTTTCATATACTTATTGGGCATCCATATAGCTTCTTTGGTGAGGTTTCTGTTCATGTCTTTTGCCCATTTTGTAACTGGGTTGCTTGTTTTCTCATTGTGAGTTCTTTGTGTATGTTGGATATAAGTTCTTCACCAGATACGTGTTTTGTAAATACTTTCTCCCAGTCTGAGACTCTTCTCTTAACCATGTCTTCTGCAGAGCAGAATTTTTTTATCTTAATGAAGACCAACATACTACTTTTTTTCTTTTATGGATCATGTTTTTGATCTAACCACATTTTTACATTCCTTGCCATGTATGCTATCTCGTATAAGAGAACTACCTTGTGTGGAAATATCATGGTGTTTTACATATTGTTGGTACTTAATAAATGTTTGCTGACTAAAGTAGTTGAACGTTAGAGCTACAAAGTTTCTTAGAACTAATTCTGCACAATTATGAAGTCTAGAAGTGACTTTGCCAAGGTAGCATAATTTACAAAGTACATCTGGGATCACAGTCTTATTGTAGATTAGAGTTTCTCAACTTTAACACTATTGACATTTTGGGTCAGATATTTCTTTACTTTGACTTGGGGGGAGGGAGGATTCTGTGCTTGTAGGATTTTCATGGTATCTGGCCTCTACCTGCTAGATGTCATTAGCATCTCCTACCCAGTCAAGACAATGAAAAACATCTCCAGACATTGTCTTGAATGGTAAGTGTGGGAATGACATGGGATGAATCATACCAGTTGAGAAGCACTCTAAATGCAGACCAGTGGTTTTCAAATTGTGGTCCCCAGACCAGCAACATCAGCATACTGGAAACTTGTTAAAAATGCAAATGCAGAATGCTGTGGGTCCCAGAAATAAGCCCTCCAGATGATTTTGATGCACACACATTTCAAGTTTGAGAACCATTGGTATAGACTGTCTCTGATCCTTACAATAACCTTGCAAGGTGAGTACTTCTGTTACTACTGTATACATAAGGAAACTAAGTCTCAGAGAGGTTACATACACTGCCCAAGTTCTGAGTTAGTAACAGCAGAGGCAGAACTTGAGCTGGGCTCAGTGAAACATCAGAGACCAGGTTTTTTTTGCTCTACTGTGTCTCCTTAAGCACAGGTAGCTGGGTTGAGACATGGCCTACACTGATAGAAAAATTCTACAGGAAGAGAAAAGACTGGAAGTTAAAAGGACTGCAGGTTACTAAAAAGTAGAGATCGGTCACAAACAGGTGGGAGTTCTAGAGAAGTCAGAGGAGAAACATATATCCTAGACCCTCCCTGCTTCAAAGCGACCATCACGTTCATCTCCACAGTGTTCACTTCTTTATCATCAACAAACTGTGAAGTGTCTGGGGAAGAGAAGACATGAATGCTTTTTTGCTAGATGGAAAGATGGATAGACAGAAGGGCAGATGGATGGGCAGATGGTCAAACAGACAAATAGATGATGAAATGTTCTGTGAGAGCACCACGCTCATCTAGGGGCAGAATTAGTAGCACGAAAACCCCTGGGAGCATGGTGGTTGAGTGCAACACCTGCTAACCAAGAGGCCAGCATTTCAAATTCACCAGGCACTGCTTGGAAACTCAACGGAGCAGTTCTACTCTGTCCTATAGGGTCACTATTAGTTAGAATTAACTTGACGGCAGTGGGCTTGGGTTTGGGTTGACTGAGGTGAGAGATAAAGGGCTTTGGGCTGAGCCTGGTGATACCTTTTGGCTGGCGGATCTCTTAGAAAAGTGAAAACAGTGGCTGTGAGTGATGTAGAGAGGGGACTAGCTAGGACACAAAAGCCTACTGTGCCTCTCTGTGTGACCCCTTCCTTTCTGTGAGCCTCAGTTTCCCTATCTATATAAACACAGGGCTGCCCTGGTTCTCCCTCTCTCTGGTGTCTTCCATCTCCCAAGTCTGAAGACTCTGTGTGGGGTTGGGGTGTCCTCCTGATAAAGCAGAGCTCTCTGCCCATCTGCTGATCCTGTGTGCAGAGCAACACCAAAGGATGGGTGGGCAGTTGGGAGGTCTCCAGCATTGCTGAGAGCGTCACTTCAGATGCTGCTGAAAAGGGTGAGACGTGGGCCTTGTGGCGAGTGAGAAGTCTGGAGTGCTGCCACTCAGTCCTGCCTGTCTCCACGTTCATCAGGAAGGCACCATCACCCGAATGCAAAGCTCCGACTCCCTGCGGAAGCTTTGGGTCCTCTCAGGAAATGACTCAGGAACTCTATGAGAGAAAGTACCCTCCCTCCCTTGCTCAGGTGTCACAAAGATGAATTCCTAGAAAGGATGAGTAAGGACGATGGTGTGATACAGCTACAATATCTCAAGCCTTTACCAGCCTGAAGGAACTAACAGGGTACATTTAGGGGTAACTTTTGCCCAGGTTTAAACCAATTTCTCTTCCTCACTACCCAAGGCATTTTTAAGTCTTTGGAACAAAGATGTCCTTCAGCTTCCAGGGACTCAGTTGACACCAGTATCAGTGACAGGTTCTCAATTCTACAGCACTAAGCTTTTCTTAGGCCCAGCCAGGCACAAATTACTAACAAATAACTGTCTTTTATTGAGCACTTACTAGGTTCTGGGCTAGTCTTCTTTCATTTAATCCACACAACAACCCTATAACGGAGGCACTTTATCCCTACCATACTGATGAGTAAACAGAGAATCAAACAGGCTGTTAACTTGCCCCAAGGGAACACACAGTGAGCAAGTGCCAGGACTGAGACAGGAACTGTGGTCTATATGCAGGCAAGCTGGTGCCACTCACCATGTGGCCACATTGCTTCCAGCCCAGCCCAGATGTTAAAACCAAAGACTTTCCGTCCGCTTCTCTTCCTCCCTGACCGCACACAACCTCACCCTCTGCCTTCAGCCTCACTACACCACCTGCAGTGGCCATCTCTGAGTCCTGCCACACCTGTGCGCCAGCTCTTTGCTCTTCCTGGATTGCTCCAGGCTCTGCTCATGAGTCCCCTCCGCTATGAGGATGTCCTGACCATCTCAAGCCCCCAAGGTAGAAATAATCTATTTCTCCTCTGTGTTGTTGTTGTTGGGTAACATCAAGTTGGTTTCAACTCATAGTAAACTTACACACAACAGAAGGAAATAGCACCTGGTCCTGCACCATGCTCACAATCATCTTTGTGCTTAACCTCATTGTCGCAGCCAGAGTCACTTTATCTTGTAGAAGGTCTTCCTCTTTTTCCCTGACCCTCCACTCTCCCAAGTATGACGTCCTTCTCCAGGCACTGATCCCTCCTGACAACATGTTCAGAGTATGTAAGGCACAGTCTCACCATCCTTGCTTCCAAGGAGCACTCTGGTTGTATTTCTTCCAGGACAGATCTGTTTGTTCTTTTGGTAGTCCAGGGTATATTCAATATTCTTCTCCATCACCACAATTCAAAGACATCAATTCTTCTTCCGTCTTCTTATACTCATTATCCAGCTTTCTCACGCGTAAGATACAACTGAAAATACCACAGCTTGGGTCAGGTGCACCTTAGTCTTCAGGGTGACATCTTCACTTTTCAACACTTTAAAGAAGTCTTTTGCAGCAGATTTGTCCAGTGCAATGTGTCTTTTGATTTCTTGACTGCTGCTTCCTTGGGCATTGATTGTGGACCTCAGTTAAATGAAATCCTTGACAATCTTAACTGTTTTTCCATTTATCATAACATTGCTTACTGGTCCAGTTGTGAGGAATTTTGTTTTCTGGATGCTGAAGTATGAGCCATACTGAAGGCTGTGATCTTTATCTTCACTTTCATCAAGCAAGTTTGTGTCATCTACACAATGCAGGTTGTTACAGAGTCTTTCTCCTATCCTGATGCCTCATTCTTGTTCATCTAGTCCAGCTTCTGAGATTGTTTGCTCAGTATACAGTCTGAAAAGGTATGGTGAAAGGATACAACCCTGTCCCACACCTTTCTTGACTTTAAGCTATGCAGTGTCCCCTTGTTTTGTTCACACAACTGCTTCTTGATGCATGTACAGATTCTTCATGAACATAATTAAGTATTCTAGAATTCCCATTCTTTGCAATGTTATCCATAATTTGTTATGATCCACATAGTCAAATGCCTTTGCATTATCAATAAAACACAGGTAATCAACTTTCTGATAATCTCTGTTTTCAGCCAGAATTCATCTGACATCAGCAATGCTAGATATAGTTCCACATCGTCTCCTCAATCTGGCTTCAATCTCTGGCAGTTCCCTGTCAATTTATTGCTGCAGCTATTTTTGAATGATCTTTAGCAAAATTTTACTTGCATGGAATACTGATGATATTGTTAAATAATTCCCACATTCAGTTGAATCACCTTTCTTGGGAATAGGCATAAATATGGATGTCTTTGAGTCAGCTGACCAGGTATTTGTCTTCCAAATTTCTTGACATAGATGAGTGAGTACTTCCAGTGCTGCATCAGTCTATTGAAACATCTGAATTGATATGCCATGGATTCCTGGAGCCTTGTTTTTCACCAGTGCCTCCAATGCAGCTTCAACTTCCTTCTTTAGTACCCCATTGGTTCCTGATTGTATGCTACCTCTTGAAGTGGTTGAAATGGTTGTCTGTCAGTTTATCGTACTCTGGGGACTTGGGTGCCACTGTGATGTTGGAAACAATTCCACCGGTATTCAGATACCAGCTGGGTCACCCATAGTGGGCAAGTTTCAGCTGAGCTTCCAGACTAAGACAGACTAGGAAGAAGTACCTGGCAGTCTACTTCTGAAAAGAACTAGCCAGTGAAAACCTTACAAATAGCTGCAGAACACTGTCTGATACAGTGCTAGAAAATGAGTCCACCAGGTTGGAAGGCACTCAAACGACAAATGGGGAAGAACTGCCTCCTCAAAGCAAAATTAACCTCAGTGACATGGGTGCAGCAAAACTTTCATGACCTTTATTTGTTGATTTGACGTGACTCAAAATGAGAAAAAACAGCTGCACATATCCATTTATAATTGGAACATAGAATGTATGAAGTGTGAACCTAGGAGAATTGGAAACCATCAAAAATGAAATGGAACACATTGATATCAATATCCTAGGCATGACGGAACTGAAATGGACTGGCATTGGTCAGTCTGAGTTGGGCAATCATATGGGCTACCACCCTGGGAACGACAACTTGAAGAGGAATGGTGTTGCATTCATCATCAAAGAAAATATTTCAAGATCTATACTGAAGCACTATGTTGTCAGTGATAGGATAACATCTACACACCTTCAAAAAAGGACAGTTAATATGACTATTACTCAAATTTACACACTTACCACTAAGGCCAAACACAAAGACACTGAAGATTCTTACCAGCTTCTACAGTCTGAAACTGATCAAACATACAATCAGGATACATCAATAATTACTGGTGATTTGAATTCAAAAGTTGGAAACAAAGAAGAAGGATCAATAGTTGGAAAACACGGTCTTGGTGATAGAAATGATGCTGGAGATTGCATGATAGAATTCCTCACTTAGCCAGTATGCCATCAAGGTTTCCAATTGAGCAAATATACCCATACTTCTATTGATTCTCTTCCCAGATGTCCTAAAGGGTTGATTCCAGATGCATTCTTAGAATTTAAATATAGAAGCACTGGATACCCTCTAGTAAAGTGACCATTAACTCAAAGGTCCCAATGTAAGTATCTAAATTTTAAGCCACCCTTCAGAGACAGTGACTCTTCAAAGTGGCAAATAGAAAATAAACCCTGAATGCAAAAATTAAGCTCTGAACCTTGAAAATAAATGAATGTTAGTCATTCCACTTTGCAAACAGGTCTGTGCTACTTCAGGGATCCCTTGGTACTAACTGAAAGGTTGCAGGTTTGAGGCCACCCAGAAGCACCTAGAAAGTCCTCACAACGTACTTCCAAAATATCAGCCACTGAAAACACTGCGGAGCACAGTTCTACTCTGACACACATCGAGTCAGAATTGACTCAGTGGCAACTGGTTTAATGAGATTTTCAAAATGAAATCTTAATTAAAAAAAGAAGTCTTTCTTAGGGTTGTGCTCACAAGACCCTAAAACAAAATTTTGAGTGCAAGTCATTTACTAGGGAGGTTGCCCCCAGGAAATACCAGCAAGGGAGAACAGAAGAAAAACAGGAAAAGAAGGAAGTCAACTCATTGTGCATTATCAGTCTAGTTACCATTATGGATAACTAGAGCTCCAGTCTACCGGAGAACTCTGGGAGATAATGGAGAACATGCAGCTCTCAAGAATTAGTAGAGAGTACCTAAGGGGAGAAGGAGCTGCAGTATTTATCCTGCAGCTCCCGTGTGCCATTACCTGCTCCCAGGAGTATTAAATCTCTGGCATTCACAGGCTTTCAAAGCACGTGGGTCTGAGAAAAAGCCCTCAGTGGAGTATGGCAGGTGCCTGTGGTAGGGAAACATTGGGCGTGGGCAGAAATGGCAGGGGCCAAGTGAGTGTGGGCAAGGGTGCCTGCTACAAAGCCCAAGAGGAAAACTAAGTGTGATGAGAGCAGTTTGTCACCAGTTAACCAGCAAGTATCACCACCTAAATGAAAGCTAAGAAAACAATGTGGTCTTACACGAACACAAGATCTGAGCAAGAAAGACATTACGGCCTTGCATCCACCTCTTCTCTTCTTTCTAAGGTGTGTCTGTCTGCTTTTCACCTACTCTCCCTCCCCAACCTAGAATCTACGAGGTCTGACAACTAAGTCCAAGAACTTAATTGTTCTAAGTGCTCCACATCTCACTGCTGAATATCACCGCAGTCACCTTCGAAGTACTCCCCTTGGCAAGCTAGGCACCAACGCTAGCCCCTAGTCCGTTCTTCAAAGCAATTTTGGAAATCGTGCATTGTGTGGCACAGTGGCAAGCTCATGAACTTAACTGTACAGTTGTTTGTGAGGAGTTTTTAGCCAGTAAACAAATAACAATATTGGAACATCCTCCCTACTCACCTGATCTGGCCCCCAATGACTTTCTTCTTTACCCAGAGATAAAGGGAGTATTGAAAGGAAGACATTTGGATGATCTTCAGGACATCAAGGGTAATATGACAACAGCTCTGATGGCCATTCCAGAAAAAGTTCCAAAACTGCTTTGAAGGGTGGACTAGGTGCTGGTGTTGGTGCATAGCTTCCCAAGGGGAGTACTTTGAAGGTGGCTGCAGTGATATTCAGCAATGAGGTATGCAGCACTTTTTCTAGGATGAGTTTGTGAACTCATTTGGCAGTCCTCATGTTCTTTTTAGTCTTTCCTCCTCTTCCCTCTCAATATCCCCCACCCATCCCTTCTGTCCCTATTCTTTCCATCTCTCAAGAGCCCCTAACACAAAAGCGAACTATCTTGCTTAATATCCGTTTACTTAGGAACCATGAGTTTTATGTACACTGTTCTTAATGACAGTCACAGCAAGCTTCTATTTGTGGATGAAGAGGCATTCTGCCCAAGATGGGAGGCCTTAAAATCTTGGCACCTTATTACCACTGCACCCCAGCAGTTGGAAGGAACTCTTGGGATTCAGTCTTTCATTTGGGGCATACGAAGCTATTTGTGTTCTCAGCAATACCAATTATTATTGGCAATTGCGCTCCATGAGGGAAATGAGTTTCCTTCCAGACTTCCTGTAGTGGCACTTCAGAAGGAGCAGAGACTCACCGCTTCATCTGTGTGGGCAGCCGAGGCAGATATGTTTGCACCAAGTGCCAGGCAGGTTACCTACAATGAAACTCTCGGTCTCCGCCCAAAGCACAACCTGGAGTCACTGCTTCATCCTGTCATTTGGGGGTGATTCCTACTACATGAGGTGTCTGTCTCCCAGATACCTCTCTCCCTTTCTAACTCCTGCTGTATATGGCTTTTCTCAAGACCACCTAAGTATCAGCTCCTCCGAGAAGCCACCCTCAAAGCTGGCAGTTACTCTCTCCTCTGAAATTGAAACCACTCCCTTTACAACATGTCCCAGATTGGGTCATCTGCTCACTAGGTGGTGGTGGGCTTGTAGAAGACAGTCTCCATCCTGTTCAACTTGTCTTCCTGGAGTTTCAGCATAAAACAAGCCTGGTAAATGTCTGTTGAATGAATAAACGAATGAATGCTGGGATCAGCTTGTAGGAACAACTGGGCTAACAGCCATTCAGAAATGTAAGGAATGTAGAGGTCAGGAAGTCCAATGTTTATCATCATGGAGGAGTGTGGGACCAGAAGGGGTCCCATTTATAGCCAAGAGTCTCCTCCATTCCTGTGGATTCTATGTATTCAGGTTCTGAAAATGGAGCACTCTCTTTTTATTTTAAAGGTTGCCAGCCAAACCTGTTATTTTATAGTTCCAGCCACTACAGTTTTTAACGGAAGCATGACTTACTTAAGATCACCCAGGAAGTGAGCAAGGCCAGGCTGGTAAGGACCCGGTTTTACAGACTCCTGGTCCAGTGCTTACAAGGCTCAATGCCACAGCCAAGCCAACGGAGATGTGGTTCTGACTCCAACCAGGCCTTTGCAAATGGCAATTCAGCCAGAGAAGATTTCCTGTCCAAGGAAAGGGGAGTCTGAGATGAAGAAATTGGGGATGCAGCATGGTAGAACTGTGGGCCTGTGGGACAGCAGGGGCTGACGGCCTTGATCTGGAGAGGGAGCAGGAAAACGGTCTCCAGATGTGTGGGGAGGTAAGAGGGGATGTGATAGAAACCCCAAAGTCAAGGTGGGGCTCAGGAAACCAAATCAATTTCAAGGGTCAGGACCCAAAGCGAGGACAAGGCCCCTTTCACGGCCTGAAAGGACAAGTCAGGTGGCCAGAGCCAGAGAGGGTGGGAGTCGAGAGGGTTGTGCAGCCTGCTCAGGGAAGGGCAAATGGTTCCTGGGCCCCAGCTCTCCCCTCTCTGCGGGAGCACTGTCGGCTTGCCAGCTTCGGGAGTCACGGAGGATTTCCAGCCATTCAGAGGCCTCAGAGCAGCAGCCAAAGGAGAAACGACAGTGCCACCTCCTGGCGCCTTCGGGGAGCGCAGGTCGCATTCAGCCAGCTTCAGGCCGCAAGAATCTGGCTTTGGGAGGGAGGCAAATTGAGCCAAGAAAGACTAACCAGCGGTTTACTTTTTTTTACATGTCACTACGGAAAAGTTCAAATACAGACAGTCAACTGCGACAAGAATTGTATTCATGATCTCCCAGAAAACCATCATTCCATTGAATTATGAGTTCAAGGCCAATCTGGATTCCTCTATAATCCTCCCATCCTTTCTTACAATTAAATAAACTTGGATTAATAGGGAAAGTATAAGAACTAAGTAACTAAGTACTACATGTCAAAATTGGGGAAATAAGCTAAAGCAATACCTAGAGGAGAATGCAGATTTGAACAGTATCATAAAACCAGAAAGATTTAATACAAACAAGGTAACCAAAAAGAAAAAAAAATCATTGCCATGGAGTCACTTCTGACTCATAGCAACCCTATAAAACAGAGTAGCACTGCCCCCATAGAGTTTCCAAGGAGCACCTGGTGGATTCGAACTGCCAATCTTTTGGTTAGATGTAGCTGTTAACCACTATGCTAGCAAGGTTTCGAAACAAGCTAAGTGTTCAGTAAAAAGATGGGCTGCAAATAGTGAAGCTTGTACTACAGGAGTGAAGATGGAGAAGTATGGGCAGGGTTGTGATCTGTGTCAAAGGCAGAGTCAGTGGGATGGATGAGTCTGGAACACACCAGAAAGGTCATGGCTAAAGAGAGATATTAGGGAGTCTTCAGTATTTAAGGGATCTCTAAAGACACAGTCACTTAGAAAGTGAGTGTAGAGAGAAGGCCTAGGGGAGCCCACCAGAGTCTGAAGTCTGGGCTTAAGCTTAGACAATCCAAAGACCTGATCTTGCTGGGTCCCAGGGCATTTTAGGTGCAGAGATGCTGCCTCAGGCCAACAGAGCTCGCCAGAGCCTAGTGTATAAACCAAAGCTCCAGTAAGAAACATAACTGTCAGGTAGACCAGATGTCATCATCACATCACTGCTGTGACCATTATCATTACTGTCATTTATTCATTCATCATCTCAAATAGATGGTATTATTATCCCCATTATATGGAAAGAGAATTATGTGTCAGTCAAGTCTGGTAAATTCTTGTTCACAAAAATCCCAGTCCTGCAGCACTGCACTGCCTTTGAAAGAGTGCTCACTGCATTCCAGCAAACAACTGGACACAACCCAAACCACCACCATTCAAGGAGTGTTCAAACAATTACAGATGCAGAAGCTAGATGGATACCATTTAAAATTCTGTGACAAATTCAGGGTGATTGAACACAGAGTTCACTATTGGCGCTCGTTATGGATTAAATTATGCCCTCCCTGAAAAAGTGTGTCAACTTGGCTTGCCCATGATTCCCAGAATTGTTACTGTCCAGCATTTTGTCAGCTGATAGGATTTTCCGATATGCTGTAAACTCTACCTCTATGATGTTAATGAGGTGGGATTAGCAGCAGTTATGTTAATGTGGCAGGACTCAGTTTACAAGATCAGATTGTATCTTAAACCAGTCTCACTTGAGATACAGGAGAAAAGTGAGCAGAGAGACAAGGGGACTTCACACCACAGGAAACCAAGAACGAGGTCCTTTGCTGAAATGCTTCTCAGCTGAGAAAGACTGACAAGGGCATTCCCCCAGAGCCAACAAAGAGAAAAAGCCTTCCCCTGGAGCTGGCACCCTGAATTCAGACTCCTAGACTGTTAGAAAATAAATTTCTCTTTATTAAAGCCATCTACTTGTGGTTATTTCTGTTGTAGTAGCACTAGATCAAAGACAGTACTGGAGTCCTGCTTGTATGCAACCTGTGGTTAAGTCCTATAACCTTGGTTTCCTCCACTGTTCAGCGGGATAAGACTCCCTTTACTAGTCACCCATCACGTCTGCAGTGAAAGCCAAACAGAGACAGATGTGAATGCCTTTAATTTCAATAGCTGTTTGGGCAAACATGAGGAGTAATGCCTTCTAGTACCAGGATTCTGAACAGACCTGACTGCAGTCATTACGCTTCTGGAACTCTCTGAGGCCTGGGCCTGCTGGCAGCTTTGCAGGGTCAGACTTTGAGATCCTCCATGCCTTTCCAGCTGGGCACACACACAGAAGAGAACCGCCCTTAGACTCAAGCGACCAGCTTCACTGTTCTGTGTCCCTGTTTTGTAGGGTTCTTCTCTGAGGGGCTGTGCCTGTCACCCCACATAGGACAAGGAACCCAAAGGATGAAAGGGACATGCCCACCTGGAGCCACTATACTGCCTCTTTCTAGAACATGCTGCAGATAACCAGAGTCCCAGGACCCGCTACCCAAACACTCAAGAGTCTGCTTCCAAGACCTTACTAAAGACTCCATCATCCCACTCAGCCTAGTGTACAGCTCTAGGCTCAAAGCACCAAAAGGAGACTATCTGCAGGGAGGCAGAGGAGTGGAGAGGACCTGAAAGTGCAGGGTGGTGTGACTATACACTCAAGGGAAGACCCCTTCTGGTGCGGGATGCAGCTGGAGATGGGGAAGTAAAGAGGATAAGCCTCCCTTTGCACCTCGTCCCAGAATTCTTCAGTACTAGTTCTGCAGACAAACATCACAGCGCTGATCCTGTCTTCCCCCTTCCCCTGCGGTGTTGGTGATAAAACACAAGGAGCAAAAACACTCATTGCTGGAGGCCTACTTAGGGCAAGCACCCTGGTAGTGCTGTATATAGACTCTGCTTTGGGGAGAATGTGCTGATTTACATGGCTGCCAGCATTTACAAATGAAGACCACACTGGCTCAACTAAATCAGCTCATCCTCTCAGACAAAGTTGCAACCCTGAATCGCTGAGTAAGATCACATTCCTCCTTCCCCTTATCTGCTTTCAGCTTCAGCATTGATTCTCTGACCTTTCCTTTGAGCCCATGGGCAATGAGGCCAAAGTCAATAATCTCTGGGCACCTGCTCTGTGCCAGGGCCTGAAGAAATGGAGGGAACTTGAACTAAGGAGCCTCAAAGCCTAGTGGGACAAAAAGGGCACACAAACCGACCTTCTCAGTATAATGAGGCAAGAGCTATCCAGCTATGGAAAGTTGTATAAATGCCATTAAATTCTTTCCTCCTCATGTCTTACACCTTTTTGCTAGGTTATTTTTCATTCTGACTCTGAGCTCAGACATGTAACTTGCTTTGGTCAAAAGAATGCTAGCAAACGTGACACAAGCAAAGACTTGAAAAGCACTGGACAGTGGGGCTTGTCCTCTGAAGCTCTTAGAAGCCATCATGCGAACCAATCTGGACCACAGACACCCATTATCCCAAACATTCCAGAAGAAGCCATCATAAGCCAGCCAGCGCCAGTCAACTCTCACCAGTGTATACAGACACATGAATGAGCCCAGTCTAGTCCAGAAGAACCACCCTGCTGAGTCCAGCCCAAATTATCAACCTACAGAATCAAAAGTTAAATAAATGTTACTGTTTTGAGCCCTCCACAACAAATGAGAGGGGAAAACCAGATCTAGAAGGAGAAATAACATTCACCAGATTCAGACAGAGGGAACAGTACAGACAGAGTCTTGTAGGCATGGAGATCTCTTTGCTTTCTAAGAATTATGAGTCACTCAGTGTGACTAGGTCACAGTCATCCTCTGGGGATAGATGAATCTAGTGAGTTAGGCAGAGGTCTTGCCACAGAGGACCTAATGCCAAGTGTGGGAGTTTGGAATTTATCCAGAAGTTGGTAAGCAGCCACTAGAGGAATCTGAGCAGGAGGAGGCCAAGGTGAGATATGCATTTTATGACGGTCCCTCTGGCACCTGTAAAGGGAATCAAATGACCTCTCCGCCTCCAGCTGGTGGCCAGCAACACCAGACTCTAAGGCATGTCAGACAGCAGGCCCTCTTGTCTGCCCTCATCCCTCACTGGAGACAGAGGACGCTGCTGAGCTCCTATGGCAAACTCATTTAAAACAGAATGCAAGAAACCAGCTCTGAAACAGCTTCAACATGAGGACAGCAGTGTCTCAAGGGAAGGGACCGGCACACTAGATTCTCAGAGTCAGTGACAAGGGGAGACAGATGTAAACAATGAAAACGAACAGCTTCACAAAAGCATCCCTTTTCAGAGCTGGGTGGGATCCCAAGGACTAGCTGGCTCAATCCCCTCTGAAATAGGTCTGTCTCTACAACACATTTTCCTTATGTATCTTCAGTGAGGGGGTGTTCAGCACTTGATCTCCCCTAGGTTCTTCATCACAAGCTTATTGGCCCAAGCATCCCGCTTCCATCCAGAGCTGACTACAGAGGGGGCAGTGTGCTTATCACAGCTCCCATCTGCCCTTTCTCCAGCCTGAGTAGAAGTCCAGGAGGATACAACTTGCACAGAATTGCAAGGGACAGACACCTCCCTCACGCTCCAACCCATTTTTCTATGAACATCGCCCGCACTGTAGCATGTACATCACGGTACTGCACCAAGCCCACCCACCTCACTCCAGGATCCCCTCTCTGGACAAATCTGTGTATTGTACATCTTCTATTACAGCTGAGTTGGAATTATTTTCCTGCCTAACAAGATTATGAACTCTTGATAAAGCAAATCCTACAGGAAATTCATCATTGCCCCCTCCCTATACCAGCCCAATCCAGGTCTGGCACAGAGTGGCAGCTCGCCGAACATCTGCTGAGTGAATGAGACTACTTTCTGAAGAGTGAGAAAGGTTGGTGGTTTAAGTCTGCCCAGCGGCACCTCAGCAGAAAGTCCCGGCAGCTTACTTCCAAAAAATCAGCCATTGAAAATCCTATGGAGCACAGTTCTACACTGACACACATAAGGTCACCATGAAGCAGAGTCTACCTGAGGACAACTGGTTGTCACTGGTTAAGAACTATTGGCTGGTGCACAGCAGCCAACACAGTCTAGCCAAGCACATGGGCTCAGGGGCTGGACTGCTTAAGTCCCTATTCCACCACTCACTAGCTCTGCCCTGTAGGCACATAATTCCCAAACTGTGTGCCAAGACAGCCTGGGCAGATGAGCAAACTGACAGGGATACACGGGCTATTTTAAATGCTGGGGAGAAACATATCGACAGCCTTCTGACATCTGCGAACTAACTCCGTTTCACCATCAGATCACATGACTTCCCTTGGATGACGGATCTTTGCAAAGTTGAGTTTTCAGTGGTTACGGTGGAAAAAGTAAGCATCAAGTGAAAGTCAGCACAGAAGACAAAAGGAGGGAGCGGTGTACCACCGGATTCTTGCGTTTCAGGGTTTCCTGTATCCAACAGGCGTAGATACAAGGGCTGAAAATTAAGTTTGCAAAATCACTGTAGAAAAAGTGCTACATCCAGGGCTAGCTCCCCAGACAAAGACTGACCAGGACCATACAAAATGTACAGTGATATTGAAGGTGAACAAATCTTTAAAAATGTACATGGGAGTGTCTGAGGGACACTTTGCTGGAGCCAAGTTGATTGGGTGAGGAGGGCCAGGTCTCGGTCCGAAGGTCACAGGAAGTTCCGAACAGAATGAGAAACATGCCGTCATATGGGGGAAAGTGGGACGGGGCAGCTAAAATAGAACAGAGGTGAAAGTTCTGTGTGTTATGTGGTTACATGACATAGACTACAAAACTGTTATTAATTCACAATTAAAAAAAAAAAAGAGATTGGCTCAAGGTACAACCTAAAAAAACAGTGCTACATATCTCATTGTTAAGTGTGTATATATATATATGTTTTATATGTGTATATAATATGTAAAGGTGATAACAATATGATCATTGTTACCTATTGCCATTGAATCAATTCCAGCTCACAGCAACTCATAGGCCAAAGTAAAACTGGCCCATAGGCTCTCTAAAATAAGGTGGATTTGAACTGCCAGCCTTTAGGTTAGCAGCTGGAGCTCTTAAGCACTGCACAACCAGGACTCTAAGACTGTTGCTAGGATTAATCAATTAAGGTTATATGCAAGATTTAGAATAGTGCCTTGCACACAATAACTGCCGTATTCCTGGTTGCTATTATTATTACATATAGAACACAAACCAACAGTTGGTAGGATTATAGGGAAAATGTTTCAAACATAGCAGAGAATAATTTTCTAATAAGCTCTCCAGGCATTCCTTTCTTTTATTAATAATGTAATATACCATATGCCAAGTGTTTTGACATATATCACAAAGAGCCCCGGCTGGGAGTCCTGCAGAGATGTATTCTAGCCACAGTCCAGCTTTGAAACTTTGAACAGGGAGCTCTCCTTTCCCGAGCCTCACTTTTCACATGTGCATATTCCATGGTGCAGTAAACGGTGAAGGCAGTGTAGCGGCAGGGAAGCCAGAGAAGAGTGCGCGTAGTGAAGACTCACCTCGGGGGGACCAGCGCTTACTGAGACCAGACTACAGATGAGGAAGTGTCTTCTGAACCACAATGAACAGCACACACACATCAGGAAGCCAGGTGACTGATACCGTGCAATTGATGTGCTAATTATAAGTCTTCCTTATCAGGCTGTTGAGGTGAGCACCTCCAGGCTCTGAAGTCCCAATTAGAAAGACAGAATGAGTTTTTAGCTTAGCATAAATTGAAGGTAACTAGTTAAGCATGTCAGAGTTACAAAACCAAGTGACTTTAAAAGGATTCAGACCTTTTACTACGTGAGACCATCTCTCAAGTGGTTGAAATACTGAGATTTTGTCAGCTGTATAGTTGATATTCAGTGTCTAAGGAACCCTGGTTGCTCAATGGTTTAGCACTTGTTTTAAAGTTTGGCAGTTTGAATGCACCCAACTACACTACTTCAGAAGCCCTGAAGTAGTGTAGTGGTTAAGTGGTACGTCTGCTAACAAAAAGGTCATCAGTTTGAGTCTGCCAGGCGCTCCTTGGAAACTCTGTGGGGCAGTTTTACTCTGTCCCATAGGTTCGCTGTGAGTCAGAATCGACTCAACAGCAGTGGATTTAGCAGGCTTTCAGGAATAAGACAAGGGATCTGCTGCAGTTAAGATTGTAGCTTAGAAAATCCTACTGAGCAGTTCTCCTCTGTCACATGGGGTCATTGTGACTTGATGGCACCTAACAACAACACTGAATTCCTTTAACAGAGATTTGTTGATAAACCAATTTGCAGTTTTAAAAAAATGCCACTGTATCATCAAGAAAAAAAAAGAAGATAAAGCTCTCTTTTAAAAAAGATCTCAATTTTCATCAGCTCCAATTTCCTTTGCATTTTGCCTCTAGGGTTCTTAGTGGCTCTGAATTTTTTTTAAATGCTGAGTTTATTCCTTTATTAGTTAGTCATTGAAATCGACCTCATTCCTATAGAGGGGTGATTACGGGCACAGAAAATGCATCCACTCCTTCTACAGGGTTGGTGGCTGACAGAAGCGATTTGCCCAGTAGCTTCAGTGGAAATGTTACCTGCTGTAAAATGAGGACTGAGACTGTTCTAAAGCTGATTTGGGCATGTTTTCCTAAATTTAAAAAAAAAAAATAATGAAAATGAAAAAATGGTTTCTCTCAGATGAAGTGTGCTACATGTATAGATATGACTTCAAGGCCCAATAACCCCCAGACTAATGAGTAAAGACTGGTCGCACTTCCTGACCACTTACTTACCCCACACTCCACCTCACTGCTTTCTCCAGGCCTCCCAGGTCTGTCTCTGAGACCAGACCTACCTACAGATCACAGACTCTCGTCCCAAGCACATGGCATTTGGATGTTGTGACATAAGAACATTTAGACTCAGCATGATCATCTTGGACTGAAGTGCATCCCCCTAAAATATCTGTCAAGCTGGCTAAGTGATGATTCCCAGTATTCCATGATTATCCACCATTGTGTTATCTGACGTCATTTTCCTATGTATTATAAATCCTATCTCAAGGATGTGGATGAGATAGGATTAGTGGCAGTTACATAAACTCAATCTACAATTTCAGTCAATCTCTTTTGAGATACAAAAGAGAGAAGCAAGCAGAGAGACAAGGGAACCTCATACGACCAAGAAAGCAACCCTAGAAACAGAGCACATCCTTCAGATCTGAAGTTCCTGCCCAGAGAAGCTCCTAGACCAGGGAAAGACTGATGACAAAGACCTCTCTCCAGGACCAACAGAGAGAAACAGGTTTCACCTGGAAGCGATGTCCTCAATCTGGACCTCTAGCCTACTAGACCATGAGAGAATAAATTCCTCTTTGTTAAAGCCATCCATTTGTGATATTTCTGTTGTAGCAGCACTCGATAATTAAGATAACAATAAATTAACTTTTTGACTTAAAAAATTATTTTGCCTTTCCTTAAGACTCACCCTATCACCTCACCCATTAGGAAAGTCAGAAGCGAACACCTCCCACAACTGAAGAAGTATGAAATCTGGACCAAGAGTATCCTTTCCACATCCCTTATAGAGCCAGATAGCTCTGGTTGACCTCCTGACGCTCCCTCTGACTAGCTGTGTGACTTTGAGCACCCCATTTAACACTGCTGGGCTCTGCTTTTCTCATCTGCTAAGTGGAAGTAACTACTGAGTAATTACAACAATCAAATCACTTAATACTGGTAAGGTACTTCTTGTTGTTAGGTGCTGTCTTAGTCATCTGGTACTGCTCTGACAGAAATACCACAAGTGGGCAACTTTAGCCAAGAAAAGTTTATGCTTAACACAGTCCAGTGGGCTGGGGTCCAAATTCAGAGTGCTGGCTCTAGGGAAACACACTGTCTCTCTGCTGACTCTGGAGGAAGGTCCTTGTGTTGCATCAGTCTTTCTTTGGTGCAAGAGCATGGTGGCACGGGAATCTCAGATGCAAAGGATGTGTTCTGCTCCTGGTGTCACTTTCTTGACAGTATGAGGTCCCCAACTCTCTGCTTGCCTCCCTTTCCTTTTATCTCTTGTAGGACAAAAGCTGGTGCAAGGCACATTCCAGGGAAATTCCTTTTACAATGGAACAGAAAGGTCATCTAGTGAGGAGTGTTTTAGTTCCACCCTAATCCTCTTCAACATAATCTACAAGCAGACATTAGGATTTACGGTACAGGAAAATCTCAAAATGGAGGACAATCACAAAATACTGGGAATCATGGCCCAGCAACTTTATACACATTTCACGACTGGTGCCAACAAGTCACTTCTGACTCACAGTAACACTACGCACAGTAACACTACAGCACTGTCTGGTCCTGAGCCTCTTCACAATCATTGCTGTGTTTGAGCTCACTGTTGCAGCTGCCGTGCCACTCCAACTTGCTGAGGGTCTACCTCTTTTTCGCTGACCCTCCACTTGACCAAGCATGATGCCCTTCTCCTGGGACTGATCATTTCTATAACATGTCCAAAGGATGTGAGATGAAGTCTCACTATCCTTGCTTCTAAGGACAGTGAACAAGGTAAACTAAAGAAGAAGTGATGCACTGGAGTTATGATGTTGGTGAAGAATACTGAATATACCACAGACTGTCAGAAGAATTAACAAATCTGTCTCAGAAGAAGTACAGCCAGAATGCTCCTTGAAGTGAGGAAGGTGCTTGGCATACACTATTTGGTGAAAGCTAAAGGTTGGGGTTTTGTCTTATGTCACTGAGCTAACAGAGGGTCCTCCTTCATCACTCCCAGCCTGCATCTCGAAAAAGATCCATTTCTCCAGGCCTCAACATTGCTCCATAACCCTGTGATTTTTCTTTCTGTTCCCTCATCTTCTTCATGGGGACTGTTTCAGACCTGCCTCTTTCACCAAACCTTTGATCTTCATTCACAGCCCATCCTCTTTCTTCACACAGAAAATAATGCCATCAAACAGAACCCTTTAGCCTGTTCCATTGCCGTCACTCTGTCCTGCTCCTATGCTTCCTCGTTTGTCCATCCTCTTTCCTGCCAGAGTGGAGATGTCCCCATCACTCTGCCATCAAAGGTTGGTTGTCAGTCCTGATAGGGCTTGCCAGTGTAGTTGTGCAGTTTGTGCACTGGACAGGAACACCTAGCCAAGACGTCAGTGAGGACTGAAACTCAACCCAATTTTACTTCCAAGACTTACACTGTAGGGGTCCGAATTCAGAGTGCTGGCTCTAGGAAAACACAGGAGACAGTAGACAGCCAAATGTGTTTTTTCTAATTCATCCACAAAGAAGAGCCTGATTTTCAAGTTTGAACAAAGGTATCATAGGCAAGGAAACCCTGGTGGCTTAGTGGCAAAGCACTATGCCTGCTAACCAAAAGGTGAGCAGTTCAAATCCACCAGGCACTCCTTAGAAACTCTACGGGGCAGTTCTACTTTGACCCCTAGGTAGCTATGAGTAGGAATCAACTCAATGGCAGTGGCCTTTCAGCATCATAGGCAAGTGGGGCCCATGGCCCTGAGCTCAAAGCCTCAGACATCCCTGCTCTTTCACAGCCCATTATTTCTTCATCACCTCTTTACTGGCCTCTCCTGTTCTACTGTATTCTACCTTTGGTTCCAGAGTTGTGATGGACTAAGGATGACTTTAATGAAAATTGTCAGAGCCTTAGAAATGGGGCAAAGAAATTACTCTGTTCCTTTAGTACTGAGTGTTGTCAAGCAGATGCCAACCCTCATCATCTGATCACCTAGAAACTCTGTCAGGGTTTCAAGTTCACTCAGAGGCACCTCTGAAGAAAGGCCTTCTGAAAAATTAACCATAGAAAATGCTACAGAACATGGTTCTATTCAGACACATACAGTATCACTATGAGTCAAACTTGACTTGGCAGCAAGTGATTTTTTTATGCCGTCCAGTATGGTAGCCACTAGCCACACACAGCTGTTGATCACTTAAAATCTGGCCAGTCCACGGAGAGATGTGCTGTAAGTGTAAAATACACAGTTGATTTCCAAGACTAAGTGAGGAAAAATATATTCAAAATCACAGTAATAGGTCTTATATTGCATTTTTTAAATGCAGAAATCCTGATGATACAGTGGCTACGAGCTGCTAACCAAGAGCTGAGCACTCTGAATCTGCCAAGTGCACCTTGGAAACTCTACAATGCACTTCTACTCTATCCTATAGGATCGCTGTGAGTCAGAATCAACTCAACAGCAATGAGTTTGGTTTTGGGTTTTTTTTTTAATGCATTGAGTTAAATTAAGTGATTAATTGCATATGTGGTTCACATTTGAGGATTGCAATATGTATCTATTGAACAGAATGCTCTAGGAGTATACACTCTTGTTTGACTTGCTGTTTAGTACATGTTAGATTACAAATCTGGAAGAGTAGATATTAACCCAGTGAAAACAATGGTGGTCAATTAATTTTATCCATAGAGATGCAGATGAAAAGACCACACTCAAAGCCTAAAGGTTTCTTTTATATGTACTTTAGCAATCATACCAACATTCTTTAAGTTACTATAAATATGTCTGTCTCTCCTGTACTTTTTCAACTCTCCATACCTTCTTGCTAGTTCCTTCACTAATGAGATCAGTAAATCTTTGACACACACTCACTTTAGATCTGCATGAAAGTCAAGTTTTCAACAATCTGGAAATTACACTTTCACAAGGGAAGTCTGAATGGACTTTCTTTCCTTACCATCCCAACTCTAGGCTATTGTCTTCTCTGAGTAAGAGCTGTTTCCTCAGAATAACCACTGCTGGGTCCCTTCCCTCTTGGACAATTGTCTTGTGAGTAACGCAGGAGAAAGTGCCAAAAGCGGTTGCTTTGTGGAAAAGCTGGGGTTTCAAGATCCATACATACTGCTGAGCTGTTCTGACCCGTAAAAGGCCAAGAAGTTGACAACATGGGCTGAGTTACTCACCCTGGAATCTGGGATGGTTTGGAGAGAACAGACAAGCTTCCTTTGGATGTCTTGGCACAAGAGGTCTTGGAATCAAAGACCTTTTTTATATTCCTCTGCCCACCTTCTAAGACATTCAGGAGCCAGAAGCAGACAGCAAAAGATAACAGCCCTTAAAAGAGGAAGAAAAGCAAGTCACATGTCCACTCAATAGAACTGCAGCGGAAGAGGCAAATTATCACTGGAGTTTTAAAACTGGTAGCAGGCTTCAAGAAGATCCGAATGCACAGCATAAGAACTTCTGAAGCTTAAAAACAAGAACTTTGAACTTTTAAAAAGGAAAAAAAAAATCAGTAGATGATTTAAAAGTAAGAATGTCATTGTTGAGTCCTGAATCAGAAACTTGGAAGATCAAGTATAAGAAATATCTTAAAGCTTAGAGAAGAAAGATAATGGGATACAAGACATGAGGGAAAAGATAAAAAAACTTTAGGGGGAAGATTCAGGAGACCTAACATGCAAAGAATAGATGTTCCAGACAATGAAAGACTAAGAGGTAAGAAGAGAGATAATGATTAAACACATACCAAAAGAAATTTTCCCAGAACTGAATAACCTCTTCAGTCCACTGAGACAAACAGACTGCCAGCTAAGATCCTATACCTGCCTAAGAAATAATTCTCATGATGGGATGGAAAGGAGGCATTCAAAGATATGTGAGAATTCACAGATGAACCAGCAGATAAATAGCAATGCGTTTGAACTGAAAAATGGTTGCTGCTTCACTTCTACCCTATAAATCTCCCACAGACATCTCTCTTCCGGTCCACCTGAATAAGAAACTTACAGGTCAGAGAATTTGTGAAAAGTAATTCAAACTGATGGTACTTAAGGAAGAAGTTCAAGTTGCACTGAAGACACTGGCAGAGAAACAAGACCCCAAGAGCTGTCAGAGTATCAACTGACACGTTTCAACAAATGGATGCAGTGCTGGAAGTGCTCACATGTCTATGCCAAAAAATTTGGAAGACAGTTACCTGGCCAAATAACCAAAAGAGATCCATACTTATACCTATTCCCAGGAAAGGTGATCCAACCCAAAAACTATTGAACACTGTTATTAATATCACATGCAAGTAAAATTTCACTGAAGATCATTCAAAAGCAGTTGCAGCAGTATATCCCCTGAGAATTGCCAGAAATTCAGGTCAGATTTAACAGAGGACATGGAACTAGGGATATCACTGCTGATGTTAGATGAATTTGGCTGAAAACTGAAAATATCAGAAGGCTGTTTATCAATGTTTTATTGGCTATGCAGAGGCATTCAAGTGGGTGGACCATAGCAAATTAGAATGCTAGAGAATTTGTAAGCACATTAAGAATGGAAATGGGAACTCCAGAACACTTAATTGTGCTCATGAGGAATCTGTACATAGATCAAGAGGCAGTTGTTGGGACAGAACAAGGGGATGCTTTGTGGATTCAAGTCAGGAAAAGTGTGTGTCAGGACTGTATCCTTTCACCATACCTATTCAATCTGTACGTTGAGCAAATAATTCAAGAAACTGGACGATACAAAGAAGAACAGAGAACCAGGGTTGGAGAAGAGTTATTAACAACCTGCATCATGCAGATGATACTACCTTGCTTGTAGAAACTGAAAAGGATTTTAAGCATTTACTGATGAAGACCAAAGACTACAGCCTTCAGCATGGATTGAACCTCAACACAAAGAAAACAAAAATCCTCACAACTGGACCAATAAGCAACATTATTATAAACAGAGAAAATACTGCAGTTGTCAATTGTCAAGGATTTCATCTTACTTGGATCCACAATCAACACTCATGGAAGCAACAGTCAAGAAATCAAAAGATGCACTGCACTGGGAAAATCAGTTGCAAAAGACCCCTTTAAAGTGTTGAAAAACAAAGATGTCACTTTGAAGACAAAGGTGTACCTGATCCAAGCCATGGTACTTTCAGTCACATCATATGCATGTGAAACCTGGACAATGAATAAGGAAGACCTAAGAAGAACTAAGTCAGCACTGATTTAATGGCTGTGATTTTTTGGTTTTAAGAAGACTGGATGCCTTTAAATCATGGTATCGGCAGACAGTATTGAATATATCATTTACTGCCAAAAGAACAAACAAGTCTGTCTTGGAAGATATACCAGCAGAATGCTCCCTAGAAGCAAGGATGACAAGACTATACCTTACATACTTTGGACATGTTATCGGGAGATATCAGTCCCTGGATAAGGACATTGTGCTTGGGAAAGTAGAGGGTCAGCGGAAAAGAGGAAGAACCTCAGCAAGACAGATTGACACAGTGGCTGCAACAACACGCTCAAGCATTACAGTGACTGTGAGCGTGTCAAGGACCAGGCAGCGTTTCTATCTGTAGTACGTACGGTCATTATGAGTTGGAACCAACTCAGCTGCGTCTAAGAACAAAAGTTTGGCCTAGCCAAGTTCACACTTTCGAAAGTTATCACACTATCTAAAGTCAAAAGAAGGAAAATCTTAGCTACTGTCCATTGAAGATAAGCAAAATTTGTTGTTTAGTCCAATCAACTTAATTACCAGCTAAACAAAAAAAGTAGTACTTCTCAAAGAAGAATATAGAATCTCTGCAATATATTTTCATTTCCATATATAATCCAAAATTATTAAACATATGAAGAAAGAACATATCACATATACTCAAGAGAAAAGCAATCATTGAAGACCAACCTTGAGGTGACCTGAATGTTGGAATTAGCAGATAAAGTGTGGCATAAAGGTATATGAGCCTTTGAAAGTACTCCTGTGAGAAGTCTAGTTAACTATTAGCCTGAAGAAATTAACTCTTTTAGAGTCTTACTCAGCTTTTCAGCCAAAGTCATAATCATCTCTGGGTGGCTTCTAGTCAATGAATGAGCAAAGGCAGCGGCACAAGATCCTAGCCATTTCTGTCTCATGGGAGATTTCTTTAATGGGTAATTATTGCTCCAGAGCTTGCCTGTCTGATTGGCAGAGACTATGTTTGTTCCATATCATGATATAATGGCTCCCTTTCTTCCATTTTTTCATAGTTATAACTCTACTATAAATTTTGTGCACTTCTAACTATATCTCAGCATCTGCTTACTAGAAATCTTTCCTAGTATAAAATAATTTTAAAGCATCTATTCTTACTATGCTCAAAGACCCAAAAGAAAAATATGCTTCAAATAAATGAATAAGAAATCTCAACAGATAGAAACTACAGAACATAAAAAAATCACTGTATTTGGAATTTTTTAAAATTCACCAGATGGGTTTAACATATTAGAGGTAAAAGAAGAGTTAATAAACTTAAAAATAGCTAAATAGAAAGTATCCAATCTGAAGAACAAGGAAAAAAAATACCACAAGAGAATTTCTAAGAAATCTTCAGTGGCCTGTAGGACAATATTAAAAGGTTTAACATTATGATTACTTGGAGTCTCAGGAAAGAAAGTGATCAAAAAATAATAATAATAACATTTTGAGGACACAATTGCCTGACTTTCCCCACTTTCGTGAAAGTCATAAATTTACATATTCAAGACACTCAGAGAACCCCAAATAGGAAAAAATACAAAGAAAATCACATGTAGGTATGTCACACCAAACTGCTGAAAACCAAAGCTAAAGAAAATATTGTGAAATCCAGCAGAGAAAACTTATATTCTCAGGAACAATGCACACTGGAAGACAATGGTATGAACAACTTCTGACTTTGCATCAGAAATAATGGAGATCAAAATATAATGCTTAGGTGAAGGCAAGGACAATACACAACAGTGCAGAAGTCAACCCAACTGGACTAAACCAAAAAGCTAAGAAGTTTCCTGAAGAAAACCAAACACTTTGAGGGATACAGGGGCTGGAGCTGGAGCTGGGGGTTGGGATCCATGGTTTGGGGGGGATATCTAGGTCAACAGGCATAACAAAGCTTATTAACAAAATGTTCTGCATTCTACTTTGATGTGTGCTGTCTGGGGTCTCAAAAGCTTGTGATCTGTCACCTAAAGTGCATCAGTCAGTCCCAAACCACCTGGAACAAAGGATAAAACCAAAGACACAAAGAAAATATTAGACAAAGAGATACAAGACCACACAAACCAAAGATTCCATCAGCCTGAGACCAGAAGAACCAGAGGGTGCCCAGCTACTTCAAGTGACCACCCGGACAGGGGACATAACAGAGTCCCTGTCAGAGCTGGAGAAAAGTATGGCACCCAACTTAAATTCACATACAAAGCCCAGACTTAATTGTTTGAGACTGGAAGAATCCCTGAAACCATGGTCCCTGTATGCCCTGTTAACCCAGAATTAAAATCATTCCCCAAACCTCCTCTGTGTTTAGACTGGATATAAAACACACGACAGTACTCATGAAGTGTGTGCTTATTAGTTCAAGCAGATATGCAAGACCAAATGCCAGCTCCTGTCCAGAGGCAGATGAGAAGGGACAGGAGCAGGATGGATGGACACAGGAAATCCTGGGTAAAAAGAGGACATGTGCTGTCACATTATAGGGTTGGCATCTAGTGTCACCTAACAATATGTTACGTATGTAAATTTTTGCATGAGAAATTAACTTGAGCTGTAAACTTTCAACTAACACACAATAAAAAAGGAGACAAGAATAAATAAGTAAACTAAAAAAAAGAAAAGATGATGGAATAATATCTTTAAAGCATTAAAAGAAAACTGGTCAACCCAGAATTCTATATTCATTAAAATATACTTTAAAGTATAGTATATTGCTGCATAATAAATTACTATTAGTAGCACGAGATAAGACATATTTGTTAGCTCACCATTACCTGCAGGTCAGAAATTTGAGCACAGCTTAGCTATGTAGGCAGTTAAGACTCAGTTCTCATCTGGAAGCTCAAATGACAATGTATCCTCTCCCTTAATCACTCAGGTTGGTCACAGAACTCATTTAAGAGTGAAGCCACTTCCAATCCTAAATGCTGCTTGCAGCTTCCCACCATGATACTCTGTAGCAGCTTGTTTGGCCCCAGACGGCAATTGAGAGACTTCAGAGTCTGCTGACATAATATGTTTCATAGAAAAATCACGAGAGTGACATCCTATCTACCTTTGCTAGGATTAGAAACAAGTCACAGCTCCTATCCACACTCAAGAGGAGGGGATCATACAAGCATGTGAGTGAGTACTAGAAGGTGGGGATCACCAGAAGTCACCTCAGGGTCTGTCTACCACAATGAAGATGAAGAACATTTTCATATGAAGAGAACCAAGAAAATTTGTTGCCAGCAGACTTGCACTACAAGGAACACTAATTAGAGCTCATCAGATAAAGGAAAATGACACAGACGGAAACTCAAATCTTCCAGAAGAAATCAAAATCCCTGGAAGTCTTAAATATGCAGGTAAATATAAAGTAATATTTTATTCTTAATTTCTAAATGTTAAATTTTCTGTATGTATGTAGTGTGTGGTGATTTTAAAAATGCATAGGACAGGCACCAAACTGTTAATAATGATTACTTCATGGTGACAGGATTCCACGTGGCTCCTATTTCCACATATTATTGGCAATACGGGAGAAAAGAAAGAGAAAAACAGGGACATAAAGGGGTTATGTATCTTGTTTCTACATCCTCACCTCCCATTCACTCCTCAACCCAATCCAACTTCTATTCCTGTCAGGTCTTTATCTTATTAACCTCTCCCCACATCTTACATTGTTGACTGGTGTCTCCTTGAAACAATCTCTTTCTATCACCTTCCATAACACCATGCTCTCTGACCCTCACTTCTCAGTTAACTTTGTGAGCTCATATTTTTCTTCCTATCCCTTAAGTATTAAGTTCTGTGGGCAACATGGCCACAGTTACGACCAACATTATGGCCTGCGTGTGGGGCTTGTGAGCCAGTGCGAGAATGAATGTAAACAGCTGAAAATGTCTGGAATGTATGACATCAGATCCCCGAAAATGGTAGGTCTGGCCCTCTGAATCTGACCCTTGTACCCCACCCAGGGTTATGTACTTTTCTCCACAGGAGGAAAGGTCACATGAAGAAGTGGCCTTTGTTGTGCTGTTTAGGTAGCAAGGCACAAGTTAGCTTTGTAAGATTCCTCCTAGGTCCTATTCAAATCAAAGCTTGTTTAAGCCATGTATGCACGCTCTGCCCACTAAATAAAAATGAGCTGCATGATGCCAGGCTACAGCTGGAGCATCAGAGTTGCCAGTCTCCTCCTCCCACCTGAGTCTCTGTGGCATCCTTCATTGGCATCGATCACCTGCGGGTAATACAGACCCACGAACACAACAGGTTTCTTTTGATTTTGTCCTCAGACCTTTACTTTTCTCAGTTACTATTTTAATCTTAATGTCTCCCAAATACCTCTCTTGAGCTTCAGATGTTTAAATACACATTGTTCCAACCAAACAGCTCTATTTGCAGGTCCCACCAGAGCATCACACTCAGCATGGCCAAAACTAACCTCATCATCTCACCCCCTTCACTTTCCCCCTGTTGTTTCTCCTCGTGAAGTCCCATCTGAGGAAGTGGCAGTCACCACCATCCACCTCTACATCTCAACATAAAGAAAGCTAATATCCTTACAACTGGCCTAGTAAACAACATCATGATAAAGAAAGAAAAGATTGAGGTTGTCGAGGATTTCCTTTTGCTTGAGTCCGTAATCAATGCCCATGAAAGCAGCAGTCAAGAAATCAAATGACATATTGCACTGGGCAAATCCTGCTGCAAGAAAGCACAGATGTCACTTTAAGGACTAAGGTTCATTTACCCAAGTCGTGATACTTTCCGTGACATCATAGCCATGGGAAAGCTGGACAGTGAATAAGGAAGACTGACAAATTGATGTCTTTGGATTACCGTGTTGGCAAAGAATATAGGATGTACCATGGACTGCCAGAAGAACAAACAAATCTCTCTTTGAAGAAGTACAACCAAAATGCTCATTAGAAGCAAGGATGAGGAGACTTTGTCTCACATATTCTGGACATGTTATCAGAAGGGACCAGTCCCTGAAGAAGGACATCACGCTTGGTAAAATAGAGGGTCAGCAAAAAAATAAGACCCTCCACAAGATCGATTAACCCAGTGGTTGCAACACTGGGCTCAAACATAGCAGCAATTGTAAGGATGGAGCAGAACTAGGCAGTGTTTCGTTCTGTTATACACAGGGTCGTTGTGAGCCAGAACTGATCTGATGGCACTTAACAACCACCATCCACTCAAGTTATTTACGCCATAACTCTGGATGTCATCTGTCACTCTCTTTCTCTCTCACCTCCACATTTAACCAATTATCAGGTGCTATCAAGTTTATCTCTTAGGTCTCTGTTAAAACAATCCTCTTGTCTGACCATTCACTACCACGACATTGGCTCAGGTACCATAAAAGCCAAAAGTCAAAGCCACTGCCACTGAGTTGATTCCTACTAAGCACAACCCTACAGACCACAGTAGAACCCCACCCCCACCCCACAGAGTTTCCAAACAGCAACTGGGGAACTCCACCTGCCAAATTGTTTGGTTAGCAGACGTAGCCCTTAATGCTTACTCCACCTCAGGGTTTCCTCAGGTACCACAGGTCTCTTCTGAACGACGCAAGCTGCCTGTCAGCTCCTCTTTGTGCTCTGGCCTTGTCCCCTGCTTCCCCCTCATCCCCCATGGAATCCAGAGAGTTCTTTTTCAGTCACAAAACTGGCCACACAGCTGACCTCTTTAAAACTCTTTGAGGGCTTCCCCTGGTTCTTAAGACCAAGATGACTCGCTGAAATGTGATATGTGGTTTAAAGATACAACCTCCTTCTAACATATATAACTTCTGGACCCTTTTCCTCTGTCTTCACTCTACCTCTAAGGAGAGGGAACATGGGTATGGGTCAGGGTCCAGGGCTAGGGGCACAGACTGAAGAGCTAAGACATTTGGCAGGGCCGAGAGCTTTTCCCTCCTCAAGAAACTCTACTTTTCCGGTACCTGAAAAAGTAAGAGGGCTGGGGCTGCTCCCCAGGCAATAGCCTGTGGTCCTGCATTCATTTCCTTGACATTGTCACTGGAGAAGTTGGAGGAATTGGCCAGTTGGAAGCCACTGGACACAGAGAAGGAAAGCCTAGAGTGAGGATGAAGCCAGCTTGTCTTTATCTTTAGGAAGAAGGTTGGAAACTCTGGTGGCATAATGGTCAAGTGCCATGGCTGCTAACCAGAAGGTTGGCAGTTCAAATGGCTAGTGACTGTCCTCTACGCCTATATGGTGTAGGACTGGATACAAAAACTATTTAATTAAATATTAATGGGACAAAACGGAAAAGAAAATTAATTAATTAAAAAAAAAAGAAAAGAACAGAATGCCCTTTCTACCTCAGGACTTTTCCTCACCTTTCCCAGGCTGCAACCTGTCAGTCCAGAAGATGGGCCTGGACAGGCTGAGGAAACCGAAGGAAGAGGGAGAGTGTGAAGCTACAGGCACCCTGGCTAGTCAGAAAGCACCCTTTTCTTAAGAGGACCCCAAAAGGCGGTCAAGCACTGGCTTTAGGGTCCACTTACCAACCTTAAGTCCTGGCTCAAGTTTTGACTTGAGGCCTGAGTCTCCTCGCGTATAAAAACAAGGAGACCCACCCTGAATCCGGCAGAGCAGTGGTGGGCATACAAAAGCCGTGTCTACCAACCTCTAGATGCTGCTGTTCTCATTTTCTTTCAAAGGTTCCTAACTTGAAGGTTTCCCAAAGAACTCAGGTGACTCTCTTCCTTTGGTAACTTCCACATTTACATATAAATTGCTACCTAATGGCTCTGCCCTCCTTTATCTCAGCTCCCTGTTCTAATGAGCTGGAAAAACGGTGCTGTGCCAGGGAATAAAGAAGCTGCCAGGCTGAGGGAGGCAGAGAACCCGGTCCTCTGCTCACTGTGCCATGGGGAAGGCAAGGAGGTCAGGAGCCTCCTGCGCACTGGGATGCATGTCTCAATGTCGCGGAAGAAAGGAAAACAACGTTTTATAACAGTTTAAAGTCTGGTAGAAAATCAAACGTGAAAGTCTGTGAAATCTACTACACAATTTATGAAAAGTGAATCATGATTCTATTTGTTCTGCCCAGTGTACACATTGCAAATTTCTCATCCAGACAGAACTAAAAATAAAGATGAACCAGGGCAGCCGTCTGGGGTGGGATCCACTGACTATCTCAGCCACTGAAATCCAGATGTCTCTGTAGACACTTGGGTGTGGAGGGGCTATTTGTAAAGCACACACACATTCTCTCTCTCTCTCTTTCTCTCTCTCTCTCTGTATCCATCTCTCTCTCTCTCTCTCCTCTTCCCCCCTCCAAACTGGGCACCAGCCCCCTCCTAAAGCATTTTAAATACTTTCTTTTACTTAATTTCCATAACAACCTTGTGAAGTTGAGATTTCCATTTGAGACACTAAAGAAACTGAGATTCACTAACTAGGTAACCAACCAACTGACTTGGGAACAAACCCCATCCTTTGGGTCTAAAATCAAGATTTATTTAGACTTTACCACCCAATGTGTCCACTAGAACACAAATTCTTAACTAAGGCCCATGGAAAGAATTCAGATGGCCCATGGATGAAAGGAAACCCTGGTGGCATAGTGGTTAAACGCTTCAGCCCCTAACCAGAAGATTGGCAGTTCAAATCCACCAGGCAATCCTTGGAAACTCTTTGGGGCAGTTCTACTCTGTCTACAGGGTCACTTTGAGTTGCAATCGACTTGATGGCAATGGGGTGTTTTTGTTTGTCCGTTTGGCTTGGCTTGGCTTGGTGTTTACGGATGAAAAAAGTTTACATCTTTATTTTTACCTACTTCTAACCAAAATTTAGCATTTCCTTTAAATCTAAACATTAATAGGAATCACAGGCATTTTCCTGTCATATCATAGTTGTTGCCAATATCTCAAATATCATTTCTACTCAGCACAACTTCAAACTGACAGTAGTTATTAGACTCGATGGCAATGGGCTTAGTTTTTCTTTTGTTTTGTTTCCTTGTTAGACACTTCATAGATCTTATTATTTAAAGTGTTTATAAAGATGTACTACAGTAGGCGGGGGAAACCCTGGTGGTGTAGTGATTAAGAGTTACAGCTGCTAACCGAAAGGTCAGCAGTTCTAATCCACCAGGAGTTCCTTGGAAACCATATAAGGACGTTCTATTCTGTCCTATAGGGTCCCTATGAGTCTGAGTCAACTCAATGGCAATGGGTTTCTGGTAGTCAGAGGAGTCCTGCTGACACAATGATTAAGAGCTCAGGCTGCTAACCAAAAGGTTGGCAGTTCAAATCCACCAGCCGCTCCTTGGAAACACTATGGGATAGTTCTGCTCTGACCTGTAGGGCCGCTATGACTCAGAATAGACTCAACAGCAGTGGGTGTATGCTAGTCAGGTGGCTCTCAGTGATTCTGACTCCTAGCACCCACACCCTTATGTAGTCCCCTCCCACAGGGAATACATCTGATCTCTGTAACCAATATGATACGGTAGATGTAACAGAACATGACTTCTTAGGCGAGGTTATAAAATGCATTACAGCTTCCACCGTCCTCCCTTGCATCACTCAGCCCCCATGTGAGGGCAGGCACTCAAGCAGCTCTGCGGAGAGGCCCGCGTGCAAGGAGGACCTGAGGCCTTTGCCAGTAGCCATGTGTCTTAGTTAGCTAGTCCTGCCGTAACAGAAATACTACCAGCGGGTAGCTCTAACAAACAGAAATGTATTTCCTCACAGTCTAGGAGGCAAGAACTCTAGAGAGTTCAGGGAGCAGCTCTGGGAAAGGATGTCTGTCTCTCTGCCCAGGCTGGGGTCAAGGCCTTGTCTGTTTGCAGCTTGTCTTCCTAAATTCCTTGGCAATCATGTGGTATGCATCTTTTCCTCCATTTCTGCTTACTTGCTTGTTTGCTTAATCTGTTCTTTAATATCTCAAAGGAAATTGACTTAAGATACACCCTACACTAATACTGCCTTATTAACCTAACAAAGAAAATCCATTCCCAAACAGGATTTGTTAGATGAAATAACAATGCAGGCACATGGCCGACAACATGGTCTCAGCAGTTGAGCAGACAATGCCCCTAAACCACCTGTTGCCACTGAGTCGATTCTAATTCACAGAGACCCTACAGGACCAGAGTAGAACTGCCCCGTAGTGTTTCCAAGGAGTACCTGGTGGATTCACATTGCCAGCATTTTGAATTAGCAGCCGTAGTCTTTAACCACTAGGCCATTAGGGTTTCCTACCACAGGTATAGGGGTTAGGATTTACAAGACACATTTGGAGGGACACAAGCCAATCCGTAACACCATGGGAAGAATGAGTCATCGTGGACGCAGCTCCTCCAGCCCCAGCTAAGCTTTCAGTTGACTGCAGCCCCGGCCGTCGTCTTTCTCCATAACCTCATGAGAGGCCCCAGACCAGGACCACTCAGCTGCGTCACCTCAGAATTCCTATTCAGAAACCATGAGTAATAAACATTTATTATTGTAAGCCTCTAAGCTTGATTATACAGCAACAGATAGCTAATTCCAACATATATATCACTGTCACAATTTCTTTGTAATTCGAATAACTGTCTTCTCAGTATAGTGTTTCCTTTCTCATCCTACGTATTTTCTTTCACGCATTTAAAAACAGCATTCCATGGACACGGCAAATACAGAGCAGACAGCAGGAGTGTGCCGTCACGGGGTGGAGAGAGCAGCTAGAGTTGCCTAACAGTGTGTGTACAGGGTGTCTGTAGGCCAAACTGACTTGGACTGTAAACTTTTGCTTAAAGCACAATAAAATATATGTATTTTTTATTGTATGAAATATTAAGTTAGAAATAAGTAAATAAAAATACTACTCCAGGAAGGGGTCCATCCATTTCACTATGTTGCCAAGGTGCTGCTATTGTTAAAGTACTGTTGGATGAATTTTCAACTTATCGAGCTCCTCTATGACAGTAAAGGACTGTCTCGGGGGGTTCCTAAGCTGTCATCTTTACAGGATGGTACAGGAACTGGCTGTACATAGGGTCACTATGAGTCAGGATTGACTCAGTGGTACCTAACGACAGCAGCATTTACAGAAGGAAGCAAGTCTCCAGGTCTTTTCCACCAAGGAACAGCTGGGTGGATTTGAACTACCAACCTTTCAGCTAGCAGCCAAGCACTGCACATGATGCCACCAGGGTTCCTTGCCAACGAAGTGCACGGCACAGAAAGAATTTTAAGAACCCTGTAATAGCTGTCAGCAAAGGGCCATTCTCAGGCTGGGCACTCCCAGAGTGACCATGAAATTTTCAAGAAATTTATGAGTGAGTTAAGCATAGGCATCCTTGAAAATTAATGCAAAATAATCTATGATGAACAAGATTAGTGTTACTGATTTTTCCTTTTGCCTCAGGGTTCAATGTGACTCAGCCTGGCACTGTTAGTGATGTTGTCCATATCAAAAATGGTGATGTTTTTCCGAGGGCACAGCAAATGGTTCCAACTCAGCAGGAATGGATGCTCACCGACGATCAAAATGACATGGGGTAAAGACAAACCAGAAGACAGAGAGACCCACATGAGTGGGTGCCTACATCAACTTGGGACCAGAAGAACCGGATGGTGCCCAGCCACTACCAGTGATAGCTGCGATAGAGCTCACTAAGTTAAGTCTCACTGGCAACACAAGAATAAAAACAGGTGCACCCTGAGATCTCCACTAAAAGACCTCAAATGATGGTCCAGCGGTTTTGGGGTTCCCCTGGGAGCATGGCCCCTGGCCCTGATGCTGCCCTTGCCTATAAATCATAACAAAGCTCCACTCTTCGGACACGAATGGATTGGACTTGGTGATGCAGAGTGACCATATATTGGATGCACTTTATGGTTCTATGCATCTATAGGATATCATCCTGCTGACCTCTGGCTGGAGGAAGGGGTGTGGGTGGAGAAGAGGGGAAAGGAGACTGTTGGGAGGATGAGACATGTATGGAGCAGAGAGGAATAGTGTGCTGTCACCGGGCAGGTAGAGCAGTGGAAGTTGCATATAGGTGGGCATGTAAATTTATACGGGAATATACATTTTCACTCAGTCATAATATAAATAAATAAATAAATGGTGATGTTTTGTACATTGTGGGCTTTTCTTGCTTTCATTTCAGTTTTTTTTTGTTTTGAATGTTGCATGAAAATAGTCTTTATCTTGAATGCTGTGTGTTTTGGGCACCCCCTTAAATTTTGTGCTTGGAACAGGAGCTTCACTGTCCTCTCTCTAGTTCTAACCCTGAGAAGTAGGTTTTGGGGATGAAGTCTCAGAGATACATGGGAATGAAATGGGGTCACAGATGTTAAGTTCCTGGACCAGAATAAACCAAAACTCATTGCCATCAAATCAATTTCAACTCATAGTGGCCCTGTAGGACACAGTAGAACTGCCTCACAGGGTTTTCAAGGAGCAGCTAGTGGATTCAAACTGCCAACCTTTTTAGTGAGCAGATTCATTGCAATGGCTATTATGGATGCCCAGTCCCTATCATTTTGGGTTGCACCAACTGCCAACATCTGCAATTTCTGCCTCAAAGAAACTTCTCTGCCACCAAGTGAGATAGGCTGGAAATGCTGGACTATTAAAACTCTTGGAGTGTCCATCAATCGATGATCCACAGAAGCTTGTGTATAAATACCCCAGCTCTGTCACTGCTCAGATGGCATAATCTTCCAAGAGTCTCAGTTGAGGTTAAGCTCCTCACCCAGGATGGTAACTGGTTTAGCAATGCACAATAAGCTTCTTTGCTTCCCCCATTTCATTTCCCCACCCTCCTAGAGGTGTTTTGGGGTATTAGCTCCATATAAACATCTTGTACTTGAATCTCTGTCTCAGGGTCTGCTTCCAGTAGAACCCAAGCCAACAGACACATGCATCCTTCCTTTTCCTACCCTTTTCTCTATGGAAACATAAAGTCCTCTGCACAAGCTGAAAGGTCTGAGCTTATCCTTGAAGAAAAGACTGATTCCCAGCACCTTCCTGGGAGAGAATTCTGGAGGTGGTTGGGGACTGGGGGACATAGCAATTGTCATCCAGCCCCGGAAGGCCTGGATCTGAAATGAGTTTGGCTCTGTTTCTATAATCTCTGTACCTTGGGTGGAAAAATAATTGGCAGACACCTTTCCTGGACATTAATTCTTTACAGTCAACAATGAGCCCTTGGGGCAAAGACTGATTGTCTGCAGTTACTGCCAGGCTGGCCCTGAATTCAGAAGAGGACCTCAACTCTCCCTTCGCCCTCTGCACAGACAGCTGTGCCTTTCCCTGGTGCCTCACCCACTGTCTCCCAGAGCCTGAGAGGAGTCAGAAAAGAATATGTAGGGAGACTGGCAGAAACAAGAAATGGCCCTCAGTTCAGAAAGGGATTGAGAAACGAGGGCCATGTTGTAAAATCATGGAGGCTGAGGTCTTTATCTATGCTTTTTTGAAAATACTTTTTAAGTCTCCACTCATGATCTCTTTTACTACTGGAAACAAGTTCATGCAGCAGGGATTGTTACCATTACCCCCATTTTACAGGTGAAGAGACTCAGAGAGAAGAGACTTAGCTAAGGCCACATACAGAGTGAGCCACTTTGGATCCAGGTTGGTTTGACTCCAAAGGCCAGTTTCTTTCCTAAAGCATATATGGCTTTTCTTCAACCAGGAAGCATTTCCTGAGCACCTGCTTTGTGCCAGACCCTATGCCAGACTCAAAGAGAAAATAAAGCATGAAATATTTCTTCCCTCTAGGAGCAAAGAATGATCGCCCCCATTCCTCCAATCCTCTGCACAGAGACGGGACACCACAACAGCAGAGTGCAGTAGGTGCCACAAAGACTGCAGAACCCACCAACCCTAAAACAGTTGCTATCTAGACCTTTACAGAAAACACTCACTGCTTCCTGGTTTGCACCTTGCCAGGCACTGACGATGCACCATCTGGGTTACCGCTCACCTCTGCTCTGGGAAGCTCATACCATTATCATGTGCATTTTACCAACAAGGAGCGAGGCTCAGAGACGTGAGATGATGCCTCACAGTACAGGCAAGATGTGAAGTTAGGTCATTCCAGAGCCATCCACTCTCCCCTTCCACAGCTCCAAGCCACTTCAAAGGTGTTCATGGGATTGATGACCACGACACGCAGTCTTGAAACAGCCCACTTCCTGCCAGGAGTGGGCCACTGGGTCATCCCCTGGTCTCCACCCCTTCCCACCTCCTGACATCTGCCAGGCAGGTCTTAGAGCAGAGCTGAGCCCAGTCTGGTCCTACCAGCCCTGTACACGCTGATGTTCTCCAGTGGGTACCAAAAGGCCTTTCATGTGGTAAGTAGGCGTTCATGTGCTAATTTAAAATCTGAGGCCAGTGCAATTATTTTCTGTTGGTTTTATTATTAAACCTTTGTGGGAAGGGACAGATTGACAACCACCCAGGCTGACACCACCAAGGAGTTGCTGGCTGAAGCAGGAGGTCATGAACTGGAGTATGCTGCTGGACAAGTGACCGAAGCCAGTTCACAAAAAGTCATGTATTCATTAATGCATTCTTCTCAGGGGAAGATGCCATCAACACAGAATTGCAAGTGGAGCTGAGGGGATATGCCTGCAGCATCAGCTGTCTGTGCCACTCTGTCCCCTCAACACTCACCTCCACATGCCAAAGTTGGCTTGCTGTGAACACCTGCGCCCCTGTGCCTGTGGGCTGATGTCTGGCCATAGGAGAATGCTTGGCCATTCAGGCCAATGAAAGTGCCAGAGAGTTAATGCTTCTGGCAACAGCTCTCAACCAAGACCAGCTGGGCAACTGAAATATAAATACTCACAGCCTCTTCACCCCTTGGTTAAAGAAAGGCCAGTTTCTTCCTTGTGTCTGAGGCATGTTCTCCACTGTCTCCCAGTGTTCTCCAGGGGAATTAAGCTCCCACTGCCCACTGTGGTAATAAAAAAAAAAAAAATCCAGTGCAGCTGAGTTGATTCTGACTCACAGTGACCCTAAAGGACAGAGTAGGACTGCTCCGTAGTTTCCAAGGAGCATCTGGTGGATTTGAACTGCCAACCTTTTGATTAGCAGCCATAGCACTTAACCACTATGCCACCAGGGTTTCCACTGTACTAACAGTACACTTTTATTGGCTTCCTGTCCCAGACCCTTTCTCTCCTACTGCCGTATCCTAGAATCATCTCCCTAATAAACTACTTGTACTTGAATCCTGTCTCAAGGCCTGCTTCTGGAAGAACTTCAGCTATGACAAGTATTATCCCCCTTTTTCAGAAATGGAGACTAAGAGGCTCGTAGAGATTAAGCAACCTGGACCCCAACCTGCTAGAGATGAGCAAGGACCAGAGTGCCCAAGAAAGGTGTCTGTCACTACAGGGGCTCGAGTCCCCTCTTCTTGACCACAGAGTGAAATTCAACCAGGCCCAGACTGAGCCCCAACCTTACGGCTCATTTTGCTCCAGCAGCTCCAGCTCCCATGTGGCCATTCCACAGGAATCTTCCAATGCAGACAGATGGAATGGGTCCAGAGGCTGCTTCCAGAACTGGCCTGTCCTAAAAGATGAAGAACTAAGACTTATTAACAGTGCCCTGGTGGCACAGTGGCAAGCATTCTGTTGTTACCCGAAAGGCTAGCAGTACAAACCTACCAGCCACTCTGCAGGAGAAAGATGTGGCAGTCTGCTTCCATAAAGATTTACAGCTTTGGAAACCTTACAGGGTGGTTCAACTCTATCATGTACAGTTGCTATGAACTGGAACTGACTCAACAGCAGTGGTTTTGGTTTAACAAGTCCATAAAAAAATATTTTCACAGCAAAATTGGGGTGGAGGGAAGAATGGCATGGACGTGACTTGCACTTAAAACCAAAATCAAAACCCACTGCCATCGAGTTGATTCCAACTCATAGCAACCCCATAGGACAGATTAGAACTGCTCCAGAGTTTCTAAGGAGCACCTGGCAGATTCAAACCGCTAACTTTTGGTTAGCAGATACAGCACTTAACCACTACACCACTAGGGTTTCCAAACTGCACTTATTAAATTATAATAATACATAACACTTAGTGCCTACTATCATAATGTTTAAGTGCTATGTCTACTAGTCAAAAGGCTGGCAGTTCAAATTCACCAGGCACTCCTTGGAAACTCTATGGAGCAGTTCTACTCTGATATATAACCCTGACAGTTGGAATCAACTCGACAGCAGTGGGTGTGATTACGTGCTAGGTGGAAACCCTGGTGGCCTAGTGGTTAAGTGCTATAGCTGCTAACTAAAAGGTAAGCAGTTCAAATCTGCCAGGCACTCCTTGGAAACTCTGTGGGGCAGCTCTACTCTTTCCTATAGCATCATTATGAATTAAAATAGACTCACTGGCAATGGGTTTGGTTTGGGTTTACGTGGTAGATGGAACCTGGTGGCGTGGTGGTTAAGTGTTACAGCTGCTAACCAAATGGTTAGCAGTTCGAATCTAGCAGGTGCTCCTTGGAAACTCTATGAAGCAGTTCTCTGTCCTATACAGTTGCTATGAATCAGAACTGACTCAATGGTAGTGGGTTTTTTGTTTCGTTTGGTTTTGCTTTTAGATATGCTAGGGGGAGCCCCGCTGGCACAGTGGTTAAGAGCTACAGCTGCTAACCAAAAGGTCAGCAATTCAAATCCTCCTTGGAAACCCTATGGGGCAGTTCTACTCTGTCCTACAGGGTTCCTACAGTTAGAATCAACTTGATGATAATGAATTTTTTTTTAACATGCTAGTTGCTGTTCAAAATGCTTTAAGCAAAATAACTTAAAAATTCCCACACCACTCTTCAAAGTAGATACTGTTACTTCCCCCTGCACAGACAAGGAAACTAAAGCACAGAAAGGTGAAGCAATCTGCCTAAGGTGACACAGCTAGTAGTTAGTGGAGCTGAAAACTGAACTTATACTGCACAGATACACTCTTACCTCTTTACCACACTGTACCTGGGTGAGTTCTCCTACTGGCCCATATGGAGTGGCACACTGCAGGAGACAGTGCCCCCTTCAGGCCTGGAGGTCCCAGTTTTCGTTTTCCTACAGATGAGAGAGGAGTCCCTGGGTAGTACAAACAGTTAACGTGCTAGGCTGCTAACGAAAAGGTCAGCCGTTTGCATCCACCCATAGGCACCTCAGGAAGAAAGGCCTGGTAATCTACTTTGGAAAAACCAATCATTAAAAACTCAATGGAACACAATTCTACTCTAACAACATGGGGTCACCATGAGTCTGAACCAACACTATTGAAACTGCTTTTTTTCTGGTAGAGGAGTGGAAGCTCAGAATCCCTGGGGCAGGGCTGATGGAAGGAAGGCTTAACCAACGTTCTCTGCAGACAAAAACAAATGGCCCAAAGCACTTATTGACCTTTTTTGGGGTTTGTTTTTTTGGGGGTTTTTTTAAATAACTTTATTGAGGTATAATTTACACACAATAAAATGTACCCATTTTAGGTACACAGATTAATGAGTTTTGACAAATGTATACACACAGTTGGTAAACAGCACCAGTCACGATGTCAAACATTTCCCTCACTCCAAAAAGTTCCTTCAGGCCTGTCTGTAGTCAATCACCAGCCCTGTTGTTGTGGTTATTGTTACTGTTAGGTACTACTGAGTTGGTTCCAACTCACAGCTACACTACGTCTAATAGAAGGAAACACTGTCTGCTCCTGTGCCATCCTCACCATCGCTGCCAAGTTTGAGCCCACTGTCGCCAACCCACCTCATTCAGGGTCTTCCTCTTTTTTGACAATCCCCTACTTTGCCAAGCATGATGTCCTTCTCCAGGGACTGATTCCTCCTGATAACACATACAGAATACAGGAGATAAAGTGTTGCCTTCTTACTCCAAGAAGTGGTCTGGCTGCACCTCTTCCAAGACAGGTTTGTTCGTTCATCTGCAGTCTATGTTCACTTTTCTTCCCCAATACCATAATTCAAACACATTCTTTGGTCTTCCTTATTCATACATTGTTGCACGTACATGAGGCAACTGAAAATACCACGGCTTGGGTCAGGCATACTTTAGTCCTTAAAGTGATGTCTTTGCTTTCGACACTTTAAAGAGGTCTTTCTTTGCAGCAGATTTGTCCTACGCATTGTCATTTCGTTTCTTGACTGCTGCTTCCACAGGCATTGATTGTGGACGCAAGTCAAACAGAAAGCTTTTCTTTCTTATTTTCTTTCTTACTGTGCTTTAAATGACAGTTTACTGTTCAAGTCAGTTCCTCACACAAGAACTGATACACACACTGGTAGGTGAGCCCAGTTGCTCTCCATACAATGTGACAGCACACTCCTTCTCTCCACCTTGTATTTCCCGTGTCCATTCAGTCAGCTCCTGTCTTCTCATCTCACCTCCAGACAGAAGCTGCCCATCTAGTCTCCTGTATGTACTTAAGCCAAAAAAAAACACTCTTTCCCGCTATCATTTTATGTCTTATAGCCTAGTCCAATCTTTGTCTGGAGAGTTGGCTTCAGGAATGGCTTCAGTTCTGGGCTAACAGAGAGTCCGAGGATGCATATCTTCTGGAGTTCCCGGTCTCGGTGCTCTTTTAACCAGAATCTGAGTTCTGCACCCTGCTGTCCTCCTTCTCTGTCAGGTGCCCCGCTGTGTTCCTTGTTAGGGCAGTCACCTGTGGTAGACGGGCGCCACCTGGTTCTTCTGGTTTTGGGCTGACCGAGTCTCTATGTGGCCTTTTCTGTCTCTTAGACTCATATTTTCCTTATGTCTTTAGTGTTTTTCATTTTTCTTTGCTCCAGGTGGGTTGGGACCAACAGACACAACTTAGATGGCTGCCTGCTAGCTTTTAATACTTAAAATGAAGTCAGATTCGACTCGACGGCACTTGGCTTTTGACAACCTCAGTGTTTTCTCCATTTATCATAATGCTGCTTTTTGGTCTGGTTGTGAGGATTTTTCTTTTCTTTATGCTGGGGTATAACTCATACTGAAGGCTGTAGTCTTTTATATTTATCAGTATGTACTTCCAAGTCTTCTTTACTTACAGCAAGCAAGGTTATGTCGTCTGCATATCACGGATTGTTAATGAGTCTTCCATGAATCCTGACACATTGTTCCTCACAAAGTCCAGCTTCTTGGATTGTTTGCTCAGCCCCTAGCAACCACTAATCTGTCTTCTGTCTCTTTCATGTTGACTTTTCTACAATGTCATATAAATAGGCTCACATAGCATACAGTCTTTGGGGTCTGGCTTCTTCTACTCAGTACCATGCTTCTGAAATTCATTCAGGTTATTTCATGTATCTGTAATTTGTCCCTTCTTATTGCTAACTGGCAGCCCATTGTACAAATATGTCACAATTTATTTATCCACTTACCTGTCTATAGGCACCTGGGTTAACTCCAGCTTGGGGTATTACAAATAAAACTGTTATGAATAGTCATGCACAAATTTTTCCAGGTTTAAGCAAAGTTTATGCTTATTTTAGTCACCAACTAATTAACTTTCTTCTCTTATCAGAGCACTATGGTAGAAGGGTAAAAAGCAAGATTCTCTCGCACTGGCAGTGCTTCTGGAACTCTAATGTACATACAAGTGAGTCACCTGGAGATCTTGTTAAAATGCCTATTCTGGTTCAGTAGGTCTTGGGTGGGCCTTGTTAGGCAGAGAGATGACAGAGGTCCATAGATCATACTGAGCAGTGAAGTCCTACATCAGTATTTCTCAGTGTGGTCACCTGACCATTTGTATTACAGTCACCCAGGAGGATGTTAAACCTGCAGATTCCCAGGCCCTGCCCCTCACCAGTGAATCTCACTCTGAGGGATGGAGCCCACATATCTGCATATTTAAACAATGCTCACCTAAGTCTGAGGACCATAGTCTTAGGTCTACAATTTGTGGAGGGTCTATTTGGTTTGTGGTTATATCCCCTGAGCCTAGTACAGTGACTGAGCTGTTAAAAATCCACTTACTTCACAGCACTCCCTGGGGAGGCAGGTTCTGCACCCTGAGCACCAACCCTGCGCGCTCTCTCATTTGCTGTTCTGCTTAGCTTCTCCTGCCCTATGACACTAGGGGGCAGCATTAGATGCAGCTCTTCTTGACAAATAGCTGTGGTGAAAAGCATGGGTGCCCTCCAGGCACTCAGAAACAAGCTTCCTCTTGAATTTGTCTGACTAGTAGCATGTAGGACTAATGATGGGTAAGATGTCTGCAGCCAACTGTGCCAGTGGAATAACAGAAACTTCCATGCACCTGCTTCAGGGAAAGATCTAGGAGGGGAACCCAGCACTCTCTCTTCCGGGATTCTGGCCGGCTTGTAGACCACAGGGCTAAGTGAAGTATGCTGTGGGTTCTACAAGTATGTAGCTTTGGTAAGTTCAGTCTGTTCCCATGGCCTCATGCTCTGCCCTTGAGTTGTAGCCAACTAGGATTTTCCCCAGGAACCCAAACAGTGACTCTGAGTCTGTCTACCAATCAGTACTGGGTTTCTATTCTTCTTCCTAGGTTGTACCCATTCCAAAGATAAGTATTGTTGGCCACAATGGGCTATTTCGGGAGATTCTCAGGCAGTAGGAGAGTTGGCACTGAGTGAGGAATTAGATCCCGGCCACAACTTATGCAAAAGATCCCTGCGTGGCAGTGTACATGGTTTGTCACCTTCAAAGTACTTCCCTTGGGAAACTATGCACTGACGCCAGCACCTATTCCACCATTCAAAGCAATTTTGGAACTCTTTCTGGAATGGCCATTGTGCATGGCAGCAAGGTGGCAAGTTCGCAAACTTAATTAAGTAGTTGTCTGTAAGAGAGTATTTAGACAGTACACAAATAACGGTATAGGAACACCGTTCCTACTCACCTGATCCGGTCTCCAGTGACTTTTTTCTTTACCCATAGATAAAAGAAATATTGAAAGGAAGACATTTTGATGAAATTCTGGACAACAAGGGTAATACGACAACAGCTCTGATGCTCATTCCAGAAAAAGTTACAAAATTGCTCTGAAGGGTATAATAGGTGCTGGTGTCAGTGCTCAGCTTCCCAAGGGGAGGACTTCGAAGATGATATTAAGCAATGAGGTATGTAACACTTTTTCTAGAACGAGTTCACAAACTTAATTGGCAGTCTTCATACGAGGCAATTAAAAATACCATGACTTGGGTCAGGCGCACGTTAGGGTTCAAGATAACATTTTTCCTTTTTAACACTTTGAAGAGGTCTTTTGTGGGAAATTTGTCCAATGTACTCAATTATTTCATTCTTTGACCACTGCTTCTGTTTATTGTGGACTCAAGTTAAATGAAACCCTTGACAACTGCAATATTTTCTCTGTTTATCATGTTGCTTACTGATCTGGTTGTAAGAATTTTTGTTTTCTTTATGTTGAGGTGTAATCCATACTAAAAGCTGTGGTCTTTGATCTTCATCAGTATTTCAAGTCCTCTTTGCTTTCAGCAAGCAATACTGTGTCACCTGCATATCTCAGGTTGTTTATGTATCTTCCTTCATTCCTGATGCCTTGTTCTTCTTCAGAGTCTAGCCTCTTGGATTGTTTGCTCAGCCAAACACACTGAATAAGTATGGTGAAAGCATGCAACCTTGACATACACCTCTCCTGATTTTAAACCACACAGTATCCCCTTGTTCTGTTCAAACCACAGCCTCTTGGTCTTAGTATCTGTACAAGTTTCTCAGAAGTACAACTTAGTGTTCTGGAATTCTCATTCCCTGCAATGTTATCTGTAATTTGTTATGATCCAAAGAGTCGAAAGGCTTCGCATACTCAATAAGACTGATGTACTACAAAGACCTTTCTCCAGAGCAGACAGACAGCAAAAGGCTTTCCCTGGAGCTGACACCTTGAATTTGGACTTGTGGCCTATTTGACCGTGAGAGAATAAATTTCTCTTTGTTAAAGCCATCTACTTGTGCATTTCTGTACAGCAGCACTAGATGACTATAAGAGACAACCACCTACGCAAAGAGCCTCGGCAGCAAAGTGGTTAAGAGTTCAGGCTGCTAATCAAAAGGTCGGCAGTTTGAATCTACCAGCCACTCCCTGGAAAACACACAGGAAACCCCTAGGAGGGTCTCTGCAAGTCATAATAGACTCAGTGGCACACAAGAACAACATGCAAATGAACCATCTGGCCACAGCCGTGGTAAGCATGTCTAGAAAGAGAGCCCAGGAGGCCTGGGCAGGCTCAAAGGGTCACCCTGAAGACAGCGACAAATGAGTTTGAGCACATGAGAGGTCAACAGCTGGATGAGGGACAGACTGGAAACGCGGCTGCATGAGAGATGTTTGTAAGATCTGGGGATATTTAGTCAGAAGACAGTGGGGAGTTTGCATGATGCCCCCAAACATCTGAAAGACCCATTTGTAGGAGGAGATGTGGTTACTTGTACAGTCTCAGGGGAGAACTCAGACCAGAGGGCAGATAAATGAAGGTGACAAGTTTTCACTTTGTAAGAATTTACAGAGCTACAGATAAATGTAGAACTAAATTCTAACTCACAAAAAAAAAGGTCAGACTTATTAGTCTGACAGAGACTAGATAAACCCCGAGAGTATGGCCTCTGGACACTCTTTGAACTCAGTACCGAAGTCACTCCTGAGGTTCACCCTTCAGCCAAAGATTAGACAGGCCCATAAAGCATTGAAAGATTAAATGGGCACACCAACCCAGGGCAAGGACAGGAAGGTAAGAGGGGACAAGAAAGTATGCAACAGGGAACCCGAAGTCAAGAAGGGACAGTGTTGGCACATAATGGGGTTGGCAACCCATGTCACAAAACAATAGATGCACTAATTGCTTGAGCAGCTAATTGGCTTTGTAAGCCTTCATCTAAAGAGTAATTAAAAAAAAAAAATCTTACCCACGATGAGTGATGCCCAATAATGAATTTGGTGGCCTGCTTAGACAGTGACTACTCCACCAGGGAAGATGTTCAAGCAAGAGCTGGGAAACTTTTAGATGAGTAAGAGGCTTGCAAATTACAAGGTTTGAATCAGAAATCTTCCAAAATATTTTAAGTCTCGGGGCTACACAGTTTGCACTTGAATATTAACTCAAAGGTTGGAACCTACCCATTGGCACTGCAGAAGGAAGGCTTGATGTTCTGCTTCCATAAAGATTACATCCAAGAAAACCTTATGGAGCAGTTCTCTTCTGTAACAGACAGACACACCATGAGTCCAAACCAATTTGGCAGCGATCAGTTCAAAGACTTTCTATCCCTGACCTTCAGGTGGTAACTGCCCCATAGAGCTTCCAAGGACCACCAGGTGAATTCGAACTGCTGAGCCCTTGGTTAGTAGGGGTAGCCATTAGGCATTACACCACCAGGGTTTCCACAGAAGCAGCCAAAGCCCTTTACCTGCTGCTGCAATCATACTCATGGCCACAAGGTGGAGACAGAACCACACCTTCAGCACTCCTGAGCCTATGGAAAATTGAGCTGAAAAATAAAATAAAATAAAAAACATAAACTAGTTGATTCAGGCAAACTGACATTCATGGGCAAAGACTATGAAGCAAGTCCTCAGTATAACTTTAGGACTTGAAGACCCTGGATCAAGTAAATTGTGATTGTTTTATGACAGAGGTTTCTCTACCATTCTTATTTTTTTTTCTACTGAAGTACAAGACACAGCAAAATCCACAAATCATAAATGTACAGCTCAATTAATTTCTACAAATGAAACAGACCTGTGTGACTAGCACTCAGCTCAAAATCGACCAGACAGAACCTGAGAAGCCCTCTTAAGCCTCTTTCTAGTCATTTTTCCATCAAAGGTGACCTCCATCCTAACTTTAACACCATAGATTTTTATTTCTTTTTAAATTTACATACATGCAAACTTACAGTACAAACTTTTTTCTCCTTTTGTTGTCATTGCTCAGAATCTACACATCAGTTCAACCATTTCTGCAGATACAGTTCAGTTGATTCCTTTCTTTGAGTTATGCAACCACTGTCACCTTCCGTTTCCAAATTGCTCCTCCCCCATCAGTATAAAGTCATTGCCCTCTAAGGTTCCCATCTTTTGAGTTGCTGTTGTCAATTTGACACCAGATAGATAGCTCTTGAAACAGCTCAAGGCTCAAGAGAGACATTCTTTACTACTTAAGTGCAACTACTGTTTGGTTTTAAGATCTCAGGGAGTATTTTGGGCTTAAGGTTTAAAAGTTATCTCATGGTGAAAAAGAGGGGCACACCTCAAGAACTCCACTAAAAGACTGCAATTGATGGTCCAAAGGCCCGGGAGTTCCCCTGGGAGCATGGACCCTAGACCCGCTGCTGCCCCTGATCATAAATCATTACTGAGCCCAACTCTTCAGACCAGAATGGACTGGACTCAAGGACACAAACGGACTGTATGGTGTGTCCCCTTTATGGTTCTATACATCTGCAGGATGCTGTCCTACTGCTCTCTTACTAGAAGGGAGAGGAGAAGAAGGAACGGGAGATGGTTGAGACGCTACAACGTGTAGAACAGAAGGGAAGAGTGTGCTGTTACCAGAGAAGGTGAGCAGAAGGAGCTGCAGACAGGCAGGCATGCAAATTTAACTTGGATTGTATGCTTTCACTCAATCACAGCAAAAAAAAAATTATCTCAGGGCAATAGTTTCAGGAGTTCATCTATCCTCCACGGCTCCTAAAAGTCTATAGGTCTTGAGAATGTGAGATTCTGTTCTGCATATTCCTCCTCGTCATCAGGATACTTCTACAGAATCTCCACTCAAAATGTCTAGTGATGGTAGCTGTTTTAATCAGCTACGGCTGCTCTAACAGAAATACCACAGAGTGGATGGCTTTAACAAAGGAAGGTTTATTCTTACACAGTCCTGTAGGCTACAAGTCCATATTCACGGTGTCCACTCCAGGGTAAAGCTTTCCCCCTTGTCGGCTCTGGAGGAAGGTCCGGTATTGCATCAGTCTTTGTCCAGGGAGCCTCTTGGTGCAGGAACCTCAGGTCCGAAGGATGCGCTCTTCTCCCGGTGCTGCTTGCTTGATGGTGTGAGGTACCCAAATCTCTGGTTGCTTCTCTTTCCTTCTATCTCTTGCAGGATGAAAGGATTAAGGGTGGGGCAAGCCATACTCCAGGGAAACTCCCTTTACAGGGGAGCAGGGAGGTGATCTTATAAAGGAATTTACAGTCCCACCCTAATCCTTTAACACACAGCATAGGAAAACCACAAAATGGAGGACAGTCACAAGATACTGGGAATCATGGCCCAGCCACATGGCTACACATATCTTTCGGGTGACACAATTCAACCCATGACAGTAGCCAAGACCATTTAATACATACTTTCCTGTGTCTTGCTTCTCTCAACATCATTTGTGGACTTCCTTGATTTTGTTGCATACAATCCTATTTCATTCTCACTGCTGGGTAGTGTGTGGTGTGAATATTTCATAATTTATTTCTCCATTTTTCTGTTGATGGGCATTTGAGGATTTCAGTTTGGGGGCTATTGCACACAGTGTTGCCACTAGCATCTAGTGTGTTTCTTTTGGAGACTATGTGTACTCATTTCTGTGGAGCAGGCCAGGAGTGCAACTGGTGGATCACAGAGGATGCCAGTGTTCAGCCTTCACAGTCACTGCCGCAGAGTCCCACAGGAACTGTACCAGGGGACACTGTCACTAAGAAAGCATGAGTGTTCTGGTGACTCTACAGTCTCACTGACACTTGGTATTTTCTGTTCAGATAAGTTTAGATCTGAACTCTGTCTGCATCCCAGGTGGGGAAGGTGGACACAGCTTTGGGAAGAGGCCCTCAAAGGGACTGTGTCTGGGCAGCAGGAGTGGGCCCATACCAGAAGCTGGGATACTCCATGCCACCAAGACGCCCCATTGACCCCATGTCATAGTCATCCAGTGCAGCTATAATGGAAATACTACAAAGCAGATGGCCTTTACATAGAAAAGTTTATTTTCTCACAGTCCAGTAAGCTAGAAGTCCAAATTCAGTGTGCTGGTTCCGGGAGCAGGCACTCTCTTTCTGTCATCTCTGAAGGAAGGTCCTGGTCATTAGTCCTCCCTTGGTCTGGAAGCATCTTGTTGCAGGAACTTCAGGTCAAAGAACACACACTGCGGGCGTGAGGTTCCCATTATCTGCTTGCTTCCTTTTTCTTTTATCTCACATAGGACACAAGAATGAAAGGTGGCACAAGCCGTACCCCAGGGACATTCCCCTTACAATGGACCAGGTAGGTGACCTTATTAAGGGTGTTACAGTCCCACCCTAATCCTCTTTGACATAATCCAACAATGCCCTATTAACCACAGGCAAAGACTAGGACTTACAACATAGAAACATCACAAAATGGAAAACACTAACATAATACTGGGAAGCATGGCCCAGTCAGATTGCTAAAAGCATTTTGGGGGGACATAATTCAGTTCCTGACACCCCATCAGCACACTATTATCTATCGAATGGGGAGCCTCATCTCCCCACACGCACAGAACAATCATCGGAATAGTACTGTTCTCACACAGCACCTACTTTATCCCCGGCACTTTTGTAACTGCTGGAGACACAGCAAAAAACAGACAATATTCCTGCTGTGATGAAGCTGATATGCTAGTACAGGCCAAGGGGGCATATTCAATAAATCAATATATGCCAAACGAGAAGAAGTCCTATAAGGAAAACTAAAAGAGGGCAAGACGATGTAGACAGTACAGAAGGTGTGTTATTTTAAAATAAAGTGGTTAAACAAAGCGCCTCTGATAAAGTGGCTGTCACGGATTGCATTGTGTCCCCCAGGAATGTATTGATTTGACTTGGCTGCAAGTCCCACAATGATGCAATTTCTCCCATGTGTTGTGAATCCTGCATCTGTGCTATTTATGATGGAGAATGACTGTAAGGCAGGACTCAAGTGACCAGCTGTGGGATACAAGGGAGAGAAGTGAGCCTAGGGAGTTGGGAACTTCACACCCCCAAGAAGGCAGCACTGAGAGCAGAGCACGTCCTTTGGACCTGAGGTTCCTGCGCCAAGAGGCTCTCACCGGATTTGGACTCAGCCTACCAGACTATGATAATTTCTCTTACTGAATGGACTTACGCCTCATGAACAGATTTGTGGCTTACCGGACTGTGACAAAGTTTCTCTTCATAAAGCCTTCCACTTGTGGTATTTTCTGTTAGAGCTGTACTAGGTGACTCAAATAGTGGCTTTGAGCAGTCAGCAACAGAAAGTGTGGGAACATATCACAGAAAAAAGGTTCCAGACACAGGGAGCTGTATGGTGCCAATGTCCTGAGGTAGCAGTGTGTTTGGCACATTCAACAGACAGTAAGAAGTAGGTGACAGGAGTGGTAAGAGATAGGGACAAGATGGTGCTGGTCATACTTCCACTGATGTTCAAAAACAACCACAAATGCAACCTAGTAAGCACACGCACACACATATAAGCAGCTAGGCTTTTTAGGGTTTGTGGCGGTAGTGGTGGTTTACAAAAATGAGATCAAATGTGTTAAAACTTTACCTATTTCACTTAACAACACACCACAGACATTGTTCCATGTCAGTAACACAGCTTCGGGGTTGGCAACTTTTTTCTGTAAAGAGCTAGACAGTAAATAATTTAGGTTCTGTGGGCCAGATGGTCTCTGTTGCCATAACTCAATACTGCAGTTACTCACTACAACTAGAAAGGTGAGATGAAGCTCAGAAGCAGTGAGTTTAGGTCAATGAGGGGCAAAGAGGTGGGAAAAGCAGAAAATGGTTGCACAAATTGAAGAGTGCAATCAACGTCACTGCACTGTACATACAGACATTGCTGAACTGGTGTATGTTCTACTTGTCATCTGTCAGCAACAACAAAATATATGTATATTTTAAAAAATGCTAAAAAAAATGCTGCTGTTGGATGCCTGCAGCCATGGACAATATGCACAAAGACACGGTGTGACTATGTTCTGTTACGACTTTCTTTACAAAGCAGGTGGCAGGCCACGTGTGACCTAGTGCCAGAGTTTGCAGACCTCTCTGCTATAACCCCAGTAGCTAAAATAGTGCCTGGGACACAATGCACACACAAGATTTAAAAGACTACCAACCAGACAGAAAACAATGAAAAAAAAGCCACAGTAATTATGCTGTCTAGACAATACATTCCAACTCTGAATTTGATGCTAACACCTTTCTAGATCCAACTGAGGGGAAACTTCTTCTCCCGCTGACTGACTCCTGCAGGTGCCTCCACAATTTTAGCATGAGTCGTGATAGAACAATCCACACCTGCGACGATCACAGGTGTCTAAGGAAATGAGTTTTCAGGCTGCACTGCCATCATTTCTGAGTTTTTCTTCCAAAATAGCAACCAAAGTGAATTAGTCCAGGACTCCACAGAATGCTGAAGGCCAGGCCTTCCTTCAATGATGCTGTTATTTGAGACTGCTTCCTTTACTGCAGGCAGTGCTATTCAGTTTTTTGTGGAGAGCGGCCATCGGGCTCTGGTGAAGGAGAGATCAGAGGAAACAGAGGACAATGTTAACTGCATCTTTCTCTTTGAGCAAATGACCTGCAAGGTGAGAGGCAGCAACACTCTGCTCTGCATCTATATTGTTTAATAAATAACCATCCCATTACCCTGCTGTTGCTGTGTGCCGTCAAATTCATTCCAACTCGCAGAGACACTATAGGACAGACGAGTACTAACCCCACAGGGTTTCCCCTGCTATAATCTTTCTGGAAGCAGATGGCCACCTCTTTCTCTACTCTAGAAAAATCAGCCCTTGAAAACCCTACAGAGCACAGTTCTGCTCTGACACATGAGATCACCATGAGTTCGAATCAGTGCAAGAGTATCTGTTTTCTTTTTTGTTTTCAACCCCATATCCCTAGGCTTCTGGTTGGAAGCTCGGGTTAAATCTAGAACATTCAGAACACAAGGGAGGTCCCTTCTCAGTACTCCACATCACCCATATTTGCCTAGTGTTTTCGGCAGGAGGCAATTCTGAGCCCCAGAGAACATCTGGCAAAGTCCGGAAACATTTTTGGCTGTCATGACTTGGAAAGGGGGATTGAGGCTGGCATTCAGGGCGTAACAGCCATACTGTCTGTGTTAAAAGTTAGATAAGTTAAAAATGTAGGTAAGCCTTCTTTTACGTACTTGTAGAATACAGTAGCTAGAGACATGAGAGCTCAACAACATAAAGACACTTTTCACTTACCAAATTGCCAAATTTTAAAATTTGTTAACATTCATTATTGGCCAGAGGTCTAGGGAAGTAACCTTCGTGTATTATTGATGCAACCGAAACTTCCTTTTGGCAAGCAGCAGCCCTGGTGGTTCACGGCTTCAGCCCAGCAGCCTCTCCCCAGGAGAAAGATGTGGCAGTCTGCTTCTGTAAAGATTACTGCCTTGAGAGGGCTAGGGGCTAGAGACCATGATCATAGGAGACATTGAGCTCAACTGGCATCATATAGTTTATGAAGAAAATGGTCTACATTCTACTTTGGTGAGTGGCATCTGGGGTCTTTGCGTGGGAGCCACCATCAGAGATACTCTACTGACCCCGCTCCATCTGGAGCTAGGGCAAGTGCAGCTTTCTAAAAGACACAGGGGGCTAATGGACCTCAATCACCACAGCCTCTACGAGACTGAGACCAGCACAGCTAAATCCATGGTGTTTAGCTAACACCACCAACTGCGCTGACAAGGGTCAGAACAGAAGATCCTGGAGACAGCTGGAGAGAAATGTAGGACAAAATTCTAACTCACAAACAAAAACCAGACTTACTGGTCTGACAGAGACTGGAGAAATCCCGAGAGCATGGCCCCGGGACATCTTTTTAACTCAGTAATGAAGTCACTCCTGAGTCTCACCCTGCAGCCAAGGATTAGACAGGCCCACAAAAACAAGAAGAGAAGAAACGGGCACACAAGCCCAGGTGGGCAGGGACAAGAAGGTGCGAGAGGACAGGAAAGCCGGTAACTAGGAACGCAAGGCTGAGAAGGAAGAGTGCTGACACACCGTGGGGCTGGCAGCTAATGTCACAAAACAATATATGTACTGTTTAATGAGGAACTAATTTGCTCGGTAAAACTCCATCTAAAGTGCAGTTTAAAAAAAAGGATTACAGCCTTGGAAACCCTATGGGGGAGTTCTACTCTGTCCCACAGGGTCGCTATGAGTTGGAATGCAATAGGTTTGGCTTTGGTTTTTAATCTTAGTTTCTGTGACACCATGCTCTCTTGTTTTTTCCCCTACATTTCTAGCCACTCTTTTTCAATCTTCTTTCCTGCACTTGGCTTGGCTTCCTGTTGTGTGCCCTCAAGTAGATTCCAACTCATAGCGACCCCACAGTAAAGAAGAGAACGAGGTTGTAATCTTTACGGGGGCAGATTTCCAGTCTTTTCTCCCAAGAGTGGCTAGTGGGTTCGAACCGCCGACCTTCCAGTTAGCAGCCAACCTTTTAGCCATTGCACCACCAAGGCTCCTTCTCCCTTCTCCTGTACTAAGTTTCAAAGTGTTACAGTCATGGTCCTTTGGGGTTTCCATTCAGTTCTCCAACTTTACAAGGCATCTCCACTGATAAATACACATATATGTGTGTATACATAGACACACAAACACACATGGCACATACATATACATATGTCTGGCAAATTACAGAAGGCACTTTCCAAACCAATAGGCGGACGACGGCATTTGGGCAGTGGACTTTCCAAACGAAGAAGAGAAAGATGTCATCCCCGTAGGGTACCTGGAAGGTGTCATTCAACCAGGCTTCATCGTGAGCACCTACTATTAGAATCCATTTTCCGTGTACATTCCAGCCTCCGGGTGCCTCACCAAGTGAGGAGGAGGAGGGCGTGGGGGTGAAAGCTGATTAAAAACCTCAGCCCGAGAGTCTGAAGGTGGCACAGACATGAACTCGAAAGGCTGGTCACACAACCCCTGAACATAAACCTCCGGTTCTCAGAATCCGGTTAATCAACTGTGTAGAAGAGCGCGTTGTCCACCAAACAGACTGCGATCCAATCGGTGAAGGAAATCGGCAGCCTCGTTTTAAGGGACCAATCATAGAACACGACGACCTATTATGACAACCTCAAAAACCAATGGAAACCACGGATTCTCCAAGCCGGCCGCCAAACTCTACTCCAAGCGAGATTTTTTTTAAAGGTACAAATCAGAAGACTAGTCCGTGGTTCGACGACGGGATGCAACGTTTACAAAAACGGCTTGTAGAGGTCTGGTAAAAACTCTTTGAGCAAGCAAAACCGTATTTCACCGACACCTCACGGGGCTGCGGATTCGCAAGTCACTCTCGTGCAAACGACTCCAGCGCGGGTGGGTGCGCGCCTGCGTGCTCACGTCACGCGGCTCTAACCCCGCCCTCCGTCCGCCCGTCCTTATAGTGCGGCCCTGGCGCGCGCGCGCCATTGTGTGGCTGGACTCGGCCGCTGCTGAGGTGTGAGTGACTTGCTCGGGTCCTTTTCGCCACCCGCATCGCGGCTGCTGCTTTACTGTCAGCCGTTCGACAGCCAGCCTTCGGGCCTCTGCCTGCCACGCCATGCCACGCGTCTACATAGGACGCCTTAGCTACAACGTCCGGGAAAAGGACATCCAGCGCTTTTTCAGCGGCTATGGCCGCCTCCTTGAGGTAGACCTCAAAAATGGGTGAGTTAAGTCAGGGCGCCCGCATCCGCTCCAGCGTCCCAGGTCTTAAGGCTGCGGATGAAAGACGCAGCCAAGGCCGCGGCGCCGCGTGGCGGGGCCTCAAAGATGGCGGCCGCGCGGGGTGGCGGGGGCGCGCGAGCGTGCGCGCCCCCGGCTAACGACGCTCTCGGCTCTCGCGCCGCCTCCAGGTACGGCTTCGTGGAGTTCGAGGACTCCCGCGACGCCGACGACGCCGTTTATGAACTGAACGGCAAGGATCTTTGCGGCGAGCGCGTGATTGTAGAGCACGCCCGGGGCCCGCGCCGCGATCGTGACGGCTACAGCTACGGAAGCCGCAGTGAGTCCTACCCCCGCGCGCTCCGCGTCTTGGGTACCTAGGAGGGCGGGCGCAGGCTTTGGGGTGGGGCCTCCCAACCCGGGCAGGCGCGGTGGCAGGGGATGCTTGGCTCGGGTATCGCCGAGTCCTGTTGCCTTCACGCCTGCTCGGGGAAGCCGCGGGACGCCGGAGCGCCGGGGTTGGGTTGTGGGTTTTGTCTAGCCAGGTTTTAGGTGGGCTTGGTTTAATTTAACTTTTTTTTTTTTTTTTTGGCTGAATTGGGTGTGGGGTTGGCTTTTAGGCACTTGGTCAGCACTGTCGTGGGTACTGCCCACGCAGGAAGTAAGGGGTGGCCGTATTGCTTGTATCCCCCTTTACTTAGCAGTCAGTACATTAGCTAGAAATGTGAATGCCTTAGCTTAGAAGTTAAGGAGCAGGCTGGGGTGGCGGAGGGGAGCGGGGAGGGGAGGGATTAAGAGCTTAGGTCTTATCAGTGGTGGGATTGAAGAAAATAATTCACTATTTGAAGTAGTGTGGTATTGTACCACAAACTAGATCTAAGTAAGCCTTATGCTGTATTGGAGTTAGTTGGGGCATGTTGTTGGGAGGGGGTGGGTTTGGTTTTGTTAATGTTTGATGTTGAAATTGTTGCATGTTGAATTCAAACTTTTTAACAAGTCCTTGATGTTTCAATTTGAAAGTGACCAATGGGGCTGAGGCTGTGTCCACTGAGGCTAAGATGACTGCCTTTCCTGATTGGCCTTGGCTTTTCCATACATTGTGTGACCCTTGCCCTATGACCCTTTGGCTGACCTTACCGGAAGCCATGACGACAGCAGCCTTTTGCCATTAGACGCAGGGTGATGGTGAGGATTCCAAGGGTTAGACAAAACTGGTTAATCTGAACTAGGTGACTGTTACCTTGCGTGTTTTGTGGCCAAACCACCACCAAAAACCTCACACTGTGATGTAAGTACTTAGTGTAACTAGTAAACATTTTTGTAAAATGTAGAAATGCATGTAATCAGTTAAGTTTTATATTTTACAATGTTCTGTAAAATAAAACTTAGCGAGGTAAATTGAATAAAGGAGCAGTCACTCTCTAACAGGTTGTAGGAGAAGTTTAGTTGGATTTAGCCTATTTGACTTGCCCTTAATTTAATTTATGGCAAATCACAAATGTATCAGAGGTTTAGCAGTGTAATAGCAAAGTCCTACTCCAGTAAATAAATAAAAGTTGATATGTTTGTACTAACTTTTCAAAAAACATTATGCATCACCGTCATTACAAAGCTTCTAACGGTTCCCTTCATGTGATAAAGGTGGTGGAGGTGGATACAGCAGTCGGAGAACCTCTGGCAGAGACAAATACGGACCACCTGTTCGTACAGAACACAGGCTTATTGTAGAAAATCTATCTAGTCGTTGCAGTTGGCAAGATTTAAAGGTAGGTCCTATAATTGAGTTAAGACGATAGGATGATGGCTTTAAAATGGATCTGGTTACACATTTCTTATTTCTAAGAATCAAGGATAGTGTGCAGGTTTTGAGATTTTAGGGTCTGAGGAGTCTTGTGTTACCATTTAGGATTTCATGAGACAAGCAGGTGAAGTGACCTATGCGGATGCTCACAAGGAACGTGCAAACGAAGGCGTGATTGAGTTCCGCTCCTACTCCGACATGAAGCGTGCTTTAGATAAACTGGATGGTACAGAAATAAATGGCAGAAATATTAGGCTCATTGAAGATAAACCACGAACAAGCCATAGGCGGTCTTACTCTGGAAGCAGATCAAGGTAACTTGTTGAAAGACTGAGGGTTGGAAAGGAAAATGTTTGCCCAAAATGAAGTAATAAGTAATCTCAGTTACTGTTGAACTTTGGTCAGTGTATAGTTTGGTTTGGGTTGTGCATCATTGGGTTTCTTTGCCATGCTTAGATTGTGGATTTAGTGATTCTGAAGTAAGCAGGTATGTTTTTTGTTGTGTTGTTTTTGCTAAAGGCCCCAAGCATACCCACACTGAGGTTAAGATTCCATTGTTTCTCATTATAGGTCACGGTCTAGAAGAAGGTCAAGAAGTAGGAGTCGCAGGAGCAGCCGCAGTAGATCTCGAAGTGTCTCAAAAAGCCGCTCCCGGTAAATAATGAACTGATGGTTATTTTTCTGAATATATTACTGTATGTGTTTGTTGGGTACGTGTGAATTCTTATAGGGAATGAGGAAAAGAACGGCTTTGTTTTTTTCAGATCCAGGTCACGGAGCAAAGGTCAATCACGTTCTCGATCAAAAGGCAGAAAATCCAGATCAAAGAGCAAATCTAAGCCTAAGTCTGATCGGGGTTCCCGTTCCCGCTCTCGAAGTAGATCTAAGGATGAGTACGAGAAATCTCGAAGCAGATCTCGTTCTCGGTCTCCAAAGGAAAATGGAAATGGTGATATAAAGTCAAAATCCAGATCAAGGAGCCAGTCTCGGTCCAATTCACCAGTTCCTGTTCCACCGTCAAAGGCTCATTCTGTGTCCCCTGCACCAAAAAGAGCTGCGTCGAGATCTCGTTCAAGATCTCGCTCAAAGTCGAGGTCTAGGTCAAGTTCCAGAGATTAACCCGGAACGCTCTGCTATTTGCACATTACTGTGGGACACTTTCCTACTTGCTTAGGCAGTTGCTCTTTGATGTTTGTGTTTGGCCTCTTCTGCAAGAGGAGTTATCTGAAAACGGACACACAGAAATTGGATTGGTGGCCAAATTCGATGACAAAGATAACATCTGAAGAAATGGTGGCATGAAGTCAAAGACCCTCCCCTTTGTAGAATTAAGATAACTTTGATTTTATAGCTTTTGAGCTAAAAAAAACTTTTGTAAAGATTAAGCTCACTTAGATTTTTTTCTTTTGTAAGTATTTCAGCAGGATCTGCTGCGCAGGGTTTTTTGTTTTATTTGTTCGCTTATTTTTAAATTAACTGTTTCAAGCTTTGAATACTTAACGCCTTTAGAGGGAGAAACCAATTTTCAATTATGTTGGCTTTTTATAAAGCTTGAGTTAAAGTTTGCTACCAATATGATTGCCTTACTGAATAGGTCAGTAGTCCTTTAATGTTATATCTGCTGTGGAAACAATGTAAGTTGTACTTTAAATGTAAAACAAGGTGAGCCTCTGACCAGCAATAAATTATTCGATTTGGATAATACTCATTTTGTGCTCTTACTAAAATTTGCCGAAGTCTATCTGCCCTTTTAACAAGGTAGTTTAAAAATAAAAGGTACATTGTAGTAAGTTTGTTCTGTAATTTTGTCTAAATTAATTGGTTTTAAATGTTTTTTAACTGTTACCAAGCATAATTAAACTTTTCCAAGAAATAGTTCCTAATACCTTGGATCTCATTTAGCTAGTAATAACACTTTCTGTCAGTAGTCTATGTAATAATTGGTTAAGAGTATGGTTTGATCTTTACTGTTAAGTTAAAATGATGGAAGTATCCTTTGGAAATTGAGTGTAGTTTCACTGAAAGTGGAGAATCACATGGGGCATTTTCTGCTGTAAGATCATATAATAGGCACTTGTGTCTCTAGGTAAAGCCGTTTGGCAAGTGAAAACCCAACAGTCTTCTTGTAGTTAATTGGGTTGTATGGTAATTGGTTAGGTCATCCTTGTAAACTTGATACAGCGTGTAGTTCATTTGGAGGGCATACATCTGTAAGCCAAGTTACATAAACTTGCAGTTTCAGAAATGAAATATGTATCTGTTTACTGAAATACTTGAAGTGGTTTTTAAAATTAATGTGATTTAAAAGCAGTCACATTTATGGATGTTTAAGCTTTTAGGAGTTGTCCCTGTGTAAGGTACTAAGGAACAGGTTGGGACAGCATGCTCACTGTAACACAGGTGTAAATGAAAGCATACTGTTGGAAGGTTTTGTGAGTTCAGTAATCCAGGAGACGTACCTAATAAAATGAGGAAGAATGAAATCAAAATTAGATCTAGGTGTCAAAATAGAGTAGCTGGCAGTACTTGAAACAAGTAGTCTGAGAGTCAGCTTTGTTTCAGAAGAGGAATTAATGAGTACTTTGTTCTTAAGAAATTCTTTGGCTTCTTGTTACAGAATCTTAAAAGCCTAACTGTAAGAATCTAGTGCCCCAAAGAACTGATGTGTGACAGCACATTATTCCTCTCTGCTCCATGCATGTCTCATCTTCCCAACAGTTTCCTTTCCCCTCCTCTCCACCCACTCTGCTTACTCTAGCCAGAGGTCAGCAGGATGATACCCTATAGATGCATAGAACCATAACGTGTGTCACGCTGCATCGCCAAGTCCAATCCATTCATGTCCGAAGAGTGGACCTTCGTTACGATTTATGGGCAAGAGCAGTATCAGGGCCAAGGGCCAGGGGCCGTGCTCCCGGGGGAACCCTGAAACTGCTGAACCATCAATTATCTTTTAGTGGAGATCTCAGGGTGCACCCCTTTTTATTCTTGGGTTGCCAGTGAGACTCAACTTTGTGAGCTCTGTCTCTGGCTGTCACAGGTGGTGGTCAGGCACCATCCGGTTCTTGCAGTCCCACGTCTGTAGGCACCCACTCAGTGGGTCTCTGTCTTCTGGGATGTCTTTCACCCATGTAGTTTTGGTGCTCAGTGAGCATCCATTCCTGCTGAGTTGGAACCATTTGCTGTGCCCCTGGATGGCAGCTAGGCAGCTTTTAAGACCCCAGATGCCACTCACCAATGTGGGGTGCAGAGAGCCCTCTTAGCAGTACTCTAGTTGTGCCAATTGGCCTCAATTTCACCTAAGAGCATGGTCCCCTGCCCCCTGTCCTAGCTATTCTGACCTTGCAATATTGGGTTAAGATGGAAGGAGTATTTAAGTTAATGTTGAAGTCCACTTAACATTGTTGTTTCTAAAGTGTGCTGTCACTGATTTCACCCAACCAAATTTCCACCAACTATCTAAACCCTCACCCCCTCACCCTCTACCACCTCTCCCTTGCAGCCATCAAAGAGTCTTTTTCTGTTTTTGAGTTTTTATCGTAGGGATCTCATACAATATTTGTCCTTCTGTCTATGACAACTTTCACTCAACATAATGTCTTCCAATTGAAACCAGATTATGAGATGTTTCCTGGAATCGTTATTCTTTTTCATTGCATAGTGCTCCATTGAGTATATATACCATAGTTTACCTATTCATTCCTCTGTTGTTGGGCACCTGGGTTGATTCCATCTTTTTGCTATCATGGACTGTGCTGTGATAACCATTCTTGTGCATGTGTCTGTTGGTGTGAAAGGCCTTGATTCTGTAGGATATATTCCAAGTAGTGGAATTACTGGATCATATATCTATATCCGTTTTTTTGAGAAAGTGCCAGATTGCTTTCCAAAGAGGCTGGACCATTTTGTAACCTCACCAACAGTGTAGGAGAGTTCCACTTTCTCCACAGCCTCTCCAGCATTTGTTGTTTTGTACTTTCTCTTTTCGTAAACATTTGCTGTATAAGGAATGGTGTTTTTTTTTTCCTTCAGTAGAAAGTTTCTGAACTTGAGATTTCCTTAAGTGTTGGTGGTCGTAGTCCATTGCTTTGGCTGTTTGAAAGAACAGAAGTGGTTCTTACTGTAGGGAAAGGCAAGCCTCCATCTGCTGTTAAGAATTCAGTGTTTAAGGATAAATCTTTGGCTTTGACCAAAGTTACCTTGTTTTCAGGGAACAAATAGAAAGCTTTGAAGCCCATAGCCACTTAAAAGGAAAGGGGGAAATAGTAGTGAAATTTGGCTTTCAGAAAGGATCCATTGTTCTTCAACCGGGCTCTCATGTTACATCACATGACATAATAGGCAGGTTTGTCCACATTGTTAGTTGCCCAAAAGTGGATGACACTATGGGTAAACCTGTACCCATGAAAGTTTCCTGGTAACAACAAAGAATTGATTAAAAATCTGGTCCTACCACGTAGGCTGTGGAAACCACTGTATGTGTATCTGTGGCTCACTGGAGAATATAGGAGTTGACTAATAACAATGCTTAGTTTTTGCTAACTTGCAAGGAGAATGGAAGAGTCTCAGAACACACCCCGTGTTCACCTGTGGCAAGGTGAGTGTTGCGCTGATAGAAGGCAAAGGAGAAAAAGTAGGAACATCCTGACTCCCCCTGTGTTTTACTTGATAGTGTTGACACACCACAGTGCCTTTATGGCCACTGGAGTCCCTGTCTGATCTGTAACTCTGACCTTCCTACTCCTGTGTTGCCATCTTTAATCCTGGTATTTTTCTCTTACATTGTATATCTGTTTGTTTATCTCCTCAATAAAAGGCTTAGTGAGGAAGGGTTTGGTTTGAATTCCTTGTGTGTTCCCACTGAGCAACAAGCTCATTGCCGCTCATCCTTAGCAAATGTGTCTGAGTTGAAGTTGCCATTGGGAAGCTGTTGCTAAAATATAAGAAAAGGAGCTTGTCAATTTCTTAGAAACAAATGCAGTCAACATAACATGGTTATTTTGGTGAAGTTAACTACTGCTTCAGTGTCATTTGTGTAAATGGCAGAACTAAAACCTCACTGGGTTGTGGAGATAAGTTAATAGTTGAAAAGTTTTTCAGGACCGTAATGTACTAGCTGCTGTTACGATGACTTGGAAATCCTAAATTATTTTTGTATTAACGTTAGTTTACATACAGAATTGCCCCATTTTTACATTTTTGGCAGTTCTTTTTCTGGAATACTTACTAGATAAACTAGGAAGCCTCGGTCTGTTTCCTCCCAAATCCTTAGCCTAATTTCGTAAGTCTGGACTCGGGGCACTCTGAATTGGGTAGTGGACTCTTAGAAACTAGCATGTTTTTATTCACCTTGCTGTCAGAGGGTGATGTGTCTGGCTTCATCCAGTTTCTGTGGTGGTACCCAGTTTCACTCCAGTGGTCATGGAACTTTAGAAGAACGATCAGAAGTGGAAAGCTCTATCAATTTCATGGAATTATAAAAGTATGTGTCGTATCGGTAACTGTGCTGCTTGCCCATGTTTCTGGTCATGTGTCTGCCCTGCAATTTCAGTGATAAACTTTCTGTGCCATGCAGTGTTCTGCAACTTCTTTTTACTGAGTGTGGCTAACACAGATACCTGTTTTCTTTGTTTGTCGTTTAATGGTGAGAAGTGACTGTTGGAATGCCTGCAAAGTGAGTATGGTTAGGCTGTTAGAGAAAGGTTGGAGGTTTGAGTCCAGCCCACCTAGAGGTGGAAGAAAGGGGCAGTCTTTTGAAAAAGGAGCCTTTGAAAATTCTGTGGAGCAGTTACACTCTGGTATATGGGAAGGGTTTTTTGGAATCCACAAGACAGCAACTGGGTTGTTTTAAGTAGTTGTCAATTTATGTGCTAATCTTTGCACTGCTCGTGTATTTGCTAAACAGATTAATGGGTACGGTTGTGTCATTCAGGTCAATTCTGAATAGCTTGTTCAGATACACCTAGTTGTTTTACAGGAGATCCCCCAGTACAGCCATTAACAACGTAGTTAATGTATTTTTAGTAAGAAATAATCATGGTTCAAAAATCAGAAGACACTAAAGTATACAGTAAAATCCACCTTTGACCCCTTGGAGAAAACTGAGACTACCGGTTCTTAAAACATGGCGAAGTGCGCAGAAAAGGGTTTGTGGGTCTGACAGCTTTATCAGATAGTCCACCAGAATTCTGCAAAGGCAGGTGATGAGTATTGCAGCTTGTATTGCAAAGCTGTTTTTTGTGTGTGTGATGAAATTTGTGATTCACATCTCAGTGTAGTTTGTGTATTTATACACATTTTAGAGATCATTTCTAAGGAAGTTATTCCACACGATGGTTTGCAGATCTGACTGTTGTGGCCTAGTTTTTATTGGTTGATTTTGGGAGGCAGGTTATTAAAGTGTTTTTTGTGTTTTTTTTTGCATTTCAATGCAGAAAGTTGTTGAACCTTGTTTAGCATCACAGTGACAGCGCAAGCCTCCACTGACCTGAATGAAACCGGAGTGTCCACCAGTTAATTGCTGCTGAGACAGTTGTGAGTCGTAGTGACCTCATGTATGCAGAGTAGAACTGTTCCCCAGGGTTTCCCAGGTTGTGACTTTTCTCAAGCCTGTCTCCCAAGGTGTCTCTGGGTGGGTTCCAGCCACCAACCTTTTGTCTACCACTTAACCATTTGCATCACTTCAGGTGGGAGGATGAACACTGAACAACTGAACTGTTGGGGCCCTTATGCATACACCACAGTGTAATTGTCTAGTTCTCAATATCAGGAAATGAACAGTACAATGCTATGACTGACCTAACTCACAGCCTGTATTTCTTGAACTATCACCTGCCCCCCCTTTAGTCCAGGTTTGTTTACTGGACTTTGTTGCCATGGTAGTTTGTTTCCTTGAATCTGAAATAATGTTACTGTCATTTTTTAAGAGTAAAGAATTGTTACTTTGAGGAATTTACTTCAGTTGGGTTTTGCTGCTGTTTGTTCATGATTGAAATTTCGGCAGGCATATCGTAAGAATCAGACTGCCATCAGTGCCTCATGACCGGTAGCACATGGTAATAACTTGGGTCATTGTGAAGTCACTTTCCCCTCTGTAATTAATTGCTTGGGGAAACTAGACTACCTTATCAAACTGCCACCCACAACTGTACCATTTATTGGTGATTTTCTAATTTCTCTTGGTTGGTTATTTTTTAAAGAAATGCTTTCTTGGAGGAGTAAACTATTTTAAAGATAAGGTTGAGAGACCTTTTGTTTTTAGGAGAAATTCTATCATTTTGAAGATTCAGGAAGCTGGAGGGAGAACTTGGATGAAATCAGATTGTGAGTATTGTTAGGAGTCGATGCCATTATCAGAACACTTGGCACAATGCATGGTAGTTCCTTATTAAATAGTAGCTGCCTTTGAACTCTAGAATTCTACCTAGTTGAGGAAAAGGCAGGCAAAACAAAGCTGCTGAGTGTGGTGCCCAAGTTATTAAGAGAATTATCTTTGTCTTTATTGAATAGCTTTGACTGCGCTGTTTAAATACAGTGCTAATTATTTTCACTAAGCAGCGTTTCAAACACCAGAGAGGATGGTGTGATGAACCTTCCCCCATGTACTCTTAGATTCAGTTTAACAATATCTATGCACCTGTTTAATTTTCCAGATAATTTTGAAAGAAACCCTCGATTTTTCATCTGTAGATCAGTATATATACCTCTAACAGACATCTTAAGTTTCTCTGGTTTATAGAGTCTCTCTATTTTCTTGGAATATATTGGTCAAAGAAGCCAGATCACTTCAGGTGTCCAGGTCCTAAAGAATTTCCCAGCCTCTGGGTTTTGCCAGTTGCATTTTCATAGTGTGTTTAAGGTGTGCGCTGCTGCTGCTGCTTGTAGTTCCTGTAAGATAGTAATTAAACCTAGAGCGGTAGTTAGCAAAATGTGGTCCATAGACCATGAGCATCACCTGGAAACAGGCTGGAAATGTAAAATCTCACCCCAGACTCACTGAATCAGAAAGTGGATGGGCCCAGTAAACTGTCTGAAGCCCTCAATGTGATTCTGGTGCAGGCTAGAACTGGAGGGTCTGATTTTTTGCTGCCTAAAAGGACAGTCACTGATGTAGCGCAGACCGGTAAGCCGGGAACTCCGTTTACAGTCCATTGGAATTCTAGTGACCTTGGTTTGTTTTTTGATCAGTGAGATTCAATTCAAATTGCCTGCTGAGAGTTGTTTTGAAACAGCCATGGTTTTGAACTGGTTTATTGGGTTTGAAATCCTTGCTGAGAGTGTGTTTCTAACACATTTCTAGATGATGTTAGTACTGCTGGTTAGAGCATTGGTCCTCAAAATGTACATAAGAATCACTTTGAGATCTTGCTAAAACGTAGGTTCTGATTCACTATATCTTGGGTAGAAATGTAAATTGTCAGCAGCGGTTTAAAGCTGGAATCAACCCTAATATCTTACCGGCTTCTTTACTTTCTGGTTTGATGAGATGTTTAAGCTCATCTTCTATGTTACTAGCCCCAGACCTGAAATCAGCCGTTTTTCCAACTGTTCTTAGTTGGAAATAACATTTTGCAGGTGCAGTTTTTGTTACTGGCTTTTTCATAGGCCTTTTTGGTGGTGAACAGAGCTGGGAGGGAAACCATGGTCTTTTTTTTTTCCCCCCCCTTTCTGGCCACACTGATCTATTAGCTTCTGTGCATCTGAAGATCCTCTTTTCCTTAGACATCGTCCCTTGAGCACTGTGACTGCACAGTAGTTTTGAGTCCTTTGACCATCTCAGTTATCTTCCAGTCATGTGGTTTGTGACTGACTGTCACAGTGGAGCCAACTAATGGACACAGCACACCAGGTGTGCTGTAATCCTCCCAGGCAGAGCAGTACAGCAGCCCTCCTGACCTACCCAAGGCTTCCTAAGCTGAATTCTAGGTCTGTTCTGGCAGAGGGGTGAGGAGGGATTTAAAAGGAAACTAGGATTGTGCATGATCTCTCTTCTGTACCTTCAAAGGATTTAAAGGAGGGCTTTGAACCAGTTGAATATGGTTTGACTCCTGCTGAGAATTTGCATCCCCCTCCAGATACACTGAATCAGAATCTGGTTCTGAATTCATCCCTAACAAGCAGTGTTAGCATTCCTGGAAGCTTGTTAGAAGTTCACACCTGAAGGAGCTGGTTTGAAGTCCTCGTTTAGATAATGTTTCCTCTTGTTCTGGGTAATGAGTAGAGAAAGAAGGAAAAATCACAGCGTAAATTTCAGTGCAGTTGGAGAATACACAACAGCACTGGAGTTGTAATGAGCAGTTTTCTGTCACCTTTACAATAAATAGCAGTGCCCTCCCTGCATGAGTCGGATTCCACTTGACGGCACTTGGCTTTTGGCTGGCTCCCTGCAAACCAAGCAAGAACTCCAAACCAGGCTGTGATTATGATAAGATGATGAATGCTCATGGCTGTTTTCAGGAAGTGATCCTGGATTCACCGTGGTCCACATTTAATAAACGTTTATTACAGGCCTTCCAGGTATGTAGTAAGTTAAACTACTGTTAGAAATAGTTGGCGTTTCCTCATTCCACCTCCAGAAGCAGGGAGCATTTCCTATCCCTTGATTTTAGGCAAAGACATTTTAGGTATGAAATGTGCAGTAGATTGAATTATGTTGACCGCTCTGAAATTTCCACATTCTCATCACTGAAACCTGTGAATATGCTACCAAACAGGCAAAAAAGGAGTTACAAGTGTGATTAAGTGAAGGGTCTTGAGATGAGGTGATTAGCCTGAATGATCGACTTCGGCCCTTATAAGGAGAGAGGGTGGAGGGTCAAAAGTCAGAGTTGGTGTGAAGAGGGAAACAGAGTCAAGAGAGGTTCGGAGACACTGCTACGCTGCTTGTTGGCTTTTAAAGATGGAAGAACGGACTAAAAGCCAACAAATGCAGGCAGTCTAGAGCCTGGGAAAGGGAATCTGTCCCAGAGCCTCTGGAGGGAGCACCACTCTGCCACCACCTTGAGTTTGGCCTAAAGAAAACTATTTCAGAGTTCTAATAGAATTGCCATAAAAATTGTTGTTTTAAGCCACTCCATTCTGTTCTCATCAAGCTAGTTACCACTCATGGCAACTCCACGTATTACAGAGTGGAACAATTCCATAGAGTTTCTTTGACGGTTATCTTAATGGAAGCAGACCACCAGGCCTTTCTTCTGTGGCACTGTTGGGAAGACAAACTGCCAACTTTTAGGTTAGTAGCCAATTGCAAACCACTTGGGCCACCAGGGACCTAGTTTAAGTCACTAACTGCAGTAATTTGTTACAACAGCAATGGAAAACTCATACAACATGACTAATAAGGCTTAAAGGTTCTTGCACGTTGGATTTGGTCTCTTCTTTGCCATTGCCATGAGAAAAACATTGCTCAGCCTGATGAGAGAACGGGGGAAGAGCTGCCTGTTTGCCCCACCCACCTACAGCTTAAAGTAGAGCCCAGCCTAAATCATTTCACCAGTAGCACAAAATGGTTTTGTGCTACTAAATTTTGATGTTTAACAACAATACCTAACTGGTACTGGGTGCCAGACAGTTCCACTTACATTGTTATAACACCCATATGTGGTAGAAATAGTTATTCTGCATTTTACAGGTTACAAACCAGGATTGATCTAAACCTGTTTGCTCCATGTAGCCTGTTTTTATTCCAGATCCTGGTGACCACTCTCTCCTCTTGTGTGTTATGCTAACAACTATGATTTTTCTACGTCCTCCCACACCTCTGTAAATAGGTACTTTATTAAATTCTCTCCAGATAACACAGTGGGATGTGCTTTCTGTTTCCTGTCATAACACTGACCAACAACAGCAAATAAACTAAGCAGTATTTCATGTTTCAGTGGGATATAAAATAGTGATGTAGGGAAAGCAGAGTTTAAAAAGTCTCCTGTTATTTCATTCACTATCAGAAACCAGAAGGAGGTTCCTCAATTAAGAAGGGCACCAAGGAAATTTTTTTTTTAATAGATAGTTGTTACTGCATCTTAAAATCACCAATGGGCCTAAGAATTACCTGGCTGCTTGTTTCCATAGCTACACAACTCTTAGACATTATTCATCAGCCTGCTGCAAGGATATAGGTAACGTCCCAAAATTTTGATATCCTTGTTTTTACTGGTTGTGGTTTGCTGTATTAAAGAAAGTGAATTTGATACAAGTTTCATGTAGTTCTAAAGAATTAATTCGTCTTTCTCAATCTGAGACACTGAATAAGCAACACTTGGCCTCATCCAAATCCTGTAGGTGTAATTTTCATGCAAGAAAGTTCAGATTTCAACAAGAGACCTGCTCTCCTGATGGCAGGGAGGTAAGGATCTTGCAGGAGAAGCCTGGTGTAACAGCCTTGATGGCTGTTCTAGGCACATGTTCTAGGCACAACTTTGGATAGCACTACCTGTAGCCAGTTCTTTTCTATTTCATCATCATTTGTCAATCTGCAGCCCTTTCCTTTTCTTTCTAAAGAAACTGAGTTCTACATGGATGTGATTGACATCCTCTGTTCCTTTGGGACCCTTCACAATAACTGTATGTCCTTTCAGAGTGTTGCCTGCATTTTCTGCCATGTCAGCAGACTGGTTGCTGAGAATGGCCTTTGCTCTTGTAGTAGGGGCAGCGTAGCCCACCCAAGAAATGTTATCCTTGCCTCTTAGTAGATCAGCAGAGATACCATCCCTCTTCCTCTGCCCCCAAGCTTGGCTGACACTGCCCAAGTGTTCAGGTGCCTGGTTTGTACCAGAAAGCCACTGGACTCCTTGAGTAGAGGAAGAAAAAAGACTAGATGATAACTTTCTAGAAACCCTACTCTGAGCTGGTGATTATGGGATATGAAAGTACTTGATAGATGAAATTAGATACTGCCTAGAGTGAACAGAGCTAGAGCAGAGCAAGGTGGTGGCTTCTCAAGAGACTTCAAGGTATATGGGCCATCTTTCCTAAGTGACATTTGTCTCCCCTTGACAAGATAATTCCTTGGAAAGCCCGTGGTACTTGAAAACACACTTTTGTCATACATCTGTGACAGGGAGCCCTGGTGGCAAAGTAGTTAAGAGCTCAGTCAGCTAACCAAAAGATGGGCAATTTAATCCATCAGGTGCTCCTTAGAAACCCTATGGTGCAATTCTAACCTGTCCACTAGGGTCATAAGAGTTGGAATCCATCAAAATGGGTTTGGAATTCCCACCCACCCCCGCTCCTGGCCTCCTGCCTTAGGGCAGAGCAGGACACTATCAGGTAAGGAGGGTAACAGCATCAGGTAGAGAGGGTAATAGCATCAGGCAAGGAGGGTAACAGCATCAGGTAGAGAGGGTAATAGCATCAGGCAAGGAGGGTAACAGCATCAGGCAAGGAGGGAGTGAGCAGCCCCCACTTGTCTGTCAGTGGAGGCTACCCTGTTGCTCTGATGCAGGAAGCTATGCCACTGGTATTTAGGTACCAGCAGGGTCAACCGTGGTACACAAGTTTCAGCTGAGCTAGACTAAGACAGACTAGGAAGAAGGACCTAGCAGTCTACTTCTGAAAGGAATTAGCCAGGGTAAACCTTATGAATAGCAGCTGAAAATTGTCAGATAACGGTGCCAGAAAGTGAGCCCCCCAGGTTGGAATGCATTTGGAACACGATTGGGGTAGAGCTGCCTCCAAGCAAAGTCGACCTTAATCACGTGGATGGAGTAAACTGGTCTCTGGGATCTTTGTTCACTGATGTGCTACGACTCAAAATGAGAAGAAACAGCTGCAACATCCACTAATAATTGGGACATGGAACGTAGGAAGTATGAATCTAGGAAAACTGGAAATTGTCAAAAGTGAAATGGAACACATAAACATTGGCATCCTACGCATTACTGAGCTGAAATGGACTGGTTTGGGCCATTTTGAATCCCACAATAATATAGTCTACTATGCTGGGAATGAAAACTTTCAAGAGGAATAGTGTTGCATTCATCATCAAAAAGAACATTTCAAGATCTGTCCTGAAGTACAATGCTGTCAGTGATAGGATAATATCCATATGCCTACAAGGAAGGCCAATTAATGCAACTATTAATCAAATTTATGCACCGACCACTAAGGCCAAAGATGAAGAGGCTGAAGATTTTTACCAGCTTCTGCAGTCTGAAACTGATGGAACACGCAATCAGGATGTGTTGATAATTGCTGGTGACTAGAATACAAAAGTTGGAAACAAAGATCTGTAGTTGGAAAATGTGGCCTTGGTGATGGAAATAATGCTGGAGATCACATCATAGAATTTTGCAAGAGTAATGACTTTTTCATTGCAAACACCATTTTTAACCAACACAAATGGCAACTATACACATGGACATCACCAAATGGAATACCCAGGAACCAAACTGACTACATCTTTGGAAAAAGATAATGGAAAAGCTCCATGAGCAGTCAGAACAAGACCAGGTGCTGACTGGTACAGATCATCAATTACTCATGTGCCAATTCAAACTGAAACTGAAGAAAATTACAAGTCCACGAGAGCCAAAGTATGACCTTGAGTATATCCCTCCTGAGTTTAAAGACCATCTCAAGAACAGATTTGATGTGTTGATCTCTAATGACTGAAGAGCAGACATATTGTGGAATGACATCAAAGACATCTTCTGTGAAAAGAGCCAGAGATCACTAAAAAGACAGGAAAGAAAGAAAAGACCAAACTGGATGTCAGAAGAGACTCTGAAACTTGCTCTTGAACATCAAGCTGCCAAAGCAAAAGGAAGGAATGGCAAAGTAAAAGACCTACACAGAAGATTTCAGAGAGCAGCTTAATAAGACAAAAGAAAGTATTATAATGACATGTACAGAGAGCTGGAAATGGAAAACCAGAAGGGAAGAATACATTCTGCATTTCTGAAGCTGAAAGAACTGAAGACAAAATTCAAACCTCGAGTTACAATAGTGAAGGATTCTACAGGGAAACTTAAAAGACTCAGAGAGCATCTAAACAAGATGGAAGGAACACACAGAGTCATCATACCAGAAAGAACTAGTCAATGTTCCGCCATTTGAAGAGGCAACATATGATCAGGAACCAAAGGTGCTGAAAAGAAGAAGTTGAAGCTGCATTGAAGGCACTGGCAAAAAACAAGTCCCCAGGAATCGATGGAATGTAAATTGAAATATTTCAACAAACAGATGCAGTGCTGGAAGTGTTCACTTGTTTATGTCAAGAAATTTGGAGGACAGCTACATGGCCAACTGACTGGAAGAGATCCATATTTATACCCATTCCAAAGAAAGGTGATCCAACTGAATGTGGAAATTACCAAACAATATTGTTGATATCACACGCAAGTAAAATTCTGCTCAAAATCATTCAGAAGCAACTACAACAATATATTGACAAGGAACTGCCAGAAATTCAAGCTGGGTTCAGAAGAGGACATGGAACCAGGGTATCATCGCTGATGGCAGATGGATCTTGGCCAAAAGCAACGAATACCAGCAAGATGTTTCCTTGAGTTTCATTGACTATGCAAAAGCATTTGACTGTGTGGATCATACTAAATTATGAATAACGTTGTGGAGAATGGGAATTCCAGAATACCTAATTGTGCTCTTAAGGAATCTGTATATGGATCAAGAGGCAGTTGTGCAAACAGAACAAGGGGACACTACATGGTTTAAAGTCAGGACAGGCATGTGTCAGGATTGTATCCTTTCACCTTATCTTTTTAATCTGTATACCAAGCACATAATCCAAGAAGCTGGATTATATGAAGAATGAAGCATCAGGATTGGAGGACGACTCATAAATAGCCTGAGTTACACAGACAACACCACGTTAGTTGCTGGAAATGAAGTAGAGTTGAGACATTTACTGATGGAGATCAAGGACCACAGCCTTCAGTATGGATTGCACCTCAACATCAGGAAAACAAAAATCCTCACAACTGGACCAGTAAGCGACATCATGATAAATGGAGAAAGGATTGAGGTTGTCAAGGATTTCATGTTACCTGGGTCCACAATCAATGCCCTTGAAAGCAGCAAAGAGATCAAAAGACGTATTGCACTGGGGAAATTGCAAAGGACCTTTCCAAAGTATTCAAAAGTAAGAATGTCACCTTGAAGACTAAAAGTGTACCTGACCCAAGCCATGATATTTTCAATTGCATCATAGGCATGCAAACCTGGACCATAAGCAAAGAAGAAGAATTGATGCCTTTGAATTGTGGTGTTGGAGAAGAATTTTGAATGTATGATGGACCACTATAAAAACAAACATCTGTTCTGAAAGAAGTACAACCAGAATGCTCTGTGGAAGCAAAGATGGCAAGACTGCATACTTTGTTGTCAGGAAAGATCAGTCCCTGGAGAGGAACATCACACTTGGTAGAGTGGAGTGTCAGCAAAGAAGAGGAAGATCCTCAACGAGATGGATTGACACAGTGGCCACAACAATGAGCTTAAGCATAAAAATGATTGTGGACATGGCACAAGACCAGGCAGTGTCTTATTCTGTTGTTCGTGGGGTTGCCATGAGTTGGGACCGGCTCAACTGCACCTAAGAACAACAGGGCAGATTGGGAGCATGCCATCTGACCTGCATTGTGCAGTGTCACAGCAGTTTCACATTTATTTTGGGAAGATGTGACTTTCCCATGATTAATTTTTGCATTTGCTTTCCTAGCTTGAAGATAACCTACCCCAGGGGTGTGGTAAATATTTAGGTTTCCAACCCACCCGTAGTGTAGGCTCAGCATTCTGATTTTTCATGGTGGACTTGATCCCATCCCACCCCTAGACACTGAGCTCTCCCAGGCAGACACAAACTTCCTTACTGTTTCCCTGGACTAGTACACTGAGTTTTTCTAGAACTTTCTTTACTGTGTACAAGGACTGCCAGTTAAGTTTGGGAAGTTAGCCTAGAAAAAGTGGTACATACCTTATTGCTGAATATCACTACAGTCACCTTCAAAGTACTTCCCTTGGGAAGCTATGCACCAATGCCAGTGTCTAGTCCACCCTTCAAAATAATTTTGGAACTTTCAGGAATGGACATCAGAGCTGTCATCATATTATCCTTGATGTCCTGAATGGCATGAAAATATCTTCCTTTCAATATCTCCTTTATCTTTGGAGAAATAAAAAAGCCACTGGGGGCCAGATCAGGTAGGGTGTTTCAAAACAGTTATTTGTTTACTGGCTAAAAACGTCCTCACAGACAACTAGACAGTTTAGTTTGCAAACTTGCCAACTTGACAGTGTGCACAATGACCATCCCAGAAAGAGTTCCAAAATCGCTTTGAGGGTGGACTAGGCACTGGCATTGGTGCATAGCTTCCCAGGGGGAGTACGTTGCAGGTGACCATAGTGATATTCAGCAGTGAGGTATGCGGCATTTAGAATAATTTTGTGGGAGACTCAATTGTCAGACCACATATAATCCAAGAGTAAGAAAGAATGCCCATGCTGTAGTATCACATAGACTCAAGACCCTGTCTCCTACCATGATTTGTCTAGTAAAACCCAAGTCCCTAGCATCTAAGCCCTATCTCTGACAACCACCTCGAGGAAAAGACAGACATAAGGCTACCACTTGTCACTTTGTTTTTACTTTCTTCTTTGTTTCTGGCTCCTAAGAATTTCTCCTTACAAGTTCTGCAATGAATTTTCTTTCTCCTTTCTTTGCAATATATTATCCATGATTTTTAAATGTCTTCTAGAGAGAGTTCCCTGTTAGCACAGTCTACCATGTTGCTGCAATCCAGAAGCATTTTCACACTTACATAAAGTGTGCATCCTGTTAATTTTCCTAAAATCCATGGGCATCACCAGCAATCAATCAAAGTCTCTTTTAGGTTAACAGTGGTAAGTTTGGCTTTTTGTTTGTTTGTTTAATATGGGCTGCTTATAGTTTTCTTACTGTTACTACATTTCAGAAATTTGAACGTCTGTTCTGTGATGTCTGTCCCATAGGGTCTCTGAGTCTGAATTGACTTGTCGGCAGTGTTTTTTTTTTTTTTTTTTTTTTTAATTCTTAGATAGGTGTTTCACTTAGATAAGACACTGGGGCAAAGAGGAGCTGTCACTTAAGGGACGAACTGGACTTGTTTGATTGCTCCAGAGGGCATACTAGGACCAGCAGGGAAAGCTGGTTACATTAGAAGGCAGAACGTTCTCAAAATCACAGCAACTTAGGATGCTCTCTATCGTAAGCAAACGAGCCAGGTGTGAAGACCTCCAAAGCATCATTATAGAGGGCAGAAAATAATGTCTCCACAGTTCAAATCAGTGGTGTTTGTTTCTGCCTGAGTCCTTCAACTCAGATTCTATGGGTCTGTTATAATCACTGTCCAAAAGATATATTTGCTATTGAGAAGCCATGTGTTTGTATATAGATTCACTACTGTCTTTAAATTGTCCGAATACCCAAAATAAAAGTGTTTGGAACCCAGAATAAGCACAGTCTGGGTAGAGATGAAAGAAATCTGAGCAGATGGTTGTGTGTACCGGTGTGTATGAAGAGGTTTCCATCGTTATGGCAACCAGCATCCTGAACTGATGCAATGCTGTTCCCAATAATATGAGATGTGATTAAAAATTGACGTTGCAGTGAGGAAGAACACACATAATGTGTTGGCATGGCAACTAAAATAGTTAAATTCTGCATAAACTTAAAACCTGATGATCACAGCCATTTGGGGAATTTGCCCGCAATTAATTAAGACCCTTTCCTTGTGTGACTGAGAGTCAGGAGCCTAGAGGGCTGACATGTGGCCATGACCCACCAAAAACAAACCCACTGCCAGCGAGTGAATTCTGACTCATAGCGACCCTAAAGGATAGAATAGAACTGCCTCACAGAGTCCCCAAGGAGTGCCTGGTGGATTCGAACTTAACCACTGCACCACCAGGGTTTCTTGTGGCCGTGACATGTAGACTAAGTGGACCTCCATTTCCTTATCTGTAAAGTAAGGGATTAAATTACTGGTGTCAGAGGAGTTGGGACTCCGGACTGTATCAAGAGTGGCCCTGTTTTCATTTCCATGCAGTATCTCATTTAGTCAACCGACGGATACTTTACTGAGCACCCACAAAAACCAATGTCCATCCCTTTTGGAACTTGCAGTCTCCTAACCTTGAATCACATAAATCCATGTGAAGCTACAGGCGTGGTGTGTGTGAGGAACACAAGAGAATTTTGTGTACAAGAAGCGGTAACAAGGAGATTTCGGTACTCGGCCATGTTAAGGCAGTGAGATCACTTAAGAAAACTAAGGCAACACGATAGGAGCCGTTACTAAAAACAAGCCATCTGCCATGAAGCAACTGACAGTCATTTCCTCTGGACAAATGGAGAAACTGGAGAATAAAACGATCCATCAAGATCACACCACCAGCTAATGGTAGCGAAGTCCCAGGACCTAGGCGTGTCTAATGTAGCCCTTGATACCAGGAAGGGCTAAAATCAGAACTTAACGCTGAGCGTTTTCTGGTACAAGTGCCTTTCACCCTTTCCGGGGCTGGTTTCCAACCCTTCCCTCCTTTTTTCAGGTTGAACCAGGCGCGGTGGGAAGGCGCCGGACAGCGCAACCACCCAGCTGAGCACGCGTACGGGGGGTGCCAGCCCTGACATTAGTCATCCACCACTCCGGTGTTGGAGATAAGATCCCACAGGGCTCTCTCTCTAACCTTGGTGGTTCCCGCGCCCCAACAGGCGCAGCCGGCTGTGATGCAAGGGGTAGAGGGAAAGAACAATCTCGGTCCGCGGAAAAAACCGGCCCCAGAGGTAGGTGGGGAATTGGGCCCACGCGCCTGTAGCCCGATAGGAAAGAGAAAGGATACAGGCGTCTCCGGATACTCAGCCCGAAGGACCCCCGCCCCAAATCTCTGCTCCCCAGCTCTGCGCCGGTGTGTCCTGCAGCGAGATGGCCCGCCCCTCCCCCTGTACGCGCAGGCGCACGCCGCTCAGAGCGCCGACTACAGCTCAGCGCCGGGCGGACTGGCGCTGTCCTTGCAGCTAAGGATGCCGGGGGCGAGTGAGCCCGATGCCTGCCAGGACGCCGCACCATCCAGCACAGCGCAACGAGTGCTCCAGTCCTACGTCCTGGTGCCTCCCGCCTTCCGGACGCCTCTGGTGGACGTTGGAGAAAACCAGTGTGGCCGGGATCTGGACTAAGTGCGGGGGGGGGGGGGTCGAGCAGGGCTCCAGGAGAGCGGATCTGGTCGGGTTGGCGTTGACCGCGATTCCTAGGGTAGGAGAGGGAGGAGGCTTCGTTTTTTTCGTAAGTGAAATGCAACCAATTAAGAATTTTTCATTAACGGAGCGGAGAGTGTCGAGGACGGGATTTGGGTTTTCTTAGTAAGTGGGTCATTTGCCAAACTTTTTTTAACTTTTATTTTTATAACGAAAAATGAAAAAGATTTTTTTCCATAAAGGGGAAGAATGTTAAAAATTCCGCCATTGTGGCGTTTAGAAAAATAACCGCTTTGCGGAGCCGACGAATCAGTGGCTGCCCCGCCCGCCCAGGTCTTTGCCAGTCCCGGGAGGACTCCTGCAGACTAGCGGAGGGTCTGGATCCTCGATCCCCATGCGCGCAGCAGCAGTGCCGGCTCCGGCATCTCCGCCACCGCAGCGGCGAGGAGGGTGGTGGACACAGGGCGGGCCGAGGCCCCAAGTTTGTGGCGCTCAGTCTCACTGCGGCTGTGCGGGTTAGGGCTGCTGGAGTGTCTGTCAGGGCGCTGGCTCTTGACCCAAAAGCTAAACCAAAACTAAATGCACTGCTGTCAAGTCGATTCTGACTTATAGCGACCCTACAGACAGGGTCTAGTTTCCAAGGAGTGCCTGGCAGATTTGAACTTCCCATCTTTTGGTTTATACCCACGGGACTTAACCAGTACACCACCAGAGTTTCTCCAAAATCTAAAGGGAGGATATTTATTACACATCAGTTGTATTCAAGCCTTTGAGGGGCATGTGATGGGTGGGAGCAGGGAGGACGTCGGCAGACTACCATAACATAAACAGGGACATAGCCATTCGAGAAATGTTTCCTCAGCACCTGCTATGTGCCAAACACGGTACTGAGCCAACGGTGGTTGTTTTAGGTCGGGTTCCCTGAAAAAACTCTGAGAAGATTGACTGTAGGAGGTGTGTTACAAAGTGCCTTTGGGAATGTCACTTACAGAAGAGTGAAGACAGCAGAGGTCGGCAGAGGGAGAAGTTGAGCTGCCTGTGTAGCTTCCACAGGGTCTTCAGCCTGTCCAAGGGGTGTCCTGGAGCTGGGATGGCAGCTCTTCCGGTACCACCCAAGGTAGAGTCAATTCTGACTCCTAGTGATCATATAAGACAGAATAGAATGCTTCATAGGGTTTCTACGGCTGTAATCTTTAGGACAGTGGACTGCCACGTGTTTCTCCCAAGAAGCAGCTGGTGGGTTCAATTGCAGACATTTTGGTTAGCAGCCGAATGCTTTAACTACTGCACTACCAGGGCTCTTTGATGGCCCATCTGATGTCCCATATTAAGGAGAGGAAGCAGAGCCTTTGTACCCTGTATCAGCTAGTCATTGGATGGTTGGGTTGGGGGGTGGGGTGAACGGGATTGGGGGTGGACTGGTGGAGGGGGGTGTCTCTTGGCTGCAGGCAGTTCAAAAGCAGGGAACACTGGGGGAGGGCTGCCACTGATAATCTCCCCAGTGAGGGATGAGTGAGGCCTCCCACTTTACCCTCCTCTTGCCCCCAGCCTCTGAAGAGAAGGAGATATTCTTGCCCTAAAGGCAAAGATGGCCAAGCTTATTAAGGTTTTCAATACTAATACCATTCTTGGCTCTTAACTGTCTGAACCATTCCTTGAGTGTTGACTGCCATCTCTAAAGCAGATTCTTTGCATGCCAGGTGCTTTCTCCACAGGCGTGCAAGGTACTTGCAGCCTCAAGTGGTTAGTTAGACTGTGGTGGAATGTAGCAGCAAGTGAATATCATAAGAACTCAAGGAGAGAAAGCGTGTGCAAGAGGGAGACAGCAGCCATTGCAGGTTTTCAAGCAAGCAGCCTACATGTTTTTCTCAGAAGCTGCCAAGTTCCCTGGAATTTTTGTTACGAGGGAGTGGACTGGTATTTGATGAGGGCCTCCTGGTGTCAAAATTGTACACATATTTTCCATTTACAAGGTCTGACAAGTTTGTAAACTCATCCTAAAAAAAGTGCTACGTACCTCCCTGCTGAACATCACTGTGGTCACCTTCGAAGTACTCCCCTTGGGAAACTATGCACCAATGTCAGCACCTAATCCAGCCATCAAAGCAATTTTGGAACTCTTTTTCTGGAATGGCCATCAGAGCTATCATCAGATTACCCCTGATGTCCTGAATGTCATCAAAATATCTTCCTTTGAATATTTCCTTGATATTAGTGTAAAGAAAAAAATCACTGGGAGCCAGATCAGATGAGTAGGGAGGGCATTCCAATACACTTATTTGTTTACTGGTTGAAAATTCCCTCACAGACAACTATACAATTAAGTTTGCGAACTTGCCACTGTGGCACTATGCACAATGGCCATTCCAGGAAAAGTTCTAAAATTGCTTTGAAGGGTAAACCACACGCTGGTGTTGGTGCATAGCTTCCCAAAGGGAGTACTTCGAAGGTGACTGTAGTGATATTCAGCAATATGGTATACAGCACTTAGAACACTTAAGCTCATGAACTTAATTGTTGACCTCATAATCTTTACCCTAGTCCTTTAAGGCAGACATCATTATCACCCCCAGGAGGAAGCTGAAGCTCAGAGATGGTTAACTACCTGCTCAGAGCCAACATAGGTAGTTAAATGAGGAGCTGAGATTCAAACTCCTGTTTGCTGGAAGTCTTTAACCTGTATGCCAGAAGTCTTTGTCAGCTACTAACAGTCAAGCAACCAAATACCAAATCACTCATACAGTACTTTTTAGTAATGGAAGGGAGGGTGTCAAGAGCAGGCTTTTGGTTTTCTTAGGCTATAGGTCATTTGGCAAACTTATTTAAAGTTTGCATTGGTGAGATCCAGTGTTCTAAGTGCTGGGATATAGCCGAGAATTGGACAGATAAGGTCTTTTCACTCCTAGAACTTACTTTTATGCAGAGATGCCTGACAAACACAGAAATAGATAAATGAAGATCATTACTGATCATCATACAGGATGTAAAGGAAATAAACACAGTAACAAGATAGACAGTGGTGAGGTGCAGTCGGGGGGAGTGTTGCTTTACATTATTGATCAGGAAAGACCTCCGTAAAGAGGTGGCTGTTGAGCTGAGCTTAGATGATGGGAAAGAGCTGCCCAAGCAGGGAGTTTGGGGAAGAACATTCCAGGCCAAAGTAAGAGCCAGGGCAAAGGCTCTGAGATGGGATTGCTGGTCAAGCAATAGAAGGAAACCAGAGTCTGTGGGAGGTCAGGGAGGGAGACAGGTCAGATTCTACAGGGTAAAGTATTTTGATTTCATTTTAATGGCAGTGCAGGGCCATTGGAGAATTTTAATAATGGATTAAGTTGGGAAATGGGGTGATTTGGTTTATTTTTTTGGAGCTGTCTGTGGCTGGAGAATAGGAGGGCAGAAGAGGAAGAGAGGATCAGTTAGGATGCATTTATCAGAAGCCCAGGGAGAGGTGATAGTGGCTGAGACTAGCATGGCGGCAGTGGAGGTGGAGAGAAGAGATGGGAGCCAATAGGCCAATTATAGATAAAAAATAGTGGTATTGTCCAGGCACATAGCCACTGGTCACTGTGTCTATTTAAATTTAATTTAAATTAAATAAAAAATAAAGTTCAGTTTCTTGGTCATACTTAGCCACTTTTTAAGTTCTCAGTAGCTATGTGAGGCTTGTGGCTACTGTATCAGACAGTGTAGGCATAAGGACATTTCCATCATCACAGAAAATTGTATTTGACAGTGCTGGCAAGGCATCTAGCACGGGGGTGATGTGTTTTCAGAGTTGAGTAAATGGTAGACATTCAATATATTTGGTATGTCATGAGGTTCTACCAACTCTATGAAATGTCTTTACCATCCCTGCTTCACGTAAACAAAATCAGGTACTGCCTGTGTCCTCAGACACTACCTGTTTGCCCTTTGTTTTAGTCAGCTGGTGCTGCTCTAACAGAAATACCACGAGTGGATGGCTTTAACAAAGGAAAGCTTATTCTTACACAGTCCAGTAGGCTACAAGTCCAAATTCAGGATGTCTGCTCCAGGAGAAGACTTTCCATGTCAGCTCTGGAGGAAAGTCCAGTATTGCATCGGTCTTTGTCCAGGGAGCATCTTGGCGCAGGAACCTCAGGTCTGAAGAATGTGCTCTTCTCCCGGTGCTGCTTTCTTGATGGTGTGAGGTTCCCAATTCTGTGCTTGCTTCTCCTTCCTTTTATCTCTTGTAGGATGAAAGGATTAAGGGTGGGGCAAGCCATACTCCGGGGTAAACTCCCTTTACAGTGGAGCTGGGAAGTGATCCTATGAATAGATTTACAGTCCCACCTTGATCCTTTAACATACAGCACAGGACAATCACAAAATACCGGGAATCATGGCCCAGCCGCGTGGCTACACATATTTGGGGGGGGGGGATGCAATTCAATCCATGACACCCTTCAAAGGCATATATTTGTTCAACAGATGTTTGAGTGCCTGCTTGGTGCTGGAGAGAGTGATGGGCAAAGAATATAAAAAACATAATCAGGAAAGATCCCACCTCCCAAGAAGACAAATTCTGCACAGGTCAGGAAGAACCTGGTACTTGAAAGGCTCTGAACTCTCAGAGGGAGAAGGAGATCATTCTAGCCGGTAGGGATCCAGAAGGAGGTGAATTTGAACTTAGTCTGGGCTGTGTCATGAGGACTGTGGGCCCAACTGGACTTGGGCTTGAGTCACGTTCCCTAGAATGAGTTCTCTGCATCCTAGCTTGCCAAGTGTCCTAACACACACCATTGCTACCGTCTTGTGGAGGAAGGTGTGGGAGAGGTCCAAGGCCTGCATGGAGACATCCTGGTGGCCAGGAACCAGACCTGGTGCTGGTCTCTTCAGACAGCCTATCTGCCTCAATGCTGAGGTCTTCAGGTTACTGGCCTGGAGGTGGCCAGCAACCTCTCAAGGAAGTCTTCTCTTTCTGATCTCCCTGGGACTGTTTGGCTTGTAGGCCTTCCAGGATGGAGTGCCATACGGAAATGGAGATGCTGAGGACACTAAAGAGGCCCTCCGTAGAGGAAGGCAGCATAGGCCTGGTGGCCAGAGACTCTCATCTGCCAGCTATTGCCTTCATCATCCCAGGTGGGCTAAGCTAGGGGTCTCGGGAGGAAAAGCATCCCCATACAGGTGTAGATCCTGGGGAGGGGATAAACTTTCACCTGCCCAGACTTCCATGGCAAGACTGGGGCAAGGCACAAGGCTGTGTTGTGTCTGCCCATGTATCTTCAGCCAGCTCAGCCACCCTCGGCCTGCCCAGCAGTGCCGTGGATGTGTCCTGCTTCCCCCGAGGGTCAATCCATGTGAGCGTCCTGGAGGTGGCCGCCGGCAGTGAATCGGTCACGGCCAGCGTGCTGCCTCAGCTAAGCACCGGACCAGCAACCGGTTCCAGCGCCCGCACTGTGCAGTTACTGGGGTGGACTGAAGCTGCTGCCCCGCCTCCTGGGAGTGGCCGCGGGTCAGTGTCTGCAGGGAATTGGGGAGGAGCTGTATCTATGGGGCGGGGCCTGAGGTGGATCTGGCAAATTCACTGAGACAAGGATCCTGAGGGTGGGACTTTAGGGATGGGGCACCCTAGTACCTAGCGGCTCGAGGGCGTGGCTTGGATGAAGTAGTTTGGGGATGGGACTCCAGGCAATACAGGAGACGAGGAGCTTTAGGCCCAAAGGGTGTGGTTGGGGGGCAAGGCTTTGGGTTGGGTGTCCGAGAGCGGAGGCTTTGGGGCTGCTGAGACCATGACTTATTGGAGTGAGGTGCCCGAGGGATCTGGCACTTGGGATCATAAGGACGTGATTGGGGAATGGGGTCTGCACTGCTCTAGGGGTGAGTCTTGGAATGAGGCTTTCTGGAACCAGGCCTACGGGACTTTGGGAGCGTGGCATAGGGAGAGGTGCCCTGGGACCGAACCTGTAGGGTTCTGGGGAGGTGACTTAAAATAAGACGCCCTGGGAATGAGGTTTGTGGTACTCTGGGGGCGTGGCTTGGAGCGAGAAGGTCTGAAACCCAGACCTGCAGGCTCTGGGGGCAGGGCTTGGAGCGGGGTGCTGTGGAACCCAGCCTGGCAGGACTCTGGGGGCGTGGCTTAGAGTGAGGTGCTCTAGGACTGAGCCCAGCGGAACTCTGGGGGCGTGGCTTGGAGTGCGGTGCTCTGGGACTGAGGCCCGCCTACTCGGGAGGCGTGGCCTGGAGTGGGGCACAGAGAGCAGAACCTTGTGGGCAGCCGCAGAGGGTCCTGGAGTCGGTTCTCGGACTCTTCTGCGCTCTGGTTCCGGATAAGCCGCTAGGCGCCGCTGACCATGGTGGGAGCGGAGCAGCCACCGAGCCCCGCGCTGCGGCGTGAAGGCGTGGCAGAATACCAAGACGGCGAGGCCTCGGCGGGAGGCGGCAAGGCGGGCACTCAACAGCCAGGTAGGAGCCCTTCTCCCCAAGTCCTAAGCTGGGTCTCTACTCGCGTGCGTGTTGAGACCTGAGCCCCCTGAGGAGCGTCAGGCAAGGAGCGGGGCCCGGGGACCGGGCTGGAGGTGTTCCTGCAGGTGTGTCTTGGGGGTTGGTCCCGAGGTGGGCAAGGCTGTGGTGGCCTGGCCGGCTTTGGAGCCCGAGGAGGTGGGATCAAGGTGAAGGCATAACCCGAGGGAGCGTGGCTCTGAGGTGCTGAACCCTGAGTGTGACTGTGAGGTGTGGGAGGTCCCTTTGGCCTCCACAGCAGACGTCCCTCAGAACCCTCCAGAAGATACTCCTCGGAACCCAACAGAGGATGACGCCACCTGTCAGTCCCAGGCGTGCAGGGCTCAGCCAGGCTCTGGCCCAGACCTCGATTCCTCCGGTGATGGCAACTCCCAGCGGTTCCAGAAGCGGTAAGGGGGAGCGAATGGCCGGCCGGCCTGCCCTCCCTTTAGTTCCTCAAAGCCCCGTTCCTGCGCAGGGCCCAAGAGAGGGGCTGGGTGGTCCACAGCAGGTGATTCCGTCAGTCTGTCCCTCCCTCAGGTCAGTCATTGTGGAGAACGTCTCACGCTGCACAGATGCTTCTGAGCTGCTCAAACCTGTGAAGAAGCGGAAGTACAGGGAATACCAGAGTCCGCCCGAGCAGATGAAGCCAGAAGTCACGGTAGGAAGAGGACAGTGAGGAGGAAGGGGGCGGCCAGAGAACATGCCTCTATTCCCACTGCACCCTCCACCAGTCTTGGTAGTCTGAGAGTGACAGGACCAAAGAAAACTGCAGTGACATTCATCTTATGGGGGGGGCTGTCTGAGTTAAATTTTGTTCCTGGTAGGAGGGAAAGGAATAAATTGCTTCTCTGCTTTCTGGGCACCCCCATCTCAGCCTTCTGTCAGAGCTAAACCGCATGTACATGATCTGACATACAAGGTAGATGTGCCAGCAGGTGGAACACTTCATCACTGGAGCCCAGAAGCCAGGGAGCACAGGGTTCTAGCTGCAGAAAGGCTGGAGGAGACGGTGTGTGAAGGTTCTCATGGGCAGGTAAAATCAGCACAGGGCAGATACTCGGGTCCTCAGTTTCCCCACCAGGCATTTAGGAATGTTGTAGTCAGCCTGGGTAAATAGGTTGTGTTTATGTGAGTCTGATCCCAGGTGTCAGGAGGTGGTCTCCTGCAGCTACATTGCTGCCAGAAACCCAGAAGAAATTCTACTCATTTGGGGCAGAACACCATATGACCAGAGAGCCAGGCAGGAGCTGGAATCAGACTAGGGCTTTACTTCACAGCAGCTTTGCCTTCTGCAGGAGAAGCAAGAAGAAGAGAAGGATCCAGAGGAACAACCTACCACTAGCACACCAGAGAGTGAGGAGTGGAGCAGCAGCCAGCCTGGTATGGTAGCCTGTGTGTATATATTCATGTGAGGTGTGTATATACCCAATGATGTGAGGCTGCGAGTGTGGCTTATGGTTATGATATGCTGTGTATATATAGATGAGCATGGATTAGTGCATGAGAAACAGAGAAAGGGGCAGTGTTTCTGGTTTGTGCGTTAGTGTATATATGTTCATGGGGATTATGTATGTGTTCATGTCTCTTCTTTTATCAAGTCGTGATAGGCCACACTGCCAAGAAGGTCATGGCTCAGTATCTGAAAACTTGATCAGCCTTTCCTGGAACCACATGGATGACTTTGGTGGTGTGACAGTCTGACCTTCCCATTTAAGCCCCCATTCTGACCCTTTAATTCTAGTCAAAGTGGAATGGAAGTATTCATAGTCAGCTCTGGCCCTCCAACCTTCTCCACTGCTTTCTCTACATTCCCAAGTAATGACTATTAGCTGGAGCTCTGTAGCATTTATCACACTTACAATCACCTAGATTCTATGTAGCAAGTGGTTTTTTATCCATCTCTCTTTCAAGACAAACTCCATAAACAGAGACCAAAACCATTCTACTAATGATTGTATCCTTTGTGGCTTACAGAGAGTAGGTGCTCAATAAACACTGTTCAGTAGATAATTGTATGAGTTGAATGTCAGTGATCCCTCTTGGACCATGACACAACTGTACTATCTTCCTTGTCCCAGAGAGAATGAGAGGGTAGGTTAGTTCTTAGGACATCATCCTAAAAGAGATGGCTTAGTGACATCCAATGTATCTATATTAGTCTACCAATGCTGCTATAACAGAAATACCACAAGTGGATGGCTTCAGTGAAGAAAAAATTATTTCCTCACATTAGAGTAGGCTAAAAGTCCAAATTCAAGATGTCAGCTCCAGGGTAAGTCTTTCTCTGTCCACTCTGGAAGAAGAAGGTCGTTGTCATCACTTTCCTCTGTTTGAGGAGCTTCTCAGGCATGGGACCCCAGGTCCAAAGGACACACTGTGCTCCCAGTGCTGCTTTCTTGGTAGTATGAGGTCCCCCTCTCTTTTTGCTTTCCTTTCCTTTTATCTCTTGTAAGTTAAAAGGTGGTCCAGGCTACACCCCAGGGAAATTACCTTTGCACTGGGTCAGGGATGGGACTTACTAAAGGATATTATAATCCCACTTTAATTCTCTTTAGCATAAACCAATTTTGCCCCATTAACCACTGGTAGAGATTAGAGTTTCCAAGATAAAGAATTACAATTACAAAATAGAGGACAACCACAAAATATTGGGAATCATGGCCCAGCTAAATTGATGCAGACATTTTGAGGGGAGCATAATTCAATCCATGACGGGGTCTAAATGAATTTATTGCCAACCAGAGGGGCCCAATCTGCATCCTGAACTTAGAACTTTATAGTACCTCTCTCGCCTTCTGCCTGTCACCAACCCACTGCCATCGAGTCAAATCTGGCTAACCAAAAGGTCAGCAATTCAAATCCACCAAGTGCTCCTTAGAAACTCTATGGGGCTGTTCTACTCCGACTTCTAGAGTCACTATGAGTCTGCCTATCACAGCCAAAAAAATTTTTTTATTGCTCTTTGTGTCTCCAGAGACTGTCACATCAGAAGCCAAGGGCTTAACTCTCATTGGGTTACAGCCTCTTAAGCAGAAGAATCCTCACAACGACTCTGGAAGGTAGTCGTTATACCCATTTTATCTCTTCTTTGTTGTTGTTAATAAAGTTGGCTACTATTGGTTGAACTTCCCTACATTAACTTAGGGAAATAGATTCATTTATCATCATTCTTTTAGCTAGGTCCTTTTGACCAGTATAAAGTTACCTTTACATAACAGAGGGTATATCTGGAATGCAGAAGGTCCCTCAGGGTGTCTCTCAGTACTACCATGCCATGTGATTAAAGTCATTGGAAAATTACAGCAGCCCACTTCCAACATGATGAATAATGACACAGACCCTTCAGAAATAAAGGTTTGGGTCACTTCACACCTGGTCCCAGTCTCTTAGATTGGGTTTTGTAGAGAGCTAAACTAGCAAGGAAACTATGTCAAGGAAATGGCTCATGCAAATGTAGAGGGTGAAATGTCCCAAGTCCCTGGATCAGGATGGAGGCTTCACTCTACTCACATAAATCCAGAGGCCAGTGAACCCAAGATTAGCAAGTTGAAGAGCAGGGCTCCTGCTCTCAGGCTGTGAAGATGTACGAATTCCAACATCTGCAAATAAGCTGATGGCTCAAGTCCCAAGAGCCATAGGTCAGATGAATAGGAGGTAGCTGCAGGATCCAGAGCAAGCAAAAAGCCAGAACGTCTGCTTCTATATTAATGAAAGCCCCACCTCCAAGGACACTCCCTTTAAACTGATTGGCTACTCACAGCAGATGCAATCATGGGAATGATCACATATAAACTCTGAGAATCATGGCATAGCCAAACTGACACATAATTCTAACCATGACAGTCCTTGTCATCAATCATCTTACAGTCTGAGAACTTCTCTGTGCATAAACCCCAGGTCCAAAGGATATGCTCTATTCCTGACACTTCTTGATGGTGGTATGAAGTCCCTTTCCTCTTCTGTCTTTCACATCTCTAAAGGATTAACTCAACAAATAACATAATCCTGTAGATTGAATCCTACTTCATTAACATAACTGCCTCTAATCCACCGTCATTAACATAATAGGATTTATAGCCCATACAGTAATCACATCAGATCACAAAATGGTGGGCAACCACACAATACTGGGAGTCATGGCCTAGGCATGTTGACACATTTTCAAGGGACACAATTCAGTTCATTATATTTATGTATTTGGACCACATGTGTTTTGTGAAATGTTTGCATTGCGTCAAGTCCGATCTTTTAATAGAGTTCTGGTTCTGCACACCCATTTTTCTCCTGCTATGTCGGGAACTCTACATTATGTTTCCTGTCAGGGCAGTCATTGGTGGTGGCCAGGCATCATCCAGTTGTTGTGGTCTTCTGCTGATGTAGTCTCTGAGTTGTATGGCCCCTTTGGTCTCCTGGGCTCATATTTTCCTTATGTTTTTTATATTCTTCATTCTCCTCTGCACTTGGCTTGGCTCTGCTCTAGGTGGATTGGGGTCAGTTGATGCTACTTAGATGGTCACTTGCTAGATTTTAAGATCCCAGACACCACTCACCAAAGGTGAGATGCAGAACATTTTCTTTAAAAATGTTTATTTATGCCAATTGAACTAGATATCCTCTGAAACCATGGTCCCCAGACTCCTGACCGTGGTACTCTGTCCTTCAAAATATTGGGTTGTATTTAGGCATCCCCTTAGCTTTTGGTATAATCCAGCTGTGCTAACGTCTCTTCTACTGCATTGTCACTCTCTTCACCTAATCTGCTTCCTATCTGCTATCTGATCTATGAATACTCCTCTCTCTCCTTCCCTGCCCTTGTAACCATCAAAGATTATTTTCTTCTGTGCTTAAACCTTGTCTTGAGTCCCTGTAATAGTGGTCTAATACAATATTTGCTCTTTTGTAAATGATTTATTTCACTTAGCATAATGTTTTCCGAATGGCTCCATTTGTGTTTCCTAAGATTCTCATTCTTTATCATTGCCTATGATTCCATCGTGTGAATAAAGCAGTCTGTTTATCCACTTATCTTTTGATGGACACCTCAATTGATTCTGTCGTTTTGCTACTGTGGACAATGCTGTAATACGCATTGGTGTGCTTGTATCTGTTCTTGTGACAGCCTTATTTCTCTAGGATATGTTCCAAGCAGTGGGATTGCTAGATAATATGATATTTCTATTCCTAGCTCTTTAAGAAAGCACCAAATCAACTTCCAAAGTGGCTGTACTGTTTTGTATTCCCATAGCAGTGTAGAAGATTTCCAGTTTCTCTACAACCTCTCCAACATTTATTATCTTGTGTGTTTTTAGATTAATGCCAGCTTTATTGGGGTGAGATGGTATGTCATTGTAGTTTGGTTTGCATTTCTATAATGGCTAATGATCATGAACATTTCTTCATGTATTTGTTAGCGTCCTAGGTGTCTTCTTTGGTGAAGTACCTATTCATATCCTTTGCCTATTTTTTAATTGGGTTATTTGTCTTTTTCTTGTTGAGGTTTTGCAATACATTGTAGATTATGGAGATTAGATACTGATCAGATTTTTGGTTGCCAAAAATTCTTTCCCAGTCATAGACCTTGAGGCAATCTTTTGGGATATAGAGGAAAGGGAAGCATACAGAGAGTTGGAGATCTCAAACCACCAAGAAGCAATGTTAGGAGCAAAGCATGTCCTTAGGAAAGGACCTGGGGTCCCTGCTTATAAGGAGCTGCCAGTCCAGCGGAAGGTTGATGAGGAGAACCCTCCTCCAGAGCTGGCAGAGAAAGACTTCCCCTGGAATTGATACCCTGAATTTGGACTTATAGCTTCCTGGGCTGTAACAGAATAAAATTTCTCTTTTTTTTTTTTTATTTAATATGACTGAGTGAACGTGTACATTCCCGTATAAATTTACCGGCCCACCTATATGCAGCTTCCACTGCTCTCCCTGTAAGGTGACAGCACACTCTTACTCTCTGCTCCATACATGTCTCATCCTCCCTCCCAACAGTCTCCTTTCCCCTCCTCTCCAACCACTCTCCTTCCTCCAGCCAGAGGTCAGCAAGATGTATAGAGCCATAAAGTGCATACAATATATGGTCACTCTGCATTGCCAAGTCCAATCCACTTGTGTCCAAACAGTGGATCTTCGTTATGATTTGTGGGCAAGGGCAGCATCAGGGCCAGGGGCCATGCTCCCAGGGGAAACCTGAAACCGCTGGACCATCAATTGAGGTCTTTTAGTGGAGATCTCTGGATGCACCCCTTTTTATTCTTGTGTTGCCAGTGAGACTCAACTTAGCTCCATCGCGGCCATCACTGATGGTGGCCAGGCACCATCCGGTTCTTCTGGTCCCAAGTCAATGTAGGCACCCACTCGTGTGGGTCTCTCTATCTTCTGGGTTGTCTTTACCCCATGTCATTTTGGTCCTCAGTGAGCATCCGTCCTGGCTGAGTTGGGACCATTTGCTGTGCCCTCGGATGGCAGCTTGGCAGCTTTTTAGACCCCAGACACCACTCACCAATGTGCAAAATTTCTCTTTTTAAAGCCATTCACTTGTGGTTTTTCTGTTATAGCAGCTCTAGGTGACTAAGACAACAGTCTTTTTCCCAGTTTACAGACTTTGAGCCTTTGTCAAATATCAGCTGCTTATAGGTGGATAATGTTACATCTGAATTCTCAGTTCTGTTCCATTGATCTGTCTTTTTTTTTTGTAACAGTGCCAGGCTGTTTTGACTGCTGTGGCAGTGTAGTAAGTTCCAAAGTCAGGTAGTGTGAGGCCTCCACTTAGTTCTTCTTCAGTAATGTTTTACTTATCTGCGGCTTCTTCCCTTTCCATATGAAGTTGGTAATATTTTTCTTCATTTCATTAACAAATGCCATTTGAGTTTGTATTGGGATTGCATTGTATTTATAGATCACCTTGGGTAGAATAGACATTTTCATGGTGTTAAGTCTTCCTATCCATGAGAAAGAAGGTTTCTCCACTTCTGTAGGTCTCTTTTGGTTTCTTGCAGTAGTCTTGTAATTTTCTTTCTATAGATCTTTAACATCTCTCATTAGATTAATTTCTGTGTATTTTATTTTCTTGTGGGCTATTGTAAACAGTATTGATTTGGTGATTTCCATTTTGTTGGTGTAAAGAAATCCAACTATTTATGTTTATCTTATATCTTGATACTTTGCTGAACTCTTCTATTAATTACAGTGGGTTTTTTTTTTTCTTTTTTTCTGTGTGTGTGTATGTGTGTTTTCTTTAGGGCTTTTTATGTATCTGCAAATAAGAGATACTTGGACATCTTCCTTACCAATTTGGATGCCCTTTATCTCTTTATTTTGTTTCATTGCTTTGGCTAGGACCCCCAACACAATGTTGAATAAAAGTAATAACAATGGGCGTCCTTGTCTGGTTCTGATTCTTACGGGAATGCTTTCAGACTCTTTCCATGTAGAATAATGTTGATTTTTAGCTTTGCATAGATGCTCCTTATGATGTTGAGGAATTTTCTTCTATTCCTATTTTGCTCAACGTTTTTAACATGAATGAGTGTTGTCAGATGCCTTTTCTACATCAATTGATAGAATCAAGTGATACTTGTCTTTTGTTTTATTAATTCTGTTGGCTAAAATTTTGTTGAAGATTTTTGCATCTAAGTTCATTAGAGATATTGGTCTGTAATTTTCCTTTTTTGTTCTGTCTTTACTTGGTTTTGGTATCAAGCTTATGCTGGCTTCATGGGGTGAATTCATGATTACTCCATCCTTTTTTATCTCTTCTCTAGAAGTTTGGTAGAATTATTCTGTGAAGCCTTCAGGGCCAGGTATTTTTTAGTTGGGAGTTTGTTTCTTAAATTTTTTATTTTTTTAATCATGATTAAGTGCAAGTTTACAAACCAAGTCAATTTTCCATACCCACCTCTTTGCAACTCTGTTTTTCTCACCCAGTGACTGCACACTCTTCTTTTTCACTCTTCCAGTATCCACTCAACCAACACTCGTCCCCTCTTCTCCATCCTTTCTTATATATAAGACCATAAAGTACACATAGCACATGCATCTCTCTGTGATCCCGAGTCCAGTTCATTCTTTGTCCGAAGTGTTGGCTTCAGTTCTGATTTCAGATCTGGGCTAGCAGCAAGTCTAGGGGCCATGTTCTCAGGGGACCCTCTAGACTGTTGAACCATCAATTCTGGTCTTTTAATACAGTTCTTGACCTGCGCACATTTTTTTCTTGTGCTGTGTCAGGGACTTTACATTGTGTTCCCTGTCATGGCTTTGGTGGTGGCTGGGCACCATCTGGTTCTTTAGGTCATGCTGATATAGTCAGGTTTGTTTTTTTTTTTTTTTAATAAACTTTTCAGTCTCTTCTTTTGTGATGGGTGTATTTACTTGTTCTACTCTGTGTTACTTTTGGTAGGTAGTGTTTTTCTAGAAATCTGTTCATTTCTTCTAGGTTTTCAAATTTATGAGAGTACAGTTTTTCATTGTATTCTGTTATGATTCTTTTAATTTCAGTTGGATCTGTTGTGATAACACCCGTCTCGTTTCTTATTGGAGTTATTTGCTTCTTGTCCTATTTTTGTTGTGTCACTTTGGCCAGTGGTTCATGGATTTTGTTGATCTTTTTAAAAAAATAGCTTTTGGTCTTGTTAACTCTTTCTATTGTTTATGTATTCTCTAATTCATTTAGTTCTTCTCTAATTTTTATTCTTTATTCTGATGCCTGAGGGGTTCTTTTGATGCTCTCTTTCTACTTGTTCTAATTGTAGGATTAATTCTTTGATTTGAGTCCTTTCCTCTTTTTAGGTGTGTATATTTATTCAGATAAATTGACCTCTGAGCACTGCTTTTCTTCTCTTTCATAGGGTGTGGTAGGATATGTTTTCCTTCTCATTTGATTCTATGAATTTCCTTTTTCCATCCTTGATTTCTTCTATAACCTGATAGTTTTTGAACAAGGTGTTGTTCAGTTTCCATGTGTTTGATTTTTTTTTTCCTTTTTTTTTTTTTTTGTTATTGATTTCTGCTTTTATGGCTTTATGGTCTGAAAAGATGCTGTGCAATATTTCAGCACTTTGAATTTTGTTAAGAATTGTGTTGTGGCCTAATATGTGGTCAGTTCTGGAAAAATGTACCACGTGTGTTGGAAAAGAAAGTATACTTCACTGCTGTTGGATGGAGTGTTGTGTATAAGTCTATGAGGTCAAGTTGGTTGATTGTGGCATTTAAATGTTGCATGTCTTTATTGAGCTTTTCTCTAGATGATCGTCCTTCACTGAGGGTGGTATGTTGAAGTCTCTACTATCAATGTGGAGCTGTCTTTTTCTGTTTTCAGTGCAATTAGTGTTTGTTTTATGTATTTTGGAGCTGTGTCATTGGGTATGTAGATATTTAATATGGTCATGTCCTCCCTGTGTATTGATCTTTTAATCATTGTGTAATGTCCTTTCTTATCCAATGTGGTGGATTTTACTTTAAAGACTCTTTTACCAGAGATCAATATTTCCACTCCTGTTCTTTTTTGACTAAACTAGCTTGATCCATTTTTTTCCTATCCTTTGAGTTTTAGTTTGTTCATGTCTCGGAGTCTAAAGTGTGTCTTCTAAGGCAGCAGATGAATGGGTCCTGTTTTTTAATCCATTCTGCCACTTTCTGTCACTTTGTTGGTGCATTTAATCCATTTACATTCACTGTAACTACTGGTATCAGTGCTATCCTCTTGATGTCTCTTTTTTGTGCATTGTAGGCAATTCCTTTTTTCCATTTTATTTTCTGTTTTGAGTCGTTTTTCCCTATGTGTTTTCTTTTCATCTTTTTCAATGTTGGTGGCTTTTTACTTGCTGAGAATTCATGTTTTTCTGGTTTTTTATTTTGATGCATAAGACTGATAGTTTCTTTCATGGTTACCTTAACATATACTCTTCTTTTTCTAATGTTAAACTAGTTCTTAATTTTTTATGTTGCCTTGACTTACTCTCCATATGAAAGATCTATGACTCCATTTTCTTAAGTCCCACTTTCTTTTTATAATGTTTACATAATGACATCTCTGTTTTCCTGTTTTGCTTTTGATTATGTTTGTGATTCCCCTATTTGAGTTGATACCCAGTTGCTGTGTTTTGTGTTCTACTCTTGGGTTGTTACCCGATGTTATAGATTTTCTAACCAAAGGAATCCTTCTAGTATTTCTTGTAATTTTGCTTTGGTTTTTGCAAATTCCTTAAATTTCTGTTTATCTGGAAATGTCCTAATTTCACCATCATATTTGAGGGACGGTTTTGCTGGATATATAATTCTTGACTAGTAATTATTTTCCTTTGAGGTTTTGTATATGTCCTCGCATTGCCTTCTTGTATGCATGGTGTTTTAGTCAGCTAGTGCCGCTCTAACAGAAATGCCACAGAGTGGATGGCTTCAACAAAGGAAGGTTTATTCTTACACAATCCAGTAGGTTGCAAGTCCATATTCAGGGTGTCCACTCCAGGGGAAGGCTTTCCCCTTGTTGGCTCTGGAGGAAAGTCCGGTATTGCATCAGTCTTTGTCCAGGGAGCTTCTTGGCGCAGGAACCTCAGGTCTCAAGGACGCACTCTTCTCCCGGTGCACATTTCTTGATGGTGGGAGGCTCATTCTTTTTGTTTCCCTTTCCTTTTATCTCTTGCAAGCTGAAAGCATTAAGGGTGGGGCAAGCCACACTCCGGGGAAACTCCCCCTACTGCAGAGCAAGGAAGTAATTCTATGCAGGAATTTACAGCCCCTTTAACATACAGTTTAGCAAAACCACACAATGGAGGACAATCCCAAGATACTGGGAATCACGTCCCAGCCACACAGCTGCACATATTTTTGGGTGGACACAATTCAACCCATGACACATGGTTTCTGATGAGTAGTCTAAGCTTAGTCTTATTTGATTTTCCTTTGTAGATTATTTTTCATTTATCCCTAGCCACTTTTTGGTCTTTTCAAAAAAACAGCTTTTGGTCTTTTCAATTTTTTTCACTTGTTTTTCTATTCTGTAATTTATTTAGCTCTGCTCTAATCTTTATGGTCTGGTTTCTTCTGGTGCCTGAGGGGTTCCTCTTTTGTTCTGTCTCTACTTGTTCAAGCTGTAGGATTAGTTCCTTGATTTGGTTGCTTTCTTCCTTCCAGATGTGTGCATTTATGGAGATAAACACACCTTTGTGTAGCCACTTTTTGGCAGCGCCAAGTCAGCCAAGTGCCTTCTTTTTGCAAGTTTGGTTATAATATGTCTTTGTGTCTTTCTTTTGGGATCTACCTTATACAGAGTTCAGTGGGTAGATATCTTCTCATCTTTCATGATATCAGAGAAATTTTCTGTCAGTAAATCTTTGACAATTCTCTCCGCCTTTTCTGTTATCCTGTTCTCTTCTGGTACTCCAGTCATTCATAGATTATACTTCTTTATAGAATCCCATATAACTCTTAGTGTTTCTTGATTCTTGTTAATTCTTTGATCTGATTGTTCCTCAAATATGCTGATGGCATGTGCTTTATCTTCAGTGTCACTAATTTGTGCTTCTGTTGTCTCTGTTCTGGTCCTTTGATTTTTTTATTGAGTTGTCTAATTCTGTAATTTTGATACTGACTTTTTTTAATTTCTGGTTCTTGCTACTCTGTGCTTCCTTGCAGCCTGTTCAGTTTGTCGTTGTGCATTCCTGCATTGTACCTCTACTCCTTCCTGATCTTTTGAAGAGCTCCAAATATTAATATTTTGTATTCTACCTCTGATAATTCCAGGAAGTTCTCTTCCTCTTGAAAATGTGAATCTTTGCTTTGCAAGCTTTCTGAAGCCATTGTGGTTTGCCTCTAAGTGATTTGATATGGACTTTTGTCTCCAAGCTGTCAGTAAGTTTTTGAGTTTATTTATTTTATGCTTGCTTACTGTGTTCTAGCTTCTTATTTTATTTTGTTTTGAAATCTTCAGATAGGCAGGTCATGTATGCCAGTTTGGTTATTGTTGCCTTTGAAGCTAATGTGCTGTCACCAGGTGGTTAGAGCTGTTACTAGACATGCAAGCCAAAGAGTCCATTAACTTTTCCAGCATGGATTCAGCTCAGATGTCCATGTAGTCAGTCACCAAGTATGTGGTGCAGGCTCTCACTTACTGTCATAGATAGGCAGGAGTGATTGCTGTAGGCACAGATATCTGGCTGCAGCCACGGAGGAAGGCAAGGGTCTAAAGGCATCTCTGAGTGTCAGTGAGGATGGTGAGTCACCTTATATTTGAATCTAGGGGAAGGAATAGTTTCTGCCCTGAATTTCTGCCTCAGAGATGTCAGCAGATTTTTTTTTTCCTCCTTCACCCCTTCCTTCTGTTTGTTAAATTGTTCCCTCTCCAAGTCTCTGTGAATGGTTCAGCTCTGGCTTAAGAAGTCCTACTTCCTGCTCAGTTAACAGCATCAGACTTCAGAATTAGTCACAGTGCAGAGAAGGGAGGGGGCAACACTGGGAGAAGGGTGAAAGGTTTATCCTAAGGGCAAGATTTAGACCCTGAATGGTAGATTGCACTCAAAGACTTAGCTTTTGATGATCTCGTGCTGTTTTTCACTGGTTCCGGAGACACAAGTGGATTTTTCGGTCATTTTCACCACGCTTAGCTCACTACATTGGCCAAAGGCTGTTTCCCAGGGGGTCAGGTCTGATGAATCCTACTCTCACTTCCGTGTTTTTCAGCCTGATTTCCCAACTTTCCCTTTGATGTTCTGGGCTTCTTGGATATCATTTATAATGGATTCATTTGTTCTTTTGGATCTTTGCTGTTGAAGGGGTTGGAGGAAGCATGTTACTACTCCACCAACTTGGTCCTGCCTAAAAAGTGTCTTTTGAAGAGAAGAAAGTTTTAATTTTTGATTGTGTCCTACTAAATTTTTTTATAATTAGTGCTTGAATATAATTTTTATAGCACACATTTTGTAGTAAGACAGAGAAAGCTATATGGAGTTAGAGAACCAATTTAGAGTGAGGGTGTATTTCCATTAGCCTCTGACAGCAATACTTTCTTAAGTGAGGTCCATAAATCTAAACATACATGCAAAATTCTATTAATTGTTGGGGAGATTGGCTGGTTTTCATTAGATTCTCAAAAATCCATTTATACTTTGTAGACGGCGTCATGGCAGTTTTAATGCCTTTCACCAGAGAAACAAGAAACCATTGCATATGGAGTGCAGCCTTTTCATTTTGGTGATCCCCAGAATAGATCCCTGTGAGACATAAACTCTAGATTAAATTCTTGTGTGTTAAAATGAACTGATTATGAATATGAGATTAAGAAATACCAAGATATACTTTTATAACAAATTTAAAGCAGAACCAGCATACTGTAGCACTCTGATGAATGTTTATAATGTTATAATGAGACCTCCGAGATACACACAGGGCCTGGGCTATAAGGTGCTGAAGGTAGTGTATGCACATGTGTGTGTGTGTGTGTGTGTGTGTGTGTGTGGTGTGAATGTCCAAGAGGACTGTGGAATCAGTCTGTTTATTTTGTGGATATAGCAAGTACACATATGTACACTTGCGTCTCTCTGGACCTCTGAATGTTTGGGTGAAGAACTGAAAAAGAGTGGGTTGTTTATCTTCATGTGTCCCTCTTCCATTTCTTCCTATTTTACCTCTCACTCATTTTTATCCTGCTCTTTCTTTGTGAGCTTAGGTGGCTGTCTTAGTTATCTATTCTGCTATAACATAAATACCACAAGTAGTTGGCTTTAACAAACAGCAATTTATTTTCCCACAGTTTGGAAGGCTAAAGTCGTAATTCAAGGTCCCAGCTCTAAGGGAAGGCTTTTTCTCTCTGTACAGTCTGGAGGAAGATTCTTCTCTTTGATTTTCTGTTCCTGGGCAGTCTTCATGAAGCTTGGTATCTCTCTTTCCCCATCTGTACTGCTTTAGCTTGCTTGTTTTAATCTCTCTCGTATCTCAAAAGAAATTTATTTAAGACACTGTATATTATCCTGTATTGTTAACAAAACAAAGACAACTTAGTCCTAATTGTGATTATAACCACAGGCATAGAGGTTAGGATTTATAACATGTTTTTTTGGAGGACATAGTTCAGTTCCTAACAGTAGCAATGTGAGTAAGTCACGTAGCTCAGGACTCATCACTTAGCTTCATCCTGTATTACAAGTCTGAGGACAGAGAACAGGACTCCCTATGGCTGAAACTGTAACATCAGATCATAGTGAACAGCAATTAACCAAACCAAACTAGGCCCCTTGCCATCTTGACCCTGTAGGAACCCTACAGAACAGATTGGAACTGACCCATAGGGTTTCCAAGAAGTAGTTAGTGGATTCGATCTGCCAACTTTTCCATTAGTGGCCGTAACTTGCTGTAGCCAGAGCTCCAAGCAGCAGTTAGTTGCTATGTAATCCAAAGTACGTCTTCTGATGGTGGCTTAGGAATATGGGGAGCTGAGTTTGGTACAGGTCTGAGCTCCGGTGTCTGACGTGATCATGACATGATTACAGATGCTTTTTTTGGCAGTAAAGCTAGAGTTTGATTGGTCAGGGGAAACAGAGGAAAGTAGCAGCCCAGGGGTCAGCATGTCTGTCTCCTCTGTTCCATCAGGTGAAAAGAAGGAAGGCTGGTCCTGGGAGTCCTATCTAGAGGAACAGAAGGCCATCACTGCCCCTGTCAGCCTCTTCCAGGACGTGAGTTGGACAATTTCCACCTAGGATTAGCTTGTCTTCCCAGCGCAGGGACTCAACACCAAACTGAAGTCTTCTGGGGTTTTCTGGGTCTGACATCCCTCACAGACTAGCAGAATGAAAGGGGTGGGGCAGATTGTTTAAGGACCCAGAGTAGAGAAGGATGCACTGTCAGGGGCTTCCAGGGTGGAAAGAAACACAGAGGTGGAACCCAGGCTTAACCATATCACTGGGTCATTTGAATTCTGGTGCATTCTCCTGAACTCTGTACACTGATCTTTCCATTATTTGGGAAAGAGGAAGCCCTGAATTCCATCCCTGACTCAGCCTACATTTTTCAAGGGATCTGGCAAGTCTTGTATCTCTCTCTATATCCCTGTATTAAAGGTCCCAAATGAGCTGACCTCTTGGCAGTTCTAGGTGGCTGGGGCCTAACGGCAGCTCCTTCACCCCAAGCCCACTAGACAATGATGAAATTGGATGGAAGCTGTGTCCTCTTTAATCTGTGCATTGACAGTACCAAGCAGTCACTCATAGCAAGAATGGCTTCAAACTGGGCATGAAGTTGGAAGGCATTGACCCTCAACACCCATCCATGTACTTCATCTTCACCGTGGCCGAGGTGAGCGAAGGGTTGGTACCTTCATGGTAGTCTCTCTGAAACCTCAAATCATACTGTATATGATAGGTGATGGAGTCTGTTGGGGTCATGGAGAGCGTGGACTCAGATAAGGGAGACACCGCCCTACCCTCGGAAGGCTTAGTCTAGTAGGAGATTAAGCTGAAGACACACATAAAGTTAAAAAAACAAAGAACAGTCGAAGTGTTGTGGGGTTGTGATCCTAATGTATGTTTGTGTTAGTGCTGGGGGAGGCTTAGGAGGGGAGATCCCAAGGGCTAGAAATGTTGGCATGAGCCAAACAAGGTCCTTGCCCTTTAGGGGCTCACAAAGAACAGTCGAAGTGTTGTGGGGTTGTGATCCTACTGAGTAAGTTTGTGTTAGTGCTGGGGGAGGCTGAGGAGGAGAGATCCCAAGGGCTAGGAGTGTTGGCATGAGCCAAGCAAGGTCCTTGCCCTCTAGGGGCTCACAGTTCTATAAGAAATCAGCCAGGTGAACACAGATGACGTGCCACAGGGGTGGTAACAGATGTGAGCAGGAAGGCACAGGGAGAAAGTGGTTAGTTCTGCTTCACAAGTCAGGAAAAGCTTCATAGAAGAAGGGCTTCCTTTTTGAGTCTTGAGTGCTAAATTGGGAATCAATGAGGCATTCTGGGCAGAAGCAGGAAGACAGACTCTGGGGCATAGAACAGGCTGCTGTGTTCAATGAGGAGCTGCCATTAGCTCAGTGAGTACCCTGTATGTGTAGGGAGCAGAGAGGACAGGAAGCAGAAGGAAAGGCCATCAAGGCAGTTTCAAGGTAGTAGATGCCTTGAGGGTCTGTCCAGGGCTAGAGGTTGTTACAGAGAGTCTTACACCTGTCTTGTACCCAGAGCTCAGGGCTCGCAAGTATGTGAACTGGTTGCTGTCTTCACTGTGGGAAGGGAGAGATTAGGGTAACCTGGGAATGGAGAAAGGTGGAGATGGGGAGCCTACTAGCTTCAGAGCCCCTCAGACCACCAGGCCGGTCCAGGAGTGGTAACCAGAAGGGAGCGGGGTATCTACTGGCATCAGAGTCCCTGTGACTCCCCCTCGTGGGGCCAGGTGTGTGGCTACCGCCTGCGTCTACACTTTGATGGGTATTCTGAGCGTCATGACTTCTGGATCAATGCCAACTCCCCTGACATTCACCCTGCTGGCTGGTTTGAGAAGACTGGGCACAAGCTGCAGCCGCCCAAAGGTAAGGCCTTGCTGGAGTTGATCATGAGTGAGGCAGTGAGTCCTCAGATCCCATGCTAGGTCCTCCTCCTTCTAGCTCTGTTTTATGACCCCTGCTGCCCAGTCCAGAGACAGTTTATTCTTCAGTGTATCCTGATAGGACTCTGCCCCAGGGCTACAGTGACCAGAAGTCCCAGGGCTTCTACTTTGACCTGGCCCTTTGAGTGTCCACCCAAAGTCATGTCCTGCATCTGCAAGGGGTTTCTGGGAAGGCTCTTGAGGGGTTGTAGAACCCTCAGGCCTGCCTGGTTCTGCTCCTTCAGTGTGGGGTGCCCTCTGTCTGCATGGCGCTCTGTTTGTCCCCCCGAGGGGCCTAGGTTACAAGGAGGAGGAGTTCAGCTGGAGCCAGTACCTGCGCAGCACAAGAGCTCAGGCTGCCCCCAAGCACCTGTTTGTGAGCCAGAGCCACGTGAGTGTCCCTGAGTGAGAGTGACATCAAGCCCCTGGGGCTGAGTCACTGCAGCCAGCCCGAGCCAGGGTATCTGACTCATCTCCAGGGAATCTGACTCATCTATCAGTGCCCTCCGCTTTGCCAGGGTCTCTCCTATCAAATGCCAGCACAGCTGGGCAGGGGCAGGAGCCTCAAAGGGGAGGCTGTTACTGTATTTTTCCCCCAGTTCCTCCCTCCTTCCTCACTTTGTCTCCTTAGAACCCCTGGCCTACTCCCTCACTTGGCACATTAGTGTCATTTTTCACATATCCTTGCTTGGTTTCATTCACCATTCTGTAGTGTAATGTCAAAGCCTCTATTCTGGAAGTTTCTACTCCTTCCTCCTGGCCAACACTGAAGCTCTGCCATTCATTCATTCCCAATAGCTCACCTCTTGTCTTTCTCTGTTCAAGACCATTGGCAGCTTTGCCCAGAAGTTAAGGTATCCCCCGCTTAGAAATATTACCATACTGGAAATCCACCATCCCCTTGGGCAAGCACTCCACCATGCTGTTGAGGCAGGGGCAGTCACTTCCCCACCCCCAAAACCCGCTCAGAGGTCACACTTGCAGGTTTCTGGGTGGGGTTCTGCCCACTGTTGTGAGAGGGAGTAGACTTTCAAGTTAAAATGTTCAAATCCCGGCTGTACCACTGACTAGCATGTGGTCCTGGGCCAGTTAATGAGCTCATAGAATGGTGGTGATAGCGTCTGTTTCACAGTTTTACAAAGATCAAGTAAGGCAGTGGCTCTCAAAGCTTATGCCTGGTACATGGAGCTGCCCAGTTGACACCTGTCTCTCCACTGTCCTCCTGCACATCTCGGCCTCCTCCTTCACCACCACCTGCTTCAACCGAATTGCCTCAGCCCAGGTTAGGCCAGGCTTGTCCAGGTCAGGGAAGACCTGTGCTCAGCCTGCCAGACTCTTCGGGTAAAGGAAGAACTTTCTGCCAGTTGCTTTTCTTCTGTCATAAGGAAGGCTTACTTGGGGCACACCTTGGAGGCCGTAAGCTTCCCAGTGGGATCAGGATTATGATCCTGTCCTGGAGGGACCCTCTCTTCCCAGTCTATTCTCAGTTCCTTCCTTCCCTCTCCCCCAACCCTGTCCCCCAGACATGGCTCCTAGACAACCTCATTCTTTACCAGAAGCTCTGAGCTAGCAATGGCACTGCTAATGACAGTCCTTTTTCTTTTTTTTTTTTTTAAATTTTACTCATATATCTTAAAAATTGTTAATTTTTTGTTGTTGTTGAGAATATACAAAGCAGAACACATACATACCAATGTGACAGTTTCCGCATGGACAAGTCAGTGACACTGATAACATTCTTTGAGTTGTGTAGTCGTTCTCATCCTGCTTTTCCAGATTGTTTCTCCCCTTTAACCTAACTCACTACCCCCTAGGATTCCTATCTCATCTTTCGAGTTGCATCCCCTCTTCTTGCCCCCCAGAGTCCCCAGCCCCTGGGCTTCCAGGTGGGCATGAAGCTGGAGGCTGTGGACCGCATGAACCCATCCCTCGTCTGTGTGGCCAGTGTGACCGACGTGGTGGACAGCCGTTTCCTAGTGCACTTTGACAACTGGGACGATACCTATGATTACTGGTAGTGAGAGGGCCCGGACTTCAGCTGGGGGGTGAGGGATGGCAGGGGCAGGGGTAGCCACTTTGTAACCTTAGATACCATGTGGCTGTAGCCCAGTCTTGAGACTTCATATCTTGCTTGGGGGCAGTTGGGGGCTTTAGTTAATTATGCTATGGACTTGATCTGTATTGTAAAAAGCACAGCTTAATATTAAATGTTTTATCTAAAAATAGCAAGGCAAAGACGAGCAAACCCCTGGGATTTGTGAGTGTCCCCTAGATATTGTGGTGGTGTCAGAGCTTTCGGTTACTGCTGCAGTTTTCCAGCTTTCTTATCTTTCTGTCTCAGACTGTCGTAGGATAGCAGGCCCAGGGCCTCAAAGTCTCACCTGGGACAGTGAGTTATTCTTGGGTTTCAGGTGTGATCCCAGCAGCCCTTACATCCACCCGGTGGGCTGGTGCCGGACTCAAGGACAGCCCCTCACCCCTCCACAAGGTGACTCTGCAGCCTGAGCAGATAGATGCTTCTTTCCAAGCCTGGCCCTACCAGCCCTCTCCTCTGATCCCTGACTGATTTCATTACCTGGGTGTTTACAGTTAGGAAGAGAGGGGACAAGTATATCCTGGAGCCTCAGCATCTTTGCCTGGAAGTTGAGAACCACTTATACGAGGACTGCCAATTTAGTTCACAAACTCCTCCTAGGAAAAGTGCTATTTATCTCATTGCTGACTATCACTATGGTCACCTTTGATGCACTCCCCTTGGGAAGCTATGCACTGGTGCCAGCGTCTAGTCTACCCTTCAAAGCGATTTTGGAACTCTTTTTCTGGAATGGCCATCAGAGCTGTCATTGTACTACCTTTAATGTCCTAAATGTCATCCAAATGTCTTTCTTACAAGATCTCATTTATCTTTGGGTAAAGAAAAAAGTCATTCGGGGACACATCGGATAAGTAGGAAGGATGTTCCCACACAGTTGTTTAGTGGCTAAAAATTCCCTCACAAACAACTATACAATTAAGTTTGTGAACTTGCCACCGTGTGCCATGGCCATTCCAGAAAGAGTTCCAAAATTGCTTTGGAAGGTGGACTAAGCACTGGCATCAGTGAATAGCTTCCCAAGGAGAGTACTTCCAGGGTGACCATAGTGAGATTCAGTTGTGAGGTTTGTAGCACATAGAACAATTAATTCACCAACTTATTTGTCATACCTTGTATGTTAAGGGATTATTTTAGGAAAGTCCTGTCAAGCCCTGGCCTCACTGAAGTTTAGAGGAAGAAAATTAAATGACCACTTCAGCAAGGAAATCAAGGGAGTCCATAGCTAGGAAAATTGTATCCTTCCTTCAGGAGTATTACCCTGTCTCCAGAATAACAGACGCAGATGGGGCTGGGGCTGGGGCTGGGATGGAAGCAGGCAGGGCAGGGAAAGGCAGGGTTCTTAGACAGTCCTGTGAACTGCTGGGGTAGCAAGCTGCTTGTCTCTGATTAATGCCCAGCAGTAACCCAGTGCAAGGGGCTGACTGTGGTGATGGGGAAGGGAAGAGGACTACAGGAGCCTCTACCTCTCCTTGCTGTGGTCTTGCTTGGGGGCCCAGAGCTCCCCCAGCAACAGTATAGTAGCACTTGGGTGGCTATTCATTATTGTCATCCTTTCCTCCAGACTACCCAGATCCCGATAGCTTCTGTTGGGAGAAGTATCTAGACGAAACTGGGGCTTCTGCTGTGCCTACTTGGGCCTTCAAGGTGGTAAGTGAGCTCTCCCTGCCCCTAGAGCTAACTTCCGGGAAGACACGATACACTGAGGCAGCCAGAGTGGGTCCCTGGCCTCTCCCTTTTGGCAGGCCACAGTTTCCCCAGGAAGAACCCTTGGGCCCCTCTTCTTTTGATCTGGGCATTGGCCTGAAGACGGCTGTTTCCCTGCAGCGACCTCCCCACAGCTTCCTGGTCAACATGAAGCTGGAGGCCGTGGACCGCAGGAACCCGGCCATGATCCGTGTGGCCAGCGTGGAGGATGTGGAGGATCACCGGATAAAGGTGGCCGTGGGACTCTAGGGCAGGGGCGGTGGGCAGGCTAGCTGGGAAGGAAGCTTGTAGACTTGCTAGAGGGGAGGGTCTAGCATGAGGCAGACATAAGGGAGGTGGCACATTTGTGGGGAAAAAGAGCTTTAAACTAGAGGCTCAAGATCTTGTTCTAGCGTCATCTCTAATGGACCTTTGTGAGTATAGGCAAATCATTTCCCTCTCTGAACCTTAATTTTCACAGCTGTAAAATGGGGCAAATAATCCTTGCTCTGCTCAAGAACTGTAGGAGATACCAGTAACTTAATGAATGAAACCCTTACAAGATGTGGTGGCTGAGAGGAATTACTGTGGGGTGGGCCCATTGGCTCATCCAATATGGGATCAGGGATGGGAAGAGCCTCCTAGAGCCTGGAGGTGCTCCACTGAACTGGATTCCACAGGAACTACCTGACCCCCAAGGGCCTTTTCCCCCTCAGCTCCACTTTGATGGCTGGAGCCATACCTGTGACTTCTGGATTGATGCTGACCACCCAGACATCCACCCTGCTGGCTGGTGCTCCAGGACAGGACATCCTCTGCAGCCTCCTCTCCGTGTGTACCCCTAGGGAACTCTGACCCTTTCTCTCTGAGATCTGGCAGCATCCTCTGGCCCCAGCTGTGACCACTCTGCCTTCCTAACTTGCCCCAGGGGTTCTGATCACCCTGCGCAACTCTGACAGGGCTCTGGGGCCACCGTGAGCTCTGGCACACCTTATCTTCCTCCCTCTAGGGGAGCTACTGTCTCCCCAACTTGTTGGGTTTGGGGGATTGAAGTGTGGAAGGCAAGCTAATTGAGAGCATATGCGTAGGAGATGGTTATAAACACTAGGGACTTCTCTCAACATCTAGCAGAACTACACAGACCATGCGTTGTGTTTTTTAGGAAATGCTGGCTCCCTTAAATGCATCCTGGTCCTCTACATATGGAGGGAGTAGGCTTCCCACTGCTGGGCTGTCCAACCCCAGTTCTCACCTTTAGGAATTCTCTCCCTTGTGTCCCTCCTGTCTCCATGTTTATCTCCCGTGGGGTGCTGCTCCTTCTCGGATGTTCTCCTCTGAGCATAGGCAGAACTTCCAAAAGTTAACCAAGTTTTGAGAATGAAAATGGTAAAACACAGAGAATGGCATGAACCTGCCTGATGTGGCTTCTAAGGTACACCTGTGAGCCTGCCGGCTGTGGCTTGATGTCTCTGAGGATTCTCTTTCTCTTAGAGGCCAAGGGCATGGCCTGTATATGAGAACCAAGCCTTTATTCCTACGAAAGGGGCAGTTATCTCACAGCAGGAAATGGTACACAGCCTAGCACAGGAGCCCTGTACCTGGAGAGCTCATTTCTGCGGCTGATCTTCCTCTTGGAAACCTCCTTCCTTGCGCTGTATTCTTCCTAACCCCCAAAACCCAAGCCCATAGTAGATTGTCGTACTTCCCTTCCTCCTTACTGTGGGGAGCTTCTGTTATCAGCTTTGGGGGAGTGATGTATGAAGGGTCAAACTCATTGGAAGCATAACTTAGGAGGTGAACCTTTTCTTTCTGCTTCTGCAGGACCCAGAAAGCCCAGCTCTGCCGGCCCTGGAGGCTGTCCCCTTCTTGGCTATAAGAATCTGCCACACTCTAGGGCCTCCAAGTACAGCTTTCATCATCGGTGAGTGAAGGTCTCCTCAAGTATTGTTTAGGTAGGGTCTGTTTGACACCTGCTTTGTGCCGGCTGATGAGGGATCACCAAGACTCCAAGTGGAGCCAAGGTTGGGGAGGGAGGGCTGAGTGGGGACAAATGCGTCCAGTTCACCTAATGAATTATTCTTTTCCAGGAAGTGCCCTACTCCTGGCTGTGATGGCTCTGGCCATGTCACAGGCAAGTTCACAGCTCACCATTGCCTCTCAGGCTGCCCACTGGCTGAGAGGAACCAGAGCCGGCTGAAATCGGAACTGTCTGACTCGGAGACTTCGGCCTGTAAGAGGAACCTCGCCAGTTTCTCCCCACAGAAGAAAGCTCGTCATCATGGCTGGTGCGAACAGCAGGAAATCAGGGCCTGGGCTACCCTGGACACAGGGTTGTGCCTTCTTGGACAAGACCAGGCACTAATACCCTGCCATGGACTTGGTCCCTCTCTCCCCAGGATCGGACACCCTCCAAAGTATCAGAAGGTCCCGCAGGAAAATTTCCAGAGTAAGTCCCAGATCATCTACCCCGTACCCTCCACAAATTTCACAGTGGGTGCTTAGTCACTGATGGGATGAGTGCCCAGTAAAGTAAAGTCTGCTTCGTTTGAGACACTCTGAGAAATAGGACAATGCCAAGAGCATGGCGTCTAAGGCACAACCATGCCCACACCAGCTCTCTGGATCTCCCTGAGAATTCTCTTTCTCTCAGAGACCAATGCCATGACCTGTTGATTTCAGTGAACCCTATGAGAATCCGGTTCATCTCTGGCCTTGCTATAAGTCTGTGGGAAAGACACAGAGCCTCTGTGGGCCTCTCATTCTCCTCTGTAAAGCAGGGTGATGCCTCCTGGCTCTGCTTTTCTCTGATTCTGGGATTCTGGGGAGGAAGACTGTGGTTGGCACTTTCTCGCTGTGTGACCTGGGGCAAGTCACTTAACATCTCTGAGCCTTAGTTTTCCTTGTCTGAAAATGTAGATAATACCTACCTGCCTTTCACGTGTCATTTACCTGAACAGTAGTAGTTACTACTGCCATTTACCGTGCTCCTATAATAGGGCAGGCACTGAGCCGGGTAGTTTACCTGTACTCTCTCTAACACTCACAAGCATCCTGTCATATGGATATTGTTTTTTCCAACTTCCTGATGAGGAATGTGAGGATCAGCAGGTGAGGTCACTTGCCCAAGGTCACGCAGCTTGTAAAGAGCAGAGCTGGCATTCAGAGTCCTACTTCTCATGCTACATATTGCTTGTATATTAGACACAAAGCACGTAACCCCAATGTCAGTTCACTCCTCGTCCGCCTTTAAGGAGAGGGGTAGAGTGATCCCTCTCAGAGTGGTGGCCTCATCTTCTGTCTTCTGTTGCTTAGTGTATGGAAAGCCTGGTGGCACTGTGGTTAAGTGCTACATGTGTTAATCAAAAGGTCAGCAGTTCAGATGTGCCAGGTGCTCTTTGGAAACTCTATGGGGCAGTTCTACTCTGTCCTATAGGGTCACTATGAGTTGGTATCGACTTGACAGCAATGGGTTTGGTTGGTTTTGGCTTAACATATGGGACCTAACGAGAAACAAGTACTCTAGGGATCCTGCCTAAGTTGAATTGTATGCACATACTTTCAAGGCTAGAAGAGAAATCACCTGGCACATTGCATAGTTTCTAGGCAGGACACAAGTGATTCCAGCTGTTGTTACGTGCTGTCAAGTTGGTTCTGACTCATAAGAATTCTGTGTACAACAGAATGAAACCCTGCCTGGTCCCCCACTGTCCTCATGGTTATTGCTATGTTTGAGCCCATCTGTGGAGCCACATTGTCAGCTCAGCCTGTTGAGGGTATTCATTTTTGCTTACCAAGCATGATGTCCTTCTCCAGGGACTGGTCTCACCTGATAACAGGTCCAAAGTACATGAGATGAAGTCATGCCATTCTTGCTTCTAAGGTCACTCTGGCCGTATGTCTTCCAGGACAGATTTGTTTGTTCTCATAGTCTGGTATTCTTTGTCAACATTGTAATTCAAATAAATCAATTATTCTTCAGTCTTTCTTATTCACTGTCTAGCTTTCACACGCATATGAGGTGCTTGAAAATACCATGGCTTGGGTCAGGCACCTTAGTCTTGAAAGTGACATCTTTGCCATTAACACTTTAAAGAGGGTGTTTGCAACAAATTGGGCATTTGATTTCATAACTACTGCTTCCATGGATGTTCACTGTGGATTCAAGTAAAATGAAATCTTTGACAACTTCCGTCTTTCCTGCATCTATCATGATGTCGCTTCTTAGTCCAGTTGTAGGAATTTTTGTGTTCTTTGTGTTGAGGTGCAAGCCATACTAGAGGCTGTGGACTTTGGTCTTCATTAGTAAGGACTTCAAGTCCTCTTCCCTTTCAGCAAGCAAGGTGTGTCATCTGAGTAACACAGGTTGTTAATGAGTCTTCCTGCAACCCTAATGCCACATTCTTATTCACGTAGTCCAGCTTCTCAGATTAATTTGTCAGCATATAGATTGAATAAGTATGGTAAAAAGGATACAACCCTAACGCATGCCTTTCCTGATGTTAAACCATGCAATATCCTGTTGTTCTGTTCAGGTGACTGCCTCTTGGTCTGTGTACAGGCTCTGTGTGAGCACAATTAAGTGTTCCAGAATTCTTGTTCTCTTTAGTGTTGTCCGTATGTGTTATGATCTACGCAATTGCTTGTCTTTGCATCTCAATAAAACACAGTTAAACATCGCTTTGCTTTTCTCCGCTCTCAGTTGAGCAATGATCGCCCTTGTTCAAATCCTCTTCTGAGCCAGGCCTGAATTTATGGCAGTTCCCTGTCAGCATATTGATGCAACTGTTCTTGAATTATCTCCAGCAAAATTTTACTTAAACATGTCATATCAATGATACTATTTGATTTTTGCCACATTCTGTTGGATCACCTTCCTTTGGAATGGGCAAAATTTAGGGCTGTCTTTCAGTCTGTCAGCCAGGTAGCTGTCTTCCAGATTTCTGGACACTGACAAGTGAGTGCTTCCACTGCGGCATCCGTTTGTTGAAACTTCTCACTTGGTATTCTGTCAGTTTCTGGAGCCTTGTTTTTCACCAGTGCCTCAGTGCAGCCTGGACTTCTTTTCCTGAAATGGTTGAAAATTGAGCAGTTGTTTTTGATTCAGTGACTTACCTCTTCTTTTGGTGCTTCCTGATTCTTCTATATTGTGCCCATAGAAATGATGTTGAGCTTCTCTGTTGTCTCTTTCCACAAATGTTGTCGGGTTGATTCTAGTGTGTTACATCTGCTGAGGTCCACATGTGCAGTTGCCTTTATGTACTTGAAAAAAAGGTGTTCCCAACAAATAGTCATTGATCTTGCAAAATTCTGTGATAAAATCTCCAGCATCATTTTTTTTCACAAAGACTCTGTTTTCCAGTACTGATCTGTCTTTGCTTCCTGTTTTCGTATTTCGATCAGCAGTAATTATCAGTGTATTTTGGTTGCATGTTTGATCAGATTCAGTCTGGTAAAAATCTGATAATTCAGTCTGATAAAAATCTTCAGTTTCTTCATCTTTGGCATCAGTGGTTGGTGCATAAATATGAATAATAGTCATATTAACTGACTTTTAGGTATGTGGATATTATCCTATTACTGACAGCATTGTGCTTCAGGATAGACTTTAAATTTTCTTATTTATTTATTTATTTATTATTATGACTGAGTGAAAATGTGCATTCCCATAGAAATTTATATGCCCACCTACTTTCAGCTTCCACTGCTCTCCCTGCCCAGTGACAGCACACTATTCCTCTCTGCTCCATACATTTCTCATCCTCCCAACAGTCTCCTTTCCCCTCCTCTCTACCCACTCTCCTTCCTCCAGCCAGAGGTCAGCAGGATAATATCCTGTAGATGCATAGAACCATAAAGTGCATCCAGTTAAAAAAAATTTTTAACAATGAGGCTGTTCCTCCTTAATTTGTCATTCCCAACATAGTAGAACATATGGTTATTTGATTCTAAATGGCTAGTACCAGTCGATTTCAGCTCACTAATACCTAGGATATCTATCTCCAAGCATTCTGTTTCACTTTTGACAGTTGCCAACTTTCCTAGACTCATACTTTGTACATTCCATGTTCCAGTTATTAATGGATGTTTGCAGCTGTTTCTTCTCATTTCAAGGTTTGCCACATCCACAAATGAAGGTCCTGAAAGCTTGACTCCATCCATGTCATTAGGGTTGACTCTGCTTTGAGGAGGCAGCTCTCCCCCAGTCATATTTTGAGTGCCTTCGAACATAGGGGTTCATCTTCCAGCACCCCTGCTATCTGTAAAGTTTTCACTGGCCAAATTTTTAAGAAGTAGATCAGTAAGTCCCTCTTCTTAGTCTATCTGAGTCTGCAAGCTCTGCTGAAACATTGCCACCCTCCTGGGATGTGAAATAATGGTGGCATAGCTTCCAGCATTAGAGCAACACACAAGCCACCACAGTATGACCAACTGACAGAAGTGCTATTCCAGTAATCTGGCCAGTATATAGAATAGTGACTGAGAGCATGGCCTAACTTTTGCCAGCTTTGAGACCTTGGGCAGGTGTCTCTGCCTCTCTGGTCTTAGTTTCCTCTTCAGTGAAATATGGATAATGATAGTACCTACCTCTTATGGTGGTAGAGACTTAGATGAGATGATCCATGAAAAGCACTTAGCACAGATACCTGCAGAATTACTATTATTCTTAATCTCTTGCCTAACTCCTCGTGCTATTGTTGTTGTTGTTGGGTGCTGTCTAGTCAGTTCTGACTCATAGAGACCTGATGTACAACGGAACGAAACACTGCCTGCTCTTGCCTCGTGCCCACAATCATCTTTATGCTTAATCCCATCATTGCAGTCACTGTGTCAATCCATCTCATCAAGGATCTTCCTCTTTTTCACTGACCCTCCACTCTGCCAAGCATGATGTCCTTTTGTAAGCATTGATCCCTCCTGAAAACATGTCCAAAATGTGTGAAATGCAATCTCACTAGCTTTGCTTCCTAGGAGTACTCTGGTTGTACTGTTTGTTCTTTTGGCAGACTATGGTACAGTCAGTGTTCTTCTCCAGCACCACAGTTCAAAGGCATCAGTTCATCTTCGTCTTCCTTATTAATAATCCAGCTTTCACGTGCATATGATGCAACTGAAAATACCTTGGCTTGGGTCAGGTGCACCTTAGTCTTCAGGGTGACATCCTTACTTTTCAATACTCTCAAGAGGCCCTTTGCAGCAGATTTTCCCTCGTGTTATATTTCCATATTATTCTCTTCTTGTGGCAGTAGGCAAATCCTGCAGCCTTAGGCCTGAGTGATGAGGGTCTGAGCCTGATTCCTGGCCCATTGGAGTGACGATTCCTGGTACCTCTCTTTCTTTACCTTGGTACTGCTGGTTGGCTTCCATTGCAGGACAAAGTTGTGACCACCAGAGGGCACTTGTCTACTGTGTTCATTGCAGGATTATACTGTGGACTGGTTGGGAAGTGAAGTCTTTGCAGAAACTAAGGCTGTAGCCCAGAGAGAGGAAGGAAGGGCTTGCCCAAGGCCTTGAGGTACCTCGGGGGCTGAGCAGGGGAAAGAGGGCAGGTCTGTCAGAGCTCTCCTGCTCCACTAGCTCACCTTGCACACAAAGGGAACACTGGCTACTCAGGGCTGTGATCCAGAGGTGTCCTCTCTCACATCCAGGGCAGTCCTCCTCAGTATAGGCACCAAGGTTTGCTGGTAAACAGCTCCGTAGGCAAGACTGTCTGGAAAGGATAGGGCTTGGCTGTGCTCATCCTTCTGATAGACCTGTTCTAGCCACATGAGCGTCAGCTGTTTGAAAGTACAGAGATGTTTCTGACCTGCAGTGAGAAGGTTTGCAGTTAAATAAGAGAACTCCTGGCCTACATCCAGGAAGAAAGGTGGGAAACTATGACAAACTTCTCAGTAACCCAAACCTCACCCCAAGGTACATGATGGGCCAGCTACAAGACTTCAAAGAGGGAGCACCTAAGTAGCCTTATTGTTGGCCAGGTAGATGAAAAATGTTCATGATGGTGGCTCTCATGGGAGATCGTAATGCTCCTCAAAATGGCCATGGAGGAGCTAGGCTGAGCTGTGCGGAGGTAGCAGCCTTCATGGTTGTGCTAAAGCGGATCTATTGGGTATGGCCAGGAGCTCAGGTTAGGGCTGATGAACAGGTGGGGCTGGTAATGGAATTCCACAAGTTCTGAGTCTGACTGTGAGGTGCAGAAGAGTCAGGAGAAAAGGCTGAAGCTAAAAGGGGAGAGAAGATCAGTCTGTGATGAGCAGGGAAATCCTTTGAGAAGAGAGTAGTGGAAGTGCTGTATTCACCAGTGTCTAGAATTAGCACCAAGTGAACAGAAAAGAACCATCTGTCCTGGACTGTGGTCAGAGGCTAGGTAAGCTCCATGAGACAGTGACCACATTTAGTGTCAACACAGTATAGTCTACCAAGGCTAATAGAGGGGGACAGGGGCCAGGTTTTTCAGAGCAGCTAGAAGTAAACGTGATCCAGGTGAGCAAGTGCGAGGCTCGCCCACATGTTCCTTAGCCAGATAGAACAGCATCCATCATCAGATTCACAGACCAACTGTGAGACTGGTGGCCAAAGCCAAGGATTGTAGGAACAGATGAGGAACAAAAATTACAGGCCACATGGCGTTGGTGGGTAGGCCAGGGATCACCTTCCAGGTACCTGAATAGACAGGTTGTCAGCTACACCAGGCTGGTGGAGTAGGGGAGAGAAACTGGGAGTCAAGGCCAATAGGGTGGCTTTTAGGCTGGGTAGGGTAAGAAAGTTGATTGGGTCCCAAAAGGACTCAGGAAAAGAAGGGTGAACAGAATGGACTTCTGATGTCATAGCTGAGCTTGCTTGGATGTCGGGGACCACTTTGATGCAAAGTATATAGAGAATATTGCTTTCTTGGATGCCGTAGGGCTCAAGTAATGGGAGCTTTTCTCTAGAAGCTTACAGCCTCCAAGAGATAGAGGGAGGATTATTTCAGACAGCCAACCTGAGAGTCTGTAAAGTGAGGGGTTCACCACCCGACGGAGTAAGCAGTAGATCAAGAATGAGGAATTACGGATAACACTCTTTCCTCTTCAAGGATCTCTCTCAGAAGGCGCCCTGGTCCTCTCTGCTGTGCCAGACAGTCTCCCTGGTGCAGTGGGTATGAGTAGGCCTCAGGGACCTGATCAGTCCTCTGCGTCAGACTGCCAGCCTCTGCCTCTGCTTTCCAGGACTCCCCGCTGATGTCCCGCACCAGTCTCTCTTCCTGTCGGCGTTGTCTGCCCACCCAGACGGGTCGCTCTATGTGTGCTGGGAGCAGCACTGCAAGCTCCTGCCTGGAGTGGCCGGCATCTCAGCCTCAGCAGTCGCCAAGTGGACCATCGATGAGGTGAGAAGTGAGAGATCCTTTCTCTTCCCTTTCTTCCTTCCTTCTCTCTGCTTCCTCTCGTCCTTTGCCCTCTCACCACACCCTGGAGGGCTCAGGAAAGGCCCTCCTCTGAAAGAGCCTGGCACTGCTCCTGACACTGTCTCCTGCTCATCTCTTCTATCCACACTTCTTCTAGCTGCTGAGTGTAAGGAGATGGGTTTATCCTGGTGAGTGGCAAGTGGGGTGTGCTGGTAGTCTGTCTAGAAATTCAGCAGGCAGACAAGCTTCAGCCCTTAGGCCCTCAGCATCAGGGGACTCACCACACGTGTGCAAGAGCACGGAGACACAGAATACTCTTAGGCTGATAGGAAAAAGCAACGCTGTCATAGCTCAGAAGGTACCAAGCCCGTGTAGACTAGTTTTTCCCTATACCACAGACTTCCACCCCTTTGTCAACAAGTCTTCTCTGGTTTCCAAGGTCTTCGGCTTTGTTCAGACCCTGACAGGTTGTGAGGACCAAGCACGACTCTTCAGAGATGAGGTAAGGTGCATGTGCAGAGTGGGAGAGAGAGACAGGGTCATTGTGCCCCATCAGCACTGCTCCTGGCTAGGGAGGGCCTCTGCTGCTCTACCTGGGTGAGACCAGGCACAGTAACACACACTTCTGGGGAAAAGTGGTATGGACTGTGGCTCAGAGAGCTGGGGAGCCCTCTGTTCAGACCATCTTCAGGAAGGGCAAGCATCATGGAGACAGAATGCTGTTCATTTCTCAGCTTGTTTTCCAGACTTCGCTTCCCCTCTGATAGTCACTAAATTGAAGGATATTTTGAATGGTACAGGGGTTACTATTGACTGCAGGGATCCTAACTCACAGTTGAATTCAAGACCCAAGAGCTTACCCAAGATAAAAAGCAGTGAGTTATAGAGGAAAGAGTGCTAGCTTTGGAGAGTTTGGGTTTAAATCCTGGCTCTGCTGATTTGAACTCTTTACTCACTCTGAGGCTGGGCATTTTCTCACCTGTAAAGTGGAGATATAAAGAGCCCTGGTAGTGTGCAATGGTTAGGCACCCAGCTGCTAACCAGAGGTTGGTGGGTTCAACCCACCCAGCAACTCCTTGGGAGAAAGCCCTGGCAGTCTGCTTCTGTAAAGATTACAGTGATGAGAACCATGTGGCACTATTCTGTTTTGTCACATGGAGTTGCTATAAATTACAGTCAACTCTGTGGCACCTAACAACAATAGAGTAAAGTAAATATAATGACTACCTCCCAGCAACATTGTAAGCAATGAGAATGATGACTTTATCATTACATAGCTTTATATATATATAGATGTCTATATAGAGACATATAAAATATTGTTTTTTTGTTTTTATATATAGATATATATGTCTATATGTATTTATAGACATGTTTTATAGACATATGTCTATATGTTCTTGTATATAGACATAAATATATATCATATATCTATATATATGTGTATGTCTATATACTATATATGTGCATATATAGATATATATGCCTAGTATAGTTTTATCACTGCTGTGTATATTAATATATAGCAACATTTCATCATATCACTCAATAGTAATATGTATTATATCATATAATAAATCATATCACTATACTCAAATGACTCATAGTGACCCTATAGGACAGAGTAGAACAGCTCCCTAGAGTTTCCAAGGAGCACCTAGTGGATTCAAACTGCCAGCCTTTTGGTTAGCAGATAGCACTTGGCCACTACACCAGCAGGGTTTCCATGAGTTGGAATCTACTTGACGGCGGTGGGTTTGGTTTTGATTATACCTGAATGCCTGATAATGGTGGGAGCTCAGTGTATGGTGGCTGTGGATTTTAATGCATATCCATTACCTCTGTGTCCATTTTGACTCATAGCAACCCTACAGAGGTCAGAGTAGAACTACCCCGTAGGGTTTCTCAAGGCTGTGAGTCTTTACAAACGCAGACTGCCACATCTTTCTCCCACGGAGTGGTTCGTGGATTTGAGCTCCCAACTTTGTAGGCAGCAGCCGATGGATTAAGCACTGTACCACAAGGGTCCTCTTTTTAATGGGTAATGGTCCTTAAATAAAGAAGAACTTTATCATAACTCTTCAAATATAGAGAGTTTAAGACTGGAAGGAAACTTTGAGTTTGACTAGGACTTCATTTGAGAGAAAATAGACGTCACTCCGGTGCACCTCCTTCACCCAGGGAAAGGTGGGCTCAGCTGCCCGTAGCTGTCCAGTGTAGGCTGGATGTCAGTAACAAAGAAGTCTATTTCACTTTCTCTGGAGATGTCTGTCTCCAGGCTGATACAACCAGTTTTCTCACCTAGTCCTCATGTGATGAAACTCCCAATCTCCTCCCGATTCCTGAGTGCTTTCTTTTCCTTCTGGACTGGTGATCTCCTTATCAAAACTTGTATGTACAGGGTTTAATCCTATGTTCCAGAGCCTTTCTGACCAACACAGAACACACTGGGCTGCTGCTTCCTAGATGTTTTGTATTGAGGTAAAAAATACGTATAGTGAAATGCATCAATCTTAAAAGTATAATTCCACAAGTTTTGTCAAGCATACATGCCCTGAACCCAACACCGCTATCAAGATATTAAACATTTCCATTACACCAGAAAGTTTTCCATGGTGCATTCCAGTCAGTCCCCACCCCTTAGACAGCCAGACTTCTGGTTTCTAGCACCATAGATTAGTTTTGCCTGTTCTTGAACCCACATAGATAGAATCATACGGCATGTACTATTTTTGTGTTGCATCTTTTTCTCGATGTTTTTGAGATTCATCTATGTTGTGTGTAAAGTAGTTCATTCTTATTGCTGAGTAGTGAGTCATTTTATATCATAGTTCTGTTGTTAATGGACATTTGGTTTGTCGTATGTTTTCCTAAATTTGAACCCTATGTTTTTGTTAGCCAAACTTAAGTTTGCACTAGCTTACCAATTTGGAGTTCAGCAACTGTAGTCAAACCAAGTTTTCTTCCAGTGTGTTAGCTGTACCACTGGGTTTTCTTTTTAAACTTACTGTAAAATTCTACATTCATCCCTATTAAATGCTATCTTGTTGATTTCACATTCTCATTATTTTACATCTTGATTCTGTCATCTGTAATATTAATAAGACTTGTGTGTTTTGCTCTAAGTCTTCAACATACATATTTAACAAGACAGAACAGAGCTATGTGGTGCCTATTAGAGAGCTTCCTTTGGACTGTTAACAGGCCATAAATCAAGTCTCTTTGAGCACAGTTTGTTCAGCCAGCTGCATAGCCACTAAAGAGCTTGTTCTTTCAGCCCATGATTAGCTTTGCATTCTACCTGGTTTGGAGAAGGGTCAGGTCTCCCAAGAATGTCTGCTGCGAGTCTTGATTCAGCATGGTCTGTGATACAAATAAGAAACAACCAAAAAGAGAAGGAGGGGCCATGATAGACTGCCAGCATCACAGAGGATCTCAGAATGGAGCAAGACCTCGGTGAGGGCTGAGGATTACCTTTCTCGCAGGATCTGGTTTACATCATCTATTTTCCCCGATAAGGTCATGCTGCAGGAAGTGACCCCTTCTGGTTGAACTGATGACTGGGCCTTCAGGGACATTGGTCAGGGTGCTCTCCAGCTGAGGTGCAGACATCATCAGAGAATTGCTTCATGAGTGAGGAGTTAGACAAAGTGGATACATGGTTTTATAGGTAATCTGTCCAGTCTTCTCGTAGTTTTCTGTATTGCAGCTCTTGTATATTTAATTCATTCAGCAGGTAATTATTGATACCTGCTCCATGCCTACCCCACATGAGGTGATGAGGATAGAGGTAAATAAGAAGAGATTTCTAAGCAATCTGGTGCTTCCTTAAAAAGCTGGATATGGATATACCATTTGACCCAGTAATTCTGTTGCTCAGAATATATCCTACAGAATCAAGGCCATTCACACCAACTGGTACATGTACATGAATGTTTATCACAGCACAGTCCACAATAACAAAAAGATGGGATCAACCCAGATGCCCAACAACAGAGGAATGGATAGGTAAACTATGGTATATATACTCAGTGAAACACTATGCAATGATAAAGAACAACAATGATTTTAGGAAACATTTCATAACCTGGTTTCAATAGGAGAACATTATGCTGAGTGAAAATAGTCACTGACAAAAGAACAAATATTGTATGAGACCCATATGACAAAAACTTAAAAACTGACTCATGCATAGAAGAAAAGACTCTTTGATGGCTGCAAGGGTGGGGAGGGAAGGAGGGCTTGGGGGAGGATTTAGTTTAGATAGTTGCTAGAAATTTGATTGGGTGAAATCTGTGACAGCACACATTAGAAAGAAGATCAATATTAACTGGGCTTCAACATAACATGATTACTCCTCCCATCTTAACCCAATATTGCAAGGACAGAGTAGCTGGGGTGTGGGGGCCAGATACCATGCTGTCAGGGGAAATAGAGGCCAGCTGGCACAACTAGCATTTTGCTAAGAGAGCGTTCTGCACCCCACATTGGTGAGCGGCATCTGGGATCTTAAAAGCTCCCAAGCTGCCATGTGAGGGTATAGCAAATGGTCCCAACTCAGCAGGAATGGATGATTACGTAGGTCCATAACGACATGGGGGAAAGAGAATCCAGAAGACAGAGAGACCCATATGAGTGGGTGACTACATCAACTTGTGACCAGAAGAACTGGATGATGCCTGGCCACCACCAGTGATAGTTGTGATGGAGCTCCCAAAGTTGAGTCTCACTGGCAACACAAGAATAAGAAGGGGTGCACCCTGAGATCTCCACTAAAAGACTGAAATTGAGGGTCCATGGGCCTCAGAATTCCCCTGGGAGCATAGCCCCTGGCCCTGATGCCGCCCCTGTCCATAAATCATAATGGAGGTCAACTCTTTGGACAGGAATGGATTGGACTTGGCAACATAGAGTGACCATATCATGTGTGCACTTTATGGTTCTATACATCTATAGGATGTCGTCCTGCTGACTTCTTACTGGAGGCGGGGGAGTAGGTGGGGAGGAGGGGATAGGAGATTGTTTGGTGGATAAGACATATATGGAGCGAAGAGGAAGAGAGTGCTGTCACTGGGCTGGGAGAGCAGTGGGAGCTGCATATAGGTGGGCATACAAATTTATATGGGAATGTACATTTTCATTCAATCATAATATAAAAAAAAGGAAGAGATTCCTGCTTTCCAGAATCTCTGCACAGTAGGGGAGACATAACTGTACATTGTTGCTTCTCATAGTGTGCTAAGAGCTACTGAGAGAGGTGCTCACCAAGTAGTGTGGGAGTTTGAAGGAGGTGGATGGAAAGCAGCTGGTGGTGCAGCTGGGTAAACACTGGAAACTTCTGCTCTTTCAATGTGCCTTTCTCTTGGGCTTCTTGTAGACTACATTCCTCTGTCATGATGGCATAGAAGTCTCCTCAATCAGCTTTCAACATTACTGCTAACCTTATAGCTTGGCCTGAGTTTAACTTTCCATATATGTGTTTTTAAGTCTCTATCCAGGGTACTTCAGTTTGGGAAATTCCCTGTTCCATCCTATCCATAGCACATTGGTCCATTGCTTAGAGTGGATTATTGCATTTGGCTAATTTTATTCATTTTCCTGGTGATTTCTTCTGCCTTCTAGATAAGGGCATTGTCTTTTTTTCCAGTCTTATGCCTCAAAACGCCCCATATGCTCCCCCACACATATAGCAATTATAAATCTTTTGTATCCTGAGATAATCCCTGTGCCGCCTTCTCTCATGTATCCCAAACTGTCAGACCTCCCAGTATCTGCTTTAAGGAACCTGGAATCTGGGCCTCCGCAGTGGCTATGGTAAGAAGTCTCCAGAGGATGCACAGAGCACCATACTAATGAGCCCTCTTAGTGATAATAAATAAATTCCTGTAAAATTCCATGATACACACTTAACTATGCCCAGGGCTCCTTTCCTTCATGTTCTGAACTTCAAGATGTCTAGGTCTTTAGTACATGGATGGTGGCCCCCGCTGTCCCTGGACCAGGGTGTGTGATTCGGTGGGAACACTGAGAGGGAGCCGCAGAGCCTGACCAGCACAGGGTATCTGGGACTGGGTATCTGTGCACTGACACATGTGGCCAGGATCTGCAAGGTGAATAAGCAGTCTTTTTTATGCTTTTGGATGACAAATAAGCAAAACTATGCAATTCACTGGAGTTTGTTGAGCTATGGGCATCTCTAGACATCAGGAGAAGTGTTAGGGTTCAGCACATTAGCAGTGGGAACTGCTTGTAGCCAGGCATGGCAGAGTGAGTTGGGGTCAAAGACAGAAAATACCCAGCAATTGGGAATGATCTGTAGTTCAGTCTCCTGGAGCTGGGTGTGAAGAAGGCTGAGATAAGGACACTACCAGTTGTGAGGAATAAAGGAGTCAGTGTATGAAAAATACATAGAGCAGTGCTTGGGTACTTAGGAAGTACTACAGAAGGGTTTTATTTGCTGTGATTCCAGTGTCCAGAGTAGGGGTTGTTCTTCAGGCTAAACGGTGAGACCAGCAACTTGTGGTCCCCCAGCCCAGCTGAGCATACCTGCCAAGAGCCGTGGCCCTGTTTGCCCCCTTGCTGTATCTCTAGGTTCCCACATCCTGCCCCCACCAGCTCTCTCCATCTCACTCCCTCCTCTACAACAGGCTCTTTCCTCCGTGTTCCTACCCATCCACCTATGACCTAGGATTCATAATTATCAGCATTTTCCACACTTGCTGCACTTTTGGGGGGATGAAGTATTTTTAAGTAGATTAGAGACATCATAATATGTCACCCTTGAGTACTTCAGTGTGTGTCTCAAAAAACCAAGGACTTTCTCTGCATAATCACAATATGCCAGCTAACAAGTTGACAGTAACCCCTGATATCATCTGCTAGTCTGTGTTCAGATTTCCCAGTAGTGCACGAATATCTTTTACAGTTGGTATTTTTGAACCAGGGTCCAAATAAGGCCCGTATATTGCTTTCTGTTTTTAACGGTCTTCTAGTCTAGAAGAGTCCCCTCTCCTCTTTCTTTTTTCATGACATTGAGAAAGGTTTTACACATTGTGTCTTTCTGATCTGTCTTGTTACTTAACTTTTTTCTCTATCCCCTGTGTATGAATTTCCTGTAAACTGGAAGACAGGTACAAAGGCTTGATTAGATTCCGGTTCAGTTTCTTTCTATTTATGGCAAGATGAATAGCCTGTAGGTAAAACTGTGTACTTTGTATTGCATCACCAGAATGTGCAGGTATCTGCCCCATCGCTATTAGCAGCACTGAGACTGGCCAGTGGGTTCATGTGGGAACAATAGCAGTTTCTTAAAGTTACTGTTAGTGAGAACTCAGAAGACATTTTGGAAATAGAAAACCCAAAACCCAAACCCATTGCCTTTGAGTCGATTCCCACTTATAGTGACCCTATAGGACAGAGTGGAAACCTGCAAGACAGAGGAGAACTGCTGAAATTCAGACCAGTCAGCAGAAAGAGTCTATATATGTAAACAAGGGGAGACCAGTGGATGTCTTTCTTTCCTTCTCTGTCCCCATTGCTGTCTTCCTTTTTTCCTTTCTCCTTCCTTTCTCCTTTTCCTCCCTGCCCCTTTTCTCTCCTCCTTCCCCTCCCTCACGTGTCCTTTGCTTCAATTGTCTTGCTCCCCACTACTCCCCATGCACATCCCCCCTTTCCTTCACCCCTTCTCCTTGACCCTTTCCACCTTCTCCGCTTTCTTCCTTCCTCCCCCAACTCTTCAGATGATTGACGGCGAGGCCTTCCTTTTGCTGACACAGGCGGACATTGTGAAGATCATGAGTGTCAAGCTGGGCCCAGCCTTGAAGATCTATAACTCCATTCTCATGTTCAAAAACGCCGATGACCCCTTCAAGTGACTGGCTCAGGGCCGAGCCCTCCTCCAGCCCTGCCTGGGCTTCCCTCTCCAGCTGCTGGCTTCTTTCCTGACTGAAGTTCCTCATACCCCTACCTGAGTCCATGCCCCCTTACCCCCATCCATGTCAGACTCGGGGTGGTCCTTCTTCTCTCCAGGGCTGCTTCCTAGAAGGTGCATAGGAGCGGAGGGGCCCTGGGGAAGGTGGAGTCCTAGCCTCTGAGTCCTATAGCTGGTTTGCCACCAGGCCTAGTGATGGAAGTATAACGGGGCATAGGGAGCATCACTAATGGAGGTACCCTGCCTGTCGCAGCCCTGCATCTCCTGCCAACTTGTTTTATCACCAAAGGGCCTTTTTCTTAGCAGTTAAGGACAGCTTGGTAGAATGGTGGTCTTCCAGATGAGCCCCCTTTCTCTTTTTGGCGTCTTTATGTCCTTTGACTCCTTCCTCCCTTCCAAGATGTGACTCTACTGCAAAAATGTTTAGTCACAGAAACAACTTCCTCCTTTCTGTCATTGATTTTGCTACCCTGATTCTGCCTGGTTCCTTGGGCAGGGCCTTAAGCCAGACCTCTCAGGAACATGTTTTCATAGGATTTTGGGGGAGTCTCTGGCTGGGCCAGGATGCCTTCTTAAACATGCCCAGTTCTGGACCACTACATGCCAAGTCCCAGTTCCAGGGAGAGTGAGTAAGTAATGGTTAGCGTCTGTTTGCTGCTGGCAGAAGTTGAGCTCCCACTGATGATCTGCATACACAGTTTCTGTGTTAGGTCAGTAATGAGGGGTCTGGAGACCAATCCAAGGATACATAAGAAATTCTTTGAGTCTGTGGCCAGAAGGACAGCATCAACGGGTGTCATGGTCCTGAAAGCGAGGCCTAGCCTCCTTCTCCCCAGCCAGGGATCTAAGCCAAGTTGCTGTTTGTGCGGTGATGAGGGCCCTACGTCGGCCAGCCATCCCGTCATGGGAGAACGTAGCATTTTGTCTAGCAGGCATACACCATGAGGCCATATTCAACCTGTCCCTTAAATGTTGTTGAAGAATCTTACAAAGATCATTCGAAATCCTGAGTTGGAAAAGTGAACTTTTCTGTCTTTGAATTCCCCAGTTTCCCTAGAGCCTTTCTTGCCACTTTCCATGTGTCTCACACTGCCATTCAGGTCCCTGCTGGGGTCTGGGGCTTAGAACTCTGTCCATATGGGTTCCCTGCCTCCAACGAGTCACTGCCAAACCTGCCTCCCAGGCCTCTGTTTCTGAGAAACAGCCTGGGTGGAAAGGGCCAGAGCTCTTGGCAGGAGCCAGCCCCACGTGGAGGTGAGGAGCCACTGCCAAACTCTGTGCCCCAGGTGCTGAGACGGGCCTGGGTTGTGGGGCCACATGGTCCTTCCCTAGACCCCTTCTGTCAGTCATATGTTGTGTGTTTGTGTGGGTGTATGTGAAGGATGCTGTCAGAAGTGTGTGGTGCACATATGAGGCTTGGTATTGGGAAAATGTCAAGGGCTATTCTTATTTAAAAAATGCAACTTTAATTTTCCTTTAGAATTGAGAAACCTGAAGCTGGGCTGACTTCCTGCCACAGCCCAGTGGGGCCGCTCTCTTGCTCGGGCCCAGACAGCTCTCCCAGGGCAGCCATTAGCCCTTGGCCAAGTGCCACAGGGCTTTGGATGTTCCTCCCCTCTCAGCCCTTAAAGGCAGCTCTGAGCACAACCTTCCCTGGAGGAAACTGGGCAAGCCACACGGTGAGGGCTGCATTTGTAGAGGTTATGCTGGTGCATCTTTGTCCAAGAGTATAGAAGGGCCTCTCTTCTGTCTTGGTTACTTTGGTAGCAGCAGAACTCATCAGCTCCTTGCCCGCAGTGTGCTTCTCTTCAAAGTTAAGGAGAGATGCTCACCCACTTTGTGATGTGAGCAGGCAGCAGCAGATACAGATGGTGCTGCAGGACCTCACCAGCTTCTAAGGAGAGGGCCAAGATGAGCTTTGCCATGTGGATTTGCCAACCACATTTGCGGAGGCTTGCCTAAGAGGAAAGTATGATGGACCAATGACCTTGGTGGAAAAGGCCCCAGGCCTACAAACTTTCAGGCCTCAATGCTTTTTACATAAATGTTAACCTTGTTGGAAATTAACCATATCACAAAAAGTGGAAAGAGAGATCTACCTTCTGTCCACCCCACTCCCCCTTCACCCTCACCCACTCTGGTCTCCACATGAAATCATTACACCTTGACCTGAAGAGAGCAGTAAAAGAGGAAGGTGCTGGTGGTCCCCCATGCTTGTGTACCCTCAGCTCTGCTCTCTAGTGTTACACTTTGGCCCCCACAAGCCTCGCCTACCCCTTGCCCAGCCCAGCCCTGGCCTAGGGTGGAAAGGACCTTTCTGTTTAATTTCGAAAGCCAATGATCTCAGAGTTGGAAACATGAAGCCTCTTTGCACTTTCATGGATATGCACTTTGGTGGGGTTATTTTTTTTGTATTGCCGTGTGTGTGTGCATGCACACGCAAACTTGCACATCTTCTTTAAGAGAATCCTCTGGTTGAAGCTAAATCAACTGTTGTGAGTTTGTGTCTTAAGTGCACAGAAGGAGAAAAGTTACAAACAAGATGTGGTATGTTTTGTCAAGTGTTTTGAAACAACATCAATAAACTTGAACAACTTAACTGGATGATGTGCAGCCAGAGTCTGTTTCTCTTTCCATAGTGAAAACACAAAATGATTATCAGTAGTGATGATCATTTACTGAAGAGACTGGTGAGTTCTCTTTGCTATTAATTAAAGGTCCCAAAGGATCTGATTTTTTTAATATCATTTTAAAGATAGGAAACAAAGGATAAATGTATATACTTGTTTGGATTGAGAAGCATAAATGATGGGAACCACCAGGATCCATGTGAAATGAACATTTTTTATAAATGCTCAAGGGCATGTAAGTAAGTAAAGTCGGTAGCTGTGGCAAACTGTCAAGCTAAATCAGTATAATTCAGGAAGTTTCCCAAAGACTCTGAGCAGGCAAAAAAAGTAGCAGAAATGCCATGTTTGATGACTTCAACCCTTCGTGCCTTTGCTCTGCTGACCTTGCAGACCACTTAGCTAAAAGAAGACCAGCCATGGCTGTTCAAGGGTCTATCTTTTCAACACTTTTACCAGGAACTTCCATGACTGAGCAAATTGGCACCATGGTAGACTGATGGTCTCTAGCTTTCATGTGAACCCTCAGGGCTGTCCAGGAACCAGCTGTTCCCATGGTCAGTTCAGACTTCCTTCCTGATATACTCAAGTTTCTACCCTACTACTTCCCCTGTCATCTCGGTAGATATTCTCATGATCTGAGTCGGAAAACGGAGGTCAGCAGAAAGAACACCCCACCTTCCTGCTATCACATCTGCAAGGCTATTGCCACTCATATGTGTCTTTCCTATTACAGCAGAGGAGTTGACCCTTCTACCTGTCAGAAGCTAATCCGCTATCAGCCATGCCTGCTGTAAAAGTAAAAGCAACATTATGAGACAAAAAAGGGCTCTTGGAAATTTAAAATGTGAATGCAGAGATAAAATTCAACACTAGGGTTGGAAGATAATTTTAAGGAAGAACCAAAAAAACCAAACCCAGTGCCATCAAATCAATTCCAACTCATAGCAACCCTGTAGGACACAGTAGAACTACCCCATGGAGTTTCCAAGGAGCAGCTGGTGGACTTGAAGTCTAACTTTTTGGTTAGCAGCTATAGCACTTAACCACTACGCCCCCAGGGTTTCCGGTATTGAGAAGATCACCTAGTAAGTAGACTAAAAAGACAGGTGAAAAATAGGGAAGAAGAGAGAATTCATCTGCAGCTAATAGGAAATCTAATAAAAGAGAGAAAACAAAAACATTTAAAAGTAAATTTCCCAGAGTTGTGTGATCCTAGTCTCTAAATTGAGGTGGTCCACTGAATGCCCAGCACAATAGACACAGAGGGAAAGTCGCTAAACTACATGATTTGTGAAATAACTGAATAATGAAAACAGATGATCCTGAAAAGTTCCAGGGAGAAGAAAATGGGTTTCATCCAAAGAAATATGAATCAGAATAGCATTGTACTTCTTAGTAACAATGCTAGAAATGAGACAATCACATCTTCATGATTCCAAAGGAAAATTACTTCTACATTGGAATTCTGTACTCAGCCAAATTATTTAAGTGTGAAGGTAGAACATTTTCAAACATACAGCGTTTTAACCTTTTACCTTCCAGGCACCTTCCTCAGAAAATCACTGGAGAATGTGCTCCATCAAAATGAAAGAGTAAGTCAAAAAAGAGGAAGACAAAAGAAATGAACCTAGGGCCCATCAACAGGTGTATGGATAAACTGTGGTATAGTTACACAATAGAATACTATGCAATGATAAAGAACAATGATGACTTTAGGAAATAAACCATGGAATCATCTTGAAGACATAATGCTGAATGAAATTAGATGCAAAAGAACAAATATTATATGAGACTTAAGAAAAAGTTTACTCACAGAAGAAAATAATCTTTCGTGGTTACATGGGTGGGGAGGGAGGGAGAGGAGTATTCAAAGATAAGATAACCAAAACCAAATCTGCTGCAGTAGAGTTGATTCCAAGTCATAGTGACCCTGTAGGACAGAGCAGAACTGCGTCATACAGTTTCCAAAGAACACCTGCTGGATTTGAACTGCCAGCTTTTTGGTTAGCAGCTGTAGCACTTTACCACTACAACAATAGGGTTTCCAAAAATTAAATAGTAGATAGGAATTGAGTTAGGCGAGGGGTGTGGCAGCTCGCTGTAGAATGGAGGTTGGCACAACTGGACTACACCAAAAGCTAAAAGATTTCCTAAATACAACCCAGCATTTTGAAGGAGAGAGTAGCAGAGACAGAGGTCTCAGGACCATGATTTCAGGGGAATCTAAGCTAACTGGCACAACATAAGCTTTTTTTTTTTTTTAAAGAAAATGTCCCATATACCACTTTGGTGAGTGGTATGTGGCTCTTAAAAGCTAGCAAGCTGCTAGCTAAGTAGCATCAATTGGTCCCAATTCACCCGGACCAGAAGAGAACAAAGGAGATCCAAAACAAGAGGAAAATATGAGCCCAGCAGACAGAAGGGGCTGTATGATCCAGAGACTACTTAAGCATGAGACCAGAAAAACTAGATAGTGTCCATCCACCACCAGTGACTGTCCTGATAGGGAACACAGCATAAAGTCCCTGATGTAGTGAGAGAAAAATGGGTGTGCAGAACTAGAACTCTATAAAGACCATACTTGATGGTCCATCAGACTGGAGAATCCCCTGAGGACGTGGCCCCCAGACTGTCTGTTAGGCCAGAGCTGAAACCAGTGCGGAAGACAACTCTTCAGACAAAGGTTGGGCTGGACTATAAGAGTGATGCTGGAGGAGAATATGCTTTTTGGCTTAAATATACACATGAGGCTGCCTGAGCAGCTCCTCTCTAGAGGCGAGATAAGAGGGTGGAGGGGGACAGGAGTTGGTTAAATAGATACAGGAAGTACAAAGGGGGAAGTATGCTGTCACGGGGTTGAGGGGGAGAGGTGGGAGCAGTTGGGTAGTGAAGTGGTGTGTATTCAGGGTTTTATATGGCAGATTGATTTGGATTGCAAACAAAGTGTTATGAAATATTTAAAAAAGGGAGACAGGAAACCAGCCAAGTGCCGCTGAGTCACAGAGAACCAATAACGAGAGAAAAAGCCTTTACAGAGTGATCCAGAAATTAACACCTGGGCAGCTGAACAAGTGAGAACAGGAAGCTGGAAGTTTGGAGGAAGGATGAGTGAAAGTGAAGATTTAAAAAAAAAAAAAAAGTGAAATGATGACTATATGAGGTCTGACAATTAAGTCTGTGAACTTAATTGTTCTTAAGTGCTCCTTACCTCCTTGCTGAATATTTCTAGGATCACCTTTGAAGTACTCCCTCTGGGAAGCTGTGCACTGAAGCCAGCTCCTAGTCCACCCTTCAAAGCAGTTTTGGAGCTCCTTTTGGAACAGTCATTGCACACATTGGCACAGTGGCGAGTTTGTGAACTTAATTGTACAGTTGTCTGTGAGGGAATTTTTAGCCAGTAAACAAATAACTGTACTGGAACACCCTCCCTACTCATCTGATCTGGCCCCCAATGGCTTTTTCCTTTACCTGAAGATAAAGGAGATATTGAGAGGAAGACATTGGGATGACATTCAGGACATCAAGGGTAATATGACAATAGCTCTGATGGCCATTTTAGAAAAAGAGTTTCAAAATTGCTTTGAAGGGTGGACTAGGCCCTGGCATTGGTGCATAGCTTCCCAAGGGGAGTGCTTCGAAGGTGACCAGGGTGATACTTAGCAATGAGGTGTGTAGTAGCAGTTTCTCTAGGGTGAGTTCATGAACTTGTCAGATCTCATATTAATATAGCAAGAGATTATGGGGTTTTTCAGAGAGTTTCAGAGAATTTATCAAACTAATGATACAGTCGTTCGGGAAAAGCGAAAGGCCATACAAGTATGTGTCTGAGTGGGTGAGAGCTGAATAAATATTCATGTTCCATAGTAAGAAGGAGGCTACTTGGTAATTTTTAAAACAGAGGTTGAAGAATAGCTGTATAATCATGGTATTTAAATACATGAAGAAAAGATATGAAGGGAAACAACTAAAAGAGTTGAAGAATGAAGCAAGGGGACTGATCATTTTATTCTTCCCCTGGAAGTCAGACTTGATTTTTTAAATTTTGTGCATTTACCACCTTCTAAAAATACTTGTTTCCAGAAACACTGAGGACCTATGTCTGGCCAGTGTGTGAACACTGCTGGCCCAAGGGTCGTGCCCTCGGCTTTTCTGAAGTGCCCCTGTGCCTCTTGTTTCTTCTGGCTGTGCCTGAGTCTGCAGGTGTCAGAAAATCTGTGCTGGCTGAGGTAGTTCCTGGAGTAGGGGTGGGGGCCAGAGAGTGGACAGAAGAAGGTCAGAATAGAGGGAATATTCATGAGGAAGGGCTCCCATTCGTTCAGTTACTTGCTCTTCTCCCCATCCCTGAGAACATCTCTCTGTTGATGGCTTCATACTTTAGTTCACACATATGTTGGAATTCTTTGACACAGATTATGTAGTATCGTGTGTGTGTCTGTGTGTATATGTATGTGCGTGTGTTTTTAAACCAGTTTTGAGAGCAGAGGGAGGAGGAGCCTAGTGGAGGAGCAGAGCAGCTCTGGAAAGGGGCAAGGCCCAGGGCTGTACCCTGATTTGCCCTGGGCACTTGGGCCAGCCACCTCCCCTCTCTGGGCCAGGACCAGACACATGCTTACGTGTGCGTTAGCAGAGGAAGGGTGTGTAACAAGGCAGGGATCCTCCAGAGCACATTAAAGCAGACAGTTTTTAAGGTACCAGAATAACTGGAATGTCATGGAAATTTTAGTGAAAAGGTGACAGAGGAAGCAGTGTGGAAGTCAGACTCTGAATACCCTACCAAGGACATGTCACCGGGGGAGAGCACCTTCCTTGTCTGTCCCCCAAACCCAGCCCTGCCCCTGCCTTGAGTTAGAGCCCTCAGCTTGGGCAGCTTTGGGTCATCCACAGAAACATCTTCCTCCTGGTCATCCAGAGAGAGCTGAGCCTCAGATTTCCAGGATGCAGAAGGGGCCTAGGTCTAAATTCAGCTGTGATACTCCTTCCAGGGCAGTGCCACAGCAGGTGCCTTCTGGGTGGCAAGGTTTGGTTCCAGACAAGAGTATGCCAGAGGTGTCAGGCAGTGGGGCTGGCTCCAGAGGAGCTGGTCAGCCTGTCCCTGCAGGTATCTGTGGAAGGGTTAAACACAGAGGTTGCTGATCCCCATCAGGGAGAGGACAGGGGAAAGTTGTGTGAGAAGCCTCTCCGTAGTTCTCCTGGTTCTGTGAGAAAGGGGCTGTGCCTCTGGTCACAGGATCGGGGGAGGCCGTATGGAGGAACCAGCCTTTGGGCTGGACCTTGAGAGGGAGGTGGGATTTCAGGGAGTGGAAATGAGTAACAGTGCTGACAGGGACCTCAGAGACCTTCCCTTTGAAGCAGAACACATGCCATCATCAGCAGTGTACATAAAACTCAGCTGATGTCCCTTGCCCAAGGTCACACAACTGAAGTTGTGCCATAGCTTTTAATGTTCAGAGGGTCCCCAGGGAACAGCCCATCTCTCCAGAAGCCACTGGGTGCAGCCAGTATCGTAACTTAGATCCAGTGGTTAATTAGTAGCCTGGAAACCCTGGAGCCAACCTCTAGATGGCAGGGCAGGAAGGAGGAGCTTGGTGCCAGTTTGGGAGCCCAGGCCAGAGGGTGACAGGTTACTCCTGACTGAGAATTTGGCTTGGCAAGCCTGGATTGGATTTCAGGTCAGAAGGATCATGTCAAGGGAGAGAAAGCCAGAGCTGTGTTTGGGGCTGCTCCCCAGGACCTGAGCTGGGATCCAGAGATTTCAGGTGAGAAGATCAGCATACCTGCCTACCAGCCTCGTCTGTCTGCTGAATCAATGAACTAGTTAACTAGCTAACTTCCTGCCTATCTCGCTACTTGCCTTCCTTCCACTCCCCTTCCTAACTCCCTTCTTTCCTTCGTAGCTTCCTGACTTCTCTTTTCTTCCCTAATTTTGCTTTTTTGTTAATTTCCTTCTTCTCGCGCTGCTTTCTTCCTCCTTTCTCTCCCAGCTAATTAATGTTCTGAATTCACAGCTACCTAATTTTCTTCCTTCCTAACTGATTTACACGGTCACTGCCTTCCCACTAACTTCCTTTTTCCTGACATTCTAGGCTAGAGGTTTCGGAATCAGACTGCCTGGGATTAAATTCCAGTTATATGATTTGTCAGCTGTGTGTCTTGAAATCATCTCACCTGAGTTTGCCTCAGCAGCCCTCCTCCTGTTGGCACCATAAGAATAAAATCAGATCAAGCTGGCACTGGAATTTGGTCAGCAGTGGTAAGCACTGGACACCAGCAGGCACGTAAATGAATAAATCACAGTAGGCTGAAGACCTACTGTGTGCCACAGTAAAAGCAGGCACAAAGAAGGAAGTGAGGGTTCACAAAGTCAGGAAGGGATCTGACGAGGCTTCTGGGGAAGGTAAATGAGGACAGCTGCAAATCATTAGCCTAACGGGCCAGACGGGCCAGGGGAATGTTCAAAGGAGAGAGAATTCTTTAGAAGGTCCGTGGAGATGGAAGCAAGGCCATGTAGGAAGGACGCGGAGGGATTCAAGTCCGTACTGCACAAGTCACGGGGCCTAGAATATCTCCGGGAGGTCACGGGGGGCCTCCATAGGTCAGGAGAAGGTACTGATGGCCAATCCCTGGGCAAGAGCATCACCAGACAGTGGGGCAGGGGAGAAAGGAGCTTTAGGAGCTGGGAGCTGCTCAGGTGTGGGGGCCACAGTCAGGGTGTTAGGAGGAGGGTTGATGGTAGACAGCGGACATGTCTAAGTTTTCACCGGGTCTTAGTCCTTAACTGCTTCCTGGACAGCAACTTCTTGAGAAATTTCACACAATAGTACAAGGTAAAAGTAAGCTGCCCTAGGATACCCACTGTGACCTTGGGCCATGGCCTTCCAGGCTTTTGTTATGTCTGTATACAAATGAATGAACTCTGATAGCATAACAGTTGAGTGCTCGGCTGCTAACCGAAAGGTTGGTGATTCTGAGGGAAAAGGATTGGCAATCTGATTGTAAAGATCATAGCCTAGAAAACCCTGTGGCACAGTTCTGCTCTGTCACAGGAGACCACCAGGGTCAAAACTGACAACACTAATACAACAAATACCCAAATGTACGTGTATGTCTTTCTTTTCCTTTTATAAAAATGGTACTCCAGTATACCTACTGTTTCAAAACCTCTTTTACTTGACAACATGTTGCGTATATGTTCCCATTTTAATTATATAAACCCGTTGCTGTTGAGTCGATACTCATGGCAACCCTGCAGAGTAGAGTAGAACTGCCCCATAGAGTTTCCAAGGAGTGCCTGGTGGATTCAAACTGCTGATCTTTTGGTTAGCAGCTGTAGCACTTAACCACTACACCACCGGGATTTTCTTTAATTTGGTTGTGTGATATTCTGTTTCATAAATGTGTGATAATCATAATTACCTTTTTCATGTCATTCCCTAAATCATTAATCGATACCTACTAAGTGCCTAATACTATATCCCAGGCCCTGCTGGAGATTCAACAGTGAACACAAAAATCACAAAAGAATTCTTGTCCTCATGGAGTTGACGTTCTAGCTGAGGGAAAGAAAAAAAATAAACATTTGGATGATAAGGTGCCAGAGAGTCACAAGTGCTATGAAGGAAAGCATAAAGCAGCAAAACTGGACAGGGAATGAGACCAACTGGTATTGTCTGGTGTGCTCAGTGCTCTCCTGGTTTTAGCACTGAAAGTTCTACTTCCTGGAAACTCCACGGTCCCAAGAAAACTGGGGTGTTTGTGACCTGTAGTCAGGAAAATCTCTCTGGGAGGTGACACTTCAGCAGAGACCTCTTGGGCGACAGTGGGAGCAAGCCATACAGATGCCTGAGGTAGAACATTCTAGGCAGAGGGAAACATAAGTGCAGGAGCCCAAAGGTTAGAGGACACTGTATGTATTTGAGCTGTTGGCAAGACACAGTGACTGGAGGGCAGTAAGTGAAGGGAGAAGTGCCGGGTGACCAAAGTGGAGGTAGAGACGGGAGCCCGATCAGATGGATTCTCCTAGATCAGACAAAAGACTGAATCCTACTCTCTGTGTGACAGGGGAGCCCCTGGAATGTTTTGAGCAGTAAAGTCACATGGTCTGATTTACATTTTGAAAGACTCATTCTGGCTTCTAGAGGAAAGATCATAGTGGGTAAAGGTAGAAGCAAAGAAAAGTAGTGTCTGATTTTCCTGTGGCTGCTGAAACAAACTATCATCAACTTGCTGGCTTAAAGCAACAGAAATTTGTTCTCTCATCAGTTTGGAGGCTAGAAGTCTGAAATCATTTTCACTGACTAGAAATCAAAACATCAACAGGTCAGTACTCCCTGTGGAGTCTATAAGGGAGAATCTTTTCTTTGCCTCTTCCAGCTTCTGATGGCTGTAGTACTCCTTGGGCTTGTAACCACGTTACTCCATTCTCTCCTTCTGTGGTCACATTGCCTTCTGTTTTTGAGTCTAATCTCTGTCTGCTCTTCTCTTACAAGGATACCTACCTGTGATTGCAGGAAGGGTCCCCTCTAATAGTGGAGAATTATCTCCCCATTTCAAGATCTTTAATCACATCTGCAAAATTCTTTTTTGCTACATAGAGTAACATTCATAGATTACAGGGATTAGGATGTAGGTATCTTTGGTGGGGATGGGGGCATACTTTAACCTGCCATAGAAGGAAAGCAATTTCTGTAACACATGAGAGGATAGTGACTCAGGCAGGGTTGAGGAACAGCGGTAACTTCTGGATATATTTTCACAGTGGAGTAGTGGTGAGGTGAAGGGAGAAGCAAGGTTTCTAGAATGAGTCTCAAGTTGGTGGTTGAACTTTTGAGTAGGTAGGTGTGCCATTTATGGAGACTAGGAAGAAGGAAAGAGGGTCAGCCTGGTGTAGAGCAGGAGGAAGGCAACTCAAGATTCTCTTGTAGATATGTTAAAGTTGAAATGCTTGTGGACATATGGCTAGTGAATTGTTGATGGAGTATTAGACATAAGAGTGTAGTGTTTGGCAGAGAATCAGAACTAGTGAGAAATTTGGGAATTGTTGAGTATAGGTGGTATTTAAAGCCATTAAACTGGTTGAGAACACCTATGGAGTGAACGTAGGTAGAGATCCAAAGATTGAGCTTGGGACAGGCCAGTGTTAAAGGATGGAAAAAGGAAGAAAAATCCTACATAGGAATCTGGACAAGAGTGCTCAGTAATGTAGAAGGAAAGCCAAGAGGTCCTGCAGCCAGCAGGAAAAGTAACAGTGGGAAATCCTTTGGGGAAATCAAGTAGGATGGTGATGAAGAATTCGTCATTGGATTTGGTACATGGAAGTCACTGGTCTGCTGTTTCGATGTTGAGTGGGATGAAGGCCTGATTGGTATGGGTTCAAGAGAGAGATGGAGAAGTGGGAGTGGAGGCAAGAAGTCTGGCAATTTCTAGAAGTTTAATTGAGAGGGGAACAGACAAACAGAGCAATATCTGGAGAAGGCGGAGCTGTTACAGCCCGTGGATACTACCTAGTGCCCCATGGTTGGACACAGGTTATTATTATTACTAGTATTTTGTTATAAACAGTGTTGCTAAAGGGGAGGCCTCATCAGGGTCTTGTTACTGAAAGAAATGTCTCTGTTCTGGATGTGTGTTTTGGCAACATTGCATTCTGCCAATCTATGTATTGGTTCAACATTTCTATTTTGTTGAAAGATTGACAACTGTGATACTATTCTCTTGGGTTTCTTTGGCCCTAGTTTTCAGAGTCTTCAGAGACCCTAGAGGCCACTGGACTCACCTTTCTCTCTGACCAGCTCCCTTGTTTCAGCCCTTTGAGTCCCTCCTCTGTGGGGTATGCTAGCCACAAAGACTGCTCCAGGGTAGAGCAGAGCCCAGCCTGTCGATGCCTTCATTCTCCAGAATACCTTGTGAGCTGGGGAGAGGAAGGGACCTCACAGGAACCTAATTACTATACCAGGTCACAACAACCCCCTGAGCCAGGGTTCAGGCTGGGACCATGTTTTCTTTCCCTTATGCAGCAGGATGTCACCCAACTAGGCCAGAGCCCTTGAAGGACCAGCAAGGAAAGGCCCAATGGGCCAAGTGCTCTGCAGTCAGAAACCAGGGTCAGCTGGACCAAGCCAGATACCTGAGTTTCAGGTCCCTCTGAAAACATCTACAGACTCTTGAAAGGTGGACAGTCTCAGCTGTCGTGGCCAAGGTCTCCAAGACCTCATTTTCAGTCTTGGATGGTCCACACAGAGCCTGGGTGGGCCCTGGGAACGATATTTTTTCTTATGGGCGTTCCCCCCACCTCTGTCTGCCTGTCTCTCTCTCTCTCTCACACACATACACGCAAAATACACTGAAACATACCAGTGTGCACAGACACACAATAGCCTACATACACAAATGGTCACACTGTAATTCACATGTACTAATTGACACCCATAGTCTACATAGATACACATGCAGGCATCCACATACAAACTCACACGGACACACGACCAAGGCACAGACATACTGACAAGGCACATTTATATATACACAAATACACACTGACACATGGGCTACACTGCACAGAAACACTGAAACCCATCCTTCTGTTGACTGCCTGCACATATCACACATACACTGAGAGTGTACTTATATAAACTACCACAGATGCACAGACACACACTGACATAAAATACACAAATGTGGTCATTCGTACTTATAAGTTGTCATCTACGCACAGACTCAACATGCACTGACACAAATTCTGTAGCATATGGACATACTGACGCCGGACCAGCAGACACACTGAAGCACATCTGTGCATGAACTGCCTGTACACACGTGACTCACTGCCCCCTAGCACCCTGGCCCACACAGTCACACACATATCCTGGTAAGCCCTAAGAGTCTCTAGGCCTTGGCTTTCGTAGGGTTACCTGGGGGACCTTGGAGAGACCCTCTTGCCCCCACCCACAGAGGGAAGTGATGTCCCCAAGGCAACAGAGGTCTCCAGTTCCATCTTCAGCTCTGCTGGATCCCACGTGACATTGACCAGCCTCCTTGCTTTATTGTGGGGAGTTCTGAGCTCTGTGCTGGGGCCTGGCCAGTGGCCAGGCACAGACACATCAGCCCTTGTTGGGAGAACAGAGAGCAGCTCTCTTGTCCTCACTCTGTCCTCCGGCTCCAGCTGCTGGTTCAGTCCACAGCCTCTCCTCAGGCTTCAGGCTTCACAGGTATGTGGGGCCAGGGAAGCTGGGACCTGGAAGAAGGGCGTCAGGGTCATCCCAGCCGAGGGTGTGTAGAACGTTGTGTGCTGTCTGTGGGAACACAGACCTATGGCCTTGGCCCAAACAAGAGATAGGTACTCTTTACGTCACAGTTCTGCAGCTCCTTCCCTTAGGGCTTGACCGAGCTGGGCCAGAGTATTGCCTTCTGCCCTGTGTGGTCACTTCCTCGGCTTCCAGGAAGACCACAGGGTGAGGCCATTCCTGGAATGCTCAGTGGAAGTCCTTCCTTGAGGCAGGAAGAGGACAACAAAGAGCCTCGGGCTGTCCACAGGACTTTAAGGTCTCCGGCACACCCATATGGGAGTCTGGGGAGCCCAACCAGCCCCTCACAAGCTATGTGGTCCTACACAAGTCCCTCTTTCCAGGCCTGTGGCTCCCGACCTATGAAATGGTAGGGGTGGAAGTAGGAGTGTTTCTGACTTGGTCTTTCCAGCCCTGACCATCTGGATTTCTGGAGCTGCCCTGGATGACAGGGATCTTGCTATCCTGGTTGCCTACCCACCCTTGAATTCCTGAAAAGACAGCCTAGGAAGAGTCACCCCAGACCATCCTCCCTCCATCCCACTGAGATATGATCAGAAAGGCTCATCTAGGAGCCGTAACTTCTTGCCCCATGCGGGAGTTGCTGGCCTCTGGGGTAGGAGATAACGTAGGCTATGATGGATATATCGAGTTGGGGAGCAGTTGAGAGGGCCCCAATGGGCAGGGAGGTGAGAGCAGCAGCACCTGAAGCCTTAGACAGATAACTCTAACCCACCAGTACTAGCTGTCACACCTGCTCCTCCTTATGCCCACAGAGCCCGCCTGATCACTGATACGAAATGGACTCTAGCCCAGCTGGGACCCCCAGCCCACAGGTGAGTGGTTGTAGGTCCTCCACCCTCCACCATGAGGTTGTCCTCCCAAGGCTGATAAAATCTGTGGAGGTGCCTGCCAACCTTGTGGGCCATCCCAGAACTGTGGCTGATGAGGGTCACTGGGTCATTTGCAGGATAATAGAGATTTCCACAAGAGGTTCAAGAAGTAGATTGGATGGAAAAGCCATGAGATTGGTTGTAAGGACATCTGGGCTCTAATTCCAGCCCAGCTGAAGCTTGGACAACTCCTCACTGGGCCTCAGTGTGCTCACCCTTAAAATGGGTACAACAACCAGTAGACTTTCAAGGCTGTTGTGAGAACAGATAAGCTGGTAGATGAGTGAGTGGTGGATGGTTGGTTAGTTGGGTGGGTGGGTGGGAAGATAGGCAAGTAGGTAGACAGGTAGATAGGAGGATAGGTGAAGAGATGGGTAGATAATTGAAGCACTGAATGAAAGGAGAGAACAAAGACGGAAGGAGGACACAAGCAAGCTAGCAAGCCTTGTGGAGATGCTGGAGAGGGGAATCAGCTTGAGCCTGAGGAGAGGGAGGGGCTAAGAAGTTGGGACCTGCTCCTCTTAACTATCTCTTTCTTTAAATGTCTTTAGCCCTTGAGGGCCAATGGGAATATCAACCTGGGACCTTCAGCCAACCCAAAGTGAGTTCTAGTCTCTCAAGCAACTGTCTTACCTGGCTTCTGTTATTTGGGGAATAAAATCCACATTCTTTGGTCTGGCATTCAAGGCCCTCAGCCATCTAGGGCCAGGACTGTTTCCCAGCTTGATCTCCTACTGCTGCCCTAGCCTGTACCCTTGCTGAACCCTCTGCCTGGAATGCCCCCACCACCGTGGGGTTGACCTCCTCTCAAGGCTGATGAATCCTGTGGAGGTACCAGCCAACCCTGTGGGCCATCCCAGACCAGAACTAGGGGCTGACAGGGGCCACTGGGCCATTTGCAAGATAAAAGAAAAGAGATTTCCTCAAGAGTTTGAAGAAGTAGATGGAGTTGGAAACCTCATGTGATTAGTTGAATTGTTAGTAATTCCCTGCCCTTCAGGCCCCCTCAGAGATCCCGGCACCAGATCCCATGTCCTTCTGTGGAGTTGTGTCTAGTTTTATCATTGCTTTAATGTGTTGTTAAGTTGATGGTAAGCTCCGCAGGGAGCAGAACCCTCTCAGCTGTGAGAGTGGGGTGTTCTTCAGCAGCAAGGAGGCTTTGGTTTCTGGAAAGCTCCCTTTATCTCCCAGCTTCAAAGTTACAGAGAAGTTAGGGTTTGGTCTCAGACACGAGGGTTCCTAAATTCACAAATGCTGACTCTTGTTCTTCCCTCTTCCCCCAGCGCCCGGCCTACTGACTTCGACTTCCTCAAAGTCATTGGTAAAGGGAACTATGGGAAGGTGCGTGATAAGGATGAGGGTAAGAGATTTGGGTGTCCCTTCACCAGCTCTCCACCTCCTACCTGTCACCTGCATGGGTGAAGAGGGAGAGGGGGCCCACTTTCCTGCAAAATCATGGAACTAGGGCTAGCCTGGAGGTCCTGTGCAGCTACAGGGAATCTGAAGTTCAGAGGGAAGGTGATTGGCCATGGCACTCACAGGACCCTCTAACTGTGCTTCTGCTCAGGTCCTACTGGCCAAGCACAAGTCTGATGGGACATTCTATGCAGTGAAGGTGCTACAAAAAAAGTCCATCTTGAAGAAGAAAGAGGTACCAGAGCTCCTCTCCTGACCCTCAGCCTCCAGTCTAGGGTGGCCTCCAAAGATGGGCTCCGACTCTCAGGGTCCATGGGCTGGGTGAAAAGGGGACAGAGGTGGTCACAGCCAGGGGCCAGGATGCTGCCCCTTCTCAAGGGAGGCAGGCCAAGTCACCTTGCCCATAGGGCCTTCACAGGACCCAGTCCTGGCCTTCTGGTATTGTCCGAGAAACACAGGGCTCCATGATGGGCAAGTCTTCTGCCCTCGTAGGTGCCATGCTCCCATCTGTGTGATTTGGGGGTCACACTGTATACTCTCCAAGGGCTCTCCAAGCCTTGATGCTTCAGCTGACTTGAGTCCCTTTAGACCCCATTGGGACAGAGCAGACCCTGAGGACTGAATATCAAGTCAGCTGACTCAGGAAAGCAAGTGGTTCACGTTACCAAGGATATTGTGGGAGCAGGGAGGGGAGGGCTTGCCCAGGGCAGCACCCTTGAGGGTGACATTGAAGATGTGGTTCCAGTGATCTAGAAAGCGAGTGTGGCTATCTGGCAGGAGAAACAGCAAGAGCAGAGGTGTGAATGTGAGTAATGTGTGTGTAATGCTCGGCTCTTCCTTGCTCTTAAAGGTTTGCCTTGGGGTGACACATTTATGTAACTAGTTGTCATATGTGCTTGGCCTGTCACCTCCAGGGCAGGAGTTTCTGCTCCAGGGGCTGGGACTGTGACCCCCTAGACTGGCTGCAGGGGACACTGACTGTGCTGAGCCCTGAATGCCAGGCTAGGAGTTTTGAGTCTGGCTCTGAGGGTAACAGAAAGCCGTGGAGGATGTTTGAGAAGGGGCATGAGACAGTTCTGTGCAGGGCAACACCTACCAGCAAGGCCATGTGGGCTGTATCAGGGTGAAAGGGGCTGTGGTGGACTGTGACAGGGACTCGCAGCTGTGTCCCCCATAGCAGAGCCACATCATGGCGGAGCGCAATGTGCTTCTGAAGAATGTGCGACACCCCTTCCTTGTGGGCCTGCGCTACTCCTTCCAGACACCTGAGAAACTCTACTTTGTGTTGGATTATGTCAACGGTGGAGAGGTGGGTGACCCTACAGGGGGGCTCTCTGGGCTGGCCCTTGGCAAGGAGTTTTTCACCTGACATACCAAGATGTCCCAGGTGCTGAAATGACCTCACCTCACCTTTACAGCAGACCCATTTTGTAGCTGAAGAAACTGAGGCTCAGGGAGATGACTCACTTGGTCAGGGCCACCCAGCCAGTACCTGGCAAAGCCAGCATTTGAATGCAGGTCTGTGTGGCTTCCACCCGTAATGCTATCATACCTGCCCCACACAAAGCTGCCCACAGACTCACTTTGATGAATCTGGGAAAGGTCACTGCTAAGAGGAACTCTGTGATCAAGATTTATAATGTCCCTGTTTTATACCAGAACCTTGGTGTCAGTGGTTAAGAGCTTAGCTGCTAACCAAAAGGGCGGCTGTATGAATCTACCAGCTACTCCTTGGAAACCCTATGGGGCAGTTCTCCTCTGTCCTGTAGGGTCACTGTGAGTCAAAGTTGACTTGATGACAACAGGTTTTTGGTCATTTGACACCAAAGGCCATGAGGGTGGTGGTTACCAGGTCACTGTGATAAACACGTGGTGGCCCAGAAGCACAGCTAGAACAAGCCAGGTTTATCCCTCCTGCACTTCACTCTGTTAGTCTGGGCAAGATGACAAAATTCAGTGGTTCTGGACTTAACCTAGATCATCTCATACCTTTCAGTGTAATGCCAAAAAGGGAATTTTTGTCCTTTGTACCCACCCCTGAGTGGCTGGTAAAGGTGAAGTTCCTCCCATGCCAGTGAAATAGACCACAGCTATTGTCCTGTGGGCAGCTCCAATCTGGGCTCAGTAATCCTCTGACTGCCTGGCCTGGAGGAAAAGCGCATCTTTGTACTACCCAGGTATAAACCCCAGCTCTGCCCATTATGAGCTCTGTGCATGTGACTTACAGCTCTACCCTCCCAGTTCCTCTTTCATGAAGCTAGTATAATATTTGATACATTGAGAGTTGTCATGACAATTGAATGAGATAAGATACGTGACAAGGCATGGCTTGGAGCCTGGAACACAGTAGATGCTCAATAAATGCTATTTAATCTTTCTTCCTGCTAGCACTTTGGATATCTGCAGTTCTGTGGGGTGTGGGCTGACATGTACCTCTTTGCCCTGAGTACACTGTAGCTCAGAGACAGGGTGACTTGGCCACTGCATGGGGCAAGGAGCATGTGGTCCTCCACCTGCATCCTAGAAGCTCGGAGCACCCCAGGAAAACCTCTCACACGTGCTTCCTCCTCCCACAGCTCTTCTTCCACTTGCAGCGGGAACGCCGGTTCCTGGAGCCGCGGGCCCGGTTCTACGCTGCAGAGGTGGCCAGCGCCCTCGGCTACCTGCACTCTCTCAACATTATTTACAGGTGAGGCCTGTGTACAGCTGAGAGCCAGGCCTGGGCCTTCCTGCCCCAACAGAAAGGGGTTGTGTGGACCCCTGAGTCCTGATGAAATCCTGGCGATGAACCTGATCCCTTGCCAAAAAAGAAGGGCCCACCAGCTGGGGTAGAGTCAGAGGTTCCTCTTCCCAGACCCAAGTGCCTGTCCTCCTTGGGCCTCCATGAGTGGCCCTCCTGCCAGGACCCTGGATCCCTAGCCATCTGCACTAAATGACTGAGACACCACAGGGCCCTCTTCTCTTGTTTTCTGCAGGGATCTGAAACCTGAGAACATTCTCTTGGACTGCCAGGTTAGTGTAGATGCATATGTGAGCATGACCGCTCGCTAGTGTGTGCAGTGTGTCATTAGTATGTGTACATGACACACATGTGCATGTTGTGCAAACCTGCATATGGGTCAAGAATATATTCAAGTATGTGTATGCATGTGTGCCCGCTTACGTATCCGTGCATGAATGTGTGCGCTGAGTGCATATGAGACGGCATGACATGTATATGTACATGCGCATGTGTGTGAAGAGGTCTGTGCAAGTCAGGGGCAGAGCGAGGTGGAGGACAGCAGATGCTTTAGTCCCATCATGTCTTAGATTAGCTTCCTTGAACGGGATGCTGAGAGACAGAGTTGGGTGTAGAAGGTTTATTGGGGAATGTTCTTAAGAGATTCTTTTTTTTTTTTTTATTTAACATAACAGTGAAAATGTACATTCACATGTAAATTTACATGCCCCCCTATATGCAGCTTCCAGTGCTCTCCCTGTCCGGTGACTGCACACTATTCCTCTCTGCTCCATACATGTCTCATCCTCCCAACAGCCTCCTTTCCCCTCCTCTCCATCCACTCCCCTTCCTCTAGCCAGAGGTCAGCGAGATGATATCCTATAGATGTATAGAACCATAAAGTGCATCCAATATATGGTCACTCTGCATGGCCAAGTCCAATCCATTCCTGTCCAAAGAGTGGACCTTTGTTATAATTTATGGGAACAGGCAGCATCAGGGCCGGGGGCCATGCTCTCAGAGGAACCCCAAAACCAGTGGACCATCAATTGAGGTCTTTTAGTGGAGATCTCATGATGCACCTCTTTTTATTCTTGTGTTGCCAGTGAGGCTCCTCTCTGTGAGCTCCGTCATGGCTATCACTGGTGGTGGCCGGGCACCATCCGGTTCTTCCGATCCCAGGTCGATGTAGGCGCCCACTCTTGTGGGTCTCTTAAGAGATTCTTTATGGGGGTGAGAAAGGTGGGACTGGGCAGAGGAGATCGCTCACCTACACTGTGGCTGCAAGTGAGGCCTCCGCTGATCTCGTAGGAGTTGGGAGGGCCTAGAGCAGGGAGGACTCTTTAGAACTGTCCCAAATTGAGGCCAGGATGCTGGGCCTTTGTGCCCTGCGTAGTCATGGGATGAAGAGGGCATGGTGTTGCATGTCCCAGCAGTGGGGGCAAGATGGGGCATGTCAGCCTCAAAGAAGGGATCTGGCAGAGGTCCGCAGTGTCTACCAGCTGCATTACATCCATCAGCCACCTTCCCTCCACGTTGATAGTCCGCAGCCCTCTGTCAGTGGTGTTACTGCACCAGGCTCCTCTAGCAGCAACAGTCTGGAGCTGCTGATGTCATAGCGGGTGGGTCTAAATCTGTGATGGGCTGGGGCAGCCAGTGGGATGCCATCTGATGCCCCCTCCCACGGTGCTGTAGTCCTTGGTCTCTGTGCCTGGGGCTTCAGGCCCCACAGCCCCTGTGCTGGAGTATGGCTTCTGGGCTTTAGGTTTAGGCCTGGCCATGTCCTTGGCTTAGGCCACCCTCAGACCCCTCCTTCATCCTCAGGGACACGTGGTACTTACGGATTTTGGCCTCTGCAAGGAAGGTGTAGAGCCTGAGGAGACCACATCCACGTTCTGTGGCACCCCAGAGGTAAGTGGAAGTTTTCTATGACATATCAGGTGGTTAGAACATGGCTCATTTTTAGAGCTGACAAACAGATGACAGCTGAGAGGGCTTATCCTTCCCACACAAGTGCTTCCCCTGAGCTGGCTGTGCCCTGAGCCTCAGTTTCCTCATCTGTATAATGGAGATACTGGCTCTAGGGGCTGCTGGTATCAGCTCCCGGTGATGCTCCGCAGCAGTGCTGTCCACTGGAAATGTAAGCCACATAAAGGGCTTTAAATGTTTCAGCAGCTACATCTAAAAAGTAAAAGGAAATAGGTGAAATGAATTAATAATTTAATCTATCTAACCCAGTATACACAAATATTACCATTTTACTGGGTAATCAATATTAATATTATTGGATATTTTACACTCTTTTTTTTCTAACTTTAGTGTTAGAAACCAGATGTACATTTTATACTTCATCCCAGTTTGGCCTGGCTACCTTTCAAGTGTTGACTAGCCACATGTTGCTTGTGACCACTATATCACAGCACTTCCTTGCAGAGGGAAGTCCATGTGGGCTGGCCTGGGAAGGGGATCAAGACCAGCAAGTGTGAAACACTGGTCTACCACCCCATGAGGGTTTATATTGGTGGGGGATCAGCAGTAATTTACACGTCTGTCGCTCTGCCCAGGCCTTTACCTTGGGGTAAAGCCTTTCCTTGAATTCTCACCAGTGTTGGACCTTAGACCTCATAGGTCACCAGTAGCTTAGAAAGATGTCAGGGTGACCAGAGGTACTGAGGCTATAGAACTGGGAGTCTCCTCCCGACATGGCAAGGGGCAGGGCTTTAGCTGATTTGTTTTCCCCCATATGCTTGAAAAGCTGTGCTTGGGATCTCAGCTGGGCCTCGTCAGTTTGTTTCCAGGCTAGCTCATGGACAGATAACTTCTCTGAGCAGGACCCAGTATCTGTGTTTGCATATGAATGTAACTGGTCCCACAAAGTCTGACAGCCTGGCCATCCCTTACTAGAAACTGGCAAAGGTGGGGAGCAGAGGACATGCAATCTTGCCTCCTGCAGGCCCCAACACATTGCCTGTCCTTTGACTCAGCCACTGCGTGGTGCCAGGGAGCACACACTAGAGGAACCACAGCAGATGTCATTGTGCAGAGGCCGTCACATATATTAGGATGTAGTCTTAAAACAAGCCCTATGGATGGATTATACACCACGTTTTGCAAGTGAGAAAAACAAGGTCTTGGGAAGTTAAGTGACCAGCTGGGAAAACACACCAAGTAGAGCTCAGGTCTATGGAACCTTCTGTCCTTACCCAGACCCACACAGTCTCTCTAGGTGTCTCCCTGTTGCTGAGACATCTCTCCCAGCTGGCAGAGACACCAGGCTAAGAGGTCAGCAAGCCCTTGGGTTGGGCGAAAAGCACAAACTCAGCCTCAGGTTCTCTCCTCTTCCCAGACATAGCTGCATGGTGTCTGTTTATCTGTCCACGTGAACTCAAATGTCACCTCCTCTCTCCTGACCCCTCTCCCTCCCTCTGTCAGTGAAATTTCCCATACAACTTCATGCCCCACACACTTTACCCATTAGTCCCCCCACTGCTCTGTGAGTACCCCCAAGGCTGACCTAATCTCAGGGCATGAAAAACACAATGGATGTCTTTGCACAAATGGAAAGTCATCCTCTCTGGGTAGGGTAATTGGAAAAAGTGCCCATTTAAGCAAAAAGAAGTCATCTAATGTAGCCCTGCACTAGGGTCATGGCTTGGTGAAAGGGTCACAGCCAGGATTTCAGCCCCCTTTGCCCGTTAGGCTGGTACTTCTGTGCAGGGCACAATATGCACAGCTGTACAGAGCAGTGACCTCCTCTCTATCCCCAGCACATGGCAAAGGGCCCTACACAAAGCAGGCCTTTGGTGAATAGATGCTGAGTGAACACGTGCACAGTTGAGTAAATATCACACCAGGATCAACCCCTGGTGATCTTCTCCTCCAAGTGCCTTGTTTACAGATGGGAAAACTGAGGCTGAGCATCTTTCCAATAAGTGTATTTGTCCTCAACAGTACTTAGCTCCCGAAGTGCTTCGGAAGGAGCCCTATGATCGGGCAGTGGACTGGTGGTGCTTGGGAGCAGTCGTCTATGAGATGTTACATGGCCTGGTGAGTGGGATTTAGCCGTCTGGCTAGTGACATCTGGCTCTAGGGAGACCCGGGGATGGGCCCATCCCTCCTGTGACCTACCCAGGCTCACTCGGGGACCTGAATGAACCATCTCTCTGCTCCAGGCTGGAAGAGATGATGCCAAAGTGAATATGAGGTTGTATTTTTATTTTCAGAATTGTTCACAGTTTATAGTATGTCATCTAAAGTCTTAATCCTTTGGTGCCTCATGACAGCCTTTGGGCAAATGCACAGAGACAGAAATTTATTAGTGGTTGCTGGAAACTGGAAGTGGGGGGACATGGAGAGTTATAACCTAAAGGGACATTGAGTTTCTGTCCAAGCAGGTGACAAACACTGGAACTGGAGAGTGATGATGGCTGTGTGACATGATGAATATAGTTAATATCACTCAGTGGTAGTACACTAAAAATGGTTAAAGTGACAAAAATATATATATTTTATCACAGTTTTTTCTTTTTCTTTTTTTAAAGCCTTTGGAGTCTGGCAGTGCAGGAAATACAGTTGTTCTTATTCTACTGACAGGAAAATCGAGGCCCGGTGAAGTCACGGGGCTGGTGGGTTGTGAACCGGCCCCCGGGCCCAGTCCTAACTGCCTCCGTAGGCCGAGACACATGGAGATTCACCCAGGCCATGCTTTACTCGGGGGCAGTTTTGCCTACATAGCTTGATGGGTGTGGAGGTGGGGCTGGCAGAATGAGGGGAAGGAGTAACTGGCAGAGGAGGAGTGACAGAAGAAAGAAGTGAGCCCTGAACAAGGTTTTGGACCTGGCTGTCTTCCTAGCTGCCTGTCTGAACCCTCTGAGCTTCCACTTTCTCATCTAAAGATTATACACTGTCATGGGGGGTGGTTTGTGAGGCAGGGATGATGGTAACGGTGTTAGCTTTGCCAAGTGCAGTGCCTAAGCTAGGTATCATGTTGAGTGTGGGACAGAAGCTCCTGTGGGCTTATGATGTTGGTAGCAGAGATTTCCTGGTCTTCCCAGCAGCCATCTCAACTGTGCTGGAAGCCTGGGGTTTGGGGGAGAGTGTCTCTATCTCTCTGAGTCTGCTCTGTGAACCAGTGCCCAAGACGTGGGTCTGGCTGAGACCCTTGGGCACCTACTTTTGTTCTAAGACTCCCTGAGACCTGTGTCTGCATCAGCATGGATGATCCTCTAGCCTCTCTCCCTCTCTCACCAGCCACCCTTCTACAGCCAAGATGTGTCCCAAATGTATGAGAATATTCTGCATCAGCCACTACAGATCCCAGGAGGTCGGACGGTGGCCGCCTGTGACCTCCTGCAAGGCCTTCTCCACAAGGACCAGAGGCAGCGGCTGGGCTCCAAAGCAGACTTTGTAGGTGACCTGCCAGGGGAGCACTGACCTTTTGTGGGGCTCTCAGTCCACATGTATATTAACATGCAACCAGCTGTCCTCTAAAACCACATGCCCTGATAGATAACTTGTTCATTTGGAAACTGACTGCTGTGGCTAGTTGACTGCTTTCTTTCATCAGTCAATTCCTTTATTCTGCCAATATTTACTGAGCACATACTGTGTGCCTGGCATTGAGCTAAGTGGTAGGGATTCTTAGACTGACTCTTTTTATGGCATGGGAAGACGATAAATAAGCATAAAGTTATTACAAAGTGTGACAAGTGTCATGAAGGAAAGGAAGAGTGAGCTGACACAGACAGCAATGGGGTAGGCTAATTCACACTGGCATGGTCACGGAGGTCCCTTCTGACAGTTAACTTGAGACATGAAAGATGAGAAGGAGCTGTTCATGCAGAGAGCTGGGAGAAGGCATCTCAGACAGCAGGGATGCACGAATGTCCTGTGGTGGGAACGAGGAAGGGGGTGGTAAACCATTGGGTGTTTTGAGCAGGGCAGTGCCATGTCCTAACTTAAGTTTTAGGAAGATTCCTTTGACTTCTGTGCAGGGCGACCTGCTTTGTTTATTTATTAATTTTTTAAATGTCTATACAACATTTAATCCTTGCTAGTCCTCAGGCTAGACACTCAGAATATAGAGGTGAGTAAATCATGATCTGCTCCCTTAACAAATCCATGATTTTTTAAAGTAGGTCTGTAAAAATAATCTTATACTCTTTACCTAAAAAATGATAATTTGGATTTAGAAAAAGAAGATCACAGTAATTTTGTCCTTAGAAGTTTCTTTTCTTTCTAGTATAGTAGTTAAGATACATGGATAGTGAGACCAAACTACCACAGTTCAGATCCCTGCTCCACTGATTACTGGTTGTAGGACCTTGGGGCACATTGTGTAATTTCTCTCTGTGAGCCTCAGTTTCCCTGTCTGTAATAACTGCACCTATCCAATATAGTTGTTTTGAAGATCAGGTGAATTAATACATGCAAAGCACTTAGAACAGTGCTTAACATATGGTAAGTGCTTTCTAACTGTTTGTTATCAACGGACCAACATGCCAGATACCGTGACATTTAATAACATTTAGTGCTTTTGCCCACTAACCCCTCTCCAGGTTAAAATACAGGGCCTTCTGTACAGATAAGTCCCCTCTTTCTAAACAGAAATTTTCATCTTAAAGCAAAGTATGACTTTTAAAATAAGTTATACATTCACACAGATCAAAATTGAAAGAGTACAGAAAGTATCTGGAAGAAATCTCTGTGGCCACCCAGTTCCTCAACTTATAGATGACCAGTGTTATCAATTTCTGGGGTATCTCTCTAGAGATATTTTGGCTTTTCAACAAGCCCATTGATATGGAGGTCAGGGAAGCATTCTTTGAGACGTACAGATACAGGGAGAGTCCAGCTGGCCTGCGAGGATGTTGGTGCCAATGCTGGCTTTGATTAGAAAAATGTGGTTAATCCCATGCGGGGGTGAGTCCTAAATTCTGGGTCTTAGGGTCTGCAGCTCTGCTTGAAGCATCACTTCCCAAACTATTCTTGGAGGGTTGATTGGGCCTGTTTCTCTGGCTTGAATTCTGGAAGACTCAAGATGCAGCAAGGCAGGGCTGAGAGAGAAGCTACCCTGGGATCCCTACCGCTGAGGGCAGATTCTGCTGTCTTGTTCACTGACATACCTCCAAAGTCTGGCAAGGTATTGGCACAGAGTCCCAGGGAAGTTGAATGGATTCCAACTCTTATGACCCTATAGGACAGAGTAGAACTTCTGCATAGGGTATCCAAGTCTTTATGGTAGCAGACTGCCACATCTTTCCCCACAGAGAAGCTGGTGGGTTCGAATCACTGACCTTTCAGTTAACAGCCAAGTGCTTTAACCACTGTGTCACTAGGGCTCCTTGGCACAGACTAGGTGCTCAGTAAATAGCCACAGAAAGAACAAATGGTATAGGAGATGGGTTCGGATTCTAAATGATGGCACAGAGAAGAGACCCGGCTACAGAGAGTCCGCTTGTCCTGGGAAAGTGGCCAGAACTGCAAGTTCTTTTTTCCCAGCAGAGATTTTAGGGCCTAACAGCTAGTTGTGGGTCAAGCTGGGACTCTGTAGAGTAAGGGGATAGGGTAGAGCATTGATGTAGAGGACTCCTTCTGATTGGCACCTTCTTCCCTCAGCTTGAGATAAAGAACCATGTATTCTTCAGCCCCATAAACTGGGATGACTTGTATCATAAGAGGCTGACTCCACCCTTCAATCCAAACGTGGTAAGAGGTCATGACATCTAGGTCCTGGATTCCCAGGGCTGATGGGAGCTGGGAGGGTGTCTGTGCTGGCACTCTTTGTACAGACTGGAGGCAAAAGGTGGGGGTGACTTGTCCAAGGCCACACAGTAAGTTAGAGGCAGAGCTGGGTCTGGAACCTGGAAGGCCTGGCTACCAGTTTAGCCTTGTGTGAGGAAGCATAGTACCTTTTCCTTTAGCACCAATAAACCAACCCAAACCCACTGCTGTTAACTCAGGTCCAACTCATAGCAACTCTATAGGTCAGAGTACAGCGGTCTTATAGAGTTTCCAAGGAGTCCTGGTGGATTTGAACAGCTGACCTTTGGGTTAGCAGACAAAGCACTTAACCCACTATACCAATAACTACACTTAAAGAGTACTTTACAGTTTTTAAACTGCTCTGTCACATAGCACAGCCACATACAGCCAAGCCCTATTAAATAATTTTTATCTTTTTTTCCTAGTAAGAAAAATGTCACGTATCTGTTATAAAGAAACTGTGTAAAGTACCGAGAAGCTTAAAGCAGCAGCGGAAAAGTGCTAATTGTCTCACTCTCCAGGAGAAACAATATCAGCATATTTCCTTCCAGTCTTTTTTCTTTGTGCTTTTTACATAGTTAGGTCATGCTTTATAGATCTGTATCTGTCTCTCTTTTATATTTTGCTAAACACTATGCCATTATTTCTCCATGTCTTATAAAACTGTCTAATTTTTGTTGGCTGTGTATTTCAATCGTATTTTGTAAGAACTGATTCAGCCATGCCTGCACTGGTGGACTTCAGGTTGTTACCATTTTTCCTCTGTCCTAATATGCTGAAGGACATCTTTGAACATCTGTCTTTGCCCAGAGTTCTGCTATTTCCTTAGATAGATTCCCAGTGGAAACTTACTAGGTCAAAGAATGTGAACATTTTTAGGTTGTTGATTTAGATTGCCTGGCCACTCTGTAAGGGAGTCCAGTCTACTTCCTACCCACAGAATCTGTTGAAGAGATCTCGTTTTACACCACCTTCTGCATCACGTACCATTGTTGTTTGCTACTTTGCAAATTTGATAAGTAAAAGATGGTATCTCATCTTGTCTTAATTTATGTAGCTTTGATTTATGGTGAAGGCATTTTTTTTAAAAAAAAAACATATTTTGTTGTGTTTTTGGTGAATGTTTCACAGCACTTTATATTCCCATTCAACAATCTCTACAAAGGTTGATATTAGTGTGTGAACACACTTGTTATTTCCATTCTGGTTGTCTCGTTTCCATTAATCTAGTGTCCCCGCTCCCTTACATTCTCATCTGTGTATTAAAGTCATTGCTGACCATCTGGGTGGTGAAGGTGGTTACTTTTAAGCATGATTAGCAGTGGGAGTGGGAGTGAGAGAAGCCACATTGAGTGGATTTTTGAGGTTCTCTCAGCCATCTGCAGAGGGCAGTGTCAAGCCTACTCCTTCCAAGTAGTCTGCATACTAAACACTGGCAGTGTCAACTAGCTTTTCACATTTGTTTGATGAATGACCTGTTACTGAACATGTTCTTGAGCACCAGATTCCTGACAATAGTTGTCAGATAGGATACACTCAGTTCTGGTATTTGAAAAGTCTCTTTATTTGGAGATTTTTAAAAAGTGAGGATAATATTGAACATACGAGGTCTGACAGTTATGTTTGTGAACTCATCCTAGAAAAAAGTGATACATACATCATTGCTGAATAATATCACTGTAGTCACCCTTGAATACTCCCCTTGGGAATCTGTGCACCAATACCAGTGCCTAGTCTACCTTCAAAGCAGTTTTGGAACTGTTTTTCTGGAATGGCCATCAGAGCTGTCGTTGTATTACCCTTGATGTCCTGAATATCGTCAAAATGCCTTCCTTTCAATATTTCCTTTATCTTCAGGTAAAAAAGAGAGTCATTAGGGGCCAGATCAGTTGAGTAGGGAGGGTGTTCCAATACAGTTCTTCGTTTACTGGCTAAAAACTCCCTTACAGACAACTATACGATTGAGTTCTCCAACTTGCCACCATGCCACTGTGTACAATGGCTATTCCAGAAAGGGTTCCAAAATTGCTTTGAAGGGGACTGGGTGCTGGTGTTGGTGCATAGCTTCTCAAGTGGAGTACTTCAAAGGACTGTAGTGATATTCAGCAATAACGTATGTAGCACTTAAACCAATCGAGTTCGTGGACTTAATTGTGGGACTTCATATGCCAGGGAGAGAGAATGATACATGGATAGTGGATACCGAACCAATGTCATGCAATGCCTACACTTCAGAGTAAGACATGCCAAAACCAAACCAAACCCACTGATTCATAGCAACCCTATAGGATGGAGTAGAACTGCCTCATAGGATTTCTAAGGCTGTAATCTTTGGGGCAGCAGAGTGGCAGGTGGGTTGGAACCACTGACCTGCAGCAAATGCTTAACCAAGGCTCCTTGCCTTTTACGTTAAAAAAGAAAAAGTTGTTTTTGAGTCAGTTGTCGTGCATGATGCCCCTACAGGACAGGACAGAACTGTCATAAGGTGGTAATCTTCACGGAAGCACACCACCTCATCTTTTTCCTGTGAAGCAGCTGGTGTGTTTGAACCACTGACTTTCTGATTAGCCACCAAGTGCTTAATCCCTGTGACACCAGGACACCCTACAGTGAGACATACTAGGAGTAAATTCCTGGTTCCTAAACACCTACCCCTTGACTGACCTTTAGTAAATTTCTTTAACGTTAGTTTCTTCATTTGTAAAACATAGGAAATACCTACATTGTCTAGGGCCACAAAGCTGACAAGGACCAGGGTCAGGGCCAAGACTCATATTTTAGGGGGGAACTCTGAACTGTGAAGTGGGACCACTGCACCTGACTGCCTTTCAGAGACGCTAGAAACCATGTCTGTTTGGTTCCACAGCTGAAGACAGCCACCCTAAAGAGAGATCCATAGTCCCTTGTTCTTATCTGCTTTCAAATCACAGGGTTACCAGGGCAATAACAGAAGACAAGCCCTAGTATGCAAGCTTTTTTTCCTTTCTTTTTAAATCATGCTTTAGGTGATTTATACACATTGTGTTCCGTGACATTGTTTGCAAACCCCTCAACAGGTCAGCACTCTCCCCATCTCTACACTTTGCTTCCTGCTTTCCTGCCCCTTCCTGTCTTCTCACCTTTGCTTTTGGGCAAATGTTGCCCTTTGGGTCTCATTTAGTCGATGGTTGTAAGGAGTGCTTTCCTCAGAGGTGTTGTTTGTTTTATATTGTTCATTGTTTATTTATATTGTTTTATATTTATATTATTTGTTGTTTGTTTATATTATTTGGCTGAAAGGTTGATCTCTGGGAGTGGCTACAGATTCGCTCTGAAGGGTAACTAAGAACCACAGTCTTGGTGGCTTTGCTAGTCTCTACTCAGACCAATATGTCTGGTCTTTTTTATGAATTTGAATTTTTCTTCTAGATTTTTCTCCTGCTTTGTCTGGGACCCTGTGTGGTGATTCTGGTCAGGGTGATTGGTAGTGGCAAGCCTTTTTCAAGTCTCTGCTTGTGTTTCACTTGGTATGTCTATTGGCCTGAGAAAATCACATAGCTAGCACACATTCAAATGATGTTTGGGTGGGAGATGAAGAATCTGTGGCCATTATTGTAGTCTCCCACCTAGAGCTTCCCGGAACATAGCTAGAGCAGCCCCAGTCATTTGTGCCCATGTTTTCCTCTTCACTTGGCCCAGCGATACCCTGAATTATGTCTGTCTCTGTTTGTTCACATGCTCATCATCAATCTCCCTGTTGTCATTAGTTGCTGTGGAGCAGGTTCCGTCTCATGGGCACCTTCTGTAACACAGAACATAATGTTGACTAGTCCTGTGCCATCTTCATAGCCCTTGGTATGTTTGAACCCATTGTCGTGGCTGTTGTGTCAGTCCATCTCACTGAGTGCTTTTGTGGTTTGCACTCACCCTTTTCTTTACCAAACACAATGTCCTTTTCTAGTGATCGATCTTTCCCAATGACTTGTCCCAAGTCAATGAGTCAAAGTCTCTCTACACAATGTAAGCACTGAGAAAACAGGGCCTCACTCTATTTTATTCAGTAAGCAGCTGTTGACTGACTTACCTGAGAGGCCAAAGAATCAGGGTATTAGAGGAGTGACTGTGATTAGTGGGCCATGTGGTGTAAATCATGTGTAAATCATGTGTAAAACATGTGGTGTAAATCCACAGGTGACAGTTAAGTAAGGGCATCCAGGCAGGACTGTCACTGGGAAGACCTACCATCCCCCTCCAAGGTATATGGGCTCCTTTAGCAGCTCTGACCTATGTCCCCTTATCATTGTTGGCTTATATTCCCAGGCAGGACCTGCTGACTTGAAACACTTTGACCCAGAGTTCACCCAGGAAGCCGTCTCAAAGTCCATTGGCTGTACTCCAGACACTGTGGCTGGCAGCTCCGGAGCCTCAGGAGCATTCCTCGGATTTTCCTATGTCCCAGAAGATGATGACATCTTGGATAGCTAGAAGAAAAGGCACTTGCGAAACCACCGAAGACAGCTGGTATCAGTAAGGAGTTACTGTCAGTAACAGAGACTCAAAGTAACAATGGCTTAAAGGAAAAACAGGTTTACTTTTTTTCCCCACCACATAAGAAGAATGGTATGAGGCGGGCCAGGGCAGGTATGACACGTCCACAGTCATCAGATACTGAAGCTGTTCTGTTCTGCCACCCAGAGCAAATGACTTCCAATATTAGCATTGCTTCATTATCAAAAAATGCGTACTGGAGCTCTAGGCATCACTTTTATGTTCTGGGCAGGAAAAAGGAGGAAAGAGAGGGGGAAAGCAGAAGGGCACCTTTAAAGAGCTTTCCTGGAAGGCTTACACAATGACATTTTCTCCCATCTCGTTAGCCACCCAACTCTACCTGTAACGGAGGCTGTGGTATGTAGTTTATTAGCTGTGCAGATTGCTATCCTTAATAGCATGCAAGTTCTGACTATTGGGTAAGCAGTCAACACTCTTGACCAGAGAGTGTCTTTGTGCTTGGCTTTTGATCTCTGTGTGTAAAATAAGAGAGAAGTCACTAGCCTATAGGTTATTGCTCCCCATTTCCTTATGAGTCTTTGTTGCTGACATTTGTGTTGTGGGTAGAGTTGGACATTTATTATTTGGTTTGCTTGCCCTGCATCTCAACTTCTTCCTCTATTCACTTTGTGAGCCTTTATAAAGGGCAGGAACTACCTCTACTTATAAAGCTGGAAAGGTTAGATACTGACTTCCCCAGCATCCCCTGCAGCTACACCTAGGCATGTGGCCCAGGGATGCACCTGTGTGAGATGACTTGACTTGTGCTAGTGACACAAGGGACTAAGGGGTGCTCTTTCATACCACAATGGTGGTAATAACAGCACCCACAGAACTGAGTTCCTGTTGTAAAAGTGGCAGCAATGCAGATAGCAGCCATCTAGACTCAATGGCAGCAACAGCAGCAAGGTCCTCATCCCACCAAGGCTGTGGTGCCATTCCTGGAAGTGTAGTCTTCACCCTGGCTCTCCAGCTCTCCCAGTGATGTAGAAAACTTCTGACCTTTTTAACACACTCCTTTTTATTTGGCCAAAGTCATTTTTGTCATCTGCTATTCAGAACACCTGCCTGTGCCAAGCCACCTGACTCTAAATTGCCAGTGAGGGCCAAGTCAGGAAGTGGCTGCAACAAACTAGGTGGTTGGGAAATGGGGTCCTGAAGAGGAGATGTTCAACTGGATGCTCGTGGCCTGAGCCAGGCTGCCAAGTTTGTGCTGTGTTCTACTTCATATGCCCTTGTATGCCTGGCTGGTCCAAAGCCATGCGGAGCATGGGCCTTGGATGGAGCTGGAGGCTAGCACAGGTTTGGTGACCAGTGCTTTCTGGCTACCTGGAGCACATGTTTCAAGATTAGTCAGTTCTACAGGCAATTCTGTGGGATAGAAGATGAGCATGTAAGACCTCATGAATTCAGGGTACCCTGAACATGTGAGAGGAATCATGTTCTTATTTTAGTGAAAAAGTAGTTTATTTTTCAAAGCAGTGGCTTATCATCTACTTTGTTGTGGTCTTATTACCTTTTAGGTTTGGACATACAGGAGGCTTTCTTGGAGGATCAGTGTGTGCTGGTGGTGTTTACTTTTGTCTTCATTCAGTCCCATTCAATTTCCCTTCCATTTTTGTCTACCCTGCTCCCCTGACCCCAGGAATTATGGGGCATGAGGCTAGAAAATCATGACCTAAACACCAGTAAGATCAAAGCTGGGTCACCAAGAGCTACTGTTAACCTCTGACATGAGCTGAGAACTCTGAAAGAAGCACTCGGATTTCCATTTTAGTAGCACCTGTTGATTGACAAATGTGTAGTATGACGAGGGGGATGGGATGCCAAAGGGATTTTAAGACAAGCAACTGTCAGAGACGTGAAAATACAAAGTATATAACCAGTTATGGGTTGTCAAACACATAATGGTTCCATCTGTCTTAAGACTGTAAAAATCACAAAATTTTTCGCCAAGATAGAAAATTTTAAAAAATCAGTAAAACCATGTTACTGAATTGATCACACCATGCCTATGTGTACTGAGCATACTTTGACTTTTTATGCATTATGTGCAATCTTCGTATTAGGCCACCACTTAGAAATTATTAACCTCACTTGATAAGAAACAAAAGTCTCTCTGATCAGAAAGACGATGCAACTTGACCAAAGCTGAAGATGGCACAAGGCATAGCTGGGGTTTGAACTAGGTGACAACTGATTTTAAAACATTTGTTCTTTCTTGGACCTCCAACAGTGGGAGAAGAGCTCTGGGCAGGTACTCTTTCAGTCTTCTAGCAAGGATCCCAAGAGCTGCCCCAACTTTCAACCTTTAGTTTTCATCCCTAACTGCAGGATGTATTCATCGATTTTGCACCAAAGTACATTGCCTTCAGGAACAGAATTCTCAAACACCCTGTTGTCTACTTTTTAACTTTGCAGTGACAGGGAACAAGAGTTCCACGTCTTTTAGTGTCCTAAAATTCCTACTATTCTGGACATGTTGGAGAGTATAAAAAACAATTTACATCAAAACGGTCATAGGTCTCTGCTCTAAGGCTGCACTGGCACTGCACACAAGGTCACCTCCCTCAGCGTTGGCAGAGTACTCCTGGTGGAGAACAGGGGCCTGTTTGTGGTTGCCGGCCTCCCGTTCCTCATTTTTATGACTATGACGGGACAATCCGTATGTGGCCTTGGCTCTTTTCACAAGTTCCTTCCTTCCTCCTGGAACGCCCTTCCCCATCTCTTGCTGAATGAATTACTTCTCCCCTCTTTCTGATCTTTGCTCAACAGGCACACCTTTTCTGGCCAGCTCCAGGCCCTCCAAACCCCCAAACTTCACTGCCATAGAGACAACTGTGACTCTACTCATGAAAAGAGAGTAAATTGTCCCACTGAGTCTCCAAGGCTGTGTATCTTTACGGAAGAGCTGGCTATCCTGAAGAGCTGGCTTCAAACAGTGTACCTTCGGTTGGCAACCGAGTGCTCTAACCATTATACCACCAGGACGCTCTCGAGGCCCTCAGGGCTCCGTTAATACAATTTGTGTTTTCACACGTTCGCAGGATCTAGCCAAGGTATACCTGCTCTTATGTTGACACCTAGAGGGCGGATTCACCTGCAATTCCGCACTCAGACTACGACCGGGTACTGTGGACGTTCAATGACGCGGGGCTAATAAAAGAAAAGGAACTAGCTCGTGTAGCCTTCTCATCACTAAGTCCGCCGCCCTCTTTGTCCCCATCCTCCGAGAACCCTTCCCTCCGCTTCTAAGCCGCCTGACTGCTCTCAATAGCAGCAGCCCCTGGTGAGAACAACGCTCGCCGCAGCCTCCATATCGCTCTGCGCCTGCGCTCTCAGGAACAGGGCTGGGCTTTCCCTCCCTTCCATCACCCCTGCCGGAAGCCTCCACCACTCTCGGAGCGGAAGGAAGTCTGGGCCTTTGGGATTTACCATTTTTATAAGGTTTCAAAAAGAATTAATACTAAAGAACAAAATGAAGTGGGTCTCCATTTGGTGAAAATATAAATCCGTCTCTTAGTGGTGGCAATTACTCTCATCCAAAATAATGGTATCGTCCCATATTAGCCCCGCCCCTACCTGCACTGTCAGTTCGTGACGCACTTTGTCAGAGCCAAAGCCCGAGGGGGATGCGCGCCTTCTGTTTTGACGTCATCACGTCTCCTTGGAGGTAGATCCACGTCCAGGTCCACACCTTCCCAGCGCGCCCGAGCGCTCGTACCGTTGCTAAGCGGTCCTTGGATACCTGGCTGTAGGATGCTGGATGGCGTCAGGTAAAGATGGTGGTCACTGGGTTTCAGGTGAGAAGGCCTCCGATTGCGATGGGCCAGCCGGGGCGTTGGGCGGCCTGGGAGCTGGCGAGCCCCTCGCTAAACTGCCGTCGAGGGCTCTGGACCAGTGCTGGGGAAAGTTTGAAGTGGGTTAAGGTAAAGAAAGCTGTGGTGCGGAGGTAGGCCCGGTCCCAGACTGTGAACTGGGTCAGAATTTCCTTCGCCTCGGACCGTGGCAAGGTTTAGCCCTGCTGCTGTGAACTTGTATTGGATGAGGAATCTTAAGATCTTAGTCTATGCTAACTGAGACAGAGCACATTGCTGTGACTTTTGGTCTTTTATGCGCCTTCTGGAAAAAGACACTTGATCCTCAGGATTATTGACGAAAAAATGACAGGATAGTGCTACGCAAGTATTGTTTTTTTTGTTTGTTTGTTTTGTTTTTAGAACTCTTCTGAAGAAAACCTGCTGCTGTCGAGTTGATTCCAACTCATAGTGACCCTATAGGACAGAGTAGAACTGCCCCATAGTTTCCAAGGAGCGCCTGGTGGATTTGAACTGCTGACCTTTTGGTTAGTAGCCATAGCATTTAACCACTATGCCATCACGATTTCTGGGAGAACTCTTCTAAATTCTGGGTCATTCTAACAGGCATCAGATCCAGATCTGCTGCTCTCATCAGGGGGCTAAGCTGTTGACTTGAAGTGAGGTCTTTGTTACTGCTTGCCATTAAGAGGCAGACAGCTGCAAAAAGTGTTCATCCTCTTTTCCAAGGAATCTGTCCTATGGGAATAATCTATTAGTGACAAAAGTAGAAATACATAAATTCCAATAGCATCTGTGGTGACAAAAAGTTGAAAAGATACCCGGTGAAGGCAATCGTTTATTATGGCATAATCATTCATGTCATAGATCATGCAACAACTCAGCTAATCATGCAGATTTTCTTTCAGGAAACTGGAAAGCAGAGTATAATATTATACGCATGTGGGTGTAATAGAACACCAGAAAATAGCTGTCACAGTGGTGAGGTAGTAGAGGGATTTTTTTTTCCCCCCTAAACTTGATAAAAATATTTTAAAGTTCACCTGGAAGAATAAATGTGAGAGACTAACCAGGAAAAGTCTAAAAATTAAAGATGATAAAGAAGATTAGCTCTCCAGCACCACCAGATATCATAAAGCTACCTACCAAACCCACTGCAATCAAGTCAATTCTGACTCAAGGCAATCCCATAGATAGTGTAGAACTGCCCCAGAGAATTTCCAAGGAGCACCTGGCAGATTTGAATTGCCAACCTTTTGGTTAGCAACCATTACACTTAACCAGTAAGCCACCAGGGTTTCTACATAAAGGTATAGTAATTAAAATTAGTATGGATCTGAGCAGGAACTTATGGAAGAAAATAGAAAAATGAGCAGAGTATATAAACAGGAAACTCAAAAGAGATAAGTGGCTAATGAAAAGTAAAAGATGACCATCTTACTAATTTAAAAGTGCAAATTAAAACAATAATGAGTTTGAGTTTCATTCTTTTTCTTTACCATTTTATTGGCATAGCTGAAAAAAATTGGATATAAGATTGTGAGGAAACAAATATGCCTGGTGTTAATGGAAATATAAACTACTACAGATTTCTTTCCCTGTGAGGACAGTTTGGGAGTAATTTTCTCAGCCAATGAACAGGTAGAAATTTAATCTGTAGCTGTATAGTGCACACAGAAACATGTCCAACAATAATGTTTGTGACAGTGTTTTACTAGCGAAAATTTGGAAGGAAAAAAGATGTCAATTGGTGTATGATTGATTAAATAAATTGTGGTACGTCAATATAGTGGAATGGTGTGTGGCTGTGTAAAGGACTGTAATAGATAACACATGCATGTATTGGCATGGAGAGATGTCAGAGATACAAGGTTAAGTAAAAAAAGACTTGTAGAACAGCACATCTGAATGGTAGAAAAACTCATTGCTATCGAGTCATTTCTGACTCATAACCGCCCTGTAAGACACAGTAGGACTGCTCCAGAGGGTATCTGAGGAGTGGCTGGTGGCTTTGAACTGCTAGCCTTTTGGTTAGCAGCTGGGCTCTTAACCACTGTGCCATCAGGGCTTGTAAGTTAATACAACACGAGACACTAGAAGGCTATTTCTTAAAATTAATGGTAGCTACCTGTTTCTGTCAGGCAGTGGAGAATCAACTAGAAACAGGGCCTGAGGGAACGAAAGGTAGGGTGGTGGTGGGGAGAGGTCCATGGGGTAGGATGGTGGGAACCCCAGCAAGGGAGACAGGAGCGTAAACCTGCCTTGTGATTACACATTTCACTCCCAACCTTTGAGAGTTCTAGGGATTTTATAGCTATGTGGCAATTGTATACTCCTGCTTGGATAGAGGAAGTGAGGGCAGCTATTTGTTCCTTTTGTGGTCTTTTGTTTTGGAATGTTGTTTACTGATTTTCATTTTCTGGTCCCTTGTTTTTTAAGGCAAGTATGGAGAAAGAACTTCGGAGCACCATTCTTTTCAGTGCATCCAAAAAGGAGCTGTTTACCACCAACAGTGGTTATAAATCTATGCAGAAAAGACTTCGGAGTAACTGGAAGATTCAGAGGTGACTGCCTGGTTTTCTTTCTAAGTTTCACCAGTAGTTTTCTATTAACACTGACACCGCTGTCTTTCTTTGGGTCATAGATTGTTTAGGTGACTGGAGCTCAGTTCAAAGATTGTTCAGAAGTAAATGAATTATTACTAAAACACCTCTTTTGTAAATTGGCACTTAGCATATTATTAAGCTCTCTCCCACAGCATAAGCTGAAAACTGTATCTATGAATTTTTAATGGTTAGAGCTCTTTCATGATCCTTCAGTAATTGTTACAGCTGTGCAGTTATCTTAATATGGGTTAACACACCAGTTTAGGGAAAGGAAAAATGAAAATACAATGAGAATGTCTGTGTATGTTTGTATAGGTTTTTTTTTTTTTTTTTTTTTTTAAATGTTAAAGAGAAGTAATCATATGAGCTAATTGTAGAGCTGGCTGAATTAGTGGTTAGAAGACTTTCCTATGCTGCAAGACGGCTTAACTTGGATGCCTTGGTTTATAGGATATGTTTGAGCAGAGGCCTGATGGCTCTAGGCCATGCCTGTAGAGGGGATTCTCATTTGGAAGAAAGACAGGAGCAAGTCCCTACTTTTATGGGCCTTGGTGCCCTTTGGTTCAGTATAGGCTGTTAGCTAAAATAATTCATAACTTGATTTAAATCATGGATCTGACACTTGCTTTGAAAATCATATTTCTAGCTTAAAAGATGAAATCACATCTGAGAAGCTAATCGGAGTGAAACTGTGGATTACAGCAGGACCAAGGGAAAAATTTACTGCCGCTGAGGTAAGGAATAAAAAAGTATAGTAAGACAGTTAAGAGCATATGCTTGGAAACAGAGTTTCTGGAATCAGATCCCGCTGGAGTACTCACTAGCTGTTTGTCCTAAAGGGAGTCACTTTACCTCTCTTAGCCTGTTTCCTCATCTATAAAAATGGAAGGATACAAATTGTAAACACATCATAGAGTCTTTGTGGTGTTTAACTGAAATAATCCGTACAAAAAAATAGCGGGGTGCCGGACACATACCTGTTGCCGTCTGGTTGATGACCTTACGGAACAGAATAGAGCTGCCCATAGGGTATCTGAGGAATGGCTGCTGGGTTTGGACTGCCAGTCTTTTGGTTAATAGTCGAGCTCTCTTAACTACTGCACCACTAGGGCTCTGCCAGACACGTAAAAACACCCAAACCCACCGCCACTGAGTCGATTACGACTCATGGTGACTCTGTAAGTCAAAGTAGAACTGCCCCATGGAGTATGCAAGGAGCACCTGGTGGATTTGAGCTGCCGACCCTATGGTTAGCAGATGTAACACTTAACCATGGTGCCATGAGGGTTTCAACACAGTGAGGTCTGATGACCCAGACTTTGCTGCTGTGTTTTTACTTTGAAAGTAGAAAAATTCCACTTAAAATTAAGCTGTTTACTGTTTTATTTCAAGGAACATACGAGGAGTGACACAACAAAACTCAGAACATAGCAAGAGGCTGTCTCACAGAGACTTGGAGGAAGTGCCTTGGTGCTCAGGGAGGCTGTGGGGAATATGGACAGTGAGGGGCAACAGAGCCAGTGTGGTCTCTAGACTGAGGCAGAACAAGCTCTTCTGCATTTAGCATCTTTCTAAGAAGCAACATTCCCTTTTTATTCTTTCAGTGGGCCTATCTGAAGGGTCCTTATTGAATGGAGGAGATCACTGGTTCCCTGGCTATTGCTTCTGGCCTCTTAGGACCAATAAAGGGGTCAGTTCACCTGTCAAGGACCGTATGATTCCACTTAGGTATTGTCCTGCAGAATCTTCTGTGATGAGATTAATATCATCTGTCTGACACTAGGCTAAATAATCTTTCCTTGTTTTTTACCTTAGTTACACTGGGGTCATCAAACTTGCTGGGTGTGGTGCTTTTCATTTACTACTAAATGACCATGTGACCCAAACCAGTGCCTCCTAGCCCCAGCTGAGCAACTTCCACCTTTATTGTAAAGACTGAATTCAAATGCATAGATGATATAACCCACCACTACTGAATTAAAAAAAAAGTAAATGTAATATCCTAACTGTAATGTAAAGAAATTAAGAGAAGATGATTTCTAAAGGAATATTGTCTTTATGTGGATTCACTGGAGGAGTAAAACCAGTGAAGTGTATATGTAAGTGCAGAGCAAGATTTACTTTGTGGAAATGGCTCACACAGTTGTGAGGGCTGGGAAGTCCCAAGTACATAGGTCAGGTGGCAGGCTGAAGACTTCTGCTGGCTCATGTAGTTGCAAGGGTTGATGACCCAAAATCTGCAGATCAGGTGGAAGACTGTATACCTCTAGTGGCTCATGGGGTTGCACATCCAAAATCTGCAGGTCAGGTGGCAGGCCAAAGACTTCTGCAGGCTTTCTTCCCAAGAAGCAGAGGTCAGGTGACGAAAAGGTGGAGGGTAATGAAAGAGTGCAAGAGCCAGCCTTGCCTGAACATCCACATATACACTGGAGGCAGGCTGCATCCTCAAGGAAACTTCCCTTTCAGCTGATTGGCTGATCATCTCAGATCGCATCATGGCAGTGATTACATTATATTACATTATGGAAAACCAAGCAGTCCAGTGTCTACCAAACCACTTAGAATCATAACCTAGTTGACACATGACATTAAACATCACAAATAATAGGATTTTCAAATTGTAAGTGTTTGAACATTACATACTCTGGAAGAGTATGTGTATTTCAGTTTGTCAGTACTTGGGCATACATACACTAGAGCACTTTTTCTTTGATATTTGAACTAAGGGATAAAAAAGCACATAGAAACACCAATAGTGGAACAGCTACAAATACAGGGTGTTGCAGGTATGTTGTATTAGACAGTGCAGATTACAAGCTAGCACTGTCATTGGTGACATGATTTTCCAAAATACTGAGCAAGTTCTGTGACGTTCTGAAAAATAGAAAGTACAGTCTTCCCTCTATGTGGTAGCTATTTACCTGACAATTTGATATTAAAACCATGTGAAAAAACTTTGTATTTATATGTAAACTGGAGTTAGATACTAAATGCGTTTGTTTGTTTAATTTTCTCTACCTGACAATCTGGCACAACATTTAGAGGTTGTGGGACAATCCTGCACTGCATGGGACTGTTCTGAACACAGTAGGACTTTTAGCATCCTTGATTCCTGCTCACTAGAATGCCCCCAAGCATTAGTGGTTGACAATCCAGAACACCTGCTAGATGGCTTAACTGTCTCCATTGTGAGCCAGTGGCTTGGGTAGCATAATGTCAGCAATATAAAATGTGCCAAGTTTGCTGCCCTAGTGCATAAAATCTAATGGTAGGAATGTATTCCTACTTTGAAGTCAGCATCCAAAATTTAAGTCTACAAAATTAATCTTCTCTCCTATATTTGCCACGGGGAAATAAGAAGCTATTAATTTGCACCATGTAATTGTTCTTGAACCAGAGAAACGTCTCTTAGATGTCTGGGGGGAGCTTTTGGAGACTTCTTCAGCATCCAAAAAATGGTGCCATTACACAGAATCTTTGGTGTAGTTTTTTTTCCTATAGTGCCAGTAGCCAAGGAACGCAGAAGACTTTAATGCCAACACCACACTCACTGTTCTCAGAAAACACAGGCAAATCCCAGAAGAGCAGAGTCATAAGTGCCAAGTCCCAGTAGGACTTCCCAAGCCAAAGCTGTGTTCTGGGAACACGTGTATTGCAGACAAGATCTGAATTTGCTGTTACCAGTTGTAGAATGGAGCCCTGGTGACACAGTGACTAATAGCTCGGGCTGCTAACCAAAAGGTTGGCAGTTCACATTCTAAAGTCACTTCTTGAAAACTGTATGGGGCAGTTCTGCCATGACCTATAGGGTCGCTCTGAGTTGGAATTGACTCAAAAACAGCAGATTTAGTTGTTCTTGTTTTAGTCTTAGATGGCAGCAGTTATTTAGGGCCATGTAGGCAAAGAAGTTTTAACAAGAAAATTGAGAGGAAAAAGCAGATGAAATTCAGTCTGTTGCTCTGAGTTCGGGATTTATCAAGTTTTGCTTCTTTTGGGAGAAAATCCCCTTAGTTGTGTTAATTGTAGCACCGAGCTTTCTGTGTTCTATATTCTAGGGAGTATGTACGTGCAGGTGGGCATGCTCACAGCGGAGCTGTTTTCAGGGATGGAGGGCAGCTGTTGCACTACTGGACTGCCAGGATGAAATCTTACATATCTGTATTTTTTTATCTTAAAAAATTTCATTTTGGGACAAATATTGTATGAGACCCCTATGATAAGATATCAAAAACAGACTTATGTATAGAAGAAAAGACTCTTTGACAGCTGCAAGGGGCGGGGAGGGAGGGAGGGCGAGGGGGGAGGGGTTTAGTTTAGATAGTTGCTAGAAATCTGGTTGGGGAAATCGGCGCTAGCACTCATTAGAAACAAGAACAATATTAAGTGGACTTCAGCATAACTTGAATACTCCTTCCATCTTAACCTAATATTGCAAGGACAGAGTAGCTGGGGCAGGGGGCGGGGGACCATGCTCTTAGGCGAAATCGAAGCCAATTGGCACAACTAGCGTTTTGCTAAGAGAGCTCTCTGCACCCCACATTGGTGAGTGTCATCTGGGGTCTTAAAAGCTGCCAAGCTGCCGTCCGAGGGCACAGCAAGTGGTCCCAACTCAGCAGGAACGGATGCTCACCGAGGACCAAAATGACGTGGGGTAAAGACAACCCAAAAGATAGAGAGACCAACTGAGTGGGTGCCTACATCAACTTGGGACCGGAAGAACCAGATGGTGCCTGGCCACCACCAGTGATAGCCGAAATGGAGCTCACTAGGTTGAGTCTCACTAGCAACACAAGAATAAAAAGGAGTGCATCCTGAGATCTCCGCTAAAAGACCTCAGCTGATGGTCCAGCAGTTTCGGGGTTCCCCTGAGAGCATGGCCTCTGCCTCTTGATGCTGCCCTTGCCCATAAATCATAACAAAGGTCCACTCTTTGGACAGGAATGGATTGGACTTGGCAATGCGGAGTGACCATATATTGGATGCACTTTATAGTTCTATGCATCTATAGAATATCATCCTGCTGACCTCTGTCTGGAGGAAGGAGAGTGGGTGGAGAGGAGGGGAAAGGAGACTGTTGGGAGGATGAGACATGTATGGAGCAGGGAGGAATAGTGTGCTGTCACTGGGCAGGGAGAGCAGTGGAAACTGCATAGAGATGGGCATGTAAATTTATATGGGAATGTACGTTTTCACTTGGTCATAATAAAAAAATTTTCATTTTGGGGAGTATATTTTATAAGGCATTGCAGTATTATATCTGTATATTTTATGTATGAGCATATAGGTGGACTCCCTACCCCAGTTTTTCTTAAGCAGTGTCAGCCCTGCACGTTTTTTGCCTCACTGGCTCAGTAGAAGCATCAAGCTTCAGGAGAGAAGCAGAGAACTTGCCTCACTCACTTAAGGCCTGGTCAGTGTCCTTCAACGGGCTTCCTCGCTGGGGGTCATCTGCAATGCTTTCATCCTGATCTCCTAGGGGCAGGGGAGCATTGATGAGAACACAGAACTGTGAGCTTCCTGTACCTGTTGGTTTGCTCTTCAGAGAGTCAACTTTGAAAATACCAATTCAGATTGAACATTTTGGAGCTTTACATATTTAAATTTGAATGCTGTATAGATTTGAAATCCTTACTTTTTAGTTACCAGACAAGGTCTTATTCATAGTACTCTGGCCATAAGTCTTTGGGTGTACTCATATATTTCCTTTTTTTTTCCTCCTTTGTGTAGTTTGAAGTCTTGAAGAAATATCTTGATGGTGGTGGAGATATCCTTGTAATGCTAGGAGAAGGTGGAGAATCCAGATTTGACACCAATATTAACTTTTTACTAGAAGAATATGGAATCATGGTTAATAATGGTAATTCATTATTGTTAATAGAGGCAGTTGTACCCTATTTATTATCCACATCGTAGCCCTCTGGGCCCAGTGGAGCAGTTGGAAGGGCGCTGGGCTAATGGTACTTGATCTCATGTTTGGGCTCACTAGTGATCTGAACCTTCTGGACCTCAGCTTCTTCTCTTTATAAAACGGGAGGGATTGGAACAGAGTTTCAGGGCTCCTTCCATGGCAAAGTTTGTGAATTTATAAAATCAAACTTCTTTGTGACCCAAAGTGCACCTTACTCTTTTCTCTCCGTAAAGATGCTGTGGTTAGAAACGTGTATTACAAGTATTTTCATCCTAAAGAAGCCCTCATTTCCAATGGAGTCTTGAACAGGTAAGCCTGTTGAAAGCCAGCGTGAATCTTTCCCCATCTCTCATGCTCTCTGCACTGTCGCTTCTGCCTTTCTCAACATTTTGTTTTATGCTTGTGTTGCTTCTTACCGTCTATCACATTATGTTCTTCTCAGTTTTGGGAATCATTCTCCACATTTAGCTTTTGTCAGAGTATTTCAGTGACAGAAGACCTGTGCAAATGGGATTAAGCAGTAAAGGGACTTGATTGATGCATGTAACTGAAAAGCCTAGAAATAGGCCAGCTTAGGGTGTGGATTAATGGACAGATGGGTGATGTCGTCAGGGCCCCAGTGCTGGTTCTCGGCCCATCTCTCAGTGCAGCTCCTCAAGATGGAGTAATTGTAACAGTTCCCAAATTCATGTCCTTATGCCAGGACATCTAGGGTTAGAGAGCATGCTTTGGTCCCAGCAAGAGCAGCAGTCCTCAGCTTGCCTCTGCTGGACCTGGCCAAAGCCACCTATATATCCTGTGGCAGAGAGCATGGAGCGCCCTAATGATATATCTAGGCTGTGTCTCCCCCACCTAGGCCTAAAGCCTGATCCACTGAATTCCAAAACAGAAATTAGGAGCTCTTGGAAAGTGGGAGATAAACACAAGAAGAGGGCAATGTCAGATATCCTCTATGAGCTTTTCCTTGTCTCTAAAATTATTCATTCCATGCTTAAACTTATTCTGTATTAGTCATTCTCCTGGTCTGATGATACAGAAATAACTAAAATATGGACCCTGCTCTTAGGACCTAACCAAGAAGAACTGTCTAATATTTTAGTGGTCAGAGCTGTGGGTGTACCTTTATTTCACTTTAAAAAATTGGCCCCTGGCCGTGATGCTGCCCTTGCCCATAAATCATAATGAAGGTCCACTCTTCATACATGAATGGATTGGACTTGGCGATGCGTAGTGACCAAATATTGGATGCACTTTATGGCTCTATGCATCTATAGGATATCATCCTGCTGACCACTAGCTGGAGGAAGGAGAGTGGGTGGAGAGGAGGGGAAAGGAGACTATTGGGAGGATGAGACATGTATGGAGCAGAGAGGAATAGTGTGCTGTCACCGGGCAGGGAGAGCAGTGGAAGCTGCATATAGGTGGACATGTAAATTTATATGGGAATGTACATTTTCACTCAGTGAAAAAATGGTGTCTTGAGAACTGCAAAGTCCTTGCATGCAGTTCATACTTATAATGCAGTATAATGTTCCAAATTTTTTTAAATAAATTTTTATTTATTTCTTCAAGGGAAATTAGCCGAGCTGCGGGAAAGGCTGTGCCTGGAATCATTGATGAGGAGAGTGGAGGAAACAATGCCCAGTGAGTGTGTTTTCTGAGGTCTGACAGAAATTTGTCACTTTTAAGAGTTAGGTTTTCTTCGCTCCCTTTTTCAGAATGAGGAGTTTTCCTTTCAGATTGTAAAAGTTGTTCTCATGAGGAAAAAAAAAAATAAACAAGTCAAAAGATAGAAGGTAGAAATTGTCTACTGTAAAGCCATGTTCCCTTTCCTCTGCAAAATTAGTCTTAACAAGTACGGTATTTAGAGTCTAGATTTTTTTCACATATAACAGTCTGTATAGATATCTTGTCCTGTTTGATGACTGAATGAAGCTGGATGTATCCTAATTTATGTAACCAGCCCCATATTATTGAATATTTAAGTGGTTTATAATATTTTGCTTTAATAGTATTACCACGTAACATATATTGAAGAAGCCTTGGTGGCATAGTGGTCAAGCGCTCAACTGCTAATTGAAAGGCTGGCAGTTCTAACTCCAGCAGCTCTATAGGGAAAAGAGGTGGCAGTCTGATTCCATAAAGGTCACAGCTGTGGAAATGCTGTGGGGCAGTTCTCCTCTGTCCTGTAGGCTTGCTATGAGTTGGAATCAGCTCGATGATGACAGGTTTTTGGTTTAACATTTATTAGCCCTTACTGTGAGTCAGGAAGGTGTTAACTCATTTAGTTCTCACAATGACCCTGTGAGGTTATAGATGCAATAGAGAAGAGCTAATTGCCCAAACTCCTACAACTAATAAGTGCCAAAATTAGATTCAAACATAGGCACTCTGTTTCTGAGCCTGTATTCTTAACCTCTGTTCTATAGTGCTATCATATCAGATTGATTCAGTCGAGCTAGCCTAGGTCTTTGTTAGGTTAATGAAAAGTAGATGGACTTCAGGGCAGTTCTGCATGGAAGTATATCCCTACTGAAGTGGGGTAGGGGTGGTATACCTGTTTATTCGTGTCAGCATTCAACTGGTAACACAGCCTTCCAATGACAGGCATGAAGTTTTTGAAGCTTCACCAGCCACATCTATGGGAGGGGTGTGCATTTACCACTAAGATTTTATTATAGGGTAGTAGTGCTTCAGTGGTAGAATTCTTGCCTTCTGTGTGGGAGACCCAGGTTCACTTCTCAGCCAGTGCACCTCAAGCCTGGCTACCACTCACCTGTCAGTGGTCTCACAACAGTCCAGTTCCATTGTGCACGGGGTCCCCATGAGTCAGAGGCTGACTGACAGCTAACAACAGTAGCAGACTTCATTATTCAGAGCAGTTACAGTTCTTTTATTTTCTCCCCATCCACCTCACCTTTTCCTTCTGCAAAATGTGGTCATGAGACTAGTTGGAAATAAGAAGTTGAAGCACTAAAATTTCTGTTCATGTAAAACTCTGGTTTGGTTCTCCCAGTTACAGTCACTTACACTTTCCTGTTAATTTATATTAGTGTTTCTCAAAATACCCGATGAAACTTGTAGCCAAACTTGTCCTAGTGTTTGAGTTATAAAGCTAAGGCTTAAAGGAAATTTTGTTTGATGATTCATTGCTCAAAATGTGATGACAGATTGTTCAATATATACTGAGATTACCTGCAGAATTTTTAAATATATATATATATATATATATATATTTTGATGTTGTGTCTTTAATTTTTTTACAGAGCTCTCACCTTTGTCTACCCTTTCGGTGCCACACTGAGTGTCATGAAACCAGCAGTGGCTGTTCTGTCCACAGGCTCCGTCTGCTTCCCACTGAACAGACCCATTCTGGCTTTCTACCATTCTAAGGTACAGCCCTTCTTATATAGGAGCAGGTATGCTGTCTTTAATATTGAAACAGTAAGAACTACTTTACTGTTTCCAGAGAGGTTTCATATATTTTCTTATTGCTTTTCATGACAGTCCTGTGAAGATGTGTTTTTATCATCCATATTTCACCTATGGAGAAACTCCTCTATGGAGCCAGGGCTTAAACTTAGCTTATATACTTTTAAATCCAAAGCTTTTCCACTCTGTTGCAAGACTGCCTGTATTGTAACTTTTTTTTCAATTGTGGTAAAATGAATGTAACAAAGCATTTAGCATTTCAATCTTTTCACACATACAATTCATTGATATTAGTTACACTCATCATGTCATACAATCAGTCTGTTTCCAGATTTTTCCATCACCTTCAACAGAAAGTTGGTACTATCTAAGCACTGATTACCCTTGTACTGTAACTCTGTGGAATGCAAAAGTTGGAAACACAGAAGAATTGTTAGCTGGAAAATAGGGCCTTGATGCAGGAGATTGCATGATAGTGTTTTGCAAGTCCAGTGACTTCTTCAATGCAAATACTTTTTTTGCTGATGGAAATGGCAGCTATATGTGTGGACCTCACCAAGTGTAATACACAGGAATCAGTTGACTGCATCTGTGGAAAGAGACAATGGAAAAGCTCAGTATCATCAGAACAAGGTCAGGGCCAACTGCTGTACAGACCATCAGTTGCTCATATGCGAGTTCAGGTTGAAACTGAAGAAAATTAGAATAAGCCCGTGGGAGCCAAAGTAAGACCTTGAGTGTATCTAAACCTGAATTTAGACACTATCTCAAGAATAGATTGGCTGCACTCAACACTAGTCACCGAAGACCGAATGAGTTGTGGAGTGACATCAAGGATACATATAAAGAAAGCAAGACGTTGTTAAAAAGACAGGAAAGGGGAAAAAAAGCCCAAAATAGATTCTGTTCTTGAGCACTGCGTAGCTAAAGCAAAAGGAAGAAATGATGAAGTGGAAGAGCTAAACAGCATATTTAAAGAGTGACTCAAGGAGACCGAGTAAACGATTAGAATGACATGTGCTGAGCCCTGGAGACAGAAGAACATACCTGGCAGTTCTGAAGCTGAAAGAACTGAAGAGAAAATTGAAGCCTCAAGTTGCAATAGTGAAGGATTCTATGGGGGAAATAGTGATGTGGGAAGAATCAAAAGAAGATGGAAGGAATACACAGAGCTGCCACACCAAAGAGAATTGGTTGACGTTCACCGATTTCAGGAGGTAACATGTGATCAAGAACCGGCAGTACTGAAGGAAGAACCCCCCGACTTTGTTCTGACTGATGATATCGAGCTTTTCCATTGTCTCTTTCCACAAATGTAGTCAGGTTGATTCCTGTATACTTCCCTGAAGGCAGTGGTGAAAAGCAAGGCTCCAGAAATTGACAGAATGCCAATTGAGATGTTTCAACAAACAGATACAGTGCTGGAAATGCTTATTCGTTTATGCCAAGAGATTTGGAAGACAGCTGCCTGGCCAGCTGATTAAGAAGAGATCCATGTTTGTGCTTATTCCAAACTGAATGTGAACATGGTTGCATGATACTGTTGGTATCACACACAAGTAAAATTTTGTTAAACATCATTGAAAAGTGGCTACAATAGTATGTAGTCAGGGCGCTGTCAGAAATTCAAGCTGGATTCAGAAGAAGATGTGGAACCAGAGACAGCATTTCTGATGTCAGACAGATTATAGGTGAAAGCAGAGAGTGCCAGAAAGATGTTCATGTGTTATTGACTATGCAGAGTCATTCAACTGTATGGATCATAACAGATTATGGTTAACACTGTGAAAAATAAGAATCCCAGAACACATAGTTGTGCTCATGAGGAACCTGTACAGAGATCAAGAGGCAATCTTTTGAACAGAACAAGGAGATACTGTGTGGTTTAAAGTCAGGAAGGGTATGTATCGTGGCTGTACCTTTTCACCATACCTGTTCAATCACTGTGCTGAGCAGGTAATCTGAGAAGTTGCATTGTATGAAAAAGAACTCTCCATCAGGATTGGAGGAAGACTCATTAACAACCTGCGTTATGCGGGTAACAGAACCCTGCTTACTGGAAGTAAAGAGGACTGAAAGGACTTACTGATGAAGATCAGAGAGCATGGCCTTCAGTATAAAGATGACACCTCAGCATCAAGAAAACCATAATCCTCGGTTTTTGTACCAATAAGCAATATCATGATAAATGTAGGAAAGATTGAAGTTGTCAAAGATTTCATTTTACTTTGATCCATAGTCAGCACTCATGGAAACAGCAGTCTAGAAATCCAAGGATGCTTTGTGTTAGACAGACCTGCAAAATACCTCTTTAAACTGTTCAAAAGCAAAGATGTCATCCGGAAGACTAGCGCACGCCTAACCATGATGAATAAGGAAGACCGAAGAAGAATTGATGTCTTTGAATTTGGTGTTGGCAAAGAATATTGAATATACTATAGGCTGCCAAAAGAACAACAAATCTGTGTTGGAAGAAGTTGGACCAGAATGCTCTGTGGAAGCAAGAATGGCGAGACTGCGTCTCATGTACTGTGGACATGTTGTTAGGAGGCATCAGTCCCTGGAGAATGATATCATCCTTGGTATAGTAGAGGGTCAGTGAAAAAGAGGAAGACCCTCAATGAGATGGATTGACAGTAGTGGTTGGAATAATGGATTTGAGCATAACAGTGATTATGGAAATGGTGCAAGACCAGGCAGTGTTTTGTTGTGTTATATGTGGGTCACTATGACTCAGAATAGACGTGGCAGCACCTAACAACAAAACTGACACCGTTCTATCCATGACTATGGGGTCTCACTGTTGAGGTGAAGAGAATCCTTTTAGGACAAGTTTGAAATAAAAAAGTATACCAAATGGCATACAATCATGCTGCTGTTAAAACATATTGGAAGACCAGTTTTCCCTTTCTCATCCTGGAGACCCACAGAAATGTGGGAACAGGTGGTCTGAGAGGACATAGTCTCATTTAGTAACAAACTCAGCCAGTTGATTTTGAGTCAGTTTCAACTCACGGCAACCCTGTGTGTGCAGAGTGGACCTGCACTCCATAGAGTTCTCATGGCTGTGACTTTTCACAAGCGGGTCATCAACTCTTTCATTCTAGGCACCTCTGGGTGGGTTTGAACTGCCAAGCTTTTAGTCAAGAGTCTAGTGCTTGACTATTTGTGCCACACAGAGACTCTGACAGCCTCATCATGACCTGCTTTTCCACTGCCTGTTAATCAATGTTTTACTGAATATACCCTCATAGAATTCCCCGGGTGACTACCAGTCTTTCCCCTAGCGACCTAGATGCCTCTGAGCCCTTACAGTCCCTTTTTTCTTTGTGAGACCGAAGTGTTCCTTTCCCTGACGTGTTTAAAAGCTCTGTCCTCATTTTATTAGGGACTGCATAGATGTCTGTGCTGTGTTTACAAGATAGTTATCAGACATGACTCACACAGCTAGTATAGTAGCTGGCGTCTCCCAAACAGCTGGAATTCTGGTTTTAAAAATAAAGTATTAGCAAATGATTTAAGATGTAGAAATAACAATTGTTTATATAAACTATCAGTTTATTGGCACGGATACTGTTTTTAGGTCCTCGGGTCATTTAATTCTAGTACTATAATTATCTGATTCCTTAACTGTGCATGATAGATTTCATCTGGCTTAAGAGTTGATTTTTATGGAACTTCATTTGAGCACGGATTATCATCGGACCATTTCCTCCTTTTTCTCCTCCTGGTGGGGTTTTAGGCCTGCCTTATAAACACTAGTCTCTGAGAGAGGTTATTACCTGTAACTTGTAAGTTGGTGAGATGAACCATTGATGCCGGGGAGGGAGCCTACTACCCATCCTCCTGAAAGCCAGGAGCAGGGCTGTGCTGGCGCTTGGGGATTCTGGCTTCTTGCCCAGTGCCATTCCCTTCATAAACTTACTGTGCTCTCTGGGCCTTTGATTTCCTGGGTAGACTCATTAATATTGAGGGAGAAAATTGGCCCTTGGGTAAATGGACCAATTATAGACAGTTGCTGGGTGGGAAGCTGAAGGTAGTGATAGAGTCTCTGTCATAGCAGAATAAGTAGATGAAAGGAGAATCTGTGATCTATTTGAATACATGAGTTAGGGAAAAGAAAACAATGTTAAAGAAAGGAAAATAATAGCCTAACTCAGCAGCAGTAGGAAAGAAAAGTTTTTGAACTTCACTTCTGTAGATTGATGTCGATGTCGCAGCCCAGTTCCTCTGGTCAGTTTCGTTTTCTTTTTCTAGAATTCTACCAAATTGACTTCCTATTCTGAATATAACTGATCTGTTATCAGTGATTATGATATAGTGATAGTGCTGTTATTCTTCTATGAGTTTTTTGCTTTTGCCATGGTACAAGCCAAAGACTTTTTAAATTCATAGGATTTGTGGTTTACATCTTTTGACATCTCTGACTTAGGTGTAATTTTTTTCCAAGTGCTATTATAGCTTTGGCTGTTCCCTGTATGTGATGTAGCTGGAAAAACTGGTTTCATCTTGTATTTTTGATACTGTACTGTTTTTTCTACTTGCAAAAGTAGTATATGTTCATTATACGAAAATTGGAAAATACAGAGATGAAGAAGAAAACCAGGGTTCTCTTAGCACTGTACTAGAGAAGCCCAGACTGACTTTTTGATGATTTTCTTCCACTTTCGCTTATGCCTCGTTTTTGTTTATTTGCCTCACAACCTTTAAACTAGGGTAACTGTACACATTGTGGTGTCCTGATGTCACGGCAGAAGAATTTTCCCATATTACTGCAAGCCCTTTTATAATATGTAATTTAACAACTGAAGGAGAACCCGTTATTCTTAATCACTTTTTTTATGGTTCAGCATTTGAATTTATTTTGGATTTTTTGTGATTATAAAATTATGCAGAGTTTTTTTGTATGTTTCAGATTTCCTTGATGCATATGTTGACAGCTTCAGCAACAGTGTGTAAAACAGCTTATTTTACTGAATCGTAGCCAACAGTGTTTATAATAATTTTTCCCTTGTTAATCTGCTAAGCAAATATACTCTGTATTGATTTATTTAAAATTACTAATAATAATTGGAAATTTTTCTTATTAACCAATTATTTCTTTTCTGATGTTTTCATGCTTGCGGCCTACTATTCTGGTTGACTCTTAGTTAAAACACTGTTTTTGGTCTTCATAAATGTCTTTATGACCTCATTGTATAGTTTTCTAATGGTTCTTAACTCAGGATGGATTATCTTGGATCTATAAGATAACCAACAAGGGAGAAATGCTATAGAACTCAGTTCACATTGCTTTTTGTTAAAGTCATGTGGAAAAATATTAGAATTGACTAAAACAAGAGGCGAATGGGAATGTAGTTATCAGTTGTCATTTCTAGGCTGTTAAAACCTTAATGTGTGTTTGTACTTGATTAGTATGGAAGATAGTTGCTGATATGATTCTCACTGTACATCTTGGGAACTAAGATGTATATGGCACATTTTTAAATCTGAGCATCTGACGTTGCTTTGATTGTCATTGCTAGAACGCAGGGGGGAAGCTGGCAGTACTTGGCTCATGTCACATGTTCAGTGACCAATATTTGGATAAAGAAGAAAACAGCAAAATTATGGTGAGCTTTTTTCTTTCATCATATTAATGTATAATGCTGTAGGTATGATTTTAATGTCACCAGTACATTCAGTCATTAAAAATTTCTGATCCATTTATTTATTTATTCAAATCCAGCTGTTCAGAGTTTAGTTATTCATATACCACATTACTAAGGATACAGCTTTGAGTCAGGCATAGTCCCTGCCTTGTAAGTTTACAGTAAATTGAGAAGGAGTGAGAGACAAATAAATTAAGTCCAGAAGGATGTGGTCAGTATTTCCAAGCATGCCATGCTGAAGTCAGGAGCTAGCACAGCAGTGGTCTCACATGCAAAGCCGGGGAACGTCAACTGTGTGCAAGGATGCAGGAGGCAGATGAGGGGGGCTGGGAGGCTGGTGGTTCAGTCGGGCGAGAAGGGATGAGCACCTGAATAAATGTAGTGAAGTGAATCCAGTGAGACATCATGTGAAGAGTGACAGAGTGGGGAAGCAAAGGTCTTTACACTGTGTGCAGAGTTCGATGTTAATGTAACGATTCCGGTGAATCAGGTTCCCACTGCATAATTGCCTTACTGAAATCAATTCCTTCAGTCTTAACAACTAATTGTGTAGGGCGATCAATTAAAATCTTGTTTCTGTGGAATCAGCATGAAGAATGTCTCTAGATGCATTCTGGAAGGAGCTATATCTAACACTCTGCATTGTAAAGTTTTAAGTCCAGATTGTCTGTAGCACATTATACAGGGACTGCTTCAGGACTGTGGACAAGGTTTAATAAATTATGGATTATGGGTAGTGTCCTAAGATAAGTTACCAATTTATTTTTTCAACTTCAGTGAAGCTCACTTTTTAATAAATAAATATTTTATTGTGCTTTAAGTGAAAGTTTATAATCCAAGTAAATTTTCCATATAGAGTTGTGCACACAGACTGCTATGCAACAAATCACGATTCTTTTTTTTAATTATGATTGAGTGAAAATGTACAATTCTGCGTAAATTTCATGCCTGCTGTGTGCATGTCCCAGGCTGTCCCTGCCTGGTGACAGTACACTCCTTCTCTCCATTCTATATATGTCCTATCCTCCTAACAATCTCCTGTCCCCTCATCTCTACCCTCTCCCCCGCCTCCAGTAAGAAGTCAGCAGGATGACATCCTGTAGATGCATGAAACCATACAGTGCACACGTGATGTGGTCATTCTGTGTAGCCAAGTCCAATCCATTCCTGTCCAAAGAGTTGACCTCCATTATGATTTATGGACAAGGCAGCATCAGGGCTAGGGGCCATGCTCTCAGGAGAACCCTGAGGCCCCTGGACCATCAATTGCAGTGTTTTAGTGGAGATCTCTTCTCATATATGCAATAAATTATGAGTTTCTAATGATAAAAGTTGCTCTACAGTGAGGAAAACCTTTAAGTTTTCATTTGACTTAACCAAGAAAAAGCTGTGCTGTACTTTTTCAAATCACTAGGCCTAGTTTTCTTCCCCTTAACATTTTTTTCTTAATTGTTTTAAATCTGTGGTTGTGACCCTCTACATTCTCAAGTGTATAATTTTGTACCATTTTTTTGTTTGTTTTTTAAATCTAGGATGTTGTTTTCCAGTGGCTCACAACAGGAGACATCCACCTAAACCAAATTGATGCTGAGGATCCAGAGGTAGGAGGTGGTGTATCAGTAAAAAATCTTAAGTGAAAAATGGGCCCAGGCTCTCAGCACCACTTTTTTTTAACAGTTCAAGGGAATATGTGTCTATCCTTGTCTGTAAGACAGGTGGAAAGAAATGATGCTTTGCGGGGAATGAAGGCCCCATTATAAATAACAAAAAGGTGAAACAGTAAATAAATTCTGTAATTCATTAGTGGGTCAGAACTTTTAAACTCAATGTCTGCAGAGAAATACGAAAGAACAAATGTTTTGTGAAGAAACAAAGATGATTAGAACTTAAGCTTCCAGCTCTTAATTTTGTTGCCTTTAGAAATAAGGATTCTAAAGACATCATGATAATATTTGCCAGACAAGACAATGGATATGTTACTTAAATTCTTAGTTAAGAGTTTCGTGGGTCGAGGGAAGGGGCTCTAAGGGATGTTCTTTGTGGCTGCCTCGATTGTTCCTGCTTTCCTGTTGAGGAAAGTGAAGTAAGTCAGTTCTTCAAGGTCTCGACCTCAGTTAATACATAGCAGAGCTGTTAACACATCAGGCTGATTGTGGAGCCTGTGCCTTTCTGTGACTGTTGTTCACTGTCCATCACATGACACCGGACTAAGTCAGGAGGGAAGCACTAATGAAGATGCAGTGGATGGCAGTGAAGTAGTGTTTGTAAGGCTTTTGTCTAAGACTACAGTTTCAGATTTCTTCCAGATGAGAAATCTAGTGAAAAAATGTACTTTGTATCTTACGGCTTTGGAAAGTAGAGTGATGCTGGATAGATTCAGTGATACTGCAAAGTAAGAAGTGCTGAAAACCTGCACGGCCTAAGTGTGATTTCAGATCACATCTTGTTACACAGATGGTTTTCAAACCCAGCCAATAACTCGGTTTCAGATGGTATTTAATAAAAGAAAAGTAGCTCAGTTAGGGGTTCACGAACTCATGTCACGTCTTTTAACCTCAAAATTGGCCAGTAAGTCATGGAGACCTGTGGTTCTTGGAACATGCTGTTGTCTTTGTCCACTCATCTAAGGCCTCATAGTTTTCTGAACTGGGACTCTGTAGAAGGCCTCTGTACAAACAGATAGGAGACCCAGCCTCAGGACTTCGCGGTTGCTGGCCCATTACTGAGCTCTCTGTCACGGTCTGTGGATCTGGCTGGCACTGTCAGTGCCCTGCTCCAGGCTCTCACCTGCAACTCACTGCCATGTGAGAGGGAAAACCACCAGGTGATACTGAGAAGGGCGTTTGTCTGGTCTTCTGCCTGCACTGTTGCTTGTCTGAAAAATGAGCTTGAGAACTGGGGAGTTTTTGACCTGTGGGATAAATAAGTCACCCTGTTTGTTGTGACTTGTCTTATTGTTGTATTGCTCAGGCATGTCTCTTTAGGTGCTGGATTACAGAATTTAGAACAATGTGTTGCATGTGACTTCAGAAGACCTATTTTTAAACTGCTACTAAGTTGGCCTTATCAGAAACCAAGGCTACATGCAGTTCAGAGAGCCATCAGCAGTAAACTTCTTGTGAACATGCACTTAGTCAACATAATGTATTTCTTGAGTAGGTAATGCATTCACTGGGTTCGCCAGTCAGGAGCTCACACAGTGAAGTTTCCTATCTTTGCCCAGCTACTTGGCCTGCCACGCTAATGAGGACAGTGTTAGCAGTTTCTTCTATATTCTTCCGAGATATTTTATACACATAGAAGCAAACGTGTGTTTTAAGACTGTTCACTGTGTGAAAGTACTGTTCTATATTGAAAAAACACTGGTGGCATAGTGGTTAAGAGCTGCCGATACTAACCAAAAGGCTGGCCCTCTGAATCTACCAGACACTCCTTGGAAACCCTGTGGGCAGTTCTGCCCTGTCCTGTAGGGTTGCTGTGAGTCAGAGTGGACTTGATGACAATAGGTTGTATATGAGCCAGTCTCCTGTAAGTGGGCACTTGGTTTGCCTGATCTTTTACTGTAAGCAGCACACAGTTTGTATATCAGCAGCAGCTCTCTTGGCAGTGCTGGAGTTATGTCCTTTGTTAGGTGAGAAGAGTTGGGATGTAGTGGACAAGTGGAGATGCTGTCTGTGCTGGGGTCACAGCAGATAGGTGTGTATCAGGAGAGAAAGCAGAGAATGCTGGCCAGGTGCTGGTGGGTGGGTTGATGGTGTAGCAGGAGCTTGTGGGCTTTACGATGGCCTTGATTTTCTCAGTGAAATAGAAAATAAGGTCACTAGCTAAAATCAAGGTAAGGAAAATAGTTACTAAAGTTTGAAATGATGAAAGGAGATTATTGCCTAGAAAGTACGGATTTGAATGCATTAGGGAAGTACCCTGTGATTGCAGAGCAACTGAAGATCATGAAGAAATGAGAGGGAGACTGGGCAGCATGGCTGGGTGTTTCTCCTCAGCTGTGTTGGGTTGTGTGTGTAATCGGAGAGCTGGATTTAGCCAGCACTGGAGTAACCTGGCAGTGTAGTAGTTAAGTTCTAGACCTGCTAACCACAAAAGGTTGAAGTTCAAATCTGCCAGGTGCTCCTTGGAAACTGCGGAGGCAGTTCTACTCTGACCTTTAGGGTTGCTGTAAGTTGGAACCAATGTGACGGCAGTGGGTTTGGTTTTGGGAATTTATTCAAGTGAGTTCTTTTCCACATAAGGTTGATTATTTCAGGTTTAGTTGCCAATGATCAGAAGAGAAAAAATCTCTTGGAGAAAGAGTGTAAATATTGTGGATTTAAACCTGAGGCAGTGGAGACTTAACAGAAGAAACTCTTGCTCCTGCCCTGCTGAAAGGGACTCTCTTGTGGCTTTCAGATATCTGACTACATGATGCTGCCGGATACAGCCACCCTGTCGGAGCGGCTTCGAGTGTGTCTGCAGGAGGGCGAGGAGAACCCGCGGGACTTTACCACCCTCTTTGACCTGTCCATTTACCAGCTGGATACCACCTCCCTCCCCAAGGTCATCAAGTCAGTATCTGTGGCCCTCTGAGCAGCACTGTGCTCCGTGCTGAGTGTTTGGTTTGAAAACATGAGCCTGGGGATGGGAGTTAGGGTCATGGCAGATGTGGCATGTGAGATATAACTCAGACCTGTGATGAGGTCAACAAAGGCAGCTGGTAAAACGGGAGAAGGAGGCAATCGTGCAGAGGAAACTGCAGCAGTTACTAGCCCCAGCTATGTTCCAGGCTCTGTACCAGGCGTTAGGCTGACCAGCTCCTTCCTATTTGCCTGAGACTTTCATGGTTTTAGCATAGAAGGTTTCACGTCCTGGGAGCCTCCTCAGTAAACTGGGAGCAGTGGTCACCCTATGGGGACTCCACGTTGTTGTTTCACTGCATCCTGCTACCAGTCTACTGAGTTACTAGCCTTATTTCAAATGGGAAACTGAGATGTAAAGAAAGGGTTTCTAAGCCAGTGCTTTATGTTGTTTTGTTGCCCACATTGTTGATGTCTTCCATCCCGAACTGACAGGGACAGCAAGTTCCATTTTTGAGCATCTGGCTTGGCATGAGATATCCATCATCTGGATAAACCAAAGCCTGAGGGCACTGCTATGGTCGACTGGCTAACTTTCAACCCCTGCACTTGTATTCAAATTCAACACTTAGCATCCATCATGCCAGACACTCTGACTGAAGTTTATGGTTTTATGGAGGAGCAGACAAATGTTGTGAGACAAAGTTATTATATAAATGCTAAACATGAAGTATAAACTGGAGGCCATGGATATAATGGTGAAAGGGAATTTGATTCTCACCTCAGTAGGCAGAGAAGGCTTTATGGAAGAGGTGCTGTTTTAGCTGGGTGCTGATTATCTCAGTGTTTCTTAAGGGCCTGGTATCAGCTTGGCACAATGCTGGCTGCTGGACTTCAAGGGGTAAGAAGGATTTTGGGAGATGGGTGGTGGCCCTGAGAGAGAGCATTCACAGTGAGGTCGCTGTATGAGCAAGTCGCAGACAGTTGCGTGTGCAGGGCGTTTCCTGGAAAGGGCCAACCTGGGGATGTGGCCAGGCCTTCTTCCAGAGGAGGGACTTGACTGACTCTGTTTCTAAAAACCAACCACAAACATCTCTTGTAGTAGTTGATAGGATTCACTGGAGTAAGGAAAATGCTGACATGAGGAAACCAGCTGGGAGACTGTCACCACAGACCAGGAGAGTAGAAAAGGTGGATCTAGGGCGAGCAGTCATGTGGTTCCGACAGATATCTGAGAAAAAGGGTCTACAGGGCCTAAGCGATGGGAAGCTGTAGTGGAGAGGTCCAAGGGGCCACCAGTGATGTCATCAGCTGGCACTGAGGATGCAGGAAGAGGAAAGACAGAGGAGTTCTTTTCTGGGCATTCTTAGTCTGACATGGCTGAGAAATTTCTCTGTGAGGATATGTAGGTGGAATTCCTAGTTCAGAGGTAAAGAAGACTTACATAAAGCAGTTAGGGAAGCTGTGGGAAGGACTGGGTAGACACAGGGACCACACTTGAGTGGGAACTGGGCTAGAGACAGACTTGAGAGTTGCCAGTACCTGAGAGGCAAGAGAAGGTGACCTGGACAGAAAGTGGGGAGAAGCCTCTAGAGGTACAAGATGGTACCTATGGGGAGAAGTGTCCGGAAGCCACAGAGGAGAGCTGACACAGAAGCAGGGTGGTCCAGAGAGGGGCCACAAGGTTTGTCCTCCTCTTTTTTGAGCATTAGATTTCAGTGCTGAGTTTGTTTTGGTGTCTTCCTTTCCCACTACACTGTAAACTGGAGGGCAGGAGCCGTGTCTCCTTCAACGCCGAGTCCTCAGTGCCCGAGGCCGAGGCTGAGCCCAGCCTGTCTGGCATTTGGTAAAGATGTGTGGAAGTCATGAATGGGCTGCCACCCTCCCTTTGCACTGTGTACCCAGCCAGCTCTTCATTCCTCTGCCTGGACTACTTAGGCTCTTGGGATACTTCAGGGGGCCAAGTAGCACACATCTCGGCCCTTTGGAAGCTTATTTCCTAGTAAGAGAGATAAACAGGTTCTAAATGGTGCTCCTAGGTATTTTTATTGGCTAGTGACTTCGTTTGAAAGCAGTTCCCTTTTTTTGAGTAAAACTTGAGTTAAGCTTTAAATATTTATGTCCTGTGTCCCACAGGCTTGATTCTAAAAGATAACAGTATATATGAAATTTTAGTTGGGTGAGTATATTTTAATTCACTCACCCAATTAGACATATTCATCAGGCAAATCACCTGTTTAAAGTGTTCAAAAGCAAAGCTGTCACTTTGAGGACTAAGGTGTGCCTGACCTAAGCCATGGTATTTTCATCTACCTTATATGGATGTGAAAGCTGGATGGTAACTATGAAAGACTGAAGAAGAATTGATTCCTTTGAATTACAGTGTTGGCAAAGAACACTGGATACAAGCTCACGAGCTCACGAGCTCATCCTAGAAAAAGTGCTATGTAACTCATTGCTGAATATCGCTACAGCCGCCTTTGAAGTACTCTCTTTGGGAAGCTGTGCACCCATGCCGGCATCTAGTCCACACATAAAAGCTGTTTTTTATCTCTTTCTCTGAAATGGCCATCAGAGATTTTGTCATATTACCCTTGATGTCCTGAATGTCATCCACATGTCTTCCTTTCAATATTTCTTTTATCTTCCATTACAGTTGTTTACTTGCTAAAAGCTCTCTCACAGATAGCTATACAATTAAGTGTGTGAACTTGCCACCATGCCACTGTGCTCAGTGGCCATTCTAGAGAGTTCCAAAATTGCTTTGAAGGGTGCACTAGGCGCTGGCATTGGTGCATTGCTTCCTAAGGGGAGTCCTTCAAAGGTGACTAGTGAGATTCAACAATGAGGTATCTAACACTTCAGACAGTTAAGTTTGCAGACTTGTTGGACCTTGTATGCCATGGGCTGCCGAAAGAAGGAACAAGTTTGTCTTAGAAGAAGCACAACCAGAATGCTCATTAGAAGCAAGGATGGCGAGAGCTTATGCGTACTTTGGACATGTTATTGTTAGGGTCTGGATTTCAAGACGTGACGCAGTTTCTTTTTAAAAGTTATGAGCCTAATAAGAAAAAGGGGCTGGTGCACCAGGGATGCACTCCAAACCATGCAGAGAAGGAGGCGACCCCAGGCTTCCTTAGTGTGCAGTACTTAAACTGTAAAACTGTAAAGTAGGGAGGGGGAGCTGGTTTTTGCATTGATTGGTTGAGGCCATATGGAATTTCTGTGAGTTGCAAAATGTAGCTGTTAGTAAATGTGTCAACCGCATTGGTGAATGTTTTCATCCATATGGAATTTCCATAGGATGTAAAATGTAACCGTTAGTGGATGTTTTACTAGGCTGGCTCCAGGCCCTATCTGTTACGGTGTAATTACTCTATGGTATTTCTTGTTATTTCCTGCTAAGTTGGTTCCTGGAGACTTTTACCTAAATTTTCACTGCACCCTTCCTAAAAATGGAGTTACTTATGTCTCATTTCAACATTATCAGGAAGGACCGGCCCTTGGAGAAGGATATATGGTTGGTAAAATAGAGGATCAGCAAAAGAGAGGAAGACCCTTGACAAGACAGGTTGACAGAGTGGCTGCAGCAGTGAGCTCAGACATAGCAATGATTGTGAGAACGGCTCAGGACTGAGCAATGTTTGGTTCTGTTGGACACAGGATTGCTGTGAGTTGGAACCGACTCCATGGCACCTAAAAGAACAATACCATGTTTTAATATGTCCAATTCCCAGAGGAGTTCAGCCAGCTTATGGAAATAAATACAGTAAAAAAGTATAAAAGGACTGAGAGAATGGAGGCAAAAGAAAAGCCAGAATAGAAGGCTAACATGGTTAAGACTCTCATTTTACTCTGTAAATTCCTTCCTGTAGCCACTCTGGCTGTCCGGCTGTCCTTTGACCTCTCTGCCTGTTCTTGTTCTTACCCCTGCCTGGAGCACTTTTGGAGATACTGATATGGTTCCCTCCTTCCCTTTGCTCAGGCTTCACTGACCAGCAGCATTTCTTGAGCCCTCCCTATCTCCTGACTTGTTTTTCTCAGGGAAAATAAAAAAAGAAAGCCACTGCCCTGCAGTTGATTTCAATTCAGTGGGACAGAATAGAACTGCCCCATAGGGTTTCTAAGAAGTGCCTGGTAGATTCAAAATGCCAGCCTTTTGGTTAGCAGCTGGTAGCACTTAACCACTACACCACCAGGGTTTCCTTTTTCTTCTTCATCTTTATTACTACTTAGTATCTTGGTTTTTGTTTGTTTGCTGTATGTCTCCTCCACCAGCATGTAAGTCCCACCAGGGTCAGGACTTGGTGTCTTTTTTTCACTGCTGCTGTTCACTGGTGGGTAAAACTGCCTGGTACCTAGTAAACATTTGGTAAATACTTGTTGAGTGAATGGGCAGCAGAAGTGTGTATCATCGGTTACCAGAAGCCAGCTTCAGATTAGCTTCCTATTTCTTGATGGTGAAAACAAAGAAACACAATGAGTTAGAAAATTCAGTATCCCATCAAGTTAGAAAAAAAGGCTATTTAGAAGCCTGATATGAAACTCGAAAAATGTTTTTCCTTTGAGGTCCAAATAAAGTAGTACTGTGCAATGCAGTGGAGAAGATTGCTGATAAAACCACGACATTAGCTGTAACAACACATTTTGTGTGTTTTTCTGCAGTAGTGCTGAACCAAATTATTTGATGGAGAACCATACACAATGTGGTCAGTTAGGCATGCTTTGTTACTAGGTCATATCTTGATCCCTTCTTTACTATTTTATTATAAACACAGGGCTCATGAACAGCTCAACGTGAAGCACGAACCTCTGCAGCTGATTCAGCCTCAGTTTGAGACCCCGCTGCCAACGCTGCAGCCAGCTGTGAGTAGGTGTGCTTGAGGGACCCCTCTGGGAAACCTTCTGTTTACCCTGCATGAAGATCCCCCCCATACTGAGAGCTTAGACAAGTGACAGTCACATTTCGTTCACCTGCTCGAAGGCTAACTTTAGACTTTAATCTCAGCTGAAGCTGCCTGCCACTCGATACTTATTTAATTCTATTAACAATGACTAAGTTTAGAAACTTATTAAAATAAAATGGAGCAAACTCTGGAGGTAAACAGGTACCCTTGAGATCCTTCCAGCCTTTCCACACTCACTGTTGGGATCTAGGGAGTCAGTTAATCTGGGTGGTTGAGTGCTCAGGCATCTTGGCTATCCTTTTGTCCTCTTTCACTTAAAAGCTAGGTGGTTCTTAGACTTTAGTGTGCACAAGATTGTAAATATAAAACTATAACTTTTTTGTATTTTTATAGATCGTTTATTTTCCAAAAGTTGTTTTGATGATCTGTCATTTGTACAGTCAGTGTTTAGTAGACCAGAAAATCCCAGGAAGTGGAAGCTCTGCTGACCTATGAATAATTTCTGTGTTGGGTCGATGAGTGGGTGGGGCTCCTACTCTCCTTAGCAGAGTGCACAGACCGTCTGTGGCACCCACGTGATAGCATTGCTCCGCCCTGGGCACTGCATTTTAAACTGAGCCCTGGAGTGGCAGTGACCATGGTAATCCTATATAATGGACTAGTCTGAATTTCTGTGATGGAACGTGCTGGCATTTACACTGTGAGAGTTACGATTAACTGGTCACCGGGGACGTGTGACGTAGTGGTTAAATGCTATGGCCGCTAACTGAAAGGTCGGCAGTTTAAATCCGCCAGGTGCTCCTTGGAAATTCTATGGGGCAGTTCTGCTCTGACCTGTAGGGTTCCTGCCTATGGATCAGAGCTGACTTGATGGCAGTGGTCTGAGGGACGTGTGAAGATTTTCTAGGAGAACAGAGTTAACATTTATGCTGTGCTGTGCCGGTTACAGGGAGTTCTCAGGTTTGTTACTGTTGTTTATTCCTCACAGTAATTGTGTTGTCCCCATTTTACTGACATGGAAACTGTTTGCTTGTTGTCAAATGTATCTGGTAAGAATTACACACATACCAGTGGTATACTGGAGCCAGTTTACACTAGTCGGTTAAATTTTCAGGCATGTTATAAGCCAGTTGGCTTCATCTTGCTAGTTTGAAATTAGCTGTGGAAGGAATATTTGTATCACAGAAGCTGGCTAACGCTACACATCAAGCCTTTTGTTTTCTTTTGAGAGCTGGTGGCAATAAAACATTTACTGGTTTCGTTGGGTCGCACTCTGAATTCTAACTCTAAGGTCATCAGCTTCTATACTAACCTAGATCTGCTTCCCCAAAGCATTTTTGTCACTGAAAGGCCCATGATTACAAGTGAAACAAGTTGTATAAGCAAATATTCTACACAGACATAAACCCTAAGCTTCACAGTCTTGAGCTGAGTCCGTTCAGTTGGGGAACATGCTCAGAGCTGCGTCTGCGTGCTTAACACTGGGCTGGGTGTCTGGCTGGCCTGACTAATGAGAGGGCTGGAGGAGCTGATGGAGTTCAGGCTGGTTTGTCCCAGGGAATGGGCTGAGGTTGGTCTGTCACTTGCCTTATGTCTCATTGTCAGTTTTGGCCTTTGCTGTTTCTTTTTAGGTTTTCCCTCCTTGTTTTAGGGAACTACCACCACCTCCTCTGGAGCTCTTTGACTTAGATGATACATTCTCCTCCGAGAAGGCACGCCTTGCTCAGATTACCAACAAGTGTAAGTTGGGCCAATTTTTCTGTTTATTTTGTGAGGAATTTTACTTATTTGTGAACTTAAGAACAGGAGTATAAAATGATAAATTTTACTTCATATAAATGCTGCTGCTTGCTTTTCATGAGGATACTTAGCTCACTGGGTTAGACATGGTGCTAAGCAGAACCCTAAGATCTCAGCTGCACTCCCTGGAAATCCTTACTTCTGACCTGATGAGTGCCTGTAGGATGAATTCTGAGCCCTGGTTGGCCACTTAGTAAATATGGGGTCAGTGATCATCAGAGCAGTTAAGAAAATGAGTCAGAGACAGAAAAATGATAGACTCAGAATTGGAAGAAATCTTAAGAGGGCTGAGGCTCCTGGCCATGATGTGTGGGTGAGGAAATGAGGCCTCAGGCTGCACAGCTACATGGTAGGTGGTACTCTTGACTTGTGGCCCGGTGCTCTTCCTGCCCTGCGCTGCCTCCAGCACAGCAAATGAGCCTGCACACATGCAGTGAGAGGCATGAAACTAACCATCCACTTTGAAGCAGTGATCCTACTCCTGGCATCTTTTTTAGGGAGATGAGTGAAGGTACAAAGATGAATACTTTATCATTTAATAAAAAATGAAATTGGAAGTAGCCTTAGTGTCCACAAGCAGGGAATGGTAGTATATGTGTATGTATGTATCTGGTTTGAATACCTTACTAAATAAGTTGCATTTCTGTTACACCTTTTTTAAAGAATGCAAATCAGAGGAGAGAACAAATTGCAGTATAGTGGAAGCAGGGCAGTAATGACTGTTCTGGTTAGCTAGGGCTGCTCTAACAGAAATACCAGAGAGTGGATGGCTTTAACAAAGGAAGGTTTATTCTTACATAGTCTGGTAGGCTGCAAGTCCATATTCAGGGTGTCCACTCCAGGGGATGGCTTTCCCCCTTGTTGGCTCTGGAGGAAAGTCCAGTATTGCATCAGTCTTTGTCCAGGGAGCATCTTGGCATCTTGGTGCAGGAACCTCAGGTCTGAAGGACGTGCTCTTCTCCCAGTGCTGCTTTCTTGATGGTGCGAGGTTCCTAAATCTCTGCTTGCTTCTCTTTCCTTTTATCTCTTGCAGGATGAAAGGATTAAGGGTGTTAAAATGACAATACACTGTCACTATAATGATGCTTTAAAGGAAAAGAAGCCCATGTGCTGCTTATAGTAGTCCTGGCTGCATTCAGAGCACAGTCAACTGATTTCCTCCCAGCTCCTCCTGGTCTTTGTAATGTAGCAGTGCTCGGTCTGGGAACAGGAAAGCTGAGCCAGTCAAAGCTTTATTCTCGGTAGTAGTGGTAACACTTTTCACTTGTGTCCAGATTTTAAAAGGCAGCATATCTGAAGTCTCTAGAATGTGTCACTGTTTAACCCGTGGTCACAGTACCCTGGGAAGAGACAGATGATCTTGAGTGATGCAGGGACTTGTCAGAGGACGTGAGTCTGTACTTTGGGAAAGGCAGAAGGCACGGGTTAATCTCACTACCTCACTTGTGCTTAGGTACTGAAGAAGACCTGGAATTCTATGTCAGAAAATGTGGTGATATTCTTGGCGTGACCAGTAAACTGCCAAAGGACCTACAAGATGCCAAACACATCCTCGAGCACATCTTCTTCCAAGTGGTGGAATTCAAGAAGCTGAACCAGGTACACAGCCCCGGAGGCCCCTGCAGTGGTCGCGCCTTCCATAACCTACGCATTGCTTTATGCCACTCACTTGCTGCCTGCTTAGTGAGCATCTACTGTGTGAACAAAACACCGTGATCCCTGGCCTGTGGAACGTATTTTCTCACCAGAGGACATAAAATAGTAATGTTGCAGTGAGTCACGTAGTAAATCAGACAGTTCTGAGTGCTGTGGTGTAAGAAGATGAGAGCACAGTAAGAGGGACCAAGTGTTGTGAGTGGGCAGTCAGCTGCTCAGGGGAGGCCCTTGGGAAGTTGGTATTGGAGCAAAACCTTGAAGAAGGTGTTGAGGATAGCTGGGGAAGGAGTCTTCCAGGCAGAGGGAAGACCTGTGCCAAGTCCCTGAGGTTCGACGGTCTGTGCCTGGCATGTCTGAGGAGCTGCAGTGATGCCAGTGTGGCCAGAGAAGTCAGCAGAGGCTGGAGCAATGGAACACGGAGCCAGCATCTTCAGTTTAAATTATGGGACTATAGAATTGGGCCTGACATGCCTTCTTTCTATTCCTCTGTAGGATTTCTAAAATTAAATGCCCAGCCACTGTTAGTCAGTGGGCATTCATGCACTGCTGGCAGGAGGACAAACTGCTTCCACTTTCCTGTTTTTTTTTTTTTTTTAAATATCATTCAGCAGCCCTAAAAATATATGTACACCTTTGACACAGCAATTCTAATCCTCAGAATTTGTCTTAGCAATATAATCCTAATAATGTGGTTTTATCAGTCAGGATGCTAGCTATATAGCATTGATTTCAGAGTGTGTCGGTGGAGAACTGTACTGATGGATGTACTGTAGGTAACTGAACGTGTATCCATAACATTACAGATGTTGTAGAAGGATATTCAAGGACTGAGAAGACAGTATAGTAAATGGGAGGGTAGGGGCTATAAAACAGCATATAGAAAGATCCCAGTTTTCTTTACAAAATGCGTATATGTATAATAAAAAAGAATACTGATAGTTATTCAAATGTATAGAAAGTCCAGTTTTGCAGTGATTTGTTTTCTCTTAAAATTTCTATAATGAATATTGTTTGACTTGGGGAAGAAAAAAATCTTGTTTGGTTTTTCAAAAACATAACCAGGTCAAATACAAGCTTAGGATTGTAAAAACTGAGTACAAAGAGCAGTTAGCACAGGATTCTCTACTGGAGGGGGCTGGCTTTGCTGGGTCTTCCCTGGCCTGTGTTTATTGCACACCTCTCAGGTGCCTGGCATGTGTTGGGGCCACAGCAGTGAACAAGATGAATGTGGTCCTTGCTGTCTCACAGCTGTGACCAGCGGCACAGACATGAGTATATGGGCAGTTACAGTGTTCTGAGATAGTCAGTGTGAGGGAGCCATGTCTGGGTGGTAGAAGCCCGAGGTGAGGCACTGTTTTGGCTCTTTCTGAAATGTGGAAGAAGGACTTGGGTAGATTCCCACTAGTTTTAACCCTCACGGCATGGCAGGACAGGCTGCCAACGGCCAGGGTGAGACATCTGGTGTGGCCCTTGCACCAGTGTCTTCAAATGTATCTGCTAGTTAGTTACTGTGGAACATTGTGTATACGCTTTCTTCTGTAAGTTGTGGAAAGTCTGTGCATTTTGGTAGTGCTTAGAAAGGTGTGAAATTTCTAACTTTGAAAATCTTTATGTAAGTTCCCTTTTTTTAATTTTTTAATGAAACCTATTGCCTTAGTGGTTTAGAGTTACAGCAAGCTACAGCCTCTAACCAAAAGGTCAGCAGTTTAAATCCACTGCTCCTCCTTGGAGACCCCATGGAGCAGTTCTGCTGTGCCCTAGAGGATTTCTGTGGGTTGGAATTGACTCAACAGCACTGGGGTTTTTTGGTTATCATGGTTGGTGGTGGTCAGAGCTTGTTTTGCTAGTAAGCACTGGACTCAATCTTAGAGCCAGAGATAACTTGTGTATTCTGCTTAATGGTGGTTCAGAATCCAAAATGAGCTGCTATTTTAGGCTTTGTATGGAAATACTGAAATTCTGTCTTCCTTCCTCCTCTAGGAACATGACATTGACACCAGTGAAACAGCATTCCAGAGCAACTTCTGATGACCATGCTTCTTGAAACATTTTTTGCCTCCTGATTCTCTGTAAACTATTTTTCAAATTTTTCTTTCACTCCTTATCAAAATTGTCTATACACTCTCTTATGTATGAGCCTTGGAAGGTCTGTGCATTTTTTGTACTGCTCAGATAGGTAACAGGTTTCCAATTCAAAATCTTCTATGTAAGATATGTTCCTTTTTTTTAAATTAAACTTATGACTGACTCTTTACTTTTATAATTCATGAGAGCCATTTCGTTGAAATATTTTCTTTTAACTCCATTTCTGGACTTGAGTTTCTTTCGCCAAAGATGTATATAATTCTAAAGTGTGCTGTCAGCCCTGCATAGCTTTTGAGATGAAAAGATATCATGGGACTGCACAGCAGTGTAACACACTGGGAGTTGACTCTTGGGCTAAGAGTCAGGTGGAGGAGCGCAGAGCAACTGTAGGTGTAAGAGATGTTGCCTAGTGGGAACAGCTTAGCAGGTGGGTTCTCTAAGTATGGGAATAGGAGAGAAGGCCATTTAAGGCCAGAGTGTGATGTGGCTCCATTAGGAGGTAGTGAGGATGCATACTAAGGCACTGTGGTAGGAAACAGGTCTGGACTGTAGTTAAGGTCATACTGGCAGACCTTCCAGCCTGACTGCCTGGGAGAGAGAGTGGTGGATCTCCAGAAGCAGGCCTAGTCTGGAGGATGAGCTGTTTTGGAGGCTGAGAGTCCCATTTTGATTTAGGTTTGGGATGACAGTTCATGCCAGTTGAAATAACTGGAAATACCTGAGAATTAAAAAAGATGCTGGGTTTGAAGATCCTAGTTTTTCACATGGTATTAACTGAAGCTGTGAGAATAGTTTGTCAAGGAATAACACCTTAAAAAATTTAAAACCTTGAAAAGAAAGGCTGCAGTCAAATGCTGAATTTCAAATGAGTTTCTTACCTTACAGCTCTGCTCACAGGCTTCCGTCCACTCACACACTCAAGCCCTGGCCAGAGGAGCCAGCCAAAACAGAGTGCTGAGGTGGAGGATGCCTGTCTACGTCGGGTGAGAGACATGCAGTTCTAGAACTGAAATTTGGGGAATACTGTGGAAGACTGTACTGTCCAAAAACTGATTCAGTAATATCTCTCAATCCATATGCTCTTCTCTTCCAGTGTGAGTTTGACACTCCTCCCATTAAGAGGTGGCCCCTGAATCAGTGTGATACTGTGTGCTTTCTGAGGGTAGATCATAAAAGGCTTACAGATTCTGTCTGGTTCTCGTGAGGCACTCACATTTATAGACATAAACCACCATATAAGAGTCCAGGGCCATATGGAGAGGCCATGTGTCAGTGTTCTGGCCAAAAACTCTAGGTCCCAACAGCACCCACCAAACACTCCTGCCCCTAGCCATGAAGTCCTCTTAGTTGAGGGCTCAGATATAAGGGAGCAGAGATGAGGTATCCTTGCTGCATCCTTTCTGAATTCGTGACACGCAATCCATAAACATAATCATTTGTTATGTAACAGTAAATAACTAGAATACCCGCAGTCTTAGAAGGAGTTTTGTTGGATGTGTCTTAATCTAGCCTAGTATCCCTGTCCAAAGGATACACAGACATGGAGGCAGAGAAGCACGGCCGGTGGGCCTGCTCACCCAGAGCTGCATGCCCCACTGTCCTGACCCCAGAGGGTAAACTGGAGGAGGCCAGGCCCAGCCCAGCACAAGGGCCAGCAAGCTTTGCCCCTTCACCCATGGAGGCAACTATGTATTTTTTTTTCGGACTTCTTATAAAGATTTTGAAGCACACAGAATAGTTGAAAGAATATCAGAATAAACACCAGTGTACTACCTACTGTTAGCAACTGTTAATGTATGTTTTATGTATGTATTTATGTGTATGATTCTGTTAACATTTGAAATTATACTGTAGACATAATATTCATTCTTAAATACTTTATTATATAACCATATTAGTGTTATTGCGCCTAATATCTAATATATAATGTACATCAGATGTCACCAAAGTCTGTTTGTACCAAAAAAATTTTTTTCTAAGCCAGGATCTGGTCAAGGTTCACATGTTACATTCGATTGCTTCTTTAGTCTCTTAATGCACACTGTTTGCTTACCTTTTTTAAGTAACATTGACTTTTTGAAGAGACCAAGTTAGGCTTACTCACATTCTGGATTTATCGGATTGTTTCATAATGGTGTGTACTGTTCCTTTATCTCCTTTACTTCCTGTAAATTAGACTTTAGGTCTAAAGCTTGACTAGCTTTTTGGCAAGAATATTTCATAGGTGATGCTGTGTATAATGTCACATTGGCCCTCTCTTAGTGAAATTAATTTTGATTGATTGGTTATGGTGGTGAATACCAGTATTTTTAAATTCAAACGTATGTACAAGAATGCCCTTTTAACTTACTGCTCCTTACATAAGTGCACAAACTTTCTGGCACCTAAGGCAGTTGAGGAAATCCTGGTGGCAAAGCAGTTAAGAGCTATGGCTGCTAATCAAAAGGGTCAGCAGTTCGAATCCATCAGACACTCCTTGGGAACTCTACAGGGCAATTCTGCTCTGTTCTATAGGGTCACTCTGAGTTGGAATTGACTCCACAGCAACAGGTTTGATTTTTTCTTTTTTAAGCCAGTTGCAATGAAGTTAATGGACTTAAATGTGTTTCAAATTCACTCTTAAAAAAAATTCAAAGGTGACAGTCCCAGTCCTGGCCTGTAAAAGCATAATAAAAATAACCTCAGGGGGATTTTATTTGTAGAACACAAGAAAGTCTTTAGAGAATGTCAATATGAAGAGGAGGTAACAGACAGTGGGAAGGGGAGAAACTGTTCTTGTCACCCCAAACAGAGGAATAATGTGACATCTCAGGATTCAAGGATCTGCTGGGGGTTTTGCTAAATTACTTCTCATTTACAGAACCAATTATCAGAGGTTTTCCGACTTTTGTTCCCTAAAAAGCTCTGGGCCTCTACATAATGCCTGATTGAAATTTAATTTTTTTTAGCGAGACAATAGTTGACTACAGAACTAAAGGATACTAAAGAAAGAGTCCCACCTTTTTCAGCCTTCAGTTCCATCTATGCAGTATTGTAGGGGAAAGACATCACAAAGTTTACTAAAGCAAAAAGAGAGTTTTACTTGAAATACATTCAAAAGCACAAAAGTGGGAAGGGACAAGCATGCTGCCTGAATGCAAGGATTACAAATGATTTAGAAAGCAACACTGGAATTACTATTTCCTGTCCTTGAGCTGGACCTACAAGGACTCATGAGGACTGAGCAACTGGGCCCCGAGGTAAGAAGGTTTGGCCAAAAGGCCTAATATTTCTCCATCCAAGGCTCTGGCAAGTTAGTAAGTTTTATCTACAACCTGCTTTCTCTATTGAATTGAGTCCATCTTACCAAAAATTGCTATATACACTTAAGAAAACTAGAATTCCCATATCCTTGCTTTGTGTGGTACTGTGGAGCAGGTTTATGTGTTCTATATCCCTTTGTTATAAGAGCTTGCTTCTAGTATAGAGAACTGTGTCTGAGTTTTTGTCTTTTATTAGATTGGTGGCTATGGCTGAGAATTGTTTTTTGTTAAGACTATGTTAGAACCTCATGGTGGGTTAAGTGCTACGTCTGCTAACCAAAAAATGTCGGCAGTTCAAACCTACCAGGCTCTCCTTGGAAACTCTATGGGGCAGTTCTACTCTGACCTCTAGGGTTGCTATGAGTTGGACCCAGCTCCATGGCAGTGGGTTTATCTTAGAACCTCAGTTGTTTCTTTATCCAAGAAAAAGTGCATCTTGTGTCTGTCTGGGAAACACTGGTGGTGCAGTGATGCTATGTCTGCTAAGCTTAAAAAAAGGTCAGCAGTTCAAATGTGCCAGATGCTGTGTCATGGATTGATTTGTGTTCCCCCCAAAATAAGTGTAGAATTTTGGCTGGGCCAGGATTCCTGGTATTGTGTGGTATTCCTCGGTGTTGAGAATCCTGTCTCTGTGATGTTAATGATGGAGGATGGACAGCATTTGAGTTGGTGGGGTGGGACTCACCGTGTAAGATTGTTTTGTGCCTTGAGGCAGTCTCGTGAGATATAAATGAAAGAAGCCTGGAGGGAGACTTGGGACCTCAAACTACCAAGAAGCTGTGCTGGAAGCTGAACACAGGACCAGGGTCCCTGTACCTCAGAAGCTTCCAGTCCAGGGGAAGAATGACAACAAAGACCTTCCTCCAGATACAGCAAAGAAAGCCTTCCCCTGGAGCTGACACCCTGAATTTGGACTTTTAGCCTACTGGACTGTGGCAAAATAAAATTTGTTTTTACAGCCACCCACTTTTGCTACTTCTATTAGAACAGTACCAGATGACTTAAATATGTACCTTGGAAAATTGATGGAGCAATTCTACTCTGTCCTTATAGGTCAGAATCGACTCAGTGACAGTGGGTTTGATTTTTTGGGTGTCTGCCTTAATGATTTAAACTTTTTAATAGCTACTTGGAGAAATTTTGATACAAACTGGTCTATTTGAAAAGTACACGAAGATTGTTTTATGCCTGCCTTAGAAGCAAAACCTATGCAACTTAAGCCAGATGTTATATGAAATGCATTGTATTTAAAAGAAAAGGATAGTTTTGTCTAAAAGTAGCAGTTCCAGAGCAGTAAAAAGAAAGAAATTAGTTATCTTCTGCTTTTCAAAATGTTTAGATGAATTTAAACATGTATTAATGATTTGGAATGACCTGATCTACCCTGAGCTAAAAAATTGAGTGTAGAGCAGGATCAGGTCTCCTGAGTCCCCAGTATCCAACGTCATATAGCCCCAGGGAGGCTTTTGAAAGACCTTTCCAAATAGGTAGAGACCTTTTTAAGAAAATCTCTATAGATAGAACTTGGATTGTACACTTTCACTTAATCATAATTAAAAGAATTGCTGCTTTGCTATAGTTACCAAATATTGGATGGATCATGTTCTGTCTACCATAGGGGAACACTGAGGCACTTTTAAAATGGCCTGGAAAAGTGCTCCTAGCAGCAGCCAGAGACTTAAGGTTATATCCATTATCAATCGGTTGGCCAAGTCAGCAGAGAGTTTGTGATTTCCAAAGCCATTTGATAAAACTTTCAAAGGTGAAAATTGGATGGGGAAAATATGAGAAATAGTAAAAGCTGAATGAAACCTTGGAATGTTTAAGCAAACTATTTCAGCTACAGTTATATGTTTTATTATATGCAGACAGTAATTTCTAAGACATTTTAGGTAATTTATTGATGTTAAATTCAGTTAAAAGATACTTGTCATAATTTAAGTTTATATACTTTTGCTTTCTGTGGCACAGGCTAAAGAATATATGTATTTACCTCTGCTATTGTGTTCCTTTTTGCCATTTAAAGGGATGGTCCACACAGGTATATCTATATAACACAACATTGAAGAGGTTTATTGAAAAAATGTATTATAGTTAAATGTTTTATCTGTCTGAAATTTAGTGGTTCAATTTATGAGAATTTTTTAAGGAGCTTTAATGTTACATAGCATGTAAGACAGACAATTGGTATTTCTGCTGTTTTTTTTTAATTGAAGAGTTAATTTATTCTTTGTGTAATCTATCTCAAAGGCAAAGGTTTGGCCTCTCATTAAAATAAGATTCCTGAGTCAGAAATCAATCCACATGGCTTGAGAAAGAAAAAAAGATAAAGTTTTTACTTTAAGATCTTTGGTTAAGCAAGTATTGTTTCTTGATAACCTATAATAAACTTCTGACAAATTGGAAACTTCATGGAAAGCCACAAATGTTTTTTATAAAGGAAAAGTGCTAAAACATTTTATGTAATAAATTACATGGGACCTGTTAAAATCAAGAGAAACATTTGATTCTCTTTGTGTTAAAATCTGTATGTTAGTATTTCCTCTTACACGTTAGCATAGTATTATGTCATAATCTTATTTCTTTAATTGATAGTTTGGTCACAAGTTTATGTATTTTGAATCCAGCATCATCAAAGCCAATGTTCTGACTGAGGAATTCAAATTACTTATGAAGTGTATTTTTTTTATTTTTTACTATTCAGACATTTAGAAACTTGAGAATATTGGTGTATATTCTTGTATTTTGACTATATTATGCCTCAGGATTATTACACATTATACTTGAAGTTCTTTAAAAATACAGTTAATGGTTTTATTTAGAAATATTATTGTCTAAAGTTTTTAAACTGATTTTTATTTGGCCTTTACATTGTGCTTGTAATTAATTTCTATCGAGTCTTTCACTATTAATAGTATTTATTTTGATGAATTATGGCCAAATTAAATTTTGACATCTGCAGATAAGTGTTTACTTTTGTGATTTGCTGAAAACGGTTGATCAGAATATCTCAACAAAAAAGATTGACTATAAGAAAGACTGTGGCTAGATTCAATCAGGATTCCCAGAAATGTTATGCAAAATCTGATGGTTGTCAGACTGCAGCTGATCCAGAATGACATGAAACAGAAAATAAGACATAAGACTCAGTAAATGAATGGATACTCTGAATTTTATGTAGGAATACTGATGATGTTTAATTCCTACTTTCTGGATATAAGAAACCATTTTCCTTTTGCGTCAATTATTTAACTGATGAGTTTAAATATTGTAATTATCAAATTAGAAGTTCTTGTTGGTAAACTTAGCAAAGTTGTAAATATCATAACCCAAAGAAGTGTCTGAAGTTTGACCTGATTTTATAAATCAGAATAGCATTAGGTTTCCTGTTAGTTCTGTCAAAGATGTGGTGCCTTAGCAGATAAAGGTTGCTGTATTTAATACAGAAGCTGAGGTTTTACAAAATGCAGTTGCTGCTGAGGCACATAAGAAAGTTATTCATGCTTCTTATGCATAAACAAACACCTCATGAGATTAGTTTCTGTGTTTAGAGATCTTAGGGTCATGGTTTCATGGGTTAGACAATTGGCATAATATTTTTGTTAGTATTTCTGTTGTACTTCCTAGTTCACTCTGTGGTGCCTGGGATCATAAAGACCAGATGGTGCTCTATTACAATTTCTTGAGCATTTTTTAAAATCAGAATTCTATAGCAAGATCATGATCCAAAGGAGAAACCATGGAAGAGGTGTATTTCTCCTGGAATCCAGATTTCTGGCTTTCACAGAGAGGGTAACTCCCAAAGGCAGTAGCCTTTGTTTTGAGCTTTGGGGGTAGGGGGAAACTGGTTCCTGAATCCACTTTGAGTCAAACAATGGCCCAGATGAATTGATAAGATGGTTTTGCTCTAGGCATTGTGCTTGGGGGGGTGGGACAGAGCAGGAGAGAATTCAATCTGTTTTGTGAAACTGACTTCAAAGATCAGACTGAGCTATGTTTAAGACACATCAGTAAATGGTTTAATCCATCTTTAAGGCAGTGTTATATGAAGGATAGATTAACTGGAGACCTCCAATAGAAGTCAGCCTTGTATTACCTGGCTAATCATTGGTTCTCTAATGAAGACTTGTTTGTCATACGTAAGTTTTTCTATACTTTCTGTTTTTCAAGGTAAACTTTGTGTGCTGCTTATGGATATATGTTATTTTATGGTACATTCAATGCTAGTTTAGATGGTCCCTCTCCAACTGACAGTAAATTTATGTGGAGAATCACTTGTTTAGATTACTAGTGAATGCGTGCACAGTACACTTTGAAAACTTTAGGATTACCTTTAGGAATTCATTAATGATACTAGTAAATACCAGAAAGTAAATACCAATGAAATTGCTACACATTGTCAAACGAGAAGAAATCTCATTGGTCCAGTAATTGGTGTGGTTGGTATCCTTAATTCCTACTTATGGTATAGGTGAATTACAGAAATTTATCCATCACTATGGAACAAATAGCAGACAAAGGTTGCTAATAGGGTAGAAACACAAGGGTGATTCTGACTTCATAAAACCAAGTTGACATGAAACAATAGAATGGCCTAAGACTTACTAGCCTAAGAAAATGTCATCTTTGCTGTAGAAATCAGCTGAACTGCAAGTTACTTGGTTACACACTGTAATGCTGTTACAAACACTGCATTTATTTGGTTGACTACAATCAGGAATAAGTACATGAGTTAGGTCACTACTGCAAGGGATAGTTATATTCTTAGTCTACGTCTTTGATAGCATTAAGCGTAATAAAACTTTTCTGTTGTCTTACCTAGAAGACAAAAGAAAGTCAGTGTTGATGTATATTGTGTCCGTTTATTTCAGCAAGGTGACTGATGAAGAATCTGGTGAAGAACCAGATGGTATCTGATAGAAAACCAGCACCATGAGTTTAAAGAACCTGCCATGATCACCATCTAGGAGCACAAATAAGTATCAGTCATCAATGTATTAAATCCAATCTCCAATCAAAAGCAGACAATGATTTAGAATAATGGAATCATTGTTCCCTGTCCTTAGGCTGGGCCCACAAGGACTCACAAGGACACATCAACTGAGCCCTGAGGAATAAAGACAACAGATGGGACAGTCTTGGGAAATATCTTTTAGGGAACTTTACAGATAAGCTAGAACACTAAAACTTTCCACTATTTAATTCTTTGTGTATGAGCATTTAGTGAATAGAAAATCTGAACCAGTGAAGACCCTGCTGACTATCCTTACTGAAACTGTCACCACTGATTGTTAAGATGATTCAAAATGTGGAACTACACCTTCCAGCCAATCTGAAAAGTGAAGCTTTCAATGGTTTTGCCCTTTTTGCAATGTTAACGTCCAGTGATGGTTCTGTACTATTGCCTGGCCTCCAGCAGACACAGCTGTATGCTTTTTGTTTTCCCATTCTTGCCTAGTCTGTCATATTGGTGTCAGAGACATGGCTGTAGCAGCATGGTTGTCCACTACCTACTTTTGGCCTTTCTGAATATATGCTGAGTAAAACTTTTTGATTTACTAAACTTTGTGATTTCTTCTCCCTACAACACAGAATAAACAAGAACGGGGAAATGGGCAAGTATGTTGCCACAGCCATGTCTGCCCTGGTCTAAAGAATGTTACAGTCATCAGGATGTATTAACATTACAAACAGCCAAAACCATCACTCCGTTTTACGTTTTCACAGGTTGGCTAGAAACTGTGATTATGCATTTTGAATCACCTGTCTTAACAGTTATTGGTACAGGTTTTAGTAATGGCAGTCACAGGGGTCATTAGTCCCACAGATTTTATCTTCACTAAATGTTAACAGAAAAAGGTAAGAGTGGAAAGCGTTTTTTGTTGTCTGACTGCCTTATGCTTCAGCTTCCCACTTTTTTCCTTATAAGATAATTTCCAAGACTATCCGATCTATCGTCTTCATCTCAGGGCCCAGTTGACATGCTCTTGTAAGCCCACTCCAGCTGGGTCACATTCTCTGCATGCTCAAGGATAAGGAACAATGATTCCAGTACTTCCTAAATCAGCAACCAGTGTTACCAGTTTCTTCCTCCGCCTTCCAGAAATAGGAAAAATACATGTATTTAAAAAATTTTTTCGCTTATGCGATACATCCCAACTCTTAACGTAGGCAATGTCTTACAGCTGCTTTCCTGCAGCTTTACAATCTGGTGGAAGGGACAGTTTAATGTAACAGTTGCAAACGGTGGTAAATAACATGAAAGACGCTTGCAGTGTTAGGAACTTGTGCAGGGCCTCCCTGAGTCACACCAGACAGCCTAATGGCTGCAGGCAGGCTGGGGCACGCTGCGGAACTCAAACACCGCCAACGACACGTTACAGGAAGCCGCCGATGTAGTCCTGGTTGCCTCCTCTTACCCAGTGCTCCGCGGCTCCAACAGCGCGGTGTGGCTTTAGTGCAGGGACCAGAAAGCAGCGGCGAGTGAGGAGCCCAGAGCACAGGGCAAGAAAACCGTCGGACGCCGAGCGCAGGCACCACCTTATGACGTCAGGCGCGCCCTGCGGTCGTCAGCAAGTTGGACTCCCGTGGTGCTTTGCAGTATGCTGCCGTGCAGGCCGCGGTTGGCAAGTCCCTGGCTTTCAAGTAGGAGCACTGCTGGTCGAGGTGCAGGCGAGTAGGTGATGGCGCTGAAAGTGGGGAGAGGCGGCCCGAGAGAGCGGGGCCTGCAGTTAGAGAGCTTGGGACATTTGGCCTCCGTTTGCTCTCTAGGCGCCCCCAAACAGGTCACGTCACTTGCTCGTGGTCACCTAGAGGGCGGGGACAGACTGCCGGCTTGACTTCGGGTTGGTTGCCCCTCTACCTTCCCAGAGAATGAAGATTTCGTTAAGTGAGGGTGAGGGTCTTTCCACTGCCTCTGAACCGTGGCCAAGCATCCACCAGGCGGTTTCCTCCCTGGGGGTGTGCCCAGCTCCCACCCCACGAGCCCTTGCTTGCTTTCTGAACTGCAGATTCAGTGTGAGAAAACAAAGAGCTAAGTATTTGTGAAAGCTGATGCTCTACAAGGCCCAAGGTTGGAGGGTAGAGAGGTAAAGGGTTGGAGGTGGCGTGTGTACAAAGCGGCCGAGGTCACTGTCGCCGCACGCAGTCCCACTGGGACATCATCTGACTCGTCAAGAAGGCTAAGGATTTCGGATTAGATAATTTCTAAATTTAATTCTCACTTTGCGGTTGCATAAGTGAGATCATGTCGCCAGCTGTCATGAGCCTAGACAACCCCGGTCAAGGTCGATGTTCCGAACTTGGGTCAGTGGCCTCACATTTCTCCCCGTGATTCAGGAGGTACCCTGGATTCATGCGAAGTGAGCATATCCGTCACCTCCCAAAACTTTTTTGTCCTTTAATCCCTTTCCCTCCTCCACAACCATCGTCATTTTAGAGTAGTTTCTGTCATTATAGACTGATTTATAATGTCTAGAATTTTATATAAATGGAAATTCAGATTTCTGTGTCTCCTGAGGGGTGAGACCGGCCAAGGTCATTCTCTAGAGGTGATCTTTGGAACCTTGAACCTTGAGCAGAGTGGTCGTCCCCTTTAAGTCTAACAATAGTGCTGTTAATTAGTAGGGGCCATTCTGACCTGGGCAGTGTGCTCTTTTGAAGAATTATCTGTGTGCAGTCAGTTTTGAGAAACAAACTCCAGGTTTGGGGTGGAAACTGTGTTTTAGGGTAAATCGTTAGGCAAATACTATTTCCATGGCAACGGTGATTAGATGAGGTATAATAATCTTTGGACATTCTCTTTGGGGCACTTGGTCTTTCCTCTGAAGTATGTGCCTGATTTGCAAAGATGGTTCAGCTGTTAAAAAGCTCAGCTGCTAGCCAAAAGGTCATCAGTTGGAATCCACTGGCCATTTCTTGGAAACCCAAAGGGACAGTTCTACCCTATCCTATAGAGTTACCGTTGTCTTGACAGCAGCAGTTTGTTTTTTGTTTAGGGGGGATATTTAAAACTTAAATTTATATTATTGGTTTAATATGATCTTTGTTTTAACACAAGATGTTTATTGGCTTCAGCATAATTATTTTGAGATTCATGTTCCCTTTTATTGCTGAGTATTGTTTCATTGTATGAATTACACCATAGTTTGTTCCATCATCTGTTGAACATTTGAGATGATTCGAGTTTTGGTCTGTTATGAATAAAGCCATGTAAAAATCTTTGTGAGGTTACATCCTTTCATTTCTCTTGGGTAGTGGAATGGCTGGCTCATATAGTAGGATTTTTTTTTAACAGATAAACTGTTTTCTAAAGTGATTTTTTTTTCAAAGTGCCAAAACTGCTTTCAGAAACCTTGGTGGTGTAGTGGTAAGGCTGCTAATCAGAAGCTGAGCAGTTTAAATCCAGACATTCCTTAGAAACTCTGTGGGACAGTTCCGCTCTGTCCTATAGCGTCATTTTGAGTCAGAATCCACTTTATGGCAGTGGGTTGGATTTTTAAACTTCTCACGCAGTTCCACACCCCCACCAGAAGTATTTGAGAATTCTGATTGCTTCTCATTTTCAATGACATTTTACATCAGTCTAATAGGTTTGTAAGAAACCCTCCTGGCATAGTGGTTAGGTGCTGTGTCTGCTAACCAAAGGTCAGCAGTTCATATCGATCAGGCACTCCTTGGAAATTCCGTGGAACAGTTCTACTCTGTTCTGTAGGGTCACTATGAGTTGGAATTAACTTGCCGGCAATGGGTTTGGTTTTTGGTATTTAATGGCTGTGTAAGGAGAGTCCTGATGGTACAGTGGTTAAGTACTCAGCTGCTAACCTGTTGGGCACACATGTGTGGCCGCTTCACAACTGCTAGGATGAATTGTTATATCTGCATTACAACTGCTAGGAGGAATTATATTTGCATCATAGCTGCCAGGAGGAACTATTACATCTGCAATTGCTTCTCAAGCTTTGATACAAAGAGATGGTATGCAGTGGTCAGGCTCCCTAGCTAACCTTGACTTGGGGACAGTTCTCTGTCCTACAGGGTTATACTATGAGGCAGGTCATCTCAAGGGCAGTGGGTAATAAAATAAGTATGTGGATTTCGCTGTGGTTTTAGTTTGTGTTTCCCTAATGATTAATGACATTGAGCAGCTTTCTATGTGTTTTTGCTACTGAATACATTTTAAAGGCAGAGTTTGAGGGTAGAGGGAGTAGGACTTGCAGATAGATAAATGGTGGGAAAAGAAAGGTCAAGAATAAACCTGCGTTTCTTCTTAGTCCCTAAGTACTTCCTAAGCTTCCTTGCTTCTGTGAAGTGCCATTCTCCACACTGGCCACCTTACAGATTCCTAAGTTGTCCAGCTCTGAAGAACCTTGAGTGACCCCTTTTGGATGGGCATCCCTACCTGCTACAGTTTATCATCACTTTTACAGAGCTAACTTTCTGTTTATATCTTGTCTCCACTACTGACTGGTTAGCTTCTGGGAAGTATGGATGGATGGATTTTATCAGTATGCTCATCCCCTGGCTGCAGCCCAGCCTCAACCATTGTAGTGTATTTTTTTGAAACTGTTCTCCAGATGTACATTTCAGTTCTGAGTGCTTGGAGTTAAGGTACCATCCCACTATGTGTAATCATCTCACAGCTTAACATTGTGCCTCAGTTTCTTTATCTTTAAGATGGGGAAAAAAATGAGTAAAATAAAATGGGGAAAATAATGGTACCTGCCTGATATAGTGGTGAAGACTGAATGCAGAGTTGGTATAAAGCTCTTAGTTGTGATGCCTGGCAGGCTAATGGAGTCTCTGCCAGTAAAATCAAGGTATTGTTATTTTCTAAAATGAATACTTGACTCATCTTTTTCACAAAGATAAGTGCCTTGCAAATAGGAGGCTGACAGTGAAGTCCATGAACTTAAATGTTCTAAGTGTGACATTCCTTGTCGCTGAATATCACTATGGTTACCTTTGAAGTACTCCCCTTGGGAAGCTATGTACCAATGCCAGCACCTAGTCCACTCTTCAAAGCATTTTGGAACTCTTTTGGGATTGGCCATTGCATATGGTGGGAATGTGGCAAGTTCGCAAACTTAATGGTATAGCTGTCTGTGAGGGAGTTTTTAGCCAGTAAACAAATAACTGTATTGGAATACCCTCCCTACCCACCTGATCAGGCCCCCAATGACTTTTTTCTTTACCTGAAGATAAAGGAAATACCGAAAGGAAGACATTTTGATGACATGCAGGACATCAAAGATAATACAACAGCTCTTATGGCCATTTGAGAAAAAGAGTTCCAAAATTGCTTTGAAGGGTCGACTAGGCGCTGGCCTTGATGAATACCTTTACAAGGGGAGTACTCTGAAGGTGACTATAGTGATATTCACCAATGAGATATGTATTGCTTTTTTCTGGCATGAGTTTGTGAACTTAATTGGCAGTCCTTGTAGTTACATAATCTCCATCGTTTGAGAAGTAAATAGGGGCATTTTCTCCTTAGGGTTTTGACTCATTGATCAGGGTAACTGAAATGCTTTCTCTCCCTTGAAATCCATTCTGTTGTATAGTATGTTATATTTCCCATCTTGGTCTTAAGCCTCTCATGACTGTGCCCACTTTGCTTCTGTGAGTCCATCCTCTTTACTGATCCCTGAGGTATAAAGGTTAAGTTTATGTGTCTACTTGGCTAGGCGGTGATTCTCAGTGGTTTGGTAGTGATTTAATGATGTAGTTTGGCAGTTCTGTAATGATGTAGTTATCTTCCATTTTGTAATGTAATTACTTACATGATTTGATGTGATCAGCCAATTGGTTGTAGGTTGAGTTTCCTTGAGGGTGTGGCTTGCCTTTATTGTGTGGATTGTCTGGAAAACTTCACTGGCTTTTACTAGCCCTGGCTCCAGGTTCTTGTACTTGAGCTAGTGGTCTGTTGTATATTGCCTTCCAGTCTTGGGATTCATTAACCTCCATAGCCTGTGAACCAGCAGCCTGCCATCTGATCTGCTGATCCTGGATTCCTTGGCCCCTGCAGCTACTTGAGTCTGGTAAAGCCTGTGGCCTGACCCACAGACTCAGACTTGCCAACCTCTACAACCTATTGTAGGAGAAAAAAAAAAATCACAAAGTTTAGTAAAGCAAAAAGAAAGTTTTACTAGGCATATATTCAAAAAGGTGAAAGTACAAATCAGGCAATCATGCTGCCAGAGCTAATGTCTGCCAGAATCCAAGGAAAGATTCCAGAAGAGGGAAAAGTGGGAAAAGGGACAAGCAAGCATGCTGTCTCAGCCGTGTGTGCCCAGGTCCAAAGAATATGACACAATAGGTGAGAATGGGAAAAGGGACAAGCAGGTTACTGGAGTCTTATCTCATGGACTCTGAGGGAACAGTTAACAAGTTATCAGCGTGTATTAACATTACAAATGGAACAAAACTTTTGAAACCTTCACCTTTTCACAGATAGCCAGCAACTGTGATCCTACATTTCAAAACATCTTTCTTAAAATCATTGGTACAGGTTTCAGTAATAATAGTCAGGAGAGTCTTCCTTGATTGAACAAATGTTCCAGTTACTAAATGCTAATAGAAAAAAGTAGACTTTTATGTGTTCTTTTTGATTGGCTTATGTCAAAGTTTCCTGTTTTAGTCAGCTAGGGATTGCTCTAACAGAAGTACCACAGAATGGATGGCTTTAACAAAGGAAGGTTTATTCTTCCACAGTCCAGTAGGCTACAAGTCCATATTCAGGGTGTCTGCTCCAGGGGAAGGCTTTCCCCCTTGTTGGCTCTGGAGGAAGGTCTGGTATTGCATTAGTCTTTGTCCAGGGAGCATCTTGGCACAGGAACCTCAGGTCTGAAGGACGTGCTCTTCTCCTGGTGCTGCTTTCTTGATGGTTGGAGGTTCCACTGCTCTGCGTGCTTCTCTGTCCTTTTATCTCTTGGAGGATGAAAGGATTAAGGGTGGGGCAAGCCATACTCCTGGGACACTCCCTTTACAGTAGAGCAGGGAGGTAATCCTATGAAGGGATTTACAGCCCCACCCTAATCCTTTAACAGACAGCACAGGAAAACCACAAAATGAAGGACAGTGACAAGATACTGGGAATCATGGCCCAGCCACATGGCTACACATATTTTCGGAGGGACACAATTCAATCCATGACAGTTCCCTAAGATATTTTCCAAGATTACCCTACCTATTGTTTTTACACTTTAGGGACTAGTTGAAGGGTCCTTGTGAGTCCTTGTGGGTCCATCTACAGCTGGGGCACATTCTCTGTGCTCAGGGACAAGGAATTATTACTCCAATATTCTTTTCTAAATCAAACCTCGGGAACCATCTCCTTGAGATCAATCTCTTTGTCTCCCTCCCTCTGTCTACATATATGTTTATGTACATACACACAGATATACATACACACATACATACACACTTCTGTAGTGAACCCAGCCTAAAACAAGGGCTTCAGAAGTATCCTGAAAAATCATTCCTTTGTTTCATAACTCACCTGATGTTTTACATCTTACAAGATAGAGGACAAACTCTATCATTCTAAATCATCTTATTTCTGGCCCATGTCTTTCTAATTCTCCAGCCCAAACGTTAGCTCTGTAACATTTCAAGCATTCATTTAAAAAAAAGGTATAATGTGCCTTCCATGAAGACCGGCCAGGAGCCAAGCATTGTGGTAAAGAACTGAAACTAAAAATTCAAATGCATGCTATCTCTTGTCAAGAGAGTACTATAATGGTGAACAGAGGAAGTGGTAGGAGGACAACGATGGGAGACTGGTTAGCAACAGAAAGCAGATGATGGCAGGCAGAGTGCTATGTGATACCACTTATCATTTACTTGTTACTGATCAGTGTTTTATGCCCTGCCTGGTGCTGGGCCTGAGCCTTTGAAAGTCTGTTTAAACCTTGTCTTCCTAACATGGGCAGGCACTGGGTCTGGAGCCTAGGGTGGGGCCGACTGAGCCTCCAGGGGCCACTGTGGAAAGATCAAATGCCTGAAGCTGCCCTGTCCAATACAGGAATGTCCAAAAAAGTTGCAATCTGTTATCAGCCCCCTGCCCAGCCACCACTCCCAGCTGTGGCTGCACCCAGAACCCTAGGAGTCCTCTCTCAAGGGGTGCCTGTAGTGTGATGATAACTGGAGAGGACAGACTTGTGGAGATCACCAGGTTCCATCTACATCAGGAGATCTCCTTGCTGCCTGACTCCCACTGCTAACAGCACGGCTCTTCAGCTCCTGGATACTGGTCAGGTGGCCCCATTACAGATTCCAGGTGGACTGAGTACTCCCTGCCTCTTGCCTTGGGCAAATACCTTGTGGGGAGCTGTCCGGTCCTGTCCCTCTCTGTCCATGGAAGAATGTCTGCTGGGTGCAGAAGAGATTACCGGACTTCAAAGGGCAAGTGTGAGCATAGCTGAAAAGTCATGACAACAGAAATACCAAAACTCATGAATTCTGATTCATAGTGACCCTATAGGCCAGAGTAGAACTGCTTTATAGGGTTTCCAGAGAGCAGCTGGTGAATTCATTAACCACTGCACCACAAGACTCCAAAGGTAACACAGTACTTACTACATGTCAAGCACTGTTCTCAGTGATTTACATATATTCAATTATTTAATCCTACAATCACCCTGATGCCAGTGTAGTGATTAAAAGCATAGACTCTAGAGCTAGACAGCATTGGTTTGAATCTCCTCTTCCATTTACTAGCTGTGTGACCTTGAGGAACTCTGTGTCCTGTTTCCCCATATTCCAAAAGGTGATGATATTAATATTTACCTCACAGAGTTGTTATGAGGATTAAAGGAATTAATATTTACAAAGTATGCAACACTAGCTGGTAGATTCTAGAAAATTAAATTTTCAGTAAATCCTATCTTTACAGATAAGGAAACAAGCACAAAAGAGTTAAGGCATTTGACTAATATGCCTAGTAAGTGGTAGAGCTCCAGCAATGGGTAGAGGGTCAGCAAAAAATAAGAGGACCCTCAAGGAGATGGACAGACACAGTGACTGCCACAAAAAGTTCAAACATGGCAACATTGTGAGGGTGGCAGTGGCCTGGGTAGTGTTTTGTTCTGTTGTACATATAGGGTTGTTATGAGTAGGAACTGACTCCATGGCATCTGTTGTGGATTGAATTGTGTCTTGCCCCCAAAATATGTGTAGTAATTTGGCTGGGCCAGGATTCCCTGTATTCTGTGATTGCCCTCCATTATGCGATTTTTTTTTTTTTTTTTTAATGCTGTAAATCCTAATCTCTGCCTGTGGTTGGCAGAGTGGATTATGTTTGAGAGGATTAGGGTGGGACTGTAAATCCTTTCCTAAGGTCACATTCCTGCTCCATTGGAGTTTCACTGGAGTGTGGCTTGCTCCACTTTTTATCCTACAAGAGATAAGGGAAAGCAAGCAGAGAGTTGGGAACCTCACACCATCAAGACAGCAGCACCGGGAGTAGAGTGCATCCTTCGGATCTGAGGTTCCTGTGCCAAGATGCTGCCTGAGCCAGGACTGATGCAACATAAGGACTTTCCTCCAGAGCTGACAGAGGAAAAGCCCTTCCCCTGGAGCGGACACCCAGAATGCAGACTTGTAACCTACTAGACTGTGTAAGAATCAACATTTCCCTTTTAAAGCCGTCTACTTGTGGTAATTCTGGTAGAGAGGCACAAGATGACTACAACAGCATTTAACAAGTAGTGGAGCTAGGGTTCCAACGCTGAGCAATCGAGCTTCAGAGTTGACACTGTTAAATGCTGTGCTGTAGCATTGAAGTGGGGATGTCCACGTGGAATTAAGTGATATGAAAGCTCCTAGTACTAATATGCCTGTCTTCCTTCTGCTATGGTAAGTGAAGTTTGCCTCTACTGGCTAGACTGTTCCCAGGTGGCCAGCTGTCTCTGAAAGAGTGATCCATGGCATAAGCGAGAACTGAGAGCCTGGGTCTGTGAGTTGACACTGACTCAGAGGCAACAGGTTAAGATGCTGGAAGTCAGCCAGGCCTCCCCAAGCTCCTGTCTCAATTCTTTCACCTTCACTTCAGCACATCTCCCATGAAGCCCACTGTGGGCTGACATGAAGCAGATTCTTGGTAAATGGCAACTGTTGTAGTCATCTATTGCTGCTCTAACAGAAGTGAATGGCTTTAACAAAGGAAAATTTATTCGTACACAGTCCATTAGGTTGCAAGTCCCCATTCAGGGTGTCTGCTCCAGGGAAAGACTTTTCCCCTTGTCAGCTCTGGAGGAAAGTCCTTGTGTTGCATCAGTCTTTGGTCAGGGACCATCTTGGCCTAGGAATCTCAAGTCTGAAGGATGCGCTCTTCTCCCAGTGCTGCTTTCTTGATGGTGTGAGGTTTCCAAGTTTCTGCTTGTTTCCCTTTCCTTTTATCTCTTATAAGATAAAAGGTGGTGCCAGCCGCACCACTGTCTTTACGCAACTGTCTTTACATTGGAGCAGGGAGGTGATCTTAGGAAGGGATTTACAGTCCCACCCTAATCCTCTTTAATATACACCATAGGAAAATCACAAAATAGAGGACAACCATAAAATAGCGAAGAAGATCACAGCCTAGCCAAATGGCTACACACATTTTTGCGGGGACACGGTTCAATCCATGACAGCAACTTAAAGGGAAAATCCTTGCTAAGCCTCTTGGAGTTTAAGCACTTGGTATATAGAATTCAACTTGATTTAAGAAATAATATTGGAGTCATTCTTCCCTGTCCTTGGGCTTACAAGACTCACAAGAACATATCAACTGGGCCCTGAGGTATAAGATTACAGATAGGATAATCTTGGACAAGTATCCTTCAGGGAAGCTCACACCTAAGCCAATCAGACAACACAAAAGACTCCACTCTTATCTTTTTCTGTTAGTATTTAGTGAACAGAATATTTGTTGGACCAGTGAAGACCTTCTTGACTGTCATTACTGAAACCTCTACCAGTGGTTGTCAGGCAGGATGATTGAAATAGGAGCACAGGTGCTAACTAGTGTGTGAAAAGGTGAAGTTTTCAATGGTTTTTGCCTGTGACCGTTCTTGTCTGGTTTCGTTTCCCACTTGCGTCTGTCCTGTAATGTTTCCTTGGATTTGCTCAGACATTACCTCTGGCAGCATGCTTGTCCAGTTCCTACTTTTGCCTCTTTGAAAATATGGTGAATAAAAACTCTTTTTCCCTTACTAAATTTTGTGGTATTTTTCCCCTACAACAAATTTGAGACCTATCTGGGACTTCCTATGCCAGGCCTTCTGATGGACTCAGGGATACTAGAGTGAATTCAGAAGTCTGATGGACCCCAGGATGCTCACAGTTCAAAGAGGGAAATGCACAGGTCAATAGCTGATTGAGGACAGCAGACTCCAAGGATAAGTAAGAATTAGGTAGTAGGAGAAGGGGTAATAGCACAAGCTAAGATTGTTGTGTGCCACCAAGTAGATGCCACCTCATAGTGAGCCTATAGGACAGAGAACTACCCCCAGTAGAGTTTTCATGGACTGCATGGTAAATCTGAACCGCCGACCCTTTGGTTAGCAGTCTTAGCACTTAGCCACTATGCCTCTAGGGTTTCCTAAGCAGAGAGTAAACCATGAAACCAGGTTTGCTGTGAAGTGGATCCTAACTCATAGTGACCCTGTAGGTCAGAGTAGAACTGCCCTCACCGTAGCAAAGGTTCCAAATCAAAACCAAACCTAGTGCTGCTGTCCAGTTGATCCCTGACTCATAGCAACCCCATAAGGCAGAGTAGAACTGCTCCATAGAGTTTCCAAGGACTGCCTGGCAGATTCGAACTGCCAACTTTTTGGTTAGTGGACACAGCACTTAACCACTACACCACTAGGGTTTCCAAGCAAAAGGTTAGGAGGCAGGAAATTTCTTTTAGCTGCGGCGGGTGGGTATATAAGCCTGATTGTGTAGTACGTAATTTATTCCCAGGGAAAGAAGATAGGGTGTGACTTTCGGGAGGGGCTACCTCATGTTTGCATTTAGAGGACAGCTGGGACGTGCTAAATTCGAGGCTGGAGGAAAAGCAGGAAGGTCTAGGTAGAGGTGAGGGGGCCATATTAGGGCGGAAGTTCCAGGGCCAGAGAAGTGAGGCTTGGACTAGCCCTGGGGGTTTTTGCACAGGTGGCTTTTCCGGCCTGACTTTTTAAGGCCTGTCCTTTTTCTGTCTGCTGCGTGGGCTATTTCTAGGACGTCTCCACTGATACTTGCCTTGAGCCAGCTCAGCCGTGTTGGCCAAAAGTCCCACCCCCCAAGTCGCCACCGCGGCCCGTCATCACGAGGCCTCTGAGCCTGTGCAGCGCCAGCCCTGCCCGGCCCCGCCCAGGCCCCGCCCAGGCCCCGCCCAGGCCCCGCCCCCGGCCCGGCCCCCGCGCAGTCGGCCCGCCCGCGCGCCAGGCCCGGGAGGCGCCGACGAGCTTGGCGCGAGATAGGAAAAGTGCTTCTGTGCGCGCCGGCGGCGGCAGCGTCTGCTGCGCGGGGACGGCACAGCCTGCGGACACGCTGACAGAGCGGAGCGGGGCCCGGGGCCCGGAGCGGCCGGAGCAGCCAGTGCGCTGGCCCCGGCCTCGGCCCGGCTCGGGCTCCGGGCTCAGCTGGCGAGCGGGCGGGCGCAGCGTGACCCGGGGGGATGTCTCGGCGGACGCGCGGGTGAGCTGAGCTTGGTGGGCTGAGGGCCCTTTCCTCTCCCATCCCCCTCCCACCCCGCCACCACCCACACCCTGTTCCGCACCTCGCTGTGACCTCTTGGCGCAGAGCCTTGTGGAGGGCTTTGCGGAAAAGGTTGTGCCCTGGGCGGTCCGAGGCAGGGGCGCGCGCGCAGAAAGCCAGAGGTCCCTTGGGACCCCTCGCTCCGGTCCCTTAGCCTGCTCAGTTTCGGAGCTGGGGCGGGCGGGTCTCCTGGGGCCCGGGCCAGGCCCTGCATGATGTCATTTTGTCTCCCGCCTAATTGCGGCGTGGGGGTGGGACGGCCGGTGTCAGCTGGAAGGGCCTTTACCGGGGGAGGCAGGCGACCCCCAGAGGGGGAAAGTGTCTCCACAAGCCCCTGCGAGGAGGCTGAGGAGGCCAAAGGCTGGAAGACACTTGTTCAAGCCTCAGTTTTGCTTCAGGTTTCCTCCTTGGGCCTTTCTCCCTAGCATTTCGGGAGCACAGAGCACCCCAAGCCTTCTTCCCCGGGTTGAGAAGGGTGCTGGGGAGAGGGCTCTTTTGTCTCCCCAGCCTGGGCTCTGTGCCCCAGCTTCAGTGTGTGTCGGAGCGCTCTCTTTGTGTTTCACGCCAGCAGTTTTGGAGCTGGAGTTGAAGGTGGAAGACACAGTCTGTGGTGGGTGACTGTTTGGTAGTGCTCCCCCGGGCAAACTGAGGTCTCCATTTTACTTAGTCCCCAGAATTAAGTGGCAGAGTCGAGCCAGTAGCTGGGTCTGTGGGCTCCACTGCCCCTTCACTTTGGGCCTGAGCCCTGGGAGTCACGGAGGACAGTGGGGTCCTGCCCTCGTCCCTCCCTAGGTGCCAGTAGCCCAGAAAATCGTAGGTTCCTCTTCAGGTGGTGGTGGTTGTCTTCTGGGCCTGAGGAGGCAGACTTGTGAATAGGCTTTCCTGAGTTCTTGTCAGTGCAGAAGCGTGCTGAAGTTTGGTTCCCAAGGCCAGTGGCCGTCACTCCCTCAAGCTGGTTTCCCAAGGCAGCTCTGATTCCTAGGAGTCATATTCTGGTCCCTCAAAAATGTTAACTCCAGAGATGGTTGGGTGTCCTGTCCCCACTTCCCCCCATGTATCCAGGTTTTCCAATTCCCAGATCTTGTACCACTTACCCCCTGGGGCTCAGTGGAGGGACACGTCCCCTATTAAGGATGAGGTGCGTACCCTGGAACCCCAGACCTTTAACTCTGTTTCTTCGTGACTGTAACTCTCCTCTGCCCAGTGTCCCAGTTCCTGCTCAGTCTCTGACTCACCCCTGGCCCTGGAGCAGAGCCCAGCACATTGAAGGGCTAAAGAATGGGTGTGCCGGAGGGAAAGTATTGGCCACCATTAACTAGCCTCTGCTTTTTCAGCTGGGGTTTGCAGGTGAGAAATTAAAGGTGAAGAGTAAAGGAGATTCTAGTAAAGGGCCTAGTGTTGGACTTCAGAAGTGAACCTTGTGAAGCCTCAGTTTCCACATCTGTTAAGTAGGGATAACGAAAATGCCTGGAAACTAGATTGCCAACACTATATGGAGGACACAGTGTCTCACCAGATTCTCAAGCTATCTGAGATGTCTGCATTTTACAGAACCGTGGCACATCCCAGGGAGTATCCACATAGGCACCTTTTTCTCCTTCAGGACGTACTTGCTGAGCTGTTAGAAGTAGACTTTTCTGTCAGTGAGGAGTCTGGGGGCATTTGAGTTTTTTTCCTGTGTATTTTTTTTTTTTCAGATAAGGAAAATATATATGTAACAAAACAATTGTCATCTTTTTCCCTCATGTACAATTCAGTGACATGGATTATCTTCATCTTGTTTGACTGTCCACTTATTATCCAGTTCCAAATTTTTCCATCACTCTTAACAGAAGCTCAGTGTCCCCTAAGTAATGAGTATGGGCCGTTGATTTTAAAGCTGGCTTCATACTATCGCAGTGTCTTGTACACATGTGGCTTCCTACTTGGTAACAGAGGAGCCCTGTGGCACAACAGCTTAGTGCTTGACTGCTACCCTAAAGGTGGCCAGTTTGAACCTGCCCAGCAGCTTTATGGGAGAAGGAACTGGTGATCTGTGTCCATAAAGGTTATTGCGTGCTGTGGATTCCCAACCCTTGAGACCTTAGGACAGAGAATTGCCCCATAAGGTTTTGTAGGCTGTAGTGTTTAGGCAAGCCATCTGCTACCTCTTTGTCCTGTGGAGCTGCTGCTGGGTTCAGGCAATCCATCTTTGGGTGGTATTTGAGCACTTAACTACAGCCTGGAAAATCTGTGGAGTGGGAAGGACAGGACAAGGCTGAATTCCAGACCTGAGAGACAAGGACTGTGCATTTGTATTAATGTCTGCACCTGGCCATTCCCGGAGCAGCTGTTAAGGGCTTTCAGGCCCTGTCCTTGCTCTGCTGATGCGGAGGTGAAGTGGGCCTCTATTGGTGATGTGGAGGGACAGTTGGTTGCAACACAGGGCCTGTATTCTGAGACAGGATTTCCCGTGGGAAGCCCCCGGTGTGCTGTGGGAGCCGAGGAAGTGGTACTGGGTTCTGGAGAAGGGGACAGGAACGTGAATATGAAAGGAAGCTTTTGCCTGTTTTGCAGCGCAGACACTGCTCATCTGGGCCCAGTGAAAATGTGTGCCTTTCCTAGTTTACAAATGCCTGCCTTAGGAGTGTCCCTCCCAAAGGTGACCGGATGCGGGTCCTAAGCTGCTTCAGTAGTCACCTGATAGCTCTGGAGGTGGATAGGGTGATCTCCATTTTTGTGGCCATTAAACTTGATAATTATGAGGCTGTTGGAGAAACTTATAAAACCGGCTGATATAGAAGAAGACAGTCCAGAAGTCAAAGCTGCTTGTATTATGATTTTTCTCTCCATAAGCTTACCCTGTTATGCAGGCAAGGATTGGGAGGAGATCTGGAGATAGTTACTAGCTTATGTGCTAACAATTCCCCCTCCTCCCCGAAATACCTGGTATGTCTTAAAAACCTGTTAAAAAAATCCATGCTTGATAATTGCATGCATTATCAGCTTCAGCATATATACTGCAAGGTGGTGGTGGTGGGGGCGTTAATCATGAAAGTGAAAACCATTTGAGTGTTACAATGGTAAAATCTTAAATTTTTTGTAGCTTTTGAAGCCATTAGGATTTTCGTTGAACAGTAAAGATGAAAACAAAAATAGCCATAATCCCATTTAATTTAGAAATTAAAAAAGAGAGGGAGCGGAAGTAACTGTTTTCAAAAGTAGGAATCATACCCTGAGGCCCAAGCTTGGCTGTGCCAGCTGCTGCACAGAGTGCCCGTTGGTCATGTAGCAGCCCGTGAGACAAGTACCGTTGATTCTTCTCTCCACAGGGAGGAGCTGGACGAGGTGCACTACCAGGACACAGACTCAGATGTGCCCGAGCAGAGGGATAGCAAGTGCAAGGTCAAGTGGACCCATGAGGAGGTAAGTGACGTGGCAGCCTTTGGAGCAGATAGCAGCTGGTGAGCTTCGGGACTGGAACTAGGGTGTCTGCCTGATTCCCCCACCAGCGGGACAAAGAGAGGAAGGCATGAAAGAAGTGAGTGGTCCTCTCGGTTACCTTGATACCTCTTAGCGTTCTTGAGGGACTCAGTTCTGAGGACCCTTGGGAGACTGTGTCCCTCGGACCTCAAGGCGGCAGTCACTGCTTTGTTCTCTGTGGAGAAGCTGGTGTATTCTGCTTCCTGCACATTGTTGTTTTGATAGCCAGGGGTTCAGCCACATCTGTTTTTTTGTTTTGTTTTATTTTTTCTTTTCAAAATTATTGTGTTTGATCTTGTGACATGAAATTCTTACTTGCTTTTCTTCTGGTCAGATCTTTTAATCAACTTTATTGAAATATAATTTATATTCAGTCAAATGCACCCTTTTATTATTTTAATGTTTTGAATTTTACTGTGTTAAAGTTTGTTGAAAAATACACAGCAAAACATCAGTCAGTTCAAGTGTACCTTTTAGTGACACGGATGATATTCTTACAGTATAATCCTTCTCACCCCCGTTTCCTGAACTTTTCCTCCCTTGTTAACATAAATTCACTGTCCACTTTGATTCCTGTCTGATCTTTTGAGTTGCCGTTGCTAATTAAGCTAAACTGTTTTTTAGTCTTAAAAACTCTTCAGGGGGTATTTTTTGTTTAAGGTTTAAAGATTATATGAGGGCAGTAATTTCAGGGATTTATCCAGTCTTCATGGCTCTAGGAAGTCTGGAATCCATAAGATGACATTTTGTTCTGTGTTTCCCCCCTTTTGATCTGAATTCTTTTGGAATCTTTGATCAGAATGTTCAGTAATGGCATTCAGGCAGCATGGTCTCATGGCAAAGAAGGCAGTTATTCAGGCAGGAAATACACATTCCGTATCCTCCCATTCCTAGCTCCTCCTTTGTTGTTTTAGGTGAATAGAGACCAGCTGTGCCTTGTATGGCTACTTGTAAGCTTTAAAGACCCCGGGTGGTGTGCATCCAACTAGGAGGTAGAACAGAAGCTCTAAACACATTATTGGGGCAATTAACTGGAAATGTCCCATGAAACCATGACCCTAAACCTCCAAACTAGGGAGCCAAATCTCATGAGATGTTTGGTTCCATAAGCAGACTCAGCAGCTACTCTTTTTTTTTTTTCTTGGCAGGTGGAGCATTGTTGTAAACATATCTGTCACACAGCTTATGCCACTTCAAGTTTTTACAGATGTCTGTAGAGCTTGGAAACCATGGTGAGGCAGTGGTTAGGTGCTGTAGCTGCTAACCAAGAGGTCAGGGGCTTGGAAACCATGGTGACACAGTGGTTAAGTGCTGCAGCTGCTAACCAGGAGGTCAGCAGTGCACTAGATGACTTAGATAGTGCCCATCAAAACAGATGAGTGGATTAACAAAATATAGTACATACGTACAGTGGAGTACTACTAAGCTGGTTGGCACTCCTTGGATATGCTATGGGGCAGTTCTACTCTGTCTGTAGGGTCGCTTTGAGATGGTGTTGACTTGATAGCAGTGAGGTTACTTTTTTTTTTTTTTAAATGTAGTGCTTACTGACAGCTGTGCAACCCTACCCTTAATGTAATTCTTCCGTCACTGTTCTCCCTTCACTTCCTCTCATTCCTAATAATCACTCACACACTTTGTTCTCTATTATTTGCCTTTTCTTTATCTTTAGAAAAATGGAGTTACATAGTGTCATGCGTTCACTTGTGCCCCCCCGGAATGTATGTGTTGATTTGACTTGGTTAGGAGTCCCAATATGGTGCCGTTCTTCCCATGTGTTGTGAATCCTGCCTCTGTGATGTTGATGGAGAATGGGCAGCAGTTGTGTTGGTGAGGCAGGACTCAAGCTACGAGCTTGTGGGAATATAAGGGAGAGAAGTGAGCAGAGGAAGTTGGGAACCTCACACCACCAAGAAAGCAGCACCAAGAGCCCAGCACATCATTTGGACTTGAGATTCCTGTGCCGAGATGCTCTCTTTGAATTTGGACTCTTGGACTACCGGACTATGATGATTTCTCATTGAATGGACTTGTAAGTTAATGCATGGATTTATAGCTTACTGGAGTCTGACAATAAAGTTTCTCCTTGTGAAGCCTTCTACTCATGGTTTTTTCTGTTGGAGCAGTACCAGGTGACTGAAACATAGTATTTGTACTTTTGTAATTGACTTATTTCACTCAGTGTAATGTCTTCAAGTTCCATCTGTATTGTAGCATGTATCAAGACTTCATGTATCCTACTGGCTGAGTAGTACTCCACTGTACGTATGTATTATATTTTGTTAATCCATTCATCTGTTGATGGACATTGTCTAAGTCATTTAGTGCAGCTATAACAGAAGTAACACAAGTGAATGGCTTTAACAAGGAAAAGTTTATTCTTACACAGTCCAGTAGGCTGAAAGTCCAAATTCAGGATGCTGGGTATAGAGAAACGCACTCTCAGCCCTGTAGGAAAGTCCTTGTGTTGCATCACTCTTTCTTTGGTCTGGGAGCATCTTAGGGTGGGAACCTCAGGGCTGAAGGACATGCTCTGCTTTCTTGATGGTTTGTGATTCCCTACTCTGCTTGCTTCCCTTTCGTTTTATCTCTTTTATGATGAAAGGTGGTGCAGGCCCCGGGGTAACTACCTTTACATCAGCTCAGGAAGATGACCATAGTAAGGGTGTTAGACTTGCACTCTAATGCTCTTTGACAGAATCCCGTCTTTCCCTATTAACCACAGGCAGTGAAAAGGATTTACAACATGAGGAAAATCACAAGATACAGGACAGCCACGCAGTATGAGGGATCATGGCCCAGCCAAATTGCTACACACAGATTTTTTGGGGAACACAGTTCGGTCTATGACAGGCACTTACGTTGTTTCCACCTTCTGGCAGTTGTGAACAGTGCTGCAGTGAACATTGGTATACCAGTCTGTGCGTCTCTGCTTTCAGTTGTTCAGGGTATACACCCAGGAGTGGAATTGCTGGGTCATATGGTAGTTCTCAGTTTTAGTTTGAGGAACCACCATACCCTACCCCAACCCACCCCACCAGGAGGGCTGTACCATTTTGCATGTCCACCAGTGGTGGATAAGGGTTCCATTTTCCCCACGTCATTGCTAACGTTTATTATTTTCTGTTTATTTTTTTTTTTAATCTTAGCCTTCTCAGTGGGAGTGAAAACATATATTGTGCTTTCAATTTTCATATCTCTGATGGCCAGTAATGCTTAGCGTCTTTGTGTTTGGTGGGCACTGGAGTGTCTGTTTTGGTGAAATGTGTATTTAGGTCCTTGGCCCATTTTAGGATTGAGCTCTCTTTCTATTGTTAAGTTGTTCACATGTTATATATAGTTTGGTTAGTAGATTCTTATTGGATATGTGGTTTCTAAAGATATTTTCCTAGTCAGTAGCTTATCTTTACATTTTTTGTAAAATATTTTGATGAACAAAAGTTTTTATAAGGTTCAGTTTTTTTGTGCGTGTGTGTGTGGTCTTTGATTGTGCTTTTGTTACTGTAGTAGATAATCTTGCTGAACGATAGGTCTGACATCAGTATTGCCTCTGCTTTGTTCTTCTAAGAATTTTATGGTTTTAATTTTCACACTTCGAGTGTTAATCCATTTTGGATTTGTTTTTTGTGTAGGTGTTATTTTATTTTTCTGCATGTGGAAAACCCCATTTTCCCAGTGCCATTTGTTGACTATTCTTTCCCCATTAAATGGACATAACACCTTTGTTAAAATTCTGTTGATTGTGTATGTGTAGGTTTGTTTCTGGACTTTAAATTGTCTTCCATGGCTCTATTCTTGTATCAGTACCAGGCTGTTTTGATGACTGTAGCTGTATAGTATGTTTTAAAATCAGGAAGTGGGAGTCTTCTTACACTGTTCTTTTTCAACATTGCTTTAGCTATTTGGGGCCTCTTCGTTTTCCAATATAAAGCTGAGGATTGATTATTATATTTCTGTAAAGGAGGCTGTTAGAATTCAGATTGAGATTGTGTTGAATCTGTAGATTGCTTTGGGGAGTATTTTGACATTTTAACAATACTGTCTTACAATCTGTGAATTTAGAAGGTCTTTCCATTTAAGTTGTCTTCAATCTTTTATAGTAGTATTTTGTGGATTTTATTGTACAAATCCTCATGTCCTTGGTTAGTGTTATTTCTTGGTATTTTGTTCTTTTAGATGCTACTGTAAATGGAATTATTTGCCTAATTTTCCTTTCAGATTTGTTATTACTGGTGTATAGAAACTCTGTCAGTCAGCTAGTGCTGCTCTAACAGAAACACCATGAGCGTATGACTTTAACAAAGGGAAGTTTATTCTTATTCAGTCTGGTAGGCTACAAGTCCAAATTCAGGATGTGTGCTCCAGGGGAAGGCTTTCCGCCTTGTTGGCTCTGGAGAAAAGTCCTTTTGTTGCATCAGTCTCTGTTTAGGGAGCATATGGTGCAGGAACCCCAGGGCTGAAGGACTGCTCTTCTCCCAGTGCTGCTTTCTTGATTGTATGAGGTTCCCAACTCTTCTGCTTGCTTCCCCTTTTATCTCTTGTGGAATGAAAGGGTGGTGCAAGCCATACTCCAGGGAAGCTCCCTTTACAGTGGAGCATGGAGGTGATCCTGTGAATTTGTTTACAGTCCCACTCTAATCCTTTAACATACAGTATATGAAAATCATAAAACGGAGGACAAACATAAAATATTGGGACTCATGGCCCAGCCACTTGGCTACACATATATTTGGAGGCACACACTTCTATCCATGACAGAAACCCAGTTGATTTTTGTTCGTTGACCTTGTGCCATGTGACTTAGCTTTAGTAGTTTTTTTGTGGACCGTGGGATTTTTTATGTATAGGGTCACATCACCTGTGAATAGAGGTAGCTTTCCTTTGCAGTCTTGACACCTTTTATTTCTTGTCTTACTGCTCTGGCCAGGACTACCAATAAAATATGAATGGAAGTGGCAAGAGAGGGCAGCCTTGTCTCATTCCTGATTTGAAGGGGAAAGCTCTGTCTTTCTCCATTAAAATGTTGACTGTTGGCTTTTCATAGATGGCCTGAATCATACTGAAAAGAATTTCCTGTCCCAGTCTTCAGACAGTTTGCATCAAAAAAGAGTTGGATTTTATCAGATGTCTTTTCTACATCTCAGAGTTGATCATGTATTTTTTTTCTTTGCTGTGGTGTGTTACTTTGATTAATTTCCTAATGTTGAACCATCTCTGCATTCCTGGAATAAATCCCACTTAGTCACAGTGTATGACTTTTTAAATATGATGTTTGATTCTGTTCACTAATATTTCGTAGAGGATTTTTGTGTCTGTATGAATAAGAGCTGTTAGCCTGTAGTTTGCCTTTCTTGTGGTGTTTTTGGTTTTATTGTCAGGATTATGTTGCTTTCCTAAAGTGAATGAAGGAATATTCCTTCCTTTTCAATCTTTTGAAACAGTTTAAAGTACACTGGTGTCAGTTCTTTAAATGTGTGGTAAAATTCTCCAGTGAATCCTTCTGGTCGGACTTTGTGTGACTTTGTTGTTGGGAGGTTTTTGGTGGCTTAAATGATCACTTTACTTGTTATGGGTCTATTGAGACTTTGTATTGTTTTTGAGTCAGTTTGAGTGGGTCATGTGTGCTTCTAAGATTTTGTTCATTTTGTCTAGATTATCTAGTTGTCATACAGTTGTTCATGATGTTTTGTCATAGTTCTAATTTTATCAAGTTAGTTGTAGTGTCCCTTCTCATTTTTTAATTTGGCTGTTTCTTTGGCAGTGTAGTTACAGATTTGTCAGTTTTATTTATCTTGTCAAAGAACCAACTTTTAGTTTTATTGGTTCTCTCTGTTTTTCTGTTCCCAGTTTTCTTTTTATGCTCTGATGTTTATTTCGTATCTTTTCGTAGGTTTAGGCTTACTTAGCTCACCCTTTTTTTAGTTCCTGGAGTTAGACTATGGATTTGAGATCTTCTTTTTTCTTGTAGGCCTTTATGCTTTATTTCCTTCTGAATATTACCTTGACTGCATCCCGTAAGTTTTCGTATGTTGTGCTTGATTTTCATTCAGCTTTAGAAACTCTTGTGATTTCTCTTTTGGTCTCGTACATGATCCATTGATAGTTTAATAGTGTGTTGTTTAATTTCCATATGTTTATATGTTTTCCAGGTTTTTGTTCTGATTTATAGCTTCATTGCATTGTATTCAGAGAAAATATTTTGTATGATTTCAGCTATTTTAAATGTATCAAGACTTGCTTTGTGACCTAACACGTGGTCTGACCTGGAGAATTGAGAATTCAGACCGCCAGTCTTTGGTCAGCAGCTATACCTCGAATTGCTGTGCCATTGGTGCTTCCGGTGCACTGGAGTAGAATGTATATTGTGTCTTTTGGGGCAGAGTGCTCTATGTGCCTATTAAGTCTAGTTAAGGTTTATAGTACCGTTCAGATCCTCTGTTTTCTTGTTGATCTTCTTTCTAGATGTTCTGTCTAATATGGAAAGTTTTGTGTTGAAGTCTCTGAATATTATGCTGCTATCTGTTTTTCCCTTGAATTGTGTCAGTGTCTGCCTCTTCTGACAGTGTTTGTCTTAAAGTCCACTGTGGCTGATAATTAAGATTGCGTCTTCAGCTGTCTTTGGGTGATTATTTGCATGGGATATCTTTTGCCATCCTTTCACTTTCAATTTATACGTGTCCTTGGCTTTAAGGTATCTTGTAACGGCATATAGTTGGATTGTGGTATTTTATCCATCCTGTCATTCTCTGCCTTTTGATTGGAGCATTTAGTTCATTGACATGCACTGTAATTACCAATAAGAAGTGACTGATTTCTGCTGTTTTGTTATTTTTGTTGATTGAGCCTTTGGCTTTCTTCCTGACTACTGTTTGCTTTTGTGTTGTTTTGTTGGTTTATCATAGTGAGCCATTTTGTTTCCCTTCTCCTGCCCATTTGTGTGTGTGTTTTTTATAGGTGTTTTTTTAGTGAATATTACAGTTAAGAGTTTATAACATTCTGGAGTAAGTTGGTACCAACTTAATTTCAATAACAGCAAATTTTTATCTATACCACTCCCTTTCCCCCCTTTTGCTGTTGTTATTACTAATTGTGTCTTTATGCTTCTTGTGCCTTGTAACATGTTTTTATCCTTGTCTTTTGTATATTTAGTATTAAAAATATGAGTAGAACATTTGCAATTATTAAGCATAGACACCTTATTACTAGCTCTTGTATTTGTCCATGCTTTTCTCATTTTAGGGATCGTCATTTTATGTATAGCTTTGAATTACTTTTTAGTCTCTTCCCTTCCATCTATGGAAGTCTTATTAGTACTTTTTGTAGGGCCAAGCTTATGGAGATGAACTTGCTCAGCTTCCTTTTTTCTGGAAAATGTCGTAATTTTACTTGTGTTCTTACAGGATAATTTCACTGGCTATGGTACTCTTGATTGACAAATTTTTCTTTCAGCAGTTAAATATATCATTCTGTTGACTTGTGGTCTCCAGTGTTTCTGAGGAGAAATCAACTTAATCTTATTGGAGATCGTTTGTATGTGACTGCTTCTCTCTCAATGCTTTCAGGATTCCCCCTTGGTCTTTACTTTTTGAGAGCCTAAACCATGTTGTGCCTTGGTGTAGATGCCTGGGTTTATCCTGCTTGGATTTCTTTGAGCTTTGATTTGTAGAGCCATGTCCTTAGGTTGGGGAAATTTTGGGTCATTATTTCTTAAAATACCCTTTCTGTCCCTTTCTTTCATCTTCTAAAACTAAACCCATTACTGCCCGGCCGATTCTGACTCATAGTGATCCTATAGCACAAGTAGGACTGCCGGTGGTGGTCAAGGAACGCCTGGAGGATTCGAATTCCTGTAATGCGTATTCTGATAACTCCATTGTCCTGTGCTCAGCCTTCTTGAGCCTCTTCTTGTTGCTCTTTAGTTTCTTTAATTTTATCTGGAAAACACAAAAGAGACACTAAACCCATTGCTGTTGAGTAAGTTCTGACTCATTGACCTTATAGGACAAGCAGAATTGCACCAGAAAGTTTCTAAGGTGCAGCTCATGGATTTGAACTACTGACCTTTTGGGTAGCAGCCTTAGTTCTTAACCACTGTGCACCAGGACCCCATTTTAACTATGTTACCCTCTAATTTGTTGACTATTTATTTTTCCTGATTAATTATTTTGAGTCCATCTGTTTCTCTTCTCATTCATTGTCTTCTTTTAACTGTAACATACAATTTTTAGATCCTCATTTTATGTGTGCATTTTCTGTTCTTTTAGTTCTTTGTCTATATCTTCATTTAGTTCTTCAATTATTTGTAATTGTTACATTATGTTCTTCTAGACTTGATATGCATGTTATTGTCATTGAGAGTTGCCATTGAGTCCGTTCCTACTTGTAGAGACCCCATGTGTGCAGAGTAGAACTGCTTCATAGGGTTTCCACTGTTGTCATCTTTCAGAAGCACATTGCCACACCTGTCTTCAGAGGTGCATCTGAGTGGGTTTGAGCTGCCTAGCTTTTGGCAAGTAGCCACGCACTTAACCATTTGCATCACCCAGAGACTTACTAAACTTTGGTCTCTGTAAATTTACTTATTTCATACAAAGAAAATTATACCGTATTTGTCCTTTTGTGACTGGCTTACTTCACTCAGCATGTTTTCAAGGTACAGCTGTGTTACAGCTGAGTAATCTTCTGTTGTACATATATCCCGCAATTTGTTTATCAGTTGATGGACCAGAAAGTTCTCTTGCAGTCAGTCCTCACCAGCATCAGGCAACCAGTGATTCCTCTCAGGCTAGTTTTGTGGAGTCCAGGTGGTATAATGGTTAAGAGTATAGCTGCTAACCAGAAGATTATCATACCGTCAGCTCCTCAGGGGGAAAGACAAGGAGTTTGAGTCTCATAAAGATTCCAGTGGAAAAAAAAAAAGACACCCACTGCCATCAAGTTGATTCCAACTCAGCAAGCCCTGTAGGACAGAGTAAAACTGCCCCACAGAGTTGCCAGGGCATGTGTGGGTGATTTGAACTACCATTCTTTTGGTTAGCAGCCACAGCACTTGAACACTCCACCACTAGGGTCTCCCCACTAAGATTACAGCCTGGAGAACCATATGAGAGGGTTGAAAATGGACTCTGACATCCAACAGTAGGTTAATTTTACCTGGTCTTGAATATCCTATAAATGAAATCAAAGACTGGCTTGCTTTCTGTTTTGGCTTCTTGTGCTCAGCATAATGCCAGTGAGTAATGGAGTGATCTGTCCACTGTGACTGCTCACTGGTATTCTGTCTTGTAGTTATACCACACTTTGTTTTACTAATTAAGGGACATATGGACTGTTTACATTTCTCAGCTATTGTGATTTGAGCCGCTGTGAAGCTTCCTATATGTGTTTTCGTGTGTCCGGTGTATGTCTTCATTTCTCTTGGGAAAATACTTAGGTGTCTCTTTGGCTTTATAGAAAGTGCCAGAACTTTTTCCAAATTGATCGTGCCATTTTATGCTGCTACTGGCATCATCTGTTTATTCTACCTGTATTTTCCTTGGAGTGTTTATTTTTTAATTTATTGTATGAATTATAAAACCCCCTAAAATCATAAAAGACCATTCCGTCAGAGAAATACTTAACACATCCCATAGTAGGTGAGAGGTTGTATTCAGCTTTGTGGACTTAGAAAAATAAATGAGACCTGGTTTTTGCTCTAGAGTAAGTTGCTGCCTTGGTGGAGAAGTAAGACCAAACAGGTCAGTGGAATGCACTGTGGTCATCTTGGGCTGGTTCAAGACTCCTGGAGGTAAGGACTGTGATCACTTCAGTGCTGTGCTCTTAGTAGGCTGCTAGCACATGGGAAAAACATGCCAAACCAAACCTGTTGCTGTTGAGTCGATTCTGACTCATAGTGACCCTAACAGACAGTAGAACTGCCCCCTAGTGTTTAAAGAAATGAATGGTTGGTGGATTCAGACTGCTTACCTTTTGGTTAGCAGCGCTGCTCTTAACCATTGTGGCACCAGGGTCCCATCATGTGAGAGGCACCCAGTAGTAATTGCTGAGTGAATGGATATTGAAATAATGTTTAGAAGAAAAGATTATCGGTGTCTGATGAGATTAGAGACAATGTCCATGGAGAAACTGGTTTTTGCCCCAAGGGTAAGGATTTAAAAAATTAACAGTGAGGGAAGATGGATAGTGTTGAAAGGGGTAAGTCAGAACAGGAAATGGGTTGTAGATGAAAAAAGCAAGTATAGGAGTCAGGTTTGAGTGGATGAAGGAGCTCCTGAAGGGAAAGAATGGTTGATAAAGATAAGCTTGGGGCCAAATTCTATGGAACCTTGAATGTTCAGCTCAGAAGCTGTCACACTGTTTAGTTGGCAGTAGGGAGCCGTGGAAAATTTTCTAAGCAGAGGAATGGCAAGAGCATTGCCAGGCTTCAGGGAGGTTAATCTGATGTGTGTAGAATGGGTAAGAGATTTGAGGGCAGGCTGGAGAGAGGCCAGTGGTAGGGGAGTGGGCAAGGGTGCTGTGCCAGCCAGGCAGGAGGTGGTAAGGGGAGAATGTGGCAGAGGTTTAGAGCCAGGCAGGCCTGGAGGGGACAGGTAGTGGAGCGCTGTGGGGTGTGGGTGGAGTTAGAAGTTAGAAACAGGGAATGTCCTGGCTGGGTGCTGAGCACAGTGGCGCTGGAGATGTATGTGGGAAACATGGGAAGAAGAGCAGGTGTGGGCCTGGCCAAAGCCAGGGTGGCAGAGGGTGGTGTTGTAGTCAGCTAGTGCTGCTCTAATAGAGATACCACCAGTGGATGGCTTTAACAAAGGAAGGTTTATTCTTACACAGTCCAGTAGGCTACATGTCCAAATTTAGGATGTCCGCTTCACCTCCAAGGGAAGGCATTCCCCCTTGTTGGCTCTGGAGGGAAGTCCTTGTGTTGCATCAGTCTTTGTCCAGGGAGCATCTTGGTGCAGGAACCTCAGGTCTGAAGGATGTGCTCTTCTTGTGCTGCTTTCTAGATGGTATGAGATTCCCAATTCTCTCTGCCAGGTTTTTGTCTTTCATAGCTCAAGAGCCTCAAGGTACAAAACAAACTCACACATTGAATCTTGCTCTACCAACACAACTCTTGCTTGTCCACCCTCATTGACATCATATAGGCAGGAATTCCAACACGGAGGAACATCACACAATACCAGGAATTATGGCCTAGCCAAATTGTTAGATTTTTTAGGGAGCACATTCAATCAGTGACACATGGTGAGGGGTGTCCGGAACTGGCTCTCAGGGGATGTGTGGGCTTGTGATGGCTCTTCTAAAGGGCTTGGCAGGACTTTACCTAGCTTGTGTAATACTGTGGCCAAGGCTGCATAGAGAACCCAGATTCCTGTGGTGGTCGCATGACGTGGTAGCCTCTTTTTCTGTCCAGGTGTATGTGTGGTTGTGTATAAACAAAAATACAAATATAAGCCAATATATTATTTTAAAAAACTACTTTGCCATCGAGTTGATGCTGGCTCATAGTGACAATATGGGACAGAGTAGAGCTGCCCCCCATAGAGTTTCCAAGGAGTGCCTGGTGAGTTTGAACCGCCAGCCTTTTGGTTAGCAGCCACAGCACTTAACCACTATGCCACCAGGGTTTCTTTATAAACTTACATAAACATAAATAAACATGTTTTAATTAGAAAATCTATTTGGGATGTAATTTGTAGACAGTCAGCTACAATCATTTAAAGTACAGTCCCTCCGAGGAAATGGCCTTTAAACTGATTGACTCCTCACAGTAGATGTAATCACTGAGATGTTCACGTATAAACCCTGAGAAGCATGGCCCAGCCAAGCTGACACACAGTCCTAACCATCACAACCTCCACGGGAGAAAGATGTGACGCTCTGCTGCTGCAAAGATTACAGGATGGAAAACTGTGGAGCAGTTCTCTGTCACTTGGGGTCACTATGAGTTGAAATTCACTAGATGACACCCAACAACGTTAGAACTATTGAGACTACCAGCACGGTCAAATTACAGAGCATTTTCCTTGCTCCCAAACATTCCCGGCTCTCCTTTGCGGTCTGCCTTCTCCCTATGTGCTCCTTGGAAGCCCAGTGGGGCAGTTTTACTCTGTCCTATAGGGTTGCTGGAAACCCTGGTGGTATAGTGGTTAAGTACTATAGCTGCTAACCAAAAGACTGGCGGTTCGAATCCACCAGGTGCTCCTTGGAAACTATGGGGGCAGGTCTGCTATGTTCTGTAGAGTCACTGTGAGTCAGTATCGACTCGATGGCAATGGGTTATATGGTTGCTATGAGTTGGAATCTACTCGACGGTGGTGGGTTCGGTTTTGGTGTATTTGTTTTCTCTAAGCCTTGGACGACTTCTAAGCTTTTTGTTACAAAAAGGGTTTGCATTTATATTTCCCCAGAGTTTCACATGTATAGAATCATCCAACGAATATATTTTTAAGTCTGACTTCTGTCAGTAATGATGATTTTGAGATTTCATGTTGAGTTAATCATTTTTAGGAACCTATTTTAACTGGTAGTGTTTGCCTTCTGAATACTTTTCTTTTCCCTCTGGTTCCCGATCTCCAGTGCCAAATCCTTTCCTCCCTGGCCCGGGTGCCTTTAACAGCCTTCTGACATCCACTCTGACAGCCCCTTTTCCACCCTACAGTAGCTGAAGTGAACTTTATAACACGTATGTCAAACTGATCCCTGCTGCACAAGATCCTTCAGCAGCTGTACATGGCGTGGAGGTCAGAATCAGTCCTGTGTGGTCTGGCCTCTGCAAACCTAGCTTGTGTCCTCTTCTCAGATGCTTCCTGTGTTCTAGCTATACCTGACTTTCCTTGACTCTTCATTCAGCCATCACTTCAAGGAAGGGTTCTTTGGACTCTTGGGTAGGCAGTCCCCATGCCCCTCTGCTCCTTGTGCCCACCACTGATGGATTTACTTTTTTGTTTTTGCTTAGTATGTGCCTACATGTAGACCCTGAGCTCCATGAGATCAGACTCAGCCATGCTGCTGCCTGTGGTCATTGTCTGTGGTGCCTAGCACTGTGCCTGGTACACACCCTACCTGGCACTCATTTTGTGACTGAATATGTGAAAAAACATGTTCCTTTTGGAGAGAGCTCTAAGTGCTTTTCACCTGTGTGAGCCCCTTCTTTTGTCTCTGGCGTTGGCAGGATGAGCAGCTGAGGGCCCTGGTGAGGCAGTTCGGACAACAAGACTGGAAATTTCTGGCCAGCCACTTTCCTGTGAGTACTGCCCCACTTGACATGTTTCCCCAGGGTCAAGAGTTCTGGGCTTTGGGTAACCAGATACTGGGCCTGGTACGGAATTTCTGCCAAGAAGAAGAGAAAGGAATAAGGAGTTCCTTAATAAGTTTGACATGCTCCCCCACCCAAAAAGCATGGTCTTCCTAGTACCTTTTTTCCCCAAATTAAGTTTTGGAGCACCCTGGGTTAAATATTTGTGCACAGCAGCCTCAGAATGCCTGGTGGTCTTTTAGGCTCTCGGACACTTGACGGTCTGTGACCAGTCCAAATTTGCATTTCCTTCTACAAGTCAAGAGCAATTTGGTGCTTGGTGTTAGGGTGGTGAGAGGTGGTTTCCCCATGCAGACTGAGTGTGCCAGGTCTGTCCAGGCCCTCTTATGTAGCAAAGGGGAATCATTCCTGTTCATGCAGGTGTGCAGATGTGTGGCAGGGGTTGTTTGCAGGGAATAGGACATGGCCACCTGAGTTAGGCCTGGTCCTGGGACACAAGCCTGTGGTCCCCAGAGATACTGACCGTCCCTGTTTGCTCCTCCCGTTCTCATCCCAGAACCGTACTGACCAGCAATGCCAGTACCGGTGGCTGAGGGTTTTGAATCCAGACCTTGTCAAGGGGCCATGGACCAAGGAGGAAGACCAAAAGGTAACAGTATCCTGGCAACACCTCCACACACACTAGGACTTCACATCTACTTTCCTGTTGGTGGAACTGTAAAGCTGTACCTGGGATGTGAGTCATCCCACTGGCCAGTCCCGAAGATTCACATGTTGTCATGGCTTTAGCCCCAAGGTCATGAGCCTCTGGGCGCATACTGGTATGAAACCAGTTCTGCCACTTACTAGCTACGGTGACAACAGGCAAATAGAGTTTGTTTACGTGTTGGTAAAATGGGGACACCAAAATCAAAGCCGCTGCTGTTGAGTTAGTTCTGACTCAGTGACTTGATGGGACAGAGTAAACCTGCCCCATAGAATATCCAAGGAGCTCCCAGTGGATTTGAACTGCCTTTTGGTAGCAGTCATAGCACTTAATAACTGCAAATTTACTGTGAGGAATAAATAGGAAAATTCTCTGTAACTTGTACAGCATGGAATAAATGTTAACACTTTTCCGAAAATCTTCACGTGTCCCTAGTGACCAAACTAAAAACCAAAACCATTCCCATCACGTTGATTCAACAGTAGCACCACTATAGCAGTCCTATAAAACAAAGTAGAACTGTCCAAGGAGTGCCTGGTGGATTTGAACTGCTGACATTTTGAAGTTTTGTTAGCAGCCATAGCTCGTAACCACTACACTACCAGGGTTTCAGTCCAGTGACTAGTTAATCATGATAATTTTCACAGTGTGAGCGCAACACAGAAATGTAGGCCAGTCCTTACATAGGATTCCCACACTCACTATCGTTCAACTGCCCAGTTTAAAATGTGGCACGTTCAGCTGTGCCAGTCACAGGGGCCACAAGCAGCTTGCTCTGTTGAGACTGGCAGCCCTGCCCACTGAACCGTACAACCAGCTACTCTTTCATCATCCTTGCAGTGACAGCAGGAGTAGTGCCTGCTTCAGACCATTTTTGTGGAAGTTAAACAAGAGGATGCGTAGAAGACAGTTGGCATGTCCCCAGTATGGGGTGAGGGCTTAGCACTTGGCAGCTGTTGTCCTTAATTACAGCCATCATTATGCTGTGTAACGCCCTTCACAGGGCACAGTGCTACACACAGGCTGTGTTTCTTTTCATCCCCATAGCAGACCTGTAAGGTGAGCAGGGTAGCCTGGTATTCTCATTTTAATATGCGAGGAGACTTGAGGCTCAGAGAAGTTTGGGGATGTACCCACGTCAGGAAGCTGCAGAACCACTGCTGACCCTAGCGCACCTCTTGGCACTTCTTAGCTCTGGTGCTTCTCCCGGATGTCAGCGCAAAGGACAGCATTCTGTAGTGACGGGCACAGACAGCTCAGGGCAAAGGAGAGGCTGGAACTAGATTTTTTTTGTCCAACAGTTTCTCCGTGTACAGTTGACACTGATTGCATTTTTCAAGTTGTCCAAACTTTCTCTCCTCCTCTTTCTGATTTGGTCCTCCTCCAAAAACATCAACTTACTGCCTCCTAAGTTCCCCGTCTCAAGTTTTGAGTTGCTGATGATCACCTTGACCCTATATAGACCCCTATGGCTCTTAGAAGTGCACAGGGCTCAAGGCAGACATTTTTTACTAGTTAAGCAGAACTGTTACTTGGTTTAAAAAAGACTTCAGGAAGTGTTTTTGGTTTTAGGTTCAAAGATTTATCTCAGGACATTAGTTTCAGGGGTTTATCTAGCTTCCATGACTGCAGAAAGGCTGAAAAAACAATGACAAAACTTGCTGCTGAGCTAATTCCAACTGATAGCTACCTTATAGGACAGAGTAAAACTGTCACAGACTTTCTAAGGAGCACCTGGTAGGTTTGAATTGCTCACCTTTTGCTTAGCAGCTGTAGCACTTAACCATTTTGCCACCCGGATTTCCCCAGAAAGGTTGAATTCTATTAGAATTTGGAATTCTGTGTTTTCCGTCTTGTAATATCAGGACTCTTCCTATAGAATCTTTGATCAAAACAGGCACTAGATATACCTAATTAAAAAAAATTTTTTTTAAAGTCATGTGCTTGCTGTAAAAAATAAACCATACAGAAAGAAGATAAAATATCTCAGCAAAATCTTCTTGCCCAGAAGTGTCCACTCTCCCCAGTCTGACACAGCCTGAGTACACAGGTATCTGTAAGTCCAGAGTGCAGGAGGGCGTCCTGGTGCAGGCAGCTGGGGACATTTTGATTGATGTACTGAACAAGGGGGCCTGGCATCTGGCTCAGGGCTGTGCCCTCCTGATTCCTACAGATGTGCTGGAGGGGCTTGTGGCAGCCGTGGATGTGGTTGGCGGTAGGGATGCCTTAACTGTAGCCTGAGTTCACGCGGCCATCCTCTGGGGTGTGAGCCCTGGGTGCTGAGTTTGGACTCCCCGTGGGCAGACCCTTGTCTTTCCCTGACCTCTTCTGTTTGGTGTGTTGGATGGATGGAACACTGGAGAGGGAGGCAGATTCCTGTATACTTTTTCTTTACTTGATCTCCACTGCAGAAGGGGTCTCTGGGACTCGAGGCCTTGCTTTATTCAAGATAATGTGGTCAGGTCCTTGGGCTGGTGCTCACAGTCCATGCAGAGGACTTCCGAGCAGCATACCTTCAAACACCTTTGGTGCCCATGTTTCCATAGGGTTTGGGGCCTCAGTGAGGCTCAGGTTCAAGTTTGGATGGGAAGGGGCTTTGGTGTGGACGAGGGAGAGGCGATGATCTGACTTCGCTGAGGCTTTTCTCCAAGGTCATCGAGCTGGTCAAGAAGTATGGCACGAAGCAGTGGACTCTGATTGCTAAACACCTGAAGGGCCGGCTGGGCAAGCAGTGCCGTGAGCGCTGGCACAACCACCTCAACCCCGAGGTGAAGAAGTCCTGCTGGACCGAAGAGGAGGACCGCATCATCTGTGAGGCCCACAAGGTGCTGGGCAACCGCTGGGCTGAGATTGCCAAGATGTTGCCAGGGAGGTAAGGCCACCTTCTGGGGCTTGGGGGTGAGGCTGGCTGGAGGTGAGGCCTGTGCTTGTGATGAGGGGCAGTTCCTTGGGTGGGTACTGTGTTCCTGTCCCTTAACCTCCAGATTCAACTCTGGAGGCCACCAGAAGCATAGATAGTCAAGAGGATGGGATGGTCCTGCCCAGAAGACCCTGACCTCAGCTGACTTGAAAGGACAGACTGTGCCAAGAGTGGCCTCAACCTGAAATTGGGAGAGAGGGACTGAATCTGTCTCCAGCCTTGTTGCTGACTTGCTCGGCCTCGGCAGTCTTGGCCCCCATCAGAACTGAGCATCTCCCACAGCTCATATATAATGGGGTGAGAGATGGGCTTGCTTTGAGGAACAAAAGGAGCAAAAATTAAGTCATCCTTTAACTTGCTAAAAGGGTTACAATGAAAATTCCGTCTCCACACCAAGTCTCTCTCTGTTGAAGCAGTGACTTTCATTTTTTAGTTGTTACTTCTGGTATTTACCTCCATGTTTATAAATAATGTGCTGTCTTAATACGTTGACTTTCTTTCTTCTTCAAGAGAAGATTCTGTCGCCTTAGATGTGTCCAACCCCCGTAATTCCCCACTGCCCCAATGTAATACTATAATCTTAAAACAGCTTGTTTACACCATTGTTGTCGTATGGCTGTACTTCCTCATCTAGCATTATTAGTCCCGTTCTTGTACATTTGTTTTTCCTAGAACGGATAATTTATATTTTTTTCTTATGTATACAGTTTACTTCTATATAGTTCTTACTTTTTTTGTCGGTGGCCCATGTCTTAGTTGTGTAGTGCTGCTCTGTCAGCAGTAGCACAGGTGAGTAGTTTTAACAGAAGGTTATAGGGTGCCAGCTCTAGAGGGAGCCTTTCTGTCTGTCCTCTGGGGAAAGGTCTTTGTCTCTTCCTTCTCTGCCTTGGCTCCTCTGTGACATTCATGGAGCACAGTGTCTGTCCACTGCCATGTCTATTTGCTTGCTTCTGCTTAACTCCTTTTAGATTCTAAAGAGATTGATTTAAGACATACCCTGCATTAATGCTGTAATTATCATAATAAAACCTTTCCCCAAGTGGGACTGTAACGAAGAGTATAGCAGTTAGAATTCACAGCACATACTTCGAGGGGACACAGTTCAGTCCGGAAGAGCCCATCACATCCTCCAGAAGACCATTCACATCAAGTGGTTCCGTTTTTCCTTTAAAGAACCCATCTGGGAAGTCTCTGTCCTTCTCTTTTGTTCTGCTGGTCACTCTAGGCCTGCTTCCCCGGGGTCATCCTGGGGCTTCCCATTGCCTCTCTCTTGTGCTGTAGCTCTGTTCCCTTGCTTTGTTGACTGTCTTGATTTCGGTGTTAGGAGGAGACCTGGTCATATGGTGGTTAAAGCAATTATCTGCTTACCAAAGGGGTGCTGATTGGAATCTCCCGCTTTTCCACGGTGGGGAGGATGTGGCAGTCTGCTCCTGTAGAGATTTACAGCCTTGGGAGCACTGGGGGGCAGTTCTGCTGTGGTGCAGCAACACTGTGAGTCAGAAGCCACTGACTCCTGGCCATCCGCCCACGTGGAGGGGTCGGCCGCTAAGGGCCAGGTGGAAGCCCACCTTACACAAGCAGGACTTGGCTACTGACAGGATCTGCTGCTCGGTCTGGGGAACCATCGGGCCTTTTTGAGGAAGATTTCAAGTCTGTGGAAGTCTTTCAGTTTTACCATAGATGAGCTGTTCCTTCAGACTCCTTCCTGAGAGTGACTGGGCTTGGCTTTTGGGGGTTCTGAATCAGAATGGGGGGAAAGAGGTGTCCTGTTGTATGCTTCTCTACCACTGGTATCGCTGCGCTTCTCTGCTTGATTTTTCTGTATTCCTCTGTTCTGTCTATATATATATATAGACACCCTAGTGGCATAGTGGTTAAATGCTTCAGCTGCTAACTAAAGGTCAGCAGTTTGAATCCACCAGGTGCTCCTTGGAAACTATGGGGCAGTTCTGTTCTGCCCTATAAGGTGGACATGAATTGCAACTGACAGCAGCGGGATTTTGTTTTCTTTTTTTTTGGTACTGTGCATCTCATTTAATCTTCAATAGGTGAACTATGAAGTGTTTGTATTTTTCAGATTAAAAGCCAAGACCCAGGGAGGTTCGCAGTGGAGGAGCTTCTGTGTCATTGGCTTTGTCACCTTTGGCCACTCCTCAGCCAGTGGGTGGTGAACAGGGCTGCGTTCAAGATCAGTGTGAGCCAGCACACGGGGGTCAGCAGCCAGTGCTTTGCTTATGGTTTCAGTGGGTGCAAAATGGACAGGAAAGAGGACAAGAATTTAAGTTTTATAACTTTTGCAATAGGCAGAATGATACTTTGGCCTGTTTCACAGGGGTGTATGGAAATGTTCAGTAAACCATTAATGGCTGATGAAATGTAAAGCTGTTTTGGAGCTGAAAGAGACCTTAGACTCAGCTTGATTCAACCTCTCAGGAAGAGAGAACTCAGTCTTAGAGGTCAGCAGCTTGCCCAGTGTTGCACTGGTCACAGAACTAGGGGTCACAGCTCCTGGTTTGCCTCTGCAGGACAGACAATGCTGTGAAAAACCACTGGAACTCCACCATCAAAAGGAAGGTGGATACGGGGGCCTTCCTGAATGATTCCAAAGACTGCAAGCCCCCCGTGTACTTGCTGCTAGAGCTTGAGGACAAAGACGGCCGCCCGAGTGTCCTTTCCCCTGAAGGCCAGGTGAGATGCTGTCTCAGGAGTCTCAGTCTCTGTCTTATTTGTTGGTTTTGGTTTCAAATTTATCAGACACTTTGTGACTGAATACTTGTTCTTCACTCTTCACCAGAGCCACAGCATTTCATCAGTTTCAGCAACAGGGTCTAAATGTGTGCAAAACTTTTTTTAAAATTTTTGATTGTACTTCAGATGAATGTTTACAAAACACGCCAGTTTCTCATCAAACAGTACACACATTATTTTATGACACTGGTTAACAACCCCACTAGAGGTCAGCACTCACCCTTGTCAGCTTTGGGCTCGCTGCTACCAGTTTGCCTGTCCTCCCCTGCCTTGTTGTCCTTGCCCCTGTCATGCTCCCTGAGTCTTGTTTTATTATATAGGTCCATTCAGTCTTTGGCTGAAAGTTTTTAGTGTACAGCATACAGCTGTGTAACGGTCCCTGCAGTCAACACCTGCAACATCTCCATTACCCCCTAGAATTTCCTTGTGCCTCTTTTTGTCAACTGTTTTTCCCACCCCAGCTCCTGACACTCTGCATCTTTTTCTTGTTTCTCTCATTTTTGCCTTTTCTAGAATGTCATACGGCATAGTGGATTAAGTGCTACATCTGCTAGCCAAAAGGTTGGCAGTTCAAATCTGCCAGGCAGTCCTTGGGAACTCTGTGGGGCAGTTCTACTCTCACCTCTAGGGTAACTGAGTGAGACCTGACTCGACGGCAGTGCATTTGGTTTCATTTTTTGGTAGAATATCGTATAAGTGAAATCATCTACAATTACATTTCCGATTTTTAAAATGACACCAGTACATGTCAATAGCTCCTGGCACATCCCCAGAGCAAAGTTTCTAATTTACGTTTTTTAGCTATATTTCTAATAGTTTATTCTTCAAAAAGTTGTGAAATAAAAGGAGCAAAGTGTTAAGATTTCACATTGCAAGGTGTATGATAAGTAACACAGTTGTCCTCTACACTATTTTCCAGTCTTTTCTGTAATCGTGAAGTAATTTTAAAAAATTTTTCGTATTTTACTGTCACTGAGACTACACATATCAAAATATAATACCAGTTCACCCATTTCTACATGTACCATTCAGTGGCATTGATTCTGTTCTTTGATTGTACGGCCATTCTCACCTTCATTTTCTGAGTTGTTCCTTCTCCATTAGTGTAACCCCGCTGCCCCCAGTGTTCCTCTTGAATCTTTTCAGTTGCTGTGGTTAGTTTAATCCCATCTAAGAAAACCAAATCAAACCCACTGCATTCAGCTTGATTCCAGTCCTCTAGGACAGGGCAGAACTGCCCATAGGGTTTCCAAGGAGCATCTGGTGGATTCAAACTGCCGCCCTTTGGGTGAGCAGCCATTGCTCTTAACCACTGTGCCACCAGGTTTTCCTAATCTACATAGGCAGGTCTTAAAAAGAGCACAGTACTCAAGGCAGACATTTTTTTTCTTTTTATTATTATGATTGAATGAAAATAGACATTCCATGTAAATTTGCATACTGACCTACATGCAGCTTCCACTGCTCTCCCTGCACAGTGACAGCACACTCTTCCTCTCTGCCTCGTACATGAAGGCAGACATTTTTTACTAGTTAAGCTAAACTACTGTTTGGTTTTAAGAAGAGTTCAAGGGATATTTTTGGTTTAAGGTTTAAACATTATCTTAGGGCAGTAGTTTAACGGGTTTATCCAGCCTCCATAGCCTCAGGAACTCTGGAGTCTATGACAGTTTGAAATTCTATTCTTAATAATTATTTTGATGTTCACCTTTCCCTCTTTTCATTTGCTGGATGACACTTTTTCAGTTTCATTTCTTCCATAATGTTGTTCTGGAACATTATGCGATGTTTTTGCGTCTATTTCTTGATTCCTCCACCCTCGGTCCCTGTCTTATTTGTTGGTTTTGGTTTCAGATTTATCAGACACTTTGTGATTGAATACTTAGTCTTCACTCTTCACCACAGCCACAGCATTTCATCAGTTTCTGCAACGGGGTCTAGAGACTATCTCTTGATTTCCAGGAATATGTTTTTGGACAGTAAATTCACGTATTAGAGAAAGGTATAAAATGAAAAGTAAGACATGCCCTAACCAGACCCATGTATTTGTAATAGTTTTTTGTAGACCTAAGTATTTCCAAACCTTTTACCTTGAAATGACTAAAAGGCAACTATTCTGCAAAAAGAGAGATGTGGCATTAGCGAATGTGACCATAAGATCGTTCAGGACAGGGCCAGCTGAACAGACCTCCATTCCCTGCAAATCCTGCTTCGCAGAAAGTCAGATTTGTTTGCCGACTCTGGTCTTACCCTCCGAATCCCATTTGTGTTGTAGAAGCCTCTTGGGGTGCTGGTGGCTCGGGTCTGACCTGAGCCCCAGGCCTTATCCTGGAGCATGGAGCTCAGTTTTGGTTGTTTGAGCCTTGCCCTTCCTCTGCAGCATCTTTTAATGGTTCTGTTGTGCTGATCATTTATCTGTCTAGCTCCTTATCGGTAACGCTGAGGTTATTGCCCATTTTTATCTGATCAGAAACACCACTTTGGTGATCCTCCTTGCAGCTAAGTCATTGCTCATTTGCTTACTTAAAAATCTCTAGGGGTGAATAAATGCATCTTTTGAAAAGTTTTATTATTATTTTAGGTGAAAGTTTACAGCACAAATTAGTTTTCGTTCAAAAATTTGTGTACAAATTGTTTTGCAATGTTAGTTGCAATCCCCACAGTGTTTCAGCACTTGGCTCTTTGACCTTTCCACCCTGGGTTCTCTGTGTTCATGCAGCCAGCTTTCCCATCTTCTTTTTGGCTTTGGGCCAAATGATATGTATTTGGTCCCCTATACTTGAGTGAACTAAAAGACACGTTCCTCACTGCATTGTTTGTTTTATAGGCCTGTGTAATCTTTGGCTGAAAGGTGGGCTTGGAGGGTTGTTTCACTTCTGAGCTAGCAAGGTGCTTGTGGAATAGACACATTTTATTTGTTTATTTTTTTAATTGTGATTAAGTGGAAGTTTATGGTTCAAGTCAGTTTTCTGTATAAAACCAGACACAGTTTTAAAAACTCTTAATGTGCTTCCACAGGTTGTCTGTCGGGAAAGTCGTACCAGTTAAGGTGTGCACTCGTATTCACCCAACTCATTGGTTAATACTTGCTGTTAGAGGTTTTTCTTCTCCTTTTCTTTAAAAGCAATGTGTGATCCCTGTAAAAAGTAACAAACTCCGCAGAATTGAACATGGTGGAACGCTGAACACTCTAATGTTAACTTCCAGTGAGAAGCGTAGTTCAGTGTAGTTTCAGTATTTATTATTAAGGATAATGATTATCAAAATGATACTATGTTGTATCTTGCTGTCTGGCAACTTTCTTTTCCCGCTTTATCTTTCCATGTTGTGTGTGTATAGTCCTCTACATCATTCTCGGAGCTTTCATGAAGTCATTCTTCGTGGTGAATTTCTGTCACTAACTTAGTGCCCACCAGTGCTGCCAAGAACACAGTTGTTCTAATACTTTGTTCATTTATTTGTACATGGATGCTGAGCCCAGTGGTGTGGGCATTTGGAATTTTTATAAGCGTTGCCAGATTGCCACGTACAAGGTTTGTCCCTCTATCAGCAATGTATAGGACTGCTTGTTTCCCCTCCCATTGTCAATAATGCCTTTGAATATCTTAATATCTGTACAAATTTTGTCAGCAGTAACTGCAGCATCCTTGTTTTTTTTTTTTTTTTTTTCTTTTTTATTTAACATGACTGAGTGAAAATGTACATTCCTGTATAAATTTACATGCCCACCTATGTGCAGCTTCCACTGCTCTCCCTGTCCGGTGACAGCACACTATTCCTCTCTGCTCCATACATGTCTCATCCTCCCAACAGCCTCCTTTCCGCTCCTCTCCACCCACTCTCCTTCCTCCAGCCAGAGGTCAGCAGGATGATATCCTATAGATGTATAGAACCATAAAGTGCAACCAATATATGGTCACTCTGCATCACCAAATCCAATCCATTCCTGTCCAAAGAGTGGACCTTCGTTATAATTTATGGGTAAGGGCAGCATCAGGGCCGGGGGCCATGCCCTCAGGGGAATCCCGAAACCTCTGGACCATCAGTTGAGGTCTTTTAGTGGAGATCTCAGGATGCACCCTTTTTTATTCTTGTGTTGCCAGTGAGACTCAACCTAGTGAGCTCCATCGTGGCTATTACTGGTGGTGGCCGGGCACCATCCGGTTCTTCCGGTCCCAGGTTGATGAAGGCACCCACTCTTGTGGGTCTCTCTGTCTTCTAGGTTGTCTTTACCGCATGTCATTTTGGATCTCAGTGAGCATCCGCTCCTGCTGAGTTGGGACCATTTGCTGTGTCCTTGGATGGCAACTTGGCAGCTTTTAAGACCCCAGACGCCACTCACCAATGTGGGGTGCAGAGCGCTGTCTTAGCAAAATGCTAGTTGTGCCAGTTGGCCTTTCTTTCGCCTAAGAGCATGGTCCCCTGCCCCCTGCCCCAGCTACTTTATCCTTGCAATATTGGGTTAAGATGGAAGGAGTACTCAAGTTATGCTGAAGTCCACTTAATATTGTTCTTGTTTTTAATGTGTGCTATCACCGAGCATCCTTGTTTTGATTTTCATTTTTTTGACTATCAGTGAGATTAACTTTTTTCCTTCACTTACTGGAAATTGTATCCACTACAGCACTTTGCCTTTGCCATTTTCTTTTTGGTTTCTCCTTTTCTTCTTGCTTTGTTGGCTTTAAGGATATGATCATTTTATTATGTGGTAACTATTTTTTCTTAGTTTATTGGTAGCTAGCTTTTCCTCTTCATTTGTTTCGTAAAGGTATAAATAACAAATACCAAAATTCACCCTGTTTAGTGGATTCTTTGAATTTTGACATGTGTATATAGTTGTGTAAACATTGCAATTACTATGTAGAATGTTTTTGTCACTCACCAGATTCCCAAGTGCCGGTTTGTAGTCAACCTCACTGCACCCCTAGCTCCTGGCAGAACCACTTAACCTGTTTTCTGTCTCTGTATGGTTTTGTCAGTGCAAGAAAGTCATATAAATGGAATCACATAGAACATTTTTAATGTGTTTTTTTCCACTGAGTATAATGCATTTGAGATTCATACATGTTGTAAGGAGGATGAGTAGTTCCGGTGTTTGCTGAGGTATCCCATTGTATGGCTAGGCTACATTTCATCTGTTCACCGGTTGGAAGACACTGGCTTGTTTCCAGCCGATAATCACAAAGTTGTTGTAAACATGGTTTTTGTATGAACATAAGATACATCTGGGAGTGAAAGTTTTGAGTTGGACACTAATAAGAAACTGACTGGTCATTTCCTAAACTGTGTCTGTGTTACAGTCTCCTGTTGGTAGCTTTTAAGTACTGTGTCAGCCGTCTCCCCACCCCATTTAGAGCAGTTCTAGCTTTTAAATAGTCAAATATGTTCACCTTTTTTTCCTTTCCTTTGTCACAGCTGTCTTTGTTTTGTTCACTTGACAGTAGTTAGAGTAAAAACTCCTTCTTAGGTTGGCTGCTTGGCATATCCTAGCTCACATGTGTCACATGCCTGTATGGTCGTCTGTCTTGTGTTCTGTCATTCAGTCTAACTTACAGTGATCATGGATAAGACAGTAGAACTGCCCTGTAAAGTTTATAGGAGCAGACGGCTGGGTCTCTTCTCCCATGGAGTACCTGGAGGGTTTGAATCACCAGCCTTTCAGTTAGCAGCCGTGGTGTCTTCCTTTTGTAGTCAGGTATGCTGAAACTCAGTGCTCACATACCAGGAAATGGCAGAGTGCAGTCTGAGCCCAGAGCCTGTCCTTGTTTCCTGGCACCACTCAGCCCTAACCAGAGATCCTTCTCTGCACTGCCAGTTTAGCCTGTGTTAGTCACGTGCCATGCCCATGGCTGCCCTGGATTCTGTCCCACTGGCATTGCCAAGCTTGTGTCCCATTACCTGTCGAAAGCTATTGCTGCAAAATGTTTTCTTGCCCTTTTTTCTTTTGCAAACGTTTATTTCGAAACACTTTTAAGCACACAGAACAGTTGCAAGAATGTTACAGAGAGCCACCATTTGTTTACCAGATTTGTTTGTTAACATTTTTTCCAGATTTGCTGGATCTTTCTGTGTATGCTTGTTGCTTTTTTAAGCTGAGACATTTGAGAGGAGGTTGCAAACACTGAGCCTCCTTACCCCTGGGACCTCAGTCTGAGTTTGTTTTTAAGATTAAGGGTGCTCACTTACATTACCACAGGGCTGTTACAGCGAATTCGGTGACTTTAACATTGCTTTAGGACTCTGACTTACAGATCACTTTCCACTTTTTCCTGTCCAGGATCAGAATTGCATGTGGTTGCCACATCTCTTTAAACCACTGGTATCTGGACCAGTTCCTCAGTCTTTGTTAATCTTTCGTGGTATTGATAATTTTTTTTTTTCATTCAGGCACTTGTTTTATAGAATGCCTCTTAGTTTGGGAAACCTGGTGGTGTAGTGGGTTAAGTGCTGCATCTGTTAACCAAAAGGTTGGCAGTTCAAATCCACCAGCCACTCCTTGGACACTCTGTGGGACAATTCTACCCTGACCTATAGGGTTGCCATGATTTGGATCCAACTTGATGGCAGTGAGTTTGGTTTTTGGGGGGGTTTCCTAGTTGGGGTTTTTTTGAGTTTACCTGTTGCTACATTCAGGTTATACATCTTTTAACTACCATATACCAATTGCTGTCAAGTCTGCTCTGGCTCATGATAACTCATGTGTATCAGAGGAGGAGGACTGTGTCGCATTGTGTTTGCAGTGGCTGAGTTTGCAGAAGTAGGACATCAGGCATCCCTTCTAAGGTACCTCTGCTTCCAGCCTTTCTTTAGCTTCCAGACACATTAAGAATTTTCAGTACCCAGGTACTTCTCCTGCATGTTATATATCTCATAACAACAACTTAAATGGTGTGTCCATGTGTCCAGCAGGGAAGTCTTGTGACCAGCTGGCCTCCGGTGCCACCCATTGTAAAGGAAGAGGAAAGCAGTGAAGAGGAGGCCGTGACAGCCACTACATCTCAGGAGCAAGAGGCCGTCCCTGCCGAGCTGGATGGAGTGTGGATCCCCGAGCCCTTGGAGGAGTTCCCCAAGCGTGAGGACCAGGAGGGCTCCCCTCCTGAAACCAGCCTGCCCTACAAGTGGGTGGTGGAGGCAGCCAACCTCCTCAGCCCAGTCGTAGGGTCGTCCAGCCTCTCGGAAGCCCTGGACTTAATCGAGTCGGTAATGTTGGTCACAGCACTTCACTGTGGGAGTGCTCCCTTCATGGATGTGTGTCTTAGTTAAGTACTGCTGCTATAACAGAAACATCGTGGTGAATGGCTTTAACAGACAGCAACTTGTTCTCTCACTATTTAAAAAAAGCCTTGCGGTCAAGTTGATTTTGAGTCACAGGGTTGGAAGTCTGAATTTGAGATGTCAACTCAAGGGGGAAGTTTTCTGTCTCTTGGCTCTGGGGGAATGTCTGTCTCTTTTTAGCATCTATGGTCCCGGCATTCCACCTGCCTCTAGGAGGACCTCAGTGCCAGGGTCCCTGGTCCAGCAGATGCACTCTCCTCCTGGCTCTTCTTTCTTCATGGTGTTGAGGGCCCTCTCACTGTGCTTGCGTCTCTCTTTTATGTCTTGCAAGATAAAAGGTGAGACTGAAGTAAGGGTGTGGCTTAAGCAAGGGTGATGACTTGACTTACACCGTCTTACAAGGCTGTGAACTCCAGATGCACCCCACACTTGGCCTGCCTCAGCAACATATAAACAAATGTGTTGCCATTGAGTTGATTCCAATTGATAGTGACCCTATAGGACAGAGTAGAACTTGTAAGGAGCAGCTGGTGGGGTAAAACTGCCCACCCCTTTGGTTCGCTCCCGTAGCTCTTAGCCACTTCACTACCAAAGCTCTCACCATCATATAGAGGTTCAGATTTACCACACATTGCACAATGGAGGCTATCTGTATCACATTCCAGAATGGAGGACCACCACACACTGCTGGGAATCATGGCCTAGCCAAGTGGACACATTTTGGGGAGACCCAGTTTAATCCAGGACAGCGTGCATCCTTCTGTTCATGTGTCCATCCTGCCACTCTTTACTGGGTCAGTGCCGTGTGCCTGGCCCCAGCCAAGCACAAGAGTTGAGGACACTCACAGGGTTGCAGTCCCTGTACTCAGGGACCTCTCGCTGTCATTGTGAAGGTGCAGAGAGACAGCAACTCATGCCGTGTGACACAGGCTTGGTGGGAAGCTTTCTGAAGGATGACTTGGGCAAGTCGTTGAGGCAGAGGATACAGCCTGGGAGAGTACGGTGTTGGTGGCACCCCAGACTGTTGGATTGCCCTGGGAAATGACCTGGGAAGTGCTCAGTTTGGGCCTGGGGCTGGGTCTGGAGATTTGAGGGTAGAGCCGGCCCCTGGCTAGGCTGTGGTCGCCATGCTGGCTATGGGTTCTGTCCCTTCGGAGAGAGCCTCTCAGTGGGGGCTGCACCTCATGTCATCTCCCTCATAATAGCTGCGTCTGCCAGCCTGGTTGTGGAGCAGACCGCAGAGGTGGTGGGCAAGAGGCAGGTGACCAGGGCTGGTGGGGTTCAGAGGGAGGCCCCTACATTTGCCTCTCTTGGCAACTCTTCTTCTTGCTAAGAATAATGATGTTCTTGATGAAGCATCTGCTGAAAGCCAGGTGCTGAGTTCCACAGCCTCCAAGCAGCCCTGTGAGCTGGGTCCTTCAGCTGTCCTTTATCATGGGTCACCTAATGAGCAGTGATCTTATCTGTTGTGTGGTGCTCCTGCCCAGTGAGGGGTTGGGTGAAGTCACCTCTAGGGGGAACCATTTGCTGAGAGCCTGTAGAGCTTGGCTTCACTTCTTGCCCCAGCAGCAGGGACTAGACCCAGGTGCAGGAACTGTCTGTGGTGCACCCTTTGTCTCCCAAGGACTTTCGGAGCAGGTACCATGTGTACGCTCAACAATTGAGCAAGTAGCTCCAAGGCTGCTGTGTGCTGTTCCTGCTTTGGGCTCTAGGGAGAGTGTCCAGGTGAGTGGGGCCCACTCTGTACCAGGCGGCATTTGCTTCATGGGATTATTTCACTCCGTCCTCAGACTGGTCTATATTGCCTTCAGCTTGACAGGATGGAGAAGGGGACAGGAGAGTGCTCCCTTTTGTTGAGTGCTCATTGTATGCCAGGCCTATTATTCGCTGCCTAACAAGTGCCCTCAATTAGCCTCTTAACAGCCTTGTGAAGTGAGCAAATCCCAGGCTTAGAGAGGTTAGGATGTTTAACTTCACACAGCTGGGAAGTGGCAGTGGCAAGAATCAGACCCAGACAGTGAGAGCTAAGCTCAGGTTCTTTCCGTGATTACCTTCAGTGGTTGCCTTCCCTACCCTGTGACCTCTGCTCCAGGCAGTCCTGGTAGGGCACACTTCTGGCCTATTAGACTCCATTACTTCTGGGCTCTCTCTGCAGTAGGATTTGCTGCTAAGAGTGTGGGCATGGGATCAGCACTGCCCCCAAGCTGGTCTTCATCCTTAGGAGGGAGCTACCCCAGATTCCTGCATGTCCCAAATACCAGACATCACCACTGGGGTCTGGACATACCTAAGAACAGGTCACCAAGCACTGAAGCAGAACCTTACGTCTCCATCCAGTATCTTTTGGCCTGGGCTGTGATTTGCTGGGTAAAGTGGAGAAGACCTGGGAATGACTTGGGACTGCTTGGGGATAGTAAATACTAAATCTGGATGGTGATCTACCTGTGGGCGTGGATGCACTCAGGGTGGAGTGTGGTGAGTACCTGTGGGCAGTGGATGTGCTCAGGGTGGTTAGTGGTAGCCTACCTGTAGGCTGTGAATACTCTTAGGGCGGTAGATGTGAGATGTTAATGATAGGGCTTCTTTCTTTGGCTTATTGATGAGTTATCTGAGTTTTCATGTTATTTCATTTGTATTTGTTACGTATTATATGAAACGTTTTTTGATAATACCAAGCTGCTATAGGCACAGTATGACTTTAGTAATGTTTAAAAATCTAGATTGAATGGATACAGAAGCATTCCAGAGGAGATGCAGCAAAACTGTAATGATGGTTATCTGGGCCAGGGCATTGCGTTTACCTGTGTGTGTTTTCTGTCAGTGAATTAATCACGCTCTGTTTGCTCCAGTGGGAAAGGAGCATTAACTGCTGTCATTCCTCCCTCTCCGGGCAGGACCCTGATGCTTGGTGTGACCTGAGTAAGTTTGACCTCCCCGAGGAGCCATCTGCAGAAGGCAGTATCAACACCAGTCCAGTGCAGCCTCAGGCGCAGCAGGAAGCACAGGTGCCCAGCCAGCGTATTGTTCCTGTGCCCAGTGTGACCGAGTACCGCCTGGATGGCCACACCATCTCTGACTTGAGCCGAAGCAGCCGAGGCGAGCTGATTCCCATCTCACCAAGCACTGATATCGGGGGTCTGGGCATCGGCACGCCACCCTCTGTGCTCAGGCGGCAGAAGAAGAGACGTGTTGCGCTGTCTCCCGTCACAGAGAACAGCGCCAGCCTGTCCTTCTTGGACTCCTGCAACAGCCTCACCCCCAAGAGCACGCCCGTGAAGACCCTGCCCTTCTCACCATCCCAGGTGTGTGGTCCACCCTGGCTGCTCCCGAGGTGCCAGCCCCAGCACACAGGCTTGCTCCCATTCGGCAAGTATTGGTTGAGCATCTGCTGTGTGCCAGGCCCTGTGCGAAGTGCCAGGGGCACCACTACCACAGCAGCCGTCGTCATCCCTGACTCACGGCAACCCCGTCATGCATGTGTGGCAGACTGGAGTGACACTGCACAGGGTGTTCTGTTTTTTCATTACTATTTTCTCGTTGGTGAACGTGCTCATAGCTAAGTCGGTTGCCATCAACAGCTTCTACACATAGATGGTTCAGTGACATTGGTTGCATCTTCAGTTTGTGTCAACATTTTCTTTATTTCCGTTCTGGTTGTTCCACTGCTGTTAATGTAGCCTGATTTCTCTCCTGCCCCAATTTCTCGTCTGTGCTGTAGAGTAACTTGTCCATTTGGTGTCATGGATAGTTTTCAGAAGTCCATAAGTTTTTTGTTTCTTTTTTTTTTTAGGTAAAAGCTTACATATCAAAGTAGTTTCTGATAAACAGTTAATACACAAATTGTTTTTTGATGTTGGTGGTCAAACCCTTGGTGTGTTAACACTCTCCTCCACCCGAAGTTCCATGTTTCCATCTGTACAGTTTTCCTGTCCCTTCCTGCTATCGCATCTTTGGTATTTCCGCCTCATATAGATGAGGGAACTATAAAATATGTCCCTCGTGTGTGTTATCATTGGCGCTGTAAGCCTGTTTAATCTTTGGCTGAAGGGTAAAATATATGAGTGGATTCAGGATTCAGTTAAGAGCGTGTCTGGGGACCATCATCTCAGGATTTCTCCAGTATCTTCTGTCAGACCAACAAGCCTGGCCTCTTTTTTTTTTTTTTTTTAATTTTTGTGAATTTGAATTTTGTTCTGCATTTTTCTTCTACTTTGTGTGGGACTCTGTTGTGATTCCTGGCTAAGCAATTGTTGCTGGTAACCAAGCACCATCTAGTTGGTTCTGGGCTTGGTCTGGTGGAGGTTGTGATAGGTGTGTTACATTAGTTCTTTGGACTAAACTTTCCCTTGTGTCTTTGATTTTATTCGTTCTCCTTTGCTCTAGACAGGGTGGGTCCAGTGGATCGCTCATGAACCTTTAAGACCCCAGATGCTGCTCACCAAAATAGGATGTATTTTCTGTATAAGCTGTGTCATACCCACTGAGCTAGGTGTCCCTTCAGACCATGGTCCTCAGCCCATTGGCTTGATGTCTGGGGCACTTGGATGTGTTTGCAGTTTCTATGATTTTGCCCTGGTTGGGTTGTGCTGACTGCTCCAGTGTTGGGTACCACCTTACCTTTCACCCATGTTTCTGTTTATCTACTATCTTAGTGTTTTTTTCTCCCCTCTGTTGTAACCATCCGAAATCATTTCTGTGTGGAAACATTTCATGTGTCTTTATAATAGTGATCTCACATAGTATTTGTCCTGTGTTACCATAAAGTCCTCCAGATGTGTCCGTGTTGTTAGATGCTTCACACATTCATTGTTCTTTTTTGTTGTGTAGTGTTCCATTGTGTGTATGTACTATAGTTTACCCATTCATCTGTTGATAGGCAGTTAGGTTTTTTCTGTTTTTACTACTGTGAAAAGTGCTGCAGCGAACATGGGTGTGCGTGTGTCTGTTTGTGTGATGCCTCTTTCTCTAGGATATATTTCTAGGAGTGCAGATGTTGGATCCTATGATATTTCTGTGTGTAGTTTTGGAAGGCAGTCCCATGTCATATTCCAAAGTAGTTTTACTATTTTGCGTTCCCAAGCAGTGTGTAAGAGTTCAGTGTCCCCAAAGCTTCTTTAACATTTGTTGTTTTATTAGTGCCAGTAATGTTGAGGTGAGGTGGTATCTCATTGTAGTTTTCATTTGCATTTCTCTAATGGCTAGTGATCACAAGCATTTCCTCAGTTGTCTCTTAGCTGCCTGAAGGTCTTCTTAGGTGAAGTGTCTGTTGATACCCTTTGCCTGTTTTTTTAATTGGATTATTTTTTTATTGTAGAGGTGTGGAAGCTTCCTGTAGAGTTTAGAGATTAGATCTTTGTTGAATATCTGGTAGCCTAATTTATGTTGTAAATTAGGGCCCCTACTGTGCACCCATTCTTTCCTTCCCTAATCTTTAGAGTTTTTGGATTCATGCTTAGATCTTTGAACCACTTTCAATTACTTTTTGTGTATGCGGTGAGGTGAGGGTCCTGTTTCATTTTTTCACAAAGGGACAATCAGTTGAAAGTCCATGAAAGTAGATCATAGGGCTCTTCTGAAGTGTTCTGGGAGGACTTGAGCCCCACCTGTCAAGGGCATTGACTGTTCTGACCACTCAGGGACACAAGGAGGAGCAAAGCAGACATAGCCTCAACCCTCAAGATGCTTACACTCTGGTAGGAAGACTAGTTAATAAAAAAGACTCAAGTGATGTATAGAGGAAAAGCTTGTGGTGCTGCACATGCACCTAGCCTGGGAGTCCAAGAAGACCTCTGTCCCATGGAGTGGCTTGAGCTGAGGAAATAGGTGGTAACTGGGCAAAGAACGCAAGGAAGAGGACTCAACAAATATCTGTTCAAGGGGTCAATTTATTGACCACTAACCTTAGGCCATACTTGTCAGCACAAGCGCTCGGGGACCAGAGATGAAGATGGCACAGGCCCTGCCGTGAAGGAAGAGGAAAGCTGGTGTTGGGGATGGGCTGAAATGATCCGAATGCTGTGTGGGTTGTCTTTGGTGATGGCAGTTCTTAGTTACTGAGCTCATGGTACTGTGGGTACAGCTCCCAGGGATGCTGTTTGCAGGGCCCTCAGCATTGGAGGAGTACCAGGTGGGGAACTGCTGTTTCTCGAGATCGGGAGTGGGGCTTTCAGCCTTCCTGGAGAGCTCTCTGGGCTGAGGTGTGGTGGTCAGCTGGGGTGCAGAAGCTGAAGAACATGGAGGGCTCAGATACGAAGCCCAGAGCTGGAGGTGGTGGGTGGTGAGGAGGAAGAGCAGGAAGAGGCAGCACAAGCCTTGATGAGCCAGAGGTGTGACATAAGGGGCCTTGCGTTCAGTTGCTAACTGAAAGGTTGGTGGTAGCTGTTAAGCAGAAGATGGGTGGTTCAAACCTAACCAGTGGCTCTGCAGAAGAAAGACCTGGCAATCTGTTCCCCTAAAGATTACAGTGAAGAAATCCCTATAGGGCAATTATCTGTCATATAGGGTTGCTAGGAGTTACAGTTGACTTACAGGGCACTTAACAATCACAGATGTAGAATAGGGATATGCATGACCCTGGGGGGTGCTAGGGAATATGATGGTGATGGGCTATGGCTATAGGCAGAATGGACTGAAAGGGGTGAGAGAGAGGCAGCTCCTGGAGTTCTTACATCCCTGCAAGGAGACAAGGGAGACAGGAGGCTTAGTTCTCACAGTCTGCATCTGCTTGCTTCCAGGAGGAATGTTACGTTGCAGGAGGCTTCCCCATAATATCATGGGAAATTCCGGAAGCTAGCGCCATCTGTTGGGATGGTTAGTGTGTTTCTAAAAGGCCTTGAGTGAGGCCTGCTGGCTGGGAAAAGACAGGGGAGCCCTGAGCAACCCAGACCACAGCCCTGGATGATGGGACATAGTGGCCACCTCCTCCAGGGAACACCATTCAGAGTGGTGGACAGGAATGCTGATGGCTCTGTAAGCTGGCAAGGGAGTTCGCTGAGCACCTACAGGGAGTTTTTTCTTTGGGAGGACAGGGGAGGAGGCTGTGCTCCAGGGTGGAGACTTTGGTGTCAGATCAGGGTTTGAGTCCCATCTCGGACTCAGCACAGGAATCTAACCCTCTTTAAGCCTTAGTTTCCATATGTCTAAAAGGGATAACAATACTTACGTCTCGAAAGATTTGTGAGAAGAAGCTGGAATTGTTTGTGTAAGTGCATAGCCCTTTGCCTGACAGGAAGAGGGCCCTGCATGCTAACCTCACCACTACCATCATCCCATCCCAATTCCTCAGGGGTCAGTTAAGAGGTAGTTCTAGGGTGCAAAGGCAGTCACCTTTCTTGGCCTTCATTTTAACCACCAGCAGCATATGACTGTGGGAGATACGCTTCTAGCCAGCATGGCCAAAACTAGGACCAGGGGACTGTAATAAACCCAGGGTCCAGATGAACCTACTCAGTGCGCTTCAGTCCCATCTGCCCATACCTTCTTTGTTCCCTGTGCCTGACAGGAGGGGTCCTCCTACATCAAAAGAGAACCTCACTGTCCGAGAGCGAGCAGGTTGGAGCGAGGGCCTCAAGGGCCTCTCCCCCTCCGCCGGAGCTCTCAGTCTGTGTGTCAGTTGTTATTTTGCCTTATTTCCCTTCCTTGGCAGTTTCTGAACTTCTGGACCAAACAGGACACACTGGAGCTGGAGAGCCCCTCGCTGACATCCACCCCTGTGTGCAGCCAAAAGGTCGTGGTCACCACACCCCTGCACCGGGACAAGACACCTCTGCACCAGAAACATGCAGCGTGAGTGCATCTCCCTCACCCCACCACTAGCACAATAGCAGCTGACTCTTCCAGCTATCCCCAGCAGCAGCCAACCTAGGGGTGCCAGGATCACTGGTGGGGTGGCAGGTGGGGGCCCCTCCTGAGAAGGAGCTGAGAATGTTGGCTGCCTTCCCTGCCTGGCCACCCTACCTCTTCACTTTTTTCAGTACAGGCTGGTGTTTTAACTTTGTTTCTTTCTCCTTTTTATTTCTAAATTTAAATTTTTTAAATCTCAGTAAGGAGGACAAAAAAACTTTATATGTCCCGTCATTTTTAAGCTTCAAGTTGCAAATTCATTGTGTTTGAGTAGCCTCTCATCAGGGACGAAAGTGCCCTCAATCTGTCAACAGAGAAGTCAGTCAAATGTTCAAGAGGCCACTGGTTCTGCCCGGTTGTACCTCTAGGAGGATTGTCCTCTGTCTCAGCCTTCCCAGGTCCTTCCAGGCACAGTGTTTCCTTTTCAGAAGCCTGTCCAGGTTGCTTACCAGCAGGCTGTTATGCAACTACTCTAACAATAAGCTTTCATCTTCTCCTGTCATTGACTCTGAATTCCTTGTGGAGAGCTGCTTAACTATTCTGTTACTACATTTGCTATGTGAGAAGTGTGGCTGTTTATATCATGAGTAAGTTGTTGGGTCTAATTGATTTAGGAGTGTTAGCCCTCATAATGATATGTAGGAGCCCTGGTGGCACAGTGATTAAGAGCCTTGGCCACGAGCAAAAAGACTGCAGGTTGCGTCTACTAGCTCCTCCTTGGAAACCTGACGGGGCAGTTCTCTGTCCTGGAGGGTTGTTACAAGTTAGAATCGACTTTATGGCAGTGGGCTTGTATCTGTACACTGAAGTTTTTTCAGCAATATAAAATAGCTAACTACTATATCACTGAACCCAAAAGATGCTAAGTAAAAAAAAAGACAAACTGAAAAGCCAGTGTACTGTATAAGTTCCATTTATGTGTCGGCACCATCTCTTTATCTCAGGAGTGTGCCAGGCTCCTCCTGGACTTCCCCTCCCTGCATGGTGGCCTGGAATCTGTCTTGTTACAGTGAGCTGGGCGGTCAGGGTCACCTTGTTTGTTTCCTATCTCTGGGATCGTGGTTGCCGTATGTCCAGACTCTTAACTCATTGTGTATACTGTGTCTTCCCATTCTCTCTTTTAAAATGTCTTTTGGACATTTGCAAGACTTAATGCGCAATCATTATTTGGACTTTATTCTACATTTTCCTTGTATTATTGCCCACTGGTTTTCATATCTCATCGTTGTTTCTTCCTCCTTATTGAGGTTCTGGTATCTTGGAAGGGAAAGTTTATTAATAAAACAAAAACAAGTTGGTATGTGGTATTTCAGATGATGGTAGGATGGTAGACATGGTGGAAAATCATGCAGCCTGGGGGAACACAGATTAGCAGGGAGTTTTTTAGATCAGTGATTAAGGGTGGCGCCTCAGAAGGCACAGTTAAGAAGTCTGAGAAGGAAGATTTCCAGGCAGAGTGAACTGCAAGGGCTCCAGGGTAAAAGCACGTCTTTTGCATTTAAAAACAGAATGAAGGCCTCTAAATGTGGCCTAAATTGGCTCTACAAAACCTCCCTTGAAGACAGCTTGGAGAGGTCATCTGGGCCTGTGCATCAGTCAGGTCTGGCCAGGCGAAGCTACAATAACAAGTAACTTTAAGGTTTTAGTGATTCATAAGATAAAGCAAAGCTTCTGCATTTTTCAGTTTGATTATTTTGTTGGTTAGATGAGGTGGGTTTTTTTTTCAGTTGTTTTCAGGGGGGATAAGGAGTAGGCAAGGAGGGGATGCAGGCTGTGCCTTTTCACTTCTGGGCTGTCTTGTCCTGTCCTGCTGTTGTCTGTAAGCAACACAGATAAAAACCTGGGTAGAAACAGAACTCTTAGTGGGGTGGGGGAGTGGGGATGGTTGTAACCTGTCACTGGGGGCTCTGCTGTGTTCTCCTGTGGCATTTACATCGTGAGGTCTGATAATGTTACTCCTTTGTGAAGGATCATTTTTTCGACCTGTATGCTATAGGCTTCTTTTTTTTTTGTCTTTGAAATTTGCCAGGCTGCATGTAGATGCTGTATCTTTTTATTAACTTTTTCCTTCCTGGTTTTCACTTGAGTGAGATTTGAAGCTGAGAAAATGTTCAAGATACTGTTTCTGTAAGGATTACTTGTCTGGTGTGTGGTTCTTTCTCTGCTGCCTTTGGGGTTCCTTCCTGTCTAGGCTAGCTCTGTCTCTAGGCTTGGCTTTCAGCTTCATCTTCCTCACTGTCTTCAGCCATTGGCTTCCCTCCCACTCTGAGGGTACTGTGGACTGTCTTCCAATTCGCTGACTTCAGTCGTCTACCATTTACCCCCTGCCAAGTCTCCCAGCAGCCTTCTGTGTTTCCTTGTCAAGCCCTCCTTCATCTTCTACTGGGTGTACTCCGTTCCTGCTGAGGCTGAGTGAGCGAGCGTCTGGAGCTTTCTTCCCTCTCCTGCAGAAACTCCACGACACGTGGAGCTGTCTGATACTGAGGCCCGGATTCTTTCCTGTGGCTGGAATTGGGAGACGTTTCAGTTTGACCAGCGTTGATCTATCTTCACTCATGCCAGCAGAGCGTGGCTTCTGTGTGTGCTGTGAGAGGGCTAACAGGACAGTGGGGATCGCCATTTAATCTCTTAGTTTTGAGCAAGGAAAGAAAGAGTGGTCTGCTGTTTATCTCCCCGTGGAGTAGCAGACAGTCTGAAGGAAGCATGACTGGAGCAGTGGCCAGAGGGCTCATGTCCAGGAGTTGGCCTCTGCCCCCCAGTCCCTAAAGTGCCTTGGGCATTTCTGTCCTGTACCTTCTAACTTCCCCAGTGATACCTTGGGAGCTAACCTTGGCAGTACCTGTGCTTGACCAAGGCCGTGTGGTTCTGCTGGGGGACTGTGCTCTGTGAAGTCTGGTCTGTACCATGAGGGCTAGTTTTTTTCTCCTTTTTAAAAAGTTGATACAGAAATAAATGTAACATTGGCCAGTTCAGTCTACAGTTTAGTGATAGCAGTGACATGAATCATGTCCTACAGCCATTACAGTGGCTGTCACATTTCCATCCCCATAAACTGAAACTCACTGCTCCCTAAAACAGTTGAAGTTGCCCGCAGCAGTCTGGCCCTGGCCCTAGTCCCTGCAGACTTTCTGCCGCTGGCAGAAATGAGACCCTGATGGTCTACACCTGATAGAAGCTTCTCACTATTTCTGTGTGTAGACCACGTTTCCCAGCTTTTTCTCTGCAGAAGCTTCCCCTCCTGGATTGTGTTCCTCACTGTGAGTATTTTGAGGAGACTTGGGGGGAACGAGGAAGCTGACCATGCGTGTTGGGCTCGTTGTCTCGCCCCTGATGTCTCCTTTCCGTGTCCTTCCTGGCACTGCTGTCAGTTGGTCCCCATGTGGCATGTGCCTGTGAGAGAGGCTGGAAGGAGGGATGTGCTTTTGCCTTCCTACTCTCCTGCCTTGCGCCCGAGCGTGGCCCCCAGTCCTGCCTTATTTTATGGAGAGTAACACATGTATGAGCGTAGACAGGTTATCCTTCCATCCATCTGGGTCTCCTGGCCCCCTCAGGGTTGGTGCCTAGATTCTTTCTTGCTCTTTTTTTTGTTTCTGAGGATGGCCCTTACCATCTCTGATCAAGACCTGTCTGGGTGGGAGAGGGGTGGGCAGGGCAATGGGAAACGAGCATGTGCTGAGACTGAGGCTAGGGATCCTGGCAGATGGGTGGTAGGCATTGGGGGCAGCTCCGGGCAGAGTGGCTGGTGCCTGTCCCCCACACCACCTCTGAGCCATGCTCTCTGGCCCCTGGCAGGTTTGTGACCCCAGATCAGAAATACTCCATGGACAACACTCCCCACACGCCAACCCCATTCAAGAATGCCCTGGAGAAATATGGACCACTGAAGCCCCTGGTAGGTGGTGTGGTCAGGCTGACTCTGTTGGGTTCATCCACCAGTTTGCAGTTTACAGAGCTCTTTTCCTCTGAGATCTGGTCGATTCTTCCAACAGCCCTGAGGAGCTGCGGATATACTGAGTTTGTAGATGGGGAAGCCCAGGTTCATTTGCTTGTGCCAAGGAAACTCACAACTATGGCACAGGGCTTTTGAGGGTCAACAGGAGTGTGGGGATGTTCTTAACCTGCTGCAGGCAGGCCCTCCAAGAGGTGAAATCCCTGTCTGCTTGTCCGGGGCAGGACAGTTCATGGTTATGGATGCGGAGGTCAGCTTTATCTGCACTTCTGCACTGCCAAGCGCAGCTGCAGGGTGGTCTGATCTGCCCTGTGGTCCCCATGAGTATGCGTGTAGTCACCCCAGGCAGCGTCCCATACTCTCATAGCCTGTGTGCGATGCCTCACATGAGTAGCCCTGCTCCTGTCCACAGCCCCAGACTCCGCACCTGGAGGAGGACTTGAAGGAAGTGCTGCGCTCTGAGGCTGGCATCGAGCTCATCATTGAGGATGATGTGAGGCCAGAGAAGCAGAAGAGGAAGCCTGGGGTGAGTGCTGGTGGTGGAGAGGGTGTCCCTTGCTCCCAGGCTGAGCAGGGGAACCGGGAGAGACGGGGCTGAGTCTCGGAGCTATAGCCACTCTCCCTCTGCTCCCCAGAGTGTTTCTCCATGAACCTGACAAAGGTAATGCCTGGCATCTCCGGAACATTGCCCTTGTCCCTTACAAACTGCATACTTACTCAATAAATAGTGTGTTTGGATCCTTCTCTGGTGGCTTCTGAGCTGAGCGTAGTAACTGGGGCCATGAGAAAGACCCAGACACAGCCCCTCCTTCCTGGAGCCAGTGGTCGAGGCAGACAGTGATGAAGCATGCCGATGGCTGTCTGATGACACGTGGCATTAAATACTCCAGTGTGGGGAGACAGGCTGATTCCATGGAGAAATCTTGGGGTGGAAATGGGGCAGACAGGAGGAGCCCGCCTGCAAGAGAATACTGGGCTGTGGCTGGGCCACAGGGGACAAGGCTGCTGAGTCAGAGTGGCAGCAGAGGGACTGTCCCAAGACCAGCACAGAAGCCGATGCCCTGGGGCAGCATCCTTTCCGCTGGATTGCTTTCCTGCTTTCCTGACAGTGGGTGAAGTCCTGTGCCTCCTTTTTCTGCTTGTTCCTCTTTTTCCCAGACGGCTATCCATGAGGAAGAGGAGGAGAGATTGGGATGTACCCAGTGTCAGTAGTATCTGTTACAGCTCACTGGCCACAGTTGGTTACTGTGGACAGGGAGGGGAAGGTGGGCAGTCGAGCAGAGAGAGCCCACTGGTCTGGGCCCACAGGCAGAAACAGGTGCAGATATGCCCCCACCCCTGTGTGTGCAGAGAATTGGAGGAGGACCTCTGGGGCCCTCCCTGCCCTCTCCTTAGTGTCAGATGGTGATTCTGAGCTGTGGCAGCACCCCTTGGGGGAACACTCCTGGGTTAGGCCCCAGAGTTTGTCCCTGCTATTGGAGCTGACCTCTGACCTCTTGCTTATAAGATGTATAGGAGTGGGATCAGGGTGTTTTTTAGCAGAGGCTGGCTGTGTCCCATAGGGCTTTATGTTTCCATAGGGCTTTATGTTTCCACATGACTTTGACTATGGTTGGTGTTTTAATTGTTGCTTGCTTAATTTCTCTGCCTGGGCCTTTCTAGGGGGATGTTAGGTGTTGTCAGGAGTCCCTAGGTACTGCAAACAGTTAATGCTCTCGGCTGCTGACTGTAAGATTAGAAGTTCACATTCACCAAGTGAGCAAGTGACCCAGAGGTCACTTGGAAGAAAGGTCTGGTGATCTACTTCTCAGGAACTGACATTGAAAACCCCACGGAGCACAGTTCTACTCTGACACATGGGGTGGCCATGATTTGGAATCAACTACACAGCACCTGGAAGTCAGGCATGGTTGCAGCTAGGAGACTGTGCTTGGTCCGTTCAGGGCTGAGCAGTGGGCCTGTGGCTGCGGGGCATGTCTGCAGCCTGTCTCTCTGCTCAGCATCTGCCAGGATGGTCAACAGGCACAGAGTTTGTAAGGCGGCCAAAGTCTTCTGGTTTCTCCACATTCCAGGCAACAGTGCCCTGTCAGCGGGGCCTAGTTTGAAGATGACACTGCATTAGGGCCTCGTTCTGTGAGTAGGGTGGCCTGGGCAGGTACTTATGCTGAATGCATGGACCCCAGGTGCCAAACCTAACTACCACCCTGTCCCACCCCTAGCTGCGGCGGAGCCCCATCAAGAAGGTCCGGAAGTCTCTGGCTCTTGACATTGTGGATGAGGACATGAAGCTGATGATGTCCACACTGCCCAAAACTGTGTCCTTGGTAAGAGGGTCTGAGAGACGCCGTCTGTCAGCTGCCACAGCCACAACCATAACTCTTCATCCTAGGCGAAGCCCCCTTTCTGCCTTGGAAACAGTTAGTTATAGGAAGACCCTAGATGGGGAGTGGGCAGGTGGTCGTGCACTAGGCTTCTGGAGCCCCTGGGCTCAGCTGGGAAGGGCTGCCGGGGATGGGTAGACCTGGGTACATAGCATTGGCTCCAAGCAGAGCAGCTCTGCTTGTGTTTTCCTCTGCGGGTCTTTGGTAAGAGCTGCGCTCCTGAAACATACTTGGTGGTCGTGGATCTGGGGCTTCAGTATCGCTCCTTGCATTCTGCCAATGGAGTGACTCCCGAAAGGGTCCCAAGTTGCCTCAAGGTGCAGCCAGAAAGCTTTGTACCACCAGCCCTAGGGTGGGTGCTTTCCAGCACCTTGCCGAGTTCCTGGCCAGTGTACTAGCTGTGTTGGGTCCTGCCGTCAGGCTGACCTCAGGAGAGGGATAATGTTGCCTTTGCAGAAACATGCTGTGTTATGTATCCCGTGCAGCTGCCGGGGGGTGAACTCAGCTTGTCTGGCACCTGAGAGGTGTGGCAGGCTCATAAGAAAAAGATGAAAGGTGGCCGAGCCAGGTCTTGCGGGTGTGACCACCGGCACTCAGGATTCTTACAGAGAAACCTGACTGACCAGAGGTCCCCACTAGGCTGGGCACTTCCTGTCCTTCAGCCAGACCTACAGTAGGCGTTGCTCCCGGCACAGAAAATAAATACCAAAATGAAGACAAGCTATCATAGGTGGTTAAGAGTACAGGGCTTGGAGTCAGTGTACCTGGCTTGCATCCTTTGCTCTGTGGAATGTGTTAGATTCCTTGCATCTCAGTTTTCTTGGCCAGAACAACACTAAGCTTGAGACTATGAAAGCACCGAGCAGAGCCAAGGAGACTAGAGCGGGTGTCAAGGTGCTGGGGGGTTTGCTGGTTGATGCCGCCATCACTGACTGCGCAGGGGCGTTTCTGCTGCCAGAAGAAACTAGAGATGGACCAGAGTTTACTGAGTTACTACTGTGTGCCAAGCTGTATAATAGGCACTTTACATATATTAATGTTCGATTAAACTCCCCAGTTGATAGATGCAACTGAGGATTGGAGAAGTTAACTATCCTCCTGAAGATATCAACAACCCACCACCAAGTAGTAGTGCTGGGATTTGATCTTGTAGCTTTTGTCCCTCTCACTAAGTGACCCCTGGCTTGTGACAAAATGGTGAATCTTTGGCTTGGTTTTGATTGCAGCCAACCAACGCCCCATCCAGCTCCTCCGGCCTCACCCTGTCAGGTATTAAAGAGGACAACAGCCTGCTCAACCAGGGCTTCCTGCAGGCCAAGCCCGAGAAAGCGGGGGCAGCCCAGAAGCCTCGAAGCCACTTCCCAACACCTGCCCCTGTGAGTGCTGGCCATGAAAGTAGTATTGCCTTTGGGTCTTACTGTGCTGTCCTCCTCACTGCAGGGCCTTTGTGTAGTCTGCTCCCTCTGCCTGCATGCTGTTCGTGCTGCTTTCCTGTAACTGTTTGCTTTGTGATTGATTTGTGCTTCTGATCACTTTCCTGGAGAGGTCCCCCTCTGATGACATGGTATCCCTTATAACTGAGTTATTGTATCTATTCAGTTTGCTTAATGCATTGCTGTGCTGGAAGATGGGGCTGGCCTGGGCTGCCGTCACCTGGCATGTGCATGTATGAAGGCTGCCCTGCTCCCATCCTCGCAGCCCGCATGACCATGCCTTTTCCTTAAGTGCAGGCTGGTGCTGCATAGGAAGCATGGCTCTGTCTCCTGGTCCAGGAGGAAGCAGGCCCAGACAGGGGGCAATGACATCACCAGGGCCACGTAAGAGGGTGGAGAAAGCACAAGCAGACTGGCTTCTAGACAGAAAGGGTTCCAGCGTTTGCTGGGAGGACATTCTTGTCTGAGTGATCACCCTTTTGTCTCCTGCCAGATGACCAGTGCCTGGAAGATCGTGGCTTGTGGGGGGACCAGGGACCAGCTCTTCATGCAAGAAAAAGCACGGCAGCTCCTGGGCCGCCTGAAGCCCAGCCACACGTCCCGGACACTCATCTTGTCCTGAAGGGCTTGGACAGTCACAAGCCCATTGGACCATTCTCATGTTTACAGGGGGGAGGGAGCTGTGAAATAGAGAACACACTCAGGTGACTTGGGGAGAGGGCCAGGCACCACCTCATCTACCTGCAAGGAGCCTTCTGCTACTAGCCCTTCCTCAGACCGCTCAGGTGGCAGCAAAGCAGGGTCTCCGTGTCAGGAGCTGTGGGCAGCTCCTGGTGCTAACAGAACAAAGCCCACCTCCTGGGCCTGTCCAGTCTCTCCCCAGTGCCACAGGGTGGCCTATTAGCTTCCTCCAGGCCCTGGTCAGTCCTGGCCTCTGCTCAGACTCCTGCTGAGGGCAGGGCCATGGCCAGGGGCCTCTTCCCCTCCACCCCTGTTGGTACATTTTCTTGAAATAAAACTGCCTTTTTCCTGGTTCTGATCTGGCTTCCACATTTCTCCTGGGCCCTACTACTTCCCTCTGGGATGTGGGAACCTAGGGCCTCATCCTCAGGAGTACAGCCTTGTCTGCACAGCCTGGGCCAGAGACTCTGGAGTCTTCTCCCCAAGCCAGTGAGCTGGGAGCTGTTTCCCTTGCCCTCGCGCACCTAGTGGGCATCTCGGCAAAGTTCTGGGGACGCTGGACTAAGGGGTGGAGTGATACTATGGTACATTAGGCCTTGCTTAGCCCTTGCCATAAACTCACTTGGCTTGAGCCACCCAACCCATTTTTAGAGCAGACTGACTGACGACCACCTGGCCCTCTGAACCTGGGGACTGGGTTTTGTAACCTTTCAGCCATCTTGCTCACCATCTGTACACGTTTGTGCTAGTTCCCTGACCCAGAGGACTAGACTAGTTCACATGACCTTGCCAGTGTGCTGGGTTTCCTTGAAATTGTCCTTGGAGTAGTGAATTGAACGCTTACGGAGAGGGTACACCCCCCCCCCACGCCAGGTCCCACCCCACACGCTGTGTGTGGGTGTGGTTTTAGTGCAGAGGGTAGAACAGTGAAAACCCCTGCTCTCTCCGCAGGTAATTCTGGGCAGGGCAAGCCCCGGAGAGTCTACTGGCTTAGAAAGAAATGAAGCAGGGAGTGCGTTGGGGTTCTAGGTCATCGAAGGGGAAAGGGGAGGGGCTGGGCTTGAGAGGTTTCAGCAGAGCAGCCTAGTCCACCGCGGGACCAGGGTGGTGAGCTGACCCAGGAAAGGTGCCCTGGTTGTCACCCAGCCTCTCAAAAGGAACCGAGCAGCCTGCACTGGTGTTTTCTAGGCTGCCGCGACAAGCAGGAGGGGGCTGGTGCTGAGGTGCAGAGCCTCAAGATCTGAGCGGGGGCGTAGTTCGTCCCTGAGACGGAGAGGGCTGGCGTGGTTCTGCAAAGAGGGCAGCGGGCCGTGCTCTTGACTACATCCAGATGGCCTTTGGACAGAGGCTGATGTGGTTCGGAGGCGAAGCTGAGAGGGTCAATAGCGGCTAAGGCAGATCCTGCCGGTAATTGTCTCCAAGAACAGGGGTGCTCTGCAGCCCGCGCCCTGATGTGGGCCACGTGACTTGTTCTGACCAATCGGCGTTACCCACGTGTGGCGCACAGACCTCTGGGAGCGGCCATCGAAAGAGGCGGGAAGCCTCGCGGCCGCCTCAGCTATCTGCAAGTTACTCTGGCGGCCCTAGATCTCCAGCCTCAGCGGGCCTGGCCCGGCGCGAAAGGCCGGCCTGCCTAATCACAGAATCATGGGAAACGATGAATCAGTGCTATTTGAGGCCCGTAAGTTTTGGGATGTTTTAACCCTTGGTGGCACAGATGCTGAAGCTCTACTACGGACAGGTTGGCTGGAACCCACCCAGCGGTGCCCGGGAAAATGGCCTGGCAGTCTACCTCCAGAAGGTAACAGCCTTGAAAACATTATGGGGCAGTGCTACCCGGCACACATGGAGTCCCTACGAAGTGGCATTGACTCGAAGGCAGGGGGTTTGGGTTCTTGTGTTGTAATGCAGCTGACTGATACAGATGTTGGCATAGGAGCTCAGACAGCCATGGGTACCTTTGTGGTCCAGGATAAGTCCATGAGATGTTCTCAGTGACAGACAGGAACTGGTGACAGGATGAGGCCACAGGCCTGGGTTTGGGCCAGCAAAAGGATGGAGGTGTAGGGGTTGGCAGTGAGGAGCCCTCTACCTCCCAACCCCGAAGGACCCTAAACAGAATGAGAGGGAGAAGGGCCTCCTCGATTTGAGGAAGCCAGGGGGAGGTACGGTGGAGGGCAGGGGCAGGCCCCCTTGGTGAGGGGCAGGGGAGGTGAAGACAATCACTGTTGGGGATATGTGATAAGGCATAGAGCGTTTGTTTATAGTTCCTCAGATATGTAATAAATATATTTATTTGCATTTTTGTATCTCCCCTGTAGCAGGTTTTCTGAGATGATTTTTAGTGGTTTTTTTTTTGTCATTGAGGATGTACGTAGCAGAATATACACCAAGCCAACATTTCTTACACATACAATTCAGCGATGATGACAGCATTCTTCAAGTCGTGCAGCCATGGGCACTCTTTTCAAAATTGTTCCTCTCCCTTTATTTAAGATGGTTTTTAATACATATTTGTCTTTTAAATTATCACAAAGGCTTACATGCTCATTGCAGTTAGTTCAAATGATATACTGATTTAGAAAATAATGTTGGAGTAGTTATTCCCTGTCCTTGAGCGTAGAGATTGTGCCCCAGCTGGAGGTGGACTCACAAGACACATCTACTGGGCCCTGAGATATAAAACAATAGATAGGGTAATCTTGGATAATGTCTTTCAGAGAAACTTTCACCTAAGTTAATCAAACAGAACACAAAAGACTCCACTCTTTATCTTTGTCTATTTGCATTTAGTTAGTAGAAAACCTTCTGGACCAATGAAGAACCTCCTGACTATCATTACTGTAAGCTATACCAATGGTTGTTAAAGAAAAATGGTTCAAAATGTGGGATCAGAGTCTCTAACCAATCTGTGAAAAAGTGAAGCTTTTACTAGTTTTGCATGTTTTATAATATTAGTATATACTGGTGGCTCTGGAACATTCCTTGGACTTGGACATACATGGCTGTGGCACCATGCCTGTCCGCTTTCCCGTTCTTGCTTATTCTGTAGTCGTCTCTGAACTCGGACAGACATTGGCTCTGGCAGCATGCTTGTCTTCTTCACACTTTTGCCCTTTTTGAATACATGCTGAATAAAACGTTCCTTTTGCTTTACTAAACTTGGGATCTTTTTCCTCCTATGACAATACCAAATACCAAACCCATTGCTGTGGAGTTGATACCTACTCATAGAGCCCCTCCCTGTAAGACCGAGTAGAAATCCCTCTGCTCTGGTGTTTAAAGTACTGGCATAACTCTCAGCAGCATAGCAACACGCAGGCCACCACAGTGCTGTAAACTGGGAAGACAGGTGATGGGTGTAACCATGGGGCCTGGCCAACAAGAGTGTTTGATCTGACAGTTGGGTGTTACATCTTGATAGAATAGAAGCCCCTACTTCGTACATTCCACCCACCCAGAACAGTCCCTCCAGGAGTCCAGGGACTGCCTCTTCCTCCTCCCTGAAGTAGGACCGCTTGCCCCAGATGTGATCAGCTCCTGCATCAGTACTTGCGTGCCCTCAGGGCCCGGGAGGTAATGAAAGAGACTCTGAAGACTCGACTCTGTGTTCATGAGCAATAATTACTAATCCTTCATACTTGCCCAACTTGCTCGGTTGTTTACATTTTGTTTCAGTTAGGTACTTCTAGGACAAGTTCAAATGGATAAGCATTTAACTACTACCAAAAAGTTTATGGTTTAAACCTACCCAGAGACATGTGGGGAGAAAGGCTTGGCCTCTACTTCTAAGAGATACTAGCCTTGAAAACCTTGTGGAGTGCAGTTCTACTCTGAAACAACTGGGTTTGCCATAAAACCCACTGTTACTGGGTTTGCCATTAGTCCGTTTTTTTGGTTTGAGGGCTAATAATGGCTTTTATGGTGCTAACTTGGCTCTGTCGCCCCCTGGTGGTTATTAGTATGCAGCATCAAATAAAGTGGATCGGAGAAAGTCCCAGAAGATCGCTAAATTTAAGGCTTTTTCTGATTTTGAGGTCCCTGCTTTAGCATCCCCATCAAGTGGTTATCTGCTTCACAAAGTTGGACAGTGCTTGTGAAGAAAAGTGTTCTTTATCCAGAGAGAAAAGTCTCAATATCTAAAGCAACAGGAGGGACCAAGGAGCAGGGATGCAAGGGTTTGTGGAAGAATCAGGGCCCCAGGACAGGTAGTTGATAGACCTGGATTAGTATGAAAGTCTGGTGTCTTAAATTAGCTACTTGCTCCACTGACTTCATTGGACATCAGTTCTGCATTCTTCTTGTTTCCAGAGGTGACCGAGGCTCTGTGTTAGCAATGATAGGGATTTAGGACCTTCTAAAATGAATTTTATGCTTCCACCTTTGAGCCAGATGTTTTTGAAGGTTATTAAAGCTGGATTTTGACACGACTTGAGAATCATACTTTGCGCTAATCAGGCCGATAGACTCAACTGGTCAAGGTTAAGATGTCTTCCTTGCAGGTTCACTGGGGCTGGCCTGCAGGTATTTAGGCTCAAGTACGTAATGGATAGGACAGTCTGACAATGATGAGCACAGAGCCTGAGTCTGGAACGCCCTCCAGAAAGGGGCAGTTGTCTCCTCTCTGAGCCCCAGTCCTGGGCCCTGCTCAGCTAGCAACATGACCTGGTCCCTTTCTAGTCAGTGCCCAGTGAATGTCTCATCTTGGTGGGAAGGGCTGTGGCAAAGAGAAATTCCCAAGGCAGCTAAGAAGAGAGGATGGGGAAGTCTTCTGTTACTTTCTATGCTTGATTTCTAGCTTAATTTCCCTGTGTCTGTGTGACTCAAACCTTCAGAATTTGCAGAGAATTGCTGTATGGCCAAGCATATATATGATCAACTCTGATAAAGTTCCTTCTTCACTTGAAAACAGCGTGTGGTCTGCAGCACTGGCGCTGTGTTCCATTTTTGTCCTTGAGGTCATTTGCTAATCCTATGCTCCAGTACCTATTGTCTGCTTGTATTTGTGAGTCTAGACTAGCTAACATTAAAATGACACAGGGTAAGAATTTTCTTAGAAGCCATGAAGTATTAGGATGGCTTCAAATAGTGGCCACATTATTGTGGCAAGAACTAGCTGATAGAAAAGGGGAGACATGTGTCTACTGTGGGGGCAGGGGGAGGAACTGTTTGGATCCTGGGCTCAGCAAAGCGGGTTCCCAGAATTTTGTTGAAAAGGAGTGGGGTGAAGGATTCCAGAATCCATAGTTGTTGTGACTATTCCTCATGTATCCAGCACCTAGAGCCAAAAACAGAACCCACCCAGCACCCAGAAATCCCCCTTTCCACCAGCCAAGGTGACTGCTACCTGACTTTTTTCACTATAAATTTGTGTTGCCTTTAATTATTTATTTTTTTGGAAAGTCTAGTGACAGATTCGTTAAGTGGTATGACAGCTAACTAAAAGGTCAGCACTTTATATGCACCAGGCACTCCTTGGAAACTCACTGGGGCAGTTCTACTCTGTCCTGTAGGGTTGCTATGAATTGGAATCGACTCGAGAGAGCAGTGGCTTTGGTTATTTGTTTTTAACTTTATGTAAAGTGAATTTTACATGTTTGTGAGATTTACCCATGTCGATTTGACGAGTTATAGTTTTTTCTCATTGCTGCACAGTATTCCATCCTTTGCACTGTTGTCTCCCTCTTTCTGAAAGACACATGGACTGTGTTTTGTCCTTGCCTTCTGGCAAACCTGTGCACACATTGTTTTCTATGTGGCATATTGCTAGGTTTGGGGTCAATGAAATTGGGCCACTTGCCACTTACTGACTTTGTAAAATAAGGCAGTTTAACTTCTGTGAGATTCACTCCTTTATATTATTGTTAATGTTTCTATTTAGGTGAAAGTATATACAAATATACACCATTTCAGCAATTTCTACGTGTAGAATTCGGTGACATTGGTTACATTCATCAAGTTGTACTACCTTCTCACTGTCCTTGTCTGTGTTACCCCACAACCATTATCTTAAAGTCCTCTGAGATTCATTTCTCACATCTGCGTATCAGAGATAAAAATGCTTGCCCTCGGTGATATAGACAGGACTTCATAAAACAATTGTCTGTTTGCAAGGCATCTGGCCCCAGTGTAGCTCCTTTCCTGTCCTTCCCTTTGCTGCCAGAGCCACTTCTGTCCCATGACTCTGCTTTTCCACTTGTCTCCCCCTTGGCCAGGAGCCCTCCTATGAACCTGGGAAGCTTGCCTGCTCCTGCAGGCTGGTGGGCTGCCTTCTGCCCGGTGCATTTGCTGGCTGTCCTCTGTGTTCAGCCACTGGCATCAACCCCCGGGTTAGCTTGCTGTTGTCACTGTCACTGCTGAAGAGTGTTTTTATGATTGTCTGTGTTAGATCTGGCTCCTGGCAGCTGTTCACCTGGAGACAAGTCCAGTGGAGACAGGTAACGAGGCCTGAGAAGGGAGACAACAGCTGACTGAGAACCGTCTCAGGAATTTAAAACAGATACTTCCCTTGCATTTCTTCTTCTTTTTTTACATCTTGGGGCAAGGGTTTCTTCTTAAAGCATTAATATTCACTTAACCACTACCTTTGAGTCAGTTCTAACTCATAGCAACTGTATAAGATAGAATAAAACTATGTGATAGGGTTTCCAAGAAGTGGCTGATAGATTCGAACTGCCAAAACTTGGGTTAACAGCCATAGCTCACCATAGCTCTTAATCACTATGCTTCCTAAAATAAGTCAAGTCATGAGGGTGAGGCTTAGTGGGAGCCCCAACCACAGGGAACTCAGTCACTCTACGGCCTGCTTCTAGCACTTGGTAGTGGCAGCCCAGGAGCACTGTGGTGAGAAAGATTCTGAAGCTGTTGTCCGTGTTTAGTGCTATGATTGATGAGTCTCGTCTGTTATGTGCATAGGAGGTGTAGATGGTGGCACATGTTTTATGTATTTACTGTCTCCGGCTTACAGATATTGGTGGTATTGGTCAGAATGGAAATGATTTAGTGAGTTACATGGCATTTCTTCTTAAATAAAAACAAGCTTTATTTAAATACATTTGTCTTTCTTATTCATTGTCCAGTCTTTGTTTGCATATGATGTGATTGAAAATAACCATAGCTTAGGTCAGGTGCACCTTAGTCTTCAAGGCGACATCTTTACTTTTCAACCCTTTAAGGAGGTCCTTTGCAACAGATTCTCCCAGTGCAATGGGTCTTTTTTAATTTTAATTTTATTTTGTTATGATTGAATGAAAATGTACATTCCCATATAAATTTGCATGCCCACCTATATGCACCTTCCACTGTTCTCCCTGCCCAGTAACAACACACTCTTCCTCTCTGCTCCATACATGTCCCATTCTCTCAACAGTCTCCTTTCACCTCCTCTCCACCTACTCACCTTCCTCCAGTACGAGGTCAGCAGGGTGATATCCTATAGATGCATAGAACCATGAAGTGCACCCAAGATATGGTCACTCTGCGTTGCCAAGTCCAATCCATTCCTGTCCGAAGAGTGGACCTTCGTTATGATTTATGGGCGGGGGCGGCATCAGGGCCAGGGGCCATGCTCCCAGGGGAACCCCGAAGCCCCTGGACCATCAGTTGCAGTCTTTTGATGGAGATCTCAGGGTGTACCCCTTTTTATTATTGTGTCGCCAGTGAGACTCAACTTTGTGAGCTCCATCATGGCTATCACTGGTGGTAGCCAGGTACCATCCGGTTCTTCCAGTCACGAGTTGATGTAGACACCCACTCATGTGGGTCTCTCTGTCCTCTGGGTTCTCTTTGATCATCCTTTCCTGCTGAGTTGGGACCATTTGCTGTACCCTCAGATGGCAGCTTGGCAGCTTTTAAGACCCCAGATGCCACTCACCAATGTGGGGTGCAGAGAGCCCTCTTAGAAAACCACTAGTTGTGCCAGTTGGCCTCTATTTCTGTAATGCATTTTTTGATTTCTTGACTGCTGCTTCCATGGGCATTGATTATGGAACCAAGTAAAATGAAATCCTTGACAACCTCAGTCCTTTCACCATTTATTGTCATGTTGCTTACTGGTCCAGTTGTCAGGATTTTTGTTTTCTTGATATTGAGGTGCAATCCCTACTGAGGGCTGTGGTCTTTGAGCTTCATCAGTAAGGGTTTCAAATCCTGTTCACTTTGAGCAGATACCATTGTATCATCTGCTTAATGTAGGTTGTTAATGAGTCTTCCTCTAATCCTGATGCCTCATTCTTCTTCATATAGTCCTGATGCCTCATTCTTTGTGTAATCCAGCTTCTGGGATTATTTGCTCAGTATACAGATTGAAAAGGTATGGTGAAAGAATACAACCCTGATGCACACCTATCCTGACTTTAAACCGTGCAATGTCCCCTTATTCTATTCACATGACTGCCTCTTTATCCATATACAGATTCCTCATTAGCACAATGAAGTGTTCTGGAATTCCCTTTCTCCGCAATTTTCTCCATAATTTGTTATGATCCACATAGTCGAACGCCTTTGCATAGTCAGCGAAACACAGATAAACATCTTTCTTGTATTCTTCGCTTTCAACCAAGATCCATCTGATGTCATCAGTGGTTCTACAACCTCTTCTGAATCGGCTTGAATTTTTGGTGTTCAGTTGGATCACCTTTCTTGGGAATAGGCATAAATATGGATCTCTTTCAGTTGGTTGGCCAGGTAGCTGTCTTCCAAATTTCTTGACATAGATGAATGAGTACTTCCAACACTGCATCTGTTAAAACATCTCTATTGATATTCCATTAATTCCTGGAGCCATGTTTTCCACTAGTGCCTTCAGTGTAGCTCTGACTTGTTCCTTCACTACCATTGGTTCCCAGTCATATGCTACATCTTCGAATGGTTGAAAGTGACCAATTCCTTTCAGCAGAGACTCTGTATCCCGCCTATCTTCTTTTAATGCTTCCTGAGTTGTTTAATATTTTCCCTGTAGAGTCCTTCACTATTGCAACTCAAGGCTTGAATATTTTCTTCATTTCTTTCAACTTGAGAAATGTAAAACGTGTTCTTCCCTTTTGGTGTTCTATCTCCAGCTCTTTGCACGTGTCATAGTACTTTGTGTTCTTGAGCTACCCTTTAAAATCTGTTCAGTTCTTTTACTTCATCACTTCTTCATTTTGCTTTAGCTACTCAACATTCAAGAGCAAGTTTCAGAGTCTCTTCAGACATCCAGTTTGATCTTTCTTACCTTGTCTTTCTAATGACCTCTTGCTTCTCTCATGGATGATGTCTTTGATGTGATTCCATAGGTCTTCAGTCATTAGTGTTCAACACATCAAAGCTATTCTTGAGATGGTCTCTAAACTCAGGCAGATATACTCAAGGTCATACTTAGGCTTTAGTGGACTTGTTCTAATTTTCTTCAGTTTCAGTTTGAACTTGCATATGAGTGGTTAATGGTCTATATTGCAGTCAACACCTGGTCGTGTTCTGACTGATGATATTGAGCTTTTCCATTGTCTCTTTCCACAAGATGTTGATTTTGAACATCTGTATTCCATCTGGTGAAGTCCACGTGTGCAGTCACCATTTATGTTGGTGGAAAAAGTTATTTGCAATGAAGAAGTTGTTGACCTTGCAAAATTCCGTCATGCAATTTCTGGCATTGTTTCTGTTGCCAAGGCCATATTTCCAACTACCAATCCTTGTTTGTCTGCAGCTTTTGCATTCCAATCACTAGTAATTATCAGTGCATCCTGATTGCATGTTCAGTCAGTTTGAGACTGAAGTCTTCAATTTCTTCGTCTTTGGCCTTACTGGTTGGTGTGTAAACTTGAATAGTAGTTGTATTAACTGGTCTTCCTTGTAGGCATATGGATATTATCCTATCACTGACAGCACTGTACTTCAGGACAGGTCTTGAAATGTTCTTCTGGATGGTGAATGTAATACCATTCCTCTTCAAGTTGTCATTCCTGGTGCACTAGACCGTAGGATTGTCCAGTTCAAAATGGCCAGTAATACCAGTCCATTCAGTTCACTAATGCCTAGGATATTGATGTTTATGCATTTCACTTCATTTTTGATGATTTCCAATTTTCCTAGATTCATACTTTGTACATCCCACATACTGATTATTAGTGGTGTTTGCTTCTGTTTCTTCTCCTTTTAAGTCATGCCACATCAGCAAATGAAGGTCCCAAATGCTTTACTCCATCCACATCATTAAGGTTAACTCTACTTTGAGGAGGCAGCTCTTGCCCAGTCATCTTCTGAGTGCCTTCCAACCTGGGGGCACATTTTCTGGCACAATATCTGACAGTGTTCCGCTGCTATTCATAAGGTTTTCACTGGCTAATTCTTTTCAGAAGCTGACTGCTGGGCCCTTCCTAGTCTGTTTGAGTCTGGGAGCTCAACTAGAACCTGTCTGCTATGGGTGACCCTGCTGGTATTTGAATACCGGTGACTAAGCTTCCATCATCACAACAACCGGCAAGCCCCACAGTACGATAATGACAGACAAGTGGGTTTGCTGTGTGGCTTCAAATCCCCAACTTTCTGGTTAACAGCCAGACACTTAATGACTGGCTGACCAGGACTCCTTTAAAGTTGCATAGATAAAGGATTTGTGGATGTATACACACACTTCAGGAACTAATATTTGGTTTAGTATTTGTGTGTTTTAACCAAGAGCATAATAAAACTGATTTAAGGCAATGTTAAGTATCCTCAGAGATAGTGTCCTTTTAGTAGAAAATTATTCAATGTCATGTATGGATTTTATTTGAAACCTGTTTTAAATAAAGTAAAATGTTTTGAAATTATGATAGAATAAAGGAAAGTTAAATAATGACGGGATAATTAATATTAGGAAATTGTGAGTATTTTTAGTTTTTTCTTAAAATAATTCTAATATTTTAAAAATACACACCGAAATAGCTATGAATGAGATGCTGTCTGGTGTGTGCTCTGCAGTGTTCCAGAGTGTGGGCTGATAGTATGTGGAGGCGTACATTGTGATAGGCAGACGAATGGCTCTGCAAAGATGTCCACATCCTACTTGTTAGGAAGTTAAGATAGCAGATGGAATTAAGGTTGCTGATCAGCTATTGGTAAAATTGGTAGTTTGCTGGCTCATTCAGGTGAGTCAGTCACAAGGGTCCTTACATGTGGACAAGGGAGGCAGGAGCATCAGAGGGCTACAGTGTGAGAAAGGCCAGCTCATTCACACTTTGAAGATGGACAAGTCCACAAGCCAATGAAAATGGGCCATTTCTAGAAGCTGGAAAAGGCAAGTAACTGATTTTCTCCTTGAGTCTCCAGAAGAGAATGCAGTTAGTCTAACGCCTTGATTTTAGCCCAGAGAGACCCATTTTGGACTTCTGACCTTCAAAATTGGAAACCCTGGTTGCATAGTGTTAAAATACTGTGACTGCTAACCGAAATGTTGGCAGTTGAAATCTACCTGGCGCTTCTTGGAAACTCTGTGGGGCAATTCTGCTCTGTCCTGCAGGGTTGCTATGAATCAGAATCAACTTGATCACAGGGGGTCTAAGACCTCCAAAACCGTAAGACAATAAACTTGTGTTTAAAATAAAAAGAATTTTCCTCCCCAAAAAACTTTTGAAAGACTTAGGGCCTCCATCTGCTGATTTTAAAAAACATTTATTTTAATTAGACTAGATAATACATTCACAGGGTTCAATAACTGTAAAAAGTTTCTCTTCATACTATTCCTGTAAAGTGCATATTTTAAGTTTTATAGGAAGACCCCTGTTCTAAGTGTATCCTTTGAAAGAAATTTTATGCAAACACAAGCACATATGCAGACATGTTCTCTTTCACAATTCTGCAGAAATGCTGGCATATATATAGTTTTTTGAACTTGACTTTTGTCTGCTAAAGCTGGGGTTGGCAAACTATGGATCATAGGGCAGATCTAGCCTGCTGCCTGTTTTTGTAAGTAAAGTTTTATTGAAACACGTGTTCATTTGTATACTACTGTCTGTGACTGCTTTTGTGCTGTTGTGACAGAGCTGAGACCATATGGTGTGTAAAGCTGAAAATACGATCTGGTACTTTAGGGAAAATGTTTGCTGGTTCTTGAATTAAGCAGTATACCTTAGGCTTTCCATAGCAATACACTGTTTTTCTACCAGCATAGTATTTCATTGTATGGCTGTGCCGTAATTCATTTAATTGAGCCCTCCAAATAGGTATTTAGATTGTTTGTGACTCTGCCGTCACAGATAAAACTTCAGTATGTACGTACTGTTGAAGCTATGCACTGAATGCCAGCACCTAGTCCACCCTTCAAAGCAGTTTTGGAACTCTTTTTCTGGAATGGCCATCAGAGCTGTCCTCAGATTACCCTTAATGTCCTGAATGTCATTCAGATGTCTTCCTTTCACTATTTCCTTTATCTTCGGGTAAAGAAAAAAATTACCAGGGGCCAGATCAGATGAGTTGGGAGGTTATTCCAATACAATTATGTGTTTACTGGCTAAAACTCCCTCATGACAACTATAAAATTAAGTTTGCGAACTTGCCACCATGCCACTGTGCACAATGGTCATTCCAGAAAGAGTTCCAAAATGGCTCTGAAGGGTGGATTTGGCGCTGGCATTGGTGCACAGCTTCCCAAGGGGAGTGCTTCAAAGATGGGTGTAGTGATATTCAGCAACGAGGTATATAGCACTTACAACCGTTAAGGTTGCAGACTTAATTGTTGGACCTTGTATCTCACTACTCAGAGTTAAAGTAAAGGGTGCCCTTTTGTAAGAAGAATGGGGCTGTGCTCTGCCCAGCTTGGAACTCTGTAAATGAAGTTCTTAACAACTCACTCTCCCCTCCTCTGACACCAGGAGTGATGAATTAGAAGAGGGATAAAGAGCTGTCAGAAGCAGCTACGTGACGCAGAGAGAGTTGTCAGATGGCATGTGAGACAGAAGAACTGTAGAAAGCAGATTTAAGGGCCAAAAAAAAAAGCCCAGCAGTCCCGAAGACACACAGGGAGGTAAAGATCTGGTCAACTGACTCTGAGAGTAATACTGTGTGATGTCGAGGAGCAATCGGGGGTCGTCACAACAGGCAGCTTGAGTCATCAAGAAAAGGCTACCTGGTGTGCAGTTACCGGACAGGGAGAGCAGTGGAAGCTGCATATAGGTGGGCATGTAAATTTATACGTGAATGTACATTTTCACTAGTTATGTTAAATAAAAAATAAAATTAAAAAATTAAAAAAAAGAAAAGGCTACCTGGTCCCTGGCTTGGGAGGGTAACAGTGGCTTTGCGGAAGTTGTCTTTTTAACTGAAGCAGCTAGTCCCTTTACATTTAATGTAATTCCTAGTATACTTGGGTTTAAGTCTACCATCTTGTGTGCTTTCTAACAGTCTTTATTTATTTTATCTCTTTTTCCTTTCTTATTTTAAATTGTTATTTGGTACCACCCAGTCAGTTCTGACTCATAGCAACCCCGTGTACCACAGAACAAAATACTTCTGGATCCTGTGCCATGCTCAGAGCCATAATTATGCTTGAGTCCAGTGTTGCAGCCACTGTGTCAGTTCAGCTCGTTGAGTGTCCTCTTTTCTGCTGACTCTCTACTTTACCAAGCATGATGTCCTTCTCCATGGACTGACTCCTCCTAACATGTCCAAAATATGTAAGACATAGTCTCACCATCCTTGCTTTGAAGGAGCATTCTGATTGCACATTCTGTAAGACCAATTTGTTCTTTCTTCCGGCAGTCTGTGGTATATTCAATATTCTTTGCCAACACCACAGTTCGAAGTTGTCAGTTGTCTTCTGTTTTCCTTATTCATTGTCCAGCTTTTGTGTGCATATTATGTGATTGACAATACCATGACGTGGGTCAGGCACCCCTTATTCTTCACAGTGACATCTTTGGTTTTCAACACTTTAAAGAGGTCTTTTGCAACATATCTGCCCAACTCAGTGTGTCTCTTGATTTTGTGACTGCTGCTTCCATGGGTGTTGATTATGGATCCAAGTAAAACAAAATCTTTGACAGCCTCAGTTTTTTCTCCATTTATGGTGATGTGGGTTGTTGGTCCAGTTGTGAGGATTTTTGCTTTCTTTAAGTTGAGGTGCAATCTACGTGGAAGACTGTGGTCTTTGATCTTCATCAGTAAATGCCTGAAGTTCTCTTTACTTTCAACAAACAAAGTTGTGTGGTCTGCATAACGCAGCTTGTTAATGAGACTTCCTCCAGTCCTGATGGCCCATTCTTATTTGTATAGTTCAACTTCTTGGATTATTTGCTCAGCATATGGATTGAGTAAGTATGGTAAAAAGATACAACCCTGACACACACCTTCCTGACTTTAAACCACCAGTATCTCCTCATTCTGTCCAAACAACTGCCTCTTGGCCTATGTGTAGGTTCCTCATGAGCACAATTAAGTGTTCTGGATTATCATTCTTTGTTTTTATAAATAAAATGGCATGTTTTTAAAAGAGAAAACATAGCTTTTTATCTTAAATAGACATTTTTAAATTATTAAAAGTTTACCTCTTTCATAAATTTTACACTCTTGTTTCTAATCACTTAGAGATTACAAATGAAAATAGCATAAATAACTAATCAAGGTTTAAAATCATTAAACATTTTACCTTCCTTTTGGATAATGCAATGGCCTTTTCTGCAGTTTACTCCCCTCCTGACTTATGTTGGAAACCCTGGTGACATGATGGTTAAAAGTGGCAGCTAACCAAGAGATTGACAATTTGAATCCACCAGACACTCCTTGGAAACCCTGTAGGGCTGTTATACTCTGTCCTGTAGGCCACTGTGAGTCCAAATTGACTTGACAGTGTGTTTGGTTTTGCTTTTTGACTTATATTATTGTTCTCTGTATTTTAAACCCTTTTTAAAAGTTCACTGGGCATTATTGGTATGGTCATTTTATATTATCAATGTGTATTTAGACTTATTCTTATATTTTCTCTGTGCTTCTCATGTTTATTTGCATCTCAGACCTGCCGTATGAGATTACTTTCTTCTTACTTTCTTCTTACTTTCTTCTGCTTAAAGTTTATATTTTTGAATTTCTGCTTGACAAAGTCCTTGCTTTTTGTTTTTCTGAAAATGGCTTTCCCATTGCCTTTGAGTTGATTCTGACTCGTAGCGACCGTATAGGGCAGAGTAGGACTGCCCCATAGAGTTTCCAAGGAGGGTCTGGTGGATTTGAACTGCCACCCTTTAGGTTATCAGCCACAGGTCTTGACAGCTATGCCACAGGGTTTCTGAAAATATCTTTATCTCACCCTTAATCTTGAGAGAAATTAAAAAAAAATTGTGTGTGCGTTAGGTGAAAGTGTACAGAGCAAATTGATTTCCCAATCAATAGTTTGTACATAAAGTGTTTCATGACATTGGTTTCATTCAGACTTTTGCTAAGTATACATTGATTAATTTCTTTCCTCACCTTGAAGCTAATAAGTCAATTTTCTTTTAGCTTTCATTGTTTCCATTGAAAGTTCAGTTATCCACTATTAACCTAGCTTCTTTTGAGGGTCAACTATATCTTTTTCTATCTTGGTCTTCACTATTTGTCCTTTATTCTTGGTTTCAGTTCTTTAATGATATCATATGTGAATTTCTTTTATTTATTTGTTAGGCCCCTGCGATCTACAGATTAGTGTCTTTAATTAATTTCCTAACCATTGTCTCTTTAAATACCGCTTCCATTATTCTCTCTCCTCCCTTCCTGGGACTCCAGTGCCAGGACTTCCTGCTGTGCCATTACAGCTTCTCATGCCCTCTCTTCTGTATTTTCACTTTGTGCTGCCTTCTGGACCACTTCTTCTGACCTGTCTTCCAGCTTGGAAACCCTGGTGGTGTAGTGGTTAAGTGCTATAGCTGCTGATCAGTAGGTTAGCAGTTCAGATCTGCCAGGCACTCCTTGGAAACTCTATGGGGTAGTTCTACTCTGTCTGTAGGGCCGCTATGAGTCAGAATCAACTTGACAGTGGTGGGTTTTTTGGTTTATCCTCCAGTTCTCTATTTCTCTCTTCTGCTGTAACCAAACTGTTGCCAAAATGGTTTTTAACTCTGTTTTTTGTAGTTTGCCTTTCTGGAAGATTTGGTTGGTTCTTTTTCAGATTCCTTCATTATTATTATTATTATTATTTTGTAATTTCTTATTCTCTGCATGTGCGTTTCTTTAAGTTTGGTAAACTGAGTTATTTTCAGATCTGAGCTGATACTACCTGTGTCTGAAGTATGTGTGGGTCTAGTTTGCAGGTTTTCGCTGGTGCGCATTCTTCCTTTATGTGCTGGTTGTCTGTGTCGGCTTGCTGTTTATCATACTTGAAAACTTGTTTATGGGAATTTCCCAAAGTCTAGGATAGATGTGCTTTCCTTCTGAGAGGATTTTCCAGGCACCTGGGGTACCACAGTCGGGACCCACCTAGACCATGTGTGATGGTGAATTGTATGTGTCAGCTAGGTTATGAGTCCCAGTGGTTTGGCCAGATGTTAGTCTAGTTGCTACTGTGGAGTAGATACATGTAATTAGAATGGTTGCCTTTGGGTAGAACAGATTCCTTTCCATAATGTATCTCGTGTAATGTAATCAGTCACTCACTTGAGGCCAGACCAGTGTAGGATGAGTTGTAAATCTTGTCACTTCTGATTCTGATTTATAAAAACATCAGAATAGACACAGAGATATACACAGGTGAAGCCAGATGATGCCATGTGAGTATCATCTACAACCAAAGAAATGCCAAGAACTGCTGGCAGACACAGAACTGGGAGAGAGGCTCATGGAAGGCACTGACGAGGTCAAGACCCTGATTTGGACTTTTACTTCCAGAAATAGAAGAAAATCCATTTGTTTTTTAAAGGTACCTGTTTCTGCTGTTGAAGTTACTACACCACTAGAAATAGCTTATGATCAGGAAATAGTGGCACTGAAGGAAGAAGTCAAAACTGCATTGCAGGCATTGGTGAAAAACAAGCCTCCAGAAATGAATGGAATATCAATTGACATCTTTCAACAAATGGATGCAGCACTGAAGGTACTCCCTTGTCTATGCCAAGAAATTCAGAGGACAGCTACCTTGCCAACCCACTAGAAATCCATATTTATGCCTATTCCCAAGAAAGGTGATCCAACCAAATGCAGAAATTATCAAATGGTATCATTGATATTACTTGCAGTAAAATTTTGCTTGTGATCATTCACACATGACTGCAACAGTATATTGAAAAGGAACTTCCAGAACTTCAAGCTGGATTCAGAAGAGGATGTGAAACCAGGGATGTCATTACTGATGTCAGATGGATCTTGGCTGAAAGCAGAGATCAGCACAAAGATGCTTACTTGTGTTTCGTTGACTATGCAAAGGCATGCGACTGTGTGGATTATAACAAATTGTGCATAACCTGCGGAGAATGGGATTTCCAGAACACTTAGTTGTGCTCATGAGGAATCTGTAGGTGGATCAAGAGGCAATCATGCCAACAGAACAAGGGGACACTGCATGGTTTAAAGTCAGGGGAGGTGTGCATCAAGGTTGTATACTTTTACTGTGTCTTCTCAATTTGTGTGCCAAGCAAATAATCTGAGAAGCTGGAATATGTGAAGAAGATTGAGGCATCAGGACTGAAGGAAGACTCATTAACAACCTGTGTTATGCAGATGACACAACTCTGCTTGCTGGAAGTGAAGAGGATTTGAAACACTGATGAAGATCAAAGACCACACTGCTGGAATGGTTAAGACTGTGTCACATTGGCTGGACGGTGATTGGCCCTGTTTGGCAGCTGTATTAAGTAGGAGGGTCAGGGCCTGTGGCGGCTTCCTGCCACTGAGCTCTCGTCTCTCTGCCTTCCACCTCATACCTCCATCTACTCACATTGCCAGCTATTGCTCTCTACTTTTTTTTGTGTCTGGTTCCAGGGATTTGAACTAGCAGCTGCTGGATTCATTGACCCTAACAGTTGACAACTGGGAGTCCTGTTCCCTGACTGGCTGATCCTGGGTACACCAGCCCCTGCAGCTCTCTGAGTCAGCAGAAATCTGTGCCAGTGTCACCTGTCGTGCACAGCCTGTGATCTGGAACTCTAATCTCTGACCTGCCGACCGTGGGTTCACCAGCTCCCTTTGCTGTGTGAGGCTTGTGCTGTGATCTGGGATTTGGGATGTTTCAGCTTCTACAATTGCATGAGCTGCTTCATTTATATGAGTCTTTCACTGGACATATTATATGTATTACTGGTTTTGCTTTCCCAGAAAACCTAGCCTGAAACAATACAGCCTTCAGTATGAATTACACCTCAGCATCAAGAAAACAAAAATCCTCACAAATGGACCAGGAAACAGTGTCTTGGTAAATGGAGAAAGGATGAGGTTGTCAAAGATTTCATTTAACTCGGCGTCACAGTCAACACCCATGGAAGCAGCTGTCAAGAAATCAAAAGATGCATTGCATTGGGAAAATCTGCTGCAAAGAACCTCTTTACAGTGTTGAAAAGTAAAAATGCCACCTTGAAGATTAAGGTGTGCCTGACACAAGCCTTGATATTTTCAATTGTATCATGCCCATGTGAAAGCTGGACAATAAATAAGGAAGACCGAAGAAGAATTGACACCTATGAATTGTGGTGTTGGAGAATATTGAATGTATCATGGACTGCCGAAAGAACAAACAAGTCTCTTCTGGAAGAAGTAACCAAAGTATGTAAGACTGTTAGGATGGATCACTCCCTGGAGAAGGACATCATGCTTAGTAGAGTGGAGAGTCAGCTAAAAAGAAGAGGACCCTCAACAAGATGGATTGACACGGTGGCTGCAACAATGGGCTTAAGCATCAAAACAATTGTGAGCACGGTACAGGAATGGGCAGTGTTTTGTTCTGTTGTGCATAGGGTCGCTGTAAGTCAGAACTGACTCAGTGGCACCTAAGAACAACCACAAGTTCAGCATGAGACCAGAAGAACTAGATGGTGCCCAGCTACCACTAATGACTGCCCTTACAAAGGAGCTCAATGAAGAGTCCCTGATGGAAATGTGGGGAGCAGAACTTGAAGTCTATTAAAAAGACAAGACCTGATGGGCTCACAGACTGAAGGCTCCCCTGAAGACATGGCTTTCAGATGCTGTTATCCCAGAACTGAAACCTTTCCTGAAGCCAATTCCTCAGACAAAGATCGAACTGGTTTCTGAGACATAAATGATATTGGTGAAGTGTATACTTCTCAGCTGAAGTAGATACATAAGACTAGCTGGGGAGCTCCTATCCAGAGGGAAGATGAGAAGGCAAAGAACTGGGAAGCTCCTGTCCAGAGGGAAGATGAGAAGGCAGAGAACTGGGAAGCTCCTGTCCAGAGGCAAGATGAGAAGGCAGAGGGGGACAGAAGCCAGTTGAATGGACTTAAAGAAAGTACAGGGTGGAGAGGAGGAGTGTGTTGTCACAGTGTGTGGAGGGCATCTAGGGTCATATAACAAAGCGTGTGTAAGTTTTTTATGTGAGAAACTGACTCAAATTGTAAACTTTCCCTTAAAACACAGTTAAAAAACAAAAACAAAAAATAAAACTTCCTGCTTTGGGCAGGCCCAGCGAACGTTATCCCTCCTTGCCTCACACACAAGTGGCCCACATTCCACCTGGATAGTGTTGACACATGCCTCAAGGTTTAAGCGGCTTTGGCCCTCCAACGTTCTGCTTGCTTCTCTAATTAGAGGTTGTCATCTAGAAGCAGGCCTTGAGTGCTCCATGTCCCACTCTCTCAAGTTCTAAGTGACAGTAGATGTATGCTGTATTCCTGAGTGGGAAAGCACAGTGGCATAAATATCCTCCCTAAATTAAATGTTAGCCTCCTTAAATTTATCAGTGAATGCTTAGATGCCTCCAAGGAATTAACTGTGAGAGCTTTATATTCTGTGCTGATGTCTGGCAGGCACAGAGTCTGCTCGCTATTTCTCTTCCCTGAACAGCCTGACTGTCCTCAAGAATTTATATCTGTAGCCCAGACATCAACAACCCACAGTCCTTGGGCCACATCCAGCCTGCTCTCTGTTTTTTGTGAATGAAGTTTTATTTATAAAATGAAATGCCTGTATGTTTACATGTTGCCTGTGACTGCTTTCCCGCTAGAACTGAGTAGTTGTGACAGAGTCCATATGGCCCCTAAAGACTGAAATACCCCTGTTCTTGATGAATTGTACAATCAACTTGTCAAGTCCTTCTGCCTTCCTTACTTGGTTCAGTGGTGGTTATGAATGACGGCGGTCAGGATCCCAGTCTTCTCTCCCACCACTATCACCTGTGCTGTTATGTATATACATGTATGTGTATAATCTTAGATGCTTAATCATTATTTTTTCCCTTTTTTTGCCATTACGAATGGCACTTTTTCCATCTCCCCGGGTACTGGCTCTGGCTACGGTGCTCAGCCTCCGCTGAGCTTTGAAGTGATTGTTTTTCAGAGAGGAGCAATGTGACCGTGTTACCTGGGACATCTCATTACTATCATATGACCTATGGATACATAGCAGATGATACTCACTGATGCTGTGTTATGAAACTATAATGGAAACCCAGGTGTTAGACAATGACAGCTTTCACACTATGTTGTTTAATTGTGCTGGGTGTATCAGTCAGGATAGGCAAGATTAGGCTGCAGTAACATACAGCACCAAAAACCTCAGGGGCTTTAAAACAACAAAGGTTTATTTCTTATTGCCGTTTCATGTCCAGAGCAGGTTTCGGGGGCCGGGGGGTGGGGGTGAAGATCTCCGTGGTACCGGGGGCCAAGCTGGTCTCCTAGGGGTACATGCTGCCTTCTGGGCAGGGAGAAGGGATAGAGCGAGTGTTGCACTGAGTCTTCAAGCTTCCACTCCTGATAAGCACCACTGGACACTCCATTGTCAAAGGAACTCCTTTGGTCCACCTGACTTTAGGGCTGAGGAGGTTAAGTCCTAGCATACTTCCAGAAGGGGGACAGCAGGAGCTTTGCGAAGAGTCCTGCAGACTTCCCCCAGTCTGCCCTCCTGGTCAGCCGCAGGTGTTCGTTTCCTTTTTCTGCACATATGTGAAACCTACTCCCTCCTTCCCAAGGGAGAAAATTCAGTCCTAGCTCATAACGCAGGGACAGATGGCTTGGCTAGCGCTCACTTGGAGTTTCTTGAGATGTGGCAAAAACTTGACCTGAACTGGCCGAATTCTAGTGCCTCCAGCCAGGCTGCCTCCTGGCGGGGATCAGGCCCAGGAGCAGTGCTCACTGTGCACCTACTCTCTGTCCAGGTGTCACTCCCGGCACACTCTGCTGAGAATGTGTCCTTGAAGAATTGTAACTTCTCTGCCACTTATGTGACAGAGTGCTAACTTTCTCCAAGCTTGTGACCCAGCTTTGGAGGGACTGTGCCATCGGCCCTACTGGGAGTTAACCCGTGGTTCAGCATCTACTGTTTTCACCCCCAAGTCCTGACGTAGTGTTTGTTGAGGGCGCCTTTTCTATAACCAGTCCCATGACATTTTTCGTGTTCTGGACGAGCAGTGGCCCAGGCTGGGATGACTCAAGCCTCTCTAAATCTGTGTATGGAGATCTCGGTGAAAGCATTTTATCCATTAGAATCAGGAGTGAGGTTTTAGCTGCTACAGATTCTTTGTGGCCGAGAATCCATTAGCAGAGCAGACTGGCATTTACCCCATTATGGAGAGAGAGGAAAGGCAGGGGCTGTTTGTGCTTTTAATGGACTTCTTGATGGTCCTCGAGCCTGCAGCCTTCTCTCTACCTGCTCCCAGCCTGGGGCCTGATAGGTCGCTTTCCATGGCAACGTGAAAGGAGAGAGGGATGTAGACCCACTTGTGTGGGTGGCCCTTCTCGGGCCTGCCTGCATCTACAGGACCTGTAATGCAAGCGAACAGCTCTGCTTCCCTCTTGCTCCTGTTCCAGATCAGTGGCCGTCTTGAGAGATGCTGCTGGCAGGTGGTAGTGCGAGCGTGGAGAGGGGACCGTCGCTAACGGTACAGAAGCAATGTTTTCTGAGAACGAAAATTTGTGCATCGTAGGCAGCCAAGCCTTATGAACATCGTAGAGGCAAGGTTTATAACATAATGAACATCACACAATGCCAGGAATCATGGCCCAGCCAAACTGCCACACACATTTTTGGGGTGACAGAATTCATTCCACGACACCTGTTTGTTAAACTTGTTACAAGTCCAGGTATCTACAGGTATTTCAAACAGATGAATCTTAGATTTATAGGTTCTACTGATTTTTGTGTTTTCTGTTTCATCAACTTTTTTTACCTTTACTTTTAATTCTTTCCCCAGGCTTATAGTGTGGCTTACTTTCTAGCTTCTTGAGGTAGATTTCTGTTTTATTTTCAGGTTTTCTCATTTAATAACAAAAGCATTTAGTGTGATTGCAGTTTTGTTCCCTTCTTTGCTTTATGTTATTTGGAAATAAATTTCCAAGTAATTTGATTTTATCCATTTATCCTTTTGTTTTTAATTTCTGTTTTTATTGGATTGCAGACAGATAATGTGGCTTGAAAAACAGTTCCGTTTTTGTGCTTCTGGGGTATTCTTTGTGGCCTAGAATGCCATCACTTTCTGTCACTTCTTACAGATGTTTGGATGAAGTGTCTTTCCTGTTTGTAGGCAGTGGCGTTTGGTAGATGTTTATTAACCTAAGCTTATTGTTTGAAGCTGCCATTCCTTGGAGCACGAATCCTGCAGTTGCTCTGGGAAACAGGACCCACCATGCCTCCTCTGGGGAGAGCACAGTGATTCCCAAGCACAGCCAAACCAAACCCAAACCCAAACCTGCTGCTGTCAGGTTGATTCGAACTCATAGCGACTGAGGAGGACAGAGAGCTACAAGGAAGGGCTGGTGGATTCAAACTCCAGCTTTTTAGGCAACAGCCAGGCTGCTAACCACTGGGTAACCAGGGCTCATTAACCCTGTTACTGTCTCCAACAGCTCCTTCTCTGTGGAACATACTTTAGAACGTTCTTTTTCAATGTTTTCCTTTTTTTCTATTTCCACATCTAAAAATTTTTTATTTTTATTGTGATTAAGTGGAAGTTTACAACCCAAGTCAACTTGTCATATGAAGCCCTGAGCACCCACCTCTGTGCAATTCTGTCTGCCCTCCTCACCCTATGACAGCACACACTTCCTTGCACCCTGTACTTACAATGTACACTCAGCCAACACTTGTTCCCTTCTCTCCACCCTGTCCTCTTCCCCTCTGGAGAAGATCCAGTTGGACAGCCTCATATATATGTTAAGCCATAAAGTATATACACCAACTGCATCCCATAGTCCAGTTTAGTTTTTGTCTGCTGTCAGCTCTGGGCTAGCAGCAAGTCAAGGGGTCATGTTCTCAGGGGACCCTCGATGCTGTTGGACCAACGAGGCTGGTCTTTTAATAGAGTTCTACATCTACTCCCCTTTTTCTCGTGCTTTGTCAGGGACTCTCTAGTGTGTTCCCTGTCAGGGTAGTCTTCAGGGGTAGCTGGACACTGTCTAGTTCTTTGGCCTCATGGTGATGTAGTCTCCTAGTCATGTGAACCCTCCTGTCTTCTGGGCTCATATTGTCCCCATGTCTTTGATGTTCTTGATTTTCACTGCTCCAGGTGGATTGGGATCAATTGGTGTTCCTTCGATGGCAGCATGCTGGCTTTTAAGACCCCAGGTGCCACTCATCAATATGGGATGCAGAGCAATTTCCTAGGAAAAAAAGCTAGAGATGCCAGTTGATCTCGATGTCCCCTGAAACCATGGTCCCCAGACCCCTGTCCTTGCTATTATGTCCTTTAAAATGCTGGGTTATATTTAGAAAACCTTTTAGCTTATGGTGTAGCCCAGTTGTGCTGACCTCCCTTCTACTGCATGCTGCCACTCCCTCGCATAACAGAATTCTTACCAACTATTTAATCTACGGAAGCCCTAGTGGTGTGGTGGTTAATTGCTATGTCTGCTAACCTAAAGGTAGATAGTTCACATCCTCCAGGCGCTCCTTGGAAATGCTATAGGGCAGTTCTTCTCTGACCTGTAGGATCACTAGTCAGAATCAACTCGATGGCAGTGGGTTTTTGTTGTTGTTGTTGTTTAGTCTGTGAACAACCCTCTCCCCACCAACCCATCAGAGTATTTTCTTCTGTGCATAAGCCTTTTCTTAAGTTCTTATAATAGTGGTCTTATACAATATTTGGCCTTTTGCAGTTGACTGATTTCAGTTAGTATGATGTCTTCCAGATGATTCCAGGTTATGTTTCCTAAAATCATTGTTGTTTTTTATTGCTTCTTTGTGTTCCATTGTGTAAATATACTGCACTTTGCTTATCCGTTCATCTGTTGATGGGCTCCTATGTTGATTCCATCTTTTTGCTATTGTATTTCCACAATTTTTTAATTTGTGAAATTCAAACCATAGTAATAATAATTGTTACAATTTTTTTGTAACAGATCTACAAATGAGAAGAATGGACTTCTTTTGGAGAGGGATAACACTTTGCTTAATTGGGTTCAAAATTAGTGTTCCTAACTAAACTTGATTAAAGTGTTCATCTGTTAATGCTGATTTGTAATAAAAATGTATGTATTTCATCCTTGAAAGTATCTTTAATAAAGACAAGTATTAACAAATACTGATAACACTCCACAGTAATATGATTTTAAGTCACTTATTTCTTGAGAAAAAAAAATAAGTTTTGGGAGTCATTGGTTTGGTACTCATTCCAGTATGGCCCCTTCTTTTGAACTTGAGATGCTCCTTTGCTCATTTTTAACAAGCAGCTCCAAAAAAAAACAACAACAACAACAACAAAAACCTCTGATTTGTGCATCTGCCAGTTTCCATTATGTAAATACTACTATAGCCAGTTTCAAGCTACCAATGGTTTAACAACAAGCTGGTGAAATTCCTAAAAATTTAACCTTCAGCTCTTGTGAGCTAGAATGAACCAGCTCCGTCTATGGTACAACCAGGTTGTTCCTAGTAGCCTGTTTTCCCAACTCTCCTCAGTCCCCTCTCTGTCTAGACCAGATAGAGAGAGAACTTCTAGAAATCCCGATGTGCTGCTCTCTCTCAGCTTCTGGTGAAGAATGTGTATATTTATGTATAGAGAAAGAGATCTCTCACGGAAGTAGTTTATGTGGTTGTAGAGGACAGCGATACCCAAGTCCATGGGTCAGGCATTACGCCGGAGGCCTCTCCTGACTCATAGCTGCCAAAGCCACTGTCATCAAGTTGATTCTGACTCATAGTAACCCTAGAGGTCAGAGTAGAATGGCCCCATAGAGTTTCAAGGAGCACCTGGTGGATTTGAATTGCTGCGCTTTTGGTTAGTAGATGTAGCACTTAACCACAAGCATTTCCCATGTAGCTGCAGGGACTTACAAATCCAAGATTGGCAGGTTAAGATGGTAGGCTGCTGGCTCAGAGTCTGTGCACGCCGACAGATCCCCAGACTGACAGATCAGATGGCTGAGGAGGCTGGCAAATCCCAAGACTGACAGGCAGTATAGGCAGGCAGCACCTTTGGCCCAAGAACTGAAGGTCAGAGGATGGTGGACCAGATGCTGGATCTACAGTGAGTAAGCACACTTTCCCAGAATATTTGTATACACATTGGGTGCAGGCCACACCCCTGAGGAAACTCCCCTTGAACTGATTGCCTGATTACATGATGGGGAACAATTTTATCATGACACAACTGCCAAACCACTGAGAGGGGTGGCCCAGCCAAATTGACACACAACGTTAATCATCGTGTTGGTTGTGCAAAGCCCCCAATCGGTGCTGCTTTTCCATCAACATTAAACCACTCTTTTTCTCCTCCCTCCCGTCCCTGGTAACCACTAATAAGCTTTGGTTTTTATGCAGTTGCCTTTTCTTGTCTTTAAATAAGTGAGGTCATACAGCATTTGTCATTTTGTAATGGACTTATTTCACCCCGCGTGGTGTCTGCCATCTCCGTTCATGCTGTGGCGTGCATCAGGACTTCGTTTCTCATGCTGGCTGAATAGCATTGCACTGTATGTATGCACCACGTGTTGTTCACCCATTCCGCTGTTAATGGGCAGCTAGGTTATTTTTACCTTTTGGATATTGTACGTGGTGTTGTCATGACTGTTGGTGTACAAGTCTCTGTTTGAGTACCTGATTTCAGGTTTTGTGGTGATACACAAAAGAGTGGAATTGCTGCTGGCTGTTGTGGTGGTTTGGGGACCCCAGTGGTGCAGGGGTTAAGAGGTCGACTGCCAGGCAAAAGGTCGGCAGTTTTAATCTGCCAGCCACTCCTGGGAAAGCCTTACAGGACAGTTCTACTCTGTCATACAAGGTCACTACAATTTGGAATTGACTTGATGGCATTGAGTTGTTTTTTTTTTAAAGGTAGTTTTATTTATTTTTTTTATTTGGAGGGGGGAATGACTGCCACACTGTTTTCCATTTTGCATTCCCACCAGTAATGGATAAAGTTTCTAATTTTCCCTCATCCTTAGCAACGTTGGTTATTTTCTTTCTTTCTTTTTTTTATCTTAGCCACCCTCCTGGGCCTCTGTGTGTCTGTGTGTCTTCATACTGGGAGGGCTTCTGTGTTGCTGCAGTGATGGAATCTGTGCCACCATTATTCAAATGCCAACAGGGTCACCACGGTGGACAGGTTCCAGCTGAGCATCCAGACTAGGACAGACTAAAAAGAAAGACCTAGTGGTCTGCTTCTAAAAAAATTAGCCAGTGAAAAGCTTATGAATAGCAGCAGAGTGCTGTCTGATACAGAGCTTGAAGATGAGCCCCCCAGGTCAGAAGGTGACTGGGGAAGAGCCATGTCATGGACTGAATTGCGTTCCCTCCAAAATATGTGTTAGTTTAGCTAGGCCCTGCTTCCCTGTATTGTGTGGTTTTCCTGTATGTTGTGAATCACAGCTCTGTGACATTAGTGAGGGAGAATGGGGGACACTTGGGATGGTGAGGTGAGACTCAATCTGTTAGATTGTATTGTGTCTTGAGGCAGTCTTGGGATATAAAAGAAAGAAGTAGTCAGACTGACAGGGGGATCTCATATCACCAAGAAAGCAGTGTGAGGAACAAAGTGTGTCCTTTGGACCTGGGACACTGTGCAGAGAAGCTCCTAGCCAGGGCATCATTGATGAGAAGGCTTAGAGAGAAAGAAAGCCTTCTCCTGGAGCTGATGCTTTGAATTTGGACTTTTAGCCTACTTACCATAAGAAAATAAACCTGCCTCTGTTAAAGCCATTGGGTTATGCTGTTTCTGTTACAACGACACTAGATCACAAAGACAAACTTCCTCTTCAAAGTAGAGTAGACCTTAATGATGTGGGATGGAAACAAGCTTTCAGGACCTTTGCTGATGTGGCATAGCTGAAAATGAGAAAAAAATGTGTAAACATCCCTCAATAATTAGAATATGGAACATATGAGGGATGAATCTAGGAAAATGGAAGTAAAAAATGAAATGGAATGCTTGAGATTGATATTCTAGGCATTAGTGAGCTGAAATGGACTTGTATTTGCCACTTTAAGTCAGACAATATTATGATCTACTATGCCAGGAATGACAAATTGAAGTGGAATAGCATTGCATTCATTGTAAAAAAAGAACATTTCAAGATCTGTTCTGAAGTACAAGGCTGTCAGTGGTAGGATAATATCCATATGCTCAATGAAGATCAGTTAATACAATTATTATTCAAATTTACAAACCAAGTACTAATGCCAAAGATGAAGAAACTGAAGATTTTACTAACCTCTGCAGTCTGAAATTGATCAAACATGCAGTTACGATGCATTGACAATTACTGGTGATTGGAATGCAAAAGTTGGGAACAAAGAAGAAAGCCCAGTGGTTGGAAAATACAGTGTTCCTGCTAGAAATGATGCCAGAGATTTCATGACAGAATTTTGCAAGACCAATGACTTCTTCATCAAAACCTTTTTCCAACAACGTAAACAGTGACTATTCTTGTGGACCTTTCCAGATGGAATACACTGGAATCAAGTTGACTACATCTATGGAAAGAGATGATGGAAGAGCTCAATATCATCAAAAAAATGCCCAGGGCCTACTATAGAACAGGCCACCAATTGCTCACATGCAAGTTTAAATTGAAGCTGAAGAAAATTAGAACTAGCCCACAAGAGCCAACATATGACCTTGCACCTGAATTTAGAGACCATCTCAAGAACAGATTTGATGCTTTGAATATTAATGACCGAAGAACAGACAAGTTGTGGAGTGACATCAAGGGTGTCATACATGACGATAGCAACAGGTCATTAAAAAAACAGAAAAGAAGGAAAAGACCAAAATAGCTGTCACAAGAGACTCTGAAACTTGCTCTTGAATGTTGAGTAGCTAAATCAAATGGAAGAAATGTTGAAGTAAAAGAGCTAAACAGAAGATTTCAAAGGATGACTACAGGAGGAAAATGAAGTATTATGATGCTATGTGCAAAGACCTGGAGTTAGACCACCAAAAGGGAAGAACATACCCTGCATTTCTCAAGCCGAAAAAACTGAAGAAAAAATTCAAGTATCAAGTTGCAATATTAAAGGATTCTGTGGATTGCACCTCAACTTCAAGAAAACAAAAATCCTCACAACTGGAGCAGTAAGCAACATCATAATGAATGGAAAAAGGACTGAGGTTGTCAAAGATTTCTTTTTACTTGGTTCCACAGTCAAAGCCCACAGAAGCAGCAGTCAAGAAATCAAAGGATGCATTGGAGGAAAAATCTGCTGCAAAAGACCTCTTTGAAGTATTGAAAAATAAAGATGTCACCTTGAGGATTAAGGTGTACCCGATCCAAGCCATGGTGTTTTCAGTCACATCTCATGCATGTGAAAGCTGGACAATGAGCAAAGAAGACAGAAGAATTGATGCCTTTGAATTTTGGTATTGGAGAAGAAGAATATAGAATGTACCGTGGACTGTCAAAGAACAAACAGATCTGTTCCAGAAGTACAACGAGAGTACTCTTTAGAAGCAAAGATAGTGAAACTGTATATCACATAGTTTGCATGTGTTGGCAAGAGGGATCAGTCCCTGGAGAAGGACATCATGCTTGGTAGAGTGGAGGGTCAGTGAAAAAGAGGAAGACCCATAACAAGATGGATCGACACAGTGGCTGCAACGGTAGACTTAAGCATAAAAATGATTTGGGCATGGCATAGGATTGGGCTCTGTTTCATTCTCTTGTGCATAGGGTCGTGAGTCGAAAGTAACTCGATAGCACCCAACAACAACAACATGGGAAAAATATTAAATGACACAAAAAACATCAAAAACAGATGGAAGGAGTACACAGAGTCACCATAACAAAAAGAATTGATCAATGTTGAGCCTTTTTAGGAAGTAGCATATGATCAGTGTTACTGAAGGAAGAGGTCCAGGTTGTAGTTGAAGGCACTGGTGAAAAAGAAGGCTCCAGGAATTGATGGAGCACCAACTGAGATGTCTCAACATATGGATGCAGCACTGGAAGTGTGCCCTCATCTATGCCAAGAAATTGGGAAGACAACTCCCTGGCTAGCCAACTGGAAGACGTCCATATTTAGGCCTATCCCCAAGAAAGGTGATCCAACTGAATGTGGAGATTACCAAACGATATCATATACGAGTAAAATTATACTGCAGATCATTCAAAAGGGGGATGCAGCACTGTGTCTACGGGGAACTGTCAGAAATTATGAAATGAGTTGCTCATGTTGGAAGTATCCTGGATGAAAGCGGAAAATACCAGAACAATGTTTATCCTGTCTTACTGACTATGCAAAGGCATCTGACTGTGTAGATCATATCGGATAACATTGAGAAGAATGGGAATTCCAGAACACTTAATTGTGCTTGTGTGGGAGAGACCAACAGACAGTCATTGAAACAAGCAAGGATTAAAAAAGCATGGTTTAAAATTAGGAATTGTGTGTTTCAGGGTTGTATCCTTTTGTTACACCTCTTCAATCTGTATGCTGAGCAAATAATCCAAAAAGCTGGACTATGTGAAGAACATGGCATTAGGATTGGAGGAAGACTCCTTAACAACCTGTTATGAGCGTAACACAACCTTGTTTGCTGAAAGTGAAGAGACCCTGAAGCACTTACTGATGAAGATCAAAGAACACAGCCTTCAGTAGGGATTATATCTCAACATAAAGAAAATGAAAATCCTTGTAACTGGACCAGTAAGCAATATCATGATAAATGGAGAAAACGTTAAAGTTGTCAAGGACTTCATCTTACTTGGATCCACAGTTGACGCCTGTGGAAGCCCCAGTCGAGAAAACAAAAGACATGCTGCATTGAGCAAATCTGCTGCAAAAGACCTCTTCAAAGTGTTGAAAAGCAAGGATGTCACTTTGAGGGCTAAGGTACTCCTAGGCATGGTGTTTGCGATCACCTCATATGCATATGAAAGCTGGAATAAGGAAGACTGAAGAAAAATGGGTGCCTTTGAATTGTGGCGTTGGCAAAGAATGTTGAGTGTACTACGGACAGTCAAAAGAACAAGCAAATCTTCTTGGTAGACGTACAGCCAGAATGTTCCTTAAAGGCAGTACTGTATCTCTCATACTTTGGGCGTGCGATCAGGGGAGAACAGTCCCTGGAGAAGGAGATCATGCTTGGCTGAGCGCTAACGAAAAAGGAAGACGTTCTGTGAGCTGGACTGACACACTGGCCACAGCAGTGGGCTCAAGCGTGACAACCATCACGAAGGTGGCGCAGGACGCACCATGTTTCATTCTGTCATACGTAGGGAAGCCAGCTGTGATTTGGGACTCTCACAGCACCTAACAACAGCAAAAACATCCTATTAGGGGTAAAATGGTGTCTCATTGTGGTTTTGATTTGCATCTCTCTGATGGCTTGTGGAGCTGAACTTCTTAGATGTCTGGTGAACATTTGAATGTCCTGTTTGGTGAAATGTCTGTTCAAGTCCTTTGTTCATGTTACGGTTGGGTTATTTGCCTTTGGATTGTTGTGTTGTTAAAGTCTTAACGTATATTTTATCCTTAGATTCTTGTCAGGTATATGGTTTCTGAAGTTATTTTTCCAGTTGGTAGATTGTCTTTTCACTTATTTTGTGAAATCTTTTGATGAACCAATGTTTCTAATTTTTGTGATGTCCCATTTATTTATTTTGTCTTTTGTTGTTTGTGCTTTTGTTATTATGTTAGATAATCCATTATCAAAAGTGGGGCCTGACAGCGTTGCCCCTGCTTTTTCTTTTAAGAATTGTATGGTTTGTAATGGGCACATTTAGGTCCTTAATCCATTTTGAATTTTTGTGTGTGTGTGGTGTGAGGCATGAGTCCTGTCATTTTTCTGTGTGTGGAAATCCAGATTTCCAAGTACCATTTATTGAAGAGATTCTTCTTTCCTACTGAATGGACTTAGCAGCCTTGACAAAAATTAGCTGACTGTAAATGTGGGGGTTTGTTTCTGGACTTCCAGTTTGGTTCTGTTGGTTTATGCCTGTTGTTACACCCCTACCAAGCTGTTTTGATTAGCTGTATACTATGCTTTAAAATCAGAAAGTATGAGCCTTTTTCCTTTGTTCTTTTTTAACACTGTTTTAGCTATTGGGGGCCTCCTGCCTTTCCCTGTAAAGTTGAGGATTGGTTTTTCTATCTCTGTAAATAAGGCTGTTGGAATTTTGGTCAGGATTGTGTTAAATCTTTAGATTGCTTTGAGTACTATTGACGTTTTAATGGAATGAAGTGTTCTCATCCACGGACATGAAACTCTTTAATTCTCCTTTAATCTCTTTCAGCAGTGTTTTGTAGTTTTCACTGTGTAAGCCTGTCGCATCCCTGATTCAGTTGGACGGTTTTTATTTTTAATAGTTATGTATTTGTTTTAACGCACATTAGCAAGGGTGATCATAAACATCTTTGACAACTGATGTGGTACAAGCCTCAACCAATCAGAAGTGATGCTGGCTGTAAATACTCCGTGAAAGTCTCCAGCCATGAACCAGTATGAGCCCTATCTCCCTCACCAGCCTGGCGATTGGTGTCCCCCACAAGTGGGTGCATACTGTGCACTACACTGGCCACAGGATACTCCCCACAGTGGGCCCACCCACCACAGACCCAGTTCAGGCTTGAGCTTTGACTTGGGGGCCCAAAAAAGAAGGAGAGGGAAGGAAGGAGGGTGGGCAAGTCATGGAAGCTGCTGCTGGAGGTGGCCTCTGACCCAGGGCCACCTGGGAAAGCCCTTGTGATCCTCCTGTCTCTGGTGCATTTACCAGGTGAGGCTCCTGGTCCTGCCCAGCTGTCTTCTTAGAGGCTTCAGCAGCTGTCTTACCCCAGCCCACCTGCTCTCATTACTTTCAAGTGAATTTTATAAGTTATCTCAATTTTCTTAACATTTTTCTTATTGGAGTCTAAAATAAAAGCAAGCCAGCCAAGTAGCCAAGTGCCGTTGAGTTGGATCTGACTCATGGCGACCCCAGGGGCCGTGGTAGAACTGACCCCAAAACACACATAAAACCCTAACGTGCAAGCTAGCAGGTGGTTGTAACTAACTCCCGGGTTAAGCAGGAGGACTGGCTTCTCAGGCCCCACACCAGCCCTGTCTGGCCACAGCCGTGTCTTTCTCCAGAGACCATCTCTAACTTGACTTTTGTTACAGTCTTTCCATTGTTTGTGTTTATAGTATTATGGCCTGGACAAGCCACTGTGAGTTTATGTTTGTAAAGTGGTAATCTTTTTATTTTTATTTTTAAAAGTGTGGTAATCCTTGTTTTGTTTCCATTTCTTAAAAACTCTGCAAGCACTTTTGCCCCATTTACATTAAAGTGACACTCTCCTCCCCTGTACACTGTAGGGATTTCAGTGCCCCTCCTAAAACAAATGGTTGTACAAAAATACAGTTAGGGAAAAGTGTAAGTAAATAGTAACGCAGTATGAGCTGGGCAAGTGGTGAAGATGTGGGTAATGCCAAAAGAGCTAATGATTGGAAACACTGATTATTTTCCACTTGCAAAGAGAGAAAAAGTCTTGGAGAGACTGGTGGTGGATCAGGGACTGGATCCAGGTCCTCTGCCCCCAGTAGACACAGGCCATGTTGGACATCACTGGCCAGCCAGAGGTTCCGGGGGCAGGTATCCTTAGGCTAGCCCAGTAGGCGCAGCACCGGTACTTGCCACCAGAGGGCAGCATGGCCCCAGCTTCTGGCGTCCCTGACGGTTTTTCGGACTGGCTGCCCAAGGGATTGAGGGTTGGGTGACTCACCCCAAGGCTTTGGATCTACATGGACTCGGCCTAGTCTAGGGATCTCCAAATGGGGGTCCGAGACCACCCCTATTCCCTTCAGAATTACCTGGGTGCTTATTAATAGTGTAGATTTAGGGGCCTTCCTGAACTAATTGAGCTGTGGTCTCTGAAGCTGAGGTCTAGGGAAGGATCTGCATTGTTAGCACTGGAGGAAAGTGTAGAGGGCTAGAGGACAGGGCTATGTCCTGGGGAGTTTTGAGAACGATTGTTCTACGGAGGTGGGTACTGTCTCCAAGGGCCAGAGTTTAGGGGTTGTATATGAATGTGGGCGTGGGGATAGGGGAGAAGGGAGCAGAGCACTGTAGCAGACAGCAAATGGCATTGACAATTAAAGAGCTTAGGTTCCCATTTTGGCCCCTCTTCTTACTTAGATGGGTGACAAGCTTTTTAGGATTTCTCATCTATGCGTCTATCCATCCCTCCACTGATCATCCATCCATCATCCATCCACCAGTTATCCATTTATTCATCTATCGTTCATCCATCGTGCACTTATTCATCCATCATCCGTCCATTCACCTGTCCTCCATCTATCCACCATCCATCATCTACTTATCTATTCATCTGCCATCCATGCATTTATCCATCACTGTTTGGCATCCATTCCCCATTTCCTGACCACCGTCCATCAATCATCTGTTTTTCATCCACCATCTAGCCAATATATATTAACTAAATGTTTTCTATATATCCTTTATAGGTGTGGATACAGTGGTGGACAAGATAGGTATCATTCCTGCCATCCTGGAGTTCCTGCCTTTATAGGGGAGCATGATAATAGTGAATGTAAAATTAACAACTTATAATAACTTCTTGAAAGGAAAAAGAATATAGGGTGCTGTATTAATACCTTTAATGTCACATGCAAGTAAAATTTTGCCGAAGATAATTCAAAAACAGTTGCAGCAGAACATCAACAAGGAATTGCCAGAAATTCAGCTTAGCTTCAGAAGAGGACATGAAATGAGGGATATCATTGTTGATGTCTGATGGATCCTGGCTGAAAGGAGAGAATACCAGAAACCTATTTCCTGTGTTTTACTGGCTATGAAAAGGCATTCCAACCATGTGAATCACAACAAATCGCAGAGAGCAAAGCGAAGGGTAAGATTTTCAGAACACTTTAATTGTGCTCATGAGGAACCGGTACATAGACTATGAAGCTGTTGTTCGAACAGAAAAGGGGATACTGCATGCTTTAAAACCAGGAAAGAGGTGTGTCAGGGTTGTATACTTTCACCATACTTATTCAACACATTGAGTGAGCAACAGTGTGAAGAACTGAACATCAGAATTGGAAGAAGACTCATTAATAGCCTTCAGTATACAGATGAGACCGTTTTGCTTGCAGAAAGTGATGAGGACTTGAAGCACCAGTTGACGAATATCAAAGACTACAGCCTTCAGCATGGATTACACCTCAACATAAAGAAAACAAAGATCCTCACAACTAGACCAATAAGCAACATCATGATAAATGGAAAAAATATTAAAGCTGTCAAAGATTTCATTTTACTTAGAAATACCATCAACACCCGTGGAAACAGCAGTCAGGAAATCAAATGATGTGTCGCCTTGGGCAAATCTACTGCAAAAATCCTCATTAAAGTGTTAGGAAGCAAAAATAACACTTTAAAGACTAAGATGTGCCTGCCCCAAGCCATGGATTTTCAGTCACCTCATATGCATATGAAAGCTGGACAATGAATAAGAAAGACTGAAGAAGAATTGATGTCTTTGAATTATGATGTTGAAGAAGAGTGGCAAATATATCCTGAATTGTCAGGACAGCAAACAAATCTGTCCTGGAAGAAGTATAGCCATAATGGCCCTTAGAAGTGAGGATGGTGAGACTTTGTTTCATGTACTCTGGTCATGTTATCAGCAGGGACTAGTCCCTGGAGAAGGACATCATGCCTGGGAAAGTAGAGGATCAGTGAAGAGGAGGAAGACTGTCAGTGAGGTGGATTGACATGGTGGCTGCCACTGTAGGTTCAAGTGTAGCAGCAACTGTGAGGATGGCGCAGGGCTGGGCAGTGTTCTGTTCTGTTTTACATGGGGCTGCTGACAGTCAGAACTGACTCTGTGGCATCTAACAATAGATGCTTGGAAGGAGGAGGAACATAGGTCAGTATGTGAGTAAGAGTTATAGGACTTTGTAGGAGGGTTTAAGGGTTGAATTGAGATCTGCAGGGTGAATAGGAGTTAAGTATGCTAAGAGTTAGTGCTGGATAGCGTTTCAGGCAGAAGAATCTGCTTGTGCCAAGGCCCTGAGGTAGGAACAAGCTCCCTGCTTTCGAAGGGCTGTAAGAAAGTAGCATGGCTGAAACGCAGAGAGAAAAGGGAATAGTGGTTGCACATGGACTTTAGGCAGTAGGCAGGGGTCAGAGTTCTAGCTGGAAATGGACTAATAATGTTCACCTTGTGAAAAATATTAGGTATATTAATGAACCCAAAGCATGTAGTACAGTACCCAGTGTACAATGTTGTTGTTAGGTGCCGTCAAGTCGATGCTGTGCACAGCATCCTGTGCACAGCAGAACAAAACACTGCCCGGTCTTGGGCCACCCTCATAGTCACTGTTGTGCTTGAGCCTGCTGTTGTGGCCACAGTGCCAGTCCATCTTGCTGAAGGTCCTTCTCCCCGCCACTGACCCTCTGCTTTACTAAGCATGATGTCCTTCTCCAGGGACTGAGCCCTCCTGATAACATGTCCCAAATATGGGAGTTGTAGTCTCACCATCCTTACTTCTAAGGAGCATTCTGGTTGTACTTCTTCCCAGACAGATCTGTTTGTTCTTTTGGCAGCCCGTGGTGTAGCCAGGATTCTTTGCCAGCACCACAATTGAAAGACATTAATTCTTATTGGATCTTCCTTATTCATTGTCCAGCTTTCAGATGCATATGAGGCAATTGAAAACGCCATGGTTTGGGTCAGGGCCATCGTTGTTTTCAAGGTGATGTCTTTGCAGCAGATATGCTCAGTGCAGTGCATGTTTTGATCTGTTGACTGCTGCTTCTACAGATGTTGATTGCAGATCCAAGGAAAATGAAATCCTTGACAGCTTAAGTCTTTTCTCCATTTATCATGATGGTGTTTATTGGTCCAGGTGTGAGGATTTTTGCTTATGTTGAGAGTAATCCATACTTAAGTCTGTGGTCTTTTATCTTCATCAATAAGTGCTTCAAGCCCTTTTCACTTCCAGCGAGCAAGACCATGTCATCTGTGTAATAGAAATTATAAGGAGTCTCCCTCCAATCGTGCAGCGCCTTTCTTCTTCATACAGTTCAGATTATTAGCTCAGCTTGGCTGGCAGATAGAATAGGTATGGTAAAAGGTAGAATCCTGATGCCTGCATTTCCTGACTTGAAAGTCGGTGTGCAGGAAGTGTTAATAAATGTGGGGTGAACCTGAAGGTGAATGAATGAGGGGGAGGGCATCCGGATGGAGGGCACTGCCTGGTTGAAGAACAAGATGTGAAGAAACACCAGGCAGGTGCGGGGACCAGAGTTGTTTCAGTTGACCACAGAGACCAGCTGAGAAGCATATTTTAACCGTGGTGAAAATTACTGTTGGCATCACTCTCTTGTTGAAAACAGTGAAACTGGAAAACATACTGTTGTCTTTAACTAGGCCAAGATGACTAATTGTTAAACTCATTTTCTAAAGGTTACCATATACAGACTTGTGATGAGATGGGGAGAGGAAGAGCTTGGAAACCTGATTCATTCTGAAACCCTGATAGATGGAACTCGTGCAAGATTTCTGAGTGTAGTGGCTGTGAACATTCAGTTTAACTCAGCTGTCACCACAGGCTTGATACAAAACAAAATGTTTTGCATCAGCTCCACAGAGCATCTTGGGCAGCTCACGACAGTCCTTGGGTGACCTCTGCCAGGTGGTAGAGGAGGGTTGTGCAACGTTGGGTAGGGGACAAAGCACCGGACCCTGAGACCTAAGTTATGGTATGGCTTTGCTGCCTATTGACCGTGTGGCCGTGGCTAACTCTTCTCTTCTTTGGGCCTCAGTTTCCACATTTGGGAAACAAACAGCTAGACCAGATTTATGGGTCTTTCCAGCTTTGTTGTTCTATGACATTTACCAGTGGTATGATTTGGGAGAAGTCACCTTCACATATGTCGATTCCAGTTTCATTTTGATCATCTCAGAGTTCCCAGGGAGGTATGGTCCACCTTAGTTCCCAGTGGCTCTACCACCCCCCACCATTGAATTTCAGTGGATTAATCTGAGGGTGCAGGAGCATGAGCCTACTGTGTTCCTGTGTGGGTGTGCGAGTCCAGTGTGTTCCAGTATAGGGGTGCATGAGCCCACTGTGGTCCAGTGTAGGGGTGCATGAGCCTGTTGGATTCCTGTGTGGGGTAGAGAAGTTCAGTGTGGTCCGGCGTGGAGGTGCATAAGCCCACTGTGTTCCAGTACTGGGGTGCATGAGTCCAATGGGGTCCATTGTGGGGGTGCATGAGTTCAATGTGGTGCAGTGGGGGTGTATGAGTTCAGTGTGGTGCAGTGGGGGTGTATGAGTCCAGTGTGGTCCAAAGTAGGGGTGCATGGATCCAATGTGGTCCAGCGTGGGGGTGCATGAGCCTGTTGTATTCCTGTGTGGAATAGAGCAGTTCAGTGTGGTCCGGCGTGGAGGTGCCTAAGCCCCTGTGTTCCAGTGTTGGGGTGCTGAGTCTGATGTGCTCCAGTGTGGGGGTGCATGAGTCTGGTGTAGTCCAGTGTGGGGGTCCATGAGTTCAGTGTGATCCAGTCTGGAAATGCATGAGTCCATTGTATTCCAATATGATAATACATGAGTTGACTGTGGCGCAGTCTGGGGACCAACACCCACAGACTCATAGGTCCCTGAACCCCTTCAGAAACCACGTGGAACATTCATAGAGCTAGTACCTGACCCAAACATGGATTGGAGCCTGGATAGACATTATTTTATTTTCAGATAGATCATGTAAGTTGGTATCATTACTCCTACTTGTCGGGAGCAGAGGGGCTAAGTAATTTTTCCAAGGCCACACAGTGAATGAAGGACAGAGGTTGCATATTTATTTACGGCTGTTTGAATACAACCCATTGCTCTTGGCTCTGGTGTGTTTACAAGGCTGGTTGGACTGTGTGTCCATCGAACTTGCACTCCCTCTCCCGTTGACTCTGGAAACCCACTGTCTCATTTAATTCTTGGAGAGTGTCAAACAAAGCCATTACCAAGGATCACATTTTAAATGCCTACTATAACAACAGAGGGGAGACCTAACAGGTAAGCAGGAAGTCTTGAGCTGCCTTCATCCATCCTCTGCTTCTTGGGTTGGGACTGAAGGCAGACAGCTGTCATTGCCCGTATGGCTGCGTTGAGACTGCCCATGTGCCCATTCCTGTGATCAGTTTTGCTGGGGCAAAAGCATGTTGTGCTCAGTCACTTTAGTAGTTGTTTAAGGCATCTTTAAGGGTAGTTTTGAAAATACACAAATTTTGTCTTACACACTGACCTGAGCCAGACTAGGTCAGATGCCACACTAGGTGTATTATCCTGGGTATCCCGGGCATACTGCCTTCCATTTACATATCTGACTTAGAATGACTGGTTGTATCTGAACTTGAACCTCATCTCCAAACAGCAGGGTTGCCGAAGGGTCAGTCACCATGTCAGAGATGATATCATCTTCACGGATTATTCCTTCAAAATTAGTATAGTACTAACACTGAGCATAAGCCACTGTTGATTATCAGTGTCATTTAATATGATACATAATTTAAAGCAATATTTCAATAATTATAAATGGTCCAACAGAAGTAAAAGACATGTTCAAACAAAGTAGACTTGATATTCTTTAGGAAGGGGTATGAAGATCCCCTAACATGTGAATATGATTTTTAAAATATATCCCAAATATGATCATTCTCACTGCTTCTTCTTCACCATCTTCATCCAAGCCGTTAGCAAACTGCTTGAATTACTGCAGCCACCTCAGCGGTTTCCCTGCTCCTAAACTTGCTCTTCCTGCAGACTGTACCCCAGACAGCAGCTGAAGTGTCCTGTTCATACTGGAGTCCCGTCATAGCAGTCCTCTGCTCACAATCCTCCAGTGGTTTCTGTTTGTCCTCAAAGCCAATGTCCTTGTCTGTTTGGTCCCTGTTCCCTCTTTGAATGAATCTTCAACCACTACTATGTTTGGTCATTTTGTTGTAGGCTCTCTGGCCTCCCAATCAAATCCTCCCTCGGGGTTTTTGCAGTTGTTCTGTCTGTCTGGAATGCCCTTTTTTTCCTACCTTTCTCTGGTTTTGTGGATGGAAGAAGGTACAATTAGTCTTAGAAGAAATATAATCAGAGTGCTCCCACGTCTACTTTTCATTCTTCATTTCCGTGATTATTTTTGCATTATCAAGTTTTAAACATTTATGTTTATTTGAAGCAGTAGTTAGTACATATTTTTGGTGAAAGCCGTAGTATTAGGTGGATTCTTTGTGCATAGTCAGTTCTTTTGCCATGATATCTCCATTCCTGAGGTTCTTTATTTTTACTTATTTCTCAATCAAATAGATTTTATTATCAAGTGGTCTTTGTAAAAGGGAGTCATAGATGTGGTACATTCTCAGTTAGCTAGTGTTTGTGAATTTTGCTTATTGCCTGTATGTTTGAACAACACGTTTGAACAACAGTTATGGTGATCTCATCTTAGAAAAAGTGCTGCATACCTCATTGCTGAATATCACTACGGTCATCTTCAAAGTACTCCCCTTGGGAAGCTAAGCACCCACGCCAGCTCCTAGTCTATCCTTCAAAGCAATTGTGGAACTCTTTCTCTGGAGTGGCCATCAGAGCTGTCTTTGTATTACTGTTGGTGTCCTGAATGTTATCGATATATCTTCCTTTCTTGGGTAAAGAAAAAGATCATTGGGGGCCAGATCAGGTGAATAGGGAGGATGTTTGAATACAGTTGTCTGTTTATTGGCTGAAAAGTCTCTCACAGGCAACTATACAATTAAGTTGGCAAACTTGCCATTTTGCCATCGTGTACAGTGGCCATTCCAGAAAGAGTTCCAGAAATGCTTTGAAGGGTGGACTGGGAGCTAGCATCGATGCCTAGTTTACCAAGGGGAGTACTTCAAAGGTGACTGGATTGATATTCAATATTGAGGTATGTAGCACTTAAAACAATTAAGTTTGCGGACTTAATTGTCAGATCCCGTGTAATGATCTGGGGTCATGCCTCTTTTCTTTAAAACTAAGTATTTTCCCAAGATCTTGCTTTAATTGTTGCTGTGTAAAAGTCTGATAATTTTTATTTGTAGATGATTTTCTACCAGAAAGTTTGAAGATTTATTGTTCAAAATTTTTATTTTTTGTAGAATATTTAATTTCTTTCTTTTTAGCAAAGTATGATATAATAGTTTCAGAAGTCAAATTGTGCTACCAGGTTTATGATGAAGGTCAGCTCTCTCTTGCCCACCTCTCCTTTTTCACCCATCTCCTTCTGTTCTCTAAGATGTTCCTTTTAGCCTTCAGTCTGTATTCCTAAATAACATGGTTGTAATACTGTTTCTTTGCTTTTTTCCATTTTATGAATCTTCTATTGAATTACGCCTATATTCATACTTTCACCCCACCATCTTCAATCTGATGTGTTAATTTCTCGAAAGTTCTTATTTTTCTGTCGGTTTTGTTCTTTCTCTTTCACATTTGAAGTATTCTTCTAGATGTCTTATGGTCCCCAGCTGTCTACTGGTATTTAAGAACAAGGCATGAAAAGGCTTGTGGAAGCTCTGAGTGGGTTTAGGGCACGTGTGCTTGTCGATGAAGACAGATAAAGGAGCAGATCAAGGTCTGCCACTGGGAGAACGCCACATGGCAGTGGGAGAACCCCACATGGCAGCCTCCCTCCATCTTTTCTGTTGGGCTAGTCATTTTCCCCAGAGAGGAATTCTGTGCACTCTCCACTTGGGACACTAGCCTATCTGCCAGCCTTCTGGGGCCAGATGGAAGAAAGGACCTCTTCTTAACCCTGTTTAGTGAACAGACTTGATTTAATCCTTCTGTTTTTATTGCAGCGCTTCATAGGCACCCATAGCTGTGAATGGTGTTCAGTGTTGAGCCTCTGGCTTCAGTTTCTCTAGGAAGTCAACTTTCCACTTTCTTGTCTCATGAAAAGAGACCTGGGATTCAACTGCTCATCAGACAGACACTTGGCAACGTCGGTTTTCAGCTTCTCTTGCCCTCTAGTCTTCACAGGTTCTCTGACCTGGGGTTCTAAAACCTGAATCTGTTTTATCTTTTCAGGTTCTTTGCCTCACAGACACACCAAAGTCTTAATTTCCTCTGTTTTTCTGGGTCAATTACTACTCCTAACTTCAGTTTTTATCTTTCCAATTTTGACAATATGGTTTATCTGCTATCATCTTTTCTCCTATTTCATTTGTTCTTGTGAGTTTACACCTTTGGAACATTCCTTGAGGGACATTTTAGTAGGACATTTCAGGAGGTGGTTGGCCTCTCACAATTAGAGCGCCCCAGTAATGCACCCATCATTCCTGAAATGCAGGAACATTTTCAGGATATCTGTCGGTGTTGTATGTTATTTATAAAGTCTCCCAGTTTGCAGAATCAGTTTTCTTCTTTTGTCAAGGAATGTTCTTTGTATTGTTTGAAAAAAAAAACAGCTTTAGGGAAATGCTCTTGCACTGTAATTTCTGATACTTTCTTCTGTATTATTTGTTGGTGCAGTACCAGTTTTCCTGGTTAGTGTAAGGATTGTAAGAAGCCACGGTGACACAGTCATTAAGCATTTGGTGGCTACTTGAAAGACTGACATTTCAAACCCATCAGTGACTCTACAGGAGAAAGGTATGGCAGTCTGTTTCTGTAAAAACTAGCCTTGGAAACTCTGTGAGGCAGTTTTACGCTTTCCTGCAGGGTTGCTGTAAGTTGGAATTGACTCGGTGGCAATGGGTTTGGTTTGGTTTTAGTTGTAAGGATCATTTTTTTACTATATCTAGTAACTATTTATAGCTGTTGTTGTTAGGTGCTGTCAAGTCTGTTCAGACTCCTCGTGACCCTATCCACAACAGAACGGAACGCTGCCCAGTCCTGCGCCATGCCCACAATCATTTTTATGCTTAAGCCCGTTGCTGAAGCCACTGTGTTAGTCCAGCTCCTTGAGGATCTTCCTCTTTTTCACTGACCCTCGACTTTACTAAGCATAGTGTCCTTCTCTGGGGACTGGCCCCTCCTGACAACATGTCCAAAGTACGTAAGATGCTATTTTGCCATCTTTGCTTCCAAGGAGCACCCTGGTTGTACTTCTTCCAGAACAGATCTGTTTACTCTTTTGGTAGTCCATAATACATTCAGTGTTCTATGATATTTCTGCTTAATTCATGAGCTCTAGCATGTTGTTTTGGTCCTCATTTTGTTGTCCTAGGTCTCCTTGTTTTATGTCATTGTGCCATTTAAGTATATTGCCTTTGAGATTTTGATTTACCATATCCATATTCCTATTGTATAGTTTTATAGCAGAAAGTACTTATGTGAAATTTTCTTCTGGCTTCAGGATTGTATTTCCTTCTGGACTGGATTCTTCGTCTTTTAGGTGCTTTCTTCTTGAAGTGGAGTGGGGAGGAGATTTACATAGTTGACACCTACAGCTTAGTTATGTTTGGGCGTCTCTTTTCTTTTTGTTCTTCTGTAGCGTGGCTTTTGGGCTCATTTCTCAGTGTACTTGAGACGGATTTGCTTTTGTTGCCAAGCTATTGGTTGATCTCTGGGTAGTTTGGGTTCAGAGATCGTGGTGGAATGAAAGGCAGGAGAGCTGAAAATCTTATCCAGGACAGTGGACAACATTTGGAAGAATACCTGGGGGCTAGTCTCTCTCTAACTTCTGAGATTTTGCCAATACATTATCGTAGGGCTATACCTCACGATATACTTTTCCCTTCATGAGACGGACAGGTTCTCTTTAGAATGTGAGAAAATTAATACTAATTGCCCCCAGCTTTGTTGGGGAAGAGGCAACAAGAAAATTCCTAACCAATATTCTGAGACAAATGACTGTGAACACAGTGAGGAGGCCAATGTCTGAGTCAGACTAGTGTGGTGGAACAGCACTATCAAGCTGAGTAGGATGGGCTCCCCAACAGCGTGGACCTGCTCTGGTCTCGTAATGACTGCTGAGAGAATGGGCAGGTAGAGTTGGAGTAAGATGGCCCAGCCTGGAAGCACAAGCAGTAGCCTAGAGGCTGTGAGGCCACCACTTTTGGAATGTGTGCCACAATCACAGTCTTGTGGTTGGAGATCTGGAAGACTCTGACCAAGTAGCTGAAGAGTCCAGCTTGCTAATAATAGGGTTAAGTCACCAAGGACCATTTATCGATGTTTCTAGGGAGGAATTCATCAATCGAATAAGAAGATGGCCATTTATTTCACCTATAATGTCTTTCAGGGCTTTGCAAAACACTCTCTTTTGTCTAATTAGTCATTGTGACCATGTCTCCATGGAAACCATTATGTTTGTACTCACAATAGACACGTGTGCCTCCATTAAAGGGACACAGTTGCTAACTGTAAGCTGTGGGCCCAGAGTGGAGTGGCTTTTTACAGCACAGCCCTTGGAGCTGCTGCAGAAAGTGTCAAAAAACAAGCAAAGGGCTGTCCCTGTGCAGAAAGAGAGACACTATTTCTGATGTGAGGCTCTAGACTGAGGGAAGTGTGGAACTGAGGACAGCAGAGTGCTCCCTCTCATGGGAAGAGCCCCAAAGGGACAAAGTCCTTTATTTATTTTATTTGAACATATGTCAAAGATTTTTTTTTACCCGTTAATTATTGAGGGAACCAGTATGGTGTTAAAAACTGGTTCAGAAGAGAATCCAGAGAGCAGACACACGAATATAGGTCATCAGGAGTAACGAATTGAGTTGGTTAACAGTGCAAAATTGGCTTCTTCCACAAGGGCTTGGGATGGGGGAGATGTTTCTAGTTTTCTTTTAAAAATATTGACAGCCAAAAAGGTGCCCAGGGCAGATGAGCGAGTGCTCGATGGGGGATGGGCAGGCTACAGTGGGGGGACCAGAATGAAGCCATGCTGCCAAGGTCTAGGCTGAATGGGAAGCCTGCAGTGGAGGGGCAGGAGATTCCACTGGGACAAGGTATGATGAGTCTCAGTCCCCAGAACCCAGGCCTAAGGTGTAAGAAAACCAGAGGAGGCTAGAAGGAGAAGAGAGTTGGAATGGATGGGCTAAAGCCTAGGGTCATAGGACACTGTTTGGCCAGAAACCAGTCTCTCTTTGGTATCACCTGGTTCTCATTTCCACATCAGAACTAAGAGCTGCGAAGGGCACTTGTGTTTCTCCTGGCTGCTTCTGCCTCTGACGAAGTTTCAGGACTGATACAGCCTGAGCCAGCCTGTCACGTGCTGACCATCAGTATGGGCTATAGAAATGCTACAGGAGAAAATGACTGGAGTAGCAGCTGACTTGCACCTAGAAGCTTGACCTCTCTGGAGTCAGGATGCAAACATAAAAGCATCTATCACAGATACATACTGGTGTCTGTAAACTCATGCACTGACAAGCCCTCACTCACAGCCACTGCCTCTTGTTTTGCACAAGTTCTAAGAACTCCAGTACTTTTGGCTTCCTGCATCACAGTGAAGATCCTGGTGGCCTATTGGTTAAGTGTTACAGCTGCTGACCTTTCGGTTCACATCCACCAGGCACTCCCTGGAAACTCTGTGGGACAGTTCTTTGCTGTTGTATAGGGTTGCTGTGAGTCAGAATTGGTTTGATGGCATCAGAGTTTTTGGGTTTTCACATCACAATGGATTAGTAGTAAAGGAAGAGCTGTTGGTGTGACTGTTGGCAGGTACAGTCAGGCCAGGAATTGGAGAAATAGAAGCTGAAGACACCAAGGCATAGCATGCTGGGCTCATTTAGTGTTGCAGCCAAAAGCACTCCACTTCCCCTGTCCTCCCACAGCTGTTGATCTTGCTCAGCAATGACTGTGACACAGGTTCCTGGAAACAGTAGGAACCATGAAGGGTTGCCTCTCTACCGATGGGGTCCTGGGCAAATCGCTTAGGATAACGCCCCCTGCCAAGAGTACTGGGAGGATTCAGCGAGCTCTCGGGCACCTGGTAATAGCTCCTTAAAAATGAGCTGATGGCAAAGAGCATGAACAACTGTCAAGCATGTGCAACAACTTGGATGAATCTCAAAAACATGATGGCGAGGAAAAGAAGCCAGACACGAGAGGGTACCTACTGCATGGTTCCATTTACAGGATGCACAAGATAGGCAAAAGCCATCTATGATGCCAGAGGTCAAGAGAACACTTGGGGTGAGGGGATGAGCTGAGGGTGCCCTGCCTTTTTTGTTGTGAAAGAGGATACAGAAATCTACATGAAGCCAACGTGTCAGCAGCCTAGGGATCGTGGGAAGGCCACCCCAGAGGCTTGTTTCAGTCAGTCTCCTTCCTTACTGCAAATATTGTTTTCTTTTCCATCTAGGTGGTCAAGGAATGTGCTCAGTTTATGAAAAGTCAGGAAGCTGCCTGCTTATGATAGGTGCATTTTTTTCTATATGCAACTGTTAGTATTTTTTGTTGTGGTAAAATGTTGAGCCACCTGCTATTTCAGCCTTTTACGTGTACAACTCAGTGAGGTGACATTAACTCCATCCGCCACATTATGCAGCCGTCACCACTGTTTGCACGTGTTTTCATCACCCTTGGCAGAATCTCAGTACCCCTTGAGCAATGAGCTCCACCGTTCCCTTCCCACCAGTACCTGATGAGCACTAGGAAACTCTGGTCTCTGTACATCTGCGTCTTCTCAATATTTCATATAAATCGGTCCATCAGTATCTGACTTACCTGGCTCAGTGTGAGTTTAGGGTTGACGGAGTGACCCAGTGCAGGACCGAGTGGTGTTTTCTTTTGTTGTGCACAGGGACACAATGACTCAGAACAGACTCAATGGCTCCTAAATACAAGAACAACAGAGTGTGTGAGAGAACACTTGTTTCTCTCTGTGGTTGGGTAGTAGTTCGTTGCATGTGTTGACCACCTTTGTGGATCCACTCGTCTGTGCATGGATACTTGGATGGCTCCCACCTTTGGGCTGTGGTTAGTAATCCTGCAGTGAAATTCACGTACAACTGTCGACTAGAGTGTTTGCTGTCATTTCTTTGGGGTATATACCTAGACATGGAATTGCTGGATCATATAGTGCTTTTATGTTGAACTATTTGAGAGAAGCCCTGGTGGCAGAGTGGTTCAGAGTCAGGCTGCTAACTGAAAGTTTGGCGGTTCAAATCCACCAGCCACTACTTGGAAACTCTACATGGAAGTTCTGCTCTCTCGTGTATTTCCTGTCAGTCAGAGTGAACTCGACAGCAACAGGTTTGGTTTTTGGTGCAAATGCTCAATGCAGTCGGCTGCTAATTGAGGAGTTGGAGGTTTGAGTCCACCCAGAGGCACCTGCTAAGAAAGACCTGCTGATCTATTTCTGGAAAATAGGTTGGGAACTGTGAGAACCCTGTGGAGTGCAGGTGGGATCAACTGGAAGGCAACTGGGATAACTGTTATTAGGGTAAACCTGCAGAAGCCAGAAACTGTATAAGGTAGAAACCTGTCAGAGAAGGAAAACTCAAGTGCTTTCTAATAAATAGTGATAGAAAAATGGTGACTGCACCTAGGGTCGCCATGAGTCGGATCCGAATCGACGGCATTTGGCTTTGGCTGGCACCCTGTCAAAGGTGAAAAACTTGCAAGACATGGAAAAACAAGGCAGTCCCATCGAGCTCCAGCTCTCACAGGTTTCATTGTACCATTATTGTTATCATCATTGTATTAAGGTCTTTGAGCCTTGGATTCTTCATCTGTATGATGGGAATGAGGTCTCTTTGCAGAATTGTTATAAGATGGATGTTCCCAGCACATTCATTTATTAATTCATTTGTCAAATATTTATCAAGTGCCTGCAGGCCCAGGCACTGTTCTAGGTGCTGATGGTAATGAAGGAAGCCAAGCAGTGGTCACAGGGCTTCTGTGCTGGTGAGGGAGGAAGGGCAGGCTCGGCGGTCACTCACTGGGATCTGTTAAATTCAGATAGCACACCTCTGGTTCAGAAAAACAAGAACCTGGAAGGGATCTCAATCCCAAATAGTTAAAGTTTCTGTTTGGTTTGGTTTTGACTTAGCCCGTAAAGAATTAGCTTCCCTTGTTATGAAAGCTTGGTTAGAACAAATGCAGTGAAGGCTTGCATGTGCGGCACTGAGAGTTCTGCCTTTTCCAGATTTCTGAGCACAGTTAAATGGTGAAGTAGAGCAAAGCACCCGTCACAAGCTGCATCGCTGAAGAGCCAGGCTGGGAAATGTTTTCTCCTCTCCTGCTCTAAGGGACTTGGGTTTCCAGGCCCTGGAACCCTGCAGGCAGGAAAGCGTTAAGAAAGAAATGTGCATTTCCACTGAACAAGAAAATCAACTTAGAAAAGAAATGTGTATTGAAAAATATCTATTTGCCTGCAAAATAATGTAAAAATAATGAGCTCCTATTCCCCTTTGATGTGCAGCGCACACTTTTAAGGAAAGATTCTGCATTTCTGAGATACGGGGCCTGCCGCGTAATGAAGTGGTTGTTATGGCAACAACTTTCAAAAGCAAGTATTTTCTGAGAGATGTGCTCCACACAGCCAGCGTGAGAGAGGAAAACATGAAAACAGAGACAGGGAGATGAGCTAAACAGAAGGCCTCAGATGCCGAGATCATCCACTCTGCGTCCAAGGGGGAAGGGAAGACACCCTCCCCTCCACCCAGCTTTGCAAACCTGCAGGGAGAGCTAGGCCACTGCCTTGGAAAGGTCCCCTGAGAAATTGGGGGACATCTGGTGGGTGGGCCTGAGGGGGTGTCTCTCACTCGGAGATGCAGATTGTGGAGGGCCTGGTGGCTTGCTCCACCACCCTCCCTTCTCCACAGCCCCCTGCTCCTGTCTGGCCCCTGCCTCACCCCTGCCCCAGCCCTGCCCCTCCCACCCTTCCATAAGCACCAGTGTCACCCCTGGTCATCATTACAGAGCCCAGTTCTTCCCACTGGTGTTCAGGGCCTCTCCGTCACATGGCTGGGGGCCCTACCGGGCTGATGCCTGTTGATGCCAGACATGGCCTTGAGGGCCAGCACGTGTTTTCTCCTTGAATCTTCACAACACCCTGAAGTGCTCAGGACAGTTTCTGGTGCACAGAAGGCGCTTAGTATCTACTTGTTGAGGTAACGAGTGGTCCTTCTATAATAGGTACTGCTGTAGTGCCCATTTTATAGATGAGAAAATTGAAGCTGGGAGACGCTGAGTGTCTAACTCAAGCGCCACGGCCGGTGAGCAGTGGAGCTGGGCTGCACACTTACCATCTGACACCACAGCCTCACCCCTACGTGGTGCCGCCTCCCACACCCCATGCATCCCGGCTACTTTGTCCAGGGTGTGTCTCTGCCTCTGCCTCCTGTCCTGCAACATGTCAAGCTGGCTTCAGAGGCCACCTTGATGCTGCTGTTAGGTCCATCGAGTCAGTTCCAACTCATAGCAACCCTGCGTACAACAGAACTTCACCCCCTGCCGGGTCGTGCACCGTCCTTACAGTTGTTGCCATGTTCGAGCTCATTGTTGCAGTCACTGTGCCAAGTTGTCTCCTGAGGGTCTTCCTCTTTTTTGCTGACCCTGTCCTTTACCAAGCATGTCCCTCTCCATAGACTGGCCCCACCTGATAACATATCCAAAATAGGCGAGACAAACTCTTGCCGTCTTTGCTCCCAAGGAGCACTCTGGCCATACTTCTTCCAAGACAGACTTTGTTCTCCTGGTAGTCCATGGTAGATTTCTGACAATGTTGTCATGAAAATGTCACTGTTAAACTAGACCCCTGCATGTGGCAGACTCCAGAATGGAGCCTTTACTGCTGTTTGTGGGTCTGGGCTGGAGACGACACAGGACCTGGGACTGGGTTCTGGGAGGATGCTGTCTGCTTCCTCCACCACCCTCACTGCCAGGCAGTGCCTGGCACAGAGGAGCTTTCAGCAGCCCTTAGTTAAGTGAAAGAAACTTTGGAACTCAGACGTTCCAGAAACTCTTGGTGGACAGGCACCACGCTTCTGAGCACAAGGGAGGTTCTCAGACTGCCTCAGCCAGAGCGTCCTTGTGATTGGGAAACTTGTTCAAATGCAACTCTGGGGTATCCCAGGCTTTTATTCAGCAGTGAATGAGGAGAAGAGCCCTGGATGTGAGTGGCCGAGTGGAACATACTGCGTGTGTGTGTGTGTGTGTGTGTGTGTGTGTGTGTGTGTGTGTGTGTGTGTATACACGTGAGTGTGTGAACGGACTCTGACTCATGTTGACATCATGTGTGTCAGAGTAGGAGTATTCTCTGTTTGTTTTTCAGTGGGTGATTGTTGAGAAGCAGATTGCCAGTTCTTTCTTCTGGGTCTACTTGAACCTCCAACCTTTCAGCTAGCCACGAGCACAGTTAACCCTTTGTACCACCCAGAGACTCTGCTACATGGAGATGTTTGCACAAAGTCCATGTATAAGGGGTGCTGGAGAATATGTGAGTGGGTGCATGGGCAGAAGGGTGTGTGTATTCACAGGCTGCTGTGTTGGCCAGGGAAGGCCAGAGGAGCCCCAGGAGAAGACAGACACCATGAGAGTGACTGGCAGTGGACCAGCTAAACTATGATCACAGTCAGAGGACTATGTCATCCCAACTGTCCTCTGAGTTATGAAACATAAGAGTTAGGGCTGGAAGCAGCCTCTAAGTCCTATAGTTCTGTCCTGTGCATTTACAGCTGATGAGAAACAGGGGGAAATCAAGCCCCCACGACCACACAGCAAACTCAGGATAAAGCTGGAATTTGGACTTAGTGCCTACTCCCCAGTGCCAGGTTGGTGAGGAGGAGAAAAAGGAGTTAACCAGATGGTAATTAATATCAGACACCATAGCATTATGAAATCCCATTCCTTTTAATTAGAGGAACTTCTTTTTTTTTTTTTTTTAATGAAAGTCTTTGTTGTGTCAATTAGTTTATTGACTATCATTGGTTTCTGGGTTAGAGAAACTTGATCTGTGGTGAATGAATTTGTTTATCAGGGAGAAGGAGCCAGGGGATGGAAAAAGAAATTCAATTAAGTGTCAGGTTGCTGAGTGACAGGCTGAATTTGACAGGACTTTTAGCTTAATTGCCTGTATTTCATTAAGAGATTTATTTATCAAGAGAGTTCTTCATTTCAGAATCTTGGGCAGTATCTGACTTTTCACTGTTTTTCTGCATTGATTGAGGATGCTGAAGTATGACCTTGTGTATGACCTGGGACCTCAGGGACGTTCTTGCCGGTGCTAAGAACTTTCCTTAACCTGGCTACTGGGGGGGATACAAGCCCCTCATCCCTTCCATCCCAAAGTTGGGTTGTCATTGCTGGCAGATGCCATCGAGTCCGTTCCAGATCCTGGTTGCCCTGGACAGCAGGACGGTACACTGTCCAGTGCTGAACCACCCTCACAGTCATTGCTGGGCTTGAGCCTCTTGTTGCAGCTACTGTATCACTCTGTGTCCTTGGGGGTCTTCCTCTTTTTCACTGACCTTCTACTTTACCAAGCTTGATGTATTCCTCCAGGGACTGGTCCCCTCCTGATAATGTGTCCACAGTAGGAGAGACAAAGTTTGGTAGTGTCTATATTTCCCTGGGCAGAAAAATCCCTATTTCTTTGTAGATTTTCAAAGGGAGAGTGGTGGAAAGGTGAGTGTCTTAGTCACGCAGTGCTGTTTTACCAGACACGCTACAGGTGGGTGGCTTTAAATAGAAAAAATATATTTTGTCATGGTCCAGTGGGCCAGAAGTCCAAATTCAGGACATCAGCTCCAGGGGAAGGCTTTCTCTCCTGGTTCTAGAGGAAAGTCCTTGTCATTACTTCCCCTGGACTGGAAGCTTCTGAGGTGCAGGAACGCCAGTCTTTTCTAAAGGATGCTTTCAGCTCCTGGTTCCCAACTCTCCTTTATATCCCATGTGGCTGCCCCAAAGCACAGCACAATCACACATGTTGAATCCTGCTCTACTAACACAAACGCCACCCATCTACCCTCATTAATATAAGAGACAAGGTTTACAACCTAAGGGAACTTTACACGATATCAGGAATCATGGCCCAGCCAAATTGGCACACAGTTCAATCCATGACAATAAGTAACACTCAGTTGGGCCCATCACTTTGTTCTGTTTCTGCTTCTTGTTGTTTTCCCTCACAAAACCAGTGCTAGAAACTAAACTGATCTTACATCTACGTTAAAAAAATTACTTTCAAAAATAAGTGTCCTTGAGAATGAAAATACCCTACAAGATTTCACTTCATTACAGAAGTGATGACTGTTCATTATTTCAAGAAGGTCATATAACCTGAAAAATGGGTGCATTCAAAATCAAGTGAGTCCTAGTATCCTTGAGGTCCATGAATTGTGTGGAGTGCTAAGACTTGGAATCTGAGTTTTTCTTCTCTTACCCTTCTTGTAGGGAGAGTTACCCAATGCATAATCTGTAGTAGCTATAGAGGATGATCGCCTTACTTCAGAAATGAGGAAAGTGAGGCTAAGAAAGGGCAGGCAGTTTTTCCAGGGATGCACAGCCAACCAGGGCAGAACCAGAACTAGCACCTGTTCCTCCTGTTCTCCAAGAACCTGGCTCTGTGTAGAGCATCTGGAGTTGCTAGGCTTAGGGCCTGCAGAGACAATTCCACTGGCAGCCTCTTCTTTCCCTATTGGGTCTATTGGGGTAGGGGAGCCAGAGTAGTTAAGACTACCCTCACTGACTGGGTTTAAATCCTGGTGCTACTGCTATGCTGTGTGACCTTGGACAGGTGCCTAAATCTTTTTGGTAAACTAGTGATAGAAGGAGTACCAGTCACGCTGAGTTGTTGACAGAATTCCATGGGATATTCCATGTGATGTACTTATACTGTACCAGTACACAGTAAATGCTCTGTATCAGCTGTAGTTATTATTGTACTTTCAAGGAAGATTTTGCTTGGAAAAAAAGTCTCTGCTCATCAGAAATAATTGAAAGGCATTGTTCTGCACTTATGTTCACCCTGCCCATCAGTAACTGACTTCAGAAACAGGTGGACCCAGTCACAGTCTGTGATGAATGCTGGGGACTCCAGGTTTCCTGCCTCCTCAGTCTTTGCTCTTTCCAGCATTCGTTGGCCTCTGAGTATTTTCTTCTCCAAGGTAAATATTTATTCATAGTTTTCCCTTCCTTCTCCCTCCTTTGTTTCCATACAGTTTTTCTTGCTCTTTTCCTCCCATCCATACGTGTAATCATCCATCCGTCCATGCAGCTGTCCATCCATCCACCTATCTGTTCAGTGGGGGATAGGGGCTGGCCTCTACAGGCTCACGGAAGCTGACTGTATACATCTCTTTTCAACTCCATATTCTGTGTACTACATTGGAGTAAGTATTTACATCATGAAGAACTGGAGGACACGAAAAATAAGGCTTTTTCATTGTTTGCTTTTTTGAGAGCCATGTGCCAGTCCACTATTGCATCCATTATCCTCCCACCATCCATCCATCTTTCTGTATGTATGTCCACATGTCCATCCACCAAACGATCACCTGTCCATCCCTCCAACCGTTGTTAAGCACTTCTTGTGTGCCGGGTCTTGTACCAGATCCACTGAGAGAGCCAGAATTTGGCCAGAACCTGCTACCTACCTTTGAGAAATTGACAACCTAGTGGAACAGACACCTTACATGTGTCGCACATTCAAGGATTATCCTGGACATCATTTAATTTGATGGTCACGGTCACTACTGTTATCACAGTTTAACAATTGAGGAGATTAAGGATCTGAGAGGTTAAGTGAATTGCCTGAGGTCACACAGCTGGCTTTATATTCAATTGTTTACCCTTGTGACAAGGAATGATATTCAGCTTTGCAGGCTGCTCAAATCCAGCCGGAATGTCAAGGTGAAAACAGATTTTCAAACCTGTCCTTCAGAAATAAGCCTTCTTAAAAAAAAAAGAAAGAAAAAGAAAAGGAAAGAATAGGGAAAGTTATTTTTCCATCTTGCTTAGATGGGGACAGTTTTGAATTTATTTTTTCAGATTGAACAATCGCTCCTCAAATGGATAGTGATAGGTGATCTAAAAAATAATCTTTAAAACCGTCGCCGAGTTGGGCATTTCCTCCGGGTGACATAACTCACTGTGACAGCATGCATTTAAATTCACGGAAAAGAAATTGAAAGGAGTGCAGCGTGGAAGGGGCCTGTGTGGGCTGCCGGCTCCTTAACCCTCTCCTTCCACCATCCTCGTCATTTTCCTCGTCTGTCCAGCGGCCTGTGGCCCCTTCTTCTCCCCTAACCACCTTCCTCTCCGTGTCTCCATGGGCTCCAAGCCTGGAGAACTTTTTTATGTTAGATGTCAAGTCTCATGCTATGGCTTTTAACATCCAGTTAATGAGTCAGTGGGATAAGGTGTAGATTTCCTGATGGGCCAATAGAAGAGGAGCTTGGAGCTTGAGAGATGATGCTCTCTCTCTTTCTCTGGGTTCCTGTCTGTTCCCCATATGTTTCTGTTGCCCTACATGGTAACAAGAAATGGCTCTTGCCTTTAGAAGGCCTAGGGGAAATCATACGGAGCTCAAGGACAAGCACCTGCTCACAAACTCCACTTGTATTGTGGAATCTATACCTGGTTTTGCCTTCCTGCAAGAGGCAGAGCTCCAAGTCCACGCTAGGGCTGTGGATGAGAATGCTGGGGGATCACTATGGTGTCCAGGACACTAGAGTCTGTTTTGGATGATGTTTTAACAGTACTTCCTGAGGTGTGTTCTGTTACCTGCAGGCTGATTTCTCCTGCATCCATTTGCCTTTATGGCTCTGGAGAAAGAATATAGGTACAACCAACCTGGGGCAGGAAGAGGACTGCTTAATGTAAGGGGATGCCTCAAGTGGGGTTCCCTAGAACACAGACTAGGATGAGAGTAAGCGACGATGGAACAGGGTATCCGACCTGTCTGCGAGCTCAGAGAAGGCTTCCTCGAGGAGGTGACATTTCAAGTGAGACTTGAAGGGGAAGTAGAAACCAACCAGGTGAAGAGTGGGGGCAGTGGAGCTCTAAGCAGAAGGAACAGTACATACAAAGGCCCTGAGGCAGGAGAAAGACTGGAGATAATTGCAAATTATTGCCCTGTCTTGAGATGACTGAGACAAAGAAAGTAGAGTGGGATAGATGGAGAGACAGACACAAGGCTGAGACCCTGCAGGGTCTGGTAGGCCATGGAAAAGAGTTTGGACTTTATCTTAAGAGCTGATGGACATCTTTGAACAGACAGTTTGGTGTAAGTGGGAACAGCATGAGCTCTGGAGCCTCAATGCCTGAATTTAAATCCTGGCTCTGGTGCTTACTAGCTGTGAGGCCTTAAAAAGGTTACTTAAACTTTTGACCTCTTAATTTTCTCATCTGTAAAAGGAGGACAACATAGTGCCTGTCTCATAGGGTGTTTTTTAGGATTAAATCAGTTGATATATGTAAAGGGTTTAGAACGAAGAAGAGCACATGCAAATTTGTTATTATTATTGAAGGGTTTTAATCAGGAGAGTAATGTAATAAGGTTTGTGCTTTAAGAAGTCACTCTGTCTATGGCTTGGAGACAGAACAGTCTGCAGACGGGAAAGAATGAAGGCAGAGAGAGCAGTTAGAAGTTTATTCCAGTTCCCTGGGAGTGAGATGATGGTGTCTGAGAGCCGGGTGGAAGCAGTAGAAAGAGGATGAATGACTGGGACTCACTGATTTAGTGGCTGTGTCACCTGGTGCGCTAGTCAGGGTTCTCCAAAGAAACAGAACCAGTAGTTATATCTATTTCTCTCTCTTTCTGTCTGTATCATCTACATCTGTGTACATATTTCTATCTTTCTCTCTTCCTACCCCGTCTGTCTCTCTCACTCCCTCGCTCCTTCCCCTTCCTCTCTTCCTGTCTGTTATCTACCCACCTACCTGCTGCGGTTGGCGCCTGTACTTATGAGAGCTGGCAAGCCCCAAACCTGTGGGTCAGACAGTAGGCTTGAAACTCAGGCAGTCCTACAAGGTCTGACGGTTAAGTCTGCAAACTTAATTGTTCTAAGTGCTACATACCTGGCTGCTGAATATCGCTGCAGTCGCCTTTGAAGTGCTCTCCTTGGGAAGCTATGCACCAACACCAGCCTTCAGAGAAATTTTGGAACTCTTTCTGGAATGGCCATTGTGCACGGTGGCAGGGTGGCAAAGTTTGCAAACTTAGCTGTGTAGTTGTCTGTGAGGGAGACAGAGAAGCTCTTCCCTACTCACCTGATCTGGCCGCAATGACTTTTTTCTTTAACTGAAGATAAAAAATATTGAAAGGAAGACATTTTGATGACATTCAGGACATCGAGGGTAATACAACGACAGCTCTGATGGCCATTCCAGAGAGTCCCAAAATTGCTTTGAAGCGTGAACTAGGGGCTGGCATTAGTACATAGCTGCCCAAGGGAGAGTTTTGGTTTTTGTGCTTTTATAAGGCATTGAAATGGATATACTGAGCAGGATGTCGAGACACAGGGGCTGCAAATGAAGACTGGCGAGGTATTAGTGTAGCGATGGCAATCGAAACAATGGGAATGATGCGGTTCCTCAGAAGGAGCAACCAGAACGAGAGCTGGAAGGGTCCAGTCACGTAGTCCACCCCACGCTGGCTGTATGACTGTGGGAGAGTGATGGAGCTTCTCTGAGACTCAGTTTTTTATCTCAAAAACGGAGCGTAATTACCCCTACACCACAGAGCTGCTGAAGGGCGTAAACGAGATAATGTGTGTAAAATAGCTGGCACTGAGCTCCATCAGTGTTGACCACTTTCCTCCTTTTATCTCCCCTTCCTCACCCAACACCCCACCCGCAACCTTAACTTTGGTTTTGAAACACCCGGTGCAGTAAGTGCACTGCAGGTCGGCTTGCACCTGCTGCCCGGATGCTGAGCCCACAGGAGTCAGTGTCCAGGTGCGGGCACAGCTGCCCACGGGTGAGGAGGAGGAAGCACTGTGCGCCGAGTGCTGCTCTCTGAGTCAGCTGGACCTCAGTTCAGGTTTCCTCTCCGCTCTCGCTTGCTGTGGCTCTCAGGGTCCCTGTGCCTTCTAGAGCCTTGGATGCTTCGTTTGCAAGGTGAACAGTTGGGTGATTCTACTCCTAACCTCTCTCTCTCTTTTTCCTTTCAATTTGCAGAGTAAGAAAAAAAAAAAAACTTCCCCAGAGGGAAAAGCTGGGGAATGTTAATTGTAGTTTCATCTGTTGTTAGAGAACAGTTTTCTGACTGCGAGAGATTGAGGTTCTCTCTGTTAATTATGATCTGCTTGTGGCAGGTAATCATTGCAGGCTAAAGGCTTCTCGTGGAGAAAACAAACAGGAAGGGGAGAGGCGGACCCCGCTGTGCCTGGGGAGAAGGGAATCCTGCTGAATGGGAAAACAGAAATTTGGTCTCCTCACTATGCTCTCAGCGCACTTTCTCTCTAGGTTGTGCATTGCAAAAACCCAGAGGACACCACTCAGATGGCATGCATGGTGACTGGTGCCCCGGAGTCGTGCAGCATAGCATTCCTGCCTCAGCAGTTGGGCATGAAACGACCACGCCCTTAGGAAAATTGGAGCAGCGTGTCTAAAGAAAGGGGCGTGGCAAGCTCAATGATGCCGGGGGTCAAGGTGGTGATAACAGTAGAAATCACATGAATTCTGTGTGATCAAGTAGAGGTGCTAAGTCTTTTACATACATTATCTCAGTTAACCCTCTCAGCAACCCTGGTAATGAAAAACGAAACTTGTTGCTTTGAGCCCATTCCAACTCTTAGTGGCCCTATAGGACAAAATAGAACTGCTCTATAGCGTTCCCAGGGAGTACCTGGTGGATTCAAATTGCTGACCTTTTTGGTTAGCAGTCATAGGTCTTAACCACTCCATCACCCGGGTTTCTGCACCTGTGGTAGGTGGCGGTAGTACTAGACCCGTTTTACAGATGAGGAAACTAAGACTCAGTGAGATTAGGTAACTTTGCTAAGAACACAGAGCTAGACAGTGGGAGCCAGGATTTGCACTCGGGCAGCGTGATCACCACAGACCTTGCTCTGACACATGACCCAACACAGACACATCCCTGATTGCTTCAAGACTGGGCACTGGCTTAGCTCCAGGAGAACCTGAGACTGTTCTACTTACTGGTCCTTAGGCACCGCTAAGGGCCCAACCATATGACCTCAGTCAGTCCTCACAGTGATTCCTTCTGGGTCCTTTGTGTGAGAACTTAGCCTGGGGTAACATCCAGATGAGAGCACACAGATTTGTCCTCAAGAGTGACAGTTGCTAACTCTACCAGAGACCCGACCTGCGCTAGGGTCTTTGCTAAGTATTTCTATGTTGCCCTCAAGGGAGTGCAAGAGAGGTACTACTGTTATTTCCACTTTCAGATGAGGACACTGAGGTTCAAAGTCATGAAATAGCCTTCCCTGGGTCACAAAGCTAATAGGTGCTTGTCATGGATTGAATTGTGTCCACCCCAAAATATGTGTCAACTTGGTTAGGCCATGATTCCCAATATTGTGTAGTTGTCCTTCATTTTGTGCTTATAATTTTATGTTAAACAGGATGAGGGTGGGATTGTAACATCCTTTCTAAAGCCGCATCCCTGATCCAGTGTAAAGGCAGTGTCTGTGAAGTATAGCCGGTACTGTCTTTTATCTTAAAAGAGAAAAGGAAGGAAATGGACACAAGCAGAGAGCAGGGACCTCAGAGCACCAAGATAGCAGTGACAGGAGCATAGTGTGTTCTTTGAACTTGGGGTTCCTGTGCAGAGAACTTGTAGTCCAGGGGAATATTGATGAGAAGGACCTTTCTGCAGAGCCAGTAGGGAGACAAAGCCTTCCCCTGGAGCTGATGCCCTGAATTTAGACTTCTAGCCTACTAGCCTGTGAGAAAGTAAATTTCTCTTTGTTAAAACTCATCCACTTGTGGTGTTTCTGTTACAGCAGTATGAGATGTAGGACGGTGCTCTTTCCTTTAAGGCTTCTCTGAAGGGCCTTTTCTCACAGTTTGTGACCACTTGCCCTTAGAGGGAAGTTGTGAGTGGGATCCACAAAGTGGTCAAGAGAAGGAAGCAGCTCGTTAGAATTGCGGCTGCAATCTAGATCATCTGTGAAATTGGTCTGCAGTTTCTCCCAAGGGTGATTTTTGTTGTTCCTCATAATCCAGAGGATCATTTGGGGGTTACATTGGGTCCAAGGGAGGCCAAATCTGCCTCCCATTGTAGTGACAACTTGGGCACAAGGAGGAAGCCCTCGGAAGGCTGCATTTTTTCTTCTGTGGTTGCCGAGGGCTCTTTTCCGATTCTGTCTTCATTTGGGGCCACTGAGAAGGAAGAATGAAGTTATAAAAAGACTTGCTTCCCAAGCATATCATTAAGGCAGCATCTTGGGTGTCAGCTTTTCCTAGTGGATTATAATTGCTGTCTTTATCCGTGGAAGATTTCAGCAGCATCTGGGGGCCTGGGCAGAACACTAAACGGGGCTCCCACGTACCCACAGGGCTCCGGGAAGCCTCAGTGATACCTTTCGCATACCTGGACATGTGGGAACACTGAATCACATGGGTGTGTGACAGAAGTCTGGAGAAAGAGGAGACTGGCCAGTTTGGTCACTTGGAGAATGGGGACAGGTGCATCTGGCAGGGTTCTTGGTCACATTCTGGGGAATTTCTCTTAAATGGGATAGATAGGAGGACTGCCAGTTAAGCTTGTGAACTCATCCTAGAAAAAGTGCTACATACCTCATTGCTGAATATGACTCTGGTCCCCTTTGAAGTACTGCTGTTGGGAAGCTGTGCAGCAATGCCAATGCCTAGTCCATGCTCCAAAGCAATTTTGGAACTTTTTCTGGAATGGCCATCAGAGCTGTCATCATATTACCTGTGATGTCCTGAATGTCATCAAAATGTCTTCCTTTCAATATTTCATTTCTTTTTGGGTAAAGAAAAAAGCCATTGGGGACCAGATCAGGTGAGTAGGGTTATGAATGAATACAGTTATTCATTTACTGGCTAAAAACTCCCTCAGAGACAACTAGGCAGTTCACGAACTTGCCACCGTGCCACTGTGCACAATGGCCATTCCAGAAAGAGTTCCAAAATTGCTTTGAAGGGTGGACTAGGCACTAATATTGGTACCTAGCTTCCCAAAGGGGAGTATTTTGAAGGGGACCATAGTGATATTCAGCAGTGAGGTATGTAGCACTTAGAATGGTTAAATTCATGGACTTAATTGTCGGGCCTCGTATATTCTCACTGAGGACTACAGCAGTTGTCAGAGCAAGATGACCTCTTAGACCAAGTCACTAAGGCTCTAAGAGCTAGAGGGAATGTAGGAAGGACTATATCAAGGGGACATCCTGGGAATGCTGTGTTGCTCACTCTGCATCTCTAGCAATTTATTTTCTGAGCCTTGGTTTGCTCTTTTGTAGAATGAAAGTGTTGGATTAGAATCTCGGTGGCTCCACACTCCCAGAGGCACTGGGAAAGAATTTTCTACTTACCAGAAATCCAGATCTACAGAGGCTGAACCTAGTCCCTCTTGAACTGACATTCTGCAATATTGGATTTTTTGATTAGCTCCTCTCACTTAGGAGTGGATAAGACAAGTAGCCAGATTTTCTAGGGTCTTACAGGCCTTTATGTAGGCTTTGTTTTTCTCTGAGAAGGAAGCCAGTGGAGGGTTTTGAGCCAGCAGTGACTTGGTTTGAAGAATGCTCGTGGATGCCGTTTTGGGGATAATCTGGAAGGGGCTGGCACAGATGGAGACAGGGTGAGCAGAGAAGTGGTCCAGATGAGGACTGACGGTGGCTCAGACCAGGGTGTTGGTAACGGCGGTGGTGACAAGTGTCGGATTCTGAATCAGTTTGGAAGGTTAATGCCTGTAGGATTTAGCCTCAGAGAAAGAAGGGAGTCAGGGAAGACACCAGTGCTTTTGCCTTGACCCATGGGAAGGGTGGAGTTATATTTCCCAGACATGAGGACGACTCAGCAGGAACTACTTGGGGCCAAAGGGAGCAGCAGGAACTGGAGCTTGGTTTTGGACGCAGTCAGTTTTAGATGCCATTGAAATGGAGACGCTGGGTCTGAGGCAGTTGGATAGCCAACTCTGGAATTCAGGCAAAGTTCTGGGCTGGAGGCATAAATATGAAATTCTTTTTGTTTTTAGGAATGATATTTATTTATTCATTTAACTAATATTACATTAAGTCAGAGCCCACCATAGTTAAGACATAACTCTAACTTCTGAGGATATGGTAAATGAACAAAATTTCTAATCTCTATCAACTCTTTAACCTATTATCAACCCTCATCCCCCCTCCCTGCCCTTGTAGCCATCAAAGAGTCTTTTCTTCTGTACGTAAGTCTATTTTTAAGCCCTTGTAGCAGGAGTCTCATATAATATTTTTCCTTTTGCTGCTGACTGATTACACTCAGCATAATGTCTCCCAGTTGAAACCAGGTTATGAGATGTTTCCTAAAATCATCATTGTTTGTAATCATTGCGTAGTGTCCCAATGAACATAGTTTATCCATTCATCTGTTGATAGGCATCTAGGATAATTACATCTTTTTGCTATTGATGGATTGTGCTGCAATAAACAGTAGTGTGCATGTGTCTGTTCATATGACAGGCTTTGTTTCTGTAGGATAAAGTCCAAGCAGTGGAATTACTCAATCAAATGGTACATATATTTCCAGCTTTTTAAAGAAGCACCATATTGCTTTCCAAAGAAGGTGTACTATTTTGCAGTCCCAGCAGCGGTGTAGGAGTGTTCTGATCTCTCCACAGCCTCTCTAGCATTTGTTGTGTTGTGTTTTTTGGATTATGACCAACCTTGTTGAGGCCAGATGGTATCTCAATGTAATTTTAATTTGGATTTCTCTGATAGCTAACAATCGTGAGCATTTCCTCATATGTCTTTTGGCTGCCTGGATGTCTTCTTTGGTGAAGTATCTGCCCATCTCCTTTGTCCATTAGTTAACTGGGTTATTTACCTTTTTCTGTTGATATTTTGCAGTACCTCGTAAATTATGGGGATCTGACAACGGTCCGACATGTAGTTGCCCAATATTTTTTCCCATTCTGTAGGTGGTTTTTTAACTCTTTTGATAAAGTCTTTGGATGAGCAAAAGTGTTTGAATCTTAGTAGATCCCATTTCCCTGTTTTCTCTTCTGTTAATAATGCTTTGTCAGATTTTGAAGTCTGTCTAAGCTGTGTGTTAGAACTTCCATCGTTGACCTATTTCTTTCTTGCAAGATCTTTATCATTTTAGGTTTGATGTTTAGATCTTTGATCCATTTTGAGTTAGTTTTAGTGTAAGGTGTTAGATATGGGCCTTCTTTCAGTTTTTTACAGAAGGATATCCAATTTTGCCAACACGATTTGGTAAAGAGACTATTTTTACCCTGGTATGTAATCTTAGGGCCTTTGTCGAATATTAGCTGTTTTTAAGAGGATGTGGCATCTCTGGGGTCTTGACTCTGTTCTGTTGGTCTGTATGTCTGTTTTTATACCAGTACCAGGCTGTTTTGACTGCTGTGGCAGTGTAATAGTTTCCAAGGTCGGGTAGAGTAAGGCCTCCAACTGTGTTCTTCTTCTTCAGAAGTGCCTTACTTATCCAGAGTTTCTTAATTATGAAACTTTATGTACATGAACCACTTGAAAATAATTGTCAAATTGCCCTTCAGAAAGCTTTATGAATTAACATTGTCCAGAATGTAGAGAAGCTCCTGAATGTTGGGTGTTAAGACTAAAACAACAAGATGCCAATCTGATTGGTGAGAAATGATGTCCCAATATTACTTGTATAACTTGGATTTTGCCAGTGAGATCAATTTCCTAGCATGCCTTCTGTCCATTTCTAGTTCATCTGTGAACTGCCCATTCATGTTTGTTGTCCATTTAAAAATGAGAATGGGATGCCCTCTGTTTTAATTTAGAAGAAACTTTAGATAGACACTTCATTAAGTGACAAGTAAGTTTTCTGAAATTTCATTGTGTTTGTGCTCCTCCTGGTTTATAAAGATGGGCTTTATTTATGTTGTTGAGGGTATCAGTCTCTTCTTTTATGAATCTTTCCTTTTGCTTTTTTTCTCTATTCATGGGAAAAGCCATTCTTCACCTGATAATCAGAAAAATATCAATCTACTTTTTATTCTAGTTTTTTATGATTTAATTGAAACAACAGCTCTTTGCTTCACTTGAAATTTATTTTGATGTGTGTTTTGAGGCCCTGAGTTTTTTTCTGCCCCCAAATTGTTAGTGAGTTGTTCTTGCATCATTTATTGATTATTTTACAAAATTGCCCATTAATTTAAATGCCTCTTCAACTGAGACTAAATTCTTACGTATGACTCCAGCATGCTTTCAGGGTTTTTGTTCTTTCATAGTTATGTCTGTTCTTCTGCGCTGTTTTAATTATCATTTTATAGCCCATTTAATACCTGGTAGGTAAATTCCATTATTTATTCATATTTTACAATATTTCTTTTATCCTTTTGTTTTTTTGGTTGAGCTTTAGAATAGCATTTTCAAGTTTCCAGCAAATATCTTAACTGCAGTTCCATTAAGCTTCTGTATTACTTTGAGCAGAGTCAATGGATTTGCAATATTTTTTTTTCCTTCCTTGAGTACAGTGTGCTCTATAACCATGTGTCTTAGGCTGGGTTCTCTCAAGGTGCAGAACCAGTTCAGCACGCACACAGACACACAAAGACACACACACACACACGTATGTGTGTATGTGGAGAGAGAGGTTTCAGGAAAGTGGCTCATGCAGTTGTGGAGGCTGGCGAGGCCCAAATGCACAGGTTGTATGTCAAGCCGGAAGCTTCTCCTGACACACGTGGTTGCAGGGGCTGACAGCAGGTCAGATGGCAGGTTGCCGGCTCCTGGAGGTCAGAGAGGGACGACTCAGATGCAGGATCTAGAGAGGGCAAGTTTTACCATAAAATCTATGGATATGGATGCAGGCCACACCTCCAAGGAAATTCCCCTTTGAAATGACTGGCAGCTCATATCAGATTACAAAATGAAAGATGATGGCAAAATATCTGCCAAACTACTGAGAATCATGGCCTGGGCAAGTTGAAACATAACCTTAACCATCACACCATGTAAGTCTTCCTTTAGGTCCTCTGTGTAGTTTTTGTCACTTCTTCAAATACTTCTGCATATGTCTTTAATGATTTTGTTCCTAGGGGAAAAAGTTGTCAATCATCTATCATTAGCTGTCTCTATTTAACAATCATCTGTCTGTCACTCAACTGGGATCAGTTTTGTACCCTCCTCCTCCACTCCTCCTTCCCAAGGGACTTTTGATAAAATCTGGAGCTAGTCTGAGTCGTCACAATTGGGAACGAGGTACTGGTATCGAGGGGTAGAAGTCAGGGGTGCCGCTAAACATCCTGTAATGCCCATGACAGCCCCCACCTAAGGAGTTACCTAGCCTCAAGGTCGATAGTGCTGAGGTTTAGAAACGTGATGTTTCTGTTATGTGAATGGAGTCTTTCTCCCGTTGTGTTGTCCTACTTGTCACGTAACAGAGGGGATTCTGTTAAATGTCATAAAGGATTATCTTCTAGGTGTCTGCACTGTGCCCTGGGAAGAGCAGCCTCCCATTAGATACTGTACCCCTGACTTACATGGAGCCCAAGAGCACACTGAGGGTGTGTGGTTCCTACGAGGTCTGACAATTAAGTCAGCTAACTTAGTTGTTCTAAGTGCTACATACCTCATTGCTGAATGTTACTGTGGTCATCTTTGAAGTTCTTGGGGAGCTATGCACTGATGCCAGCACCAGGTCCACCCTTCAAAACAATTTTGGACCTCTTTATGGAATACCGTTATGTGCGGTGGCACAGTGGCAAGTTTACAAATTTAATAGTATAGTTGTCTGGGAGGGAGTTTTTAGCTAGTAAACAGAACACCTTCCCTACTCACCTGATCTGACCTCCAGTGAGTTTTATCTTTACCTAGAGAGAAAGGAAATATTGAAAGGAAAATATTTTGGTGACATTCAAAACATCAAGGGTAATACAACCACAGCTCTGATGGCTATTCAAGAAAAAGAGTTCCAGAACTGTTTGGAAGGGTGGATTAGGTGCTGGTGTCGGTGCATAGCTTCCCAAGGGAAGTGCTACAAAGATGACTGTAGTCATATTCAGCAGTGATGGAGGTAGCAGTTTTTTTTAGGATGAGTTTGCGAACTTAATTGGCAGTCATCATAACTGTGGCTACAGCTGTAGCAGGTCTGTTTGCGAGAACAGGAACCTGAAAAGAAACCAGTCTTATGGGCGAGACAGGGAAAGCCTGTATGAAAGTCCATGACTCCATGGATGTACAGTTCAAGAACTGACACCACTAATCTCGGGGGACAGAAATCAGAGATGTAGCTGCTGGGGGTGAGGATAGGGGATTAACTAGAAAGAGAATTTTCTGGGGGTTGTTTCTGATACACTGAGGCTGATGGTCAATGGAGAGTATATTCTCCAGAACTTTGTATTCCTTGAAAAGTGAGGTACTTCTAGGACGGAAGCCTGTTTGTATCCCTTCCCAGTCTCGGGGCTCTCCCTTTCTCCCCAGAGGCAGCCTGTGGCCAACAACGCCAATGAAGTTGACATGTACCTTTCCCGTTGGTAGTTTAGCATATCTTTAAATGTTACACTAAAAGTACCACACCATGTGTATCATCCTGCATCGTCTTTCTTCACTTGGTATTTGTATATCTACCTAATTCCTTTTGGCATAATGGTTAATTGTTATGTTCCTAAACAAAATGTTGGTAATTCAAATCCACCAGCTACTCCTTGAAAACTATGGAGCAGTTCTGTCCTGTTCCATAGGGTCATTATGAGTCAGAATCAGCTCGACAGCAGTGGGTTTGGTTGGGTGAATTCCTTTTAGGAGCCCTGGTGGCCCAGTAGTTAGGAACTACAGCTGCTAACCAAAAGGTTGGCAGTTTGAGGCCACCAGCCACTCTGTGGAAACCCTATGGAGTAATTCTGCTCTGTCTTGTGGAGTTGATGTGTGTCAGAATCCACCCAACAGCAACAGGTTGGGTTGGGTTTGGGGTTAATTCCTTTTAATTGATGTATTGTGTTCTATCATATGCACACACTCCTATTTATCTTATTGTTGGACATTTAGGTAGTTTCCAGTTTTTCATTATGACAAACAGTGCTTCAGTGAACATCTCTACTTAAGTCTGCACATTTCTTTTGTAACCAGTCATAATACTGTTTTTCACATGGCTCTCCTGAGTTCTCTAGAAGAGAGTATCACCATGGTCTAAAAATGGTACTTTTGTCTCTTTCTTCTAGTTATGACTTACATCTATTTCTGGTCCTTTTATGCTGGTTAGAAATTTCAGAATGATATTAAATAATAAAACAGTGACTGTCCTCACTTTGTTCTTCACATTAATCAGGTGGCCTCTTGTTTCACTGTTGAAGATAATTTCGGTTGTTGCTTTGAGATAGATATCACTCATCATCCTGGGGTATAATCTTTTTCTTAAACTAAGCTTATTAGAACTTAAAAATCAGGAATAAATGAAGCACAATGAAAAAGAATAAGTGAATTTTATAAGCTGATTTCAATATTTTTATTATTTTTTTATTTGAAGTATAGTAATAGACTTTTAATATTAAAACAACCTTGCAATTCATTGCTGTATTTTCTGATCCACTGCAAGATTACATTTGCCTATGTTTTTGTTAATTTTTCTTTTGAATATATAACATTAAGTGTGATAGGCCTGTTATTTTTGTTAGCTGTCTTTTAAGTCATGATTACAAGGTTAATCTTTCCTAACAGTGTATTACTAGAATAATATTTACAAACAAGAAAACACAAAAATCTAAAGGGTACCCAAACCTAACCAGCCCACTACTACTGAGTTGATTCCTACTTATAGCAACCCTATAGGCCAGAGTAGAACTGCTCCATAGAGTTTCCAAGGAGTGCCTGGCAGATTGGAACTGCTGATGTCTCGGTTAGCAGACATTGAACTTAACCACTACACCACCAGGGTTTTCCTCAAGTGTACAGCTTAGTGAACTTTGGCAGATATGTATATGTCAACAGCCGTCATGCAGATCAAGATGTAGACTGTTTCCTTGACCCCCAAAGTTCCCTTGTTGCTCTTCCCAGTCAATGCTGTACTCTACCCCCAAAGGCCACTTCTCTGGTTTCTGTCATCAGATAGTAGTTTTCCCTGTTGCTGAGCATCATGTCCATGGGCCTATATTGTAGTTTGTAGCTTTCTGTGTCTGGTGTCTTTCACTCAACGTAATGTTTTCAAGAGTCATCCAAAACATTGTGTCAGTTGCTTTGCTAGCTTTGTAAAATGAACTGATGAGATTTGTAGCTTTTCTCATGCTCTGAAAGAGTTTATGTTGCCTGGAAATTATTTGTTCTGTGAAAGGTTGAACTCACCTGTGAAATCATTTAAGGCTGGAAGCCATTTTTGGAGGCCATACTTCAAACAACTTCCTTTGAATTTTCCATTTACTACTAGTCTGTTCTGGTAGTCTCCTTTTTTTGTGAGGCACTTTTGGTGTTCTGTGTTTTCCAAGAAAAAACTCATTTTATTGAGGTTCTAAAATTTATTAGCATATAATTATACATCAAGCCAAACCCACTACCGTGGAGTCAATTCTGAATCGTAGTAACCCTATAGACAGAGTAAAACTGCCCCATAGAGTTTCCAAGAAGCACCTGGTGGATTTGGACTACTGACCATTTGGTTAGTGGCTGTAGCACTTAACCAGTACACCACCAAGGTTTGCTATGCATCAAGTTCTCATGTAGTTTTAAAATCTGTGGTTTCCTTTTTGGCATCTTTAGCATCTATTTGTGTTTTCTGTAATGGTGGAGGCAAGGTTATGTTGTGAACTAGCTCTAAGATTTGTTTATTAATTCTTCTGTTTTTCTGGTCATTCATACTACTAATCATCATGTTTACCTTTAATTATATTTTCCTGCTTTCTTTCCCTAGTTTGTTCTTTTATAAAAACCGTATTATTTAAGTGAGTGTTTATTTTTAAGCACTTTATTCTTTTCCCATTAATCTTAAAGGTATTGAGATTATGAATTTGCCTATAAGTCAGCTTTGCCTTATCCTGTAAGATTTGATATGTAATTTTCTTGTTTTCTAATAGTCTGTTTACAGTGTTGATTTTTCCTCTTTAGGTTGAATGTCATCCAGGAGAGTAATTAAAAGATTCTGTTTGGGTGTTTTGGTTTGCGTGACAGAAAAAGAAGTATTTTTTATTTATAAATTTCTACAACTTTTTATTGAAAATTGTTCTTGTCCCTTTAGGGTGCTTTGCTTGATATACCCAATGATGGGTGTGGGTATAAAAGCTTAGGAGGTGCTTAATAGGAGCTAAATTACTCTGCATAAGAAGGTGAACTGGATTGATGTCTCCTCAGGATCCTCAGGGAGATTTAGCAGTGGTAGAAGAAAAGGGACAGATGGGGTTCTGATGACCTGTAACTGAAACACATGCGCCTTAGGGAGCCTATGAGTAACTAGGCCCTGCTGGAAGGTGTGTAGGAAGTAAGTACGTTGAAGACTAATTTTGGGAAAGTGTGCTGGAGCCTGCAGGACCTAACTGCTCTACTTTTGTGGACTTCAATCTATGGACAAGGGGGAGTTATTTAGGAGTCTTGTCATGGGAGTGACATAATTGAGGTTTGTGCTCAATGTTAAGGTCCCACTCAGCTTCCCAAAATGCTGGCAACCAAGCAGAGGATGGGAACGTTCTTAGAAGAACCCTAGAGATAATGTCTTTGGAGTTTTTCCAACGAAATGGCCAAGACAGATCTCCTTGTATGCAGGTCACACTGGAAATTCAGAGATCCTAATCAGTTTTCTAGTGCCCTACTATTAAGTATGAGCAGACAACCAAGGATGACTTAACATTTGAGGAAAGCCTCTACCATCAAGAACAGAGACCCAAACAAGCAATCAAGGAAACAAAAGCAACTTGGAAGAGATATGTAGGGAAAAGAAATTTAAAAGCATAAAATTAGCATTCTCAGAGAAACAATAAAAGATAAACATATATGCTATACATAAAACAAGTAAATAATGCTAATAAAAAAGAACATATGACATTAAAAGGACAAAATGACAGAAATTTCACAGAAATAAAAAGTAACTGATTTTCAGAATTAAAAAATGCAGTGGGTAGATACTCAGAGTTTTATGTGGAAAATTGACTTGGATTATAAACCTTCACTTTTTTTAATTAGAATTTTTTAAAAAGTCAATGGAAAGGTTGAAAGATAAAGTTTAGCCAATGTCTCAAATATAAAGTGACCTGTACAAAGAAGTGGCAAACAAGAGAGAAAAAGATAATTAAACAGTCTAGAAGGTCTAACATCTGTATAAAAGGAGTTTAAGAATGAGAGAACACAGAAAGTGAAAGTTATCATGAAAGAAATAATTTAAGAAAAAATTTTAGAAATAAAGGACATGAAATTCCAAATTGATAGGGCCCATCAACTACTCAGTAAAACAGATCCACAGCATGACACATTGTTGTAAAATTACAGGGACAAATTGAAAAGCTTGCAAACTTCTATAGAGAACAATGTACATCACAAACAAATGATTATCAGTCAGAATGGCTTTATTAACAGCACTGAAGTTAGAAGACAATGAAAAAAGCTTTCAAAATACTGAGGGAAAATGATTTTGATCTAGATTTCTAAACCTCGCCAAGTTATCCATTATACTGAGGTAAGACTGAGGCTCAGAACAATTAAATGAAGTCTCCAAATTTATAGAGCTTGCAGATGGAAGACAGCTGGAGTTTGAATGCACATCTCTGTGCTTCTCTGGGTCTGTATTTCATGGTCGTCTTAAGAGCACAGGCTGCTCCAGTCAGGGAGAATGGGCAAGGATGAAAGGCAGAGAGCAAAATGGTATGTGCTGGCTGTACCTGCCCAGCTTTTTTTTAAAAAAACAATTTTTAAGTGAACTTTGGAAGAAAGTTTACAAAGCAAACTAGCTCCTTATTAAACAGTATGCATATTGTTTTATGACAAAGATTAACAACCGTACAGCATGTCAGCACTCTCCTTTCTTGACTTTAGGTTCCCTATCACCAGCTTTCCCCTCCTGCCTTCTAATCTTTGCCCCTGGGCTGGTGTACCCTCCTAGTCTCATTTTGTTATATGGGCCTGTCTAACCCTTGCCTGAAGGGTGAACCTTGGGAGTGAATTTCTTACTCAACTGAAGTATGTATAGGGGCAAGTTCTCAGGGTTTCTTCAGTCTCTACCAGCCAGTAAGGCTGGCCATTTTTTGTGAGCAAGAATTTTGTTCTACGTTTTTCTCGAGCTCTGTTCAGGACCCTCTGTTGTGATCCTTCTTACAGCAGCCAGTGGTGGTAGCCAGGCACCGTCTGGTTGGGCTGGGCTCAGTCTGGTGGAGACTGTGGTACTTGTGGCCCATTAGTCCTTTAGAGTACTTTCTCTCTTATATCTTTAGTCTTCTTTATTGTCCCTTGCTCCTGGAGGGGTGCTACTCATCAAAGTTGAATGTAGAACATTTTCTTTGTAAACTATGTTACGCCAATTGAGCTAGATGTTTCCTGAGACCATGGTTCTCATAGCCATCAGCCCAGCAATTCAGCCCCTCAGGGAGTTTAGATGTGTCTATGGAGCTTCTGTGACCTTATCTCATAAAAGTTGTTTTGGCTTTTCCAGTATTGTGTACTATCTCACCCTTCACCAAAGTTACCACTTATCTATGTCTATTTAATGTTTTTCCGTTCCTCATCTCTCCCCTCCCTCACACCCATCAAAGATTGTTTCTTTCTGTATGTGAACCTTTTCATGAATTTTTTTAGTAGTGGGTTTCATACATTTGTCCTTTTGTGATTGACTTATTTCACTCAGTATAATGCCTTCTAGTGAATCTGCCCAGCTTTTAATGGCATTTTTCTGCCAGAGATTTGTTCTCACATGTTGTCTTAGACAGGTTTCTCCAGAGAAGCAAAACTAATACATATACAGAGAAAGAGAGATTTATCTCAAGGAAATGGCTCTCACAGTAGTAGAGGTTGGCAAGTCCCAGGTCCATGGGTCAGGTTTCAGGTTGGAGGCTTCCCCTGACTCACGTGTCTGCAGAGGCTGACAAACTCAAGATCTGCAGGTCAGACGGCTGATCACTGGGTCACAGGCTGTGGAGGTCAGTGACTCTCAAGAGGGGCAGATAATACAGGATTCAGAGAAGAGCCTTCCTGAAATATCCATTTACATACTGGAGACAAGCCACACCCAAGGAAACTCCCTTTCAACTGATTGTCTGCTCATAGCAGAGCTAATTACAAAGTTGATCACATGATTAGATAACTGCCAGGATATATCATAACTGCCAAATCACTGGAAACCCTGGTGACGAAGTTGTTAAGAGCTACGACTGTTAACCAGAAGGTCAGCAGTTCGAATCCACCAGGTGCTTCCTGGAAACCCTATAGGGCAGTTCTGTCCTGTCTGATGGGGCCACTGTGAGTTGGAGTCAACTCAACAGCAGTAGATTCGTTTTTTGGGTCTACCAAACCACTGAGAATCGTGGCCCAGTATGGGCACACAACTTTAACCATCATACGTACCATTTGCTGTGTTTTAGTCTTTGCTGTATGGAAGCTGGGAAATGTGCTTTTTAACTAGATGCGTTTCTTCCCTGAGCAAAACAAAAGTTCTGTTAGGAAGAAAGGGGATTTGACTGGAGAACCAGCAGTCTCTGTGGAAGCCAGGAGGAGAAGTAACCATTGTGTCCCCCGCTTGATCTACCTAGAAGCTATTTATGTGGATGAATGAGGCTTGTTTTGTGTTTTCTTGGCTTTTGGCTGTGAATTATTTTCGTGGAGTGGAATCAAGTTTGGAACATCATGAAAATATTTAATATTTAAGTATCACATGTTAGCTGTCTTTGTTGCACTGACAGGGTTATTATGATGGCCTCAAATCGTGTTACGATTTCCTCTGAATTGTTTTGCTAACAAAGTGGTAACAGTCAGTTCTTTAAATAACTTGAAAGTAGTTACCCTTCATTTTCTAGGTGTTTCTTTCTGTACTGCTTGCCCCCAGAACAATTTCCCGTCTCTCCACCTCCTGTTTTCCTTCCTTCTCAACCACCCCCACACTGTTATGGATTGAACCATATCCCCAAAAAGATGTGTTGTAAATCCTAACCCCTAAATTTGTAGTTGTCATCACACTTGGGAATCGTTTTCTTTGTTGATGTTATTGAGACATATTTGTGTAGGAGGTGCCTTAAGTCAGTCTCTGTTGAGAGGTAAGAAGGAGCAGATTAAGCAAGCAGGCAAGCAAGCACAGAGGGGAAGATACCCAGCACATGATGGCCAAGGGACTTAAGAACAGAAGCTGAAAAGAGACAAGGACCTTCCCCCAGAGCTGAGAGAGAGGAACCTTCCCCTGGAACTGGCACACTGAATTTGGACTTCTAGCCTCCTAAATTGTGAGAAAATAAGTTTCTATTTGTTAAAGCTACCCATTAGTGCTATATTGGTTGGAGCAGCACTAGATACTAAGACAGAATTCGGTATTGTCTTAGTTCGTCTAGTGGAAGGGGTTTTGTAATTGGGTAGTGGCTGGAAGCTGACAGATGCCTAGAAGTGAAAGCTTAGCTTGCCTTGAAGAGACTGTTGGTAGAATTATGGATACCAGCAGCAATTTTGGTGAGGGTTCAGAAGGACGTGAGGAAAGTCACAGAGAAAGCCTCTGTTGTTTTAGACAATATGTATGGCTCTGTTAATAGAACATTGCTAGACATGTGGACATTAAAGTTACTTCTGGCAAGGCTTTAAAAGAAAAGGATGTGATTGGTTAATGGAGGAGGGGTGATGCTTTTCCACATAGGCAAAGAACTTGGCTGAATAATATTCAAATGTAACTCAACGGCACTTGGCTTGGCTTAAGTAATGAACTTGGGTATTTGGCTGAGGACATTTCTGAGCACAGTCCTAAAGGGGCTGCATAGTTTCTCCTTGCTGCGTACAGTAAAATGCAAAATGAAAGAGATGGACTTTGCAAAGTGAAAGTTGAACCTGATGATTTGGAAAATTCTGTTGTACAAACTAAGGACATATGTCATAGGATTTTCACCAAGGATGTGACTACACAATCTTTTGTTAAAGAGAGCAAGCCCGTGACTGATTGATCTAATCAACTACCACTGCAGAAAACCCATGAACCTAGACTGAAGGGGACAGAGACTTGGGATTCTACAGGCTGAAAACAGGCCAGAAGAGCTCCACCTTGTCTTCTAAGAAAAGAGAAGGACTGTCTCTGAGGGAGCTCAGGGATCAGCAGAATTGCTGAGCACGGGAAGCAGGGCTGCCATGGTCTCAAATGGCAGAGTCACAGTCTTCTAGGTTTCACTGGATCAAACCACAGCCTCCTGGGTTTAAAGAGGGAAGCCATGGTCTCCTAGATGTTAGACCCCCACCAACTCATTTTTGGTGGGTGGGTAGGTGGGTCTGCCATGTGCGTGAGTGAAAAGGGTGGGGCCGTTGCCCAGAGCTTAGGGTGCAGGGCTGCCTTGTCCAAGGGGCAGGAGAATGGAGCCTTCTGGAGCTGAGGGAGCAAAGTTGTTACCCCAGTGAGCTGAGAAGGCAGGGATGAAGCCAGGGCCAAGGGGCCTCCACTCAGAATCCGGAGTGCATGGCTAGCACCCAGAGTCTGGAGAGTGGGCTGTTGCCCATCTGGTATGGGACAAGAGAGGATTATTTTCAAGCCTTGAGAGAAAATGTAATTTGTTCTGCTGGGTTTGGGACTTGTTTAGTATATCTTTCCCTCTAATACATCCTATTTGTGGTGAAAGTGTTTATTGTATGTTTGTTTCACCATTGTACTTTTCTTTGAGTTTTGATTTTTTTAAGTAATACTGTGTTTTCAGTGAAGGTTTGCACAACAGTTTAGGTTCCTATTCAACAGTTTCTACACAAATTGTTGAGTGACATTGGTTATATCTTCACAATGTATGAGCATTCTCAATTGTTCTAGTTGTTTCCTGTTCAGTAATCTAGTTTCCCAGCCCCCTTATATTGTCATCTTTGTATAAAGTAATTATTGACTGTTTCATTTCATGAGTGATACATATTACTTTTGTGAGACAATTTATTATTTAGTTAAAAGGTAACCCGTGCTAGTTTCAGGCTCAAATTTTAAAGAGTATCTCAGGGCAGTAGTCTTGGGGAGTCTTCTAGTCTCAGTCAGTCCAGTAAGTTTGAATTTTTAAAAAACAACTTGAGGTTCTATTCCACATTCTCGCATTCTATCAGGATCCATCTATTGTGGCTCTGAGCAGAACAGTTGTCAGTGATAGCTGGTTTCAAGGTAGATGAAGCTGTGGTTTGTGAAGACTATTAGTCTACAGACTAGTTTCTTCTCTGAGTCTTTGGTGTCCTTCTTTCTCTTTTGTTTCAAATGACTAGAGACCGATAATTGTGTCTTCGATGGCCTCTCATATGTTTTAAGACCCCAGACACTAGTTCCCAAACTAGGATATAGAACATGAACTTTATAAACTGTATTATGCCAGTTGACAGAGATGTCCCTCTAGACTATCCACCCTTGTACTTTGGAAATAAACCAAGAAAACAAAAACAAAACCACTGCTGTCAAGGACCCTATAGGGCAGAGTAGAACTGCTCAATAGAGTTCCCAAGGAGTGCTTGGCAGATTCAGACTGCCAACCTTTTAGTTAGCAAATGTAGCACTTACCCACTGTGCCACCAGGAAACGGGTAACTTATATTCGGGGTTTCACAGGTCCACTGGTGGAAAAGATTTTTGTTCCAGCATGGAATATGCCCAAATTTTCACCCATATTTGATTTAGATGATTCAAAAGATGAGATTTTGGGCTTGAAATTGACTTATGACTTCTGAGATGGTACAGTAGGGTGAATGTATTTTTCAAGTGGGGGAGACATGAATTTTGGGGGGACCCAAATGATGTTATAGATTGAAATGTGCCCCTCCCACCAAAATATGTGTTGCAAATCCTAGCCCTTATACCTGTGGTTATAATCCCATTTGGCATAGGTTTTCTTTGTTATGTTAATGAGGCAGCATTAGTGTAGAGTATATATTAAATCAATCTAAGATACAAAAAGAGCAGATTAAGTCAACAAGTAAGCAAGCAAGCACAGAGGGGAAGATAAGTACCACACGATTGCCAAGGAACATGGGAACAGAAGCAGAAAAGAGACAAAGACGTTCCCCCAGAGCTTGACAGAGAGAGAAAGCCTTTCCCAAGAGTTGGCACCCTGACTTCAGACTTCTAACATTCTAACCTGTGAGAAAATAAGCTTCTGTTTGTGAAAGCCACCTACTTGTGGTATTTCTGTTATAGCAGCACCAGATGACTAATATACCCACCAACTCAACTCTCAAACTTCACCTCAGAGAATACCATCGATGACCTCTAGTTCAGCCAACTGATGTTGCAGATGGAGAAACTGAGGCCTAGGCAGTCAAATAGTGCTCTGACAGGGGCTAAAGCTCCCTAACTCTGCCCAACCTTCTTGAAGAAGGATCAGTGATCCCTATTCTCAGGAGGGAAAGCAGAGAGCTAAGGCCCTATGGTAGAAAAAGGCTGGGGGCATTTAAAGAACCTAGAAGGATTTGGTGTGGCGGGAACATAGAAAGTGAGGAGGCAAGTGGCTCTAGTCACGGCTAAAAGGATCGGCAGGGAAGCTGGGATATCAACCTTGTAGAATAGGGTGGGAGGATGTGGTTTTTAAGCTAGTGAAGGGCTGTCAGCAGGGAGTAGTACAATTTAGCTAAAAGCTCGGAAGACCCTTGTAACTTCTACAAGGAGGAAACAACAAACCCAAAGAAAAGACCAGTGAAGAACAACTGCGGCTCGTCCAGGTGAGAGATGATGGAGGTTTGGACCAAGGCAGAGGCAGTTGGATTGAAGAGAGAAGCAGATGGATGTAGAAGGTAATGTTGGCAGGATTTGGTGACTTGTTTAAGTATGGAGGTATAGAAGAGGAAGAAGGCAAGGATGAAGGCTAGAGTTCTGCCGTGCACAACTGAATAGACGGAAGAGGCCTTACTGAGCTGTATTTGGGTGGAAGATCCAAATTCACTTCTGCACTGATATTTCTGTGATACATCTTCTTGGGGATGTCAGCAAGGTGACTGTTCTTAGGTGTCACTGAGTCAGTTTGGACCCACAGTGACCCTGCGTACAGCAGAACAGACCACTGCCTGGTCCTGCACCATCCTCACAGTCGTTGCTGTGTTTGAGCCCATTGTCACAGCAACTGGGTCAGTCCATCTTTTTGAAAGTCTTTCTCTTTTTGATGACCTTCTGCTTTAACAAGCATGATATTCTGCTTCAGGAAGCGGTCCCTTCTGACAACACGTCCAAAGTAAACGAGACACTCACCAACCTTGCTTCTAAGGAGCATCCTGATTGCACTTCTTCCAAGACAGGTTTATTCGTTCCTTTGGCAGTCCGTGGTATTTTCAATATTCTCTGCCAACACTGCAATTCAAGTGTATCAATTCTTCTCCAGTCTTCCTTATTCGTTGTCCAGCTTTCACATGCATGTGAGGTAACTGAAAATATCAGACACACCTTAACCCTCAAGACGACGTCTTTGATTTTTAACACTTTAAAGAGGTCTTTTGCAATAGATTTGCTCAATGCAGTATGTCATTTGATTTCCTGACAGCTGTTTCCATGTGTATTAATTGTGGATCCAACTAAAATGAAACCATTGACAACTTCAGTATTTTCTCCATTTGTCATGATGTTGCTTATTGGTCAAATTGTGAGGATTTTTGTTTTCTTTAAACCATCCTATACTGTTTGATTTTTATTAGTAAGTGCTTCGAGTCCTCTTCAGTTTCAGAAAGCAGGCTTTATCATCTACATATCACAGGTTGTTAGTAAGTCTTTCCCCAATCCTGATGCTACATTTTTCTTTATATAATCCAGCTCCTAGAGTTCTTTGTTTAGCATACAGATTGAATAAATATGATGAAAGAAAACACCATGATGCACACCTTTCCTGTGTTTAAACCATGCAGTAACCCCTCGCTCTGTTAAAATAACTGACTCCAGGCCTATATGCAGGTTCCTCATGAGCACCTTAGGTGTCCTGGAATTCTCATTCTTCCCAGTGCTATCTGCAATGTGTTATGATCCACACAGTTGAATGCATTTGTGTAGTCAATGAAGCACAGGTAAACGTGTTTCTGGCATTTTCTGCTCTTAGCTAAAATCTGTCTGACATCAACAGTGACATCACTTGTTCCACGTCCTCTTCTGAATCCGACTTGAACTCTGACAGTTCCCTGTCAGTGAACTGCTGTAACTGTTTTTGAATGATTTCTTCAGCAAAATTTTGTGTGTGATATTAATGATGGAAAGACTGGTAGCGTTGTGGTTAAGTGCTACAGTTGCTGACCCAAAAGTCAGCAGTTCAGATCTACTGGGTGCACCTTGGAAACTCTTTGGGGGCAGTTCTACTCTGTTCTATAGGGTTGCTAATAAGCACATTATCATGGATTAAATTGTGTCTCCCTCTTCCCTCCCCAAATATGTATCAGCTTGATTAGGCCGGGATTCTCAGCATTGTTTAGCTGTCCACCGTTTCGTCATTTGATGTGATTTCCCTATGTGTTGCAATTCCTGTTATGATGAAATGAGATGGATTAGTGGAAGTTACATCCATGAGATCTACAAGATTAGATAGTGTCTTAAACCACTTTTGAGATACAAAAGAGAGAAGCAGACAGAGAGACGGTGGGAACTTATACCATGTAGAAAACAGCATCGGAGCAGAGTGTGTCCTTTGAACCTGAGGTTCTTGCCTTGAGATACTTGCAGACCCAGGGAAGACTGATGACAAGGACCTTCTTTCAGAGCTGACAGAGAGAGAAAACCTTCCTCTGGAGCTAGTGTCCTGAATTTGAAGTTCTAGCTTACTGTACTGAGACAGAATAAACTTCTTTTTGTTAAAGCCATCCACTTATGGTATTTCTGTTATAGAAGCTGTCGTGAACTGAATTGTGTCCCCCCAAAATGACTGTCAACTAGACGGTAAACCCCAGCATTAAGTGATTGTCCATCATTTTGTGTAATTTCCCTATGTGTTATAAATCCTGTCACTTTGGTCAAATGAGATGAATTAGTGTCATTTATATTGATGAAATATACAAGATTGAATATCGTCGTAAGCCACTCTTTGAGATGTAAAAGACAGAAGTGAGCAGAGAGACATGGGGACCTAATAACTACCAAGAAGGCAGAGTGCATCCTTTGGACGTGATGTTCCTCTGTTGTGCTGCTTCCAAAACAAGAGAAAACTGCTGCATCACAAGGACCTTCCTCCAGAGCCGAGAGACAGAAAGCCTTCCCCTGGAGATGGCACCATGAATTTGGACTTGTAGCCAGCTGGTCTGTGAGAGAATAATTTTCTCTTTGTTAAAACCATCTGCTTGTGGTATTTCTGGTATAGCAGCACTAGATAACCAAGACAGTACTGTATGACTAAGAAACATACATATGGATTTCTTTCAGTCAGTTGACCAGGTAGCTGTCTTCCAAATTTCTTGGCATAGGCAAGTGAGCATTTTCAGCACTGCGTCTATTTGTTGAAACTTCACTGTTGGTATTCCGTGAATTCTTGGAGTCCTGTTTTTCTGCCAGTGCCTTCCTCATAGCTTGGACTTCTTCCTCGAGTACCACCAGTTCTTGATCATATGCTCCCAGTGAGATGCGTGAACGATGACCAATTCTTTTTTTACAGTGACTCTGTGTATTCCTTCCATCTTTATTATTATTATTATTTTAATGCTGCCTGGATTGTTTAGTATTTTGCCTGTAGAATCCTTCACTATTGCAACTTGAGGGTTGGATTTTTTCTTCAGTTCTTTCAGCTTGCAGAATGTTGAGTGTGTTCTTCACTTTTGGTTTTCTAGCTCCAGGCCTTTGCACCTGTCATCATAATACTTTGTCTTCTTGAGCTGCCCTTTGTAATTTTCTGTTCAGCTTTTCTATGTGATCCGTTTCTTCCTTTTGCTTTAGCTACTTGATATTCAAAAGCAAGTTTTAAAGTCTCTTCTGATATCCATTTTGGCCTTTGCTTTTTGACTGATCTTTTTAATGACCTCTTGTTTTCTTTATGTGTGACGTCTTTTATGTCATTCCAGAACTTATCTGATCTTCAGTCATTAGCGCGAAATCTGCTCTTCACATGGTGTCTGAATTCAGGTGGGATGTACTCAAGGTCATTCTTTGGCTCTTGTGGAGTTGTTCTTCTGATTTTCTTCAGCTTCGAGTTGAACTTCCGTGTGAGTAATTGATATCTGTTCTGAAGTTGGTCCCTGGCTTTGTTCTGACTGATGATATTTAGCTTTTCCATTGTCTCTTTCTACTTATTAGTTCATTTGATTCTTGTCTGTTTCATTCAGCAAGGTTCACATGTATAGTCATTGTTGATGTTGAAAAGGTATTTCCAAGGCATAATTCATTGATCTTGTAAAATTCTATCATGCAGCTTCCTTCCCATCATAAGGCCACATTTCCGAACTACTGATCGTTCTTCTTTGTTTCCTGCTTTTACATTCCAATCACCAGTAATTTTCAGCACATTTTGACTGCATGTTCAATCAATTTCAGACTGTGGAAGTTTAAAATCTTCAATTTATTTGTCTTTGGCCTTAGTGGAATACTGGTGGCATACCTTCCAGCATCACAGCAATGTGCAAGCCACCACAATATGACAAACTGACAGACAAGTAGTGGGTAAGCAAGGTAGCTATATATCATGAGTCAGAGTTTTTAAAAAATTAATGTTTCTAGTGACTATTGTTAGTATATAGGAGAACTGTTGATTCACACAAATATACTTTGTATTTGACCATTTTATGATCCTCTCTCAATAGTTTAAAAAACCCTTCTGTGGTTTATTTTTTGTTTGTCTGATATTTATTATCTACAAATAATGATAAATTGGCTTCTTGTTTCTCAACAATTTTACTTTTTATTTTTCTTGTCTTATCACACTGGCTATAGCATACATTCTGTTACAGCTACTTCTAATGGTAGAGATGATATTTATGTCTGAGCAGCCAAAAGGAAGATGATTTTAAACAAAGGAAGCTAGAGGCAGAGTAGACAGTAACAAAGAGTGGCAGCAGTGTATCTGTGTTGTGATAGTATTTTCAACTAGGTTGATAACTGAAGACGTAGAAAGTGATAGAAATACCAATTCTCTTCCTTTCACACTCACAGACAAAAGAATTGTCTGTCCATGAAACAATCACAAAGCTACCTAAAGTCTGGTAGTTTGATTGACAGGAAATCAAGAATATCAAAACAATGTGTGTTTGAAAGTTCTTCTGGAAAAGAGGTCAGAAAGGAAATGTATCACTGTTCTGAGTCTATGAACAGTTCTAAAGAAATGCATACATATGTATCTGTGTGTATAGGTTCTTTTTTTTCCTCATCTGTGTTTGTGGCTGAAGCTTAATCCATCTTTTTTCAGAATACTTTGTAACAATCACAATTTTTGTAATGCAGGTGTCCATGTAATGTATCAGTTGGTTCTCCAACACACCTGTGATGTGGGTAATAATTTAAAAACTTCACTGTCATCTAAGACTTGACATTTGCTAACCTGCTTAGATTATGTCATTTGATGCTTATATTCCCAGGACTCACTCCTTTGGAATTCAGATACCAGTAAAAAAAAAAAAAAATCAGCATATAGCAACCAATGACAAAAGACAATTTATGCACATGTTTTTGAATGAAAAACTAATTTGTTTTGTAAACTTTCACTTGCCACACAATACATTTTTTTAAAATCAATGAATTTTTAGTTCTTTGAGTACAATGGCTTGTGTCCATTTGTACATGTGGTCTAACTGTGAACACCTGTTTCTCTTCTAAAATCCAGTTCATATCCATGGAAAGACCTTGGTTCCCTTGTGGAAAGGAAAAGATGAGTATGGATAGCAAGTTTCCCTGAGAAACTCTCTGCTAGCTGGCCAGAGTGTACAGCACACTTGCCACAGACACAGCATGTCTTACTGGCCCAGGCTTTGCCATGTTCCTCAACTTCAGGGAAGAGAAAAAAAATCTTCCTTCTTTAGTCTAATTCATTTTCTTTCTCACATTTTCAGAGTGTGCCTAGGGAGAGGGTACACAATGGACTGTTCATTGGTTTATCTTTACGAGTCACACCTCTGTTTGGGGTAGATGTCAGACCATGGGTCTTATGGTGCAAGAGACTCACAGGAGTAAAAATGGGAATAGGGACTGTCCCACAGGGGAGTGCATCAAGCCTCCGGTATCTTGGATATTTTGAGAACTTCATGCTGAATGACAAGATTTTGGGAATGATGGGGTATGCTTGGCTGGATCTAAAATTTTCTGCAGATAAATTTGGTTGGATGGGAGGATGGCTTTGTGTGACCATATGAGTTTCCTAGGGCTGCTTAACAAATTACTGCAGACTGGGTGGCTCACAACAAAAATTTATTCTCTCACCCTTCTGGAAGCTAGAAATAAAAAAGCCCACTGCCTTCAAGTCAATTCCAACTCATAGCACTCATATAGGACATAGTAGAACTGTCCCCATAGAGTTTCCAAGGCTGTAGTTTTTACAGAAGCAGACTGCCACATCCTTTTCCCTCATAGCAGCTAGGGGGTTGCAACCACCGATCTCCTGGTTAACAGCTGAGCACTTTTACCGCTGCACCCCCAGGGCTTCTGAAGGCTATAAGTTCAAAGTCAAGATCTTGGCAAGGCCATCCTCCTTTTGGAGGGTTCTAGGGAAGTAGTTAGCTAGTGCTGATATAACAGAAATACCACACAAATAGATGGCTTTAACAAAGAGAAATTCATTTCCTGACAGTAAATATGAGTAGGCTAAAAGTCCAAATTCAAGGTGTCTGCTCCAGGAGGCTTTCTCTTTCTGTTGGCTCTGGAGGAAGGTTCTTCTCCTCAATCTTCCTCTGGGCGAGGAGTTTTTCCACTCAGGAACTCCAAGTCTGATGGATGTGCTTTGCTCCCTGTGCTGCTTTCTTGGTGGTGTGCAGTTCCCCTGGCTGTCTGCTTGCTTCTGTTTTTTATGGCTCAAAGGAGACTGCCTCAAGAAACAATCCAATCTTGGATTTGCAACACATAGAAAAACCACAGCAGATGACAAAATGATGTACAGTCACACAATACTGTGAATCGTGACCTAGTCAAAGTGACACACATATTTTTGGGGGACACAATTCAATCCACAACAGGATGAATCCTTTTTGGCTTCTTCATAGCTTTTGTCAGTTGCTAGCAATCCTTGGCATCCCTTGGCTTGTAGCCTCATTGCTCCAGTCTCTACTTCTGTTTCCATGTGGCCGTTTCCCTTGTGTGTCTCTGTGTCATCTTCTTTTCTTACAAAGAGGCCGATCACTGGATGTACGGCCCCCTCTAATTTGGTATGACTGCACCTTAATTAATTACGTCTGCAAAGACCTTATTTTGAATAAGGTCAGGTTCTGAGGTTCTAGGTGGACTTTTGGGAAAGGGGACACTATTCAACCCAGGATGGCGACCTGTTTCTGGGACCTCCCAGATCATCTGAATTGTCAGTGTTTGTCACTCTTCAACACATTCCTTGAAATATCTCCTTTGTCAGGCCGTGAAGTGGTTGGGGGTGTAGACCGGCTCTGTATCATGCTTCTCCCAGAGTGCTTGATCAAGTGCCTGGCACCCAAGGGCCTCAGTGGGTGCTGGTTGAAGTGAGACCCACAGTTGGCCCTTCCTGAGAACACTCTCTTCTCCCACCCAGCTTCTCAGCCACTGCTCCCTAACCCGCCACGTGGCTGCCTACAAAAGAAGCAGCAGCCACAGAATCCCAGGGGACTTGATAGATTGAAGAGGCTTCAAAGCTCTTGCTTTAAGAAGCTCAAGCAAAACTTTGACCCTGTGTTGACTGGATAACCCATTCTGTCAGGGAGCCTGGGCTTGCCGCGGGCTGGGGGCAGGGGAGACGGGGAGCAATGTTGTCACGTTAATTGCATTGGCATAAATATTTGATATTCAATAAATTAGATCTGGAGCAAGGAAAACATTCTTGCAAATGGATTTTTTACCTGAAGCCCGGCCCCATTAACAGAGGAGAGGAGGCCAGCCTGCCCCAGGGCCGGTAATTAACTCAAGTGGAGCAGAACTAAGCATTCTTGACAGCCTTCCTGGTCTGGAATTAACTGTCATCTCAGAGGGGAAAAGAAACTGCAGTGTCACATCGCAGTTTGCTCGCGAGGCTGCCAGCCCGCTGAGTTCAGTTACATGTCCCCCTTATGCCCTGCGATGTTTTTCATCATTAGAGACAAGCTTAAAGGCGACTAATGATGTAGTTTATAGCCGCGTACCTGAGTCACAGATTTCACCAAAAGAGAAGGCATTAGCATGGTAATTCAATTTTTTTCCCCTCCTTTTGGCAGTTTGTAATGAAACAAAATACAGTGGATGCTGGTATAAGTCACAACACTGTGATGTTTGGAGATAGTACAAACTTGATTTTTTTTTCTCCTCTGAATCAGGACTTGCCTGCACCAAACAATGGCTTAGCTGCCGCCATCTGTCTATCTGGCCCCGCTTCCCTCCCCCACGCAGTGTTTATAAAAGTAGCAACGACTTCTTAGGAAAAGCAAAAGCATTTGAGCCTGAAGCTCCTTATAGAAGCCACCACTTGTCTTGTTCTGTGGAAACTGGTACGGTGGAAACTGGAGTTGTGCCATGCCTCAACTGGCCCAAGTTGTGTGCAAGCAATTTTTTTTATAAGGTTAGAGATCTCTCAGCCAGACGGAGTTTGCCAGGTGTGTGTATACAAGGTGCCATGATGATGGCTGGCTTCTTGTTGGAAGGACTGTGTGTGTGTGTGTGTGTGTGTGTGTGTGTGTGTGTGTGTGCGCGTGCTTAGGCACATGTGTTGGGAGGGGTGAGTTGTGCCACGCGTCCACATAGATCATGCACACCTGCTGCTCTGAGGTTTCTGCCTCCTTCCAACAAAGTAGAACTGTGTACTCGTCTTCCTCTCCGTTCAACTTGAACATGGTTTTCTTTCATTTCCTCCATTCAGCAGGAGCCGGAATCTCTCTTGACTCCGTCCCTGTATTGTTGGCCTAATAACAGCTGCCTGAGCTCGGCCCTTGCCTCTGATCTGGACCCTTTCCCCCTGTCTCCCTCAGTCCCTGCCCAGTGTCAGATCTGAACTCTCTAAGTGGAAGTGTAACCGTGCTTCGCCCCTGCTTGAAAATCTCCCTGGCTTCCTGCTTGGAGCTCCTGAACATGGCTGATCTTAAGAATCTTAGGGGCTTAGTCCAGCTGGAGCAGAGTCCATGCAGTCAGGACCCAGGCAATTCTGATGCTTGAATGGGGTTGGTAGCCCCAGGCTTGCAGGATCAAGTCCTCCTACCTCAGCCTAGCACATCTGGCCTTGACACCCATCTCCCTTTGGGTCCGACTCCTAGCTCTTCCCTCAACAGTGCCCCCTCCCCCTGGGCTTTCTTCTGTTTAGGTTCACTCATCGTTCAAGGCCCAGCAGAATGCCGTCTCCTCCTCTGTGAGGGCTTCCCTTGCTGCCCAGGCAGGACTACAGTCATTTGTCCTCACCCTCCCATTCATTCACTGAGTGTTATGCTAGCAAGTGAGACAGATGGGAGGAAGACAGGGAGACAGGGAATCACTGTGCATTGTATACAAGCTCTAAGAGGGGCAGGACCAGGCAGGCAGGGAAGGCTTCCTGGAGAAAGTGACATTATGTTTGAGAGTTCTCTGATAGCCGTGTAGGAGTTAGCCACCAGACGGAATTAAGGAAGTAAAAGGAAAAAGGAACAGTCTTTGTGCAGGTAGAAGGGAATTCATCATGGAGAGTTTTGGGAGGGCAGGAAATAGTCGGACCTAAAAGTAGAATGAAGCTAGATTTGCATCTTGTTTCACTGTGGTGTGTCTTCCCTGTGGAAGACTGCTAGTGAAAGGTAGCTGGTGAAATGAAATTATCCTGAGGAGGAAGGCCACAGCAGGGAGGAAGGTGGAGGGGTGGGGAGAACGCTAGGAGTCAGTCAAACACAGAAAGAACACACGTATGAAGAGGTGATGAGGCATGTCCTGGTACTCTGAAGATACACACATGTCATATATACACGTTGAGACACAGCCCCCTTTGTCTTAGGTTGGGATCTCTAGAGAAGTTAAAATCAGTAAGGTGTATAAATACATACGTGTCTAGAGAGATTCATATTAAGGAAACAGCCCATGAGATTATAGAGGCTGGAGTGTCCCAAGTCTGTGGATCATGAGAGGCTTCTCCAGCTGCAGGGGCTGGTGAACCCAAGGTGGGCAGAATGGAGAGCGCGGCTCGTATTCATAGGCTGGATGATCGACGAATCCCAAGATCAACAGGCAAGACTGAAAGGCTTCTCCTGGTTGACACAATGCAGGGCCTGGTGACCCAAGGTTGACAGGCAAGCTGCTAGCTCAAGTCCCAAGAACCCGAGGTCAGATGGACAAGAGGCAGCTGCGGGATCCAGAGCAAGCCAACAGCCTTGGCAAGGTGAGCCGGAAGGAAGTAGGCAGCAGAGGGGGAGAGGGGAAGGATGAGGGAGTGGGGAGCTGCCCCAGGGCCCACTCCTGCCGGTGCTACTCAGCAGATGCCATCAGGGGGGTGATCACATATTGGATTTCAACAGGAAGTGATGACAACATTATACAACTGCCAAAACACGGAGAATCATGGCTCAGTCAAGTTGACACACAATTTGAGCCATCACCCCTGTGACAAGGTAAAACCGCCCCATAGGGTTTTCCATGGCTGTAATGTTCACAGGAGCAGATCACCAGGTCTTTGTACCTTGGAGCCTCTGGGCAGATTTTAACCACCAACCTTTTGGTTAGCAGCCCAGTGTTTAACTATTCCTGTTTATTCCCATTTCACAGATGTAGAATCTGAGGCATAAGTAGTTAGGTATATGCCTATATTCAGTGAGTTAGGGAGTAGATGGAAGGGCTGGGATTTGAACCCAAGCAGCAAGACTCTGGTGTCCAGGTTTTTAGTCGCTATGCTATGCTACCTTCCCCTGACCTGTCTTCTCATGAAAGCCAGTTATTCCTCTCTGTCCCCCTCCAACATGCGAGAGGCCTGGGGCACTAGAGGCTGTTGGACCTCAGCAGGTCCCTGGCTCACTGACTGCTGATATCTCTACCACACCCCAGAGATTTTAACTCTCTGCTGTGACATCCAAGAGGGAAATAGGATTTTTGGTGTGTGTGATTAAGCGAAAGTGTAGAATCAAAGTCAGTTTTGCATATCTGCCTGTCTGTAGCTCCATCTACTCTACACAACCAGTGACAGCATAATCCTCCTTTTCACACTGTAGTGGTAGTATCCTCTTAACAGGCACCTGTCCCCTCCTCTCCACCTTCTTCTTTCGCATCTAGAAAGAAACCAGTAGGACAGCCTCTTATAAATGTACAGAACCGTACACAAACCATGTGGTCACACTGTGTCCCTGAGTCCAGTCCATTCTTGAAGGAAACAACATTTTTGAAAAAGAAATCCAAGTCTCTTGAAAATAATCCTGTGAGGCATCACTACTGTACATCAGGGAAATGCAAGAGGTCCTGGAGAAGCCAGTGCCTTTTCGTGAGAGCCAGGCCCTGGGAGAGGCCAGGGAGCAAGCAGTTCAGTGTCTCCTTCAAGGCTGGTGGCCGGCTGGGCTGAGGGCCCTCTGGGTTGGAGGGCATTTACTGTGCTTCCTTTTCACTTGCAAGTATTTTACCGAGAGATGATTTACACATAATGAAATGCAAATATAGATATTTAGCTTTATGACTTTTTAAAATTAATTTTTTAAAAATTATCAATTTTACTGATCTAAATAATGCATGAAACGTAATTTACAAAATAATGAAATATGCAATATTCTTTTTTTATAGTTTTTTATTGTTTGCTGACATACATAGCACCAATGCAACAATTTCTCCATGTACAATGTCATGTTAGATGTCACATTCGTCAAGCTGTGTAACCATTCTCACCCTCCTTTTCTGAATTGTTCCTCCCCCACTTACATAAATTCACTGCCTGCTGAATTTCCCATCTGTACTTTCTGGTTGCTATTGTTGGTTTGGTCCTGTATCAATAGTTCTTTAAAACAGCACAACGCTCAAGGCAGATCGATGACTTCTTCTTGCATTTGGAATAACTTTATTTTTATTTACAGATGCACACATCTATTAACTGTCACCCAGATCTAGGTTTAGACTATTTCCAGCTTTCCAGAATCTTCCCTCAGGCCCCATTTCAGTCAATCTCTCCCTCCCACCCCTTGGTAACCACTATTGTGCTCTCTGTCCTTATAAATGAAAGTAATTGCTCCTGTTCTTAAACTTCATATAATTCCACAAAAATGTTGCAAGAACAGTACACGGAGTTCCCATATAGCTTACACCCAACTGTCAAACTAAGAAACCAATTCTGGTATACTATGGTTAACTAAACTCCAGACTCGTCGTGGATTTCATCCGTTTTTCCATTAACATCCTCTGTCTATCCCAGAATCTCATCCAGGAGACCACATTACATTAAGTTGTCATGTCTCCTTTGTCTTCTCTGGTTTGCGACAGTTTTTCAGTCATTCCTTGTTTTTCATGATCTAGACAGTTATTCACAACCTTGGCCGTGACAGGAGTACTGATCAGGTATTTTGTAGAATGTCTCTTATTTTGGGTTTGTTTGATGTTTTTCTTGTGATTAGACTGCGTTTATGAGCTTGAGGAAGGAAGACCACAGAGGCAAATTGTCCTTATCCCATCATATCTGGGTACATGATAGGCACATGACTTATCACTGGTGAGCAATCATGGTATTTACAGAGGTACACATCTGTTAACTGTCACCCAGATCTATGTTTAGAATATTTCTCGCTTTCCTGAAACTTTCCTCTGGCACCATTTCAGTCAGTCTCTCCTTCCTGCCTGTTGGTAACCACCACTGTGCTCTGTCCTTATAAATGAAGTGAATTGCTCCTGTTCTTAAACTTCATGTAAGAGGAATCATATAGTATGAATCATATGTACTCTTACTTTGTCTTTTTTCACACATCACCTTTTTCAAATACATCCATCTTGTTGCTTGTAGCAGTCTTTTTTTTTTAATGATTGAGTGAAAATGTACATTCCCATGTAAATTTGCATGCCCGCCTATGCAGCTTCCACTGCTCTCCCTGCCCGGTGACAGCATACTCTTCCTCTGCGTTCTTTACATGTCATATCCTCCTAACAATCTCCTGTTTGCTCTTCTCCACCCTCTTCCCTGCCTCCAGTAAGAGGTCAGCAGGATGACATTTTATAGAAGCATAGAACCATAAAGTACACACATGATATGGTCACTCTGTGTCGCCAAGTCCATTCCATACCTGTCCGAAGAGTTGACCTCCATTATGATTTGTGGACAGGGGCAGCATCAGGGTCAGGGGCCATGCTCAGAGGGGAACCCAAGGCCTCTGGACCATCAATTATGGTCTTTTAATGGAGATCTCAGGGTGCACCCGTTTTATTCTTGTGTTGCCAGTGAGACTTAACATTGTGAGCTCCATCATGGCTATCACTGGTGGTGGCCGGGCACCATCTGGTTCTTCCGGTCACATGTCTGTGTAGTCACCCACTCACGCGGGTCTCTATCTTCTGGGTTCTCTTTCCCCATGTCATTTTGGTCCTTGGTGATTATCTGTTCCTGCTGAATTGGGACCATTTGGTGTACCTCAGATGGCAGCTTGGCAGCTTTTAAGACCCCAGATACCGCTCACCAATGTGGGGTGCAGAAGATTCTCTTAGCAAAATGCTAGTTGTGCCAATTGGCCTCGATTTCCCCTAAAAGCATGGTCTCCGGCCTCCTGACCCGGCTACTTTGTTCTTGCAATATTGGGTTAAGATGGGAGGAGTAATCATGTTAGGTTGAAGTCCAGTTAAAATTGATCTTCTTTCTAATGTGTACTGTCACAGATTTTACCCAACCAAATTATTTTTAATTGTCTTCTGGTGTTCCATTAGGGAATATACACTATTTATCCATCCTACTGGATAAATAAATCCTACAGTTCGGGGTTATTACGTATAAAGCTGCCACAAACATCCTTGTGCAGGTCTGTCTCTGGACACACTGTGCTTCGGTTTGAAAGCCTGGATTGTGGGAGAGGCTTTCACCTAATATCTCTCGATCCAGCTCCTGGAGGCTTTCTAAAAATAGCCCCATTTCCTCTCTCCACAAATGGATTAGGGAAGAATAAAAGCCTCTGAAAGGAGCCGAGGAAAAAGCTCTTGGTAGGAGATGGGTGTTCTCTGCTTCAGCAGGTCTCATCAGCTCTAGCTCCCAAGTATTTCTTAAATATGCCCACTTGGCTCTGTCTTCCAGGCTCCCGCCTAGGACGAAACCACCTCCATCTCTTCCCTCCTCGTAGATGTGTTCTTCTTGCTTTCAAACCCTCACCTTCCAGTCTGTTCTCCACATGGTAGCCAGAGCGGTCTTTACAAAACACCAGTTGCCTCTAACTGTGTAGTGGCTGTCATGTTCACTTTGACTCTTGGTGACCGCAGGTGTCCGAAAGTAAAACTGCATTCCAGGGGGTTTTCCATGGCTGATTTTTATTTTCCAAAAGTAGATCACCAGGTCTTTCTTCTGAAGTGCCTTTGGGTGGACTCAAACCACCAACCTTTTGGTTATCAACTGAATATGTTAACCCTTTGTGCCACCCAAGGACTCCCTACACATCATTACGGCCACTCAAACTTCCCTTTGTCTTGGGAGAGTTGAAATCTTTTCAAAAACTGTCTTCCCCTTCAGAAATATGATGTCTTGTCATTAATCATATCTTCTGTAATATATTTCAGTAAAAATGCATTATTTTGTGACATATATTTTGCATCTTTTCTTATTTATTCCTAAATATTTAATACTTTAGGTGCTATCATGAAAGTAGTGTTTTAAATATATTTTAATTTGGTTACTGCTGTTAATATCTAGTAACTAACTAATCAGTACTAAAATTACTGGATAATTTCAATAAAGAATAATGATGATTCCAGGAAACATCTCCTAACCTGGTTTCAACTGAAAGACATTATGTTGAGTGAAAGTAGTCAGCGACAAAAGGACAAATATTGTATGAGACCTCTACGATAAGATCTCAAAAACGGACTTGCATATAGAAGAAAAGACTCTGACAGCTGCAAGGGAGGGGGGAAGGGTTTAGATTAGATAGTTGCTAGAAATCTGGTTGGGAGAAATCGGTGACAGCATGCATTAGAAACAAGAACAACATTAAGTGGACTTCAGCATAACTTGAGTACTCCTTCCATCTTAACCCAATATTGCAAGGATAGAGTAGCTGGGGCAGGGGGCAGGGGACCATGCTCTTAGGCGAAAGTGAGGCCAATTGGCAAAACTAGCGTTTTGCTAAGAGGGCTCTCTGCATCCCACATTGGTGAGTGGCATCTGGGGTCTTAAAAGCTGCCAAGCTGCCATCCGAGGGCACAGCAAATGGTCCCAACTCAGCAGGAACGGATGCTCACCGAGGACCACAATGACATGGGGTAAAGACAACCTAGAAGATAGAGAGATCCACATGAGTGGGTGCCTACATCGACTTGGGACAGGAAGAACCAGATGGTGCCCGACCACCACCAGTGATAGCCGCGATGGAGCTCACTAAGTGGAGTCTCACTGGCAACACAAGAATAAAAAGGGGTGCATCCTGAGATCTCCACTAAAAGACCTCAATTGATGGTCCAGTGGTTTCGGGGTTCCCCTGAGAGCATGACCCCTGGCCCTGATGCTGCCCTTGCCCATAAATCATAACGAAGTTTCACTCTTTGGACAGGAATGGATTGGACTTGGCAATGCAGAGTGACCATATATTGGATGCACTTTATGGTTCTGTACATCTATAGGATATCATCCTGCTTAACCAATGGCTGCAGGAAGGAGAGTGGGTGGAGAGGAGGGGAAAGAAGATTGTTGGGAGGATGAGACATGTATGGAGCAGAGAGGAATAGTGTGCTGTCACCGGACAGGGAGAGCAGTGGAAGCTGCATATAGGTGGGCATGTAAATTTATACAGGAATGTACATTTTCATTCAGTTATATTAAATTAAAAAAAATTACTGGATAATTTCATATTCCTTTCAAAGAATTATAAAATTAAAAATTGAAGTTGAATTTTATCAAATATTTTTCACATTATAGAGAATCTTTTTTCTCTTTTTTACTCATCTGTGGCCTTTATTATTTCATACTTTGCTTTTTGAATTGCTTAAATTTTGTGATTTTTTTAATTAATATTTAAAAATGAGGTAAAATATAGCCAAGTTTTCAGACTATACTCTACAGAATACTCTTGACAGATGTTGAGGGGTGTGGAGTGAAAATGGGCTCCGTGAGCACCTGTTGTTGTTGTTAGGTGCCGTTGAGTCAGTTCCACCTCACAGTGACCCTGTGCACAGCAGAACAACACACAGCCTGGTCCTGCACGGCGGTCCCAAGCCTTGCTGAGGTTCAGCCAATTGTTGCAGCTACTGTGTCAGTCCATCTCATTGAGGGTCATTCTCTTTTTCAATGACTCTCTACTTGACCAAACTTCACCAGGGACTGATCCCACCTGGTAACATTTCCAGTGTATGTGAGACATAATCTCACCATCCTTGCTTCTAAGGAGCACTCTGGCTGTACTTTTTCAAAGACAAAACTTTTTCATTCTTTATGTAATCCACAATACATTCAGTATTCTTCATCAACACCACAATTCAAAAGCATCAGTTCTTCTTTGGTCTTCTTTGTTCATTGTCCAGCTTGCACACAAATATCAGGTGATTGAAAACACAATGGCTTGGGTCAGGTACACTTTAGACTTCAAGGTGACATCTCTGTTTTTGAATACTTTAAAGAGGTCTTTTGCAGTCGGTTTGCCTAATGCAGTATGTCTTGTGATTTCTTGACTGCTGCTTCCATGGGTATTGATTGTGAATCCAAGTAAAATGAAATCCTTGACAACTTCAACCTTTTCTCCATTTATTATGATCTTGCTTGTTGGTCCATTTGTGAGGATTTTTATTTTACTTATGTTGAGGTGTAATCCCTGCTGAAGGCTGTGTTCTTTGATCTTCATCAGTAAGTGCTTCAGGGCCTCTTTGCTTTCAACAAGCAAGGCTGTGTCTTCTGTATAATGCAAGTTGTTAATGAATCTTCCACCAGTCCTGGTGCTGTGCTCTTCTTTATATGGATGTTTACTTGTGTTTCATTGAGTATGCAAAGGCCCTTGATGGTGTGGATCAAAAGAAATTATGGATAACCTTGCAAAGAAGGGGAATCTCAGAACCCTGAGCTGTGCTCCTAAGGAATTGGTATGGGGATCACTAGGAAGTCATTCAAACAAAACAAGGTGACACTGTGTGATTTAAACTCAGGACAGCTGTGCACCAGGGTGATATCCTTTCACCATACTATGAATACATGATTTTGGAAAAACTTAATTTCTCAGATATTCAGAAGACTTTGTGGAGTCTAGCAGCTAAAAACACTGTTTAGCTGAATTTAGTTATGATTTCCAAAGCTGTACAATTTTAACTTATTTATCAGTGTCAGTATTTAGTCTAGAACACTTCTTTCAAAACCTACCTAACAATGTCTGGCAAACCAGTGTTCCCTGGGAAATGCTGCGGAGGAAATGTTGACTCATAGTTTCCTTTTTGTTAACATTGCAAAGTTTTTTGCTTGGTTCATAAAATTATTTAAGAAGCTTTCCATCTTTTCCTCAATCTTGTGGGCAACTTTAGAGTCAACCTAATTTACAGAATACTCTTTTTACTTTTTACTTTTTTGGCTTTATCAAACAGAAATTTATTCTCTAACCATTTAGAATGCTAGAAGTCTGAGTTTAGCGTGCTTGCTCCAGTGGATGGCTTGCTCCAGTGGATGACTTTCTCTGTGGCTCTGGGGGAAGGTCCTGCTGTCAGTCTCCTTCTGGGTCTAGGTGCTTCTTAGTAGGGAACCCTGAGTCCAAAGGGCACACATACTTCTGGCTCCTCTTCTTGCTAATAAAGAAGTCCTTCTCTCTATCTCAAAAGAGACTGACTCAAGATGCAACCTAATCCTGTAGGTTGACTCTTGCCTTATTAACATAGCTACCTCTAATCCCACCTCATTAACATCATGAGGTTAGGATTTACAGCACATAGGATGATCACATCAAATCCCCAAATGGTGGACAACCACACAATACTGTGAATCACAGCCTAGCCAAGTGACACACATTTCTGGGGACACAATTCAATTCATAACAGTGACATTGCAAGGACACACTTCTGCAAGTATGTATGGAAATCTAGCATTGTAAAGTTCAACAACAGGCTTAGAGGTTTTAAAAAGTTTGTCATCATTTTTTTTCCTAAAGAGGATTTACAGATGTAAAATTACTAATTATGACATGGCATTTTATTGTTTAAAACATTAATATTACATATGGGCAACATTAATTTTCCAGAGAACTTCCTTACCTTGAGTTCTGGTTCTCTTTGCTTAGTTGAAGAGATATTTAGTAGTCAGTAGAAATTTATTGTTAGAAACCATTAACAATGTGTAGCATGGAACTGAGTTGGAGACTGTGATGTTGTGTTGGATGGTGTTTTGTTAACTTCATAACAGTATTACAAGAGAGACAGGAACAGCAGCCTCTCTCTTCTCTGGATAAAGGAAGCTATATTTCTGCATCTGAGTGATCAAAATGTTTCTATTGATGTTGATTCTCGGAGCATCATTTGTAAATCTCTCCATTGTCCCCATCATCACACATCTCTTGCACAGAATCTTCCATTGTATGTTTTCACATTTACACCTGTTGTTCAGCTTGGTTCTTTTCTAACACAACTAGAGCATGATTTAGTTATTTATCAGTAAACAAGCAGTGCGGGAAGCTAGTAACATCAAACCCCAAAGCCAAACCCACTGCCTTCCAGTCGATTCTGACACATAGCAACCCTTTAAGTCAGAGTAGAACCATCCCATAGTTTTCAAGGAGTACCTGATGGATTTGAACTGTCAACTTTTTGGCTAGCAGATGTGGCACTTCACCGCTGTGCAACCCGGCAGAAGTTCTTTAACTTTGTGAGGTTGGAGGACAATCACCATCAGCATCAGAAAAAGCTGATTCCTATGAGGTGGTGGTCAGACAGAACTCCATCTTCCCAGCTTTTTAGCAATTCTAACACCAGGTGTCTTCCCAATGGCACTCTGCTTCTGTGCTCAATCCCATAATGTATAACCACACAGAATTCCCAAACCCTACTCATGACTCTATGGTTTATTAAAGAAGTAATAGATTACAATTCAAGATCAGGATGAACTTAGAAGTAACAGGATGCAGGATACAATTTGTCAGTCAGAATGGCTTCCAGCCAAGACAGCTCTCAGCTCCTCCTTGGCCATGGCCACAGGCAGGCCATGCCTCTTGGACTGGCCTCTACTACCAGATATCTGCCGCCAGACCTCACTCCCAGCCTGCTAGGGCAAGTGTTACACTTCTTGAGTTCTGCAGACTAGTGCCCAGAAGTACCCCCTCTGCCAGAAAGCCTCCTGCTGGAAGACACTCAGCTCTCATGTTCCCTATGCCAGGAAGCCCAACACAGCCAGTTTGTGCCAGTCTCCGGGTTCCTGTCTTTTCTGCTGTGTCTGCCACCTTGCACTGTTTTCCCGCTATCTGTCACTGTCTTCAGTGTAGCCACTCTCCTTCTTCTGTGCCTAGGAGGTTTTCAGAGCAGAGACCCAGGGTCCAAAGGTGTGTTCTGTTCCAAGTTATTCTTGATAGTAGGGAGGCACCTCTCATTCTTTGTGAGATAGGCTCTTTTATAAACCTACTGTTCCTGCCAAGACCGTGGATGATGAATACCTTTGCTATACCACAGTCACCTAATGATAGAGTACTTAACCAATCCCTGAGAGGGTTTTACACACCTTATTTATGTAGTAATCTGTATAATCTCTGCAAGATCTGCAAATTGACCAGTCACAGGGAAGGCTGTGGTCCAGCCAATTATTTTAGGCAGAATTCTGGGCCCAGGGCCAGAAAGCCTATATGTGTAAGAAACCCATTGCTTGCAAATGCTAACCATGACTACAGCATGTATTTCTACAGATTTTCACAAATATTAGCTTATTCATTCTTGTAACCCAACCTATGAAATACTAAAATTACTCCCCTTTTGCAGATGAGAAAATTGAGGTAGACAGAAAGCAAGTTACCTGTCCAAGGTTCCATAGTTGGGAAGTGGTGGGTTTGAACTGGGCGGACGGGCCTGACCCATTTTGTCCTGGTGAATATCTAGTGCAGCGTCTAGATTTGTTGAATTAACGAGTGTACCAGCAACTTCCACTTTTTTTACTGATGGAAACATGCAAATAAATATTTAAAATTTAAATGTTTAGAAATTGAATAATGGCAGCAGGACAGTTGGGGGTGAAATGTTCTGACAACGTTAATCCCAGTGCATGATGTACATGTGGTTTGTATGACCTGGTATGTGATGTGTGTGTGTGTGGTTTGTATGAAAGAAGACAAGATAGAAGCCAAAGATAGCTTATAAATATTTCTAGAGGAAGGGATCATAGATCCCCCCATAAATCTGCATGCTTCTAGTGCCTTTTAGAAAATGTTTTATTTTGCAGTAATTTTAGGCTTACAGAAAAGTAATGATAATTCAGAGCACTCTGTTATACACCTTGCCCAGTTTCCCCAAATGTTAGCGTAGTACATTACCAAAGTACACTTATCAAAACTGGAGAACAACCTGTTTTCGTCATCTGGTACTGCTCTAACAGAAATGCCACAGGTGGATGACTTTAGCAAAGAAAAGTTTAAGTTTATTCTTACACAGTCCAGTAGGCTACAAGTCTGAATTCAGGGTGTACATTACAGGGGAAGCCTTGCTCTCTTCGTTGGCTCTGGAGGGAAGTTCTTGTGTTTCATCAGTCTTTGGTCAGGAAGCATCTTGGTGCAGGAACCTCAGGTCTGAAGGAGGCACTCTACTCCTGGTGCTGCTTTCTTGATGGTATGAAGTTCCGCATTCTCTGTTTGCTTCCCTTTTGTCTCTTGTAAGATAAAAGGTGCTACAAGACACACTCCGGGGAAATTCCCTTAGTAAAAGTATTGCAGTGTCATCCTAATCCTCTTTTAACATAATCACCTATCTGTTAGCCACAGGCAGAGATTAGGATTTACAGTACAGGACAATCACAAAACAGAGGGCAGTCACAGAACACTGGGAATTACCAGCCCAGCAGATTACTACACATGTTTTTGGGACACGCAGTTCAATCCGTGACACCAAAACTGGAACACTGCTTTATTTGGATTTCACCTGTTTCATTAATGTCCCTTTCCTGTTCAGAATCCAGCTCACGATACCTTACCTGTTGCCACTGAGTCACTTCTGACTCATAGTGACCCTAGAGGACAGAGTAGAACTACGGCCCTGGTGGCACAGTGATTAATCATTTGGCTACTATCAAAAGGTTGGTAGTTCGAATCCACTAGCTACACTCCTTGGAGAACTTTACAGTCACTGTAAGTTGCAACTGACTTGCTGGCAGTGGGCAACAGTGTTTCCCATAGTGTTTCCGGGGCTGTAAATCTGTATGAAAGTAGCCTGCCACCACTTTCTTCCGTGGAGCAGCTGGTGGGTTCAAACTGCTGACATTCGGGTTAGCGACCAAGTACTTAACCATTGTGCTGCCAGGGCTCCTCCACCACACGTTGCAATCAGTTTTCATGTCTCTTTGTCTCCTCTGACCTGTGATAGTTTGCCGTCCTTTGTTTTTCGTGTCTTTGACAGTTTTGAAAGGTACCGGTCAGGTATTTTGTAGAATGTCCCTTAGTTAGGTTTTGTCTGATGTTTTGCTAATGATTGATTTGGGGGAAGAAGACTATGGAGGTGAAGTGCCCGTCTCAGCATATTGGATCGGTGGGTACAAGAGCCTCACATGACTTGGTTAAGATGGTGTTTGCCAGGTTTCCCAGCTGTAACATTACTGTTTTCCCCTTTCGTACTCCAGTCTTTGGAAGTCATTGAGAATATTTGGGGAGAACATTTTCAGTTTCTTTGATGGACCTTGATCTGTTCATGCTTTTAATCTCTTCTTCAATTGATTTTGATAATTTATATTAACAGAGAAAAGAATCCATTTCATTTGGATTGTAAAATGTTCTGACACATAATCGGAACATTGGGTGAGTTACTTAACCTCTGAGCCTCGGCCTTTTGGAATGCTAAGATGGTGATATTAGCGCTACATCTGCTAACCATAAGGTTGGCAGTTCGAATCCACCAGGTGATCCTTGGGAACTACCGAGCAGTTCTTTGGTCTGTAGGGTCACTATGAGTCAGCATCACCTCAGACAGCAGCACGGTTGGTTTTTGTTTTGGTTATCTAGTTGTGAGGCTAAAATGAGATGATTTGGGTAAAGCGCTTAGCACTGTGCTTGGCTCTGAACCACATTTCGTTTGTAAATTGTCTGTTGATGTACTTTGTTTTTTCCACTGAGATACTGTTTTTGTTTTTAATAGTAAAGGTCTTTTATATATATAAACAAAGCAAAACAGAAAACATTGCAGTTGAGTAGACTGTGACTTACTGAGACCCTATAGGACAGAGTAGAAGTGTCCCACACAGTTTCCAAGGAGCAGATGGTGAGTTTGAATTGATGATTTTTTGGGTAGCGGTGGAGCTCTTAACAACCCCGCCAACAGGGCTCCTTTATATGTACAGTGAATAAAACTATTAACTTTATTTCTTACAAACTGTTTCCTACTTCTTATTTGCCTTTTGTTATTATTTAGAGCTTTTATGTACCGAAGTGTGAACATTTTTGCATAGACAAGCTTTGCATTTTTTTAAAGTCACCAGGACTAGCTTTTATTGAAATGCAGTTGACATGCTGTGACATTCACCCTTTAAAGTGTGCAGTTCAGTGGTTTTTAGTATATTAACAAAGTAGTATCACCATTACCACTGTCTAATTCCAGACCATTTTCAGAGGAAGCCTCATACCCATTAGCAGTTATTTCCCACTCTGTCTTTCTCCCAGCCACTTGCAACCACTAACCTACTTTCTGTCCTTGTGTAATTTCTTATCCTGGACATTTCATATAAATGGAATCATGGAATTTGTAGTTTTTGTGTCTGACTTCTTTTTTTAAAGATACATTCACATTGTAGCACAAATTAGTAGGTCATTCCTTTTTATGGCTGAATTTAATTATTTGTATGTATTGTATTTTATTTACCCGTTCATCAAATGATGACTATTTGGGCTACTTTCCACCGTTTATCTATTATATGTATGTTGCTATAAATATTCATGTGTGCATTTTTGTGTGCACATATGTTTTTAGTTCTCTTGGGTGTGTACCTAACAATGGAATTGCTGGCTCATACGGTAACTCTAGCTCTCATATGTTTACCTTTTTTGAGGAACTGAAAATTGCTTTCCAAAGTGGTTGGTTCCCACCAGCAATGGGTACCAAGCCAAAAAAACCAAACCCGTTGCTGCTGAGTTGATTCTAGCTCACAGCGACCCGAGAGGACAGAGTAGAACTGCTCCACAGAGTTTCCAAGGAGCACCTAGTGGATTTGAACTGCCAGTCTTTTGGTTAGGAACTGTAGCACCTTACCACTACACCACCAGAGTTTCCAGCAGTGGATAAGGGTTCCAATTTCTCCATGTCTTCACCAACAGATGTTAGTCTCTGTCTTCTTAATGATAGCTCTCTTAGTGGACATGGAACGGTATGTCGTTGGGGTTTGGGTTTATATTTCCCTAACAGCTGATGATGTTGAACACCTTTCTGTGTGCTTTTTTGGCCATTTGTATATCTTTGGATAAGTGTCTATTCAAATGCTTTGCCCATTTTTAGATAAGATTGTCTTTTTATTGTTGAGTTATAAGAGTTCTTTATATATTCTGGATAATAGTCCTTTATGAGATACATAATTCACAAGTATTTTTTCCCATTCTCTGTGTTGTCTTTACTTTCTTTTTTCTTTCAATAATATTTTATGTTGTTTTTGGTGAGAGTTTACACAGCAAATTAGGCTCCCCTTTAACAATTTTGATATGAATTGTACAGTGATGTTGGTTACATTCTTCGCAACACATGAATATTCTTATTATTTCTGTTTCATTCTGTTTCCAGCAATCTGTTCTCCCTAACCCCTTACACTCTCATCATTGTTTTAAAGTGTTTCTGACTTTTTGGTCTCATATAGATGATTTTTTTTTAACCCTTTCATGACCTGCGGGACATGTAGTGCCCACCTACATTTTCCATCTCAGGGGTTTACAGAGAAGTTGCCTTCCCACTGACAGTAGGTGCTGCCGACACATTTGAACTGGGAGCAGTGTTCATAAACTGAGGTAACGCATCCTAGATGTGTGATTGTATATGGCTTTTGTCGATTCTGGTTTTTGTGCAGCAAAATAAGTTTGTAAGTGTATTTCTGGGTTTCCATGTGTTATTCCTGTGCATTTCTCTTAATGATTGAAGGTTCACAAGATTACCTCATTTTCAGATCAGCATGAGATGCAGTGCATCAAATACACCACCAGTCTTACTCCCGAAGTCCAGGGAGACATGTGTCCCATATATTCCTACCCATAAAGTCAAGAGGAATATGTGTGCCCTACCAGTATGTATCGAAATCTACATTTCATTACAAAATTACAGAAATGCTTCTTGCTTCAGGATCCCTTCCCTTAATGAAAACATATTGTACCAACAAAAGAAATTTTTAAAAAATTTAATTGAGTCATGAACAGGGTGGGATACTTTCATTCTGTGAGCCAATCTGTTCAATTTAGCTAAAAAGTCTCAGGAGCTAGTTTTGACGTAAGGTTTAGAGAATACCTCAGGGCAGTAGACTTGGGAAATCCTCTAATCTCAACCAGTCCAGAAAGTCTGAATTTTTAAAAGGAATTTGAGTTTCTATTCCACATTTATCTCCCATTTTATCAGGATCCATTGATTGTGGCCCTGAAGAGAACAGTGGTTAGTGGTACCTGGGCACCATCAAGTTCTCATGGTTTCAGGGTAGATGAGCTTGTGGCTCATACAGACAGTCCTGTGGACAAAGTTCTTCTCTGAATCTTAGATTTCCTTCTTTTCCTTTTGCTTCTGATAAATACAGAACAATAGTTGTATCGTAGATTCTTGTCATTTTTTAATAGTGTCCTCTGAGTTACAAAAGTTTTACATTTTGATTAAGTGTAATTTGTTGTTTTCTTTTATTGATATCTTGTCTCAGAAACTATTGCTTTTTTTGGTATTATATAGGTAATTTCTTGTGTGCTGTTTAATTTCCATGTTCTTTTAATGTGTGTGTGGTATGTGTGTGTGTTTTTTTTCCTTCATTGTCCTAGGGAGTATAATTAGCATCTTAATTTATGACAATATACTTCAGATTAAAGAAGCGTTGGTAATGCAGTGATTAAGTGCTTGGCTGCTAACTGAAAGGTCAGTGATTTGAACACCCCAGCTGCTCTGCACGAGAAAGATGTGAAGGTCTGCTTCCATAAAGATTACAGCCTTGGAAACCTTACAGGGCAGTTCTGCTCTGTCCTGTAGGGTCACTGTGAGTCAGAATTGAGTCAGTGACAACAGGTTTCAGGTTTAGTTTGGATTAATGCCAACTTAATTTCAGTAATATTGTTTCATTTTTTTGGATCCGTGTGACACAGTGGTTAAGAGCTCAGGCTACTCACCAAAAGACTGACAGTTCAGATCCACCAGCCACTTCTTGGAAACCCTGTAGGGCGGTTCTCCTTTGTCCTATAGGATTGCTGTGAGTTGAAATTGATGGCAGTGAGTTTGAGGTTTTTTTGAATTGGTTTGGTTCATCTTTCCTCTTTGTCTCATTATTTTCATGTAAGTTGCACTTTTATGTATTGCATGGTGTCCATTTATTATTTTGTGCAGTTGTTTTTAAAATGGAAGGAAAAAGTTACAAGCAAAAAATACATTTACACTGTCTTTTGTATGTAGCTATGCAGTTTTCTTTACTGGAGCTCTTTATTTCTTCATGTGTATTTGAGTTACTTTCCACTATGCTTTTATTTCAGCCTGAAGGACTCCCTTTACAATTTTTTGTAGGGCAGGTTAGCTAGCAATAAATTCCCTGGGTTTTTTTGTTTGTCTATTTGTTTGTTTTTTAATTTATCTGGGTATGTCTTAATGTTTCCTTCATTTTTTGAAGGATAGTTTAGCTGGATATAGAATTTTGGGTTGACATTCTTTTGTCTTTCAGTGCTTCAAATATGTTATCCCATTGACTTTGGCTTTCATGGTTTCAGATGAGAAGGCCCTTTGTATATATGAGTCCCTTCTCCACTGAAGCTTTTGAGATTCTCTCTTTGTCTTTGATTTTTGCCAATTTAGTTAGTATTTGTCTGGGTATGGATCTCTTTGAATTTATCTTCTTTGGAATCAATTAAGCTTCTTGAATGTATAAAGTTTTTCATTAAATTGTGGAAGATTTATTCAAATTATTTTTCTGTTGCCTTCTGTCTTCTTCTGAGCTTCCTTTCATGTATGTTAGTATACTGGATGGCATCCCAGAGGTCTCTGAGACTTTGTTCATTTTTCTTAATTATTTTTCTTTTTGGTTCTCAGACTTCCAAATTTCAATTGACCTGTGTTCAGATTTGCTGTAGTCTTTATTTGTTGACACATTTTCATAATTTCCTTTTGGTCTTTAGATATGATTTCCTTTAGTTCTTTGAACATATTTAAAAGAGCTGACTTAAAGGCTTTTGTCCAGTAAACTCAGTGTGTTTCCTCAGAGACAGTTGCTATTGACTGTGTTTTTCCTGTGTATGGACCATACTTTCTTATTTCTTTGCATTTTCTGTAATTTTTTGTTAAAAAGTGGACATGCTAAATAGTATAGTATGACAACTATGGAAATCAGATTTTCTCCCTAGGGTTTTCTGTTTGTTCTTATTGTCGTTTGTTTGTTTAGTGACTTTCTTGGATTAATTCTGTAAAGTCTGTATTTTTGTTGTATGTGGCCACTGAAGTCTGCTTTATTGGCTTAGTGGTTACGTTAATGATTGGACATAGAGTTTCTTAAATAGTCGGAACCAGTAAGTCTCCAGTTTTACTGAGAGGCTCTTTGTAAATTTTATGGACTGATATCAGTCTCAGGAAAGCAGTTTACAACACTGGCTTAGCCTTTGCTTCCTCCTTACAGAGAGCCTCAAGGTCAGCCTGAGGTGAGAGTTTAGGGCCTTCTTATGTCTTCGTGATCATTCACACAGCCCTAGGTGTGTGCCTGGCTCCATACATATGTACAGCCTTCTTCTGTTCTAGTAAGAGGTCAGAGGTTTTCAAAACCCATATGAAATCTCATTCCCCAGCTTTTCCTCTTAAGTTTCTTTGCTTAGCTTATTGTTTGTCTTACCGGTTATATCTGCCTCAGTCACAGTGCTGAATAATTGCTGCTGATTGTTTTTGACAAAAGCCCCCAAGGAAAAGACTTTTTAAGCAGTGAGCTCTTGTGAAACAAATCCAGGTTAAATAAAGATCAGCCTTCTGTGTGAGATTTTCCAGGGGATTGACAAATAACAGTTCTGTGAGAATGGACTTTCAAAGAGCTCCAACTCTGCACTGACTTCTTTCACCTGCTGCCATTGAGTCGATTTCGACTCACAGCAACCCTGTAGGACAGAGTAGAAGTGGCCCATAGAGTTTCCAAGGAGTACTTGGCAGATTCAAACTGCTCACCCTTTGGTTAGCAGCTGGAAAGCTTAGCCACTACACCACCAGGGTTTCCTCACTTCTTCAGTGGCTGTTCACAGCCAAAAAACCAAAGCCACTGCTGTAGAGCTAGGCTGCTGGTCTTCTCCACGATCATGGGCTGCTAGTTTTCAAAGTTACTTTTGAGCTGGACATCAGGGGATGGGACTATAACAAATTTAGATGCCACGAATTCACTTTTCTTGTCAAGATTCAATTAAAAAGAAAAACAACTTCCAAGATAGCTTAAAGCTTTTATAGAAGAGAGGATATTCGGAAGTCCTTACTCCATTATCTCCAGTGATGTATGCTTAAGTGTCTTCTTCTTTGTGACACCTGTCATGTTTTTTTTTTGCTGCTGTTAATGCCCTCCAGCCATGTAACACTGTGAGTATATCTGTAGTTGAAGAAAGTTAGACTAACTGTTGTCAGTAATGGAGATCATACATCATGGCAAAATATGAGATATCTCGGTAAGAGATGTTACAAAGGACTTATTGTAGGGTTTAGACTTACGAGGATTGACAATTAAGTTCAAGAACTCGCCCTAGAAAAACTGCTATATACCTCATTGCTGAATATCACCATAGTCACCTTTGAAGTAGTCCGCTTGGGAAGCTATGCACTGACACCAGCACCTAATCCACCCTTCAAAGCAATTTTGGAACTCTTTTTCTTGAATGACCGTAGAGCTGTCATCATATTACCCTTGGTGTCCTGAATGTCATCAAAATCTCTTCTTTTCAATATTTCCTTTATCTTCAGGTAAAGAAAAAAGTCACTGGGGACCAGATCAGGTGAATAGGGTGGGTGTTCCAATATAGTTACTTGTTTGCTGGCTAAAAACTCCCTCACAGACAGCTATACAATTAACCTTATGAACTTGTCACCATGCCACTATGTGCAATGACAGTTCCAGAAAGAGTTCCAAAATTGCTCTGAAAGGTGGACTAGGCACTGGTGTTGGTGCATATCTTCCCAGTGGGAGAGTGACTGTAGTGATAGTCAGCACTGAAGTATGTAGCACTTAGAAAAATTAAGTTTAGGGACTAAATTGTCAGACCTTGTATGTTAGGTGATTTGGAGAAACAGGAACTTTGCTTGAAACTGGATGCTTTTTGGAAACGGAGTCTGACATTTTAATAACTCTGGCGTAGAAAGAAGAATGAAGTGAGATTAAAGCTATGATCATTAAAGAAGCAGTCACCATCATCATTAGCAAGGATACAGGGATGTAGAAGGCTGAAAAATGGCCCCCAAAATAGTAGTCCTAATTTCTAGAACCTGTAAATGTTACATAATATGAGGAAATGGTCTTTGCAGATATGACAAAGACTTTTGAAATAGGGAATACCCTGGTTTATCCAAGTGGGCCCCAAGACAATCACAAGGGTCCTTATAAGAGAGAGACAGAGGGAGGTTTCACATCCACACACACGATAGGGTGATGTGAAGATGGAGCCAAGAGGGATTGGAAGACACTGGCCTTTAAGACAGGAGTGAGGTGGCTACAAGCCAAAGAATGATGGCAGCCAACAGAAGCTGGGAAAGGCAAGCATCAGATTCTTTCCTAGAGCCTCTGGAAGGAGCACAGCCCTGCTGACACTTCGGTTTAGGCTCTGTGATACCGATGTCAGGCTTCTGACCTCCCGAACTATGAACAAATAGTTTTCTACTGTTCTAAGCCACCAAGTTTGAGACAATTTGTTACAGCAACCATAAGAATCTAATGGGGGGGATGTTTGGTCACTTTTTTGGTGGTTTGGACAATGAAGTTGCTTTTGCCTATGTTCAGATATGGTTGTAGAGATTTCTTGCTTTTCCCTTGTTCTGTCACAGTCAGAGTAGCAGTGTCTGATGCCAGCATTCTGTGATATTCTTCATGTTCAACAGGAGGATACCACAGACTAGCTGTGACTGCCAGGCCAACTCCCAGATGTCAGGAGCTACTTTTCTCTGTCTTGCTACGAAGTTTTCACTTGTCTGATAAAGGTTTCCTTATTCAGTCTTTAAAGTTTTATCTAATTGATTTTTTTAGACATATAAATCTTTATTTATTTTAGAGTAGGGAATGCGGCCAAAGGTGTATGGCCTCAGGTAGAGGGCATGAGACTAGAAGCAGTTAAATGAGTTTTGAGGTCCAAATTGTTGAACTCCTCACAAACCTGGGCTGCCTACCAGGCAGCTATCTGGCTGGCTCAAACCAAACCAAGCTCATTGCCAAAGAGTTGAGTCCAACTCACAGCAACCTTATAGGACAGGATAGAGTTGCCTCATAAGGTTCCCAAGGAGCAGCTGGTGGATTCGAACTGACAGACGCTTGGTTAATAGCCTTAGCTCCTAACCACTGCAACACCAAGGCTCAGGCCAGTCAGCTTTAATTCCCCTCAAGTTGGCTTATTTGTAAAGTAAACCCAAGAGCAATCTTTCTGCATGTTCAGGGAGCCTTTCCTTTCTCTTCTCTTGGTGGTTTTTCATAGAATGAACAGAGCCAGGTCCCCTTTAGCTGTTACATGTTACAGCTCTAACTCCTTTCTCATGACAACCATCAATTCAGAGAGTAGGCTCATCAGCAGAAAACCCTCACCGAGCCCCAGGTGCCACAGGCATCTCCTCCGCCTATTTGAGTAAGTGCAGCTCAGGATCAATTATGGATGAGGCTTCATAGGAATCGAGTAAGTGGGCTGTTGTCTACTCTGAAAAATTAATGGGATCTGATTAATACAGGAACACACTCCCTCTTCCCCAACACAGGAGAGACTCAGATCTCTGCAAAAGTAGAGGGTGAGGGAGGGAGGCAGCCTCCTGTGTCTGTGTGACATTAAGTTTGCTTGGGTAGTTCTAAGTACTCATAGAATAAAAGCCAGAAAAAGCTCAAACCCATTGCCATCGAGTTGATTTCTAGTCCTAGAGTAGTGCTTTGGAATTATCTGATCTTTTGACAGATGAGTATATTGATGCCTGGCAAGGTTAAGCAGTTTTTCTAAATAGGGAGAAGGTAAGAGAATGGTCTATTTATTCCTACTATTTAAAAATTAAAAAATTAATAAGGAAAATTCAGAGCGTACTAGATTTGGCAGTTAAGTTCACAAACTCATTCTAGAAAAAGTGCTGCATACCTCACAGCTTACAGTCACTCCCTTTGGGAAGTTACGCACTGACGCATCACCTAGTCCACCCTCAAAGCAATTTTGGAACTCTTTTTCTGGAATAGCCATCAGAACTGTTGTCAGATTACCTTTGATGTCTTCAATGTCATCAAAATGTCTTCCTTTCAATATTTCCTTTGTCTTCAGGTAAAGAACAGAGTCATTGAGGGGTCAGAACAGGTGAGAAGGGAGGGTGTTCCAATACAGTTGTTTGCTTACTGGCTGTCATGGGTTGAATTGTGTCCCCCCATAAATGTATGTATTGATTTGACTTGGCTGTGAGTCTCAAAATGATGCAGTTTCTCCCATGTGTTGTGAACCCTGCCTCTGTGCTATTTATGGTGGAGAATGGCCAGCAGTTATACTGGTGAGGCAGGACTCAAGTGACGAGCTGTGGGATATAAGGGAGAGAAGTGAGCCTAGGGAGTTGGGAACCTCACACCATCAAAAGGGCACCACCGAGAACAGAGCACATCCTTTGGACCCGAGGTTCCTGTGCCAAGGTGCTGTCACTGGATTTGGTCTCAGCCTACTGGATTGTGATAAATTTATCTTATTGAATGGACTTATAACTTGTTTCTGGGTTTGTGGCTTACTGGACTGTGACAATAAAAATTTCTATTTGTGAAGCCTTCCACTCGTGTTTTTTTCTATTGGAGCAGTGCCAGGTGACTAAGACACTGGCTAAAACCTCCGTTACAGACAACTGGGCAGTTAGATTTGCAAACTTGCCATCATGCCATTGTGCACAATGGCCATTCTAGAAAGAATTCCAAAATCAATTTGAAGGGCGGACTAGGTGCTGGTGTTGGTGCATAGTTTCCCAAGGGGAGTACTTTGATAAGGTGACCATAGTGATATTCAGCAGTGCAGTACGTAACACTTAGAACAATTAAGTTTGCTGACTTAATTGTTGGCCCTCGTATATGGAAGTAGAGAGCACTATAATGTAGCTATTCTCAAACTCTTTGGTCTCAGGAATCTTTTACATTCTTAAGGAAATTGAGGATGTCAAAGAACTTTTGTTTATGTGGTTAGCATCTGTTGATATTTACTGATTAGACTTCGAAATGGAGACATTGAAAAAGCAGTAACTCATTTAGATAAATAAATAAACCCATTGCATGTAACTCTGGAATGGAAAATAACTACACTTTCCCCAACCTAAAAAATTAGTCAAAAGAAAGGCATTTTGCAAATCTTTTTAATGTCTGTCTTGACGGAGAGCTAGTTTCTCCTATCTGCATCTTTATTCCGTCTATTTTGATGTTACATACTACGTAGCCTCTGGGAAACTCCACTGTACACTTGCAAGGGAAGGAAAGAGGAAAGGATAAATTACATCTTGCTATTGTTGGTGAAATAGTTTGGCATTGTTAGTTTCAGTCTTCATTATCAGCTTGTGTCAGTCTTGCTTCATCCATTCTCCTTCCTTCCTTCCCCACTGCCACCTCTCTTCATTTTTTTAAAGCAGATTTGAAGCTTATCAATTGCCAGCATTGTGTTGGGTACTTTCCCACCTTCTCTTTTATTTTCAAATAAAAAAGAAAATTTATTGTTGGTAAGAATACACACAGCAGAACATACCAATTCATTAATATCTGTGTACAATTCATTGATCCTGATGACATTTTTCAAGTTGTGCAGCCGTTCTCGCCCTCTGTTCTCGCCCTCTGTTCCTCCCCCTGAACACAAACTTACTGTTCCCTAAAGTTTCCTATCCAATTTTTCAGTTGATATTGTCAGTCTGATCCCATGTAGATGGTTCTTGAAAGAGTGCGGTACTCAAGGCAGATATTTTTGATTAGTTAAGCTAAAGTGTTGGGTTAAAGAAGACTTTGGGGAATATTTTTGGTTTAAGGTTTAAATATTATCTCAGAGCAGTAGTTACAGGGTTTATCTAGATGTGTCATAGGGATTAAGAAGCTGATATGGGCTAGGTGAACCCATGTTGTCTTCTTAGTCCTCATCACAGGCCTACTTTACCAGCAGGTGTGAGTAGTGTCTGGTTCCTCACTTGAGGAAATACGGTTCAAGCACATTAGAAAACTTTCCCAGATTCGCAGAGCTGGAAGCCAATAGTACACAGAGTAGAACCAGATCATTTCAGATCCTAAGTAAACACAAAACACCAAACCTACTGCTGTCAAGTTGATTCCAACTCACAGTGACCCTGTAGACAGAGTAGAACTTCCCCATAGAGTTTCCAAGGAGCGCCTGGCAGATTTGAACTGCTGACCTTAATGGTTAGTAGCCATAGCACTTAACCACTACACCATCAGGGTTTCCAACTAGTTATAGTCTCCCAAATTTGGCTTTAGGGCGTGAGAGCTACCAGGGTCACCTGCATCTTTCTCTGGTTGGGACTTTGTGGAGGACACTTGGCCTTCTTTCTGCCTCCATCCCTTACATGAGGTCGCTCTTTGAGCAGACTTTGAACAGTCCCTGTATGCCAGGCCTGGGTCCTTTCTTTGTGTACGAGTGGAAGAATCGTTTCTACTCCTCATTCTGAGGCCCAGCCCCTGGAATGGAGGCAAAATGACCAAAGGACCCAGGCTGCTCGGGTTCTGTATGTTCTGCTCTGGGATGGGCTGGGGACCCCTCCACTCACCACAGAGCTATAGCGTCCAGGGAGGATGGAGTTGCACGGTCATCTAGTCCTGACGTCTGCCTGAGGTGGAGGTTTTCCCTGACATTCCCTACCCAGAGGATGGCTGGCCTCTGCTGATGCACCCCTGAGTGCAGGTGGTCCACGGATGGTGCTCTCGTTGTTAGAAAGCTCCACTTACACTGAATGACCATTCCGAAATAACCTGCATTTCTGGGGTGATGGGAAGAGCAGGTTGGCATCTGAAATTCCTGAGTACGAGACTGGGGTACTGTGGGCAACCCACATCCCCTTTTGAGGGTTTCGATTTGTGCCTTATGAAGAGAGCTGAGTTCTGGTTCCTTTTACCACTGACTTTGTTGTTCTAATTTGGCCTCATTCTCTCCAGAAGAGACCTTCAAGGACTTGGAGAAGCTGTGTCCTCTTTAAGTCTGGATATCACAATTCTTCTTGTGGTGCCTCTCCAGCTGCTCATCCAAGTGCTTACCTCCAGAAACACCTCAGTCTTCCTTGTCCCTAACTGTGGAACATGCCCCAGCACAGGACTCTGAGGGTTACTAGAACAGTCCTGGGGTTCTGAGAACCTGGGCATCTGTGAACATCCATAGTTGCTTCACTTACCTTCTATGACCCTCCAACCCTGACTTAAGCTGTCCTCTAACTTTATAAGGACTTAGTAATTGAAAAATTCCTAGGACTTTCCATGCTTTTGTCATATATCCCTATCAATTTTCAAACAGTGTAGCCCTCTGACAAGAAGAGGGAGAAATAAAATGGCAAAACTCTCCACCAGATAACTGAAGGAGACCTGGTGCTCAAGCTGCCTCTTTGGTTTGCAAAAGATGTGGATGTGGGTAATCTGGTCCTGGTCTGAGTGTAATTCCAGGCTGTCAGGCTGGACCGCCCATCTCCATGGAAACTGTTGTTACTGGTAACTGAATAAGCATCCTCGAGAACAATGGCTGGAGCTGTGGATGGTTTTCCCTTCTAGTTCAATGTAAGCAGCCAGGGCATTTGCTAATGGATCCTAAATACTGGGCTCTTCAACCGTGTCTTGGGGTCTTCATTTGGTATTGGCAAGCTGAAGCCACCCTTCTACTTCCCCTTATTTCTGCTGCATGAATGGTGAGATAAACAGACTCAAGAGTATAATTTCCAGCCTTCTTGAGGAGACTGAAAAACCAGTTCAAGGGCACCCAGCTAGGAAGATCCAGAACTTGAAACTTGATCTACATGATTCTGGAACCTGTGCATGGGACCACATGGCTGTTCTGCCTCTGTCCTTTTCCTCTGGTATCACATGGCAACCTTATCAGCTCTCCCTCATGACACTGTTGGTCTTGCTAGTTACATGTGAACATAGGTAGCATCTCGAGATTATCCATGTCTACTGAGGGATGCCACAGAGGGCTGGTCTACAAGTTCTTTCACTGGACTGTCCTGCAGACCTGTGGGATCATTGGGATTCAGGATGCCATAAACCCACTGCTATCTAGTCATTCCAACTCACAGTAACCTGATAGAACAGAGTAGAACTGCCCCATTGGGTTTCTAAGGAGCTGCTGGTGGATTCAAACTGCTGACCTTTTGGTTTGATGCAAACCTCTTAACCATTACACTACCATGGCTCTCTAGATGCCATAGGCCTAAAATTATTAGGGAGGCAGAGGCTCAGAGAAATAATGGGGACCTGCTTAGAGCAGGCTGTTGTCTCCAAACACCCTGATGTCTTCACCACAGTCCCTCTCTGTGTTGGCAAATGATGTGCAGAAAAACAGACCTCACCCTCTGGCCCTGCTGCATGGAAATGAAAGTGAGGAAGAACACAGAGTCTGGCATGTGGCAACCTATGTGCAAATTCTATTGCCATGTCTTAAAAAGGACCCTCCTCTTTCAGGATCTTTTGGTGATCTCTGACAGACCTGCTGCCACTCTCTCTGTCTTGAAAAGCTCTGTTCTTCTATGACTTTACTTTTCCTGGCTTTCATCTTGCCTCTCTTGTTTTTTTACAGTACCTTTAGCTCTTCCTTCTCTATTTGACTTCTGCATGTTGGAGTGGTTCAAGGCTTGCTTCTGAGAGACATCTACCACACCAACGGCTTCCATTCCCATCTATATGTTAATAATTCTTAACTTGAAATCTCTGCTTCATACCTGTCCTCTGAGCTCTAGACCTGTATTTCTCGTAGACCACTGGGTATCTCCTCCTGGATACCCCCAAGACGTCTGAAACTCAACTCATCCAACATTTAAGGTGGTCTTTACTACCAAAACTTGCCATTCATCTGGTCTCAGTGTTTCCCATCTCAGCAAATGATGGTCCAGGAGTCAAGGCAGGAACTTGTTAGTCATCCTTAACACATCCTTCTTTTACCCCATACATCCAATCCATCACCCAGTTCTATTGATTCTGTCTCCTTAAATGTCTCTAGAATCTGTCCATTTCTCTTCATTTCCATTTCCATTGTCCTCCTCCGGCCACCATTTTGTTTATCTGGCTAATTTCAGTAGCCTCCTTACCAGTCTCTGTTTCCACTTGGCCTCTGACTATCTCTTTCTACTCTGGTTAGAATAACTTTAAAATAAAAAATGGATTGTCTTATTCCCTTTCTTTAGTTCCTTCATAGGCTTCCCCTGCTATCATGGTGAAGATTCGTGTGCCAGTTCTGTTCTTTCTCTTGAGTCTAGGCAGTGACTGTGACTTCTGAGGCTAGCTCATGAAAGACGACCCAGATTCTGCCTTTGTTAGTAGAACACTAGCTCTTGGAGCTCTACAGCAGCCATGTAAGAAGTTTGATTACCTCAAAGTCATCATGATAAGAGGGAGCCTTAGCCACATGGGGAGTCCACTTATCAGTGTTGTAGCTGACAGTCACAGCTGAGCCCAGCCTCAGACTCATTGCAGCCCAAGAACCAGACGTGTGAGTGAAAAACTCTCTAGATGATTCCAGCCCCTCCAGCCATTGAATCACCACTAGCCATTCATGTGTTTTCAGATGACTTCCCAGACGTTAAGGAACAGGGACAAGCCGTCACCATTGTTCCCTGTTTGATTTCCTGACCTGCAGAAGGGTTAACAAAATGGTGGTCACTTAAGGTAGTTTTATTTAATGCAGCAATAGATATCTGAGTCAAGATCCAAATCCTACCCATGACCTCAAGGTCTTGCAGGACTTTGTCTCACGTGCTGTCTTCCCTTGCTCTCTGTGCTTCAGTCACACCAGGGCCTTTGCACATGCTCTTCTTTATGCTAGAAATGTTCTTTCTCCCTTTTCCCTATACCCTCATCTTTCAGTCTCAGCTAGAATGTCATTTCCTTTAGGTATCTTTACTGATACCCCATCATGGGGGGTGTAACCCTAGTGACTTTTGAATCACTTGTCTTAATTACAACTTCCCCACTAGACCGTGAGCTCATGAGGGCAGAGTTCAAACCTAATTCCCAGCTCCTGGTAGAATACTTGGCTCATAATTGCCACAAAATTAGTGTTGAATGAATGAGAGAATGGGTAAAGGCACTGTTATCACTGACATTGCTTGATGAATGTATTTTGGAGGCAAAAGAGTGTTTCTGTTATTGGTTCCAAATGACACAGGGTTCTCTTGACTAAACTTCTGTGGCCAGAAAGCTGACAGAATGCCAAGTCTGTGGCTGTGTGGGTTTAAGTTTGGTGGTAGCTAGATGGGAGGAGAGCCTTCGGAGGGGAAGGGAGGGAAGAGGAGGGTAGGGGAGAGGAGGGGAGGAGAGGGGAGGGGGCTTGTAGTTTTGAAGCCACTGTTCTCTGTCCCAGGGCAGGCCAGGGCTGGGGACTGATGTCATCAGGCAGGGTGAATACTCCATGCGTGGACTCATGAAAATTAGCCATGGTAAAGGGAGACAAAGTCAATCCTGACTTGATGGAGAAATTGTATAATTCAGTCACCGCCTCAGGACCCACATTTTGATCTGCAAACTGTGGATGTTTGGACAAGAGGCCAAAAAAAAGCCTTCTCCATCCAGTTCTGTGGATCTGTATGTAAAGACAATGTGGCTTACAGGAGCTCAATAATGTCAGGAAAGCCAAAAAGGAGATTTGTAATTTTCAAAAAATTAACAAATTACATCCTCAGCATGTACAATTCCTGATCCCCTTGAAAAGAATCTTTAGGCTTCTAATTGACGTATTCTAAGAGAGTGATGACATATTGGCTAGTTATACATCAATTGACATCCTTATTAAATATCAATTAACACATTCTCTAACTTGATATTTAATTAGCACTGCGTAGCAGTTCTTTTAAAAGTCAATTAAATGCTTGGAATATTCTTACAAGTTGACTTCACTGAAAGCGATTATGGATGAGTTCCTGTCATAAATAACTTTTAGTTAATTGCAGGGCAAGCGGATTCTGAAAATACATATCAGGTCTTTCAATAAGAATTTAAAAAATCAACCATTAGGTATCTAATGAACCTTCTTCTCATTTACTGATCATGAATAAAGGCACATTCAGCTCTGGGATTGTGGTTTATTGTCTTATATTGTAGAAACTCTAGATTTGGTAGGTCAGAAATTCCATGCCCTTATGGTGGAATTGCAGTTGATTGATTGATTGATTCATTCATTCATTCAATTTATATTATTGAGCATCTGGGCTGGATGAATGTGCCTGAAATAGTGGAGCTAAGTCTAGTGGGGTGACAGCACAAGAAGTAACTCTAACACAGTGTATGGCTACTATTGTACATAGCACAGATGGTGTGATTGGTATATTTCCAACAGCGTGTCATGGAAGTGGTGTAGTAGAAGCATGGCAAAGGAGAATGGGAGAAGCTGACTCTAAGGAAAATGTTCAGAAGAGTTAACACAGCAGGTCTGCTTATAAGATTGAGTCTAGGATAGTGCCTAGGAATTTGAATTTTGGAAGGGTTCTCACCACTCTAAGAGTATCTTATTGTGCTTAAACTGAAATTTGCTTTCCTTCTGGAACTCTGGAATTTTTATCCATGCTCAGCAGACAGTACCTTCATGATCCACCCAAAAAACCCATTGCCATCAATTCCAACTCTTAGCGACTCTATAGGACAGAGTAGAACTGCCACCATAGAGTTTCCAAGGAGCACCTCGTGGATTTGAACTGCTGGCCTTTTGGTTAACAGCTGTAGCACTTTACCACACCACCAGGGTTTCCACCTACAAGACCAGCCCCCAGTAAAATCCTTGGGCACTATTTGAGGAACATCAATGTGTCCCAAGCCATCTGGAACAGATGACAACAAAGAACATCAAAGACAAGAGGAAAAGTGAGCCCAAGAGACAGAAGGATCTATATGGTTGGGAGACAACATCAGCAGGAAAACAAGAACAAGGTGGTGCCCAGATACCACCAAAGGCAGCCCTAATGGGGAACACAATGTAGAGTCCCTGATGTAGCATGAGAAAAAGGGGTGTGCAGATTAAGAACTCTTTTAAAAGACCAGACTTGCTGGACCCATATAACCTGGAAGGTCCCCTGAGAACATGGTCCCTAGGCTTGCTCATAGCCCAAAGCTGAAATCAATACTGAAGCTAACACTTCAGACAAAGAATCGACTGGACTTGGGGACACAGAATGATGCAGGTGATATGTGCTTTATGGTTTAATATATATAGGAGGCTATCTTGCTGGTTTCTTTTCAGAGGGGAGAGGATAGCATTGAGAGGAGGAGACAAGTGTTGGTTGAGTGATAACTGGAAGTAAAGAGTGGAAAGTGGAAAAGAAGAGTGCTGTCATGGGTGAGGAGAGGAGACAGAGTTGCAGAGAGGCAAGTGCTTGGGGTTTTATATGGAAAATTGATTTGAATTGCAGACTTTCAATCACAACAAATAAATAAGTAAATAAGTACCTTGGGACTGAGTCTCCAGTGAGCATCCCTGGTAGACAACATTTTACTTACCTTCTTGTCAGAACTCATTGCTGAGGGAATTGTGTCTTGTGTGACTCCACTGGGAGGGGAACCTGGAAGCTTGTGCCTGGTTTCTTCTAGTCTTTGCCCCATGTGCCTTTTCCCTTTGCTGATTTTGCTTAGTGTTGTCTTACTGTAATGAGTCACAGCTGTGAGTGTGACAATCTGGTGAGTCCTCCCAGTGAATCATCAAACCTGGCGGTGGTCCTGGAAACTGCTGATCAGGAGACTTACTGTGAAAGGCCTCACAGAAGCAGATGAGACATCCGAAGAGTCTCCTGATGAACAGGACAAAGTTTGGCAGGTAGACAAGGCAAAGGCAGGTACCCAGGCCAAGGGCACAGCATGTGCAAAGACACCGAGGCTGGAGAAGTGTGGCCTGGTGGGATGGGACACCTGTGGCTGGCATGGAAGACACACAGGCGAGAGTGTGAGGAGACAGGAAGAAATGGCAGGCTGAGATCTCATCAGAACAAAGATGTTGGCCTTGGAGTAGAGGAGCTGGGATTCTGTCCTCGAAGCAATATGGAATCCTGGAGGGGTTACTGAGTAGAGGTAAGGGGATGAGGTTTCTGTTTAGAAGCCCCTGGGGGTGTGGGATGTAATGAGGGAAAAGAGAAAGAGAAGAAAAACAGGGGATGAACAAAGGGCTAACAGAGGGCAAAGGGGGTGCAGAAGATGGAGAAAAAGGAGTAGAAGAGGGAGAAGAGTGAATTGATGGCAAAGAGGGAATGAGACATTTCCACCATTGGCCCGGAGGGTGGCCACCTTCACTCCCCAAGTCCACAGAGGATGTCCTCCAACCTCCTACAGGAGACAGGCTCTTCTGGCTCTGTTGGCTGAGATAACTGTGGCAAGTTGAGCAGCCTCTCTGAGCCTCATTTCACTTCTTCATTCAATACGGGTACAATGAAACCCTCTTGAAGGTTGTTATGAGGAGTTTCTGGGAAAATGGATGCCAAGATGATTTCTCTCCCTTGTTTTGATACCCTCAAGCAGAGCTGAAGATGGAGGTGATTTCTAACTCAGGCCATAAGCCAGGTTCAGGAGACAGCACATGTCACATCAGGTCAGACAGCACTTGCAGTCTTGCAGAAGAAAGCCAAGTTTTAGAGACATCCATTCCTCCTGTGGTGATGGGATGCAGCCTATTTTGGATGAATTCAGTCCCTCTTTGAACACCATAACTTGACTACAAAGATGAGTCTTCACTTTGGTTGAGGGGAGCAGGCTGTAGGGTAGGGTGGGAGGGAATCCATCCCAGTCAGGGGCCTGGTTCTAATGCCTGCCCTGCCATTTACTGACCGCTGTCTCTGCATCCTCTGTGACATGTGTGTCGGACAATGTAACTGCTCCATGTCTGGCCTTGGGGCTGTTTTCACCACGGAAAGAAACCCAGGACTGTCCCTTTTGCCTATTGCTGGTCTCCTGTGTTCAAGGCCCCCATAATGGTCCCCAAGGCTCCCTTTCATTGTCTTCTCTGGCCACTCACCATGGCTATACCTTTTGCTGTGGCACTGATTCCAACTCATAGTGACCCTATAGGATAGAGTAGAACTGCCTCTTCATTCTCAAAGGCTGAATCTTTAGGAAGCAGACTGCTGTATTTCTCTCCTGTGGAGTGGCTGGTGGGTTCAAACCACCAACCTTTCAGTCAGCAGCTGAGACCTTAACGACTGTGCAACCAGGTCTCTTTCTCCCCATGGCACCACCCCACATTCCTCCACTGTGCTTTTGACACCATCCCTGCTCCTGTGTCCACACTTACATAAACCTTAGTTGGCGCTAGTATTCTTCTCCTTCCAAGCTGCAGATTGGGTTTCCCAAATACAGGTGCAACAGCATCTCCCATCCCACCTGCCCTTCTCACAGTGTGACCTGGATACTCTCCATCAGGAGGACAGTTCATTTTCCCTACCCTTCAAGCTCAACAGACTTTATTGCCTTGGTCAATCAACAATAGTGGATGAGCTGTGCATGGACGGGGTAGCTGGAATTTGAAGTGTTAGAAGTGAACAACAGCCAGTTATTCCTCTGGGCAGTGATCACTGCTCGACCAGCATAAAGGATGAACAAGAGTGGTGTTCTCTCGGGTGCCCTGAAAGAGGCGTAACACCCAGAGGAAAGGAGAGAGTCCCACTTTTTGGAATCCTGGTCAGACTTCATCAGTTTTGTGCTCATGGGATTAGAAGAATAGGGACTCCTTGGAACAGATGCCTTGGAAGGCCACCAGGATGCCTGTGGGGCAAGGCTGAAGGAGCAAGCAGAGCACCAGGCAAAGAGAGCAGTGCTTACCTGGGGTACCGCTGCTGTCACCTGCTGCCGAAGGCTGTGTGATGGACTGGCTTCGAGTAACGTGGGTGGTCTTAGGATTATAATTTGAACCAATTAATGACATTATAGGGTTTATATGAAAAAGAACTTTGGCTCAGCAAAGTCCCAAGCAATGAGGTGGGCGGTTCCTAGACAGAGACAGTAGTTCCCCATCACCTAAAGGATGTTAGCAGAAGCCAGAAAATTACTTGACCAGGGTTCTCGGGAATGGAGGTGGACTCAGGAGTGTTTCAGGTTCATGCCTAGGGTGTCACATTTATTATCCCTTCTATGTGGATTCTTGGTACAGCCTCCGCTTCATCCTTCAGGTCTTAGCTTTAATGTATCCTCCTGGAAGAGGTCCCCTTGACCTCTTTCTCAAAATAAGTTTCTCCCTTTCCCACCGTGCCATTCTCTGTTTCAGAGACTTCTGTGGCCCCCTCATTGCTTTTTTCATAGTTTGTAATTAGTTTTACTTGTTGAGTGCTTTATCCTTCAAGAAAGATGTAAATGCAGAAGGGTGGGGACTGAATTGTCTCCTTGATCATCTGTGTCGCCAGTGCTAGCACATAGTAGGTTCTCAATAAACATTTCTTGGATGGATCAGTGGGTGAGTGGGTGGATGGATGGGCGGGCGGGCAGGTGGATGAACAGATGGGTAAATAAATACTTAGATGGATGGATAACTCCAGCTCTAAGGTTTTCAGATGCAAACTTCTTTCCTGCATGATCAGAACATTTCTTACACACAAATTCTCAGCAGAGACCTGAGTTGGGTGTGTGCTTCATCTCTCGCTCCTGTGCACAAGAATTATTCATTCACTAGTGAACCTGTTAGAAGCTACTTACAAGGAGAAATTTTTATGTTTTTGACCCCAGAATTAAAAACATGAACTTTATAAACAGGAAAATCTAGGATTGGACAAATTCGTTTGAAGCTTTTTTAACATGTCGGTTCAGCGTGTATTAAGTGTGGATACCTTTTGTGCCCTAATCTCCTCTGAAGCTCCCCCCCACCCCCAGCCTCCGATATCTCAGAGCTACTGACACTGTGCTCAAAGTGTGGCTGAAGGGTCTCGGTAGACATGCTCACTCTGAGCTTTGTTAAAACAGATTCTGAGATCTGTCCCAGATCCATTGAATTAGAACTTTGGAAGCAAGTCCTGTGGTGGAATGTTTCTGAAGTACTCTGAGATGGTTCTCATTTTAGTGGTATTTATTCATCTGTGTTTCCAGAAAGTGTCCAAGCTTTGTCCCCTGGGAGATCATCTAATTCAGACCCTAGCAGATGATGAAACTGATGCCCAGAGAGGGAAGTGATCTACACAAAGTGACACCCCAAGTGCATGGCAGAGCTCAGCCGAGGACCTTCTCATTCCTCTGCTACACCTACAGCCTCTTCTTTTGATAGCGGGAGAGAGGGTGGGATTTAAACTAATCATAGTGCTTCCAGCCTTAAACTTATATTTAACAGTTAGTCCCAATTTTCTACAAATAATGTTCATTAAATAATTAATGTTCCTGAAAATAGTCTGGGCTCCCTCATGCCTTTTTATTCCTGGAACATCAAATCCTTTCAGATCATAATTAATTAAGACTCTTGATGGCCCCAAGAGGTAGACAGACACCCTCAGAAACTTGATAATTGGTTCTGAATACTGAGAGACAGTCTGCTTTCCAGAATCTTCCTGTTTTGGAGGACTGCTAAGGGAATGAAAAGGGAACTGGAGCCAGGCTAATGTGGAGCTGAAGCCTTCCATCTATCAGGCAGTGAGTAAAGTTCTTTTCCTATAACCACTCATTTTATCCTCATGACCTTGTGAGGTGGATGGAATCATCCCCATTTCACAGATCAGAGAAATGGAGGCTCATACTGTAGCATGATCTCCTTAGAATGGTGGCATTTGTTGTAGTTAGCTGCTGTCGAGATACCAGACCTTTCTTCCTAGTCGGTCTTAGTCTTAGTCTGGAAGCTGTGCTGAGACCTGTTCAACATCACAGCAACACAAAAGCCTCCAGATGAGGGCAGGTCAAACTGGACTTTGAGCTGCATTGGTGGGGAATTGAACCCTGGTCTCCCACATAAAACAAACAAAAACATGAACAAACCTACTACTGTCCAGTTCATTTGGACTTATGGCGACCCTATAGGACAGAATAAAACCATGTCACGGAGTAGACCGTATGGTGGATTTGAATTACGGACCTTTTCATCAGCAGCCATAGCACTTAACCACTATGCCACCAGGGTTTCCAGTCTCCTGCTTCAAAGGTGACAGTTCTACCACTGAACCACCGTGGCTCTCCTGGTAACATTCTGAAGGCATGGCAAGTCTGGGTCAGAAACCAATCACATCCCACGAACTGAGGTCAGGGGAGTGATTGGTCCTATTCTGTTTTTAACAGCGTGGTTTGTCCTAATCTCTGAGCTGCTTGACTGTGGTAAGTGAAGAATCTACATTTGGGATGAACGGTAGGAGGAACGTGTCAAGGTCTAGAGAGCTGGGGTCTTAAGTTAGGCAAAGGCCAAACTGCGGAGAACCTCCTCAAGGTTCAACCACCCGTCCACATATTATTCAGCCCTTGTGAATCTGCTTAGTGTTATTTATAAATAACTGCTCCGATCTTCACCAAGGCCTTCATGGGTCAGCAGGCATAATCACCCCTAGCTATTGATCCACATTCGTCTACTCAACAAATATTTATTGAGCATCTACTATTGTCTCAGGCACTGAGGGAGAGCAGTGAGGAGGACAGATACTGTGGGTGACACTGACAATAAACAGGCTTATTAATCGAGTACCTGTGGTTACTACAGCAACAACTGTAAGAGATGCAGGGTAATCAGGGAAGGCTCTCAGAGTGAGTGACAGTTTAGGCTGTGGGCTTAAGGATCGTGAGGAGCGGCTGTTCGAAGACATGGAGGGAAGAGTGTCCCCTGCACGTGCTGAGACTCCAAGGTGGGAAATGCTGGATGTTTGTGCAACTAAAGGAAGACGCACATCCCTGATGAGTTGTGGGGCCAGCATCAGTGCATGGAGTGGTGGGCTTGGAGTGAGATTACCCTGTCAAGAGTGGTCAGAGTACAAAGGACTCCGGGTAAGATAATGGGAAACATCATAGGGCTGATGTAGAAGGTCCCTCTGGCTCCAGAACAGATTGACGGTGCGGGTCAGGGGGAATGCAGGAAGCCCATGTGAGAGATGCTGACCACTTGGTCTAGGATGAAGTGGGGAAGATGGGAGCCAAAGTCAGAGCCAGATATGTGTGGTGGCAGCAAGGACAATCCTACAGCTGACCTCTGGGAATATGGCGCTTTTGTATCTCCATTTGACAGATGAGCACACTGAGGCTCTAGTGGGTCAAATGATTTGCCTGAGTTCACTCAACCACGTAGTATTGTAAACAAGGCATCTGCCCTCCCTTGTGTCTCTGCTGGACCTAGGGGCCTTGTCTCTTAGGAAGTGGCTAAGGCTGGCTCAGGAGACTCTCCAGTCCTGCAGTTGTTAAGGGCTGACACAGCTTTTGTTTCCAGTGAGCCCCTTCCCTGAGCTGGACAGCAAGGGGTCAGAGAAGGGTGAGCTCCAGCAAGGCTCTGGAGGAGGTCACAGCCCAGTGAGGAGAGGGACATGAGAGGCCCAGGCATGACACAGTTTAATAACTACACTCAGCAGGTGACAAGGACTAGGGTGAGTTCTGGTGGTGAGTAGGGTGATCAGAGTGTGACCATCCTGTGGAGGGGAGTGGGCCACAGGGCTGGGGACGTGTCTTGCAGAGCTGAGAGATGCCAGTGACAGTGGAGAGGAGTGGCAGCTGGGTGGAGGAAACCATCTAGGTTAGAGACTGGGGAGAGGAGATTGGTGTTTAGAAGGGGGTTAGGCTCTGGGCTAGACAGCAAGTAACCTGGCTTGTGGCCCCAGTCCTGCCATAAGTGACCAGCTCTGTGGAGTGACCAGTCACACCCTCTCTGTAAGCTTGATTCCCCCACCTGCATTGCTCATTCGTAGTACAACTAACCCCTCCTCCCTCTTAGAAAGAGCAGCGGCGGCACAGTTGTTAAGAGCTACAGCTGCTCATCAGTTTGAACCCACCATTGGCTCCTTGGAAGCCCTACCGGGCAGTTCTACTCTGTCCTGTAGGGTCTGTATGAGTCAGAATTGACTCATTGGCAGCAGGCTTGGTTTATTGGTTTTAACTTCTTAGAAGAGGTCTACTCTGTCTCATTTTTTAAAAAAACACGGTATACGTCAGAAAGTAAATTATTTAGGTCAGCTTTGTATTACAACATTCAAATTTAATACAAGAAATGAACATTTTTATCTCACCCCTTAAAAAAGGGATACAGTAAATTTGTTTGTAATTAATGATGCAGCAAACTACACACTCGGTTGACAAGTACATTTTAAACCAAACATAAACCATGTTTGTCTTGGAGAACAAATGCATATTAGAGTGTAGATTGGCATTTCATCATGTGTCAGCATCCCAGCAGAGAAAAACTGCTTTAGTAGCCTGATGTTAGGAATTCTGGCTTTTTGTGCCTAAAATAAAAACCATTGGCTAATTGGATAATTCTCAGGTTTTGTTTCAAGTAGGCTAAGCAGGAGAGAAAGTTTCAGGATGGTGGTAGAAAGCCCTCGTCAAAGAACACATCAGGGGTTTGAACAGCCTTTTTTCCCTCCAATAAATGAAAGCAGCTTGGTGTACTAGTCCCCGTATCTTCTCTCTTTGTAATTGGTTTTTGAGGTGCAGGAGGCATACAGGTGAACTTTATAATGACTGTGATCAAATGGACCAACAAGAGGGACCGCAAGGCAGATGCCGTGAATTATCATTTCAGGGAAGCTCATGAACTTGCATTTCAACTTCACCGTCCTCAGGCTTCCTGTCTTTAACCAGTATTCTGTTGTGGATATAAACAATATGTGTGAGTAAGAATGCAACCAACTTGAACAGTCATCTTCATTGTTACCATCACTGTTATTCTTGTGATTAGTCAAGGAAGGCTTCCCAGAAGAAGTGAATTTGAGCTGAGCTGTGAAACATGTCAACGTAACTAGGTAACTGTAGGAGGAACAAGTATTCCAGGTTGAAGGAACAATATGTGCAAAAGGCCTGTGGTAGGACGGATCACAGAACCTTTGAGGAGCTCAACAAGATTAGCAGGGCTGGAGCCCAGTGATTAACGGGGCATGGGTAAGAGATGAAGCTGGAGAGAGCAACTGGGGCCAGAGCAGGTGGGACCTAGGGGCCTTTGTTAGGGTTTTGGGTCTTTGTCCTGAGTGTGGTGAGGGTCAACAGAGGGCTTTCAGCAGGGGAGTGTCAAAATCTAATCTGTGTTTTGAAAAGCTCTCTCTGGTAGCTATGGGAGAACGGCAGGGAGCCCTGATGATGGCCTGATTTTGATGGGGTGGCGCTGGGAGTTGTGGAGAGAGGAATCAAAGAGGTGGGCCCCACAGGAACTGGCGACGGTTGGACTTCGGAGTTAAGCCGAGGGAGGAGACAAGGGAACCCCCATTATTAGTTTATATAGCCGTTGGATGGACGGTTATTTTTAAGAATGCTGGTTATGCAGGTGAGATGACTTCTCCCCTCTGCTCCTCAGTTTCCTCCTGGGTATCCTCAGCCTGCTGTGCGGGTTATTAGGTGCGAGAACGCCCACAGAATGTGTCATCTGCCTCTGCACCCTTCACTCAGAATCTGCCTCTCTGGGGTTGTGGGTGCATATCACACAGGCTGCTATCTTCTAGGTCTTTTCTGTAAAATAGGGGGCCAGAACCCTTACCTCACAGGTCTGTATGAGGTCCCAGAGGGATGATGGCGACCCATAGCATGTCAGTCATGGTAGGGAAGCCAAACCCTGACCTATGAGCTTTCTCCCACACCCTCCCTTCTGTACTATGGCCTGAGACATACAGGCATGTGTGCACAACATACACAGGTGCACTGGGCTCCCCTCCTGCCAGTTTCACACTTCAGCCCACAACACACACATGCACACACACACACAGTACCCCCATCCACACACTGCTTGAAAAATGCCAAGTTGAAGGGTCTCCGGTAGCAGTGCTCTCCTGTAAAAATATGAGAGCCACATGTCATTTAAAAATTTCTAGTAGCTACATTTTAAAGTAGAAAGAAAATAGGAGCTGTCACAGAATAGACATATGCACAGCCATGTTCACTACAGCATTATGCACAATAACAGAAAGATGGAAACAACCCAAGTGCCCATCAACAGATAAATGGATCAACAAACCATGGCATATGCACACAATGGAATGCTGTGCCCAGAGAGAACAATGATGAGTCTGCGAAGCATCTCACAGCGTGGATGGATCTGGAGGGCATTCTGCTGAGTGAAATCAGTCAGTCACAAAGGGACAAATACTGTATGAGATCACTGTTACAAAAATACATGGAAAGGTTTCTACACAGGAAGAAACAATCTTTGATGGTGAAGAGGGAGAGGAGGAGTGAGGAAGGAAAACACTAGATGGTAGATAAGTGGTAAATAAATAAAAAGAAACAGGCAAAATTGCTTTTAACATTATATTTTACTTAGCCCAATATATCCCAAATATTATAACTTTAATATGTCATCAATATAAGATGTGCTAATTTTTTTTTTCTTGGTGTTAAGTCTTAGAAACCCGGTGGGTATTTCACACTTACAGTGCAACTCAGTGTAGAACAGTCACATTTCAAGTGCTCAGTGGTCACATGTGCCTGGTGGCTCCCATACTGAACAGCCCACTTCTGGATGATCTGCTTCAGCAGCCTGATTCAACAAATGGGGAAACTGAGGCCAAGAGAGGACCAGTGACGGGTTCCAGCAAATGTGACATGCTGGATTCATCTTGTATCGCCCTGCCGGGTAACATATCTAAGCTCCTCGCTGTCTGCAGAGTGGCCCCGACTAGAGCTACCGTCCCTGGCCTCTTCGGGAGGGTGCTGCCCACACATAGGAGTCAGGCTGTCGGTGGTCACAGGTAGTGAGCCCAGCCTGTAATGTAACCCACTGGCCTGCGACCATCCTCTGAGGGAATGTCAGGGGGAATGTTTGGCGTCTGCTCCCTCCTCCAGCACCCACCACATGGGGTGGCTGACATGGGGCCATGTTGAGGCCAGGGAAGGCTGAGACAGGAACAAACATGGTGACTGTGTCTCCCTGCTGGATACGGTGCTGGGGTCAGTGACTTCGTTCTGCTGGCCGGGTTGCACCGTTAGCCCGCTGAGGCAGAGCTTATTGGCAGTGAGCAGCAGGCACAGATCCCAACTTGTCCATCTGGGGAGCTTCTCTGCTCACCAGTGCCGGCGTCTTCAGGGGTCAGTGAGAGGTAATGCACCTGCTGGAAAAATGGGTCAGAAGCCCATTAACTTGGGCTCAGCGGCTGCTGCGAGTTTTCACCTCCTGTGTCTCCTTTAACTATCAAATGGGATCCAAGGTGAGGCATGGCTGGGGTATTGAGCTCACTGTGCAGGGGTTGGAAGGCTGTGCTTTGCAGGGCCTGTGGTGGTCAGGGCTTGGAGCTGAACCAGAGCCCTGGGGCCCTGCTCTCCCCCTGCCTTGGAAAGGTGACAGAACATCCCCATATACTCGGTGTTGTGAGTATATTATTCATTCCTCTCAGTAACCCTCTGGGGGAGCTTGTATGGTGACTGTCTCCATCTTATGGATGAGGACAGAGGCTCAGCAAGGTGAGGTAGCCTGCCTAAGATCTCACAGTCAGTAATCAGGGGAGCTGAGTCTCAAACTTAAGTGTGTCTCGAGTGACATGGGGATACACTTTCTGCTTTAGTTTGTTACTTGTGTCAGGATCTTTGTTGAGCTAGGTCTCTTCCTGACTCCTGCCAAAAGAGCCAGCCACCCTGGAAGGGGGCTTGCCTATGGGTCCTGGTTCACCCCAAACACTACACAACTAACCCTGAGTGCACTTCTTCCTTCATCTCTGACCTGCTGCTGCTCTGTCCCTTCTTGGAGAATGCCCCAAGGGACTTGCAGAACCTGAAACTGCACTCCTGGCAGCCATCCCGTACTCCTGCCCTTCTCTTGATGTCACACCCAGTGATTTATTCATTCAGCAAGCATTTATTGAGCACCTACTATGTGCCAGGCACTATTCTGGACTGTAAGAGGAAACCAGTAAACAAAAAAAGATACAACTTGTTCTATTCTATCTCAGAGTGGCAGACAGAACAGTCAACATGAAAAAAAACAGTAAATGATGCATGGTGTTAGGGGAAGTGTCCAGGATGGAAAGGATTAGGGAAACTTGGAAGTGTGGGGTAGGCTGCAGTCACAAACAGGGTGGCTGGAGTATGCCTTCTTGAGAAGGTGGCATCTGGTCGAGGACATGCAAGCCATGAGGGGGAGTCATGGGGATATGGAGGAAGGAGCATTCTGAAGAAGGGAAGCAACTGATGCTAAAGCCCTAAGGAGGAAATGGGCCTTGCATGTTTGAGGAATAGCAAACAGTGGGAGGAGTAAGAGTGAGGGGAGGGGAGAGAAGTTAGCAGGAGATGAGGGCGAAGAGAAACTGGGAAGGGGGAAACCAGTGCAGACCTCCCAGGCGAAATGGGCAGAGGAGTGCTGTACTCAGACTCACCTAAAGGATTCACTGAAGGTAGAGATGGATAGACTCATGGGGACACTGCTGCCAATCCACATGAGAGACAATGGTGACGAGAACCAGGGATGTGTAGGAGTGGAGCTAACAATAAATAGATTCAAAAAAAAATTTTTTTTTTCCATTTTCGTGAAAATACACACGGCCAAGGAAACCCTGGTGGCATAGTGGTTAAGTGCTATGGCTGGTAACTAAAAGGTTCAGATCCACCAGGTGCTCTTTGAAAACTGTGTGGCAGTTCTACTCTGTTCTAAAGTGTCACTATGAGTTGGAATCAGCTTGATGGCAGTGGGTTTGTTTTTTCTTTTTTCTTTTTTTGAATATACAACCAAAGATCCACCATTTCAGCAATTTCTGCCTGCAGTTTGGTGACCCTGGTTACATTCTTCAAGTTGTGCCACCATCCTCACTCTCCTTTTCCACCTTATTCTACCACCCTGATCTTAAACTTACTGCCTTCTAAGCGTCACTGTTCGCAGTTACGTTTCGCATAAATTACTCTTTAAAGAAGTACAATGCTCAAAGCAGACATACTTTACAAATTAAAATAAGCTATTTGGGGGTTCAAGGAAGATTGCAGGGAATAGTTTTGATTTAAAGTTTGGAGATTGTATTAGGGAAATAGCTTCAGGTGTTCGTCTAGCCTCGATGGCTCTAGAATGTCTGGATTCCGTTGAGAATTTGAAATTCTGTTCCACATAAATCATCAGATTTTGTAGGGTCTGAGCCAGGAAGGCTTGTTGATACGATGGATGTGGGGTGTCAGAAAATGAGGCCCTCAAAGATCTTGTTATGAAATGCCATCTGTTGTCAGGGTTCTTCACCAATACCATAATTCAGAGGCATTAATTCATCAGTCATGGGAGGTGATCGAAAACACTGTGGCTTGGATCAGATGTACGTTAGTCTTCAAGGTGACATCTTTCTTTTTTCAACACTTCAAAGAAGTCTTTTACAGCAAATTTGCCCAAAGCAATGCATGGTCTGATTTCTTGCCTGCTGCTTCTGTGGGTGTTGATTGTGGATCCAAGTGAAACGAAATCCTTAACAATTTCAAGCTTTTCTCTGTTTATCACAATGTTACTTATTGGTCCAGTTGTAAGGATTTCTGTTTTCTTGATATTAACGTGTAATCCCTACTGAAGGCTGTGGTCTTTGATCTTCATCAGTAAGAAATTAGGTCTTAATCCCTAGAAACTTTAAATGTTACTTTATATGGAAAATAGGTCTTTGCAGGTGCGTTTAAATTAAGGCTTTTGAGATAAGGAGATTATCCGGGATTATTAGGGCGGGCCTTAAATGCAGTCACAAACGTCCTTATAAGACAGAAGCTGAGAGCTGACATAAACAGAAGAAAATGTGAGCAGAGGCTGATGGGGGAGGGGGCAGGGACAGAGTGCTTTCCGTCAGATTGAGGGGGGGGAATCCGGAGACATGCACATTAATCATTCTCTCAAACACACATGTGCTTATTTATTTTTAGCAGACAATGGCATCATGCCTGACTCCTGGCCTGGGTCTTGCTTGCTTCTCTGTCTATCTCTGAGTGCTCTCCTGCTCCGAATGTACAGATCTGCTCCATTCTGTGGGACTGCTCAGAATGCCACAGGGTGGCCGAGTCATCGTGTAGTCAGCTTCTGTCCTTGGGATGCATCCGGAGACTGGTTCTGGTTTTCTCCTTTAACCCACGAGCCTGTAGCCAACATCCTCACCTAAATATCTTTACACACCATGCTTCTATTTGTGTAGATAGATTTCTAACAGTGGGATTGTTGGGTCAAAAGGCAAAGGCATATAAGATTCTAGCAGGTGCTGCTGCCAGATTACTTCCTTCTGGGACTGTAGCAAGTCACCTGTGGATGGATAGATGCAGACGGACGGGGCTGCGGTGCTGGGGCGGGAAGGTGGGCTGTGGTGGGGAGGTGCAGGCGAGCTTCGGAGGAATGGCGGCAGGTTCTGTTCTGCAGAAAGGATGCTGGGGCTGGGGGTATGTTAAGGATGGTGCAGCAGAGCGGACAGCATGTCTCCCACACCCATATAGATTTCCTTTCTATTGTTCTCCAGTGGCTCCTCATCATATCTGTCAGCAGGAGGTAACATCTGGGGCCAGGACTGGGGTGAAGCTAGTGAACACCTTAAATTTTGCACCAGAGCACCTCACTGGCCTCATCCTTGTCCCTGACCCTGGTAACTGCACCCCCATTTTACAGATGAGAGGACAAAAGCCCAGGGCAGTACAGCAGTTGCCCAAGATCCTAACGCAGGTCCACAGGGAGCTCACTCCCGCCAGGCTCCTTGATGTGAGGCCATGTCAGTAAGACTACCTGGGGTGCACTTCCAAGAACAGCAAGCAGAAGAGACTGAAGCAGGGGAGACTCGGAGGGGATACCATTAACTTAGTTATGTGGTCCTAGCAAGCTCACTGCCTCTCAGGCCTCAGTTATGCCATCTGTAAAATGGGTTGGGTAGACTTAGATGAGAAGGGACAAAACCACATACCTCTGAGGGAGCCAGGCAGTGCCAAAGATGAGTAGATCTGGCTGGTGAAAGGGTCTGTTCAGACATTGTGTGGATTGAGGTGGGGGGTGCTATGACACTGTGTGAAGGTCAGGGCAGGGCTAAGTGGGCCAGGGTGTTAAAGAGAGGATGTGCTAGCCAGGGAGCGGCCTCAACTCATGCCACCGGCTCAGTTCCACAGGGGAGGCAAGCCCAGGCTTATCAAAATGTCTGAGAAGTCAACGGAGCCAAGCTGGGAGAAGCTGATTGTCAGTGGCAGGGGAAACGGGGCTTGAGGTGATCTGCAGGACCTGCTGGGACCCTCGACCCCTTGTGATTCTTGTGATTGGAGGTTCCTAAGCTTTCAGAGCCTCTGACCTCTTGTGTGAACACATCTTTTAAATGAATGAAAAGGATTCCAGTTGTATAAAAACGCTATTACCAAAATAGTAAAAGCTCCCCTTTTGGTATGTAATAAATGTGCTTCTTTATTAGTATGTTAAATAACAAGACCCAGAGGCCATGTCTAATAATTATCATCGTTTTGAAGAGGGGATGAGTGTAAAAGAGCTTTCAAGATGTCAGTAATACCTGTGATGTGGTATGGAAATGTGATTTCTCTTGGTGACACAGTCACGCTAATACTAGGCTGGTGGGCTGTCAACATTCACAGGAGAAGGAAAAGCTAAATTTGGGCTAGATGTTGTTAGCTGCCAAGGAGGGGCTTATGGGGACCCCACAGACTACAGAACAAACCAACATCCAGACCTGTGCCAGCCCTGTGATGGTTTTTGTATTGGGCCGTTGGTGCTGCATAGGGTCTGTATTGATTTTCAGAAGTAGATCACCAGGCCTTTCTTCCTAGTCTGTCTGTGTCTGGAGCCTCCACTGAAACCTGTTCAGCATGATAGCAGCACGTGAGCCTCTGCTGAGAGATGGGTGGTGGCTATACATGAGGTGTACCGGCCGAGACTCAAACCTGGGTCTCCAGAATGGAAGGTGAGAATGCTACCCATTTAGCCACCACTGCCTCAGCTGGAGGAGACACTGGTGCATAGTGGTTAAATGCTGTTGCTGCGGACCGGAAGGTTGGTGGTTCGAATCCTCCAGGTGCTTGTTGGAAACTCTATGGAGCAGTTCTACTCTGTCTGTAGGGTCGCTGAGTCAGAATCAACTCTATGCCAGTGGGTTTGGTTTTGAGAGCTTCAGCTGGAAGTCAGTGAAGAGAAAGATATCATTTCTTGTTCTTATTTCCTGTATCCCTGTCATTGATGGAGTCAGAGTCCCTTCAGCATAGGGACGTGCTCTGACAAGGCTAGCATGGCGGACGGAAAGAGCTGACCCTCACAGACAGGCCTCGGCGGCAGCAGGCAAAGCCAAGAAGGCCTGCCTCTTCCTCCCTTCAGCCCTGGTGAATCACAGCGTCCTGCCTCAGGCAGACCAAATATAAACAGTTTGGGATTATCTTGAGAACAAGATGTTTGTTTACTTTTCAAAATTGCAGACATGGCGAAGAGCTCAGGCCTACAACTACGATTAATAATAATGTGGGTCAGCCTCCCAGGGCACCGCTACATCTCAGTTTTAGAGATGAAAACCAATCTTTTCCTTGTTTCTTGTTCAGGTAATATTGTGTTGTTTGTGTCTTCTTTGTCATAGGTGGTTTTATTGCTTTCTCCCCCTGGATTATACAAGCAACATGGACTCATTATGAGATAGTCAGACCAATGCAGAAAGTGAAATTTGCCCCACTTTCTCTCATTCCCCAGAGACAAGCGCTGATAAGAGCTGAGAAGATGTCACACTGGGATTTTTGTCCCTGTACATGTACTCACACATTTTACTGCTAATGTAGTGCTTGTTTCCAAATGGAGCCCTAGGAAAGCTGTTTTACAACTTGGACTGTTCGCCTAGGACATCACAAGTGTTTTCCTGGACGTCGGTCTCCTCAGTTAGAAAGTAAGGTTTAGAAGGGGAGACACTGTGCTTTCTTAATCTTTATAAACTAATACATTAACTGAAAATTTCTGTTTATACCTGTATACTCAAATTGGTGTCGTGTAGGTTCTGACTCATGGCAACCCTATAGGACAGAGGAGAACTGCCCCATATGGTTTCCAAGTAATACCTTGTGGGTTCCAGCTGCTGGCCTTTGCTTAGCAGCTGTAGCTTTTAACTACTATGCCATCAGGGCTTTCCAACTGATATGTAGTAGGAAACCCTATAGGGCAGCTTTACTCTGCCTTATAGGGTTGCTCTGAGTCTGAATCAATTCAACAACAGTGGGGTGTGTTTTAGGATTCAATATTTGCTAAATTAATGAGTAAATCAATTTATTATTTTTTTTTAAATATGAACATTCATAAGCATCTTCCTATGTTTGAACAATACTAAATTGTTTCAGTGTAGCTGGGAATTATAAAGTCTAACGATTGAGTCCACCAACTTAATTGTTCTAAGTGCTACATACCTCATTGCTGAATGTCACTGTGGTTATCTTGGAAGTACTCCCCTTGGAAAACTGTTCACCAATGCGAGCTCCTAGTCCACCCTTCAAAGCAATTTTGGGACTCTTTCTGGAATGGCCTCTGTGCACCATGGCATGGTGGCAAGTTCATGAACTTAATTGTATAGTTGTCTATGAGGAAGTTTTTAGCCAATAAACAAATAACTGTACTGGAATACCCCTCTCCTACTTGCTTGGTCTGATCCCTAATGACTTTTTTCTTGACCCAAAGAGAATGGTAATAATGAAAGGCAGCCCTTTTTTTGGTGAGTGGTTCATTTTGTTGTTGTTTTTTATAATTTTTCTTTATTATGATTGAGTGCAAATATACAATCCTGTATAAACTTGCAGCTATGTGCAGCTACCCCTGCTCTTCCCGCCCGGTGACAGCACATTCCTCTTCTCTGTTCTATAAATGTCATATCCTCCTAGCAATCTCCTGTCCCCTCCTCTCCACCCTCTCCCCTGTGAAAGGCAGACATTTTGACGACATTTAGGGCATCAAGGGTAATCCGACGACAGCTCTGATGGCCATTCCAGAAAAAAGAGTTCCAAAAGTGCTTTGAAGGGTGGACTAGTTGCTGGCATCGGTGCATAGCTTCCCAAGGGGAGTACTTTGAAGGTGACTGTAGTGATATTCAGCAATGAGCTATGTAGCACTTTTTCTAGGATTGGTTTCCAAACTTCGTTGTCAGACTTCATACATTCCATGGAGGTGATTAACTCATTCAGTCACTATTCATGGGCCCTTGTTTGTTCCTGATTTTTCACATTTCTATTCATTCTGCACCCGACATCCTTATAACACACACGTTGTTGCTTTTATCTTTCTGTACTTTTTCAGATCGAAAGGCTTATTTTGATAGATCTTGACAAATTGCCCTTCATATAGGTTGTATAGTTCCATTACCAGAGAATACTTTTTCTGTTCCCTCACTGACATTGAATACTTTAAAAAATAATATATTTGAACTAATTTCAAGCTCATGAAAATGTTGCTAGCACAATGCAAAGATCCTTCATATACCCTTAACTCAGATTCACCCGCTACTAACAGTGTCGTATTTGTGCAGTCTTTTCTGAGTCTTTGGAGAGCAAGCTTCAGACAGGATGCAGTGGTGTCTCTGCAGGGTACATTTCTCCAAACCAGGCTCACCTTTCTGCATGATCCCCAGGCAACTCTTCAAATCAGGAAGTCAACCTTAGAGCAAGACCATCATCCAATCCACAGACTCCACTCAGATCCTATCAGCTGTCCCAACCATCTTTAGGTTTCTGGTCCAGGATCTTTTCCAAGAATAGGTATTGCCAAACTTGGATGTAGAACATCTCCTTGATGAACTGTGTCATGCCTGTTGACTTAGCTAACTCTCATGGCCATGCTTCCCGTTCCTCAGCCATAGTAACTTAGTCTCTCAGACGGTTTGGATGCATATATGAAGCTTCGATGACTTTGCCTTGGTCAGGTTGTGCTGACTTCCCCTATGTTGTGTATTGTCTTTTCTTTCACCAAAGATAATGCTTCACTACTATATCTCAGATCTTAAAAGTTTGTGAGTGGCCATCAAATAAGATACATCTGGTCCCATCCCATCCAGAGCAGGAAGAATGATGAAAACTAAAGACACAAGGGAAACACTAGTGCAGAGGATTTATAGACCCCAAGTACTACAGCCTCCACCAGTCTGAGCCCATAACAAGTAGATGATGCTTGCCTACCACCAGCGATTCTGACAGGGGTGACAACAGAGGGTCCCAGACAGAGTGGGAGAAAAATGGGGAACAAAATTAAAATTCACCAAAAAAAAAAAAAACCACCAGACTTTCAGGTCTCCTAGACTGAAGGGACCCCTGGACACCCCACTAACTCAGAAATGCAACCACTCCCAAAGTTCACCCTTCAGACAAAGATTACCTCACTGCCAGTGAGTCAATTCCAACTTACAGCGACCCATGGGACAGAGTAGAACTGCCTCACAGAGTTTCCAAGGAGTGTCTGGTGGATTTGAACCGCTGACCTTTCGGTTGGGAGCCGTAGCACTTCATCATGACACCATCAGGGTTTCCAGACAATAGACAAGTCTGTAAAATAAACAACACACATGAGGAACATGCCAGTGTCCATGAGACCAAATGGGCAACAGGTACCCAGAAGCAAAGAAGAGCAGGGCAGGAAAAATGGATGCATGGACACAGGGAGCCCAAGGAAGGGAAGGGAGAATGTTGACATACTGTCGAGATTGCAGTTAACGCCACAAAACAGTGTGTGTGTAAATTGCTGTATGAGAAACTAATTTGGTTGGTACAATAAAAGGGGAAAAAAAAGATAATGATAGTGGTTGTGTGTCTTCTGTTTCTTCCAGTCTGCCCTAATTCTTCCGTCTTTTCCTGTCTTTTGAGTCTTGCACAGTTTTAAATGGCGTGGCCCTTATATTCTTTAGAATGACGCTCATCTCAGAACGACTTGAGGTTTCCTTACGTCCAGACTCAGGTTATGCTTCCTGGGCAGGATGACCACAGCAGTGAGGCTGTGCTCTTTGGGGCATCCTGTGAGGAGGGGCCAGTGGTGACCCACCCCACCCAGCAACCCTGGAGATGGTTGATCTTACTCACGTGGTCATGTTGGTGTCTACCAGGTTTCCCCATCTGAAATTTGCCTTTTCACTTTTGTATCTGATTAGATGCTATGGAGAGAGTTTCTGAGATCATGCCAATGTCCTGCTTCTCATGAAACTTCCACTCACCATCCTCCGTAGACCCTTCCTGCCTGGATCGGTTGTCTCTGGGGTAGTGCCAAATGACGATTTTCTATTATTCCCATCATTCTTCTACACTTATTAGTTGGTAATTCTTCCATAAGAAAAGAAGGTTTCTCTTTCCCTCATTTATCTATGTCTTGTCAGCAGGAGGAAACCCTGGTGGCCTAGTGGTTAAGTACTACAACTGCTAACCAAAAGGTCGACAGTTCAGATCTACCAGGCGCTCCATGGAAACTCTGTGGAACAGTTCTACTCTGTCCTACAGGGTTGCTATGAGTTGGAATCAACTTGAGGGCACTAGGTTTTTGGGTTTTCTCAGTGGGAGCTCGTGGATTCCTATTTTATAACTATTTCTGTCATTACTTATTGTGATGCTCTGTTGTCCCAGATCTGGCTAGTGGCGTCTTCTTCTGCTTGGCTTCTGTGCCTTTTTGACATGTCTCCATCAGGCACTGAGCATCTCCTTGCTTTCTGGCACAATGGGACAATGTCCTGGGGTTGGCATCAGTCATTTCTTTGAGTAGCTCTGGCTCCCTTTAGTGGAGAATGGTGTTTAAAACCAACATCTGGACACTCAGTGTGCTTGTTACTACTTAGCTGTCATTGCTACTAGGCCCGCTCAGTGGACAGAGCTAGGAAATGTGTGTGTGTATGTGTGTGTGTGTACACACTTAATGCGTTTATGAATTGTTTCTGTATTTACTCGTGTGTATTATAAAACCGTGAGTTCATACCCATGTCTCCAATTTCAGTCCAGCACCTCAGGGTTCTTCCTAGCCTTCCCCTTCTATATGGGTAAATATCTTCTCTGACAGTGAGAATCATGACTCCTATTATCCCCAATATATTTGTTTGCTCAATTTACCTATTTGCTGGCTATAACCTATCTCCCACCTGGCCTGAAGACATCTCTGCCTGCCTCCTCAGCATCTCCTCACACTGTCTTGGACCCTTGGCTGCTTCTGTGCGTGTCAGCCCACACCTCCAGTCAGCTCCCCGGGATCTCTCACCACTGAGCTTCCCTACCATCAGACCCATAGGCTATGAACCTTTGCATGATCCTCCCACCCCCTGCCACAAGTCCCAATGCAAACTAGCGTCTCCACCTACCTCCCCCAGCTTCAGTATTTTCAATTACTAAATGCTATCAATCTTACAGTTTAAAAGAAATTTCAGTGTTGTAATCTGAATTTCTTTCATCATTAGTGAGGTTAACTACCTTTTCACGTTATTTCTTATTCAAATGTCTTGCTCATTTATTTGGCCTGTTCTTTTTTTCTTAAAGTCAACTTTGGCTGAAGACCTTGGTTCTTGGTCATATGCTGCAGTTTGTTTTTCTTTTGATTTTGTTTTTACTGTTCTTTACCATTTAAAGCTTCTATGTGATAGAGCTAACCAGTTTTTCCCAGGCTTTTACATTCCTAATTTTTTTGTGTTATTCTTTTTCCTAGCATTTCAGTAATTTTTGCATATGTAAATCACTAACCTCTCTGTAATTTTTTTTGGTGTTGGGAGGGATTTTGTTTTTCCACATGGCTAACCAGTTATACCAGCATCTTTTTTTTTTATTTATTTAATATAACTGAGTGAAAATGTACATTCCCGTATAAATTTACATGCCCACCTATATGCAGCTTCCACGCTCTCCCTGTCTGGTGACAGCACATTATTCCTCTCTGCTCCATACATGTCTCATCCTCCCAACAGCCTTCTTTCCCCTCCTCCCCATCCACTCTCCTTCGTCCAGCCAGAGATTAGCAGGATGATATCCTGTAGATGTATAGAACCATAAAGTGCATCCAATATATGGTCACTCTGCATCGCCAAGCCCAATCCATTCGTGTCCAAAGAGTGGACCTGTGTTATGATTTATGGGCAAGGGCAGCATCAGGGCCAGGGGCCATGCTCTCAGGGGAACCCCGAAACCGCTAGACCATCAGTTGAGGTCTTTTAGTGGAGATCTCAGGATGCACCCCTTTTTATTCTTGTGTTGCCAGTGAGACTCCACTTAGTGAGCTTCATTGCAGCTATCACTGGTGGTGGCCAGGCACCACCTGGTTCTTCCGGTCCCAAGTCGATGTAGGCACCCACTCATGTGGGTCTCTCTGTCTTCTAGGGTGTCTTTACCCCATGTCATTTTGGTCCTCAGTGAGCATCCATTCCTGCTGAGTTGGGACCATTTGCTATGTCCTCGGATGGCAGCTTGGCAGCTTTTAAGACCCCAGACGCCACTCACCAATGTGGAGTGCAGAGAGCTCTCTTAGCAAAATGCTAGTTGTGCCAATTGGCCTCGATTTTGCCTAAGAGCATGGTCCCCTGTCCCCTGCCCCAGCTACTCTATCTTTGCAATATTGGGTTAAGATGGAAGGACTACTCAAGTTATGCTGAAGTCCACTTAATGTTGTTCTTATTTCTAATGTGTGCTATCACCGATTTCTCCCAACCAGATTTCTAGCAACTATCTAATCTAAACCCTCCCTCCGTCCCTCCCTCCGCTCCCTTGCAGCTGTCAAAGAGTCTTGTCTTCTGTACACAAGTCTGTTTTTGAGATCTTATCATAGAGGTCTCATACAATATTTGTCGTTATACCAGCATATTTTATTATGATTTGTTACCCTCTAACTAATTTGAAATATTGCCAGTATATAAATTAAACTCCAATGTATATTTAAATCTAACCTGGATTTTCTATTCTCTTTCAGTGCTTTATCTACCTCTTTAGTCAGCATTGGAAATCCTGGTGGTACAGTGGTTAAGCGTTACATCTGCTAACCAAAAGGTCAAGAGTTCAAATCTACCAGGCCCTCCTTGACTCAGTGGCAGTGTTTTTGGTTTTTGGGGGTTTAGAAAACATTATCACATTGTTTGGTTACTGTAGTTTTATAGTACATTTTGATTACTACCCAGTAGGGAAAATCCCCTTTCCTTGTTGTTTTTACAGGATTTGTAACAGCAGTACATGTTCATTTTCTTTGCAAAATTTATAATTTCTGTATTAAGATCTCCAAAAACGTGTTTGAGGTTTTAACTTGGATTGCATTGAATTTTAGATTATTTTGGGGGAGAATTTATATTTCTGGAATGTTAAGTCTATTTAGAAAAATGTAGCTGTCACTGTTTGTACATGTCTTTTCTTATACTTTTTGTGTTCCCTGAGTAGTGTTCCTCTGTATTTTACGTTTGGCAATTCTCTGTTTTGTTCATTCTTAAGTGTTTTCTTGTTCTCGTTGCTATTGTGAAATGAGTCATGCACTCCACCGTGTTTTCTAACCAGATATGACTAGTATATTTGAAATTACTGGGAGGAAGTAGTCTTTAGTAGGTACATACATGGGCTTTGAAATGGAACTCTCTGGCTTTCTAACCCTGCCTGTGCCACTCATAAGCTGTGAGACTATGGACAGAGGACTTCCCCTCTCTGAGCCTCAGTTTTTTTCATTTCTAAGGTGAGGATAAGAAAAGCACTTATTTCAAAGCAGTGTCCCTGATACATAGTAAATCCTCAATAAATGTTAATTATTACTTAAAATTTTTGTGGAGAGCTATTTTCCTGAACTTTTGTATTTTTTCTAATAGTTTATCAGTTGATTCTCATAGGCTTTCTAGAAAGGAAACTATATAATTTATGAATATTTTTCTGTCCCCTTTCTTAAACCTATATCTTGTTTTCTACTTGCAGATGTCCTGATCTTGTTTATAGTTTACTGGAAATGCTCCTGCTGCTTAATCTTGGAGTAAGATAGGGCTTTTTGGAGAAGTGTGCGTATCTCTATTCAACAGACATCTATAGATATCTAAAAGCTACATATATATTTGATAGTGTTATAAAACTGTTTTAAATTCCTCTTTATCAGAAATGGATGTTTCATTTCATCAGATACCTTTTCTTTGTCGTCTAAGGAGATGATCTTTTTTCTATTTTGACCAATCATATCAATTGATGTCCTAGTATTGCACTGTCCTTGTCATGTTGGTGCAAATCCTGCTTGGGCATTTTGTCGCAGTCAGTTAAAATACTGCTAGAAACAGTTTGTTAATATTTAAATGTTTGGGAATCAATTTTCTTATTTCTTGCTATTGTTTTTAGCTCTTAGTGTCACCTTTATGTCAATTTTATTTGTTTAAAAAAATCAGCAAGTTTCGTAACTGCAGATGCTTTAAAACACTATCTTTTTTTCTTAATTGTATTATTTAAATTATTATACTTAAAATTGATTGTTTTTGGAGGGGAAGGTTTATAGTCCCATGAATTTTAACACATGTACAGACTTGTATAGTCCCAGCTGTGGTTACAGTATGGAGGAGTTCTGTCACCATAGAAAGAGCTCCATCGCAGTTGCTAACTGAAGGAAAAGGAGAAAGGATAGAGAGAGACAGAGAATGAGATATTGACAGGGAATTGCCAGAAATGTATAACTAGGTCTCAATAACTATCAAAGTTCATTTTAAATAAAAATGCAAATGATATATTTGCTAAGAGAAAAACTATGTAAAAACAAGCAATAAGAATAAAAAAAAAAAAAGATTGGTGTCAAGTGGATTCCAACTCATAGTGACCCTAGAGGACTGAGTAGAATTGCCCATAGGGTTTCCAAGGAGCAGCTAGTGGATGTGAACTGCCAACCTTTTGGTCAACAGCCTGATCTCTTAACCACTATGTCACCAGGGTTCCAACAATAAGAATAAAATACATATAATGGGCTGTGATAAAAGTCTCCAATCATAACAAAATTGAGACATGGAGGAAACATGAAGGTACTGATTTTCTCATCTTTCATAGTCAAGAAATTGCATGTACTCTTATGCAATGCTTTGTTTATTGAGTTGAAAAATTAATGACAGAGGCTTTAGTACGTTATTAAGAAACTAAAGCATAATAAACCGAATCAGCTGGCTGAGGTGGGGGCAGAGGAGAAGAAGAGAAGAAGAACTGGACAGAAGTTGAAGTAAAGTAATTTCCTAAGACTTACTGTACAAATACAAACTGAAGGAAACCAGGCTCTGTAATATTACCATCAAACTAGGCTGAGTTGACTCAAAATATTGTTAAATGAGATGAAGCCTTACACATACTGATAAAGGATATAAAGCACAATGAAGATAACTGCCATGGAACTTTGTGTTCCAGACAATTTAGCATCAGACTACATGAAGCAAAAAGGTTATCTATAATTTTTATTTAGACCCGACTTGACGGCACTTGACTTTGGTTGGCTTATCTAAGTACAAGGTGAAATTAATCGATTATAAGAGTAGGAAATGTTGGCTGTGCTTTTTCAATCTTTGACAGTTAGCATAAATAATTAAGGATAGAAGTGATTTAAACAGTGTAATTTATAAAATTGATCAAATATGCACCTGTATAACTCATTACACAGGGAACAGGAACTAATTCCTATTCTTGTGTCAATGGGATATTTGGAAAAACCTGCTGTGAAGGAAACCTAGATCTCTTCCTATTGGCACTTGGCTTTGACTGGCTCCCATTGGTTGGCCAGCCAGCTGAAAGCAGAGAATACCAGAAAGGTGTTTACCTATGTTTCAGTAAGTATGCAAAGACATTCAACTGTGTGGATCATAACAAATTATGGATAACATTGTGGAGAATGGGAATTCCAGAACACTTAATTGTGTTTATGGGGTATCTGTACATGGATCAACAGGCAATTGTGCAAACAGAACAAGGGGACATTGTGTGGTTTAAAGTCAGCGAAGGTGTGCATCAGGGCTATATCCTTTTACCATATTTTTTTAATCTATATCCTAAGCAAACAGTCCAAGAATCTGGACTCCATGAATAAAGAGCAAGGCATCAGGACTGGAGGAAGACTTACTAACCTGCATTATGCAGATGACACAACCTTGCTTGCTGAAAGTGAAGAGGATTTGAAACATTGATGAAGATCAAAGACCTTCAGTATGGGTTGCACCTCAGTGTCAACAGAACAGAACTCCTCACAACCAGACCAGTAAGCGACATCTCGATAAATGGAGAAAGAATTGAGATTGTCAAGGATTTCATTTCACTTCCCACAATCAACACCCCTAGAAGCAGCAGTCAAGAAATCAAAAGATGTGCTGCAGTGGGAAAATCTGCTGCCAAAGATCTCTTTAAAGTGTTGAAAAGTTAAGATGACTTGAAGACTTGACAACTAAGGTGTGCCTGACCCAAGCAATGATATTTTCAATAGCTTCAACTACACGTGAAAGCTGGACAATGAATAAGGAAGACAGAAGAAAAATTGAAGCCTTTCAATTGTGGTGTTGGAATAGAAAATTTAACATGTCATGGACTGCTAAAATCATAAACAGACCTTTTCTGAGAGATGTACAACCAGAATGCTTCTTGGAAGCTGCATCTCACATGCTTTGGACATGTTGTTAGGAAGCATCAATCCTTGGAGAAAGGACATCAGACTTGGTAAAGTAGATGGTCAGCAAAAAGGAGGAAGACCTTCAACAAGATGCATTAACACAGTGACTACAACAGTGGGCTTGGGCATGACACCATTGTGGGCGTGGTGCAGGACTGGGCAGTGTTTTGTTCAGTTGTACCTAGGGCCACTGTGAGTTGGAACCAGCTGGCCAGCACCTAACAAAACAACAACAACAACAGTCCTACAGTGAAAATCATTCAAAGCTCACGTCTTGTGCTTTCCTTTAACAGTTTCTGTATTCTTGACTCCTTTATTTTGAATTGCTTTTTGAGAAACATTATCAGAAAAACATTTTTTAAAAGAAGTATGAGTGGATCTTGTAGTTCGCAAATAAATATAAATACAGACTTTATTGGATCTCGACGGCACTTGGCTTTGGCTGGCTTATTGGATCTAAAGTTCTTAAGTCATGTTTTTGTTTTCTCAAAACCTTGCAGATGTTACTTGGGTTTTCTGACCTCAGGTATTAATGTGATGAAATTGATAAGGTCAGACTGTCGGCCTTCCTCTTGTTGATAACTTGGCATTCTTAGGTAGATGCTTATATAATTCCTTTTTTAATCCTTTAAGTTAAATATCTTTGTCAGAACATATATATATTTTTGTCTTTATCATTTTTTGGAGTACTGTATACCTTTCAATCTTCATGTTTAATTTTTTCTCTATTATACAATGGGCTGTTTTTATAAATTATCTGTTCTGTTACCTTCTTTAAGGGTGCTACTTAAGTGTGTGTTTGCCTCCATTGTCTGTACAGTGAAATGAGTTCCTTTATGTGACATTTGCCATGCTTCTTTTTTTTTTTTATTTAACATAACTGAGTGAAAATGTACATTCACATGAAAATTTACATGCCCCCCTATATGCAGCTTCCACTGCTCTCCCTGTCCGGTGACTGCACACTATTCCTCTCTGTTCCATACATGTCTCATCCTCCCAACAGTCTCCTTTCCCCTCCTCTCTGTCCACTCCCCTTCCTCCAGCCAGAGGTCAGCAAGATGATATCCTATAGATGTATAGAACCATAAAGTGCTTCCAACATATGGTTACTCTGCATTGCCGAGTCCATTCCATTCCTGTCCAAAGAGTGGACCTTTGTTATAATTTATGGGAACGGGCAGCATCAGGGCCGGGGGCCATGCTCTCAGAGGAACCCCAAACCGCTGGACCATCAATTGAGGTCTTTTAGTGGAGATCTCATGATGCACCTCTTTTTATTCTTGTGTTGCCAGTGAGACTCCTCTCTGTGAGCTCCGTCATGGCTATCACTGGTGGTGGCCGGGCACCATCGGGTTCTTCCGGTCCCAGGTCGATGTAGGCACCCACTCATGTGGGTCTCTCTGTCTTCTCGGTTGTCTTTACCGCATGCCATTTTGGCCCTCGGTGAGCATCCGTTCCTGCTGAGTTGGGACCATTTGCTGTGTCCTCAGATGGCAGCTTGGCAGCTTTTAAGACCCCAGACGCCACTCACCAATGTGAGGTGCAGAGCCATGCTTCTTTTGAAAAACAACTTGAGAGGTTTTTCCCTTAAGCCTGAAGAAGTTAGCTTTGTCCTAGTTTTCTGTTCTAGTGGGTGTGTCACTTTTTTCCAAGTTGATTACAACTTCCTGGGTAAGCCATAAAAAATTTGTGGTTTGATACTTTTTGTCTGGCCCTGGGCTACAGTTTGCCTTTTGACTGGTATGTATCTTTCGGGGATTGGTTAATACATTATGCAGATGAAGTATTAGTAACCTACCAGGAGAGGATTGGTCACTTCATTGCCCTGGCTGGAGGGCCATGCCTTGAAATTAATAAGGAGTTTGTATATATATGCAGCCAACCACACAGAGGTTTCTCAAACAGGAAGCAGGAAGAAGCAGAAAGAAGAACAGAAAGAAAGACAGGGAATCTCCTAAGAGAGCTGCAACACCGGTCTAGGGCTGCAAAACCGAAGACAGAGAAAGGCCCAGAAGGGGCCTACTGGCAGAACTGGCAGCGGCAGGCCCACTAGGGGCCTGCAACAGAGCTGCTATGCAGACAGCAGGGCCAAGAGGAGCTGGTCCTGAGGAGATGGAGAGAACTGCACAGCTGAGAGGAGATGAGACTATTGTCCTGCATTAAAGAAGACAGACTTTGCCTACCTGCTCCTTGTTCCTGATCCCAAGTGGTGGCTTATTGACCTTGATCCTGAGTAGAACCTTAATAAACCATTTAACTGTAAGTGTGGTCTGTGAGTTCTGTGTGGCTGTTGCAATGGATTATTGAACCCAGAAGAGAAGTAGGGAATGCCATGGGAGAGACGGCTGGTGTCAGAATCGGTAAAAAGATTGGACGCAGCGCCATCCGTTGGATTCCGACTCATAGTGACCCTCTAGGACAGAGTAGAACTGCTCCATAGACTTTCCAAGAAGCACCTGGTGGATGTGAACTGCCAGCCTTTTGGTTAGCAGATGTAGCGCTACTTACCCACTGCGTCACCAGGGTTTCCAAAAAAAGTTTGGAGGGTGGTCGTCTATCTGACCCGCACCTGACAGGAATCAGCTTCGGGCTGATTTTGATCATTATGACCCTTGAAGTTAGATGAATTTTAATGCTACTGCTATTACTGCCATTTCACAGTCTACCGTTAATAATAATCATACCCTTCTAGTTGTTTCCATCTCTTTGATCTTCCGCTTTATATTCTGTGTGATTTTTCTATAGCCTCTCCTAACACCTCCCAATATAGTTTCTGCTGTGTCAGTTCTGTGCTCGCTGTTTCTTATTTGTTTAATAATAGTGTACTGCTATTATTCTGGTTCATAATTTCTTACTTTGGCTCTGCAATTCTCATATGATTCTGATGGAGTAACATGTCATTTTTAGTTGCTTTGAGACTGCCACACATTTGTAGTCTAATTATTTTAGACTACATGTCTTTTTCTAAAACGATCTTGATCTGTTTTTAGCACAGTCTATTTCTTTCTTTCCTTTATTGTTATTTTGTTGGAATTTTCCATAGCTTTGATGTTTTGTTGTTGATGCTGTTATTCCTGCTTATTATCTCTGAACCAGAGTGGTTTCATCAGGTCTGTTATTTACCCAAATATAGAACAGCTCATCCTACCCTCTTTCTCTATTTACCAGCTCTTCTGTGTGTCGCTCAGACCTGAGTATGAAAACTGCTCTTCCGTTGCGTGGAAGGTAGGGGAAGGAAGAGTAATAAGGAAACTGTTCTTGATTTTCTCTATATGGTACACAGTTTGAAGTCCTGAAGTAGGGGGTCACTCTGCCTAGCTGGGGTTACATCCAATGGGAGTATTGGAGAAGAGGGACAATCTCAGTTTTGGGTGGCCCCTAGAATGAGAGAAAGCCCACCTTTTGAAGCCAAGTCTTTACCGCAGAGAGATTTCAGGCCATCTCTCTCCAGCTGTCTTATGCTTTCTTGGGAGCTTGTATTCCAGGGATTTCATCAGACATTCACAGTAGGGGAGAAAGGCCAAGTGGGTCACTGAGCACCTTCTGCGGTTCTGTCCCCGACTTCCTCTGCCACAGTGACTTTGTTTTCTTTCTCCACTCTGTAAAGCTTTTCTTAGTTGTTGGGAAGTGTCCTGTCCTGGTGTTTAACACGTTGAAAGAGTTCGGCTTCCCTCTTACCTAGAGGGGATAAAAGGTAAGTCTCATAGTTTTGTCTGGTATTGGCCAACTTGCTATTTTCTGGAGTACAGAAGAGTTTTCTAGACCACTGGTTCTCATCTGGGGACAACTTTGACCTCCTTTTCTCCAGGAGAAATTTGGCAAAGCCTAGGGGACATTTTTGGTTGTCACAAATGGGAGTGAGTGCATAGAGACCAGGAATGCTGCTAAACCTCCTACACTTCACAATAGAGCACCCCAGCAAAGAATCCTGCAGTCTTCAGTATCAGTAGTGCAAGGGTGGGAACCTTTTTCTAGCTAGAGATTCCATGGCCTCACACTGCACTTTCCATTTTTTTCCAATCCCTACTCTACCAAATTGGTGATGCCATGAGGTTCTCTGGATCTCATTCATCCAGTATTGTCTCCACTGTAAAGAAGATCAACATATCAGTTCTCAGGATTTTCTTACAATTGGCTCCAATTTTTCCTTTTTCAGGAAGATGCTTTCTAGAATAGAGCAATATAGTTAGTAGGTTCTGTCTCTAGCTTCAAAAACTGCTGGCCTAGTCTTGGCCATTTAATAATTCCTCTAATCTGTTCTATTCCATCTGGGAAGAAGGATATCTGGTAAACCTATGTCACTTTGCTGTCTCTTCATGGCTGTTCCAAATAATTGTAAAGAAAACCTCAAGAAAAATTCAAGTCCCCTTTTCAGAAATGATTGTAATTTTATTTGGGACACATTTTCAAATCACTCTTTGCTGTGTATCATCTCATTTAATTCTCAGGCAGCCTGGTGAAGCAGGTATTAGGATGCTCCTTTTATGGTGGCTTTCACTCATCTAGAAACCTGTCTGGCATAGTGGTTAAGTGCTATGTCTGCTAACTAAAAGGTTGCAGTTCATCTGCTAGAGGCTCCTTGGAAACTCTGTGGAGCAGTTCTACTCTGTCCTATAGGGTTTCTGTGAGTCAGAATTGACTCGATGGCAGTGGGTTTAGTTGGTTTTTTGGTTCACTTATCCACAGCTAGTGAGTTGTTGTGGATCAGATGCACTTGACTTAAATTCTGGGTCTTTTCCACTACGCTGCCTTCGCTTTCAACAAATAAAATAATAACTGCCATGCTGTCTGCTGGCAAGTGTGTTTATCAGAGGAAATTGAATTCTGACAAGACATTTCTCTCCATATCTACTCTACCGAAGGGCATATTTAATTGAACTTAATTGGAACAACTACCAAGGGCTGTTTCGTTTTATTATTACTGTTTCAATCTTACTATTAAGCAACTGCAAAAATTTACCATTTTAGAAAACAAGTATTACTATAGATGCAACTTTATATTAGGGGGCTTCTTCTTCTTTGTCTATTGGAAATGAAAGAAACTTAACAGAAGTATCGACTCACTGAGGGTTGGAATTTACAGCCTGTACCTGTCTTCTGTCCCGCTGTGGAATACATGGAAACTCTGGTGGTGTAGTGGTTGAGTGCTATGGCTGCTAACCAAAGGTCAGCAGTTTGAATCCACCAGGCGCTCCTTATAGCAGCAGTTCTACTCTGTTCTGTAGTATCACTGTGAGTCAGAATGGACTCAGTGGCAATGGGCATGGAATGGATGAGTTCAGTCAGATTTTTAAGAATATAGAGTACTGTGGTCCCTGTTTCATCACCTTTCTTTGGTGAGAACTGAAGGTGTAAGGCTAGCCTTTGCATTTCAGTTTCCGTGAAGTCCAGATCTGGGAATTGGCCTAAAGCACGGGGCTAGCCTGGACTTTACATATTGTTGGTGACCTTGGGTAAACTGGTAACTTTCTTTGGGCCTCGGTTTATCCATCTGTGAAATAAACTTATTAGCTAAACTCAGTGGTTTTCAAACTGTGTCTGAAGGATCCCTATGAACTGTGGAGGGAGAACAGAAGAAGCTGAGCTAGTGTTTTATGTTTGACCTCTGGGTAAGGTTACATTTGCAGAAAGTGTTCTGTTGTTAACAATCATGTAAGTAGACCTGACACACTCCTTCTCTAGTAGCCTCTCTGGTGGAGGAAGTTCCTCCAGGAGAACGTTCTTAGAAATTAGAACTTAATTATCATTTAGATTTGGTATTGAGTGGAAATCAAGGTGTGTTTAGACTTCTTGCCTTATTTAAGAGAGTGAACATAGTTAATATCTCCTCTTGTTAAAAGATCATCATTGTGAATATCAGCAGTGACCCAGTGATGCCTTGGGGTCACGGTTAGGTGGATATGGTTGTGTGCCCCATCACTGAATGTCCCTACAGGATTGAACCTCTTTAGTTGCCATTTCTCTTTTCTATAATTTCCTGTCCTCCATGGGTGTCAGAAACCCTGGTGGTGTAGTGGTTTTAAGTGCTAAGTCTGTTAACTAAAATATTGGCAGTTTGAATCCACCAGGCACTCCCTGCAAACTCTCTGGAGCAGTTCTACTCTGTCCTATAGGGTCACTACGAATTGGAATCGACTCAGTGGCAATGGGTTTGGTGGTTTGGTTTCCACGGGTATCAGGCAGCGTGATGTCTTTATTCCTTCCACTTGGAAAAGGGTAGTCTAGTGAGGCACATTTTTAGTGAGATCCCCTTGTTTCTAGCCTAGCTATCTTTCCATAAGTATACAACCAAATGTCCAGTTAGCTCAGGATGTCTTTATTGGGTTATTCCAAAGAGACCTCCAATCCAACACCCACCCCAACTCTCTTGCTTCCCCACCAGTAGCTCCTCTTCTCTGAAGGGGCCTCATCTCCTGCATGACACCCAAGACAGAAACCTGTAACTCCTGGATTCTTCCACCTTCCTCAGCTTCACCATCCAATGAGCACCAGTTATCCTGTCCTGGTGTTGCCCCCAAGACAACTGAGTCATTCTGAGCACACCCCCTCATCTTTCTCCACCTTGATTTCCTCATGAAGGAAGGAAGAGGATGGAAGGAAAGATGAAAGGAAGGCAGGATTTACTGAGCTGCTTCTCTTTGCTAAACAGGAGGAATTTGACAGTAAACATATTGAGTCCAGTCTAACTTAGCTACTCCCGAGCCTTGCGTCTGTGGCTAAGTAATGTGTCCTCTTCCCTGGTGTGTTGCCTCATCTCCAAGATGGGCATGATAATGTATGTTGTGAGAATTAAATGGGGCAGTGATCCTAGCACACACTAAGAGCTTGTTGTATTTTAGCCCTCCTGTCTGCCCTCCCTTCCTTCCTCGCCTCTTTGAGTGTCTGTTTAGCTGTGTTTTTCCATCCAGGCAAATGCTGTACCCAGACAAGCATGTGCATTGTTTGAAGTCTGGGCTGTGATACACACGCTGAGCTGCCAACACATCAGCTCTTCCAGCTTCCTTTGCTGGCCTACAAATGTCACGCTCATCCAAATAGCAGTTTCAGGGCAGACTTCTTTTCCGATTTTTTGGTACTTCTGAAAAATTAAATGGAGAGAGCATCAAGATGCCAGGGCACACGATGAGCTCACTGCAGAAGCAGAACTACTTTGGTGCCCACCCCACCCTCCACCTCCCCACAACGCTCTAAAGTTAGACTCAGCAAACTCTGTGAGGAGGGCTCGGTCCACTCTGACCCCAAAGCAAAGGATGTCCTATCTGCCCTGAGGTCCTGGGCAGCTGGAGGGACCCAAGTTTGGAGGAAGGCCCTCAAGCCTGAGCCTGAGTCTGTGGTGTCTTCTTCTACTTGGAACTTTCACCTGGTACCAGATCCTGTAATGGAGGCTGAGCTCCTGACCTGACCAGTCAATACCCCATTTAATGTTTCTCCTTTTAAAAATTAAGTTTATTGCAGTATAATTTACAGACAACAAAATACAGCTGTTTAAGATGTTCTGTTCAAGGCCCTTTGTCAGATGTCCGCATTCATGTCACCGCCACCACAGTCCAGATCCAGAAGGTATCGTCCTTCCAGTGGAGCCTTCCTAGTGCCGCGGTTCAGAGCTTGGCTGCTGGCCAGAAGGCTGACAGTTCTAATCCACTGGCCACTCCTTGGAAACCCCATAGGGCAGTTCTGCTTTGTCGACGACGAGTTTGGGTTTTTGTGGGGGAGTGGGGAATAGAAGTTACCTTAAGAATTTTTCTTTTAAATTAAGAAATACTTTAGCCATCCAGAAAAGTACAGAGATTAATACTACAGAGTAACACAAACCTACCCCAAGATGTAACGCATGTTGCTGTTTTGCTGTATTTGCTCTGGTTCTTTTGTTTGTTTTTTAAATAATTTATTTTGTTGCTACCGTGGGAGATGCACACAGCAGAATATATAGCAGTTGAGCCATTTCTGCACGTACAGTTCATTGACACTGATTTGATTCTACAAATTGTACAGCCATTTTCACCCTTTCTTTCTGGACTGTTCTTCCCCACTAATGTAGGCGCACTGTCCTCTGCACTTGTCTGAACTACAGTGCTCAAGGCAGACTTTTTTTTTTCTTCCCTTTTTGTGGCTTTCACAAAGAAAAGCTTATTTTCTTCCAGTCCAGTAGAGTAGAAGTCTGAATTCGGGGTGCTAGCTTCAGGCAAAAGCACCCTTTCTGTGTTAGCTTTGGAGGAAAGTTCTTGTGTTTCATCAGTCTTTCTTTGGTCTTGGAACATCTCAGTGCAGGAACCTCAGGTGTGTAGGACATACTCTACTCCTGATGCTGCTTTCTTAATGGTATGAGGTCCCCAAATCTGTTTGTTCCCCTCCCCTTCCCTCCCCTCCCCTCCTCTTCCTTTTATTTTTTTAAGTATTTTACCTGTGCTTTAAGTGAAAACTTACAATCCGAGTCAGTTTGTCATCTAAGCCCCACCCACATACCTCTGTGCGCTCCAGCTGCTCTCCCAGCCTTATGACAGCACACTCTGCCTTTCCACACTGCACTCTTGTATTCATTTAACCAGCCCCTGTCCCCTCCTGCCCACCCCCTCATCACGCCTCTAGACAGAAGCTGCTGTGAAAGCCTCATCTATGTGCTTAAGCCCAGAAATACATACTTCATCAGCATCACTCTGTGTCTTATAGATCTGTCTAATTTTTGTCTGGAGAGTTGGCTTTGGTACTAGTTTCAGCTCTGAGCTAGTAACAACTCTGGGGTCATGTTCTCAGCAGACCTCTAGGATGTTGGACCATCAAGTCTGGTCTTTTCATAGAGTTCTAGTTCTGCACACTCATTTGTCTCCTGCTACATCAGAGACTCTACGTTGTGTGCCCTGTCAGGGCAGACACTGGTGGTGACCAGGTATCATCTAGTTCTTCTGGTCTCTGGTCTCATGCTGATGTTGTCTTCTGATCATTTGGCCCCTTCTGTCTCCTGGATTCACACTTTCCTCATGCCTTTGGTGTCCTGCAGGTGGATTGGGACCAATTGATGCATCTTAGATGGCAGCTTGCTGGCTTTTAGGACCCCAGATGTGAAGGCAGACATCTTTATTCCTTATTTGCCTTGGTTATTCCTATCACCCCACCCCCCATCTCCCTTCACTCATCCTTTTTTTAAAAAGAAATGAAATTCTTAAAGAAATGAAACATTATTCGTACAGCTGGAGCTTTCTCCAGCCCAGTCCCCAAAGGCATCACTCACGAGTCCGTGCATACCCTCCCTGCCCATGTTTTAAAACTCCTACTGCATTATGGATGATCACAAAGACTAGACAGCATTGCTTGGTAGGCTTTTAACACGTACATAAAACAGTGCCAGAGTGCATGCATCCTTTTGCAGCCTAGTTTTATCCAGCATGAACAAACATTTGAGATTTATTCATCTTTTTAAAGTAAATCTACTTCATTTGCCTTGATGAATATATATTGTTCTAGTGCATGAATGTTTTAAAATTTATTCATTCACTTTCCAACTGATAAGCTTTTAGGTCCTTCTCTTCCTCCCCTTCTTCCCGCCCCTCCTCCCTCCTTCCTCCTTCCCTCTCTCCTTCCCTCTTTTCCTTTCCTCCCTTCCTCCTCCGTCCCTCCCCTCCTCCCTCCCTCCCTCCTTCTTCCCTCCTTCCTTCCCTTCCTCTTTCCTCTCCTAGTCAAACCAATGCAGCAGTGAACATCATTGAACCCAGGAATAAGTGGGTCAGAGGGAGGCACATCTCTGTTCTTCCTAAAACCAAAATCAAACTTGTTGCTGTGGAGTCAATTCCAAGTCCTAGCGACCCTAGAGGACAGAGAAGAACTGCCCCACGGAGCTGCTAAGGAGCACCTGGTGGATTTGAAATACTGATGTTATGTGAACAGTCGTAGCTCCTAACCACTGCACCACGAGAGTTTCCCCATTTGTTTAGATGGTGTCACATTGCTCTCCCAAGTGAGACCCCTCATACTCCTGCCTGAACTGAGTGCGAATTCCATTTCTCTCACCTCCCCTGGAACACTCAAAACAAAAACAAACAAACCAGGAACACTCAGTATCCTCATTGTTTTCCCTCCAACGTAGTATTTATGAAATGATCTGCCTATTGTTTGCACTTCTGTAATCACAAGTAAAGCTGAGTTTCATCTGTTGCTTGGCCATAAGGGTTATTCTGTACTCTTGTTAGTATCCTCAGTCTATTTTTCTATTTATTTTTTAATTGAATCTTGGGAATTCTTTATATAATAAAGATATTAATCCCTTCTAGTTATATGTGTTGCAAATATTTTTTCCCCCACCCTATAGTCTGCCTCTTAATTTTGGTGTTTTTTTGGCTACAGAAACATTAAAGCTTTAAATCAATTTTTTTTTTTGTAGTTTACGTTTATGTAAGTTGTTTAAGAAAGCCTTCTGTACTCCAAGAGTGTTTCTACATTTTCTTCTCAAAAGATGAAGGTTATCCTCCCATTTTGTGGATAAAGAAACTTGGAGTTTGGTGATATGAAGTGACTTACTCCAGGCCCACATCCGTTAAGTGGAAGACCCAGGACTGGGCCCCATGTGTATTGACTCCAAGTCTGGTGCTCTTTACAGGGAGCTCAGACATTAAGAGCCTGATCCTAAGGAGGGGAGGTAGAGCAGATGAAGGGATGGGATTGTGGGCAGTCCTTTTCTGATTTCTTCTACAAAATAAAGGTGCAGTCAACAGCCAAGAGTGAGAGGGGTTGGAAGTTGGAGATCGGAAGAGAAAGGAAATGAGGAATGTGGGAATCAGACTCCAGATAAAAACTTCTGAAGGCGTGTAGTTATATGGAGATGGTCTCAGGACACACAGGTAGGGGGATGGGGAAGTGTGATAAGGTAGGGGAGGCACCCAATACAGGGTGTGGTTAAGAGTCGACTAGCACTGTGGGCAACTGAAGCTCAGTCCAGGTGGGCGATTCTAGGAATAATGGACCTAGCGTTATTTATACACCTCTTGCTGGTTATTGCTTCAGAACTGCTCCCAGTTGGGGGTTCCTTCAGTTCTCTGCACTCAAGAGAGGCTGCAGGGCTGGGCAGAGACAGGGTGGGCACCAGAGAAAGCCTGCAGGCAAAGAAATGCAGATAACAGCAATTAGAAGCTGAATCCGCACGGAAATGCAACTTTTAAAATACTCATTTTTAAATGATATTTTTTTAATTTCACAAAAATGAAACATGATTATGAGTGTAATTCAGAAAGAAAATGCAAAACCACTCAGAAGCATATATAACCCAGAGATAACACTGTCAACAACTCCATCTGTATCTTTCTAGTGTTATTTTGTAAGCAGCTGTCTATCTACATAGATTTTTTGCAACAAAATTTGAACCATATGATACACACAGAGCATACTATCCTATAACAGGATTTTTTTCTCACATAACAGTATATCGTGTACATCTTTTCATGCCATTTAACATTCTCCTCGATGGCACTTGGCTGGCTTTGGCTCCATAAATACTAATGGTCCACAATCTTCTATTGTTAAACATTTAAATTCTTTCCATTTTTCACTGTGAATGCTGGAAGGGTAAGCATTTTTTAAGGCCCTTGCTGTTCATTGCCAATTTAATGAAATTTGCTAATTTTGGAAACTGCACCGTTCACCCTGTGCTCAAGTCAAAATTCTACACATAATACTTTTGTGCTTTGTGGGTCTGTGGGGTCCCTGGAAGTGGGTTTTCTGAATAAAAGAGTATTCTCATTTGCCATTTCGGTAAGCACTGTGAAATTGGCTTGTTTGTTTGTTTTCCTTTTTCTTTAAATTGTGGTAAAAAGATCTAAAACAAAGCCTTCGGCATTCTAGTGATTTTTCCATGAAGAATTCGGTGACCTGAGTTGTGTTCAGCATGTTCTGCTGCCATCGCGACTCTGTGTTCAATATTTTTTTCATTTTAGTATGTTTATTTCTAAATCATCTGCTTATTGTAATAACAAAACTATTGTTATTTCTAACAATTTTTAATTGATTTTTCTTCTTCTACAGGGTTGCCATGAGTTGGACCCGACTCAATGGCAGTGGGTTTCCAGGTAACAGTCGTACAATGCGCAGCTATTCATTATTTTGCTTCTTTTTCCTAATTTTTAAACCTCTTACTTCAACCTGACGCCTAGTGACTTTGACAGCACCTGCAGAAAATGCTGCAAAAAAGGATGGTAATACTGTCATGGTTTGAATTGTGTCCCCCCAAAAATGTGTGCAGCCATGTGGCTGGGATATGGTTCCCAGTATCTTGGAAATGTCCTCCACTGTGTGGTTTTGCTAACCTGTATGTTAAAGGTTAGGGTGTGGCTGTGAATTCCTGCTATGGGGGAAGTTTCCCTGGAGTATGGCTTGCCCCATCCTTAATGCTTTTAGCTTGCAAGGAATAAAAGGAAAAAGAACCAAGGACAATTTGAGAACCTCACTACCATCAAGCAAGCAGCACCAGGAGCAGAGCGCGTCCGAGGTTCTTGCGTTAGGACACTCCCTGGACAATGACTGATGCAATACTGGACTTTCCTCCAGAGCCGTCAAGGGGAAAGTCTTTCCCTGGAGCGGACACCCTGAATATGGACTTGCAACCTACCAGACTGTGTAAGAATAAATCTTTCTTTGTTAAAGCCATCCTCTCTGTGGTATTTCTGTTAGAGCAGCCCTAGCTGACTAAAACAAATACCAATGTCCTTTTTTTTTTTTTCAATGATTTAAGAGGAATATCCCTGATTGCCTCCAGATGGGGCCTGATACCAGTGGTCACTTGCTGGGCTCACGTCCCTTTTCTTGGTCCTGTTTCGACACTACCCTTCTATTCTTATTTTACGAGGTGCTGCTACCAGGAATAGATGTTACTTTTTCGAACTGACTTGTAGGCATCTGTTGAAATCATTCTTTTTCTTTTTATATGAACAGCCTAATTCTGAACAACTTTGCTTAACCTCTCATTTCTTCTTTTAATGTCCTCTTTATTCATAATACTTGCTAATACCTTATTTGGTGTTTTACATCTGTCTTCCCAGTTGGGTTTGTGGTTCTTCATTTTGTTCTTTGTCTGCTTTTTCAATATTGAGCTCTGTATAATTTGTAAAAATAGTTGAAAATTGTCTTTCATTATGCGTTAGAATAACTTAGATAGCAACAGATATCTATAGTCTGAATGTTTGAAAGAATGCCATGTCATCTGATATGAACCCTGCCATCCTGCTTTCTTCGCGACTGCCTTCCCCAGACCATCTTTGATTGTCTTCTTAAAGTCTTTTTTGCATTCCTTTTGTTTTATTTAAGCATCTGGTAGCATTATGGAGCTGGATTTTAATCTGGCAAAGTTTTTCTTTTTAATACATGTGTGTATCCCATTTTCGGTTTTGTCTTTTTTTTTTAATTTTTTTTATTTTTTATTTTTCTTTAACATAACTGAGTGAAAATGTACATTCACATATAAATTTACATGCCCACCTATATGCAGCTTCCATTGCTCTCCCTGTCCAGTGACTGCACACTATTCCTCTCTGCTCGATACATGTCTCATCCTCCCAACAACCTCCTTTCCCCTCCTCTCCAACCACTCCCCTTCCTCCAGCCAGAGGTCAGCAAGATGATATCCTGTAGATGTATAGAACCACAAAGTGCTTCCAATATATGGTCACTCTGCATTGTCAAGTCCAATCCATTCCTGTCAAAAGAGTGGACCTTTGTTATAATTTATGGGAAAGGGCAGCATCAGGGCCAGGGGCCATGCTCTCAGAGGAACCCCAAAACCACTGGACCATCAATTGAGGTCTTTTAGTGGAGATCTCATGATGCACCCCTTTTTATTCTTGTGTTGCCAGTGAGACTCTTCTCTGTGAGCTCCATCGTGGCTATCACTGGTGGTGGCCGGGCACCATCTGGTTCTTCCGGTCCCAAGTCGATTTAGGCACCCACTCTTGTGGGTCTCTCTGTCTTCTCGGTTGTCTTTACCGCACGTCATTTTGGTCCTCGATGAGCATCTGTTCCTGCTGAGTTGGGACCATTTGCTGCGTCCTTGGATGGCAGCTTGGCAGCTTTTAAGACCCCAGATGCCACTCTCCAATGTGGGGTGCAGAGAGCTCTCTTAGCAAAATGCTAGTTGTGCCAATTGGCCTGGAATTTGCCTAAGAGCATGGTCCCCCGCCCCCTGCCCCAGCTACTCTATCCTTGCAGTATTGAGTCAAGATGGAAGGAGTACTCAAGTTATGCTGAAGTCCACTTAATGTTGTTCTTGTTCCTAATGTGTGCTATCACCGCTTTCTCCCAACTAGATTTCTAGTAACTATCTAAACTAAAGCCTCCCCCCCACTCTCCCTCCCTCCCCTCCCTTGCAGCTGTCAAAGAGTCTTTTCTTCTATACACAAGTCTGTTTTTGAGGTCTTATCGCAGAGGTCTCATACAGTATTTGTCCCTTTGTCGCTGACTACTTTCACTCAACATAATGTCTTCCAGCTGAAACCAGGTTAGGAGATGTCTCCTGGAATCATCGTTATTCTTTATCATTGCGTAGTGCTCCATTGGTTATTGTCTTAATCATCTACGTTGCTTAAAAATTTTTAGGTTATTTTGTCACTTGCTGCAGTGGTGGTTCATGGTAGTGTCATCGGCTTTGTGTATTCTGCTGTATTGTTTATAATTTTTAAAGTCCTTTATGGACTATATTGATTCTGTGTTTCCATCTACTCATAATTAAATAACTTGCTTAATCCTGGATTCCTCCAAATTAATCAATTTTAAAAGTAAGCCCTTGTCTTTTATCTCTCTCCATGAAAGGCTAGGAAAATTGTACCTAATGTTTAGGTCCTTTCATCTTCTCTTCCGTCAGTGTAGCTCCCAGTCCGCTGCTGACAGGCTTGTGTATTCTGAATCCTCCTCTCAGGGTCTTACAGTGAAACTATTATTGTGTATGTGACGTGCCTTTCTTTGTCAAGGAGTTTAATATTTTCCCTGTTTTATAACTTTATTTCTCTCAGTGTCTGAGTCTTAATTCAGTGTTTAGACTGCATAGATTTGGTTCTCACTCTAGTTGCTCCACGGTACAGCTTTCGTGTTAAAAATACACAGGGTTTCATTTACTCAATTAGTGTTTGAGAAAGTGTTTACACGATCTCCTCCTCGACTTCTCTGATGTTTAATAACAGCCTGTCTGTTTTCTTCACAGGTGACTGACACCTTGCCTGGGCTAGAAATTCTGGGAACATGTTCTTCTCAGTCCTTAAAACTCTGGCTTGTCTTCTGGCAGCTCACTGTGCCCCAGGAAAAGTCACAATCTTGCTGCTTCTACATGAATTTTTACAGAAGTTTTTGGTTAAAAATCTTTTCATGTTTTTGAAAATTCTTCTGTGTGAATATTAAGAGTTCCATTAGTAAGCTGGCGGAGTGTTAACATTTACAGCAGTTTGCACTCACTGTCACTAAACAAGCTGCAAATTAACTATTGAATCTGAAACTAATTCACTAAAAACAGCAACAACAAAGGAGCTCCATGATTCTTCCTTATAAGATATGCTCAGAATGAAATAACCATCACCTTTTGCTTGGCTGTGGTATTGTCTTTTTTTCTTTTTCTTGATAGCCTGCTCTGGCTTCAGTTTGGTAGGCTGTTTCAGGCTTTGTTGAGGTCTTACTTCCTTTATAAGAGAACATCTCTTCTTTTAACTTTCAAACAATTGTTTCTGTGTAGTTTGTTCTGGTCACAATGGAGTCTCTGTTGTCTGTGCTATATGATCGTTCTGATTCCTTTGTTCTTTGCCACTTTATTCTAGGGAGTCCCTGAGTGGTAGAAATAGTTAATGTGCTTGACCACAAACCAGAAAGTTGGAGCCCAGGCAGAGATTCCTTGGAAGAAAGACCCAGCTGTGTACTTCCAAAAATCAGCCACTGAACTCCCCGTGGAGAACAGCTCAAATCTTGACACACATTTTGGGTTGCCATGAGTTGAAATTAACTTGATGGTAACTGTACAATTTTTTGAACGGCTCTGTAGTTTGAACTGCTCTGAATTTTTTTCAAAATGTGAAGTAGGTGTCATGGATTGAATTGTGTCCCCCCAAAATTGTGTGTAGCCATGTGGCTGGGCCATGATTCCCAATATTTTGTGATTGACCTCTGTATTGTGATTTTCCTGTGCTATATGTTAGAGATTTAAGGTGGGACTGTAAATCCCTTCATAAGATCTCCTCCCTGCTCCACTGTAAAGGGTGTTTCCCTGGAGTATGGCTTGCACCACTCTTTATCCTTTCATTTTACAAGAGATAAAAGGAAAAGAAAGCAAGCAGAGAATTGGGAACCTCACACCATCAAGAAAGCAGCACTGGGAGAAGAGCGCATCCATTCAGACCTGAGGTTCCTGCACCAAGACGCTTCCTGACCAAAGACTGGTGCAACACAAGGACTTGCCTCCAGAGCCAACAGTGGGGAAAGCCTTCCCCTGGAGTGGACACCCTGAATTTGGACTTGCAGCCTACTGGACTATGTAAGAATAAACTTCCCTTCGTTAAAGCCGTCCACTCTTGGTATTTCTGTTAAAGCAACACTACCTGACTAAAACAGAAGGAAAACAAACCCTCACCTCTGGGCCTTATCCCAGGCCTTCTGATTTTACTTGTCTGTGTGGGTGGCATTTTTTAAAAGTTCAGAATGTGATTCTAATGCAGAACAAGGATTAAGGTCCACTGGATTGGAAGAAAGATTTTAAAAAAATTCTCTGGCTGCTCTTTCAGAAATGCTTTGATACTATTTTTGATTGCCACTGCCCCATAGAAGTTGCATTTTGTTTTCTAGCTGTAGTAAAATCCCATGCCAAATATTCCAAAGTACAGGGCAGCATAGAATCTAAAACACCTCTGTCCATTTTCCAGTTGAGACTACTCCCCAAATTTGGGCCAGCTTTAATCTAAGAATCTGTAGGGTGTTGTAATGGATTGAATTATGTCCCTCCAAAAATATGTGTATAAATTTGGCTGGGCCATGTACACCTGCTAACCAAAAAGTCAACAGTTCAGATCCACCAAATGCTCCTTGGAACTCTGTGGGGGCAGTTCTACTTTGTCCTGTAGGTTTGTTTGTGTCACAATTGACTGGAAAGCAGTGGGGTTTTTTTGTTGTTTGTTTGTTTGTTTGTTTTAATGGTGTTGGAGATTGTGTGATTTTCCTCCATGTTGTAAGTCATGCCTCTGCAATGTTTATAAAGGAGTTTGGGTGGCAGGTGTTTTGGTGAGTCAGGACACCATTTACAGGATTGTATTATGTTTTGAGGCACCATCTTTTGAGATGTAAAAGAGAGAGAAGCAAGCAGAGAGATAGAGTGGCCTTACACTACCAAGAGCAAACCCTGGTAGTGCAATGGTTAAGTGCCACAGTTGCTAACCAAAAGGACAGCACTTCGAATCCACCAGGTAATCCTTGAAAACTCTATGGGGCAGTTCTCTCTTACAGGGTTGCTGTGCGTGGGAATCAAATTAAAAGCAACAAGATTTTTTTTTTCTCTCTCTCTCTCTTTATGCCACCACTAAGACTGGGAAGAGAGTGCATCCTTTGGACATGGTCCACCACTTGGAGAAGCTCCTGCTCCAAGCGAGACAGAGAGAGAAAGCGGTATCCTGGAGCTGATGCCCTGAATTTGGACTTTCAAGTTACTTGACTATGAAGAAACAGATTCGTCTTGCCATCCTCTTGTACATCACCTTGCTGTTAAAGCAGAACTAGATCACTGAGAGAGGCATAGATGAAACAGATGTTTTCTTATAAATGTTACTGAAATAATCACATATACACAGTTTACATTATACTAAATAAATTAGCTCAATTTACTGCCTTTTCCATTCATATTTTTAAGAAACAATTTTATTCGAAGTCTTCGTTACCTCTTGGGAGTGAGGGTCTGTGTCATTAGCAGAGCCAGTTTTTGAGTCATTCAGCAGTTTCTACAGAACAGCACCTTCATTTCCATTTGAGGTTTTTTTAGATACATTAATGTTTGAATTTATATTTTTAGTACCACAGAATTTTTATTACAAGCCACAATAACCCATTATGTCAGGATACGGCTTGGGGTGTTTAATTTGTCCTGGTGGCATATGTGTGTGATTTCCACAAGACAACCATTTCCTGCATTGATTTTAAAGTGCGCTTGTTTACGAAGGCATTTGACACTCACAGTTGTGAGGTGGTACCTCCAGCAATAATTACTAAATCTGTGTCAAGTTTCTTTGCTTTCCTGTTTACCGAGGCTCTCAGGTGACACCTCTAATCATCCCAAGCCAGCATCGATTGAAGTCATTTCAGGTTGATGTTTCTTCCCCAAACAGGATTTTTTTTCAAAATAAGGAATTTAAGAATGTGTTCTCATAATAGGAGACATTTTATAGGACTCAGATATAGGGTAATTCTTTCTGAGCATTAAATTTTACAAATATATAATATTTGGAGTAAATTCTCTACTCCACTGGTCTTATCGCTTATTGTTAGTACACTTTCATCATGATCTTTTCATTTCTGGGGTCCTGTTTTGATCTGATAGAAACCATTCTGGCATAGTGGTTAAGTGCTATGGCTGCTAACCAAAAGGTCAGCAGTTTGAATCTGCCAGGCAGTCCTTGGAAATGCTATAGAGCTGTTCTACCCTGCCCTGTGGGGTCGTTGTGAGTCGGAACTGACTCGATAACACTGGATGTGTTTTGATCTGATAGTCATAAGTGCAGTGGCTTTTGAATATCGTCTGCACACTGATGATTCTTGGCTTTCTATCCCAAGTCCTGCCATCTCCCCTGATCTCCACTTCATGTATCTGTATGAGAATTCAGCACCTTCAACCAGTTCCTAGTAGGTGTCTCAAACTTAACACATCCAATACGGAGATGCTGATTGCTCTCCTCTCACCCTTCAAGAACCTGATTCTGATTCAGTCTTCCCTCTCTCACTTAATAATCCCATCATCCATCTTTTGCTCAGGTTTTCTCATGGGTTAAAATATGCTCCCCCTCAAATGTGTGTGTAAATTTGGCCATGATTCCCAATATTGTGTGATTGTTCACGATTGCAGTTATCTGATGTGATTGACCTGTGTGCTAGAAATCCTGTCTCTGATGTTAATGCGAGGAAACGGACAGCAGTTGTGTTAATGAGGCAGGACTCAATCGAGAGGATTGTATTGTGTCTTGAGCCAGTTTCCTTTGGGATATAAAAGAAGTGAGCAGAGAGAGAGAGAGAGGGACCTTGTGCCACTAAGAAGGCAACACTGGGAGCAAAGCATGACACTTTGACCCAGGGTTCCTGCACAGAGAAGCTCCCGATCCAGGGGAGACTGAGGAGAAGGACCTTCCCCCTGGAGCCAACAGAGGGAGAAATCAAACACTCTAAATTTGGACTTCTAGCCTACTTTACTGTGAGGAAATAGATTTATCTTTGTTAAAAGCATCCACTTGCGGTATTATGCTGCAGCAGCACTAGATGAACTGAGGTTCGAGCATCTGAGAGTCGTTGTTAATTCTTCTCTTTCCCTCATTAACTCTTATACCCCATCCATCTCCAAGTTCTGGTAGCTCACTCTTCAGATTTCACCCCAGATCTGATTATATCTAACCTTCTTCACTACTGTTACCTTAGTCCAAGCTAGTGATCTCATTCATTCAGTCTCTCTCTCCTTTGAATTATTATAAAAAATAAAAAGGCTCAAAACTGGTCTCCCAGATTTCACTTTTAACCTCCTGGAGCCCATTCTCCGCACAATAGCCAGAAGAATCCTTTTGAAAACATAAACCCTTTGCTTGAATCCCCCAAAGGATTCTCCTCAGACTGAGAATAAAAACTCAAGTCCTTATGTGCCCCATAACAGTGTCTCTCAGTCTTTAATGAGAACACAAATAACCAGGGAATCTTGTTAAAATAGATTCTGATTCAGTAAGTCTGGGGTAGGGCCTCAGTTTTTTGTAACTGATTTTTCTCCTATTTCTTTGAAAAGACAACTGCATGAAGCCCAAATGAGAAATCTGTATTGATGGGTATACACTGCATTAAGATGTAATTTGTACAACAAAAACACCACAAAGAGAGAGGGAATGGATGTATATAAGAGCAAAGCTTTAAAAATATCTTAATAAAATTGGAATGAAGTTTGTATTAATCGAAACAAGATGGTTGCAAATTAAATTGTTATAGCCAAAAACAATACAGTAAAATAAATGACAAGAGAGTTCAAATGGTACACTAGAAAATATCTAACACAAAAGATGGCAGTAACGGAGGAGCAGAAGAATAAATAATGTACCACATACAGACAACAAATTGTAAAATAACAGATGTAAACCCTATCTTATCAGTTACTGTATTAAATACTATCTTATAAGTAATTACATAAATTCCATCATCAAAATTTAAAATGTGCTTTAGAAAACATCATTGAGAAAATGAAAAGGCAAGGTCAGCACAACTGGACTATATACACCAAAAGCTAAAAGATTTCCTAAATACAACCTAACATTTTGAAAAACAGAATAGCAGGCACAGGGGTCTTGGACCACAGTTTCAGGGGACGTCTAGACTAATTGGCATAACTAAGTTGTTTTTTTGTCTTCTTTCTTAAAGAAAATGTTCTGCATACCACTTTCGGGAGTGGCATCTGGGGTCTTAAAAGCTAGCAAGCTGCCATCTAAGTGGTATCAAGTTGGTCCTGGTCCACCTGGAACAGAGGAGAATGAAGGACATCAAAGACAAGAGGAAAATATGAGCCCAGCAGAAAGAAGGTGCCGTATGATCCAGAGATTACTGCAGCATGAGACCAGAAGAACTAGATGGTACCTGGCCACTATCAATGATTGCCCTGAAAGGGAACACGGCATAAGGTCCCTGATGTAGTACGACAAAAAAGGGTATGCAGAACTAGAACTCTATTAAAAGACCACACTTGATGGTCCATCAACCTGGAGAGTCCCCTGAGGGCATGGCCCCTGGACTGTGTTAGCTCAGAGCTGAAACCAATACCTATGTCAACTCTTTAGACAAAGATTGAACTGGACTATAAGACAAAAAGTGATGCTTCTTGGCTTAAACATATACATGAGGCTGTCTGAGCAGCTCTTGTCCAGAGGTGAGATGAGAGGATGGAGGGGCATAGGAGTTGGTTGAATAGATAGGAAAGTATCGGGTGGGAATGAGGAGTGTGCTGTCATGGGGTCAGGGGAAAGCAGGTAGTGTATGTGAGGTGTTTTATGTGGCAAGCTGATTTGGATTGTACACTTCTACTTAAAGCACAATCAATTTTTTTTTTAAGGAAATGGTAACCCACACAGTGGGAGGAAAGTTTTTCAAATTATTTAGCTAATCAAGGACTGACATCTAGAAAATATAAAGAACTCTTACAGTCAACCATAAAGGACACACAACTCAATTTAAAGTAGGTGAAATGTCTGAATAGACACTTCTTCCAAGAAGATATACAAATGTCCAAAATGCGCACGAGAAATGTACATCATCATCAGCCATCAGGGAAATGCAAATCAGAAGCATAATAAAAGCAATTTTCTAGGATGGCCATAATAAAAAAAGACATGGTAACAAGTGTTGATGAGGATGTGGAGAAACTAGAACTCTCATACTGTACTGGTAGAGATGTAAAATGGTGCAACCATTGTGGAAAAGAGCCTGGTAACTTTTCTCAAAGTTAAACATAGAGTTATTATGTTACTATGATTCATCACCAGAGCTCCCCTGTATTGCCCATTTTAAATTGAGTTATTTGTCTTTTAAGGTTGAATGATAAAAGTTTTTATATTTTCTAGATGTAAGTCCTTTATTAGATAAATAATTTGAAAAAGTTTTCATAAGAATGAAAATATATGTCCACATAAAAATTTGTACATAAATGTTCATGGCAGTGCTATTCATAATTGCACCAAAGTGGTAACAACCCAAATTTCCATCAGCTGATGAACGGGTAAACAAAATGTGGTATATCCATACAAGGGAATTTTAAATTAAGCCATAAAAAGGAATGAAGTGCTGATTTCTGCTACAACATGGATAAACCTTGAAAACATTACAATAAAAGAAAGAAGTCAGACACAAAAGCCTGTAAAATGCATGATTTCATTTATAGGCCATCCTTGAATTATGAAAGAGTTCTATTCCCAAGTCTGTCTTGAAGTCAAATTTGTACATAAGTGGTAACAGTTAGGTGTGGTTTGATCTATTGTCAGTTAAATTTTTTCTTAGTGTGTAGCATATAACACATCTTTGTATGCATAAAAAAATTAAAAACTTGTAGATACATTAAAGCATCTTTAACATAATAATGCAGTATTAATGATAAGAATGTTTTGATATGCATCCTAAGTAGTGCTTGTTTGTTATTACAAATCATTGTATGTACTTGAATTTTTAATACAATAGGCTTTACTGGGTTGGTTTGTAACTATGGGTTGTGCCTAAGTTGGATATTCATGACCTGGAGTCTGCTTGTTTAAGACATATCCAAAATAAAAAATTCCATAGAGAAATAAAAGTAGTTTAGTAGTTACCAGGGGAATGGAGAATGGAAGAATGTGGGTGGGGGGTGGGGGAGGCGATTGTTAATAAGTATGGCATTTCTTTTTTTAATATATCGTTTATATATGCTTAGCAGAACATGCGCCAATTCAATATATATAATTCAGTGATGCTGAGTATATTCTTCGAGCTGGGCAACTATTCCCACCCCCCTTTTCTAAGTTGTTCCTCCCTCGTTAACATAAACTCACTACCCCTTTTCCTACAGGGTCTGACAATTAATTTCATGAACTTACCCTAGAAAAAGTACTACATACCTCATTACTGAATATCACTACAGTCACCTTTGAAGTACTCCACTTAGGAAGCTATTCACTGACACCAGCACCTAGTCCACCCCTCAAAGCAATTTTGGAACTCTGTCTGGAATGGCCATTAGAGCTGTCTTTATATTATTCTTGATGTCCTGAATGCTGTGCAGATGTCTCCCTTTCAATATTTCTTTTATACTTGGGTAAAGAAAAACATCACTGAGGGCCAGATCAGGTGAGTAGGAAGGGTATTCCAACACAGTTATTTGTTTACTGGCTAAAAAATCCCTCACAGACAACTATGCAGTTAGGTTCATGAACTTGCCACCTTGCTACCGTGCTGAATGGTTGTTTCAGAAAAAGTGCCGAAATTGCTTTAAAGGGTGGACTAGGCGTTGGTGTCGTGCATAGCTTTCTAAGGGGAGTACTTTAAAGGTGACCATAGTGATGTTCTGCAATGAGGTATGTAGCACTTAATTGTCTGACCTTGTGTCTAATCTTTGCAGTCATTGGCAGTGTAATTCCTTAGAGACAGATCTTGAAAGAGCACATGCTCAAGACAGACATTCTGTCCTAGTTAAGAAGACTCCAGGGGACATTTTTGGTTCAAGTTTTCCTCCCTGTCCCCAGCACTTACCTCCTCCTTCTCTCCTTGACCGGCCTCCCCTTGGCATGTGCTTGGTGTTTCCCTCCTTGAACCTAAACATCTCTTACTCTCCTCCCAGCCCTGATCCTTCTTTTCCCTGTGCTGCTGCTCTTCTCCCCTCAGGTCCCAGATGAAGTCCGTATTCCAGGTGTCATCTGCAGCCCTTTCCCTTGTCCTTCTAGATACTCTCCCTGTCCAACCTGCAGCACTTTCATACCTTACAAATCTGGAATTCTACCCTGACTTCTCACTCGTTTTCCTGACTCACTTTTCTAGCAAGTATGAAATGCAGCTCTGGCTTGTCAAAGGCAACGCGTCCAACTTGGACTTTTCTGTACACCGTTTCTCGTATCTTCCTTCTGGTCATTGTAACACTATTCTCCCAGATACCCAGGCCAGAAACCTCCGAGCCATCTTTTTTTTTTTTTTTTTAAAATTTATTTATTTATTTATTTAATCTTTTTTCTTTTTTTCTTTTTTATTTAACATAACTGAGTGAAAATGTACATTTCCGTATAAATTCGCATGCCCACCTACATGCAGCTTCCACCGCTCTCCCTGTCCGGTGACAGCACACTGTTCCTCTCTGCTCCGTACATGTCTCATCCTCCCAACAGCCTCCTTTCCCCTCCTCTCACCTCCTAGCCATCTTTGTTTTTTATTTTTTTATTGTGCTCTAGGTGAAGGTTTCTGGCTCAAGTTCATTTCTCATTCAAAATTTATACACATATTGTTCTGTGACATTGGTTGCAATCCCCACAATGTGACAGCAGCCTCTCACTGTCCATCCTGTGTTCCCTGAGTTCATTCCTCCCGCTCCTGTCCCTTCTTGCCTTCTCATCTTGCTCTTGGACTGGAACTGCCCATTTGGTTTCGTATAGCTGATTGAACTAAGAAGCATGTTGCTTTTTGTTTTATAGTCCTGTTTAATCTTTGTCTAAAGAGGGGGCTTCAGGAATGGTTCCAGTTCTGCATTATCAGAGAATCCAAGTGCCTTAGTTTCAGGGGTTCCTCCAGTCTCTGTCAGATCGTTAAGTCTGGTCTTTTTACATGAATTTGAAGTCTCTTCTACACTTTTCTCCTACTGTGTCCAGGACTCTGTTGTGTTCTCCACCAGGGCAGTCAGTGGTTGTAGCTGGGCACCAGCTAGTTCTTCAGGTCTCAGGCTGATGAGAATTCTGGTTCCTTTGGTCCTTTGTTCCTTTGGTCCTTTAGTCCTTCGGGCCCTTTTCCTGGTGCCTTTGGTGTTCTTCATTCTCCTTTGCTTTGAGTGAGATGGGACTCCAGACACTACTCACCAAAGTAGGATATAGAACAATTTCTTTGTAAACTATGCTATGCCAGCTGATCTAGATGTCCCCCTAAACTATGGTCCCAGGCCCCAGTCTCAGCTACTCTGTCTCTCAAAGTATTCGCATTGTCTAGGAAAGGGATCTGCTTTTGCTTCAGGGCAGTTGTGCTGAGTTTCCCTGTAGGCATGTTGTCCTTCCCTTCACCAGAGTTGACCCTCATCTACTGGCTGGTTAGTGATTTTCCCTTCTCCTCCCTTCCAAGTCTTGTAACCATCAAAAAGTGCTTTTGTCAGTGTTTAAACCTTTTCTTCAGTTCTTGTAATAGTGGTTTCATACAATATTTGTCCTTTTGTGACTGACTTGTTTCAATCAGCATAATGCCTCCAAGCTGTGAGATGTTTTACACACTTATCTTTGTTCTTTATTGTTGCATAGTGGTTTAAGTTTTAAAGATTATCCCAGAACAATAGCTTTACAGAGTCGTTCAGCATCTGTAGCTCAGAAAATTTGGACTTCCTGAGAATTTGAAATTCATTTCTGCATTTTCCCTCTTTTGATCAGGATTCTTCTATAAAATCTTGGATCCAAATATTCAGTAGTGGTAGCTAGCCCCAGCCAGTTCTTCTAGTTTCATGACGAAAGGGGCAGTTCATGGAGGTAGTCTGCCTCACATTCCGTGTCCTCCTCACATCCTTGAGTCCCGTTCTTCCCCTGTTGCTCCAGGCAAATAGAGACCAATTGTTGTAACTTGGTTGGCTACTTGCAAGCTTTTAAGGCTCCAGGCAGTAAGAAGCCGACCTTGGGGTAGAACAGAAGCACTAAACAGGACCTTAGGCCAGTGAACTGAAATAGCCCATGAAATTATGACCCTAAACCTCCTAACCAAGGAACCAAATCCCGTGAGGAGTTTGGGTGTGTATAAGCAGCCTCAGCAGCTCTTTTTTTTGTGTGTGTGTGCCAGTATTGTAAATATATTTATCACAAAACTTTTGCCAATTAAGCTGTTTGCAGATGTGCAACTTATTGACAGGAATTACATTAATCATCTGTGCACTATGATGTTTATTTTTAAGAGCAATGACTGTGTGCTCCCAAATTAGATAATAGTGATGACTGCACAACTTTGTGAATATACTGAATTCCACTGAACTATGTATTTTAAAAAGGTGAATTTTACAGTGTATGAATTATATCTCAGTTTAAAAAAAGATGGAGGATGAGTAGAAACACCATTAATACCCAAGAGACCTTTGCCCATATCCTATGTCTATGACCTGGATATATCCAAGTGAACCCTCTGTGCTCACCTTGACCCCTGGAAGAGGAGACCTTATCCACATCATCCTAGTTTCTTCCTTGTTCTGTTGAGAAACCCTGCATGGGCTTAGGGAAAAGATTCACTGCCAGCTTCTTTCTTAAGCCACCTTCAGCCTGTCCTGACTCTGGGGATGCTGACCTGATCGAATCATTGCTGAGATGTACAAACATATTATTGTTTCCTGGCAAAATAGAAATTGCCTTTGGCGATGTGCATGGTTGGGTCACAGCATTTCTGACTTCTCCAAATGAGGAGGCTGAAAGAGGAGGCAGCGTCTATGTTCTGGATCTTTCAGCAATGGAAACAGTCACAGCCCTGGCCCAAAAAATGCACATGGGGGCTTCTCCTGCCCCATATGACACACTTCCCTAGGGCTGTTCTCTCCCAGGGGCTCTGTGCTCTACTTCTTCCTTTCCGGTTCCCATTCTCTCGTCACCTTTTGTCCCTTCAGATCTGCTGGGCTGCTCAGTATTTACAGCATTATGGGAATGAACTTGACAAGTCATAAATTCTTCAAAGTAGATGTAGTTTCTGTCCCAGCTCTGCAGTTCTTCTTGATGGCGGAATCCTTGATGAGTTCACCCCCAGGTAAACTCTATTAGTGATTTCTCAGCAGTTTTTTTTGGTGGAAGCTAAGATTTGCCATACTCCCTAGGTCTTGGGTGAGCTGAAGTCTTCAGCTCTGTATAGTGGTGTATGGTATGGTGGGTGAGGGCTAGGGGAAAGTTCACTGTTTGGATTTTCTTTCTCCTGTACTTGTCCAGTAGGTAGCTGTCTTAGTCATCTAGTGCTACTGTAACAGAAATAAGAGAAATTTATTTTCTCACAGTCTAGTTGGCTGGAAGTTCAAATTTAGGGTGTCCTTTCTATGGGGAATGCTTTGTCTCTCTTTCGGCTCTGGCAGAAAGACCTTCTCATCAATCTTCTCCTGGGTTAAGAGCTTCTCCACACAGGAACACTGAGTCCAAAGGACACACTCTGCTCCCTCACTGCTTTCTTGGTGGCATGCGGACCCCCACCTCACAGCTCTATGCCTGCTTCTCCCTTTTATATTTCAGAAGAGATTGGCCCATGATGCAATCAAATCTTGCAGACTAAGTCCTGCCTCTTTAATGTAACTGCCACCTCTCCCCCCTCATTACATCCTGCCAAAGCCAGCCAAGTAGAGGCAGGATTTATAACACATAGGAAAAGCACATCGAACACAAAATGGGAGACAGCTACCTAACACTGGGAATCATGGCCTAAACCAGTTGACACATATTTTGTGGGGGGACACAATTCAGTTCATGACAGTAGCCATGCCCGCTCTGACCTGGGGTGTAACTGGTGCACGGTTAGGGCTACCTCTGGGTAGAATGGCATCTTTAGGTAAGTTAGAAAAACTCCCTCTCTTCCCGGCTCGCAGACTTGGAAGCAGGTCAGAGGCCCTACTCACCCCTGCAGCTGGGTACCTTTATGCAGGACACAGCCTACATGATGTCCTTGACCTGGGACCATCTGCTGCTGCCATGAACACTTAGGACATGTCTGCTTTCTGGGTCCCCTCCCGGACTCTGTCTGACGTGGGGGATGTCTGGTTGCTCCCTGGTGGGCTAGAAGACGGGTCTTGTCTTGTTCTGATCTAACCAGGAAAACAGAAACGAGGGCAACTAACTACTGAAAAGAAACAGAGTTTAACACAGGATGTCCAGGTGACAGTGAGCAGAAGGCAGCACCCAGATGGAGAAACTGAGAGTCCTTGCTCCTGTGAGCCAAGTGTGGTCACTGAGGGACCTAACCTTTCTTTTCACTAATGCATGTTAAGCTTCTTTAGAGAACTGAGTTAGTACCCGGAATCCATTAACACTACGCCTTGCTCAAAAAAATTTTATTAGCCTCCACTGAATTCTAAACTAGAACCTAAGTTTCAGCCTAACATTTGCATCTCTTTATCATATGGCCCCCACTCACATGTTCAGTCTTGTGGGCTTTACTCCTCCACCTCCTCTCATCTTTTCTAAATACGCCTGGCCCCAAACATCATTGAACCTGTGTTTCTCCCTCATGGTTCTAACGTGCCATTCAGTACAATACAGAAGAGAATATAGGCTTGGAATATAGGATGACCTGGTTGGGAAATTCAGCTCTGCTACCTTAGGAAATTCGCTTCAACTCTTTCAGACTTACTTTTCTCATCTGTCAAGATGAGGAATAGGTTGACCTATCTTATTGGGTGATCATGAGGATTAGCTGTAACAGGGTGTGTGAAGAGCTATAGAGAACAAATCTTGCTTTGTTTTGTGTTTTGTGGGCTGTCAATCATTGCACCTTATTTCCCTGGACCTAGAGGGAGGGATGTGGATCTAGCTGGGCCAATTGGAAACCTTGTTAGGAATTTTAATGTTAAGAGTTAAAGAAAGAGAGTTAGCCTCTTTCAGAAGGGAGAGCTTGGAAGATGTGAGGCACGTAGCCCTGAAAACCAGAATGAAAGAACAAAGCCTACAGAGAGCTCAGAGATGTCTTAACTTGGGTTCTGATTAAGTCCTTTCTATACTAAACAAGCCTGCCTACCTACCAGTTATCCTTTCTGCTCAAACTATGTGAAGATGGATTTCTGACCTTTGCACCAAGTCACCTGATTCACTTCTGTATCAGGGCTTGCAGAACTCTAATGAGCTCATTTATCCCCTCTATTCCTTCTTTTACCCATAGTACTCTCCATGTGGTTCTGATGCCCTAGTGACTTAGTGGTTAGGAGCTTAGTTGCTAACCAAAACGTCAGGAGTTCAAATCCACCAGCACTCCTTTGAAAGACTTTGGGGGCAGTTCTGCTTTTCCTATAGGGTTGCAATGAGTCAGAAGCAATTCGATGGCAGCAACAGCAGCGATGTGATTCTTCTCTCCTACCCTGGTTCTGAGCTTCTGTGTACCAGGGAAAAAGCCGGTCAATCTGTCGGTGCTGGCAGAACAGCAGGGGTTCAGGATTGTGTTTAAGGACGTGTCAGCAGGGGCATCAAAAGCTCTTGCTAAGAACATGGAGTGTCCGGGAAAACTTCCTTGTGGTTGTAGGACTTCCGACAGCTCCCAAACCAACCATTGAGTCAACTCTGACTCATGGCGACTCCCTGTGATTCAGAGGAGTGTTGTGCTCTGAGGAGTTTTCAATGGCTGTTTTTTCAGAAGTTGGTCACCACACTTTTCTTCTGAGGCGCCTCTGGGTGGACCTGAACCTCCCACCATCCAGTTAGCAGCCAAGTGCAGTTATCATTTCCATCACCCGGAGGGGGGGCCTTTATCAATTCCCTAAGGAGGGTTAGATTTAGACACCTTTGTCAGTGGCTAATCTACCTTGCCAACTCATCGAGTCCAAGTTTCTGGAAGTGGAGCCTGAGAAATCTCCATGTTTGTCAGGCATCTGGGTGATTCTAATATGACCAGATCTAGAGACTCTCAGGGCTGAGTCTTTTATGGTACCCACATTAATAGTTTTACTTGTTCAGACTCCTGAGCAGAGCAGTTGGGGAAAATCATAACCCAAACAAGCTGTGAGCTTGGTTTCTTACGCTAATGGTCACAGAGGTCTCATAATTACCCCACAACACAAGTGTCCCATAATTAGTGCCTGCTGTTGTGTTCCTGGGGGTCAATTGTTCTGGGACAGTGGCTGTGCTCAGCACAAGATAGCCAACATCCCTCTCAGCTCCCCTCACTGGCTCCACATTCCATTCTCATGAGACAGTTCCCGAGACTTTAACCCTCTCCTGCCAGGATCTCAAGGACCGGTGCTGAGGTGGGAATGGTTCCTGGCTGGGGCGGGGTATCCAAAAGGAAGTGGGGGAGCAGTTCTGTGGAATGCGTGAGTATCTGGGGCAGCTAGCAATTTGCATCTAAGGCTGTGTTTCTCTTTCAGACCTAACAATGCGTAACCTAGGGGCCTGAGATGTAGGAATCCCCCTGGTAGTTCTGATTGCACTAGAATTTGAGGGGAAAACAAAAAACCATTACCATCAGAGTCAGTTCTGACTCACAGTGACCCTATAGGACAGAGTAGAAGTGTCCTCATAGAGTTTCCAAGGAGCACCTGGCAGATTCGAACTGTAGACCTTTTGGTTAGCAGTCGTAGCACTTAACCATTACGCCGTCCAAATTCGAGAAGCACTGACAAAATTCTTACCCTTTTCAGGTTAAAGAGTTGACGAAGCAGGAGTGGGGACTTAACTGTTGACTGGTACCTGTCCTTCATGTCATCACTGTACCCTTCCTCCATCTCCCTGGGATGGTGAGTGTCCCACCAGCAGGACACAGCATGGCATGGTGGCAAGAGCACACGTTAGACCCTCAAACTTGTTTTCAGATCTCAGGTGCCGGTCACCAGCTATGTGATTTTAGGAAAGTTGTTTACCTCTGAGCCACCAGGAGGATAGGAACACCAGCTCCTATTATTCGGATGTTCAGGTTGCTTCCATCTTTCTTTTTTCTCCTTTTACAATATTCTTGACGTTTATGATCTTTCATTTAGCATGAAAAGTTCTGACCAATGATTCATACTAGGGGGTATCCAATAGCCACTTGGGGAGCTTTTATAGAGTAAAATCCTAGGTCCATTGAGGAGCCCGGGTGGTTAAGCATTTGGCTGTTATCTAAAAGGTCAGCAGTTCAAATCTACTAGCCACTCCTTGGAAACCCTTTGGGACAGTTCTGCTTGGTCCTGTAGGGTTGCCATGAGCTGGAATCAGCTCAACGGCAATGAAGAGGTTCACTGAATAGAACTGCATGAGAACACAGCTCAGGAACGGGCCTTTGCAGAAAGTTCTGCAGGTCCTCCTGATGCATACCCTTTGTTAAAAACCCCTCTGAGAGGGCCCTGGAAGAACTGTGACAGCTGAAATGTGTAATTTTGCAGCCAAAAAGCCAAGTGCCAGAGGTATCAGTTTAAATTCTGTATGTGGATACATTGGAGTGCATTAGTTAGCAGAGGGTAAACTTGGACAAGTGTCTGGTATATACCTACCTGCCTGCCTCCTTTCCAAGATTTACAATGGACTAAGAACTTCATTGATACTGTGGTAGCATAGTGGTTAAGAGCTATGGCTGCTAACTGAAAGGTTGGGAGTTCAAGTTCTTGGAAACCCTATGGGGCAGTTATACTCAGTCCTATAGGGTCCCTGGGAGTTGGAAGTGACTGGATGACAATGAGTTTTGTTTTAAAGAAGTTTATGTGGGGCTCTTGTGATACGTGCAGTGGTTAAGCATGTGGCTGCTGGTAGGTCGGCAGTATCCACCAGCCTCCTGGGAGAAAGATATTTGCAGAAAGTTTACAGCCTTGAACTCTACAGGGCAGTTCTACTGTGTGGTGTAGGGTTGCTATAAGTTAGGATTGTGATGGCACACAATTAAGAACTTGACATGCATTATATTATTTAACCCTAAATTTGTGTTGCTTGTCTGGGTCACTCCTCAGGCCTCCAGGCCCATGTATCAAGCTGCTCACCTGGTGTCTCTACTCAGGTGAGCAGATAGTTTCTGTGTAACTTGTCTCAGCCAAACTCCTGCTCTCCGCCAAACCTGCTCCCCTCTCTGTTTTAACAGCAGCTTGTTTAATGGCAGCTCAATCTTTAGAGTTTCTCAGGCTGAACGTTTTGGAGATACCCTTAACTTTTCTCTTACAACCTACACCCCGTCTGTGAGCAAATCCCGTTGACTCTCCCCTTGCAGTAGATGAGAATCTGACAACTTCTAACTGTCTTCATTGCTACCACTCTACCCTGGGCCACTGTCACCTCTCTACTGAATCACTGCCACTGCATCTAATCGGTCTCCTAACTTCTGCCCTTGATCTGCTACCAGGAAATGTCACATAACAAGAGTTCTTCCTCAAGTCATCCAACTTGAATGTAACTCGCTTGTTGTCATCTCATTTCCCTGCTTTGTTTTTCTGTTGTGCACTGACTGTCAGCACTCACGGATACTCTGGTAGCACAGTAGTTAAGAGCTCAGGCTGCTAACCAAAAGGTCAGCAGTTTGGATCTGTCGGCCACTGCTTGGAAACTGACTCTATGGGCCAGTTCTACTCTGTGCTGTAGGGTTGCTGAGTTGGAGTTGACGCAAAGGCAATGTTTTGGTTTTTTTCTTTTCTAGTGCTCATGATATATGTGTCCTCATTTATTTTGCTATTCTCTGTCTTGTGCTAGAATGTAAGGTCCAGACGGGCATGTATATTTGTCTGGTTTATCAGTGTTGGGCCCTCTGAAGGAGCCCTAGTGACGCAGTGGTTAAGAAATCAGCTGCCAACAAAAGATTGGCAGTTTAAATCCACCAACCACTCCTTGGAAACCCTATGGGGCAGTTCTACTCTGTAAGCTCCTATATGGCTCTGTAGGGTCACTATGAGTCAGAATTGACTTGTCGGCTATAGATTTGTTTTTTGGTCCTTTAAAACAATGTCAGGAAATCCTGGTGGCATAGTGGTTAAGTGCTACAGCTGCTAACCAAAAAAGTCAGCAGTTTAAATTCACCTGGTGCTCTTTGGAAACTTCTATGGGGTAGTTCTATTCTGTCCCAGAAGGTCACTATGAGTCAGAGTTGACTCAACAGCAGTAGGTTTGGTTTGGTTTCTTTGAAAACAGTGTCAAGCACATGACAGCTTCTCAATATATATTTGTTGGATAAACAAATGAATTCTCATGGTATCTATAAGGGGCAGGTATTATTTTCTTTATTTTGCAGAAAAGGAAATGGAAGCTTAAAAGATGTTAAGTAATCTTCCCCAAGGTTGTAATAAGCAAAGCTGAGTTGTGAGCCCAGGGCTGCCCTTCTCCAGAGGTTGTTTTCTGGACAAGGGCCTCTGTTTTGCTTTTTTGCAGACAGTCACAAGTTCCTTCTGAATAAAGCTTCTGCACTTGCACTACACACTTACATTGCTGTCCTCCTAGATTGCCAGGAAGGCGCACTTGAAGACAAGGTGGATATTTCACCTACGTCTCCCAAAGGTCTCTCGGGTGCCCAGCTGGCCCTGGGGGCATCCAGGCCCTGCAGTCAGCACTGAGGATACGGGACTTATGTTCTCCACTCCTTTGTCCTCAGTGCTCCAGTACAGAGAAGAATTACAGGTGGGAGCCACAGGTAGAGTTTGGGCTCAGAGCACCGTAACAGTCCCAGAGGGGGGTGCCTTAGGTCCCAGCACTGTCACTTTGTTCCTCCCAGTCCTTGTTACAGGGAAGGTAGCTTCATGTTCCTGTTGTTAGGAAATAACACCATGCCTGAAAGCCTGTTGTGAAACATTAATTACATAATTGGCTCATTCACCGAGCCAAAGATTTATTGAGCCCTGCTCTGAGCTGAACTGTGCTAGGCACTGGGTCTCTGACTCTGGCTCTCCAAAGATAGGTCCTTGTAAATTTTAAGGCAATGTGGACAAGACTGGATTAAGAAACCACAGAAAACCACACACAGGAGGCTTTTGTTCTAGTCCTGGATTTACCGAGAGGGCCCTTGCTTGAGACACTGTCACCAAAGGTTTCCTCATGGGATAAGGAGCTAATGAGCTCCACTTCCCAGTATTAAATGAGTATCAAATGTGGCAATCAGTGAGTGAGACAGACTAAGGCCCACCTTTCCTCTGCCTGGCACCAACCCTCTCACACACTTGACTCTTCTCCATGTTGAGGTCCCAAATGGTGGCTGCTGTTGTCCTTGGCCACTGCTACAAATTTGTGCCCTGAGTCCCCACTTTCCTCATTCCAGTCATGTTCTGTGTCAGTGCACTCCAGATTTCTGCTGTTCCTTCCATGGTGGGAGGTTTTTTGGGTTTTTCCCCTTGAAGAAACATCTTTGTAGTCAGGGACTGTATTTCCCAGACTGCCTTGCATCTAGATTTAGCCATGTGACTAGTCCTTAGGAGTAGATAGTCATCAGAGGTGATAGGTCCCTTCCTGGCTGGGATTCTGAGAAGCAGATGGAGCTGCTGGGCTCTCCTGGTCCCTGTCAGACAGAAGAATGCAAAGCACTCCAAGGTTCTAGTTGATGGTAGAACCCACAGTAGAAGAAGCCAGATCCCTGGGTTACCACTTGGAGGAAAGCTATTGATGACAAGAAACAACTGAACTGGACTCTTTAGAGAGCAGGAAACAAATGTCTGTTTTGATGCTAAGCTGCCGACATTTGGACTTATTTGTTACAGCAGCTAGTACCCTACTGACTCCATTCTCTACATATCTCTCCTGGCACAACCCCAGTTTCCTTTCCTCTCAGACCTCCCAGGCATTCTTGGACAGCATTCACACAGATCGAGGGCATCTGGGTTGGTAATACTACCAGTTAAACTACTGATTAATACTTTAAAAATACTAAATGTGTATCACGTCTACTATGTTCAAGGAGCAGGGCTAGGCACCAAGGACAGAAAACAGACTCCATCCTTGCCCCTCCTTGAGGAGATCATGTCTAGTTGAACCCTCGGGCCCAAGTTCAGTTGTTAACCTGAAGCCCTCATCCTCTCACCTGGGGGTCCAGGCCACCTCCAGCCTCCTAGCCCTGGACTTACCCTTCTCCAAAATCATCCCATCTTCACTGCCGAGAACACACTCTAGAGGTTTTCTCCCTTCAGAACTGGCACTCCCCCATGTCAGATTAAGATGTCCAGCTCCCAGGCCTCCCTGTTTTATCCTCCAGTCCCATCTCTTGGAGACTTGCCAAACCAGAACCTCCTCACTGTCTCCTATTCTGCCTCCTCCCGCCTTCTCTTCTCTCTTAACACAGCATGTACTTGACGGCTGAAGGGTTACACAGCTCCTTTGTACATGCCATCAAGTGCAGGCTGGAGAAATGAGTGGGTGGGGATGCTCAGATACCCCTGGTGGGCAAGCCTCCCCTAAGGTCCTCCAGGACTGCTCTTTTTTCCTGACTCTTGCTCAGCTTCCCTTTGAACTTTATCTCCTCGCCACACACTGTCTGAACCCTGTCCTAAGGATGGTGCTGCCCATACCTTGGAATGGATGTCAGAGTTACTGGTTACTTTGAACAAGACCTTGTTGCTTCTTGTAAGTGGAAGGATGCAGCCATGGCCACAGGGCATGATCAGCAAAACACAAGCTAGGTGTCTCTCATCTTCTTTACACAGTGCACAACGTATACAACTGTGCATTGTTACCCTGGCTTTGAGATCCTCAGCTTGGTCCCTGGGGCTGTCCTGCCGGCTCTGCCTCTCCAGCTGCATCCAGGTCCCTGTCTCTCATGTTCTGTGTTCTTTACCAGTAGCTGGGTTGCAATGAGTCAATACCAGTGGATTCATTCATTCTTGATTCCCTGGTTCCACAAATATTTTCTGAGTGTATACTATGAGGACTGCCAGTTAAGTTCACAAACTCATCCTAGAAGAAGTGCTACATACCTCATTGCTGAATATCACTATGGTCACCTTCAAAGTGCTTCCCCCAGGAAGCTTGCACTGATGCCCCAGCACCTAGTCCACCCTTCAAAGCAATGTTGGAACTCTTTTTCTGGAATGACCATAGAGCTATAGTCATATTACTCTTGATGTCCTGGATGTCATCAAAACCTCTTCCTTTCAATATTTCCTTTATCTTCAGGTAAAGAAAAAGATCACTGGGGGCCAGATCAGGTGAGTAGGGAAGGTGTTCCAATATAGTTATTTGTTTAATGGTTAAAAACTCCTTCACAGGCAACTATACAATTAAGTTGGTGAACTTGCCACCATGCCACTGTGTGCAATGGCCATTCCTGAAAGAGTTCCGAAATTGCTTTTAAGTGTAGACTAGGCATTGGTGTTGGTGCATAGCTTCCCAAGGGAGTACTTCGAATGTGACCACAGTGATACTCAGCAGTGAGGTATGTAGCGCTTAAAACAATGTGAGTGGGTGACTAGATCCACATGTTATTGGAGGAACCAGATGGTGCCTGGCCACTACCAGGGATAGCTGTGATGGGGCTCACGAAGTTGAGTCTCACTGGCAGCACAAGAATAAAAAGGAGTGCACCCTGAGAACTCCACTAGAAGACCACAATTGATGGTCCAGGGGCCTTGGTGTTTCCCTGGGAGTGTGGCCTTTGGTCCTGATGCTGCCCCTGTCTATAAATCATTACTGAGGTCAACTCTTTGGATAGGAATGGATTGGACTTGGTGACACAGAGTGACCATATCATGTGTGCACTTTATGGTTGTATGCACCTATAGGAAGTCATCTTGCTGGCCTCTTACTGGAGGGGGAGGGAAGAGGGTAGAAAGGAGGAGACAGGAGACTGTTAGAAGAATACGACATATACAGAATGGATAGGAGCGTGCTGTCACAGGGCAGGGAGAGCAGCAGGAGCTACACATAGGCGGGCATGCAAATTTATACTGGATTGTATCGTTTCACTTACTCACAATAAATAAAAAGAAAAAAAAAAAACAAGTGCATGAACTTAATTGTTAGACCTTGTATGTGTCAGGTGCCCTGCTGGCCCTGGATGTACAGCCAATCAGACAGACACAGGTCCAGCTCTGTTGGAGCTCCTGGGCTTGGCTTTTACATATATCACCCAATCTGAGAGAGAAATGTGAAATGATGATTCTGCTGGGAGCAGCAACCAAGACAAGTAGAAAGAGCTAAGAGCCTAAAATGGATGTAATAAATACCTGTCAAATAAAAGCATGACAAAGCACTGGGGAATGGTGCAAGCTAATTCACTTGATCAACAAGTGCAAGGGGGAAGCCATATGCATGGATCAATAGACAATGAAAATATACTTGATCCTAAGAGACCCTAAGTTTCTTAGGCACTTGTCTGTCGGGTGGTGGGAGTGGGACCCAGTGGCTCTGGGAGTCACGTGTAGGCTGCAGAGCAGGCCTGAGGGTTTTCCCTCAGCCACCTATGACCTTGAAGAGCCTATACCTGGAGGTTGGAATGCTGGGCTTCAGCCTGGCTGTGATACCACTAGCTCAGAGGGCTTGGGCCGGGCATCGTCCCCAGTAGGCTTCTGCTTTGAGTGAGCAGGAAAGCTCACAGCCAAATGAAAGTTGAGCCTCCCAATTTGATGTGAGTACATGGGGGTGCTGTCCTTAGCCCCATCTCCTGGATCTTGGGCACAGAGGCCATTGCAGAGCCGGGAGCCAGCCAGGTCCTTTCAAGGACAGTGGCCAGGTCAAGCAGCTTGCTAAAACTCGAAGAACCCATCTCTACCCGCACTGCTGCTAAAGATGCCATTTGTAAGAACCAAGTTTAGGAGATTCAGTTAAGATTGGGAGCCTCATTTCTCTTCCAGGGAGGCTTCAGACAGGGTGGTTTCCTTTGAGGGGGGTGTGAGTGGGGCCCTTTGTAGAGGGTTTTGTACAGCAAGCAGCACAGGGAGGTAAAAGCAAAACAAAAAACACAACTTTGGCTCAAAGATGCCAATAATTGAAGGTTTCTTTCTCTAGCCTCCCTGCGGAAGATGGTCAGCGGAGATGCCATCATCCGCCGACCAGCACTGCTCGGGGACGTGTGCTCCTTTGTTAGGCCTGGCTGAATAGGATGTCCCTGCACCCAGACCTGGCCTCCCGGCTAACAAAGGGCTCCTTTGTCACTCCAGGCAAAGAGTGCAGCCGAGGTTGCCACAGCAACTCAGGGACACAGACTTAACGTGCAAGTGACATTTCAGATGGGAATCAGGCATTCAAAAATTCAAATTTCTTTATGTATAGTGGTTTCCTTCTCTGGTCACTCTGAAGGAACCATAGTGAAAACCAAAGAAATGATAAATAAGGCAACAATAAATACATAGCCAAGCAAACAGATCCATGAAAGTCCGCAGGCTGCTTCCGCCTGTCAAGATTCACAAGTTGGGTGAAAAGCTTAGTGAAAGGCATCAGGGGGGCCTCTGGGTGAGCTGTGGGTCCTTCTTATCAAAAAGGCAACTGGACACCATTTAAGACAGTTTAGGGGATGAAAGTCATCTGTATTCATGGACACAGCACACATTTTCCTCATTTTTGTTCCTGTATTCACCCAAAGATGTTGGACAAGAGCTGGGTGGGGGCATATAATGATGTCGGGTTCTTGCTCTCCGAGGTGGACGGTGTCTTGTGGCTCACAGGACAGTGTAATCAGAGTATAATTCTGTTGTTGTTAGGTGCCCCCTAGTCAATTCTGACTCACAGCAACCTCGTGTGGAAGAGTTCACCTGCCCCTCAGGGTTTTCTTGACAGAAGTAGAGTGCCAGGTCTTTCACTCTTGGAGTCACTGGCTGGGTCCGAACTGCCAGTCTTTAGGTTAGCAGCTGAGAGCCTAGCGGTTTGCAGCGCCAGGGCCCCTGCGCATCCCCTGGTTGAAGCCTAGGTGGTTGGTTGCCTGTCGGAGGGAGGAGCTGACGCTGCCTGGATACCCGGTCTAGGCCTGAGCAGGCCTGATGCAGGAGAGGAGAGTGGAACCCAATCTTGAAACCTGAGAAGGGATTTGCTGCCAATCCAGCACTAGCACTTTGTTGCTATTTTCTGAATGCAAAGAGGGTAGGAGGAGGGAAGAAAGGAGAAGAATTGTTTCTGTACTCTTTTAAAGGGGAAAGCATAGCAAACAGCAGGAGGTTGGCAAAAAGTGTTAGACACAACCATGTTTACACATTTGCTGCCGTAACACTCGTAACGTTTTCCTTCAACATTTTATTATGACAGTTTAATAAACAGTGTTGAAAGGATTTTACAGCAAACACCTGTATACCCACCACCTGGATTCCACTATTAATGTTTTACTCTCCTAGCTTTTCCCCCGTATTGTCATCTAGCCATTTCTCTATCCGTCAATCCATCTTATTTGATGCATTTCAAACTGCAGAGTTTTTTCATTCTCCCTAAAATATTTTCATGTATAGCAATAGTTAGAATATGGTTTTCTTTTGATTGGAAATTTACATACAACAAAACATACAAATCATAAATGTACATTTCATTAGTTTTGACAAATGTATCTGCCTGTGTAACTCAAACTGTTATCCAGATATAGGACATTATGATCATCTGAAAAGGTCCCCTGTGCTCTTATCCAGTCAACACACACACACACACACACACACACACGCAAATGCTTTGTTATTTGCTTTCCACTTAACCATCACAGGAAACGCTATAGGCAGGTCTCCTCTGTCCAGTAGGGTTGCTATGAGTTAGAACTGACTCAATGGCACTAGGTTTTGGTTATTGGAAACCATGGTGGAGCAGTAGCTAAATGCTAAATCTGCTAACCAAAAGGTCAACAGTTCGAATCTGCCAGGCTGTCCTTGAAAACTCTTTGGAGCAGTTCTACCCTGTACTATAGGGTCACTATGAGTTGGAATCAACTTGATGGCAGCAGGATTTTAGGAGTTTTGTAGGTCAGAATTGACGACAGCAGTGGGTCTGGTTTGATTATCATTATAGCAAAACTGATTTCCCAGGTTGCCTCCTAATCTTCATGGCAATACATTCTTCTGTTCACCCATTCAGTTCATCCTTTATTTAGCCAGCATCTTCTCTGTCCCAGGCACTGGGACATGATTCCTTTATAAGATGGTTGTTAAAGGGTTTGGAGCCAGGTTGTCTAGGCTGCAATCTTAGTTCCAGTGTTTTCTAGGACAGGTGATCTAACCTCTCTGAGCTTCCCTTTCCTGACCTATAAGCTGGGGTGATGACAGTAGCAATGACCTTGGGGGGTGTGGGAGGGTTAGGTAAGATAACTGTTGACAAACCTTTGTTGTTGTTGCAGTCACTGAGTTGTTTTAGACACACAGAGTCCCTCTGTGATAGAGTAGAACCGCCCCTTAGGGTTTCCTAGGCTATCATTTTTAAGGACAGGTCTTCTCTCCTGTAGAGCCACTAGCGAGTTTGAACTACCTATGTTTTGGTTAGCAGCCAAACACCTAACCATTGTGCCACTAGGGCTCCTTACCAAAGACAAAGCCCATTGCCACTGAGTTGATTCCGAATCATAGAGACCCTATGAGACAGAGTAGAACTGCCCCATATAGTTTCTGAGGAGTGACTGGTGGATTGGAACCACAGATCTTTGGGTTAGAGCTGAGCTTTTTATTACTGCGAGACCAGAGCTCCAAAGACTCCTTAACCAAAAACCAAACTCAAACTCATTGCTGTGAAGTTGGAGAGTATAACTGTCCTGTAGGGTTTCCCAACAGTGCCTGGTGGATTCAAACTGTCAGCGTTTCGATTAGCAGCTAAACTCCACTACTATGCCACAAAAGGGTCCTTGCCAAGTGCCGTCGAGTCGGATCCTACTCATGGCGACCCTAGGGTCCTTAGTGGCCAGTAAATGCTCAATAAGGATAGTTGAAACGATCTAAGAAAACTCTGTTTGTCCTGAGGGATCCCATGGCTGAGTGATAGCTGTCAGCACCCCAGGGCTGTGAAAACTCTTCTGCTATACAGTTAACTGACTGCTGTCTATGTCCAGTTTATTTTGTTGTGCTTTAAATGCAAGTTTACAATCCAAATCAATTTGCCATATGAAACCCTACACCCACACCACTATGCAACTCTAAGCACTCCCACCCCCAACTGCACCCCCACCCCGGCCCTGTGATAGCACACTCCTCCTTTCCACTGTGTGCTTCCTGCATCCATTCAACCAGCTGCTGTCCCCTCCACCCTCTCATCTCATCTCTGGACAAGAGCTGCTCAGGCAGCCTAATGAATACATTTAAGTCAAGAAGCACCTTTACCAGCATCACTCTGTTTTACAGTCCAGTTCAATCTTTGTCTGCAGAGTTGGTTTCAGTTCTGGACAAACAGAGAGGCTGGGGTCCATGTCTTTAGGGGATCTTCCAATCTGATGAACCATCAAATGTGGTCTTTTGATAGGGTTCTAGTTATGCACACCCATTTTTCTCCTGCTATATCAAGGACTTTACACTGTGTTTCCTGTCAGGGCAGTCATTGGTGGTGGCCAGGCACCATCTAGTTCTTCTGGTCTCCTGCTGATGTAGTTTCTGGATCAAATGACACCTTCTGTCTTCTACACTCATATTTTCCTCGTCTTTGATGTTTTTCATTCCCCTCTGCTGCTCCAGGTAGATTGGTACCAATTGATGCTACTTAGATGGCCACTTGCTAGCTTTTAAGACCCTAGATGCCACTCACCAAAGTGGTAATTCAGAACATTTGTTTAAAAACATTAGTTATGCCAATTATCCTTAGATGTCCCCTGAAACTATGGTCCCCAGACCCGTGTTCCTGCTACTCTGTCCTTCAAAATGTTGGGTTGTATTTAGGAAACCTTTTAGCTTCTGGTGTAGTCTAGTTGTGCTGATCTCCCTTCTACTGCAAGCTATCACTCCCTTTGCCTAAACCAATTCCTGTCTACTGTCTGATTTATGAATACCCCTCTTCCTCCCCTTCTAGTGACCATCAAAGATTACTTTCTTCTGTTCTCAAGCCTTTTCCTAAGTCCTTATAATAGTAGTCTCACACAATATTTGTCCTTTTACAACTGACTAATTTCCCTCACCATAATTTCTTCCAGATGACTCCATGTTATGTTTCCTAAAATCGTCTTTTTTTAACCATTTTTGTGAGTATTATAAACAATTCCTTTGTTCCATTTAATTTTCTGTGCTGAGTGTTTTTTCTTTTCATATTTTCTTTTCATCTTTTCAGTGATGAAAACATGAGAGTTCATGTTTTTCTTGTTTTTTATTTTGATGCATGGGGTTGCTAGTTTCCTTTGTGGCTACCTTAGCATTTACCCCGATGTTTCTAAATTTAAACCAGTCTTTAATTTCTTTATATCACTTTGGCTTCCTCTCCACAGAAATGATCTATGACCAAATTTTCTTTTGAGGCTCTTTATTTCATTTTACTGTTTACATAATACCATCCCTGTTTTTCTATTTTCAGTGTTTTGCTCATAATTTATTTTTATGATTCCTTTATTTGGATTGATATCCAGTTGTTGTGTTCTATGTTCTGGTCTTGGGTTGTTACCTGGTGTTACTGGTTTTCTAACCAATGGACTTCCTTTAGTATTTCTTATAATTTTGGTTTGGTTTTTGCAAATTTCCATTTATCTGGAAATGTCTTAATTTCCCCATTGTATTTGACAGACAGTTTTGCTAGATAGGTACTTCTGGGCTGGCAATTATTTTCCTTCTTGCCTGTATGATTTCTAGTGAATAGTCTGAACTTAGTCTTATTGATTCTCCTTTGTAGATTATTTTTTTGTTTATGTCTAGCCACTTTTAAAACTGTTTCCTTATCTTTAGTTTTGGCAAGTTTGATTATAAAATGCCATGGTGTCTTTCTTTTGGGATCTACCGTATGTGGAGTTTGATGAACAGCTTGGATACGTATCTACTCATCTTTCATGACATCAGGGAAGTTTTCCGTCTGCAAATCTTTGAAAATTCTTTCTGTATTTTCAGTTATCTTCCCCTTTTCTGGTGCTCCATTCATAGATTATTCCTCTTCATAGAGTTCCTCATCATTTTTAGTGTTTCTTGATTTTTTTTAATTTTTAAATCTGCTTTTTCCTTAAATATTGTTGATGTCACATACTTTATCTTCAGTCTCACTATTTCAGGCTTTCATTGCCTCAATTCTGCTCCTTTGACTTTCTACTGAGTTGTGTAATTCTGTATTTTTTTAATTTTCTAAATTTCTGGGTTTTGCCACTCAGTGCTTTCTTGAAGCTTCTTCAATTTGTCATTATGCTCTGCTCATCTCCTTCTTCATCTCTTGAAGAGTTCTAAATATTAATCTTTTGTATTCTACCTCTGATAATTCAGTAAGTCCTCTTTTTCTAGAAAATTTGATTCTTTGTTTTGAGAGCTTTCTAAAGAGATCATGGAATGCTCGTTACGTGTTTTGATATGGACTGCTGTTTCCATGCCAGCAATAAATTGTGGCTATGAATTCAGCTCAAGTGTCCAGGTGGTCAATAACTCAGTATATGGTGCAAATCTTACCTACTGTCCTAGATGGGCAGGAGTGATTGGTATAGGCACAGCTGCCTCACTGTAGCCATTGAGAAAGGCAGGGGACTAAGAGTTGTTCGTGAATGTCTGTGAGGTTGGTGTATCCCCTTATGCCTGAATCTAGGTAAAGGAACATTCTCTGCCCTGATTTTCTGGTTTAAGGGAGTTGGCAGAAAAAAAAAAAATCCTCCTCCCCCCCCACCTTCTCTGAGTGTGCTGAACTAGCTCCACTTCAGAGTCTCAGAGAATGGCTCAGGGTGAGCTTAAGGAGTCCTACTTCTGGCTCAGTTAATGGCATCAGACTCCAGAGCCAGGTGCAGTGCAGTGCAGTGCGGAGGAGAGAAGAAGGGCTCAGGGTAAGCCTGAAGAGTTCTACTTCTGGCTCAGTTAATGACATCAGACTCTAGTTCCAGGTGCAGTTCAGAGAAGGGAGGGGGAACACTGGGAAAAGGGAGACAGGCCCACATCAAAGGAAAGAATCAGGTCTGAAAGCAGCAGGTTACACACAAAGACTTAGCTTTCCTCACTGGCTTCAGAGGTGTGAGTGGATTCTCCAGACAATCACCTGCACTGAGAGCAACACCAACAAACCTCCAGCTGTGGCTGCCTCCTGGCAGATCAGATCCATGGAGTTGCATGTGTTTCTGATGGTGTTCTCCCTTCCTTTTTGCTCAGTCCAACCTCTCAACTTTGCCGCTGATGTTCAGGGCTCCTAGGATGTCATAGATACTGGATTATTTGTCCTTTGGGGTCTTTGTTGTTAGAGGGGTCATGGGAAGCCTCTCTCTGTTCCACCATCTTGGTCTCATCCTGAGTTCAACTTTTGTCCACTAAAAGTGACATCACTCCGAATATCTTTGAACCAAGACATTTAAGCTTCTACAGAAGGCTTTCCCAGAGATTTCCCAGAAGGCTCCCAGGGAGGAGCCCTGCAGACAGTGGTGGTGATGGTGGTGATGGTCGTGATGGAGGTGGTGGTGGTGAGGGTTGAGGTGACGGTGGGAGTGGTTGTGGTAGTGGTGGTGTCTGAGGTGATGGTGGTGGTGGTATACCAAAAGAATTACATATATCTCTACATTTTATTTTCATGTTCTTGTCCTGATATTCTCTTTATCTTTATCTCTACATTTTATTTTCATGTTCTTGTCCTGATACTCTCTTTAAGTGTAGGCTGTTTGGCGTTTACATCTTGTATTTTATTGAAGAAAATGAAAATTATTTGATATACACAAGCCAGGAAGAAATACTGATAATGATTACAGTCCTCATTTCTGCACTTTATCACATGGTCATATCTGGTATTTAGAACGACTTTCGTCCATAACCCAATCTGCATTCTCTTTACCTTTGGCAAGCTCCTCAGCTGGTTGCAGTTCTTTGCCTGGTGGGGTGACCCAAACCTTCATTCCTGAAGGGTCTCGGCCATTAGTAGTCATATCAGAATTGGATTGTCATTTTTATTTGACTTTAATCACAGGGCACAGTAGGGCTAAGCACCCTAAGGGATTTCCTGTATAACAGACATACTCTTCTTCAGCTCCATATGTATTATCAATCTGATTTCCTCTTAGTCATCAAGATCAATCACACCAGCCAGTATGGTAACTTTGCGGGTGGAGTGTTTAGAGCACCACCTGCAGTTGAGGAGTAGCCATTGAGGGCTTTGTCAGATGTCTTCTTCAAGGTTAGCAGTAACAGCCAACGCTGTCTTCATTCTCCTTGGTCCAGCCTATTCATTGATGAAGCCACTGAAGATAATGGAGAATGCAGAGCCAGAGGGGTACATGGGGCAAATGGGATATCCTTATCCTTAGAAGGGGAAATGATGAGCAGACATTCTCTTGTAGAAATGAAGGAGCCATAACATCACATTTTCCTGAGTGGCAGGTAGCCTACCTCTCTTCAGAGCAGAACCACTAATCAACTCAAGGGCAGGTCCAAGAGGCACTCATGTTCTTCACCTGCATAACTCTTACTCATTCTACAGTGCCCAGTTCAGCATCACCTCCTCTAAAGAACCCCCTGCTCGCATTTTACCTTGCACTCAATTGTGTTATAGTTATCACATCATGTCTTTAATTGGCTGTTTACTTCTCCACTATTGTCGGGTTGATTCTGACTAATAGCAACCCTATAGGTTAGAACAAAACTGCCCCACAATTTCAAGGAATGCCTGCTGGATTTGAACTGCCAATATTTTGGTTAGCAGATGTAGCTCTTTACCACCATGCTACTGGTGGAATAGTGGTTAAGTGCTACAAATGCTAAACAAAAGGTTGGCTGTTCAAATCTGCCGTGCTCTTTGGAAACCTTATGGAGCAGGTCTACACTGTCATGTAGGGTCACTATGAGTAAGAATTGACTCAACAGCCATGTTTTCTTTTTTTAAATTTATTTCTCCATGTCCCCAATTCATCTATCAGCCCTTTGAGAATCTAAATCATGTCTCAATCATAATGGAACTTAGTCTTTTACGTGTGCTCAAAAATATTTCTCACTTATTAATTTAACCAATAATTGCCAAATACCCACTAAATACCAAGCCAGTCAAGTGTCGTCAAGTCAGATACCAAGGATTTGGCAGATATTGGTTAAATTAATAATTTTACGTATATAATCTTTATTTTTAAAAATGTTTGATCTTTTTTTTAATCTACTCACTATAGAAAATTTGTAAAGTGGACAAAAACATAGATTATGGGGATGAAATGGTTCTTTTGAAACATTCTTTCACACCCGAAGCATAATTGTTTGAAGGAGAGGAACACAGGTAATAGATACAGCAGAATTTTTTCTTCATTGTGATTGCATGAAAGTATACAATCCAATTTAAATTTGCATGCCCGCCTATGTGCAGCTTTTACTTCTCTCCTTGCCCAGTGACAGCACACTCCTCCTTTCTGTTCTATACATGTCATATCCTCTTAACAATCTCCAGTCCCCTCCTCTCCACCCTCTCCATTCCCCTCTAGTAAGAAGCCAGTAGGACAACATTCTACAGATGCACAGAACCATAAAGTGCACACACGATGTGGTCACTCTGTGTCGTTGAGTCCAGTCTATTCCTCTATGAGGAGTTGACCTCAGTAATGATTTATGGACAGGGGCAGCATCAGGTCTAGGGGCCATGCTCCCAGGGGAACCCTGAGTCCTTTGAACCATCAATTGAGGTCTTTTAGTGGAGTTCTCAGGGTGCACCCCTTTTTATTCTCATGTTGTCACTGAGACTTGACTTTGTGAGCTCCATCATGGCTGATACAGGAGAATTTTTAAAATCATAAGATAATACTAAAAATACCTTTAAGCTAATACATTTGGTAAGTTAGGGGAAGGGAACAATTTTGTAGGCAAGTATACTTTACTAAAGTTTACTGAAGAAAAGTATGAGAGGACAACCCAATAACAGTTAAAGAAGTTGTGTCAGTTATCAAAACTCTTCTTTCCCCAGCTTATTAAGCAAAACCAGTATAACCTTGATCCACAAAGCTTGGCAACAACAGTCAAAATTTTAGAATGACCTCAATTATTAGTAAGGCCAAGCCCAAAGCCAAGTGCTGTCGAGTCGGTAATACAGATGCAAAAAAATCCCCAAAGCAACAATTGCAAGTAGAATTTAGCAGTGTATTAAAAATAAATAATGACTGAATAGAAGTTCCAACAATTATCCCAGAAAAGCAAAGGTGGTTCAATAAGAATAATATCTATTAATGTAACACAGAAAATTTCTCCTGTATCAGCTGTGATAGGGCTCACAAAGTTGAGTCTCAGTGGCAACATGAGTATAAAAAGGGGTGCACCCTGAGAACTCCACTAATAATAGGTTAAAATACAAACACTAGATGCTGAAAAAGCACTAGTAAGTTGTAACTCATTCAGGCCCAAACAAAAATAATATGTTAGCTGACTAGGAATAAAGGAAAACTTTATTAATTAATAAAGAGTGTTGCCAAAAGTTTACAGTAAGTATCATGCTTAATAGTTATAGGTATGAAGCATGTACCTAGAAGTAAGGAATAAGACAAGAATACCCAGTATCATTGCTTAGCTTTTACATTGGTATTAAAGGATGCAGTAAGTCAAGACAAAGAAAGAAGACGTAAGATGATTGGAAAGGAAGAGATGAAGCTATTTCTCTGTTTCTGTGTCTCCTTCTTGACAAATAACAGGACCTTCTACCCAGAAAATCCAAGAGAATCTATGAAGAAACTTTCAGTACAAATAAGAGACTTTACTAAGTTTCTAGATATAAGATAAACCCTCAAATTCTAGTAGTACTTCTATATACCAATAATAACTAATTGGAAAGTATAATGAGGAGTCATCGTTCAGCACTGCAACAAAAAATGATAAACTATCAGTTACCTAGCGCTGCTGTAGCAGAAATGCCACAAGTGGATGACTTTAACAAAAAGATATTTATTCTCTCACAGTCTAGGAGGCTTGATGTCCAAATTCAAGGCGGTAGCTCCCCAGGAAAATGTTCTCTGTTGGTTCTGGGAGAGTGAAGATCTTAGCCATCAATCTTCCTATCTAGGAGCTTCTCAGCACAGAAACTCTAAGTCCAAAGGATACATTCTACTCCTTGCACTGGTTTCTTGGTGGTATAAGATTGACTTGAGATACAATCTAGTCTTGTAGATTGAATCTTGACTCATTAATATAACTGCTTCCAATCCTGCCTCATTATATTATAGAGGCAGAATCACATCTTATGACAAAATCTCACAATATTGGGAATCATAGCCTAGCCAAGTGGACACACATTTTGTGGGGCATAAGTCAATCTATAACAGTATCTAAGAAAAGGACTAGCAAAATATGTGCAAGGCTTTATGAATAAATTTGCCAAACATTGCTAAAGGCATATAAAAGAAGGCACAAATAAGTGGATATAGAATAAGTGTAGAAATATATACACATATGGAAACCCTAGTGGCATAGTGGTTAAGTGCTATGTCTGCTAATCAAAAGATCAGCCATTCAAACCTACCAGGCACTCCTCAGAAACTCTATGGGGCCATTCTACTCTGATAGAGTTGCTATGAGTCAGAATCAACTCTACAGTAGTGGGTTTGATCTTAGTGTGTGTGTGTGTGTGTGTTGTTACGTGCTGTTGAGTTGACTCTAGCAGTGAGTCAATTCCAATTCCTAGTGACCCTATATGACAGAGTAGAATTTCCCCATAGGCTTTACCAGACTGTAATCTTCAGGGAAACAGATTGCCAGGTCTTTGCTCCTGCTGAGCCACTGGTGGGTTGGAACCATTAACCTTTCCTTAGCAGCTGATGGCTTAAAACCATTGTGTCACCAAAATGGTCTCTCTCTCCCTCCCTTCCTCTCTCCATAAATTGAAAACCTTTTTATCAAAACATTATATTGTCCACAGTTAATTAAAATAAATTAAATGTGATTCCAATCAATAAGTTTTCTTTTTAGCTTAACCTCCCATTTATATGAAAGATCAGAGAGAGGCAATGAAGTCTGGGTGTTACAAATGTGAGTTTTGGAGCCAGGTTTGCTAGTTGCAAATCTTGGCTACACCATTTACTAACCTTAGGTAAGTTACTGGATGACTCTGTACCTCAGTTGCCTCAGCTGTAAAATAGGGATAATGGTAGCTCTTCCTCCTGAGGTTGTTGTCTAGATGAACCCAGGTCATAGATACACAGCATCTAGCCCAGCACCAGGCACTCAGTGACACTTAGCTAGTATTACCCATTGCCGTCAAGTCAATTCTAACTCACAACAAACATAAAGGACAGAGTAGTACTGCCCCATAGAGTTTCCAAAGGGTGCCTGTTGGATTCGAACTGCCAAACTTTTGTAGCAGCTGTAGTGCTTAAGCACTGCACCACCGAGGTTTCCTGGCTGGTATTAGCTCTTATTTTTGTTTACCCCTAGATAGTTGCGCATGGTAGTTTGTTTTGTTTTGTTTTTTATCACTTCTTTTCTTGAGTGGGGTTCATTTACACCTAAACTTTCTTAGCTTTCTTTTTGTAACCAGCACATATTAACATACAGATGTGTGCACAGCAGACAAAGGTAAGGAGATCTTCAGAATTCTCAGAGAATGTATTCCAGATAGTATGCCTGTTACATTATATTGTAAGAAAATCCTCAGGATGTAATTTGAATTCACATGTAACCTATTGTAATAGGAACATGGATTTCAGGTCTGCATCCCAGCTCCAAGAAGTCCTAGCGATTGAGATTTAGAAGTGCTTTACTATTTCCTCACTGCTCCTTACAACAAGTGAATAGGGTAGGCATTGCCACCTGACTTTGCAAAAGTGGAAACTGAGGCTCAACGTGTGCAGTGACTTGACTAAGATCAGGGGTTCTTGACTCTGTGTCCTTGACAGCTCACCCAGTGATTTTTTCATGGTGTGCAGGGGACTGTGTGGATCAACTTGTGTCAAAGTCTCTGCCACACAGGCCATACATTAGTCCATTTGTTGTTTTGTCCAGTGGACATTCTTGAGTAGTAGTTATGGGCTGTCTTGTCTAGTTGTCAGAAATACTGTACATGCTAGGGTGCTGTAAGGTGGTATAAAGGCCACACATTCAGGGATGTCCAGGTGCTGTCCCAAGCAATAGTCACCCACCTCAACCAAGTTTCTGAAGGAGATGCATACATGTGCACATGCATGTGCACATACACAGGGAGCTAGAGCACCCTAGGAAAGTGGAGTTTTGCTTCCTTATTAGACAGCTCTGAGCCTGCAGCAACCAATCCTCTGTCTACATTCCCACAAATCTTATCATTCTGGCAGGACTGCTGGACCTGCATATCTTGGCCCAAATGCTTCTGTTAGTCACCAGAGCCCCATTCTGTCTGCCAGGATGAATTGCCTGGAAGTTAGACCCCTTGGGAAGATATGTCAACCACAACAGACTGGAGTTGTTAGGTAAAGACACTAATTCCCTTGCTCCATAAATGAGATAATTCCAAGGGACACATTCTACAGTGCTTTCCAGAATTCTGCAGTAGAGTTAAGCTTCAGTTGCCCACAGCAGCAACTTGCTTGATAATAAATCCTTTGTTGACTGTATTCCTTGTCTTGTCTCACTTCCCAGGTTGCCTACCTACATGTCTTGGGATCACTCCCCAATAAATTATTTGCACTAGAGTCCACCTCTGTTTCTGGAGAAACCCAAACTGAGAGAGATGAGCTATACGCTATAGCCTGCATTTTCCACACCATGTCTCCTTTACATGTCCCCCATTCCCAATCTGAGTCAGATTGTATGCACTCTTGCTACTGGGAAGGAAGAGACAGAGACAGATATGGCTGGTGCTAGCCAGTCTGGGTTGGACTGTGACTCTTCCCACTGTGCCCTAGAATTGGAACAATTCAGAAGCTACTTCTCTTTCTGGAGCGTGTGTGTGTGTCTGTGTGTGTCCCTAGAAGTGGGCACGGAACGTCTGTGTGGGTTAGCCCCACCGTAGTCACTGTTGGTACCAAGAAGGGCAAGCCACAGTCCCTGGCCTGGAGAAATGTGATAAGTGGATTTTTACAGTTCAGTGGAGTCACCGCTGATAGTCCTGTATGCAGGCTCTTGGAGCACTGAGTTGGAATCTTGGAGACATTCTCATCCAAAAGGTGTTATTTGAATTGGGTCTTAAAGACTGAGTTGGAATTTGTTAAGGTTTTTAAAGCTGAAGGAAAAGACTAGGATTATGTATACTCAGGCCCTTCAAGTGTTCACTCACATTTTGTTGGCTAAAGCAAGTCACATGGTCATACGAAACTTTAGGCAGGAGGGGAAGTGCCCACGAGGAGAGAGAAAGATGGAATATTCTGAATCAGATGTAAAAACTCCTAGAGCTGGATGTTTAGTTTCTCTGAAAAAGCTGTATTTTTAGGATTGGTCATTTTGATTTTAAATCAAGACTTTCCCCAGGTAAAGAGGTCATAGGTAGAATAGAACTCATTTCTTGCTGGGATCTCATGGATAAGTGGATGCATGTATATTCAGGCCCTACAGCTACTTATGGTGTTAAGAGCTGAGAGTTGGAAGATTCACTAGGAGACACTCTGGGCCCCAGAGCAGGACTGCTACTGTGTATGACCAGACTGGCCAGAGCACCCCCACTGGCTGAGAGGGTTCACATCTAATCAACTGCCTTGTCTTAGGCTGGGTTCTCTATGTATGCACATATTTATACATAGGTATACAGACAGAGAGCTTTATCTCAAGGAAATGGTTCATGCAGTTGTTGGAAAGTCCCAAATCCATGGATCAGGCATCAGGCTGGAGGCTTTTCCTGACTCACTTGGTTGTAGGGGCTGACGAACCCAAAATTGGCAGGCTAGGCTAAGGGCTACTGGATCACACATCCCAAGAACAAAAGGTCAGAGGATGTCCGGTCAGATGCAGAATCTTGAGAGGGCTTTGCTAGACCATCCATGGCATCCTGTTCATTATCTTCATTTTTATGCCTCATAAAACCAAACTGGCTACTGTTGAGTTGATTCCAACTCATAGTAACCCTATAGGACAGAGTAAAACTGCCCCATAGAATTTCCAAGGAGCACCTGCTGGATTCAAGCTGCTGACCTTCTCATTAGCAGCTGAGTTCTTAACCACTGGGCCACCATGGCTCCCTTCACTGAAGCCAGCACTTTCAAGGGGGAAGGTTACTAGGCTCCATCCTTTGGGAGGAGTGTCAAAGAATTTGTGGACATGTTTTAAAACTATCCTACTACACCATGAGTCAAAATCAACAACAGAAACTATTGACGATATACTGGCAACAAACAGCAAATAAACCATATATAATACCAACAAAAATCATAAAATTCCCAGGACTGAATCTAATAAAGGATACACAATAACTCTACATAGGAAACTACAAAACTTCACTGAGGGAACTTAAAAATGCCAAAGATACCTAAATAAAGGTATTGGCTTGGCATACCATGTTCATGGATAGGAAGCATCAATATTGAAAATATGTTAATTTTACCCAAATTGATCTAAAGATTCAATGTGATACAGCAGGATTTTTGTGGGGGGGGGAGGAAAAGCCAAATTTTCTGTGGAAATGCAGACTAGAAATTGCTAAACAGTCTTGAAGAACAAATGGGTAGAAATTCTATGGCATATTAAGAGTTATTATAAAGCTATGGTAATTAAGACAGTGTGATAATGATACAAAACCAAAAACCAAACTCAGTGCTGTCAAATTCAACTCATAGCAACCCTGCAGGACAGAGTAGAACTGCTCCATAGAGTTTCCTAGGGGTACCTGGCGGACTTGAACTGCCTACCTTTTGGTTAGCAGATGTAGCACTTAACCACTGCACCCCTGGGGTTCCCAGTAATGGCACAAGGAGAGAAAAATAGACTCATGGAACAGAACAGAGTTCAGAAACAGCAGAAAAGTGGGGAAAGGTCTTTTCAATGAAGAGTGCTGAGTCAGTTGACATAAAGATGGGAAAAAAGGTAGCAAGGCCAATGGGAAATGCTTTCTAATGAGATGTGCCATTGGGTTTCTAGAAATAATGATTGCTGAAATATATTTAGAAGTACTTTACTGTCTGAGCTGTAATGCCTGTTGCTCCAAGCCTTCAGTGAAAACCTGCTTTCTACACCTATTTTGTGTTGCTGGATCTTTGGGGCCACCAAAAGAGGTCCTGTCTTTAGGCCAGGATGGGCAAAACCCAAGTAGCATTCAAAGTTAAGTTCTAAGTTGGCTCCTGATTGGACAAGATGCTACCCCCTTTTCTCCAGATAACATGCCGCCTCCTGCAGCTGCCCAAGGATCCTCATTCTGCCTGACCTCTGCCTCCTCTGGATGTGAGAGGTTCAGAAGCTAGGGCAGTGGGGGGAGCAGTCCTTGGAAGCCGAGGGAGTGAGACGTGTACACAATTACTGGATAAAAGAGGAGGCGCAACAGGCTACAGGACTGCGGTGGTGTGAGGAAGGAGCCTGTTTAACATCACCTCCTTATCCGGCTGTAGCAGCCATCCTGTCTCCTTCCTTCCTTCACTCTGGAAGACCAACAAAGTCCAAGACCCTGGAGGGAAAGAGTTGGTGCATTCTGGGACCCCGCCTGGGAGCTTCTGGCTCCAGGCTATTCCTATGGCCTGTCCCTTCCTGTCACTCAAGGGAAGGGACATTCGTCTGCCGTCTCCCTGTAGTATCAGACCTGGATACTGAGGGACGGCTGAGCCCGCCCTCCTGGAGGTCCATCACTGATGCTGCAAGTCTTCGCTTCAGTTTCCCGCAGATGTGTGAGTACTTAGGAGTCCAGGTGCCCCTCCCTCAGTGATTTGTATAGCCTGGGTAAAGAGGAGGGCATCCTAAGACCATCAGCCTAGGGAGCTAGGCCAAATCTCCTCTCTTACCCTGGTTACCCGGTACACATTTCCGCAAATGTTCCTGTCACCCACACCCCCACCTCCACGTCGATTGTGGCTCAGGTCGCCCAACTATTTAGGGTGGGGAGTGCCTCACTTTGGTAAGGGATGTTGTGCGCGCTTCTACCTCGCGTTGGTGGTGAAAAGCAGGACAAGGACAGGCGCGCAGCCCCAGCGGACCCCCGGGGGCGGAGAGCCCGGCGGAGGAGCCGGCGGTGGCTCAACCCGGAGAGCGGACCTCCGGGCCCAGGCCCGGGCCCCCGGCCTTTTGCGGCGCCCGAGGCCGGAACAATAGCGCGCGGGCGGGGCGGGGGCGGGGCGCTCCGCCCGGCCCCGCCCCCGGCCCGCCCCCCGCGCTCGCTCTCCCGCGCACACTGGCTCCCACCACCGCCCGCCCAGGCACTGCCCGCGGGAGCCGCCGCCGCGCCGCGCCCGCCATGGACGTCCGCCTGTACCCCTCGGCGCCCGCGGTGGGCGCACGGCCTGGGCCCGAGCCCGCCGGCCTGGCGCACCTGGAGTATTACCACTGCGGCAAGGTAGGCTGGGACCCGGGCAGGGGCGAGCGGGCTGATTTGCCCGCGCCTTCGGACCTCGGGCGGGGCTGGCTGGAGCGCAAGCAGGAGTCACCTGGCTGCCGGGGACACATGGGGGCAGACGCTGGCGGTGCCAGCACGCGGGAAGCACACACATCAGCCCCGCCGACGGACGGATGCCACTCACACAGCCACCCTCGTGGTTGCATTCACGCCTTGAGTTCAGGTCACAGGCAGAAGTCACCCAACAGTCACCCACACGATGGCACAGTGGCACACTAACTCACGTCCCCCTGACAGCCGCACATCCATACAGAAACCTACACACAGTGACCCATTGTCACACGCAGAGATCTACTTAACACGTCTTACCGTCCCGCACAAGTCGCCCTGACAGTCATTTATACACAATGACACAGTCACTCGCCCACATGCACTGTCACACTGCTACATTCAAACCACTCATTCACACACACTGGTGACACACACCATTGCATGCCCCCATCCGCTGTCACACCCAGTCACAACTGGGGACAGTCACACAAAGAAGTCTCTCCGACAGTCACACGCCCACACTCAGAGTCACCCACACAGGTGCACAGTCACACACAGCCACCCTGGACGGTGGATCTTAGACTCACAAGTCGTCCTGACGGCCACACACTCAGACGCGGTCACACCCAGGGACGCCACACCATCCCTCACCTCTCCGCCTACACCTCGGTCATCTACACTTGGGCCAGGGTTGTAACTTCTCAGCGCCGCCTTAGTGTACTAATTGGGCCGTTTACTAATTGGCGGTCACTGCCCCTTGAGGCCTCAGATTCCGAGTTGGCGACGGCCTATGGCTGCCTGCGCCCTCTGGGGTACGGGGAGCGGAGCGCCCCTCCCAGCCCAGGCTGCAGTCACTGATGCCACCCCCACTTTCCAGGTTGGTGCCGCGCCGGGCGCTTTCTCCCGGGATGGAGCTCGTCCCTGAACCCCGGGCACAGCAGCTGCCTGCGCCCCGAGCCGTGCTCATCCCGCTAGGGCTAGGTGCTGCTGCCGGGTCCAGTTCTCCATCCTTCGACCCGGAGCTAACTTTCAAACTTAGTTAGGAAGCCAGTCCGTCAGCACGTCCTCGGGTCAGTGTGTCGGCCCGGGGCTGGCCGGGGCTGAGCGCGGGTTTTCGTCACACGGAGCCCGGATTGAACGGTGCGCGTGGGTTCCCGCCGCCCGGGCGCAGACGCGCGGGCTCCGTTGCGCAGCGTGGTGAGTACGCGTCGCGTAGCTGGACCAGCGGCCGGCCTCGGGTCCCCTCTGTTCCTATGAGCCTTTCGAAGAGCCCCTTGCTGTGGGGGTTCTGCGGAATGTGTCATCTGCCTGTAGGGCCAAGTCTAGCTGAGTGCATCCCTAGCCCCCGGGGAGTAGCTACTGAGGTCGCCGGGCAAATCACCTTCGCGGGTCGTTGGGGCTGGAGTCCGGGGCCACAGGAGCCTGGGATGGTGTAGGGGCAGAAATAGACAACCTTGTGGTTTTACAGAGGGTGAAGGTGGTATCTTTTGTCCCATGATCGGCAAAGTTAGAAGCCAGAAGGGGGTTAGGGCCCCAAAGAGAAGGCTGGTTCTCTGCTGCTTCCAGTCTGATGGAGGGAAAATGGATTAAAAGTAGCAAGTGGAGTTTTCCTGGAGGAGAGGGAAGTCGCGTGTGGGGACATCTGATCAGCCTTCTGCCCTTGGCTTTGTTATTTTCTTAAAATAGAAAGAAAGTTGGCAAGGTTCCAGTCCCTGGTTTGGGGGTATGGGTGAGGACTGGAGAATGGTGCTCCAGCCTCTGGGTAAATTGGGGGTGGTGTTTCTGTAAACACCACCAGAGTGGGCCGCCCCAAATCAGGGCCTGTGGGAGGCGGGGCCCAACTGAGGCCCCTGCCTTATTTTGATGCTCCCTAAACCTCTGACTCAGCACCGAGCACAGTGTGAAAGCGACGGAGAGAGAACTGTGCGGAGACTGAGCAGCCAGTGACTCTGGTTTCTGCCTGCCATCTAGGGCCCCCGGCCCACAGTTGGGGATGTGTCTAACGTAGGGAGGGATTCCAACTGAGCTGCCTCAGAGAGGTGAAAGGAAGAAGGTCTGACCCTGCCTTTGGACCTGAGACTTGCTTCTCAATCCAGACTGTGGCAGGGTGGGAGTGGGGGGTGGGGGTCACTTGGCTCGGCTAGGGGTGGGTCAGAGCTTGTTGGTGGCAGACCTGAATGGGCCTGGCTGGCTGTCATTGGTGGGGGGCACTGCAGTGGGCCAGGGGTCCATTCTCAGACCCCAGAAACTGATGAGCGCAGGAAGGGAGGTACTCAGACTCCAGCTTGGAGTGTCAGAGCTGGAAGAGAAACTGAGGGCCAAGGTGGCGCTGTGACCACGCGTAGGGCCTGTAGCCTGGGCTGCAGAACCAAGACATAGCCCACACTTTGGGGGCTCAGTCCTTGGAGTCCAGAGAGGAGGCTTGTCTTCACAGGGTCCCAGGCCTGAGAAACAAAAGGGCAAACATTTCCCCAAGTGATGCTGGACGACCACAGGGCAGTTGACCTGGAAGGGCTCTTGGCGACCGTCCCCTTGGCGACCGTCCCCTTGGTGACTGTCCCCTTAGTGATCTTCTGAACAGATTTCCAGCCTCTTTAAACCAAAGTCATGGGTAGTGGCTGTTCCTTGAGTATCTTTTGTTTGAGAAAATGCACAATGGCAGAAGGCTGCTGTGGTTTTCTTTTCACTTTGAAATAGTGTTTTACCAATCGTAATAGTATTTGTTTGCATTTGAAGAATAACTTACCAGATAGGAGGCAAGCATATAATTTATTTAATGTCATAACAATGCTAAGCGAGCAAAGGGGGTTATGATCCTCTGGCCTCCGGAATCCCCTCCATCTTCCTTGCTTCACAGAAAGGGAAACTGAGTCATAGAGTGTGTGCACTCAGAGTTACATGCAAGGGAAGAGCAGAGCTGGAGCCTGAACTCAGGTTTCTTGATTCTCACTCAGACGTTCTTCTGACCTGAGCTGCAAGTCTCCCTTGTGATTTGGGAGTTGGGGGCTGTCACATAGCTTCGAAGGCAACTAGAAAACGCCTTTGTCTAAATTTTGGCAAGCTGGGGGTTGTTTCTGGGGGCTTCTGATGTAACCCTCTCCAGCAGTTCGTGGCAGATTTGTGTAAGCTGGCCACTGGAATTGGGCAAACTCAAACTCAAACCCCCTGCAGTTGATTTGATTCCGACTCATGGCAAGCCAATGGGACAGAGTAGAATCGCTCCATATGGTTTCCAAGGAGTACCTGGTGGATATGAACCACCGACCTCATGGTTAGCCGACAGCCATCACACCACAGTGAGTTAAAATCCTCATTTGTGGCCTTGTGACCTAGGGCAAATGATAGTTCTCTGTCTCTCTTTTTTAATTGAGGTATGATTTACATATAGCAAGATGCATATTTTAAAGATGCAGTTCCGTGAGTTTGACCAGTATAAACACCCATGTAATCACCATTCCAGTCCAGCTATAGTATGTTTCTGTCACCCTAGAAAGTCCTCTTTTGTCCCTTCCCACTCAGTACCCCCTCTGCCTCCCCAAGGCAACGATTTATCTGATTTGTATCACCAATGCTTTATTTACATTGTTTATTAGGTGAATTTAAGTTCTAAAACCTCATGCAGCAAATATGTTACAGCTTCTTTTTGCTTAATGTGGTGTCTTTAAGATTTATCCATGTTGTATGTATCCATTCTTTATTTCTTTTTATTGCTAATATTACATTGTACGAATATAGCAAAATTGGCTCATTCTTTCACCTGTAGGTGGACGTTGGAGTTTGTTTCTAGGTGGGGAGTTTTTAGTTATCTAATATTGCCATAACAGAAATACTGCAAATGGATGGCTTTAACAAACAAATTATTTTCTCACAGTTTAGGGGACCAGAAGTTTAGATTCAAGGTGTCACTTGAGGGGAGGCTTTCTCTATTGGCTCTGGGAGAAGGTTCTTGTTCCTTGATTCCCTGGTGATCTTCATGTGATGTGGCATCTATCTTCCCCCATCTTTACTTGATTCTCTGAACCTAATCTGTTTAGCTGATATCTCAAAAGAGAGAGATTTGAAACACACCTACACTAATATTGCCACCTTAACATAAGAAAGAAGCCCATTCCCAGATGAGATTATAACCAACAGTACAGAGTTAGGATTTATGATATTTTTAGGGAACACGATTCAAACTATAACATGAAGCTGCTGTAAACATTCTTATATAAATCTTTTTTGAATGTCAGGTGAACTATTTAATATCTTTGAGCTTCTATATCCTATTGAGGACAACATTGCCTGCCTTTGAGGTTTGGGAGGGTTAAATGAGGTGGTGGAGGCTAGAAAAGTTCTTGGCACAAACCAATTACTAGTTACAAAACATAAGTACCAACCATTTGGGATATTTTTCTTAGCATCTCTGTGTTTCAAGCATCCTTCATCTTTGGTCCAAGTATCTTTCAAGGCCAACCTGAGTACCACCTTCTCCATGCTCCATGGCCAGCAAGCTTCTTTCTTTTTCTAGGCTCCCCCAAGCGCTTTTACTATATGGAATGTGGCATGTTCTATCATCCATCATTCTACTAATAAATGTTTGTAAAACACCACTCTGTACCAGGCACTGTACTTGGCAACTGATGCTGCAGGGACTCAAGTTTCTGAGCATTTTAGATGGAAAGTAAATAATTGTTGACCTCTAGGGTTTATATATTAATGGGAGAAGTTGTAAATATGCAGGTGACATACAGTATTCTGACGGATGGCAATACAAATATGAGGATAATGAAATAGAAGAGGGTTATGGGGTACAAAAGCCTTGGGGGGTGTTGTCAGTTTTAAATAGGGAAGCTGGAGGAGACTTAGTGTCTAGACCAGTGGTTTTTGAATTCTAGTGTACATTAGGAATCATCCAATCAGCTTTTAAAGCAGATTACAAGGCCAGGCCCCCGGAAATTTTGATTCAGCAGGCCTAGGTAGGGCCCTGAGAATATGCATAGGTAGCAAGCTCCCAGGTAATGCTGTGTGCTTTAAGTCCAGGGACCACACTTGGAACAGCAGTGCTTTGGTGGTTTGTACACAGGTGTTTGTGGACTCCAGCAGGCAGGAACCATGGCCCGTGCCCATCACAGTGCTTGACCAGCAATTTCCTGGAAAATGTGTGCTGTTGGGTGGGTGAATGAGTCCACTCTGTGCCTTACGCAGCTCTGGGCGTAGTATCTGGACCTGGGTGGGGATTTAGATGAACTTGGTGAATGAATGATTGGAGTCTCCTTTGGACCAGGATCCTTCAAGTGGGTTTCTACCTCACCTTGAGGGTGAGATCCTCCAGCTTCTTTCTGCAGGGGCGCAAGTGGCTATGGATGGAGGCATCCCTGTGCCTGGTAACTGTGTGCTAAGGTGGTTGGTCTCAGGAATTCTGGAAGGATGCCTGGTTCTCTGTTAGGAAGCTCTTCCTTACTTTCCGTCTAAATGTTTGTCCCTGGGCATTTGGGACAGATTACCCAATAGTAAGGCACACATGGGCTTAGTTGTGCTTTCTGAGTAATCTATAGTGTACAGTATGACTTTAGATATGGTGCAATTGTGCACTACAGAGTAATAGGTCAACACAATTGAGCCTGTGTGTATTGTGCTTACTGGTTAATTTACCCCTGCTGGGATCCTTCTTCTGGGTCTCCAGGAACACGCCTTTGTACCTTCCACATGTCAGGAGTGCCAACTCAGGCCTGGCACTGCTGTGCCTAGTCTTCTGGGAGACCTTGAGCCTGTCGGTACTTCTTTTGGGTTCCCTGCTTCCCCATGTGCAGTGGGAAAGCAAATCAGTGACCATCAACCTAGTGGGATGGAAGTGAAGCAGTGAGGTGGGACATCATGAAATTAAGGCTGGGAAGAGGCTTTATAACTGAAAGTGTGGTGCATTCGAGAGGGTTGAGAATGATGCTGGTTGAGGAACTGGGCACATGTCTACTTTTGTATCGCATAGTATGTGCTCAACAGATGTTAGCTGAGTGAGTGAATGAAATCAAAGCTGGCTGGTTGTCCCCTTGTGGCACGAGGAACTTAGCATCTGTTGGGTCCTTGTCATCTGGAGACTTTGTGGTGGGCACACTGAATCCTGGGCAGGACAGGGGTCAGGAGCCTCGTGGTTGGCCTGACATTTCCAGGGGGTCTTCCCCGAGTGGTCCAGAGGACATAGCCAGCATATACAGCAACCAGGGAAGAGCAGTTCAGGGGCTGGGCACATGGAACAAGTCCACTCCTTTCCTTGTTCTAGCAACCCCCTTGCAATGCAGCCACCAGCCCTGTGCCATTCTGTAGGATATGTTTTGCTTGCCTGATTTTCTAGAGTTGGCCTCAGGCTTTGGAGGCAGTGTGGATTCTGGAAACTAGCAGACGTGCGTCTGAAAGCTGCCTTCAGCATCATCAGCACACGGAAGTCATTTAACCTCCCTCTGCCTCAGTCTCTTCATCTGCAAAATGGGCATTTGGACTCCTCCCTCATGGTGCTGCCTTAAGGGTTGGAGGTCATGCATATACTTCACTTGACACCAGCGATAAATGCTGCTCTCATTTCTGCTTACAAAGAGCAGCGCAACGGAACATCACAGTGCAAAATGAACCGACTTTCAGCACCAGCTGTTGGAGGGAGGGATGGAAAGGCTCCCACAGCTGCCCTGTCTGATTCTTTTGAGGGGAACAATTTGACTATCCCCATATTGGGCGCTTTCCATCCTCCATGTCTGGATCTGATTTTTCTGAGCTTCCAGTTTGAAGGGAGCTCTCTGCTGGACCATTAGATACAATGAATCTGGAGGGAACTGCTCGCTTCCTCAGCATCTTTCGTTTCCATCTTGAGTGTGTGTGGGAGAGAACATAGGCTTTGGAAACAGACAAAACTGGTTCACATTTCTAGCTGCTGCATATGCTGGCTTGGGTTAGTCACCTTGTGTCTGTCCCTTAACCTCTCCAGGTCTCAGTTTTCTCATATCGACAAGGGGGCAGTAATGCTGCCTTAGTTACCTAGTGCAGCCACAACAAAAGGCATCATGGGCGCTTCAAAGAACAGAAGTAGGTTTTCTCACAGTTTAACAGGCTAGAAGACTAAATTGAGGGCATGGCTCTAGAGAAGGGTCTTTCTTTGTTTGAGTGTCTTGTACCTGCTGGCAGTCCTCGATGCTCCTGGGCTTATAGATGTATCTGCTGTATATGTGTGTGTATGTCTTTCCATACAGTAGTTTCTTCCCCTTTTTGTGTCTCTGTGTCTCTTCTGCCCTTTTGTAACTCAGAAGTGATTAGGTTTTGGACCCACTGTATCCTGGTATGACTTTATTAACATAACAAAATAAAAACCTTACATCCAAAGGGGCTCACGTCCATAGGTCTAGGTACCAGTAATTCAGTGCATATTTTAGGGGGCTACATTCAGTCCATGGCACAAGCTTTCCACATGCTGTTGCTGTGTAGCTCAGATTAAAATAACATAAGGAAGTGCCCTCTAGTCTGGAAAAGTGGTTTTCAACCTCAGTGCTGTGGACTGTTTGGATCAGATAGTGCCTTGGTGTGAAGGTTGTCTGATGCTGTCTAGGATGTTTAGCAGCATCCCTGGCCTCTACCCACTAGATGCCACTAGTACCCCTTCAGTCTTAATGACCAAATATTTCTAGTCTTTGCCACCTGCTCCCCTGAAGGGAAATATCACCCCTGGTTGAGGACCGCTAATCTAGACAGTGTGATGCAGGCAAACTAGAAGATGCTGGTACTGACTGCAGCAGAGCCTGGGAGCTCGTGCTTTCTGCCAGGCATTTTGGTTCTGCGTCTACCTCCCAGCTATGTTCTATATCCACGTGGTCCACAGGCATCTTATTTACACGGACCCAACCCGACATGGTGATTTCGCAGCGTGGCTTGGGAGCAGCCGTAAAAACATATGGTAAGTAATCATTAACTTAATGAGTCGTGGTAAATTGTAGCTTTATATCTTAGGGGGAAGATGTTGTATAAACATGGGATAATAAATTTTGATCAATTATCCTGATGCTGAACCACGCTACTGTACAATTATGGTTTCTGGTGCCTGCTCTAATGAGTAGTAAGGCGGCGGTTTCTCAACACTGAGTTTGCTGCTGCATTTCTCAGACATTTACCAGGTTTTTATGGAGTACCTGCTGCGTGCTGGATGCTGGGGATTCAGCTCTTTCCTGAAGATGCAGTGACTCAGGAGGAAACCGTTGTTTGTCGGATGAAAGGCTGTGTGGATCTGTAATATAAATGGCTCAAAATGCAGAAATAATTGAAGGTATAATGGACTGTGTCTCATAACGAAACCCAGGATCACGTGCCGAACCCTGTTCTGGGTTCTGGGGATGGGAAAGTGGACGAGGTGTGTGCCCGCCCTTTTGAGACTCTCAGCCTAATTGGTGGAAACAGACACTTCTGGAAGCTGATGCTGGCAGTGCAGAGCTGGATGGGCTGAAGGGCAGGTGTGTGCGAGGCATGATGCGAGCCTTCAGGAATGGCAGCGCCTGGGGTGGTTTCACGTGGCTGAGTCTTAGAGGAAATGCCAAGTGGGCTAAGCAGGAGGTATATTGGGTGGTGGGAGGTGTTCTGGGCAAAGGAAAGTGCAGAGGCTTGGATGGAGGTTTGGGGTTACTGTTGGGTGGAAAGGGGGAGTCCTGATTGGTTGGGAGCTGGGAGGCTGGCAGAGACAGAAAGAGTACTGTATTCTGGCCTGTTGTTTTGGAGTAGAAGTGTGCTCTGGAGCCAGAGGTGTGGTCCCTAAGTGTAGAATGTCGCACATTGCTGAGTTCAGATCATTCTCCAGGAGTGCCTGTTGGTGTTCTGCTGAAGGGAAAGTTGAATGAATGTGTCTGATGCCCCCTAGGTAGCCAGTGAAACACTCCTCAAACTAAACGTGCCACTGAATGACCTGGAGGGCAGCGTAAAACACAGATTACTGGGACTACTTGTAGAATTTTTGATTTGCTAGGTCTGGGAAGGGCCTGACAATTTGCTGATGCTGCTGGTCCCAGGGACCACGCTTTGAGAACCACTGCTGTAGACTAGAACATTGGAGAAATGTCCAGTCTTGCCCTTGCATCTGTTGCTGCCCTGGAGCGCTGGCTTAGACACAGTCAGGTGTCCTGGAGATTCCTGTCTTCTTCAGCCCCCTGTAGGTCTGGGGAGGGACTCCTTTATCTTGGGGACAGTCTTCTGTTGGGCTCCCTGGAAATAGACAAGTGCTGCATGTGAAAGGTTTGTGGGGTGGGGAGAGTTCTTGGGAGGTGCCTGATTGGGCAGAGGGAGAAGCTCACTTGTAACATGGTGATGGATGGAAGCCAATCCCACATGGAGCTTTGAAGCTGGATGGCACTTCAGAATTGTCCCAAATCAAAGCAAGGGGGCTGCCCTTGCCTTTGATTCTGGTATTTGCTATTCATTGGCTGTTCCACTGGGAGAACCACTTCTCTGTGACCGAGAGCAGCTGTCCATGGAGGGCACAGCACTGAGCCCAACAAAGGGTTTTTTCAACAATTGGAGGATGAGTGCTGCATCGTGGAACTCATTCTAGGGAGATGCATCCTGAGGGGAAAAGTCATCTTTCCCTTGGGTCCCAGGGACTCAAGGGCCAGCATGTGGGTGAGTTTTAGCAACTTGCAGTCCTTACTGAAGATGCTTCTCTGTCTCATGAGACTGTGAGTGAGTGAATGATACCCTCTGTAGGAGAGGCAGGGTATGTTGGAGTGAAGAAAAAGGATAATTGGAGGAGCTTGCTGGGGTTCAGGGATTTTGCTTAAAGATTCGAGAGTCCTTGAATTAAGGTCACACATTTTCCTCTGTGGTGGGGAGGACTCCAGATTGATTTCTGTGGCATGAGTGTGCTGTGCCCAAGGGACTTCTGTGCAGGTGACCATGGCTTTGTCTTTGATCTGGGGTCCTGCCAAGTTCTTCCACAAGAGGCTGTTTAGCCCTGCCCCACTTTGATGAAGGTTCATGCTGACCCTTCACCATTCTTTTCTCTTCTCTGAGCTCCTGGGAAGCTCAGAGGCAAACTTATAACTTAGAGCAACCTAGCAAGTCTTTTGTTCACTAACTCAATGGTTTTATCCCCTCCCTTTTTTTATCTTTCCATCCTTTCCTTGCATCCCTCAAAGATTTTTTTTTTAAAAAAAACTGATTTCATTCTTTGTAAAACATATAGAAATACTTTAAAATATGAAGGAAAGAAGTAGACTTCCTCTCACTCTCTTTCCGACCCTTCAGTCACTCCACTTCCACGGAGACAACTTAGTGGGTGTACGTCCAGTTGTCTCTATTCTTCAGGTCAACATTTCTTGTATGTTTATGCAATCACTTTTTTTTTTTAATTTCCCAGAATCTTGTCTAGTTTCTTGATTGATCTCATCTCATGGTGATCTACTGCTTTGTATGAGTACTTGAATAGCTTGTATCTTTTTGAGTATGACAGTTTTTTAAAAAGTTGCCTTTTAAGAATGATGTATATGGGATCAAATTGACAAGAGCAACTTGAAAGACTAGATAGGAAGCCGAGAGGGGAGTGAGTTTATGTTGATGGAGGAGGAACAACTTTGAAAAGGAGGGTGAGAATGGTCGCACAACTTGAAGAATGTGATCCATGTCACTGATTGTAGTGAATTGTTGAGTTGGTATAAGTTCTGCTGAGTATATTCCCAACAACAAATAAAATTAATTGTTAAAAAATACATGTGAAAGAATTCAGAGGAATCAGATGACCAGAAACTCCCAGCCTCTTCTGCATCTCCCTTGCCTACTGAAACAAGGTGTCTACCCTCTAAAGATCTTACGAGGCTTTGGAAGTTACCTTGCTAAAAAAAAAAAAAAATTCCAAGCAAAAAACAACAGACGTTTGTTTTCTGCATTAACTTGGTGGTTGGTGGTTATATGTGCAAATGGAAGTCTATGTGGATCTGTTTTTTGTTGTGCATTGTGTGGACAGACAGTGTGAATGTTGATTGCAAGTGCCCTGGTTACGGTGTGTGGATGGAAACTTGTAGCTGGGGCCTTCTACTCGGGGTGGCACAAACCCATTTCAAGGTGAGCATCTCTGCCCTTCATGTAGGCCAACAGTTACCTGGAGGCACTACTGTACCTACTTTTCCTGCCTCATACCCATAGGAGGAGACGCCAGAGGCTGATCTCTTACTTAGAGTCTTCTCCCTGGCCATTTCACAGGGCACCAGTTACTCTGCCCATGGTTCCCATCCTCCTGCCTCTCTTTAGAGATTTTTTTTAAAGGAGTTTTGTTTAGGCAAGTATTTTAGATGTTGTATATTGGTGTTAAGTTCCTTAGTGCTGTTAAGTTTGGGTATAATAGTCTTCTTACCTTCAGCAATCTTTCAAACACTTCTGATCCCCCAGCTTTTTCTTGTTTTCACACACACACACACACACACACACACACACACACACACACACACACACACACACACACACACACACACACACACACACACACACACACACAAGGCTTGACAATTAAGTTTGCAAACTCATCCTAGAAAAAGTACACTGCACTCTCCTTTGAAGTATTCCTCTTGGGAAGCTGTGTACTGATGCCAGGACCTAGTTCACCCTTCAAAGCAATTTTGGAACTCTTTCTGGAATGGCCATTAGAACTGTCTTCATATTACCCTTGATGTCTTCGATGTCATCAAAATGTCTTCCTTTCAGTATTTATCGTTAGGTAAAGAATAACGTCACTGGGGGCCAGATCAGGTGAGTAGGGAGGGTGTTCCAATACAGTTGCTTGTTTACCAGCTAAAAACTCCCTCACAGACTATACAATTAACTTTGTGAACCTGCCACCATGCCACTGTTCACAATGGCCATTCTATTTCAGAAATTGCTTTGAAGGGTGGACTAGGCACTGGTGTTGGTGCATAGCTTCCCAAGAGAAGTAGGAAACCCCAAATATGGCTTTTTCATCAGATATTTATGTAATTTATTTATGTTTCCTCCTGGTCCAGATGTAGTTTACCAATCAGAGGTCCTTTTTACTCTAAGTGCCGTTGCCTGGTAACATGGTGAACATCTTACCTTCCTGACGTTTCTAGGGAAGTTATGCTAGACAGTTAATCCAGCTGACGTTGTCATGCAGAAGGGAAAGGGCTTGGTTAACCCACGCCTATCATTCTGCTTTCCCTTAAGGGGTGATGTTTTCCTATTTTATTTTATGATGATTGAATGAAAATGTACAGTCCCATATAAATTTGAATGCCCAACTATATGCAGCTCCCACTGCTCTCCCTGCCCAGTGACAGCACACTTCTCCTCTCTGCTCTGTACATGTCTTATCCTCCCAGCAATCTCCTATCCCCTCCTCTCCACCCACTCCCCCACCTCCAGTAAGAGGTCAGCAGGATGACATCCCATAGATGCATAGAACCATAAGTGCACACATGATATGGTCATTTTGTGTCGACAAGTCCAATCCATCCCTGTCCGAAGAGTTGACCTCCATAGCGATTTATGGACAGGGGCAGCAGCATCAGGGCTGGGAGCCCTGGTCCCGGGGGAACTCCGAGGCCCCTGGACCATCAGTTGCAGTCTTTTTGTGGAGACCTCAGGGTGCACCCCTTTTTATTCTTATGTTGCCTGTGAGACTCAACTTTGTGAGCTCCATCATGGCTATCACCGGTGGTGGCCGGGCACCACCCAGTTCTTCCAGTCACAGTCGATGTAGCCACCCCCTCACGTGGGTCTCTCTGTCTTCTGGGTTCTCTTTCCCCCGTGTCGTTTTGGTCCTTGGTGATCACCCGTTCCTGCTGAGTTGGCACCATTTGCTGTAAGGGGTGGTGTTTTCTGCAGCTCCTTGGATGAATGCATGTTTACTAATAGTCTCTCAAATATGTTGTGTGTATATGAGGTCTGACAATTAAGTCTGTGAATTTAATTGTTCTAAGTGCTGCACACCTCATTGCTGAATATCACTATGGTCACCTTTGAAGTACTCTCCTTGGGAAGCTGTGCACTAACGCCAGTGCCTGGTCCACCCTTCAATGCAGTTTTGGTGCTCTTTCAGGAGTGGTTGCTGCACACAGTGGCATGGTGGCAAGTTCTCAAACTTGATTGTATAGCTGTCCATGAGGGAGTTTTTAACCAGAAAACAAGTAACTGTATTGGAACACCCTTCCTACTCACCCGATCTGGCCCCCAGTGGCTTTTTTCTGTATCTGAAGAGAAAAGAGAGATTGAAAAGAAGACATTTTGATGACATTCAGGACATCAAAGGTAATATGCAGACAGCTCTGATGGCCATCCCAGAAAGGGTTCCAAGATGGCTTTGAGGGGTGCACTAGGCACCGGCAGTGGTGCACAGCTTCCCAAGGGGAGCACTTCAAAGGCAACTGTAGTGATATTCAACATGGAAGTATGTAGCACTTTTTCTAGGATGAGTTTGAGAACTTAACTGTCGGACTTCATATTTGTATATGTCTTCTGATTGGATATGATTTATATAAGACATGCAGACACTCCAATCAAGAAATCTGCTTTGGAGTTATGCTGGCCTGGGATCCAATCTTGTCTTGGCCATTTATTTAGAGCCATTTCACTTATTTGTTTCTTCCTTCTTTTGGCTTCCCAAGAATGCTCACTGCCTTCTGCATGCAGGGCTTTGTGGAGGCACCAACATCAACAGATGACTAGGACATAGTCCTTGCCCTTGGAGAACTACCGTCTTAATTAGAGAGATAGGCAAAAATAAACAATTTAGACGTGTGCAGTACACATTAGCTGAGAGAGCGTGGAGACTGAGACTGTGGCTGGGGTGCTCAAGTGGGCCTTCACCGTCTCTGAAGGAACGCTAGCCTCTGCTTGAAGGTGAGTGGAATTGGCCAGGTGAAGAAGACAAGGAAAAGCATTTCAGGTGGAAGGAACAGCATGTCAGAAGGCATGGCGGGGGTGGGGGGCGGATGAGAATGTCGAAAGATGAAGCTGGAGAGGCAAGCAGAGGTGTTTGGAAAATGATGTAGTGTCTCTGGGCCTGAGTTTTCTCACCTATACAATGGAATTAAAATCTCTTACCCACTTATGACATTAAATGAGGTCATAATGTGTGTTTAAGCACTTGGGGTAATTAACTTTAATTTCCTTTTCAAGTCTGTCTATGGATGCCTAAGAGTCAGGCTGAGATTTAAAATGTGATAAGCAAAAAAAAAAAAAACACAAAAAAGCCACTCAAGGACCTGGCCACCTGCCTGTGCCATATGAGCATTTTTCCCAGTTGTCATATGCTTGTCATCTTTCCTCTCTTTGGACAGAGCACTGTTTCCACACTGCCCTGGGTGGTGTCTAAGAGTATCACGAAAACCCATAACTGTTTTCCTAGTGACTGGACCATGAGCTCCAAGCCATGGCACTGTTTGAGGCAGGTCCCATGTGCCAGCAGCCCTGCTTCTGCCTGTTAAGACCTCCTATCATTGTTTGGTACCTGGTCTTGCTTTTCTGAATGGTGGCCACCTCCCACATACTAGCTGGGGGCCATTAGCTGTCACCAAACTTGGCAGACATTTGAGTATCAGGCAACCCAAAGCCACATGTCAGGTGAGCCAAGGAGCCATCATGGCTGTGATCAAGATCTTTTTATTTTCTGAATCTGATTCTGCACCTTCTCTGTGTCATACTATCCAGTGAGTTCCACCCAGAGCTTTGTGAGCTCGTAGAAACCTGAATTTTACCCTACCAAAGCTTTCTGAAAACCCTCCAGTGACTTCCCTTGGTGTGCAGAGTAATCTCAAGCTCCTTTCTTGGACCGTACATTTTTCATATGACCTAGCCTGTACCTGCTTTTCTAGCCTCATTTCCAGCTATTCTCTACCAGACAGCAGGCGCCAGGCACTGTGCCAGGGATCCAGGGCGAGCCAGACTGGTGCAGCCTCCCACTCCTTGACTCCGTTCTAGCTACCCCAGCTTGTTTGCTGTTTTCTAGAGCCACTGTGCCCCTTCTTGCCTAAGGAGCTTTGTACGTGCTGTTCTCTTTGCTGGAAATGCTCTACCCTTAATACTCACATGGCTGCTCCTTCTGACCCCCAGTCCATGCAGCTAACCACATTATTCTCTATTGTCTCACAGCCTTTAATGTATTTCCTTTAGTGGTGCGTTTTTGTGGAATTATTTAGTCTAATTTCTTTGTCAGGATAGTAACCTTTAAAACCACTGGGATGATGTTTCTTTGGCTCACCACTGAGTTCCCAACATCTAGTATGATGTCTGGTCTATAAAAGCTGCTCAATAAAATGTGTTGAAAGAGAAGGAGAGGGAATGGAAAAGACAGACAGACTATGGCCGATGGTGTTGCCCAGAGGTGGCCACCATAAGATACCTGGAGGCTGTGTTTCCAACTTTAATTCACTCACCCTCTCTGGGCCTCACTTGTTTGGTTGGTACATTGTTGCTGGGAGCACTAAAGGAGGAAATACATGTGGCACAATGTCTGGGGTCCGTAAGTATTAATAAATGTGAATTTCCACATAGCCACAGTCCATCCTGCCCTCCACCTGAGCCCTAGGAAGAAAGTGGAAATATGAGTTAAGAGGGCTGATGTTGGAAATCTTGTCCTTAGTTGGGATTTTTAATCAAAGTTTGGCTCTCTGGGGCTGGCAGACCTCCACTGCTATTTTGTTCGCTTCTCATTTCCCTGCAGGCGGTGACCTTGCCATTTTGAGGAGAGAGGCATTGCTCCTGGTTGCTTGGGTTGGGGCATCTGGGCCACGGGTGGCCTGGCCTTCAAAGATAAGGAAATCACTCCCCAGCCTGTGAGAATGTTTCTGTTGAGCAAGCAGGACTTTTGGGGAGGGACCTAGAGGTAGATGGCTTCCCTCCTGAAGTTATCACTCCTCTCTTTGCATTAAACTACAAGTTAGGAAGAACTGGTTACCTGCCAAAGAGGCAGGAACTAGGAGGAATTCACCTGCTATTCTCCACCATTTAAGGATTCCAGGGCAGTGTAGACTTGGGCATTTTCTTTTCTGAATACTCACTGCTACAAACTCCTGCCTCCCACCCCTAACCCCGCCAGAAACCCATTCCCTGCATTTTAACTTTTCCCTCTAGCAGTGTGTCACTTACTTATTCATTAAGTAGGTTGTTTGTGTTCCCTGGCCCTGCACACACTCGCCCTCGAATATCAGCTTCGTCACAACAGTAGGAGTCTCTCTGTGTGTTTGCTCATGAGTGTGTCTGTCAGAGCTTGACACAGGGCAGCTCTAGCTGCTGTGGCTCTGGTTTTGGCATTCCTCACTGTACTAGGTTGAATGTGTCCCCCCCGAAATTCATGTCCACTTGGGACCTCAAAATGTGACTTTGTATGGAAGCAAGTTCTTTGCAGATGTAATTAGTCAAGGTGAAGCTATACTGGATTAGATCAAGCCCCAAATCAAACCCATTCCACCTCATAGTGACTTTATCAGACAGAGTAGAACTGCACCCCTGGGGTTTCTAAGGACCAGTTAGTAGCTTTGAACTGCTGACCTTTCTGTTAGCAGCTGATCTCTTAACTACTGTGACATCAGGGCTGCAACTGGGTTAGAGGGAACTACATCCAATGACTGGTGTCCTCAGGAGAAGAGGAGAAGACACACAGAGACATACATGGGAGGGAGAATACCAAGTGAGGACAGAGTTAGAAAGTGGAGTCATGCAGCCACAAGCCAAGGGATGCCTGGAGCTGCCAGAGGCTGAGAGAGGCAAGGAAGAAGCCTCCCTAGAACCTGCAGAGAGAATGTGGCCCTGTGGACACCTTTATTCGAGACTTCCGACCTCCACGGTAGTGCAAGAGAATAAAATTTATTGTTTTCATGTATTCAATCTGTGGTAATTTGTTACGGCAATGCCAGGAAACCAGTACACCCACCTGCTAAGAAAACTCCTACATACAGGTCTTTTAAGTTTCAGTTCTAGTGCCACCTCCTCCAGGAGGCCCTAACTGCCATCCTTTGTGCTACTCTTGGTGAGCGTCATTATGAAACAAAAGAGTGAAGGAGGACTTAGTAGAAACCTAAGAATAGAGAGCTTAATTAAATCAGGCCATGAGGCATATGCACACTGTCCATCATCCTTCTTGCATATTTTTAGCTAAATAATCATATTTTAACTTATGTAGATGTTAAGAGAAGATAAGTCATGACAAAGTAAGCATACTGGGAAGAATGCTTGAGTCACTCAGTGTGTAGCTTAATTCTAAGTACCTGGCTTACCCGGTAGGATTACACATAACACTGACCACTTTGAACTAAACCTAGCCCTGCTCACCAGACCTAGACTAATGCTTACAACTTAATCAAAACATTTAATTACCAAAGTATGAAAAAAGAAAAAAAATAACCAAACCCTAGTCGATTCTGACTCATAGCGACCATACAGGACAGAGTAGAGCAGCTGCTCCAAAGAGTTTCCAAGGAGCACCTGGTGGATTCGAACTGTCAACCTCTTGATTAGCAGCTGTAGCACTTAACCGCCACCACAATTTCCAATCAAAGTACAGGAGACAGAAATTTAATGGTGGCGTCATATGGACAGTACCACAAGGGAATGATGAAAGATAAATATATAGTATAAAACAACAAAGACTCACCCTTTTACCTTCTGAATAATGAATCAACTAGAACAACCTGGAATGGAACGCTGCCCGTGAGCACTGGGGTGCTTTCTGTCCCTAGAAGGTAGGGGCCTTGAAGGCCGTGCTTGGGAATTTGGACTTTGTCTCAGGCGCAGTAGGGAATAATGTAAGCATTTGACGTATCAGAAGAGTCTTTGTGACTGTTTTGTGGAGGAAGCATCAGAGGGAAACAAAAGTGGAAATGTAGAGAACAGCTGGGAGGTGATTACTCTGATTCAGAGAGAGCTGATGATGGCTTGGTTGTGTGCTATCCAATAAGGTAGCCACATGTAGCTATTTAAATTTAAATCCATAAAATAAAATTTGATTCCTCATCCACACTAGCTGTATTTCAAGTGCTCAGTAGCCACAGGAAACCCTGGTGGTGCAGTGGTTAAGTGCTATATCTGCTAACCGAAAGGTCGGCAGTTCAGAGCTGCCAGGCACTCCTTGGAAACTATGGAGCAGTGCTACTCTGTCCTATAGGGTTGCTATGAATCGGAATTGAGTCAATGGCAGTGGGTTTGTTTTTTTTGGTTCAGTAGCCATACTGGGGTAGTCTCTGTTGCACAGTGCAGATGTAGAATACTTTTATCACTGGAGAAAGTTCTGTTGGATAACTGATTGGAACTGTGGCAGTCTAGATGTGGGATTGGAGAGAAGAGAGTAGATATGGGAGATATTGGGGAGGTAGCATGTATGGAATTTGGAGAATGGGTTGGATATGGGGTGTGACAGAGAGTGGGTGTCAATGATAACACCCAGGTTGTTGGCTGCGACCAAAGTAGAATTTGTGGGTCAAAAAAAATTGAGCATTTTTATGCCTCTTGACTCATAAGAGGTCCGACAATTAGGTTCACGAACTCAATCGTTCTAAGTGCTACATGCCTCATTGCTGAATCTCCTTCAAAGTACTTCCTTTGTGAAGCTATGCACTGATGCCAGTACTTACGCCATCTTTCAAAGCAATTTCGGAACTCTTTCAGAATAGCCATTATGCACGGTGGCACAGTGGCAAGTTTGCAAACTTAATTGTCTAGTTGTCTGTGAGGGAGTTTTTAGCCAGTAAACTAATAGCTGTATTGGCACACCCTCCCTACTCACCTGATCTGGCCCTCAATGACTTTTTTTCTTCACCTGAAGGCAAAGGAAATATTGAAAGGAAGACATTTTGATGGCATTCAGGACATCAAGGGTTATCTGACAAACGCTCTGATGGCCATTCCAGAAAAAGAGTTCCAAAATTGCTTTGAAGGGTGGACTAGGCACTAGCATTGGTGCACAGCTTCCCGAGGGGAGTGCTTCGAAGGTGACTATAATGGTAGTGAGCAATGAGATTCTTTTTCTAGGATGAGTTCACAGACGTACTTGTCACACCTCATATTGCTCTGGCCTTTTCCACTAGGGCCGTCTGTGTTCACCAGTGGCACGTGAAGGTGTTCATCTCATCGTTCCTTCCTAACACGCCTTATTATCTTGTGAAAAGCCTTTAATGGTACGCATACCTCCTGCCAAACCTGCCTTCATTTAGTGTCTGACTTGTGGCCCACGAGGTCTCTGTGATCGGGGAATTATATGTATATTAATGTAGATTTCAATAAAAAGAGTTCTGTTTGCCGTTGTGATGTGCTCTGATGCTGTTTAAATGCCTTCAGTAATATCTTCAATCAGATGGCAAATAGAAAACAGGCAAGTTCGTAATAAAAAATGAATTAGGGTGATTAACAAAAGGTGAGCCACTTCCCTCCTGAGGCAGCAGACAGAGTTGACAGAGCTTTGCAGGGTGCCTCCTGTCCAAATACAAGTCTGGATTACTGCAGCTTCTGGGGTTGGCCCTGGGGTCCGCTAGGCACATCGGACTTGGTTATTGCAATGAGTTTTGCAAAGGTCAGGAGCAGCCCCTCGGAGGAGCACACACCTTGGGGTGGGCCTGGGTGGGCCAGTGAAGAGAGATTGCTGCACTGCCTGCCATTTCAGAACCCACACAGGCCTGGGACTTCGTTCTGCAAAACGAGGACATCAGTGGGGCTTGCTCACCCTTCCCATGTGCTCGAGGCTCTGGAAGATCCCATCTACCCCTTCTTCTTGCTCCTTTACCCATGGTACTTTGGGGGAATTTGCTCTGGCTGTCTGGCCGTAGGTGTGAGGTTCCTTCAAGAAGGAGGCAGAGGCAAAGGCTTTACTTGAGAATTGCAAACATGACTAGTTCCTGTGACATAAAAAGAGAAACAATTCTGGTAACCGAGTAGGGTGCATGGGATTGGAGCTCAAGCCAGGAAGACTTGAAGCTTCCACTTTGGGATGTTGGGATTCATGCTCCTTTAGAGCAAGAGACACTGTAGACCCCACAGTTTGTGGTCGGGGTGGCTAGTGTTCCCGTTAGCTGGCTGATCTCCACAGTAGATGGCCGGGGCTGGCTAACATTCACGTTAGCTATGGGGTGGGCACAACAGTTGGGCAGGTGTGGTGAATATCCATAATAGTTGGCTGATCCCCACAGCAGGTTGCTCACTACTGCACTTAAGCCAGCGCTCTTTGAACTTGAATCTGTGTGTGAATCACAGGGTCTTGTTAAAATGATGATTCTGGTTCTAGGTCTAGATGGGGGTCAGAGATTTTGTTTCTTAACTAGCTCCAGAGGAGCTCTGGTGGTGTTGTGGTTTAAGCGCTTGGCTGCTAAGTGAAAGGTTGCTGGATGGGAGAAAAAGATGTGGCGGTCTAGTCCCATAAAGATCACTGCCTGGGAAAACTCTGTCCTATGGGATTGCAGTGAGTCGGAGTGAGCCGATGGCAGTGAGTTTTAACAAGCTCCAGGTGCTGCTGAGCTGCTGGAAGAGTGGAGCCCAATCTGAGCATCAGGGCCTTCGTGTTAGGTGAGATCCCCAGAAGCTAACCTGAGATAGGGGTTTCCGAACACGTGATGGTCTGAGGAAGGGCTTCCAGGAGGAGGGAGGGAGGGAGGCAGAAAAGGGTATGGGAAGACACTAAGGGGTAGAGGATTCTGGAGCATGGGTTACGCTGGGCGTGGCCTTTTGGACTTGCCATGTCTGGCAGTCATTGATCATGAGATGCTAGGGAGGGGGGGAGGCGGGAGGGGAGAGGTGCTGTGATGCCTAAGTTTTTCTTCATCACTCCTGCACTCATGGTGTAGAGGGCAGCCGTGAGTATCAGCAGTGATGACCACTGGGGAGCCTGAAAAGGGGAGTCTGCAGGGACCCCAACGGCATCCATCCACTAGGGCCTTAGAGAATTGGAGATACAGCATCTTTGCTGAGAATGGACTTATGACATGTGGTTTAGATTGTGAGGCAGGGCTCTGGCTCTAGTTTAGACTGTTGTGTGACCTTGGGTAAGTCATGCTCCCTTCGAGTCACTGTGTTTTAAGGCTTGCAGAGGTTTAAGTCGTAGCTGGCCCTTATCCTCAGGCTGCATATAATCTGGGCATAGGGATGCAGTGGGATCTACACAGGAGAAGATAGCTATTGCTTCCAGCAGGAGGGAAAAAGAGAGGGAGGAAAAGAAGCAGCATGGAGAGACTGAATCTCATCCCTGAGACCTGTAGTGTCCAGGAAGGCTTCCTGGCAGAGGGGGCATTTAGGCAGGACTGCCAAGAAGATAGAATAGAGACATGTGGGGAGTGGGGTGGTGGGAGGCACTTATTGAGTATAATACTACTATAATTCAAATTTATGCTTCAACCGCTAATGCCAAAGATGAAGAAATTAAAGATTTTTTACCAACTTCTTGAGTCTGAAATTGATCAAACATGCAGTCAAGGGGTGATGATAATTACTGGTGATTGGAATGCAAAAGTTGGAAAGAAAGAAGGATCAGTAGAAGGAAAATATGACCTTGGTGTCAGAAACAACGCTGGAGATCACATGATAGAATTTTGCAAGACTAACAACCTATTCACCGGAAATACATTTTTCGGCAACATAAATAGCAATTATATGCATTACACACATGGACTTGCCAGATGGTCTATGCAGGAATCAAATCCACTACATCTGTGGAAAGAGACAATGGAGAAGCTCAGTATCATCAGTCAGAACAAGGCCAGGGGCTGACTGAGGACAGATTCATCAATTGCTCATATTCAAGTTCAAGTTGAAGCTGAAGAAAATTAAAACAAGCCCACAAGAGCCAAAACATGACCTTAAGTACATCCACCTGAGTTTAGAGACCTTCTCGAGAACAGATTTGACGCTTTGAACATTCATGACTGTAGCCCAGAGAGTGGTGGGATGATAGGAAGGATGTCACATAAGAACAAAGCAAAACGTCCTTAAAAACACAAGGAAGAACGAAAGGAGCAAACTAGACATCAGAAGAGACTCTGAAACTTGCTCTGGAATGCAGAGTGAGTAAAGTGAGTGGAAGAAATGGTGAAGTAAGAGCTGAACAGTTTCAAAGGGCAGCTCGAGAAGATGAAGTAAAGTATTATAATAACATGTGCAAGGACCTGGAATTAGAAAACCCAAAGAGAAGAACACACTCGTTTGTCAAGCTGAAAGCACTGAAGAAATACTTCAAGCTCCAAGCTGCAATAATGAAGGATTCCGCGGGAGAAATATTAAATGATGCAAGAAGCATCAAAAGAAAATAGAAGGAATATAGAATCACTGTACCCAAAATCCTAAACCAAACCCTGGTGGTGTAGTGGTGAATTGCTATGTCTGCTAACCAAAAGATTGGCAGTTTGAATCCGCCAGGTGCTGCTTAGAAACTCTGTGGAGCAGTTCTCTCTGCCCTATGGGGTTGCTAAGAGTTGGAAGTGACTTGATGGCAGCGGGTTTGGGTTTGGTTTGGTTTATACCAAAGAGACTTGGTCAGTGTACAGCCATTTCAGGAGGTAGCATATGATCAGGGACCACTGGTACTGGAGATAGAAATCCAAGCTGCGCTGAAGGCATTGGTAAAAAACAAGGTTCCAGGAATTGATGGAATGCAAGTTGAGACTTTTTTTTTCAGCAAAAGTGTGCAGCTCTGGAAGTAAGTGCTCAATCTTCTATGCCAAGAAATCTGGAAGACGGCTACCCTGGCTCACCAACTGGAAGGCATTCATATTTGTGCCCATTCCAAAGAAAGGTGATTTCAACAGAATGCAGAAATTATTAAACAATATTATTAGTATCATGCACAAGTAAAATTTTGTTGAAAATAATCCAGAAACCATTTGCAGCAGTACATCAACAGGGAACAGTCAGAAATTCAAGCCAGATTCAGAAGAGGATGTGGAGGGAGGGCTATCATTGCTCATGTCAGACGGATCCCGGCTGAAAGCAAAGAATACCAGAAGGATGTTTACCTTTGTGTTATTGACTATGCAAAGGCATTTGACTGTGTGGATACTAACAAATGGTGGCGAACATTGTGAAGAATGGGAATTCTAAAACACTACCTTGTGCTCATGCAGAACCTGCACATAGACTGAGAGGCAGTGACCCTGGGAGCAGGAGCCACCCTCATTGTGCTGAAGGAGCTGATGGGTAAGGTGACTGAGCCGGGTTCACCCTGGGATGGACTGCAGTCTTATTTGACGGTCACCGGTCCTCTTTCTATGGGACCATGCTGTGGAGGGAGGGGGTATGTACAGGGGCTTGGAGGTATGTCTTGTCAGAATGGACTATGGGGGAGTATAGACGAGGGGGCAGAACCTGGGGCTGGCCCCGGGATGTGGTTCCTGCAGTGGTGAGACACAGAGGGCTCTGGAGCAGGTGTGATACGTGTGCGGGACTCATCCAGCATTGGGGCCCCCTGGTCTGGGACTCTCCTACAAGTCTACCCTGTAGCCTGTCTTCTCCATACTGTCTGCCCTCCCTGGATTCGAACTTCATCAGTAGTGGGGGTGTGTTAGCAGGATCCATCCTGGGTTTTGCTACAGCCCTTTGCGGGACAGAGGCCAAGCTAAGATGCTGACAGTGGCCCTGGAGTCACTCTGCTGGCCATGAGCTTTTGGCCTTGCTGGCATGATGGCCTGCCTTCTTGCCTCCCTCTTTCCTGGCAGTCCTTGTGCTGGACACTGGTGCCTTTGGGTTAAAGGAGCAGGACCACAAATAATGATTCCCCAGTGAAGACAGAGGTGAGTTTGGAGTGGGTTAAGATTTGGGGGGTGAGTCTTAATCCTCTCAGTTCTTTCACTGTTTCCTACCTTCTGTGGCCTAAGTTTTATCTACCAGGCAGTGCTGGCAATGCCCAGCTCTTTTTCCCTCATCCTCTGTGTAAGCCTCTCCTTTGTTGGGTGTTATATAAGCTACAGTCGCAATTTGGCACCCGGCACAAGATGCTGATATCAAACATGGAAGCTGTCACCACTAAGCAGGGTAGTGGGGCTAAGATAGCAGAGCGAGAGACACAGTGGAGGGGAGGTAGGTGGTAGGAAGAACTACTGTGGATTGAATACCTGCTATGGGCCGGTTGCTGGGCTGGGGTCCTATGTGTACAATCTCATTTAACCCTCATGACAGCCCTGCAATTCACGTGTTGTTAGCAGGTTACGGGTGTGACATCTGAAGCTCAGAGAGGTTGAGAAACTTGCCCAAGGCCACACAGCTTGGGAAGGTAGAATGGATTGTGAACTTGAGTCTGTCTGGCTCTAAAGTCATGATTCTCACTCTGGACCACCTGTCTTTGCGTGGATGGAGAGCATTTGGCCTCTTTTACGAGAACTTTCCACACATTCCTCTTATAGACTCGGACCATCCCAGGAGAAGGCTTGACGTGTTGTTGCTGTTAGTTGTCACTGAGTCGATTCCGACTTGTGGCAACCCCATGTGTGCAGAGTAGAACTGTTCCATAGGTCTTCAGAACTGTGCCTTTTCCAAAGCAAATTGCCAGGCCTGTCTTCTGAGTGACTTCTGGATGAGTTCAGACCGCCAATCTTTCAGCTAGTCATTGAGTGCTTCACTCTTTACACCACCTAGGAACTCTTAAGACTTGGCATAGACCATAAAACCAAACAGTGCACTGAATCAATTCTGATTCCTAGTGACCCTGTAGGACAGAATAGAACTGTCCCATACGGTTTCCAAGAAGTGGCTGGTGGATTTAAACTACTGACCTTCTGGCGAACACACAGTTTCTATAATCATTCTGCCCCCAGGGCTCCAAGACTTGGAATCAAGTGTGTTATTCCCACCGTAGACCTGGGGGCAAAGGTGAGTGTCCACCTTGTCCAAGTTCAAGCTGAGAATCAGAGACGAGCAGGGCTCGAACCCAGGGCCTTGACCCTCACCTCCAGCTGCCTTCCACCTCCCAGGAGTCTTTTGTTGTCTTCAGCCTGGTGTTGTATAGCCCAGACAGGTGTTCTTTGGCTGTGAGTGTATCGTGGCAAACACTCGTCTCTTAGCTCTTGTGTGGGTTATCCCTAACAATCATCCGAAAATTAGTGGCTAAAAACAGCAACCATTTTATTTAGCTCATGATTTCTGTAGGGTGGCAGGTTGGCTCTTTGGATTTGGGATGACTGTCTCTACAGGGCAACTTCCTGCACTTGCGGTCAGCTGGCCAGTTGCCTGGCCCCTGGCTGACCTAGATGGCTGCATTCACTGACTGGCAGTTGGCATGCCATTGCTGGCTGAGGGCTGGCTGATTGTTGGCTCAGTTGTCTCCGCAGCCGCTCACTGTCCAACAGGCTAACTTGCACTGGGCCAGCTGGTGCTTTCAAGGTTCCCAGCGCAGCAAGAGAGAGCAGTCTCTTTCAGCAAGACTTTTCAAGCCTTGCTGCTGTCTCTTGGGTCAAACAAAGCAACGTGGCCAAGCTCAGATTCAAGGCTAAAGAAACAGACCCTGTGGCTCTAACAGTAGAGCAGTAACATCATGGTGGTGGTGTTATGTATTGGTTTGTGTCCCCTGAAAAGCCACGTTGACATTCTAACCTCTGTTCCTTGTGAACATGACCTTGTTTGGAATCTTTGAAGATATTCTCCATTGACATGAGGTCATATCAGAGAAGAGGGTGGATGCTAATCCAAGCTCAGTACTGTCCTTATAAAAGAGAAAAACAGATACATGTAGAGACACTCAGGGGAAAGGTGGCTTTATGAAGATGTAGCTACAAGCCAAGCTGGGAAACACCCGGGGCTATCGGAAGCAGGACCAGAGAGGGAAAGACTGTCCCTAGAGGATCTAGAGAGCCTGGTCCTGAATTCAGACTTCTACCCTCCAAAGCTGTGTGAGATGATACATTTCAGTTCCTCAAAGCCACCCAGTTTGTGGGTGGAGTCCCCTCCTGGGGAGCCAATATAGCATGCATATAGGAACAGGAGAGTTTGTAGTCACATTTTTTTTTTTTAATATAACTGAGTGAAAATGTACATTCCTGTATAAATTTACATGCCCACCTATATGCAGCTTCCACTGCTCTCCCTGTCCGGTGACAGCACACTATTCCTCTCTGCTGCATACATGTCTCATCCTCCCAACAGCCTCCTTTCCGCTCCTCTCCACCCACTCTCCTTCCTCCAGCCAGAGGTCAGAAGGATGATATCCTATAGATGCATAGAACCATAAAGTGCATCCAATATATGGTCACTCTGCATTGCCAAGTCCAATCCATTCATGTCCAAAGAGTGGACCTTCGTTATGATTTATGGACGAGGGCAGCATCAGGGCCGGGGGCCATGCTCTCAGGGGAACCCCGAAACCGCTGAACCATCAATTGAGGTCTTTTAGTGGAGATCTCAGGATGCACCCCTTTTTATTCTTGTGTTGCCAGTGAGACTCAACCTAGTGAGCTCCATTGCGGCTATTACTGGTGGTGGCCAGGTACCATCCGGTTCTTCCGGTCCCAAGTCAATGTAGGCACCGACTCATGTGGGTCTCTCTATCTTCTCGGTTGTCTTTCCCCCATGTCATTTTCGTCCTCGGTGAGCATCCGTTCCTGCTGAGTTGGGACCATTTGCTGTGTCCTCGGATGGCAGCTTGGCAGCTTTTAAGACCCCAGAGGCCACTCACCAATATGTAGTCACGTTTTTAATCTACCATAGCTGCCCTCACTCTTTTTTAAAAAAAATTTTTTTTTTTTAAGTCATGTAACTACATGCATTCTTTAAAATTGTGCTTTCGGTGGAAGTTTACAGCACAAGTTAGTTTCTCATATAAAAAGTTATGCATACATTGCTATGTGACCTCATTTGCTCTCCCTATAATGAGACTGCAGTTTCCTCCGTTCCACCCCAAATTTTCTATGTCCATTCAACCAGCTCCTATCCCATTCTGACTTCTCATCTCACCTCTGAGATGATATACCCATTTAGTCTCGTGTATCCACTTGAACTAAGAAGCACACTCTTCACCTGTACTGTTGTATGTCTTATAGTCCAGTCTACACTTGGAAGAAATGGTTTTGGTGCTGGATGAATAGAGGATCTATAGGCCATGTATTCTGGGGTTCCTCCAGTCTCAGACAGTCCATTAAGTATAGTCTTTTTGCTAGAATTTGCGGTCTGGACCCCACTGTTCTCCTGTTCCATCAGGGAGTCTTGGTTGTCTTCCCTGTCAGGGCTGTCATTAGTGGTAGCCAGGTGTCATCTGGTTCTTCTAGTTCCAGGTTGATGGAGTCTCTGGTTTGTGTGGCCTCTTTGGTGTCTTGGGCTAGTGCTTTCCTGTGTCTTTGGTGTTTGTTCTCATTTGCTCCAGATGAATTGGGATCACTTGAAGCATCTTTGTTGGTGGCTTCCTAGCTTTTAAGACCCTAGACACCACTGCCAAGAGTGAGATGCAGACCATTTTCTTAATAAATTTTGTTATTCCAATTGACCTAAATGTCCTTTGAAACCATGGGTCTCAGACTCCTGGCACTGTTATTTTGTCCCTTGAAGTATTTGATTGTATTCAGAAAACTTCTTAGCTTTTGCTTTAGCTCAGTGGCAGTGACTTCCCTTGCATTTTGTGTTCCCTACACCTAAGATATTTTTTCTTTTTATTGTGAATTAAGAAAAATTTTACAGTCCATATCATGTTGCCATATAACACCCAGAACTTTCACCTGTATTCTATTCTAGTTGCCCCCCCCCGATGTGACAGCACACTTCCCCTTTTGTTTGGAACTTCCTGTGACCTTTTGATAAAGGTGTGACTCCCCTTACTCTCACAGATAGTAAATCTGCATTGAGACCCTGCTGTGTGCCAGGCACTGTGGCAGGGACTGTGTGGTGAACAGATAGACCCAGTCCTTGTATTTATGCGGCCTCTTATCCAGGTGATAATAGTGAAATAATTAAACACATAATGTAAGCATAGTAAGTGTAGCAAAGGAGGGCAGCAAGTTGCTGTGAGACCAGGTGGTGGGGAGGGCCAGGAATGGCTCCTGTGACTCTTGAGCTGAGGCCTGTAGGATGACAAAGAGTTATAGGATGGAGGGGATAATGGGACGTCTCTCAGACGGAGAGCAACACATGCAAAGGCCCTGTGGAAGGAGAGACCCAGCACACTTGTTTACTAAGTGAAGTACCACTTCCTTTTTTAAAAATTAGTTATTATATTTGCATGTGTATATTTCTTCTATGTATTTCACTGTTAAGTAACCAAACCCAAATTACTAAATATTTCTGTTCAAATGCCATTTCCTTTAAGAGTCAGCAGCCTTGGCCTAGAGAAGGAAATTTCGTTCCTCGTATGCCCCTGAGAGCACCCTGTGTGAAGCCCTCTTAGGAGGAGTGAGGAGGCAGGCTTTCCTGTGCACACTCACACCCTAGGGCTAGGCCTGGTGAGCCACGGGAGGAGGGAAAGGTTAGTGCTACGTGGGGATCCAGGAAGTCCTTATGGAAGAAGAGGAGAGATTAGCACCCACAAAGGGCCTCACAGACAGGTTTGGCTTCCGGAAGGGCCAGGAGATAGCAAGGGAGGAGCCAGTGTGTAGGATCTGGGGAGGACTGATGTGTGAACAGAAACTGGTGGCTCAGTGGTTAACTTCTACATCTGTTAACCAAAAGGTCGGCAGTTGAAATCCACGAAGCGCTCCTTGGAAACTCTACTGGGCAGTTCTACTCTGTCCCACAGGGTCACTGTGAGTCGGAATTGACTTGCCAGCAGTGGTTTTGGTTTAGCTTAGTTTGGATGTGTGACCGAACTCTTAATGGCTCAGTAGTTAGGAGCTTGCCTGCTAACCAAAAGGTCAGAGGTTCGAATCTACCAACTGCTTCTCGAAAACTCTGTCGGGCAGTTCTGCTGTGTCCTATAGGGTCGTTGAGTCAGAATTGGTTTGATGGCAGTGGATTTTGGGTATTTGAGTGAAGTGCTGGTGGCACAGCGGTTGAGCACTTGGCTGCTAATCCCCAAAGTTCAAAGCTACTAGCCATTCCTGGGAAACGCTGCAGGATGGTTCTGCTCTGTCCACTAGGGTCACTGTGAATCAGAATTGACTTGACAGTAATGGTTTAAATTTTTTTTTTTTTAATCTGAGTGCAGTGGTTAAGCACTCCACTGCTAACTGAAAGGTTGTGGTTTAACCCCAGCAGCCACCCCACAGGAGAAATATGTGGCAGTCTGCATCCATAAAGATCACAGCCTTAGAAACTGTGGGGCAGTTCTTCTCTGTCCAGCAGGGTTGCTACGAGTCAGAATTGTCTCGATGACATTGGCTTTATTATAAGAGAACAGGATCCTTAATGGCACAGTAGTTAGACTCTTGGCTGGTAACAGGAAGATCGTCAGGGTAAGCTCACCAGCTGCTGTGCGAGAGAAAGCTGTGGCAGTCTGTTTCCATAACCCCATGGGGCAGTTAAGTGCTACTTCTGCTAACCAAAAAAGGTCAGCAGTTCAAGTCTGCCAGGGGCTCGTTGGAAACTCTATGAGACAGTTCTTCTCTGACTTATAGGGTCGCTATGAGTTGGAATCGACCCGACAGGAGTGAGTTGGGTTTGGGTTTTTGATGGCGCAGTTCTACTTTGTCCTATAGCATTGCTATGAGCTGGGATCAACTCGCTGGGTCTGTTTGAGTGCTTACATTTGTTTTGTTCTCAGTGTGTGAGTTAAGCAGGAAAGGTGGGTTGGGCTGGGCTAGATGATGTTAAAACCAGTTCCCTTCGTGACAACCCTACGTGTGTCATAGTAGAACTCAGCTCCGTTGAGTTTTAATTGATTGTAAAATGTTAACTTATTTTGCTGTTGTTGAGGATATACCCAGCAAAACATACACTAACTCAACACTTCTCCATGTACGATTCAGTGACGTTCTTTGAGCCACGCAGCCGTTCTGATTGTCTGTCTGTGAGTTGTTCCTCCCTCCTTGACATACGCTTACTGCCCCCAAGAGTTCTGCCTAATCTTTTGAGTGCCTGTTGTCAGCTTGATCCCACATAGATCTTAAAAGAGCGCCTGTGCTTAAGGCAGGCGTTCCTTACTAGTGACGCTAAACTGTTCTCTGGCTTTAAGAAGACTTCGGGGGATATTTTTGGTTTATCCATAAGGTTTTCAACGGCTGACTTTTCAAAAGTGGCTCCCTAGTGCCTCTAGGTGGATTATGGGTCCACGTAGCATAGATGTTGGCTGCTACCCAAATGGCTGGCGGTTCGGATTTAGCAGCCGCTCCTTGGAAACCTCGTGGGGCAGTTCTCCACTGCTCTGTAGGGCTGCTGTGTGTCAGAATTGACTTGACTGCAGTGGGTTTTGTTTTTTTTTTTGAACCTCCAAACTTTTAGTTAGTAGCGGAGCATATTAACTGTTTGCACCACCCAGGGACCCCAAATTAACGTAAGCAGTTTGGACTTAGTCCTTCTGGCTGGCAATCTTTGTGCCATGAGCTGGGATGATCCAATCAGATCCAGGAGGGGAGCGTTCTGGAGGGGTGACTGCTTCCCTGGGGATGAGGCCCCCAGCACGAATTCCTGGGGGATTCTCCTCTTCAGCCAAACTCCAAGCCTTAAACTCAACCCGTTTCACGTGTTATGTGTCAGGATGGGCAGAGCAGTGGGGACCTCGGCATTCGGGGTTTCTCCCTTGGGGGCACAGCCCAGTTAGTCCCCTGAGCTAACTTTGCTGTCTCCAGGGCCTTCAGCAGGGGCTGCAATTTTGGGAAAAGGCCTGGGGTTGTAGGAGCCTGACTGGTGGCTGATGATCCTAAATGAGCCATCCCAGAGTTAGAAAAATGGGACAAGTCAGACCAATCCACATTTGAATCTCCGCGTGTCTTGTTTACCACCGTGAAACTCTAGGCAAGTTGTTGCCCAGCCCTAAGCCTCAGTTTTTGTTTCTGTAAGTGTGTCCTCAGTGGGTTGGGTGAGGATTGTGTGGATTGAGTTAACATTAGCACATTTCCCCCGAAGCACGTGGCCAAGGACAATGCAGACCCCTGTGACTGCACCCTTCGAGTGAAGAAACACTCCCCTTTATTAGGCCTGGATGTCAGTGAAGCTGTCTTCCCTAGAATCAACAGAAACCATGGCAACTTACATGCATCACGTGGGCCAACAGCCTTTCGCAGTGATGGCCAGGAGAAGGGCCTGTCACAGATGCAGGCCCCCCGGCGACTTTTTCTCTTACTCTACTGGTTCTGAGGTGACCCACGGGAACTCCTTCAGCCCTCCCTCGCTGCCTGAGGTAGGACTTTGGGTTTCTAGTCAACCCTACATTTATTGTTATCATGATTAATATTATTGTTTGTTTTGTCCCAGGAAAAAGAAAGTTGGTGTAGAGCTCTCTGCCCCTCCCCCTCTGTCATCTCCCAGGATGCTGCTGGGGTGGGCACCCAGACATCAGAGAATCAGTTCTGGGTGGCAGGAACACTGGGCCATTGAGACCTTTCAGTCCTCGTGGACATCTAGTGAGATGGCGTCAGTAATATCCCACTTTCTGGAGCAGCCTGAGTCCCTGAGTCCCTTACGCAAGAGTTCTAGCTAGTAAGCGGCAGAACTAGGATTTCGACCCAGGTCTCTGCTCCAGAACTCACTTCCACATGGCCTTTGGCAGAATTGGCACCTTGGTGGCCAGTGTGGCAAAGATGGACACATTTGTCAGCTGCTGGTGTAGAGACACTGGCCTGTGAGGCCTGCCCCATCAGAGAGGGGTCTACGGTGGTGGTGGGACAGGGGAGGAGCCCTTAAAGACTGGAAGGTTTTCCAGCCTGTGTTTCTACGTGGCAGCCTCCTTGGTCTGACCCCAGCAGAAGTGGACTCAGGCTTTTGTGAAAACCTAGCCTTGCCTTTGCTAGAAAACCCTGGTGGCATAGTGGTTAAGTGTTATGGCTGCTAACCAAAAGGTTGGCAGTTCAAACCTACCAGGTGCTCCTTGGAAATTCAGTGAGGCAGTTCCACTGTGTCCTGTATTGTCACTATGAGTTGGAATTGACTCGATAGCAGTAGACTTTTTTCTTCTTTCTTTTTTTGCCTTTGATAGGAGTTAGGGTAAAACCTGCTGGGACCCACTGGTTTTACCCTCCTACAGGCAATCAGATGGGACATTCAAAGCCCAAGCTTGGGTAAGCATCTCATCTCATGGGACCTGTAGTGTCCTCTGTAAAATGAGGGAATCAATGATTCAGTCAGCCATATAGCTTAGTGGGAATGAAACATAAATGGCTGAGCTAGAACCTTAGTTCAAATCCCACCTCTGACACCAACTGTGCACTCTTGTCATAGGTAGTAAGTTACCTAACTTCTCTGTGCCTCAGTTTCCTCCTCTGTAAGATGGGAATAATAATTGAAACTTCATTAGGGCTGTCAAAGCCCTGATGGTGCTGTAGTTAGGAGTAAAACTGGTAACCAGAAGGTCACCACTTTGAATTCACCAGCCACTCCTTGGAAACTCTCAGTGGCAGTTCTACTCTGTCCTGTAGGTTTGCTGGGAGTCAGAATCAACTTGATGGAAGTGGGTTTGGTTTTTTACTAGGATTGTTATGAGGATGAATATATGTAAAGCCCAGGGACTAATAATACCTGGAACAGAGTATGTGCTATATATGTTTTTGCTAGTTTTTATATGTTGTTAGTTTTCATATATGTTATTACTAGTTTTATCTCACAGGGTTATTTGAAAGTTAGCTTGTAGGCAGCAAGACCTGTCATTGTGACCTGCAGGTAGCAAGTGCTTGGAAATGGTTTGCCTTCTCATTAGGGACGGGAGGGACAGGACAGAGTCAGGTCGTGGGAGAAGTACCAGGGTAGACAGATTGCTGGGCTGGCTTTGTGACCTTGGCAATCCATCTAACCATTCCAAGTCCCATTTCTAATGGTCGCTTGTTTATTTTTGATCGTGCATTCACAAGAATACATACACAGATATAAAAGTGTATATATATTAAATTACAAAATTAGACTCAAGGAAAATATAAAGTAGAACAAATTCTAGAGGGAACATGAAAGCAGATATGTTGGCTCTAGGTTCTCACAGAGTTAGTGAAATCAGCCTGCAAATCTGGTTCTATGCTTCCTGGCAGACAAGTGAAAAGGGAAATTAGATTTACTCCATGGTTTCTTCAGAAACCCTGGTGGTGTAGTGGTTAAGTGCTACAGCTGTTAACCAAAAGGTCAGCAGTTCAGATCTACCAGGTGCCCCTCGGAAACTCTATGGGGCAGGCCTACTCTGTCCTGTAGGGTAACTATGAGTCAGAATCAACTTGGTGGCAACAGGTTTGGGTTTTTTGGTTTATGGTTTCCTCATCCAGTGTCAAGAGGCTTGGCACCTCTTCACAGAAGCACGCTCTGAACTGGACTATCCAGACCTCATTCTACCTAAGGAGGACCGTCTCAAGTTTGCATCCCTGCCCTCTACCCCCAGAAAGAAACCTAGTTTGGGTTTTTTGGTTTATGGTTTCCTCATCCAGTGCAGAGAGGCTTGGCACCTCTTCATGCCTTAGTGGGCACTTGGAGCTAAAAAAAAAATGTATCTCACCTTCCTCCCAGAAGTTCTCAGATCTCAGTTTCTCTGGTATAAAATGAGGGAATGAAACCCCATTTCCATTGCCTGTCTAACTGATTGTGGGGATCAGGTGGATGTCAAGTGCCTGGTAAGTGCCTGGCATGTAGTAGGTGCTCAGAGGGTATAGTTCCTATCTCTCTGCTGCAGGCAGGTCCAGGTTGTGGGAGAAGCAGCCAGTTAAAGATCTTAGGTCTTTCTGGAATGACTTCAGCTCCCCCCACCACCTCTCTGCCACCCTACTGTGGTAGGGTCCGCAGAAGAGCAAAATCCTTTTGTAGAGGAATGTCATCATGTTGGGACTGGAGGTGCTGGGCAAGAAGAAAGCAAAATACCCAGTTCTAGCACTGGTCAATTTCTAGACAAAAGCTGAAGTCAGCAGGGAGTCAGTCCAAACATACCCAGCTGTGCTGACAGTCCCACTGTCAGAGTCCAGCCAGAGAAGGGGTGTGTGTGTGTGTGTGTGTGTGTGTCAGAGGGGAGAGAAGACTGCTGGTTGATGACAGCACAGATGTCAAGGCCAACGGGGTACTTTGCTGTAGACAAAATGAGACTGGGACATGGCATACACGAGAATGTGCAGTGGAATTGGAGTAGGGGGAAGCTGTTTGGTGAAACTGTCCTTGGAGTTAGGCATGAGTTTACATTGTGACCCTGTAACTTAGAAGCTGTGTGATCTCAAGAGCTTGCTTAACCTCTCTGAGCCTGAAAGGAAAAGTAGCTAATTTCATCTTGCTAGACTGTTTTAGGATTAAAGAGAAGACAGAAGGTGCCAGTGCCTAGCACCTAGCAGGTGCTTACTCAACTCCAGAAGAGTGTCTGTGGGGTATTTACGGGATGTGGCCTGAGAATTCAGCCAGTGCTGCAATTGGGTGACTACAGGGGTGATGCCCAGATTGTCTGCTGAGGTTTCTTTCTGGGGGTAGGGGGCAGGGATTCAAACCCGAGACGTTTCTCCTTTGGTAGAATGAGGTCTGGATAGTCCAGTTTGGGGTATACGGGGCCTGGGGAACTGCAGGCCAGCCCATGGGGCAATGTGAGTGAAGGTGGAGTATTGGGGTCTGGGGGCTCAGCTGAGCTCTATCAGGATAGGCATGAGGACCATGGAGAGCCACGAGGGGCTTTTAGATGGAGGAGGGCAGGCACAGAGGAAGAGCCCGGGTAGCACGAATGGTTAAGTGCTTGGTGTTAGCGAAAAGGTTGGAGGTTTGAATTCACCCTAGAGAAAGACCTGGCTATCTGCTTCTGTAAAGATAACGGCCTAGAAAACTCCACAACCTTTGTCACTTGGGATCAATGGGAGTTGGAATCGATGGCACCTACTAACTAACAACATAGGCACAGAGTTGCTTTGAAAACAAAACAAAGCACTCAACTAACTGGCCTGGAAAATGAATGGCAGAGGATGCTTTCGGAGGGGAGATCCAGGTGAGAAGGGTGAGGCTAGACCAGGGTGTGGCGATGCTGAGCAAGAAATGGGAGGTGATTGCAGGGAATGAGGGAAGGCAGGGGTCAGGCCAGGCCATCCACTGTGTGGGGCTTGGCTCCAGGGTGCTCTGTAGCAAGGAGGCACCAACCCAAATGCCCCTGTGGGCATGAGGATCTAGATAGGGGGTCATCGAGGCACAAAGCAGCTTCAGTGACTTCCTTTGGGTGAGATTTGTTTAACAGAAGCTCATAGCTTCTAAGTACTTACAGGTGCCAACGAGAGCATCACAATATTGTGAAATTAAGCCGTAAAGCCGGCTTCATTACCAGCTCACCTGGTGAGGAAGCAGCCGCTTTCGTTAGCGCTGCTCGTTGGGTCTGACAGAGCTAAAATTGAACTTGGCAATTACCACCCGTGTGCAGTTCTCAGTGCTTGTAAAAGGAAGGTTCCGTGGAAGTCAACCCTGGTAATCATAGGCTTTAAAATTAGTCACTATTCAGGCTGCTCTGTCAAAGTGAGCTCTAGGGTGAGGCAAGGAGGAAAAGGGGGTAGGAACTGGGGCTTTGACTTTGTTCAGTTCCCCATGCTCACCTGCACTAGATTTTATTTTATTTTTTAATTAATTTCAGGACAAAGGTTGGTGTTCCTGTCTTGGAGCAGGGTGGCCTGTTGAATGAATGACGGATTCTTTGAAAGTCCTGTTCTTTTTGTTTGCGTGAGCTCCTGCCTCTTTGTCTAGCTTTTGTGTTTCCCCTAGACTTGAGGGTTGCTTTGTGGTCCTCTCTGAGACACAGCTGGTGCAGAGCACAGCCTTTCTTGGACTCGTCCTTGCCCCCAGAAGAAGGAATGATGTGACATTATCGAAGGTTTCCGAGTCCTTTGTGAGACTGTTTTTACTAAGCTTTGGATAGAGTCTCTCCACAAGCTCAGCATATTTGACCCCATTTTACAGATAAGCACAATGGAGGACTGATGCATGCTTTGCTCGCCAAATGTGGAGAGTCAGACAGAAGGAAAAGCTTGTGGAGATTTTATCCTAAATTGACCGGGGCGTGTGCACCTCTTTGTCAAGTGGCCTGACCACCGGCAGCCTCAGGCTCCTCATCTAAGAAAGGAAACTTGTGCTGTACAGGGCTGAGCACCAAATGAGAGACCCCACATGTAGCAGGACCTCAGTGAGTGAAGCAGCCTGCCGTTCAGTGCGGGAGTGCTCGTCTTCCATGTCGGAGACTGGGGTTTGATTCCTAACCAGTGCAACCCATCTGCAGCCACCACCCATCCTTCTGTGGAGCTTTGCGTGTGGCTGTCATACTAAACTGATTCCAGCAAAGCTTCCAGACTAAGAGAGATTAGGAAGAGAGGCCTGGCGATCTACTTCTGCAACTCAGCCAATGAAAACCCTAGGGATCACAAAACTCCGGTCTGTAACTGACCACGGGGCTGGTGGAGGACCAGGCAGCGTTTCGTTCTATTGGGCACAGGGTCACTGTGAGTCATGGGCAGCGTGATGGTGACTAGCAGCAGCAGGATCTCAGCAAAGGTGGCTGTTAATAGTGATATTCATTGTCCAGTGACTGTGTGCCAGATGTTGGACCAGATCCTTTCCAGAGGTGACTGATGCGTTACACAATGAACACACAAGGAAGGAACAATTATTCCCACGTTAAGTCAACAGAAACTCACGGAGACTATAGCTTTGTCCAAGGTCTCTCGGGAAGAAAGGAATGGGGCCAGTTGAAAGACTCAGGCATTCTGGCCTCAGACGCTCCTTACAGCTGGCCCTGCCCCTCATTGTGGGAGGAACTGAGAAACAAGACCACCTGGCAGCGAACTAGCTCTGTGGCTGAGCAGGGGGAAGCATTCAAACAGAACTATCATTTCCAAAAGGCTACAGCTCTGCCACAGGAAGCTGAGTCATCTCTCTTTGTTTTGAATCGTAACCATCAAGCTGCCTCAGAATCTGAAAAATAAAAATAAAACCAAAAAATGCTGAGCTTCTTCTGGATGCAGGGGCCCCTCCCTCACTATACCCTAGGAAGAGTCCAGTAGGGGTACCCTGACCTCTATATCCAGAGCCTTGGCCTAAAGGCTTAGTGTCATGCACAGAGCATTGCTTCTGGCGTCTCACACACTGGGGTTCACCTTGCTGAACCTCAGTTATCCCACTTGCCAGGTGGGTGCACCTGCACGAGCCTCACCTACCCCGTGGGGTTGAGGCCGTCTGTGTTGTCACCTGTGTGCTTGTGAACGGCACGGTCACCACCCCAGAATTTCTCCTCCCAGAAGATGCGGCAGAGTCAAGTCCAGAATCTTCTTTCCCCGAGACTACCTCCTGCATACCCTTTCTTCCTACAGGTGACAGAGCTTGGTGTTTGGTGAACTTGTTGCTGTCGAGTTGAACTGCTCCATAGAATTCCCAAGGAGTGCCTAAGTGGGTTTGAACTGCTAACCTTTTGGTTTGCAGACATAGCACTTAATCCACTACACCACCAGGGTTTCTAAGTGTTTCGTGAAGAATGTCCTATATCATCACCTCTGCTTGTTAATATGCTTCCTCTTTCTCTTTATACTCAAACGCTGCCCTTCTTCGTCTCCCAGCTGGAGTGATATCTTTCTTTGGATGAGGTCCTCACTCAGCTGATCACCCCAGGGCTCTTGGTCACAAATACTGTCTCATAGCAAAATTATCCACCTACATGAGTGAGCTGGGATGTTTTACGGTGTCCTCTTCACATACTGCCCCAGCAGCTGGAAAATTGGCTCACAGGGAATCACAGGGAATAGATGGTTAGAAAATAATTGAGTGAATGATGGGATAAATGGTAATTAAAGGATTTTTGCCTTGCTGCTTTCTCTGTGACATTCATGCCTTCTTTTTAGTTCTCTGAGTCTCTAGTTTCCCTTTGGCAATCTTAGCATCCAACAAGCAATAGGACCTCTTTCTCTATCAGTAAAATTACTCTTTTCATGGCAGGATAGTATTCCACCACATAGTTTATTTACCCAACCCTCCTATCACTAGGGAGCCATGGTGGTACAATGGTTAAGAGCTTGCCTACTAACCAAAAGGCTGGCAGTTTGAATCCACCAGCCACTCCTTGGGAACCCTGTGGAGCAATTCTGCTCTGTCCTACAGGGTTGCTATGAGGTGGGGTGTTTTTTTTTTTTTTTTTTTTGGTTTGTTATTATCGATGGATTTTGTAGTCATTTCTTTTTTTTTTGAATAAATTTTTACTAAATAGAAAAATGAAAGTGTACATACTCTGTGCTCACAACACTGGGTTAAGAGAGTAGGAGTACACAAGTTGTGTTGAAGTCCCATTAATATTGATCTTCTTACTGATGTATATTGTCACCAATTTCACCAATTTCTGTTCATGAGCTCTAGGTGAAGGTTTGCAGCACAAACTAGCATCTCATTAAACAGTTGGTACACATATTGTTTTGTGATGTTGGTTACCAACCCCATGACGTGTCAACATTCTCCCTTCTTGAGCTTGGGTTCCTAGTCACCAGTTTTCCTGTCCCCTTCTATCTTCTAGTTTTTGCCCCTGGGCTGACATGCCCTTTTAGACTCATTTTGTTTTATGCATCTGTGCAATCTTTAACCTATGGGTGAACTTTGGGGACAGCTTCATTACTGATCTAACAGGGTGTCTAGGGGTCATACTCTTGGGGTTTCTCCAGTCTCTGTCGGGCCACTAAGTCTGGTCTTTTTTTTGTGAGTTATAACTTGGTTCTACATTGTTCTCCAGCTCTGGGTGGAACCCTCTAAGGTGATCCCTCCCAGAGTCATCAGGGAAAGGGCGGAGATCAGTAGAGTATCTTAGATGGTGCTCCCAGGCTTTTAAGACCCTAGGTGTTACTCACCAAAGTAGACTATAGAACGTTTTCTTTATAAACTACGTTATGCCAGTTGAGCTAAAAGTTGCACAAGACTGTGGTCCCCTCAGCTCATAAATTCAGTCCTTCAGAGAGTTTGGATGTCTGTGGATCTCCCATGACCTTGCTGTGGACAGGTTATGCTGGCTTCCCAAGTATCTTACACTGCCTTACCCTTCATTTCCTTATTCCTATGGAATGTTTTACAATAAGCATCCTTGTCCATATGAATTTGGGCCCTTGTCTAATTATTATTTCCTTAGGATAAGTCTAGCTGCTGATTTTACGTAGGGTTTTTGGTGCTTTCAAATCTCTCTTTAGAAAGGTCTTGCTATTCTATACTCTCAGAACCAATATCCTTATTTCTCCTTCACTCTTGCTCTTACTGAATATAAAAATCTTTCCCATTTTGATTGACAGAAAATGATACCTTATCTTTGCTTTACTTTGTATTTCTTTTATTACTTGTAGTTTTTTTTTTAAGGATGCTTATCAGCCACTTTTATTTCATGCCTATCTGTGTCCTTTGCCAGTGTGGTTATGGGTTGTTCACTTTTTATTTGTTGATTCGTAAGCACTCTTTGTATAGTAAAGAATATTAACATATTCTCTCTTTTAATTTGGTTGTGTTAAACTTGTTTTGCAAACAGATCTGCCAGTCTTTTCTGTGGTTTCAGGCTTCCAAAGTTATTTCTCACTCTATGATTATGCTAACAATCAAGTAGTTTCTTCTAGTTCCTTACAACTATATATGAGTGTATATATGTATGTGTTTCTTGCCCACATCTTCAGTATGTCTGAAATCTCCATCTGTCTTCATATCATGGTATAAAGGCTGCATCCTCTTTTCCTTCTGACTAGGTCCCTGTGCTAGGACAACCCTCCCAGTCCTTGGTCTTGGATCTAGAGATGTGTTTACTCTTCTGTTTGCTGAGCGCCTTCTGTGTGTCAGGCCCTGAGCTGTGAGTTAGAGCTGAAAGATGAACAAGACAGATGGTCCCAGCTGTCAAGGAGCTGACGGCCTAGCAAGGGAGATGAACAATGAACACAGAAACAAGTGCTATTAAAACAAACAAGAAACCATTAGCTGGAGGAGTATGCTAGGAGGAAAATAATTCAGGTGTTAGTGAGACTAGAGGAACCTTCTCTGGGGAGGAAGGAGACCTTTGAGCAGAGATTGGAAGGATGAGTCGGTTGTGTGACAATCAGGGAAGGGCTTTCCAGGCAAAGGGAACAGCATGTGAAAGGCTCAGAGACACGAAAGCAAGCCTTCTTCCCTTTTCCAATCTCTCACTGCTCCCCCTGCCCCTTATACATACATGCTGGACATCAACCCCCATCTGTCATGTGCCCCTTTGCTGCACCCCAGCCCTTCTCACTATTACTTATTTGATTATTGTTACAAGCGTTCGATGACAGGCAGTTTCCCAGAATTCCTGTCACTTAGTTCTGGATGATCTCTGAACTCTGTGACAGTTTACCAGCAGTCTTGAGTGCTTCTAAAATGTCCAAAACACTAGAAGTGGTTTTATAGCACCTAGCACAGTACATCACACTTAATAAGTACACACAAACATACCACTTGTCGTCTGAGTTGATTCCAACTCATAGTGACCCCCTGTGTGTCAGAGTAGAACTGTGTTCCATGAGGTTTTCAATGACTAATCTTTCTGAAGTAGATCAACAGGACTTTCTTCTAAGGTACCTCTGGGTAAAATTGAATTTACAATCTTTCTTTCAATTAACAACTGAGCCTCTCAACCACTTGCATCTCCCAGGGAATCCTACTTAATAGGTACTCACTGTTAGCTAAGCAAATGAATAAATAAATAGCTGAGATCTCTCTTGAGCCTAGTACAAGTCACTGAACACTGTACATAGCTCTCATATTTAATCACTGCTACCATATGGGATAGTTTTTATTATCCCTATTTTACAGACGAGAAAATTGAGGCTCAGGGAAGTTAACTGCTCCAGCTTGCAGAGCTAGGATTTGAACCTGAGTCTGCCTGATTCCAAAGCTTGCATTCTCATGGAGCCCTAATAAAAGCTGAGGAGACTGCAGGGGGATCCACAGCACTGCTGGCCAGCACTGACCCCTCACCCAGTCCAGCTCCATGGTGGGTGGCCTTGGCCTCTTAGCCTTTTCCCTTCAGAGTAGTGGGAGGGAACCAGGCGAGGCTCTTTCAAAAAAAAAGAATTGTAAATGTATTATATGCTTGTGGGAAAGGAATAAAATGAAACGAGAAAAAAAAAAGCAACAACCGAAAATAAGTTCTTCTACTACCAGGGTAACCACTGTTAACAGGTATGCTTTACATCGCATATCCACACATATCTAATACGCACACAGATTTATTGTTCTTCTGTAAGTAGGGTCATATCCCTGACCTTTTTCACCCAGCCAGTTCCAGGTCAGCACCTGCCTGTCTTCCTCATTCCATCACCTTCTGTAGGGTGGGAGTATGAGGATTTATTCACCGAGACCCCAGGTTTCAGCATCAAGCCTGCCTCTGATTGTTCTAGGGAGCAAGCAGCATCCTCGGGCATGCATCTAGGCACCCGAGTCCAGGCATTTCTGCAGGACCGGTGCTCAGACGTCTAATCACTGCATGAAAGGGCGTGCGAGTTATACATGTTGACAGGTACTGCCAAATTGCCTTCGAAGGCCCTTCCAGCTCAGCACCACTCTCAAGCTCTTAAGCAGCAAGTGACGCGGTGCTGGGCTGTTTAGGGGCTGCCTCCCCTCCCGCTTCCTTAGACTGGCATGGAGACCGCCACCAGGTGCTCTGAACACACAGGCCCAAATTGGGGTGGAAGATGGATTTTTGAAAAAAGAGGCTAAATAACAGGTTTTTCTATTTCACCTTATAGGAATGGGATGGGGGGGCAAGAGTGCCAGGCCTCCAGCCAATAGAGGACCAAGAGTTGTCAGGAGGGCTTATAAAGCTTGCTATTTCTGGCATTTTTTTTCTCTTTCTCTGCTGATTATGCAGCAGAATTGCACAGAGCCTGTCGCGGGCGCGTTCTCTCACTGCCTGGGCTTCTGTGGAATGAGGCTCGGGTACTTTCTGCTTGCAAGACATTGGTGCACTGCAGGTGTGGGTTGGCAGAAGGTAAGCAGGGATGCCAACCACCTCACGGGGTGGAGGTGGCCAGGCCATCGCCGTGGGGCGGAGACAGATGATGCCTGAGTGGGGGCAGGCAGGGGGCCTGGGTAGGTGCCCATCACATTCTGGCAAGACGATGCTTTGGAGGGTCCAGGAGGCCTGCACTTGACTGCAGCTTCTTGAACAAGAATCCTGGAGGTGTTTGGGCTTGACCTCTGGAGAGCAAGGGGCTCAGAAAGACATAGGTGCTTGGGGTGCTAAAGGGCATTTACTTGCTCTGCTTTCCTTCACTCAGCACAACCTGCAGCGGGCCTATCCCAGACTGGGTCCTGGGCTCTGGTGCCTCGACCAGAAACAGTGAGAGCGGGGGCGTGGGGGGTAGCCCATGGCGGGGAAGAAGCCCAGAAGACACTTGAGATGAGGGGAGGAGGGATCTTCTAAGGCAGAAGAGGTGACGAATAGCTGGAGATACCACCCAGAGCAAAGTTTGAGCTGCTTCTTTCATTGGATTTTGAAGTTTGTAGCATCAATAAAAAAAATCTCTTAAAATTTGGTGAAGGCTACTTTTTCCTTTGGTCAGATAAGGATATTGAAAAATAATCAGCTGGGATGTCCAGTCTCCATCTTTGTGTACAAGAAAGAACAACAAAAAACCAGGAAGGACATAGTCACAGATTTAAGGGCAAACGTGTATATCCATACATCTATGTCTATATATAGATAACATATCTATATATAGATAAATGGATATGATAAGTTAAAGATTTGGAATGCAGAAGCATAATATGAATGGGATTTTCCAGCTGCCCCTTGAGGGGCTTGTCTTTGTGATGCAAGTGGCTGAATTGGGGGCATGGCTTATTGTGTCCGGCAGCCCTTGCCAGGTACTCAGTATTTATCAGCCAATTTTGGAAATCAGCTTCTTGTACTTGTGTCCTAGAAACAAAAGCATGCTCTCAGGCCTGCTGTCCTTCTTTTGGAATAGTCCAGGATAGACCAAGAAACAGCAGCTTCTGTCACTCCTGAGATGACCTCCACTTTGTCCACACTGGGCCTGGTAGGAGGCAAAAGGCAGCAGACCACAGGTCTGCCAGAGAAGGCTTTGAAGCATGCCAGTCATTGAGGAAATAGCTATTAAGGGCCTACTGTGTACCTGGGTCTTGCTTAAGTACTGCATTCAAATCTCAGCTCTGCCACAATTTCATTCTGTGACGTAGGACAAGCTCCTTGAGCCTGTTGAGTCTTAGTTATCCTATCTGGAAAATAGGATGCTGATACTCATTTGATACTTCCCTGTGTTGTGATGATTCTATGTGTGTATGTATATATGTGTACACACACGCACACGCACACATACACGTGCACACACACAACGCCTGACACTGCTTATCAGCTGGGGGAAACTTCGTAGATGTTGACTGACCGAATGAACAAATGATCTGAACACTTGCCTCTGCTCAGGAAAAGGACTGCACAGCTCAGGACATGGGTGCACGTTCATGTGCATCTGTGTGTGATCTGGGGAGCTCCCCCGAGTATTGTGTAGTCGGAGGCTCTGTGTCCTGCTTCCTTTCCTAGGGAGCATGAATGCACGACCGTTGGCTGTTTCAGCCCTGGCTAGTATTCGTTACTCTGTCTCTGATCATGAGTCCTTGACTAGAAGATGTGTTAATTCCAGGGGTTTACTGCTGCAAAAGGCCTCTATATACCATGCGGAAAGTATGAGCCCAAGAGACAGAAAGGACCAGAGACTACATCAGCATGAGACCGGAAGAACTAGATGGTGTCTGGCCACCACCAGTGACTGCAATTACAGGGAATATAACATAGAGTCTCTGATGTAACTGGAGAAAAATGGGTGTGTGGAATTTGAACTGTATTAAAAAGACCAGATTTAACAGTCCAACAGACTGGAGAGCCCCCAGGAGACAAGGCCTGTGGACTCGATTAGCTCAGGACTGAAACCATTCCTGAAGCTGACCCTTTAGACAAAGACTGAACTAGACTGTAACACCTAAAATGTGTGCTTCTTGGCTTAAGTAAATACGTGAGTGTAACTGTCCAGAGATGAGATGAGAGGGCAGAGGGAGACAGGAACCAGTTGAATGGACACAGGACATACAGAGTGGAAAGGAAGAATGTGCTGTCACAGGGTGGGGAGAGCAGCTAGCGTTAGATAGCAGTGTGTATGTAAGTTTTTGCATGACAAGTTAACTCGGATTGTAAACTTCCCCTTACAGTCAAATATTCTTTTAAAAGAAGACCTCTTTGCAGTGTTAAAAAACAAAGATGTCACTTTAAGAACTAAGGTGCACCTGACATGGTATTTTCAGTCACTTCATGTGCACACAAAAGCTGGACAGTGAATGAGGAAGACTGAAGGAGAATTGATGCATTTGAATTATGATGTTGGCCAAGAATGTTGAATGGACCGCCGGAAGAACTAACAATCTGTCTGGGCAGAAGCACAGCCAAAATGCTACTTACAAGTGATGATGACGAGGCCTCATCTCACGTACTTTGGACACATTATCAGGAGGGACCATTCCCTGGAGAAGGACATCATGCTTGGTAAAGCAGAGACAGGAAGAAAGAGAACGACTTCCGTGAGACGCGTTGGCACCATGGTTGTAACAGTGGGGTCAAGCCTGACAATGATTGTGAGGATGGCCCCGGCCTGGGCAGCCATCACTGTGTTGTACATGGGGTTCTGTGAATTGGAACAGACTCAACAGCGTCAGCAACAATAACAACTAGTTATGCAACAGGAGGCCTGGTGGTGCAGTGGTTAAGTGCTTGGCTGCTAACTGAAAGGCTGGTCATTCAAACCCGTAACAGCTCTGCAGGAGAAAGACCTAGTGATCTCCTCCCACAAAGACTGAAGATTTCCTATGGGGCCATTCTTTGTCATGTGGGGAGATTGTGCGTGGAAATCAATTCCATGACGCTTAACAATGATGGGCTATATTTAAGCAGAACAGATCCTTTTATTTCTAACACTTTCTGAGCAATTTAGTGAATACCAGTTGCCACTGTGGCATAGGCAGAGTTGCAGGAGGACAGCCTTCAAGACAGGTGTTCAGGCTGCTCCTTATGACCTGATTGTGAGAGCCCTAGGCTGAGGAGGAAGCTGGGGACAGGAGGGAGTGGCTGGAGTATTCCCTTACCTACACTCCTTTCCAGGACCTTCCCTGAAAACCTGGATTAACACTTAGCTCGGAGCCATGGCTCTGTTCCTTGCTGTGTGACCTCAGACAGGCCACCTCAGTTCCCTGAGCCAGAATTTCCTTGCTTACAGAATAGTAGACTGTTAGGATGCAATAGGGCAAGATATGTAAAGTCCCTGGTGGCACAAATGCTAAGCACAGTCAACTGTTAGGTGAATGATTGGAGGCTTGATCCTACCCAGAGGCCCTCTGCTGAAAATCAGCCACTGAAAACCTTCTGTAACACAGTTCTTCTCTGGGACACATGGGGTTGACCTGAGTTGAAGTCAGCTCATTGGCACCTGGATATAAAGCACATTGTTGGTACTCAGTAAATAAAATCATCCCCCTCCTTCCTGGAGAAGATACCCTGGAGAGCCTGTGATTGGAGCTGGTACCCCAGATCTGGCACCTAGCAGGTGCTCTCTAAATATTGATGGAGACAGTGAAGGTGCCCTGAATTAGGAAGCCAAGTTCCAGATCTCGTCTGCCATGTCTTTGTTGTGTGATCTTGGGCAAATTCTTTGCCCTCTTTTGGTCCCACCAGTGCCCACTCTGCTACTCGACGTTGGGAATCAGGCTGTGTGGGGCCCTACCGAGGAGGGTGAGCTTCATGGCTGAAATCAGCTTTTTGTCCGCCGTAAGTACCACCTGTAGTGGCGCTCTTACCCACCTCCCCCTGCCCTGATTGCCTCGTGCACCAAACCAGTAGTCACTGGAATTGGACGCAGAGGCAGTAATAGGGGGTTTTGGGAGGCAGCAGTTCAGGACATGGGAGGCTGTGTTGGTAGCACCCATTGTGATTGTCTTAGGGTGGCTTTGGGGACCTCAGGCTGCCCAGGAGTTACTGTCTCTGTCCGGTGCAAACAAAGCCCTGAGCCAGCACAAGTGGTGGAATAGACGCTGTAGCTCCTCCCTCTGCACCACCCCTCCAGCCACCCCTAGGGCCCCGTTTCCAGAGAAGGCCTGGGGGTCTCCTGCTGCTGGGGGTGTGCCGAAACGAGTGGCGGAGTCCTGGGTTTTCAGTCTGGGCTCTCTTGACTTCTCACTGGGGGACGTGAGGCCACTCACTTATGCTCTCTGGGTGTTACTTGCCGCCAGGAGCAGTTGAGGCCGTGAGAGAACAGCCTCTTAACAAGGACACAGTATAGAAACAAGATCCCCAGGTGTGGTGCCCACAGTTTGTGCTCGACTCTTAACCCATTGGCTGGCTGTTCAAACCCGCCCAGTGGTGCCACGGAAGAAAGGACTGGCATCTGCTTCTGTGACCATCACAGCCAAGAAAACCCTATGGAGCAGTCCTACTGTGTGACACGTGGGGTTGCTGTGCGTCTGACTGGCCTTGACCGCAATGGGTTTTTCTTGGTGGGGGCGGGGGTGGCGCTTAGCGTAAAAAGGCAGCTTTGATGTACACAACCTCACTCCCAGTGGCCCTTCTCTTGACTTGCACCCCGGCCCCCTGCACACACGTGCCACATCCCACCCGCTTAGCAGGTTCCACTGCCAGCCACCCATTTGCTTAGGTCACATATCTGTAGTCATTCCAGCCTCACTCTCTACAACTGACTCACTGGCAGGTGCTGCTGACTGTGCCTTCAGGGTACAGTCGCACCACGTTAGGTCACGGTTACCTGTCACCTGGATGACTACAGGCACCTATTCCAGTGCCTCGCTGCTTCTACCCTTAGAGGTTGTTCTCGAAGCAGCCACAGCGTCCCTGCAAACCACCTTTTGCGTGTGCCCCTCCCCGGTGAGACAGAGCCCTCTGTTGGATGGTTGCATTTTTTTTTGCAGTCCACAAGTTAACTTCCACCTTCTCCAGAATCTCTGCCCTGCAGCTTCTAAGGGCCTCCACCCCCACTGACCAAGTTCTCATGCTGCATAATTTTATATACACCGACCCCTTGGTCCTGAATGGAGGCCCTGGGTGATGCCAGTGGTTAATGCACTTGGCAGCTAGTGGAAAGGTTACAGGTTTGCATCTACCCAGAGGCCCTTTGGAAGAAAGGTCTGGCGATCTTCTTCCAAAAAATCAGCCACTGAAAACCCTGTGGAGCGTAGTTCTATTCTGAAGCACACAGGGTTGCCATCAGGCAGAATCAGCTTAATGGCGAGTGGATTTTGGTCCAGAATCTGCTTGCTCTAAACCCAAAGCTCCTGCTTGTCTGTTTGCTCCCTCATCCAGCCCCGACAGTCTAGACCTGAGGCTGCCTCCCTTGCCCGCCCTGTCATGGTCCTCCCCAGCAGTGCTGTGATGCTCCAGCTGGACAAGACCCGGGCATGATGACCTTTTATCCCCATGCCTGCTGGAAGCCAGGTAGGCACAGAGCAGCTGCCGGGAAAACGCTAATTTAGGCAGCAAATGCAAACACTGCCTGCTCTCAAACCTACTGACAGCGTTAGAATCCTCAGCCGTGATTTGCTTTGGCTGTGTAACCTTGGGTGAGCCATCTAACCTCTCTGAGCTTGAAGGATCATGAGGATTGACAAGATGACCTATAGAATAAATTTCCTCTTCCACTTGCTGGACAGTTAAGTGTCCCCAGGAGAACCAGAACATTTCAGTGACCCTTCTGCTTGGCTCCAAACAGCGCAAACCTGTAGAGGTATGCAGCGACCCCCAGTACTGTGCACAGAGGAGCCCTCCACAGAGCCCCAAACAGGAGCAAAAATAGCAGCGCTGGGGCAACCTGCGATGCAGAAGCCACAGGAAGAAGCCTCAGAGTGAGCGGATGTTAGCCGCTCTGAGGCCCCACTGAGGTTCCACAGATGTGCCGAGCTGTGCAGCCCTCCCGCCTGCCCCTGCTGGCTCCTCTGACCACAGCATCAGATAAGGCTGGTGGAAAAAATGTTGGCTTCCTCTCTGGGGTGGGTAATCTCAGTGCCATCTGGGGGCACATACACACACAGAGACACCCCTGCTCACTCATTCACTGAGGTACAGCCCCAAGTCAGTTACTAGGTATCCACGGGATTATGGGAGAAATGACACCCTCCCTTTTTACCTCTCTGGCTTTCCCTGGCTGTGCGATTTTGCTCTCTCTGCTTCATCTTACTGGTCTCCTTGCTGTCCTAGATCACACTGACACTCTCAACCTCAGGACCTTTGCACAGACTGTTCCAGGCCACCTTGAATGCTCTCCCCTCACACATCTGTTTGGCTTACTCCCTCACTTCCTTCAGGTGTTCACTGGACTGTCATTGTCTCAGTGAAGCCCACCTTGACATCCCCTTGTATAAATTAGCACACCCTCTACCCAGGTACTCCCACTTCACCTCACCTGTTGAACTTCAAGCATACTGTGTAAGTTACTTTTTCATTCTCTTTGCTGTTTGTTTTCTGATTCTAATGCGAGAATCTGGGATCTCTGGTCACTGCTGTTTCCCAAGTGCAAAGAAGAGTGCCTGGCACAAAGTAGGTAATTGGAGGATACTATTTAGCAAATGGGTACAGGAACAAGTGACTAGGAATTGGCCCAGCAGTCAGAAGAGGGTCAGGCTGGATTTGTTTGGGGGTCTTGTTTCAGGGTCGCAGGACACAGAGACGGGCTTCCCTTGTTACAGGTATTCTGGTTGCAGCAGTCACCTTCATTGGTCAGAAGTTCTTGCTGACTCTCAGGGCAACAACTGTCTGGAGCCAGAGAAGTGCCTGGAAACCTGTGGTTCCTTGTAGGAGGGACTCGGCGCGTTTAGGCACCTGAGCTTTGGATCATGTGGTCCTGGGTTTGAATCTCAGCTCTACCATTTCCTTGCTGTATCTCGGTGTCCTCATCTGTAAAATGGAGTCAATAATCCTGCCCTTACTTGTGTATGGATTATGAGGATTACATGTGATATATATAATTACATACTCTTAAGCTCATTAACTGAGTGTGTTAGTCAGGTTAGGCTGGACTATGCTGCAGTGATGAGTAGCCCCTAGAGTTTCAGTTGCTTACCACTATGGACGTTTATTTTTACTTTTACTACATGTTGCGTGATGGCCAGCAACAAAGTAGAGGGTTGAGTTTTGCCCCCACCAAGTCACTCAGGGACAAAAGTTCATTAAGCTGTGACCATCCAGAATGTGAGTGGTCGTCCAGGAGAGCCTAGAAATTTTGTATGTGCTTCTCTATGCTTCTACTGAAGAGAGCCCCTCAGCCCACTGGCCTAAACTAGACACATGGCTCCACTAAGTGGCAAGTAGGGCAGGAGGTGTAGTCTTCCAGGTGCCTGGAAAGGGAGGACAACCAGTATTAGGGAGCACTTCTAGAGTCTGCCACAGTCGGCAAATACTTCTTTGCCCCCTTTACACATTTGGGGAAACCGAGGCACACTTACTCACCGGCCTGATAGAATTCACCTTCAGTAGACTGACTACTAGCTCCCAAATATAACTATGTCCTTATCCCCAGAACCTGTGAATGTCACTGTATGTGTCAAAGGGACTTTGCACATGTGATTAAGTTAAGGATCTAAAGACGGAAAATTATCCTAGGCTATCTGGTAGGCCTGATGTAATCACAGGGGCCTCCTGAGAGGGAGGGCAGGAGAAGTCAGACCATGGGAGGAGGTGATGTGGTGATGGAAGGTGACTTTGCTGCTTTGATGATGGAGGAAGGGGCCACACACCAAGGAGTACAGATAAACCCTAGAAGCTGAAAAAAGGCGGGGAAGCAGATTCTTCCCTAGAGCCTCCAGGGGAACTAGCTTGATGGCATCTTGGATCTTAACTCGGTAAAACTTACAGAGGGGCCAGGCCCAGTGACCTGGTACCGTGCACAGAGGACCATCCCTAGAGCCCCAGACAGGATAAAAAAACAAAAACAAAAACCCCAGCAGCCATCGGGGCCACCTCAGACAACGTGTGGTTCTTTGCCACCTGAGCTACCCAATCTCTCCTGTACTGTTCTTGACCCAGCCCCATGTCACCCTTGTTCCCTGTGATTGCTAAAGCAGCCAGCACTCTTTCTGGTGTTTCAGCAGCCTAGAGGATCTGTGAGAGTGTGTACAAAGTCAGCAGATCTAGTTGCAGATCCCATTTCAGATAGATGATAGCTATGACCCTGAGCAGTTTTCTTTACCTCTCTGAGCCCCAGTTTCTCCATCTGTAAAATGGGCACATACTGGCTGCATTTCAGGATTGCTGTGAAGCTTATCAGAAACAGCCACCCTTCAAGGGCTTAGCACAAGTGTGCCTGGATCAGAGAAAGTACTTGATTTGGCTCCAAACTCCCTTATCTGAAATCCAAAAAACACTGCAGACCAAAAGTTGTTCTGTAAATATGCTGTATACTGAGCCCCAAAGCCTAACCTGAACTGACCCAAGGCTATTTATAATCATTACTTAACCCACTTGTGTGGAGATTCATATGTTTGACTATAAAAATATGAACGTGTCTGACTCCAGCTGCTGCTGCAGACCCCACTTAGGATGTTACTTAACCTGTGGGATCTGCACGCTCAGGTTACTTTTCCGAAATCTAGACAAATTCTGAAAGGCCCCTGACCCTCAGGCTCTGGCAGAGGGCTTGTGGGCCTGGGTATGAGCTGCCACTGCAGACCCACCTAAGGCCATGGAGGGTCCACAGATGCCCCCAAAGCCATCATGGAGCCTGACGACTCTTGTTTCCTCTCAGTTTCTCAGCAACTAGTGTCCTCTGTCACCTGGTTAAGTTGGGTTTTGCTCGCTCAGGGGCAGAGGTTAAGGCTTGGGGTAGGGTGAGCCCAGGTGCTGAAGCATTTTTGGTTTGAATTTAAAAGGGGAATTTTTTTCTTTCTTATGAATCATCAGAAAAAGAAATCAGAAGGCAGCATGTGACCAAGGAAAGGAAATTAGGGTTTGTACAATGGGTGAGTCACCCATTGTTTTCTGACTCCTAGGTGCTCCCTGTCTCTTGGCAACTTTCATTCATCTCTGAGACGCTCAGCCCTGCTTCTGGAAACCACACTGGTGGCTGGTGTGCTTTTATTCTGGCTCCAAACCCGTCTCCCTTCTTAGCTGTCAATACTTCTGAGTCATGGTCATGCTGTTTTAATGATTGTTGCTTTGTCAAATGTTTCTTCTCCCTGCCCAAGCCCTGCTCAGAGTCCTGTTCCCTGATCCTCTCTCCGGTTCTTCACAGCAGCTTCTGCCTGGCTTTCCCTACAGGCTTCGGTTTTATCTTCTCCAACCCATTCTCCAGCCTGCAGCCAGAGGCTTGTTTCTAAACTACAGCTTCTGTTCTGGGCTCCAGTCTGTCCTCCCCAGCGCAGCCCCGAGGCCCCACCACGATAAGCCCTGCTTGTCTTCGACCTCATCTCATCTCTTCTCTCACGGTGGACCCTGCTCTGCAGCCCCCGAGCCTTGGTAATGCTGTCCTCTCCTCCCTGGCTGGTCCGCTCATCCTGCATGTAGGGCTGCTTAGAAGCAACTGCTTCTGTGAAGTCTATTTCCCTTGGCTAAAAAAAAAAATGTTGTCAAGTCCGTTCTGACTCAGGGTGAACACATGTGTGTCAGAGGAGAACTGTGCCCCATAAAGTTATCAACGACTCATTTTTTGGAAGTAGATTGCCACGTCTTTGTTCCAAGGTGCCACTGGATGGACTCAAACCTCAGAAGTTTCAGTTAGCAGCCAAATGCATTAACCAGCTGTTCTTCCCAAGGACTCCCATAAGCCCTGCCTCCCATTGTACTTGAATCGATCTGTCATGGATTGAACTGTGTCCCCCTGGAATATGTGTCTTAGCTTGGTTAGGCCATGACTCCCACGACTGTGTGATTGTCCACCATTTGCTGTATTTTCATGCATGTTGTAAGTTCTCTCACTGATCGAATGAAAAGGATTAATGGCAGTTATATTGATGAGGTCTGTAAGATTAGATAGTGTCTTAAGCCAGTCTCTTTTGAGATGTAAAAGAGAGAAATGAACAGAGAGGTGCAGGGACTCCATACTGCTAAGAAAGAAGTGACAGGAGCAGAGCACATCCTTTGGACCTGAGGTGCCTGTGCAGAGATGCTCCCAGGCCAAGAGAAGACAGATGTATCACAAGGCCCTTTCTCCAATAGAGAGAAAGAAAGCCTTTCCCTTTCCCTAACCCTTGGAGCTGATGCCCTGAATTCGGACTTCTAGCCTACTGGACCGTGAGACAATAAACTTGTGTTTGTTAAAGGCATCCACTTGTGGTGTTTTTGTTATAGCAGCACTAGATGACCAAGACACACCCCATATTATAAATCCTCATCCTGTTCCCCTCAGAAAGTCATAAACTTCAAGAGGATAAGGACTGTGTCTGCTGTATATCCCTGACGCCAGCCCCAGCACTCAGAACGAAAGGCTGTTTTAAGCAAGGCTGGGTGTGGAGGAAGTGGTTCGTAATGGTCTGCTTCCATAAAGAGTGCTGCCTTGGGGACCCTGTAGGGTAGCTCTCCTGTGTCCTAGAGGGTCACTAAGAGTCAGAACCAACAATTAATGCAATGGCATCAGTTTCTTTGTGTGGGAGGTAGTATTCTTGAGACAGACAGACAACATCTTGCTTTACAGTAGGCTAGAAACTGTTTTCCATGTCAGCAGTAGTATGAAATATACCAGTTTCATTACAGGAGGTTTGTTTCCATAAACATTTCTCCATTGCCCCTGAACCCAGTGTACATTTTTTCCCTGCCTATTTGTTTCTTGGTACGTTGCCTCTTGCGTGCCTTTTCTGTTGGCATCTGTGTCTTTTTGTGCATTGGTCTCTTGCTTTTTGTTTAATTTGAGCCATTTCTACATGGTCTATATTAACTGTCTCATAGTTGGTGCTGATATTTTCTTAGTCTGATGTCCTTTTCAGTTTTGGTTTTATTATACTGCCTTCTGCAGAAGATATTAATGCATACATATTCGAATCTGTCAATCTCTCTTCTTTCATGATTGCTTCAAGGACTGAGCAAGTTATCCTGCCTGTGCAGATCTGATAAACATTCCGTTCTGTTTTCTGATCGTTTCCCCACAACGTGACTTTTTCTATTTAACTCTTCAATCCATTTGGGATGCCTTTTGGTGGTGGCTTACCGCAGGTATCTACTTCTAGTTCAGTGTGCCTAAACAGGACCAAGATAACCTTGTTGTCCCTTCTCTGTTTTTTAAATAATTGGTCTTTGTTTCCAAAAAGAGAGACAAAATAGACTAGCTGTTGTATGCATGAGCATTGGAAGAGTTAAGACTCTGGCTTTGCCTCTTTCTAGCTGTGTGTCCATCAAGCATCTTGCTTCAATTGTCTGAACTGCTTTTCTTTTCTGTAAGACAAGGTAATAATATCTGCCATATAGAATTGTTGCAAAGATGAGGTGACGTATTGTATGTAAAGCACTTACCATGGTGCCTGGAGTAAGTGCTTTTCTTCAGCACACGTTTTCTTACATGTTGCTTTATTGCAGTCAGGATGGCTTTGACTGATGGTGACCTTCAGGGAATGAAACACTGCCTGATCCTGTGTCACTGTCATGACTGTTGGTGTCTTTGAGTGAGTCCATTGTACAGTCATGTTCATCCGTCTCAGAGAGGGTTTCCCTTGCCATCACTGGCCCTCTCATTGACCAGAGATGCTGTTGTTTTCCAGTGATCTGTCCCTCCTTATGAAGTATCAGGAAACCCTGGTGGTATAGTGGTTAAGTGCTACAGCTGTTAACCAAAAACATCAGGAGTTCGAATCTGCTAGGTGCTCCTTGGAAACTCTGTGAGCAGTTCTACTCTGTCTGTAGGGTCACTATGAGTTGGAATCAACTCAACGGCAGTGGGGTTGGTTTGGTTTTATGAAGTGTCTTAAATAAGCAAGGCCAAGTGTCAAACAATGTTCTGTGAGCTGTAGGGTTTTCAGTGGTGAATTTTCTTAAGTAGATTGCCAGGCCTTTCTTCCTAGTCTTAGTCTGGAAGCTCTGCAGAAACTGCTGTGAGTCATCCTACTGGTATTTGAAATACCAGTGGCATAATTTCTAGCAATACACAAGTTACCACAGTGTGGCAACCTGGCAGATGGGTGGTGGTTTTCTGACCTAATTGGGTCTAATTCTGTACTTTGTCTTCTATTTGACTTATTCAAAAGTCTTGTTTTATAGCACAAAAACAAAAAACAAAGAACTGTTGCCATCAGTCAATTCCAACTCATGGTGATCCTATAGGACAGAGTAGAACTGCCTCACAGTATTTCCAAGGAGTGGCTGGTAGATTCAAACTGCTGACTTTTTGGGTGACCAGTTGAGTGCTTAACCACTAGGCTTCCAGGGACTCTGTATCACTGCCACACCACTGTAGTTTTGATGAAAACTCTGGTGGCCTGGTGATTGCTTCGTCTGCTAACCAAAAGGTGAGCCGTTTGAATCCGCCAGGTGCTCCTTGGGAACTCAATGGAGGAATTCTACTTGGCCCTATAGGGTTGTGTGAGTCAGAATCAACTCGACGGTAGTAGGTTTGTCTTTTTTTAGTGGTGACTCTACAGTCTAACTCTGTGGTCACACTCCTCCATTACTCTTCTTTTTAGGAATGTTGCTTTAAATCTTTCTTGCCCAGCCTCATACCTGGGCATACGCTCGCTCTGCACTATACATAGCCTACCCCAGTGACACATAGAAACCTCGCCACCAGTTTCCTAGCCTCCCTGCTGCCTGGCCTTTGCTCACTGTGGTCCATTTACCTGACAGATGTGCATCAGCTGCTTTTACCTGGTGACCCCCCACCTTGTTGCTTCATCACCCGGATTGTCATCAGGCTAGTGCAGGTACCCCCTCTGGAACCCAAGCTCCCTTGCAAGTGGGTTCTGTATCCAGGACCCCTTCAGAGCCTGGCAGGGGGCTGGATACACTGTAGGTGTTCAAGTCAGGTCTGGGGGAAGCTAAGAATGCTTGTCATGCCCCTGGAACAACACCTGTTGCCACCGATTGGATTCTGATACATGGCAACCTTATAATTGAGCTAAATCTGGCTTCTCCTCAGCACAGGATCCTGGGCACTTGTCACCCAGAACATGCTATTCTCAATGACTGGGCCATTCACCAACACTGGCCTCATTTTCCCTAGTGGGATGCTGGGAATGTGTCTGAGGCTATATCAACCCCGAAGCCCAATATTCATCTTAAACTGGTCCTCTCTCCAAAGAAGTCTGGTGGAGTTAGAGTGATTTATGGGTGTATGCTGTGCCTTGGAGTGTGGTTTGCCCTCTATTTTCTGAGGAGAAAAGACTCATTAAGATAAAAGCCTCACTGCCCTCCTGGCCCTCGGCCATAGGGTCCCCATGGAAAATCCAGATCTGGAGCATGGGGGTTTCAGAGTAAAGAGCAAAGGGTGACCCCCAGCCCAGAAAGGCAGCTGGGGTGAAATGGGGAACTAGCTTTTTTAGCGGCAGCCCTGAGGGGTCAAAAGTTTCATTCCATCTTTACAGAGAAAGAATCTGAGGGTCAGAGAGGTGAGATCCCTCCTCTGGCACATGGCAGGTAGGTAGAGAGCCTGGACCTCAAAAGCTATGCTGCTCCAGTGTGCTCTCAGCCCCCAAGTGCAAAGGCTGATTTTAACGAGGCACTTAAAAATATGTTACAGTGTTTACAAATATCATTTCCTGTGTTATGGGGTACTGACAGAAGGAAGTGAACTTGGTACTTTGGCTGTGTTAAGATTTTGGGGTCAGATGCAAAAGTGCCAAGTTCAGGTGACCTAGAAAGGTTTTCTAGGTCAAATTACAATTTCAAAAGAGTTTTTTCTTTTCTTCCTCTTTTTTTCTCTAACCGCCCCCCAGTTGAACGCTGTCGTTGACATATTTCCCCTGCAACAATGCCAGCTCTTTGTGGCGTGATTGAGGGCTTGTTTTGTAGGCTGGGGAGAAAATATCTTCCAAATCATCTGCTGCTCATTGTCTCATTCATGCTGGCTCCCTCCACACCACAGTCCTATCCAACACACGCTCATGTGGCTTTTAGTTAATTGTCTTTGGCAAGAATCAGTTTGAGGACTTGTTCCCAACTGCTTAGATGATAATTATCAGGCACAAATATTGGCAGCACTGGGCACCCGTGAGGCTCGAGACGGAGACTGTGGACCGCAGTCCAACCCCCAGGGAGGAGGCAGGGAGGTGGGTGGCTCTGCACTTTGGTGAGGAAACATCACAGGACATCAGAAGTAGTCTAGCCCTCGGACTCTCCAGTTAGACTTCTTGGATTTGAAACTCTCAACTCTGCCACTTACGGGCTGTAGCAATCTCCTTGCTCTTGTCCTTGCTGTTGGCTGCCGTTGGCTGTCCTTGCTGTGCCAACCCTGTCAAAGGTGGCGGATCAGACTTTCATGATCCTTAGGATTGTCATTGGGAGATTTTCAGAAATAGATTGCCAGCCCTTTCTTCCTAGTCTTTCTTGGTCTGGGAGATCCACTGAAACCCAGTCAGCATCATAGCAGCATTGAGAAAAGCCTCCACTGACAGATGAATGGTGGCTACTCATGAGGTATATTGGCTGGAAAGTGAACTTGGATCTCCTGCATGGAAGGTGGGAATTCTACTCCTCAACCACCGACGCCCTGCTTAACCTTCCATGACTTCAGTGTCTTCCTTCATCTGTAAAGTGGGAGGCTCAGGAATAGTCACTCACCTGACAGAGCTGCATGAGGATTCAGTGAGTTTGTGTTCATAAATCAATGAAGAGTGCCTAATTCACAGCAAGCACTGGGTAAATGTTGCATAAATTAGTTAAAATTAGTGTATGGTCATAGCTGCAGTGGACATTGTTGTATGCTGCCCTAGGCCCCCTCAGGATGGGGCACTCTTCTTGCAGCTGTTCAGAGTGTTGGTGGCTGCCGTGTCCCAGATGAGTCTCACGGTGGACAGCAGATGCCTTGCCCAAGGTTACACACCCTCCCTTGCCCAGTCTGGACCCAGTGGCTGCTCAGTGTGGGAATATAAAGGCTCAGCTTCCTGCCTCTGCTTGGGATATCTCTGAAGGGCCATCACTGTTCCAGAGCCCCCTAGGGTCAGGCTGAGGGCTCTTTTGTGACCACAGCATGATGCAACTTCTCCTGCTGCCCTGTTCGGCTTCCCTCACTCCTCTGTCAAACTCTCCAGCAAACTCACTGCAGGTGGATGCCGCTCTGCGTTGGTTTCCAGGGACCCTGCCCTGAAAAAATAGGAGCCATCCAGCTGCTGAAAGGATCCTGATTTCCATTTGGGGACACACCTTTATTTCCCTTACTGGAAGCCCTTTGAGGAATGGCCTTGGGATTCTCCACCACCCCTGTGTCTCTGAGTGTGCACATTTCCACACTTTAGCCCTGCTTTGCACACGCTTTTTCCATCCTGGGGAAACCCTGGTGGTGTAGTGGTTACGTGCTATGTCTGCTACCAAAAGTCAGTGGTTCAAATCCGCCAGGTGCTCCTTGGAAACTCCATGGGGCATTTCTATTCTGACCTTGGGGGTTGCTCTGAGTCAGAATAAACCTGCCAGCAGTGGGTTTGGTTTCTGAGTTTTCCTCCGTCCTGGAGGGGCCTGACTGAATGTTTGCAGGAAGCTTGGTGGCTCCAGGATCCCTCTTCAGGTGGAAAGAAGGACATCTGGCTGCTGGGTGAACCACAAAAGTGAAAACTGACCTCACTGTGTAGGGCTCAGAAGGCCTCACCCGCTCCGCTTCTCCTGAGCACATGAGGAAACTGAGGCCCAGAGATGGGAGAGCCTTGTTCAAGGCCGCGCTGTAAGCAGATGCTTCTCTTTTCAGCACTCAGAGGGGATGGTGACTTGGGGGTGTAGTAGGACAGGCTGGTCTGAGGGGTCAGACATGCTGTTGTGGTTTAATAAATGCCTTAGATGCCTTCATAGCAGGGGGCCGCCAGTCCTGCGGGAGGTGGATCTCAGCCTAGGGTGAAGGAGCGGAAAAGTGAAGGGAGGTCCAGGTGGCCAGCACAGAAACTGCAAAGGCACAAACGCATGAGAGGGTATGGTACCTGCAGGGACCTCAAGAGCCATGGAAAGGCAGAGATGTGGGAGGAATTGGGCCGAGGGGGGTGGGAAGCCAGGATGGAGATGGGGCCAGGCCAGATTGTCAAGGGCCTTGAATGCCATGGTGAAGAATTTGGACCTTTTCCCAAAGGAGAGCTAGGACTTGAAGGAGAATGGCCAGGACAGAACCAGGCAGGGACCTTGTCTGTCATGGCTGCCACCAATTCCTCATTGCCTGACCCAGTGCTTGCTTATTTAGAGTCGATCTCAGTGAGTATTTGTGGAATAAATGCATGAACGTATGAGGGAGGGGAAGATTAGGCTGGAAAAAGATAGCTCCGGCTGCCCTGTGTGCGGGGTGGAGGTGGGGGAGCAGGGACAAGCCCTGAGGCTTGGAAGAAACCAGCTCCTGGTTAGGGCGGGCTTATCCTCCAGAGCCAGGAGAGTGGGTCCTCAAGCCGGCTTCCCTGTCCCTCCCAGAGACTCATTGGCACCAGCTTGCCTGAGACTTTGGGGCCACTGGTGGTGGCAGGTGGGACTGGCTGAGAACACACACACTGGCATCTCCTGTGGCAGAAGCTAGGTGGAAAGCCCTGGAAGTCACGAGCCAAACCTGCTGGGGTTCCGGCCCTCAGCCTTGGACAGCCTCGTGAGACCACACCCCGACCCACTTCCCAGGCCCCCTCTCCTGGCCCAGGCAGCGTCTGCGGCCCCTGGAACATTCCCTCTCACAGAGGCTAAATGGAAATGTTTGTTGAAAACAGCATGTGTGTAATTAAAGCTTAATGAGCGCTTGTCTGTTTGGAATGTGCAATTAGATTTATAATCGAGGATGGGAGCAAGCTCCAAATGGCTGTAAACGGAGCTGAGAGGGAGGATAATTTTTGCCATAAATCCGTGGCAGCTCAGTCGGTGTGTGAGCGACCAGTGACAGCACCAAGGAAGAAACCTGGGACTGCTGGGTGCTGTGCCCTGCCCAGTGGGCTGTCTTGCCCCTTGGGCCACCCTGCCCGTCGGGCCCAGTGGCTGCTGCACTCAGCGCGGTTCTAAGGTGTATATGCCCTGGGTCGGTGTTGGCTCTTCCCATCTGCAGGCTATGAGCTCTGTGATTGGAGCCAGCTGTGGGGAGATGAGGTGCTGGTGTGGAATCCAGCAGCCACCCTGGTCCTCCGGTGACTTGGCCAGGCAAGGAGTCACCCAGCATCACCTGTTCACTCCAGTGTGCAAACTGGCCGGGGCAGGACACTGGCTTGGAGTGTGGTTCCCTGTTTTGTTCCCTGTTGTGTTCCAGCCCGCAGAACAGTGCTCAGCACAGACTCTGACCTCAGTGTACTTGTGTTGAGTTAGTGAAGGCCTCTGCACTGATCTCCTGCTTTAAGTAAACCGCTCTCCCTCTGTGGCCTGCAGTTTCCTCAAAGCCATTGTAGAGCGGCATTGGTGGCTTAGTGATAGGAGTCCCACCTTCCATGAAGGAGACCTGGGTTCAATTCCCAGCCTGTGCAACTCATGCATAGCTACCACCTATCTTTCAGGGAAGGCTTCCTTCCGTACTTAGACCAGGAAGAAAGGCCTGGCAACCTACTTCTGAAACCCAGCCAGTGAAAGTCCTGTGGATCACATAGTGAGGATGGCGCGGGACCAGGCAGTGTTTTGTTCTGTCACGCACAGGGTCACTACGAGTCAGGAGACAACAGTGGCCAGCAATGTTGCTGATGTGGACTCTTCCACTGCCAAGGCCTGGGTGTTTAACAGATCCCGAATGGAGGGGCTCTGGGTACCACAAGGGCCTCTCTGGGCTGTGGATCAGGACTTGGGAGCTTCCCTGAGGCGCTGAGAGCAGCGCAAGAGGGGACATTGAGCAGAGCCGAGCGCAAGAGGGGACATTGAGCAGAGCCGTGATGAAGAACTGCGTTGGAGCAGAGGGTGGCTGGAACAGCAGGTATACCAGCACTGTCCAACAGAAATCTCCTGCAAGCCACAGAGGGAATTTGAAACTTCCTGGTAGCTACAATAAAAAAAGTAAAAAAAGGTGAAAGGAATTTTAACAATATATTTTAACAAACCAAACCCAATGCCATCGAGTTGATTCCAACTTATAGAGACGCTGTAGGACAGAGTAGAACTGCTGTTTAGAGTTTCCAAGCTGATTCAAACTGCCGACCTTTGGTTAGCAGATGTAGCACTTAACCGCTGTACCACCAGGGTTTCCATACCCTAAACATTACAATTTCGACATGTAATCTGTGTAAAAGTTATTGATGATGCATTTTACAGTATCTTTTGTGGTTGTTCACCATCTTTGGTGAACAATGGTATTGTTTGCTTGGGGCACATCTCACCTTGGACCAGCCGTGTTTGAAATGCTCAGTGTGTGAGGCTCCTCTCCTCATCTGTAAAGGGAGCAGTAATTCCTGACCTCCAGAGAAAGTGCGGGTGGGTGGTAACTACATAGGTGCCTCGTAGCACTCAACCACACGAACTGTTATGGCCAGTGTAAGTTTTATGCTATGTCTCAGTTTTTTATTGGCTAAAACAAGGATACCATCCAAGCTAGCTCTTTTCAGCAGTGGGGAGGAGAGTTTTGCACTGGCCTACAACACAGGGCTTGTCTAAGACCCAGCCTCTCTGGCAGGCTGTTCCTTAGTGCTTTGTCCCCTCTTTGGTAGATAAGGACCCGGGCCAAGGGTCAGGAGGTGAGGTCACCTATCCAGGGTCAAATGGCTTGGGAAGAGTGGAAGTAGGACATCAGTGTCATCTTTGCTGTCCAGCAGTCTGGGCTTCAGGTTTAGCTCAGGTATGATCTGGCTGTGTGGCCTTGGGTAGGTCTTCTAACCTCTCTGGGCTTGAATTTACTGATAGGCAGAATAGGAACGCGTGTTTTGCTTGCCAAAGCAGGAGGACCCATAAGGAGAAAACATTTGCTTTGGCAAGAACTTGATATTTCAGAAACCAAACATGCAAGTCATCATCACAGGGAAGATTTTAATTTAGGATTTTTTAAATATAAAATTACAGGCAGCAGATGTGGGCATTCAAAGTCTTTCTCGTGCTTAGGACCTCAGAGGTTTGTGTGAAGCCCGATCAGTTACTTCATTGAAAGAAGAGAACCACTTAGCAACAGGGTAGTGATAAGGATTAAATAACAAAACAAATAGGAAACCAAAACTAAACCCACTGCTGTTGAGTCGACTCCGGCTCATAGCAATCCTATAGGACAGAGTAGAACTGCCCCATAGAGTTCCCAAGGAGCACCTGGTGGATTCGTACTGCCAACCTTTTGGTCAGCAGACCTAGCACTTAACCACTACACCACCAGGGTTTCCAATACAAGTAGTAGCTAGTGATTAGAGTACTTTCTCTGTACTAGGCAATGTTACAAGCACTTTACATGTATTAACTCATTTAATTCGAACAACTATCATACCCATTTTCCAGATAAGGAACTCAGACTCAATAACTAACTTGGTTAAGGGGAAAAAAAGAAAAAAGTCACACAGCTTGAAAACAGTAAGCCCAGATTTTGAACACAGCAGTCAGGCACCAGAGTCCACGTTTGCAACCACAGTGCTATCGTGCTTCTCTGAAGGATAATGGGCCTGGGGTTAGACACACAGGGCCTGGGCCATAGTGTGAGCCTGGTCCTGAGCCCAAGGCTTCCCAGGCTGTGTTCTTTCCTCTTCCATCTTTGCAGCGCCTGTCTGCCCCCTCCCCCCAGCACCTCCCGGTGATGATATGAATCTCTCCGTGAGACTTCCACATAAAACCACACTCTCGGTGGGGCCCACCTAGAGCTGCCACAGTCGCACCCCTATCTTTTGAGCCACGTTATCTGTTCAGAACAAGTGCTCGCAGGCCCCACGTAGGAGCAGGTGGGAGCAGTGTATGCTGCTTTGATTGTTTCCTCTGTAGATCTCCAAGAGCTGCATCTCTCCGCGTGTGCGACGTGGGCCCAGCTGAAGGCTGTGCATCCTTGGCCTTTGATCTGTGTCTCTGTGCAGAGGGAGGAGCAGCAGTTTCTACCAAACAGCTGCTGCTTTGGTGTCTGGGGTTCAGACAAGGTTCAGAGCCGGCTGGTGGCTGTGGGCCAGCTTCCAACCAGTCTGAGCCTTCCTTCTTTGTCTCTACAGTGGGGCCAGTCATGGTAGCCTTGGGGTTGCTGGGTGGCTCCCATGAGATGACCAGACACAGGGCTAGGATGAAGCCTGGTATACTGTAAGTGCTCGCTGGCACGTGCTCGTGGTATCTTCGGTTGTCATTTTCTCTGTTCTTTGTCCGGCCAACTCCTGTGTGTCCTCTGTCATGGAGCTTCCAAGTCATCTCCAGGCGGCCTCCCTTGACAGGCTCTGGGCTAACCTTAGGAGTCCTTGGCTGGTGTGAATGATTAAGCAACTGGCTACTGACTGAGATGTTACAGGTCCAAATCTACCCAGAGGCATCTCGGTAGAAAGTCCTGGTGATCCACTTTGGAAAGATCACAGCCACTGAAAACCCTTCAGCGTACAGTCCTATGCTGATACACACAGGGTTGCCATGAGTCGGAACTGACTCGTCAGCCTTTTTTTTCTGCTAACCTTATCCTGGCCTTTGTGACACTTGTCAAAGAAGAGACCACCACTCAGTATCTGAAACAAGTAGCACAGTCTTGGAGCTGATGTTTCCAAGTCAAGCAAAAGCTGATCTTTTGTAGGGTTTGCGGAAGCGTGGGATTCTGGGATGGGGAGCCTTTCAGAAGCTCCAGGTTCTTGGACTGGCTGAGCTCTAGCCATGGACATGTGACTAGTGAGGTACACTGGTACTGATCACTCAGCTTTCAGAGACTGAATGATTGAGAAGTTGTCACTGGCCAATCAGGACTGGCTTTAAACTGGCTTTCAGATTGTTTGTGGTTTAGGACTATGGCCAAAGAAAAGCCTGTCTTTTCTATTCTTGGAGATTTAACCAAACCCACAGTCATCGAGTCGATTCTAACTCATAGCAACGCTTATAGGACAGTGTAAAATGACCCCATGAGTTTCCGAGGAGTGCCTGGTGGATTTGAACTGCTGACTTTCTGGTTAGCAGATGTTGCACTTAACCACTACCCCACCAGGGTTTCCTTGGTTAGCATAGGAACTTTTTATTTTTCCTACTGTACCTGTTGGAAATCCTGGTGGGGTAGTGGTTAAAGTGCGACATCTGCTAACCAAAAGGTCGGCATTTCGAATCTGCCAGGTGCTCCTTGGAAACTCTATGGAGCAGTTCTATCTGTTCTATAGGGCCACTATGAACCAGAATAGACTTGATGGCAGTAGGTTTGGTTTTCAGTTGTTACTCGTCAGCTTTCTCCAAAGGTCTGGAGTTTCCTTGAAGTCCTGTGTCATAATCGCTGTGCTTTGCCTGGGTTCTAGTACAGTGCCTGGCACAGAGTGAGCATTGCTGCCAAGTTGATTCTGACTCACAGCAACTCTATAGGACAGAGTAGAACTGCCCCAGAGGGTTTCCAAGGAGCGGCCTATAGATTCTAACTGCCAGCCATTTGTTTAGCAGCCAAGCTCTTAACTGCTGCACCACCAGGGTTCAGGCACAGAGTAAGCCCCCGCTAATTTTTGCTGAATGGGCAACAACTGCCACCCCTCCTCTGCCATAACCTCCAAATCTCCTGGTTTGTACCACTGTCTGTGCCTTGTGATTATCTATTCATGTATCAGAGTTCCCATGGGATGATGACAAGCTTCACTTATTATAAATCCCCATTGTTGTGGACATGCTACTCAGCGCACTGGAGGTGCTGGTACACACTGGTTGAGGCTTATTACTTTTTTCATATGTTTAAATTAGGTCTTAGACATAGAACAGGGAGCAGGAATGAAGTGGGGGAAACTGGGCCCAGGAGGACATGAGAGGGCAGTAGTTTCAGATTTATTGGTAGGAAGTCAGGATGACTGGGAGAGGTCAGTCAAGAGGGGGAGGGCAGAAGGTTGTGGGGAATATCTGATGGTCTCAATTTTTCAGGAATTTGGGAGTGGACCTACTCCTAGATTGATGAGGTAAGGACTGATTAAGGGATAGGAGTTTAGCATACATATAGCAACAATCCTAATCCGGTTTGTTAAACCCTTGTTGAAAATAATTAACATTGTTAGGACTTGTGCTACAAATACTAACTCCTTTACTTCTACCAAGAACTTGATTGTTATCATTTTTACACTTGAGGAAGCTAAGGCACAAAGAAGTCCAAGGTCAGACAACTAGGAAGTGGTGGAACCAATCCTCAAATCCAGAGATCAGTGCTGTTAACCAGAATATCACATTATGTGTGTCATTGTTATGTGCAGTCAAGTAGATTCCAACTCATAAAAATCCTGTAGTACAGAATAGAACTGCTCCTATAGGGTTTCCTAGACTATAATCTTTCCTGGAACAGACCACCTGGACTTTTCTCCAGTGACAACACTTGTGGGTAACCCCTAACTTGGTACAAGCACTTGGTGGCAGCCAAGTTCTTAACCATTGTACCACAGGGGCTCCTTACAGTACACTATGTGAATTAAGTTTAAAGTTGACCCTGGTTGGAAGTTTTAAGGACCTAAATGGCTTATAAAATTAAGAACGCTATTAAAGTTGGAGTACAGACATCTCAGATACATCGACTGGTCCCTCCCCAGTTGGTACAAAGGAGATTGAGGCACATCAAAGACATAAGAAAAATACTAGCCCAAAGGACTAAGGGCCATGAGCCAGAGACTCCAGCAACTGACACTAAAAGAACTAGATGGTGCCCAGCTAACCTTAGTGACTGCCTTGACGAGGACACAACAAAAAGTCCTGGACAGAGCAGGAGAAAAATGTAGAGCAGAATTCGATTCATGTAAAAAGCCCAGACTTAAGGGACTGATAGAAACTGGAGAAACTCCTGAAACTATGGCCCCCAGATGCATGGTTAACCCAGGCTGAAACCACTCCCAAAGCCAATTCTTTTTTTTTATTATTTTTTAAAATTTTTTTTATTTAACATAACTGAGTGAAAATGTACATTCACATGTAAATTTACATGCCCCCCCTATATGCAGCTTCCACTGCTCTCCCTGTCCGGTGACTGCACACTATTCCTCTCTGCTCCATACATGTCTCATCCTCCCAACAGTCTCCTTTCCCCTCCTCTCCGTCCACTCCCCTTCCTCCAGCCAGAGGTCAGCAAGATGATATCCTATAGATGTATAGAACCATAAAGTGCTTCCAACATATGGTTACTCTGCATTGCCAAGTCCATTCCATTCCTGTCCAAAGAGTGGACCTTTGTTATAATTTATGGGAAAGGGCAGCATCAGGGCCGGGGGCCATGCTCTCAGAGGAACCCCAAAACCGCTGGACCATCAATTGAGGTCTTTTAGTGGAGATCTCATGATGCACCTCTTTTTATTCTTGTGTTGCCAGTGAGGCTCCTCTCTGTGAGCTCTGTCATGGCTATCACTGGTGGTGGCCGGGCACCATCGGGTTCTTCCGGTCCCAGGTCGATGTAGGCACCCACTCTTGTGGGTCTCTCTGTCTTCTCGGTTGTCTTTACCGCATGCCATTTTGGCCCTTGGTGAGCATCTGTTCCTGCTGAGTTGGGACCATTTGCTGTGTCCTCGGATGGCAGCTTGCCAAAGCCAATTCTTTAGGCAAGCTTAGATAGGACTATAAAAGAAAAAATAGTACACGTGCAGAATGTGCATCCTAGTTCAATCAGATCTAAGACCAAGTGGGCAGCTCCAGGCCCAAACCAGGATGAGAAGGCAGGAAGGGACAAGAACTGGTCAAATGGACAAGGGAAGCCAGGATGCAAAGGGGTAGTGTGCTGTCACATTGTGGGAACTGCAACGAACATCACAAAACAGTATGTGTATATGTAAATTTTTGAATGAGAAATTAAGTCAAGCTGTAAACTTAAGATTGATGCTGGAAGAGCAAGATTTCAGTGAGTAGAGAAAGGGAGGGAGGGAGTGTTCTGGGCTGGTATGGGACATTGTATGCAATGGCGAGGACTCTAGAGGTTCCTGCAACACTGATGGGCAGGCACTGGGAGCTGAATCTCAGAACCGGTTGTCACAGTGGGTTCCAGGTGCAAGGATAAGGTGACATGAAGTCACTACTGCAGAGTTTGAGTGGAAGAGTGGAATGACTGCCCCAAGATGGCTAATCATAGCCAGTGGTTAGGAATCTGGACAGAAAGCTGTCCTATGGATGGGGAGTGTGGGAGGGAAGGGATCCAGAGTCACCTCAGGGGTACTGACTGGGTCTCTGTGGAAGGTGACATCTTCTGTTATGATGGAGGGCACTGGAGAAAGAGCAAGTTTGTACACACTCCCAAGTTGAGTGTTGGATGTGTTGGCTTCGAGGTGTTGATGAACCCGATGGAGACGTCTGAGGGAAGACTGTGCTTCACAATCTGGAAGTAACTTGTCTGAAGATGTGCACTGAATTTTCAGTGACATATAATCCGGAGAGACCATGACATTGTCTAAGGAACGTATGAGTAAAGTGAGGAGAAGATACGAGACTCACTTACCCATCTACCCCTCCATTCCATCCGTCCATGGCGTCCACCCAGCCATCCCACTCATCCAAGCACGTATCCCTCCATCCCAAACACCCATTCCAACCATCTGTCTGTTCATCTCAGCCACCGTCCCAGTCATCCTCATATCTAGCTCTTCACACTCACCCAGCCACCCCTTCTCATCTGGTTGTGTGTATCCATCCATCCTTCCTTCCTAACCCTGCAGCCCACCCACCCCAACCACTTATCTATCTGTTCCATTTACCCATCATCTCATTCGCTGGTACCACTCACATTCCATCTAACCAGCTATCCCAGTCTTGTCTTTATTCCATCTACTGATCCCACCTGTGGATCCCATCTGTCGCGTTCACTTCCTGAACAGCGCATCCTCCCATCCCCCATCAGCACATCCGTCTCACCACCCACTCCACCTATGCATCAACCACCCTCCACGCACTCGTCCCACCCATCCCAGCTATTTCCAGCGCTGGTGCCTACTGAGCCACTGTGACAACTGAGCATTGGAAATGGGATAAATCTGAACTGACATGTGCTGTGAAGTAAGACACACTGGGTTTCAAAGATTTAATACCAAAAAAAGAGTGTAAACTGTCTCATTAATAATTTTATATCGATTACATGTTGAAATCATAATATTGTTACTGTACTGGATTAAATACAATGTGTCAATAAAATTCATTTCACTTGTTTAGGTTTTAAACTGTGACTACTAGAAAATTTTAGATTCCATATGTGGCTCATATTTGTGGCAGCTTGCATTGCATTTCTGTGGGACAGTGCTAATTTATACCAACTAACCAACCAACCAATCAACCAACCAGCCAACCATCCATCCACCCGCCCCATGCCATCCTTCTCTTCCTCCTCACCTTCCATCCATTTATCCATGCATTCATCACATCCATCCGTCCTATGATATTTAATCTGTAATTATTACGCAGTGGAAACCCTGGTGGCCTAGTGGTTAAGTGCTACAGCTGCTAACCAAAGAATCAGCTGTTCAGATCCACCAGGTGCTCCTTGGAAACTCGATGGGGGTGGGCAGTTAGCCATGAGTTGGAATCCGCTTGATGGAAGTGGGTTTGGTTTGGATTATTATGCATCAGTGACCGTGGGACAGAGGAATTTGGAAACCAAGGCTTAAAGCAGTTAGAGAACTTATCCTCAGGGGCACCAATAGAGCTGGGGTCATCACTAAGATCAGGGTTCCTCACCTTTCACTTGGCTGTTTTCCAAGTTTCTTTAAAGATTAAAAAAAAAAAAAGAAGAATGTGGTGTGTTTAGTTTGGGGTCCTGTTGGAATAGGGGCCCTGGAGCCCCTCTTCTTGAGATGACTGCACAGTGTGGGGAGAAACAGACCCTATAGAGGCCTCTCTGAGCCGAGTCCCTGGTGACCGTCATGAAAGAGTTATCCCCATACATTCACATTTGCAAAAATGTGGGCTGTTGCAGATTCCCAAACTCATTTCCATGACAAAACTCTCGGGAAGGGAAGACGAAGGCCTGGCTTTTGCAGAACAATCTTCCAGCTGTAATGGGGACTGAAGATGGCAACGGGAAAAGGAATTATAATTAGAATATGAAACGGGGAAAATTAATCTATTCCAGTCGGTGGTAAGAGGATGTTCTCCTGGCGTTTCACAGAAATTCTTAGGCTGATGTTTTGCACTAGTTTTTTTTTTTTTTTTCCTGATTCACACTTGAAAGCATAAGGAAGGCTGTGAGGTATGAAAAAAGACTTTTGACTGAGGAATAAATTGTGAAATGGACACACAGTGTAAGTCCACGTGTATCCCTGCTTTGCGTGTCCCTACATGAACAAGCAGTGTGTGTTTATGTTCACATTTATGTGAGTTATGGCAGACGCACCACTACCTGTCTGTCGGTTTGCTGTACTGCAGTGGCCTGTGTGTTGCTGGGATGCTGGAAGCTATGCCACCAGTATTTCAAATATCAGCAGGGTCACCTGTGCTGGACAGCTTTCAGGGGAGTGTCCAGACTAAGACAAATTGGGAAGAAGGCTGTGGTGGTGACCTATTTTGGAAAATTGGCCACTGAAGGCATGGATCACGATGAAACATGGCCTGACCCATTTGCTTTGGGTGAGGCATCAGGAGGGATCAACTGCTAGAGAGGGTATCATGCTAGGTGAAGCAGAGGACCAGCCAGGGCATGCGAGACCCTCGGTGAGATGGACTGGCTTGTTAAACCACCACGATGAACTTGGACATGCCAGCAATCCGTGAGGGTGATACAAGATTGGGTAACATTTTTTTCTGTTGTATGTAAGGTCATATGTAAGGTCACCATGAGTCAGAGTTGACCCAGCAACAGTAACAGTATATTTATGTGGTTGCAGTTACACAATCTACTCCGATAGATCTGAGTATACACTTTCTTTCTGTGTGCATGTTATGGGTATTGTATACCCGTTATGTATAGGACTGTGAGTATATATAGTCATGCTTCTGCTGTGTACACATTTGTTTGTGTTGGTTTGTGTGGCTAAAGGCTGTATTGAACACTGTTGTAAGTGACATGGGCCCTGTTGGTTTGTAGTGTACTTATGTGCCCATAAGCTTGTACACACTGTCAGCCTGGCGTGCTCACGTACATGCTCTGCAGAACTGTGCAGTGGATATGGAGGTGGACATCTCCAATCTTAGCTGTGTGTGCCTGGAGAAAGAGCTGGCACTGCCTGTGTCTGAGGACAGAGGCTGGCTTTGTGATCTCTTCCTTCAGCTCTGTCTCCCAGAAAGGCTGTCACAAGAGAAGAGGCTGAGCAGGTAAGCCCTAGGCCTTAGTGTCTCAGAGGCCAGCCCACGGGAAGCCTGGGAGCCTTCAGGGTACAGCCCTCATCTGTGGGCCCTGATGTGTGGAGCCCTGGGCAGAGGAGGGCAGCAAGCGTTTATTGAGTGCCTCTCCTGCCGGGTACCATTCTAGGTGCTTGGGAGACATCACTGTACAAACAGACCAAGATCTCTGACCTCTGGGTCCTCCTATTTATTTATTTTTGATATAATCTTTGTTGTTGTTGTTGAGAATATACACAGCAAAACAAGCCAGTTCAACAGTTTCTACAGTTTATTCAGATGTGGTGGAGCCCTGGGACAAGAAGAGGCCCCACACCACACCAGGCCTCTGTCAATGGCTGCTCTGCAGCCAGGTCCTGAGCTCAGCATGTCCCAGGGTACCGTGTGAGGCACCCAGGGTTTCCAGCTTCCATGTTGCTGCTACTGTGGAACAGAAGACAGATGTGAAAATGATCTGTGCTGTCGGTGGGACAGACAGAGGACGTGAGGGTATAGGTGACCTCCTGGAGGAGGTAGCCTCTGAGTGAGGCCTTGAAACATTAACTCTGGGTGCAGCCTAGTGAACAGAACTCTGCCCTGGGATCTGATGCCTAGACTCTGTACGTGGCATAGCCTTGTCTTTTGATTATTCAGCAGACACCAAGGGACTCTGCCTATCCTTGTTGTGGGAGGTCACTTGGGTATAACCACCAACCTCGCCACCTAGATGGGAAGACTGACCTGGGAAGAGACAATGTGAATGGCATAGGGATTGCTTCCTTCCCTCCGTCCTTCAGCAAGCATGTATTGAGTGCCTCTCCTGCCGGGTACCATTCTAGGTGCTTGGGAAACATCAGTGTACAAACAGACCAAGATCTCTGACCTTTGGGTCCTCCTATTTATTTATTTTTGATATAATCTTTGTTGTTGTTGTTGAGAATGTACACAGCAAAACATAGGCCAGTTCAACAGTTTCTACATGTACAATTCAGTGACACTGACTGCCTTCTTCAAGTTCCTACCCTTCTTTTCCAAGCTGTTCCTCCCCTATTAATTTAAGCTCACTGCCCCCTAAGGTTGCTGTATAACTTACCGTTGTCAGTTTGATTCCTTACAGGTAGATCTTAAAAGAACACAGTACTCAAGGCAGGCATTTTTTTATGAGTTAAAGCTAAACTACTGTTCAGTTGTAAGAAGACTTCAGGGAAAGTTTTTGGTTTCACATTTGAAGATTATCTCAGGACCGTAGTTTCAGGGGTTCATCTATCCTCCATGGCTCCACAAAGTCTAGATTCCATGACAACTTGAAATTCTGTTCTGCATTTTCCCCCTTTCCATCAGGATTCTTCTGTGGAATCTTGGATTGAAATGTTCAGTAATGGTAACCAGGCACTGTCTGGTTCTTCTGGTCTTGTGGCAAAGGAAACAGTTGTTCATGAAGGCAATTAGGCACCCATCCAACATCTTCCTCCTGTTCCTGGCTCTCCATCTTTTTCTGTTGCTCTAGGTGAATGGAGACCAATTGCAATGGCTAGGAGGCTGAACAGAAGCACTAAACATACTATTAGGCCAATTAACTAGAATGTCTGGTGAGACCATGACCTTCAACCTCCAACCAAGGAACTGGATCTCATGAGGTGTTGTTTGTGCACAAGCAGCCTCAGCAACAACTCTTCTTTGTTTTTGTTGTTGTTGTTGTAAATATATCCATCACACAGTGTTTACCAATTCAGCTTTTTACAGGTGTACAACTTATTAACAGCAATTATAGTAGTTATCATGCAACCCTACCCTTAATCGATGCAGGACTTCCATCAGTGGTAACCACCCCTTCCTCGCTCTCTCCTGCCCCATTAATGGACTTTGTTTTCTGTACATTGTCTTTCCTTGTCTTTTTATACTTTTGTGGTTGACTTCTTTTACTAAGCATGATATCTTCAAGCTCCATGTATACCGGAGCATGTGTCAAGACTTTATTTCTGCTGCTGACTGAGTAGTATTCCATTATATGTGTGTACCACATTGTGTTTATCCATTCGTCAGTTGAGGGGTGCTTAGATGGTTTCTACCTTTTAGCTGTTGTGAACAGTTTTGCGGTGAACATTGTTCTGTGAGTCTCTGAGTCTCTGCTTTCAAGTCTTTTGACTATGTACCTAGAAATGGAATTACTGGGTCACATGGTAGTTCTAGCTTTAGTTTTATGAGGAATTGCCACACTGCTTTCTACAACAGCTGTACCGTTTTGCATTTCCACCAGCCGTGGGTAAGGGTTCCGTTCTCTTCACATCCTTACCAATGTTTATTGTTTGTTTTTTGTCTCTCAGCCATCCAAGCACATTGCTATCAAGTTGATTCTGACTCATAGTGATTTTGTAGGACAGAGTAGAACTGCACCATAGGAACCATAGTTTCCATAGCCATCCTAAAAACCCATTGCTTTTGAGTCAATTCTGACTCATAGCAACCCTGTAGAACAGAGTAGAGCTGTCCCATGGAGTTTCCAAGGGGCACCTGGTGGATTCAAACTGTCGACCTTTTGATTAGCAGCTGTAGCACTTAACTGCCACCAGCGTTTCCATAGGTTCTGGAGCCGTCCTAATTCTGATTGCTATCAAGTTAATTCCAAATCAGTGACCCTATAGGTAGAGTAGAACCGTCCCCATAGTTCCCTAGTAGATTTGAACCACTGATTTTTGTTAACAGCGATAGCACATAACCACTACTAAACCAGGGTTGCCTTAGTCATCCTTGTGGGAGTGAAATGTCATCGCATTGTGGTTTTGATCTGCATCTCTCTGATGGCTAGTGAGCATCTTTTCATGTGTTTGATGCCCATTTGAATGTCCTCTTTGGTAACAAGTCTATTCAAGTCCTTGTCCCATTGTAGGACTGGGTTATTTGTCTTTTTGTTAAGTTGGCAACATTTTACATACATATTGGTTATTAGTTTCCTGTTGGACGGATAGTTTCTGAAGATATTCTTCCTGCTGATAGCTGGTCTTTTCACTTTTTTGGTAAAGTTTTTTGATGAATGAGTTTTTTAAATTTTCTGAGGTGCTGTTTCTTTGTTTCATCTTTTGCTGTTTGTGCTTTTGCTGTTGTATTAGATAATCCATCGCTGAAAGCTAGGCCTGACAATATTGCCCCAGCTTTATCCTTAAAGAATTTTTTGGCTTTAGTTTGCACATTTAGGTCCTTAATCCATTTTGAATTTGTTTTTGTTCGTGGTATGAGGCGTGGATCCTGTTTTATTTTTCTGCATGTGGAAATCCAATTTCCTCAGCACCAGTTATTGAAGAGACTCTTTCTCTGTTGAATGGACTTAGTATCCTCATCAAAAACTCAGTTGACTGTAGATACAAGAGCTTATTTCTAGACTCCCGATTTGACTCCCTTAATCTGTGTGTCTGTTGTTATACTAGTATCAGGCTGTTTTGATTACTGTAGCTGTATACAAAAAACCAAACATGATGTGGCGTATAGTGACCCTATAGGACAGAGTAGAACCACAGAGGAAACCCTGGTGGTGTAGTGGTTAAATGCTACATACGCTAACCGAAAGGTCAGCAGTTCAAAGCCACCAGGTGCTATTTGGAAACTCTATGAAGCAGTTCTGCTCTGTCCAGTAGGGTCACTATGAGTCAGAGTCGACTTGATGGCAGTCAGATTTGTTGTTGTTGTTGTTAGACAATAGAGCTCCCAGGGAGTGGTGGGTGAATTGAGACTGCTGATCTTTCGGTCAACAGCTGAGGTCTAATGTGAGCTCTGCTGCTACGTTGTTGTTCTCCTTCAACATTGTTTGTGGCCTCTTGCCAACCTTGGAGCCTTCTTTTTAGTAGACAGAATCCAGTGGTAAGCAGTGGACATGGTAACTAAATTATATGGAATGTTAGAAGGTAACGTGGCCCTGGAATCAAGAACAAGGAGGACAGGGGATCAGGACGGATGGTAGTAGGGATCAGACCTCAAGGACTAAGGGTCGGTGTCTGGACTGGAGTTAAGACAAGCCTGTCTGAGTGGAGGGTTCTGGGTGAGCTGACATCTCCTGCACCACTGTGGTGCCCTCCACAGTGGGCAGGCAGCTCAGTGATGTCTGTGTCACAGTTACAAATGCACACACAGTTGGACCCAGCAGTTGCACTTGTGCAAATTAATCCTTCAGATGAATTCACACCCATGCTGAGTGATGGATAGGTAAAAATACTCACTGGAGTAGTGTTTGAAAACCAACAGACTAGAAACAACTTATTGCCCACTAATAGAGAATTAGATGTGTTATGTTATATTTGAAGTACTAGGTACCAAAAAAAGAATTACATTCTAATAGAAAACACTCTCCTTGATATGCTGCTAAGAGAAAAACAATCAAGGTGCCAAATCATGTATGCATAAGATACTGTAATATGTGTATAAGAAATGACTGTAAGCTGTGTACACGTAGACTGTCTCTAGGAAGACATCAAAGAATTCTGGTAGACACCATGGTTGCCTCTTGGGAGGGGACATGAGTGGCTGGGTGGTGGCACGGGAAAGAGAGTTTTCACTGGGTTCCTTTCTGCACCTTTGGAATGTTGAACTAAATGTATTACCTAATTTGGGGGGGAAGTCAGTTGTTCAGTTTTAAAATGTGCCAGTTACTACTGGTATCCCACCCAGGTCCCTTTCTAGCCTGAAGTTGCACCGATCTGTCCTCTGCTCCTGGGCTGGCTGTGTGTGGCTCACAACTGCTCTCCTCCCCTGGAGAATTGCCCTTGTCTAAATGGGGGCCACGTGCTCGGAAGGTTATGCCTCCCCCTGCCCACTAACCACAGCCCACAGCCAGGGACTGAATTCCATGAGACTGTGAAAGGCTGGCCCTTTGCTTCACGCTGGAACCAAGTCTGCGCCACCCGAGACCGCATCTGTGTTAAGCCCCATCCCCTGCCCTGCCCTGCTGCTTCCCCACCACCCCCACCTTACAGACTGTTCCTCAAGTGCACTCCCTGAAAGTTACATGTACCCAAATCTTTGTCTCCAGCTCTGCTCCTAGGGAACCCTGTCTAAGACACCTCTTTCAAGGAAAGAGCGCTAACTGGACCAGAGCCACGCCCTCTGCATGTTTTAGTGTAATGCCTGTGAGGAGGGGACTACTCAAATTATCCTTGTCCAGACAGATGGGGAACGTCAGACCTTCAGACCCTAGCTCAAAGCCATATATCCAGGGAACCTTCACGTCTCCCGGTTACCGAGAAACCAGTTGTCTTGGAGTCGATTTCAACTCATGATGACTCCACAATAGAACTGTGCTCCATAGAGGTTTCAATGACTGGGTTCTTTGGAAGTAGATCACCAGGCCTTTCTTGCGAGTCATCTTTGGCTAACTTTTTGGTTAGCAGCCGAGTGGATTAACCATTTGCACCACCCAGGGAAGCCTATTGCAGAGAAATCTCTTTGAATCCAGACTTGGAAACTTGTCAGATTACAGAGCTGTCGTCATTCCTGAAAGTGGCTTCTACACAGTCTTCATTACCTGTGTCCAGGGGTGGTTTAAGGGCGAGGACAAAAGTCTGAGGTTAGCAAAGCCACTCAGGGTGGGAAGACCTGGAGGGTATGGAGTTTCACCTGACTTTGTTAGGCCAAGTGAGGCATTTGGGTATTTGCATACTTACGGGAGTGGGAAGCTAGCTATGGACAGTTTAGGAAGGAAGGAGAGAAAGGCTTTCCTCTGCCATGCTGCTTGTGAGTTCAGAGTAGGGCTTAGTTCTCATGCCCAAGGGGGATCCCTGCTGCAGTGGGGCCCCAGGCCTCCTGGGCTCGGGTCTTTGCTTGTCCAGGCTCTGGCCCCTCTCCCTCAGTGCATTCAGAGCTGGGCCCGCAGCTCCTTGACAGTCCTCTGACCTCCTCTGGCTGCTTTTCTTGCTGCTATCTTGAGAGCATTTTAATCCGAGCCCCCTCTCTATCTCTGTTCCAGTTTGATGGTGACAGCGCCTACGTGGGGATGAGTGACGGAAACCCTGAGCTCCTGTCGGCCAGTCAGGTGGGTGCTCATCCTTCCTGAGTGTGTCCAAACCTTGAGCTGGCTGGTGCCCAGTTGACCTTGGGGTGGGGTTAGGAGAGGCGCAGAGTTGGGGGGCGGCAGTACAGCCCACTGCCAGCTCCTCCCAAACTAGTCAACAGTGCAGTTGGGTCCTCTTGAGAAGGACAATCAAGCTGGGACTCTAGTAGTTAATGTACAAGGACTGCCAATTAAGCTCAAAAACTCATTCCAGAAAAAGTGCCACAGCCTTCTTTGCTGAGTATCACTATGGCCTCCTTCCAGGTACTCCCCTTGGGAAGCTAGGCACTGACTCCAGCACCTGGTCCCCCTTTCAAAGTGATTTTGGAACTCTTTTTGTGGAATGGCCAACAGAGCTGTAGTCATATTACCTTGGGTGTCCTGAATGTCATCAAAATGTCTTCATATTAGTATTTCCTTTAAAGAAAAAAGTCATGGGGCCGCATCAGGTAAGTAGGGAGTGTGTTTCAATACAGTTGTTTGTTTACTGGCTAAAACTCCCTCACAGACAACTATAAAATTAAGTTCGCGAACTTGTCACCTTGCCACCGCATGCAGTGGCCATTCCAGAAAGGGTTCCAAAATTGGTTTGAAGGGTGGACTAGGTGCTAGCATCAGTGCATAGTCTCCCAAAGGGAGTACTTTGAAGGTGACTGTAGTGACAATTCAGCAATGAGGTATGTTTCACTTAGAACAATGAAGTCCACAGACTTAACTGTCAGACCTCGTAAATCAACTACCTGGCCACTGTTGGCTTCAAGATAGAAGCCATTGCAAACTTGACGAAACTAGAAATGTGTTGCCCAGCAGGGACTCAGAGGGGCTCTTTAGCAGCAGTGAGCAGAGGTGCTGCTGCCTCCTGCGACCACCTGATACACTGCTGTGTGTGTGTACATGCCCACTTCCAGGGACGTGGGTTCTCCCCTTCTGGAGTTGTCTAATGACACGAGGGTGGGCATGGCACGAAGGGACGTGAGCAGAGGCTGCCTGCAGGGTTCTCTGTGGCAAAGGGCTGAGTCCAAGCCCCTACTGTCTCCTTTGTGCTTAGTCTCTGAAAATCAAAGTATCCCTCAGCTGGGAGCATCGTCACTGGACTCTGATGCTAGAGAAGGTTCTCACTCAGGCTGGGGTGCCAAGGAGGGTGCTCATTGCAGGCTGGGAAACAGGAAAAGTCCCCACGCAGGCTGAGGTACTGGAGAGGGGTCCCACTGCAGGCTGAGGTGTGTGGAAGGGTCCCCAGTCAGGCTGGCATGCCATGGAGGGTCCTTGCTTATGCTAAGGTGTTGGGGAAGTTCCTCAGTGCAAGCTGAGGTGCCAGAGAGCATCCTCACCCAGCCTGGGGTGCCAAGGAGGGCCCTTTGTTCAGCATGGGATGTGGCAAGGGGCCGTCACTGAAACCTGTGGCCCACGTGAGAGGCCGGAGCCCCTCACTTAAGCTGGTGGACCTGAGCGGGGAGTAGCCTAATGCCAGCTGTGATACCCGGGGTTGGGGGGCCCGTCTTCAAGGGGAGGTCAGAGTTACAGGTACAGGCACTGATGCCTAATGGGCAGCTGTGTCCACACTGCAGGCTGTGGCCCAGGCGGCGGGCAGGAGAATTCCCAAGACGGACGGTGCTCCTGCAGAGAGAGGTTCACTCAGGGCTGTGGCATCCTGGAGTGTGGCAGTGGTGTGCTGTGTCACAGGACCTGCGGGGTATGGCCAGAGGGCTGAGGAATTTCACAGCTGCTGAGAAACTTGGGGAGCTGGAGGACCAGTCTGCCCCTGGAGCTAACCTGTTCATGAAGTTGTGGGGATGGTGGCAGTCCAAGCTGGGTGCCCCTTTTAGCATCACGCTTTGCCCATATTTTCTAGCTGGGGAAACAGAAGCCCAAACCTTTATGTACCCCACTGTGTGACAGGTCCTGTGGTCCTTAGGGAGCCATGCCACTGAGAGAAGACACAGTAGATGCAGTGGAGCTTGAGGACTCCTCTGCAGGACACCGCACCCCCTCCCCTGCCCATCGCAGTCCCAGGGAAGTGCACTGTGCTGGGACTACCTGCCATCCCCTTCTCTGTCCCATCCACATGTGAGCATGGTGCTGCCCCAGGAGACACTGACAGAGAAAGCTCCAGGTCCTGGAGCTTGTTTGAGAAGAGGCCTCTGACGTCATTTGGTTGTTCATAATCAGCTTGGAAACCTGGCTGTCTCAGCAGACCAGGGCCTGCCCTGAGCATCTCACTGGAACCCTATCACAATGTTTAAATGGTGGTTGTTGACACACTGACCCCGGCTTTCGGAACTGTGACATAGCGGGGCTGTTCTAGCTCAAACCCTGGTGGAGGGTGTTGGTGCTGCCCTTCTACCAATAAGGAAAACGGAGACTCTGTGGGGCTTTGTGTCTGGTCTGGGCTCGGGCTGAGGGGGCCACAGTCCTTTTGAGAAGAGAATGGGAGAAATGAGTTCTTCCCCAAACTGTTAGCAGCAGCAACTCAGTTGTTTGCCCAGGTACCCTGAAGTTTACAAAGCCCGTTTCTCAGTGGTTGTTTCAGCTGATCTTCGCAACAGCCTTGAGAAGTAGTAGACAATATTGGCCCATTTTATAGGTGAGACAACTGTGGCTCAAGAAGTAGTAGACATCATAAACTCATTTTATGGGTGAGACAACCGTGGCTCGAGAATGTTGACTGGCTCAGTCAAGATCACTCAGCCAGGGATTCGTACCTGCCGGGCTGGGGCTCACACAAAGCTCCCCAGGCTTGTTTGCCCTGCTGTGTCAGCAGAGAGTTTTGTTCCCACTCCAAGGTTGCCACCAGCTTGCTCCAGCTTCGGTGTGACTTCCTCACAGAGCCCTTTATGATCCCCAGATCCAGATTAGGTCCCCTCCTGGTGATTCTCTCTCCTGGCACCATGTTCTTTCAATCCACAGTATATGTCACTGTTTGTGATCCCCTACTTATTTGTATGATGTCTTGATTAACCTCTGATTGCCCCACTGGAAACTGACCCCAGTGAGAGTAGGAGCTATGTACCCCGGTGGGTACAGTGCCTGGCATATACGAGGATTGACAATTAAGTTTGTGAACTCATCCTATAAAAAGTGCTGGATATCACTGTGGTCACCTTCGAAGCACTCCCCTTGGTAAGCCGTGTGCCAACACCAGCACCTAGTCCACCCTTCAAAGCAATTTTGGAACGCTTTTTCTGGAACAGCCATCAGAGCTGTCGTTGTATTACCCTTGATAGCTTTAATATCATCAAAATGTCTTCCTTTCAATATTTCCTTTATCTTCAGGTGAAGAAAAAAGTCACTGGGGGCCGGATCAGGTGAGCAGGGAGGGTGTTCCAACACAGTTATTTGTTTACTGGCTAAAAACTCCCTCACAGACAACTAGACAGTTAAGTTTGCGAACTTGTTACCGCACCACCGTGTGCAATGGCCATTCCAGAGAGAGTTCCAAAATTGCTTTGAAGGGTGAGCTAGGCACTGGCATCAGTGCCTAGCTTCCCAACGGAAGTACAGTGAAGGTGACCATAGTGATATTCAGCAATGAGGTATGTAGCACTAGGACAATTAAGTTTGCGGACTTGATTGTCGGACCCTTGTAGGAGGCCCTCGAGCAAGATTTGAGTACTGAGTCAATGTGGCCCTCCCTTCTCTGACTCATTTCCCTGACAGTGGAAGGAGGTGGGCTCCCTGAGGGCCCTTCCATCCCTGAAGGCCCTTGCAAGTCTCTTCTGCTGCCACCCAGAGGGTCTTCCTAACTTAGAACCCTCTGAAGAAGGCATCAGGATTCTCTGAGATTGATGAAGTCGGCTCAGTGGCCTGAGCCAGCCTTGATGGGAGCAGGTTTTGTGATTGCAATCTAGACTTCTTAGTTCGTGCTTATTTAGCTTTTACTGCATCACAAACCACCCCAAAATTTGGTGCCTTAAAGCAACAAACTTTTATTTAGGTCCTGATTCAATGAGCTAGTGATTTGGTTGGTTCAGCTGGGTGGCTCTTCTGGTTTTTGCTGGGATCCCTTAAGCGGCAGTAGTCAGCAGCAGGTCAGCCTTGAGCTGGTTTGTATGGGAGAGGTACAGTTAGGATGCTGTTCTGTATGGTCTTTTTTTCTCCGGCAGGCTAGCTTGAGATAGTTTGCTTGGGGCCTAGCCTTGGAGCTGGCAAGGGACTAGTTCCACAGATTCCATTGGTCAAAACCAGTCACAAGCTCAGTGCAGATCCAGGGGATGGGGAAACACGTCTTGAGGGAGAAGCTGGAAAGGACTATGGTCTTTGTTTCATAAATGACACACATGGGAAACAACTGAGATGTAGTTTGTGCTGATTTGACTGAAATCGAAGCTTAGCTTCTCAGGAGCTGTAGCCCCCTGTGGCTCAGCAGGGCTCCACGGGCTTATAGTTTTTAACAGTAAAAGTTTTGCATATTTCTTTCCAGTCTTTTCTCCTGGAGTGCTCGCTTGAACTCACAAATGCTCACACGTAGACGAATGCCCTCTCTCAGTATATTTTGTCATCTATTGTAGGAATTCTATTTTTCCAGTCACTAAAGGATTGACGTAATAATGTGGAAAAAAATGGAAGTCTCATAGCCAATAGGGGGTCAGAGAAAAAAAGAAAACTCTAAGTAGCATAAAGTACATTTTATAAATATAGTTAAAGCCTTGTTCTCATGCAGGAGACCCAGGTTTGATTCCCGGCCAAAACGCTATCACACGTCTATCATCCGAGGCTTGTGCATTACTAGGATGCTGAACTTACTTCATTAGAGCTTCTAGGACTAAGAAGGACTAGGGAGAAAGGCCTGGCAACTTGCTTCCAAAACTAACCGGTGACAACCCGATGGATAATAACTGATCTGCTGCTGATCATGGAGATGGCACAGGGCTGGGCAGTGTTTGGTTTCCCTGTGCCAGGGGTTACTGTGAGTCGGGGCCAAATTCATGACAGATAGCAACAACAGCGTTGTGTGCAAGGCCAGGACATAATTGGGAAGCCATTTCTAGAACACACTTGTTTCCAGAACAGTCCAATTTTTGTCATGTTCAAAGCCTGTTCTTTAATGTAACCTTCTCTTGAGACACCATCTTCATTTAGAAATTTCACTGACACAGAGTTTCTCATGGGGTGTATCTTATGCCGACTGTGTCCCATTTTACAGCTTTTTAAAGCAGCTCTTACAGGCTTGAAGTCTCTTTTGCAAATGCATGCTCCATTGTTTAGTTTTTGCAAGCCTCCACCAAATTCTTTTATAGCTGCCTTAGCTTTGAGAAATCACCATTTTCCCCTCCTCCCTGGACCTTGGGTTGTTTTTGTACCAGACTTGCGTGGGTGGTCTGGGAATGAGATGCAATTCTCAGAGCAGGCTGTAGCCCTACCAGCAGCCTCAGGGGTGGCGGACCTGATAGATGTCACATCTTTCCCCTGTTGAGAGCAGACGCTGTTGAGGAGTTACATGGATTGATATTTTCTGGCTAGACGTGTCCTTTTTCCTGGGACAAAGGTGAAGAGGAAAGGAACCAAGCTTGGGAGTCAGCCAACTTGGATTCCAATTCTAGCTCTTCTACCAGCAAGGTGCCCTTATAAAAGTGGGTTCATCCTTATGTCAAAATGGGAAGAGTAATTCCTGCATCTTGGGGTGTCAGAAGAAGAAAATGAAATGTGTTTTGTGGACAGAAATGAAACTAAGGTATGGCAGATATTGTGCCCACCCCAGCCACATGGTCCTGCTGAGTTTCTGTTAACCCCATGTGGCCAGCAGCCCGTCTATGGCAAACAGCACCTATGGAAACCATTGGAATGGTGGCCTTGTCCAAACATCTGACGCCCCTCTTAAAGCTAACTTTACCATGTTATCAGCTCAAAAAACCAACTCAAGCTTGTTGATCTGTTAATTAACACACTGTCATGCTTGAGGAAGGACATTGGGCTGTATGGGCCGTACCGGGCTAACAGAAATTGCTCAGGGGAGCCATGCGTCAGGACTGGTGCAGTGCCTGTGACATGCCACAGGTTGTGGCTACTCTTGGCCTCCCACCCAGCTGCCACTCTGTAAGCCTCTGTACCCCTTGTCCAGCTGTATGAGTGCTGGCCGCTAACTACTCCCATGTGCTCCCTTCTCTGGGAATTGGCTTCAGCCAGATGGGAACCGTGACATGGCGGGGAGAGATGGGGGTGGTATAGACCACTGGCCCCTTTCCTCAAGGGGGACCCGATCTGTAACTCTGTGGTACCGTTCGTGCCCCAGAGCTCCCTGTGGGTTCAGGCAGAAGGAGGTCTTTGACTGAGACCACATCTTTGCTTAGCTCCTTTCCCTGCCCTGTCCTGCTGTCTCCTCTGCGTCTCATCCCTCTGTATAACACTTTCCCGGCCATCGTACCACAGGCTCCACTTTTAGGAAACTCACACCCAGGATAGTATGCGAAACACCAGTATTGGCTAAAACTTGCTTGAACTTGGGTACGTACGAGCACTGACAATCAAGTTCACGAAGTCATCCTAGAAAAAGTACTACATACCTCATTACTGAGGATCACTATGGTCACCTTTGAAGTACTCCCCTTGGGAAGCCATGCATGGATGCCTGAGCCTAGTCCACCCTTCAAAGCAATTTTGGAATTCTTCTTGTGCAGTGGCCATCAGAGCTGTCGTCATATTAACCTGGGTCTCCTGAATGTCATCCAAATGTCTTCCTTTCAATATTTTCTTTATCTTTGGGTGAAGAAAAAAAGTCACTAGGGGGCAGATCAGGTGAGCAGGGTGGGTGTTCCAATACAGTTATTTGTTTACTGGCTAAAAACGCCCTGACAGACAACTAGACAGTTAAGTTCACAAAGTGTGCCACGGCATGCCATAGTCATGCTGGAAAGAGTTCCAAAATTGCTTTGAAGGATGGCCTAGGTGCTGACATGAGTGCATAGCTTCCCAAGGGGAGTGTGTTGAAGATGACCGTAGTGATATTCAGCAATGAGGAATGTAGCACTTAGAACAATTAATTTTGCAGACTTTTACGACTTTGTATATCTGTTTCTTATTTTTCTTACCACCAATACAGTAGTCCCTGACTTATGATGTGTTCAGATCATGATGAGCCAAACATTGAACTGTGTTTTTTTGTTTGTGTGTCTTATTGCTAGTCATGTGCACTACATGCAACGTTGTAGGCCATTGTTTGCTGACGTCATCAGTCTCTGATATTCACGTACAGATGCTCAGGGTTATTATCTACTCCTCAAATCACTGCCTTGTAGCAGGCTATGGCAACAATTATGGAAACTTGGAAACAACAAAAAAAGAGTTATTTGACTTACATTAGAACCAGCTTAAGAAGGAGTTGTTGGATCATAAGTCGGGCCTGCCTGGAATGCTTTGGTCCCACAAGGTGAGTGTCTGGTCACCCCTTGTGCTTCCTTCTGGCTGTGCACCGTGGTGAATGCTGTTTTTTCTGCTGGGAATCCCCTAGCTATTTTCACCCGACAAATGCCCAATTGTTCTCCAAGGGGCACTTCAGATGCCACCTCCTCATTACAGCCTTCCTGCCTGTGAAAAGATTTTCCATTCTCATGGCTTTAAATATCTCTTCTGCTGAGAGTGTCTGGCTTTTTTTCCTGAGAATTCTTGAAAGAATCTAGTGTGCATGTGTGTGTATGTGGGTATTTAAGAGAGCACAAGGAAGGCAAGAGAAGAGGGGAAATACATTAGATAGATTGAGATTGACTAACCTAATCAGATTTGGGTTTAAAATCTTGATGGTAAGAGTGGACTCAGGGAGAACAGTTAGAGGGCATGATAAAAGGCCAAACGAAAGATCATTTTGTCCTGGACTGTGACAGAGAGGAAGTAGGAAAAAAGTGGGTGGATCTGAGATCTGAGTTGGCAATGAAGTTGGTAGGTTTTGATGGTAGGTGTGGAAGGAGGAGAAATGGAGGAGTAAAGAATAACTCCCAAGTTTCTAGCTTGAGCGTATTTCCCAGCATGTGTTACCTTTTCCCGAGTTGAGGAAGCCTGGGAAGGTACATGTTTAACAAGTCAAACTTGGGTGTGTTACATCTGTGATGTTTATCAGGCATCCAAGTGGAGACAGCTATGTAGGTAGATGCTTGTACTTGTTTTGAACCCACAGGAGAAGTACATTTGAAAATCTTTATCCCACAGTAGTAAAACCTTGGGAGTGGGTGACTTATGGAGAGAGAAGAGGACCAATGGCTTTTAAGTGTTGACTTTCAACATTGGAAGGCAAAGCAGAAGACTGTGAAATAGTTTGAAGAGTGGCCAGAGAAGGAGGAGGAGGGTAGCCTGAGAAGCCTAAGGCAGAGTATCTCAAGAAGGAGGGAGAAAGGGTGCCAGATCCACAGCTCCTTCCTTACCCAAGGATACATTCTAAATGAGTCAAAGATTTAAATATACTTAAGGAAGCCGTGAAGGCACAAAAACACAAGGATTCCCAAACCCATTGCTATCCAGTTGATTTTAGCCCATAGCCACCCTATAGGACAGAGGAGAACTGCCCCATAGAGCTTTCAAGGAGAGCGTGTGGGTTGAAGTGCCAGCCTTTGGGTTAGCAGCCATAGCACTTAACCACTATGCCACCAGGGTTTCTGTGAAGGTACCAGAGAGGGGTAAATACTTCACAACCTTGAAATGGAGGAAGACATTTTAAGACTCAAATCCTTAAAAGAAAATATGTGTTCATAAATTTAAAAGAAATTGTTTTGTATGGCTAAAACAGCATAAGTACAATGAAAAGACAAATGAAAAATTGGACTAATTTCCCCAATATGCAAAGAACTCCTAGAAATCACATAAAAACAGGTAGAGGGGTAAAAACAGTATCTTCAACAAATGGTGCTGCCAAAATTGGTTATCCATCTGCAATAAACTGAATCAAGATCCATATCTTACACCTTATACAAAAACCAACTCCAACTGGATAAAAGACCTAAATATCCAACCTAAAACGATAAAGCTCATCCAAGAAAAGGTAGGAACAACAATGGAAGTTTTAATACACAATGAGGACAGACTCCAAAATCTGTCAAAGAAACCTCAATCAACAGAAGAGAAAGTAGATAAATGGGAACTATTAAGAATCAAACACTTTTGCTCATCCAAAGACTTTATTAATAGAATTAAAAGAACACCCACAGAGTGGGAAAAAATATTTGGCAACTCTATGTGAGATCGACGCCTGATCTCCATGATCTATAAGATACTACAAAATATCAATAAGAAGAAGATAATCCATCCAATTAAGCGATGGGCAAAGGAGATGGACAGACACTTCTCTAAAGAGGAGATCCAGGCAGCCAAAAAACACATGTGGACATGTTCACGATCTTTAGTTATTAAAGAAATTCAAATCAAGACAACAATGAGATACCATCTCACCCCAACAAGATTGGCCATGATCCAGAAAACACAAAACAACAAATGCTGGAGAGGCTGTGGAGAAAGTGGAACCCTCCTACACTGCTGGTGGGGTTGCAAAATGGTCCAGCCTCTTTGGAAGGCAATCTGGCGCTTCCTTAAAAAAATGGATATCGATATACCATTTGACCCAGTAATTCCACTACTTGGAATATATCCTACAGATTCAAGGCCTTTCACACCAACGGACACATGCACCAGAATGTTTACCACAGCACAGTCCACGATAGCAAAAAGATGGAATCAATCCAGATGCCCAACAATAGAAGAATGGATAGGTAAACTATGGTACATATACTTAGTGAAGTACTACGCAATGATAAAGAATAACGATGATTCCAGGAAACATCTCCTAACCTGGTTTCAACTGGAAGACATTATGTTGAGTGAAAGTAGTCAGCGACAAAGGGACAAATACTGTATGAGACCTCTACGATAAGACCTCAAAAACAGACTTGTGTATAGAAGAAAAGACTCTTTGACAGCTGCAAGGGAGGGGAGGGAGGGAGAGGGAGGGGGGTAGGGTTTAGTTTAGATAGTTACTAGAAATCTAGTTGGGAGAAAGCGGTGATAGCACACATTAGAAACAAGAACAACATTAAGTGGACTTCGGCATAACTTGAGTGGTCCTTCCATCTTAACTCAATACTGCAAGGATAGAGTAGCTGGAGCAGGGGGCGGGGGACCATGCTCTTAGGTGAATTCCAGGCCAATTGGCACAACTAGCATTTTGCTAAGAGAGCTCTCTGCACCCCACATTGGTGAGTGGCGTCTGGGGTCTTAAAAGCTGCCAAGCTGCCATCCAAGAACACAGCAAATGATCCCAACTCAGCAGGAACAGATGCTCACCGAGGACCAAAATGACATGCGGTAAAGACAACCGAGAAGACAGAGAGACCCACAAGAGTGGGTGCCTACATCGACTTGAGACCGGAAGAACCGGATGGTGCCCGGCCACCACCAGTGATAGCCACGATGGAGCTCACAGAGAGGAGTCTCACTGGCAACACAAGAATAAAAAGGGGTGCATCCTGAGATCTCCACTAAAAGACCTCAATTGATGGTCCAGCGGTTTTGGGGTTCCTCTGAGAGCATGGCCCCCGGCCCTGATGCTGCCCTTTCCCATAAATTATAACAAAAGTCCACTCTTTGGACAGGAATGGATTGGACTTCGCAATGCAGAGTGACCATATATTGGAAGCACTTTATGGTTCTATACATCTATAGGATATCATCTTGCTGACCTCCGGCTGGAGGAAGGGGAGTGGACGGAGAGGAGAGGAAAGGAGAATGGTGGGAGGATAAGACATGTATCGAGCAGAGAGGAATAGTGTGCTGTCACCAGACAGGGAGAGCAGTGGAAGCTGCATATAGGTGGGCATGTAAATTTATATGTGAATGTACATTTTCACTCAGTTATGTTAAATTAAAAAAAAAAAAACCAGGTAGACAATGAATGGGGGATATGAACCAATAATTTATAGAAGAAGAAATATAAATGAGTATTGAATATATGAAGAGATTCTAAAATAATTTGTAGGAGAAACAAAACTACCTATTATTTTTCACCTATCAGATTAGGAAAAATTCAACAGTTTGATAACCTACTGTCCAGACCACTATGGGAAAAGAAGCACTTGTATAGTTCAACCCAGCATCAAAGCCTTTGTTGGCCAGATGTATAAGCAGAAGAGAGAGCTGTAGTCGTGGACAGTGAGGACCTTATGGCCTTGGGAGACCTACTTGGCTTTGAAGTTATGGTGTCTTTTCAGCTGGGGGCAGTGTGGGTGCCTGGAATGGGAAAAGGAGCTAGGGGCTGTCTGTTTGAGTTACGATACCCTGTTCCCCTTCATTTCTCTTGATATCTCCCTGGATTGTGCTTTTCCTCCCCGCTGCTGTCAAGTTGGATTCAACTCATAGTGACCCTAGAGGTCAAAGTAGAACTGCCCCATAGAGTTCCCAAGGAACGCCTGGCAGATTTGAACTGCTGACCTTTTGGTTAGCAGACACAGCACTTAACCCACTGTGCCACCAGGGTTTCCAGTAACTAGAATAGACGGCTTTAATCCAACCCTAAGTAACAACGGTGGTGATGACCGAGGTTGTTGGGTGCCAATGCTTATGGGGACCCCATGTGGTCAGGTAGAACTGCTCCAGAGAGTTCTCTATGCTGTAGTCTTTAGGGGAGGAGAGTGCTATGTCTTTCTCCCGTGGAGCTCTGGGGTGGGTTCAAACCACCAACCTGTCTCTTAACAGATGCGCCCTTAGCCGTTGTATCACCATGGCTCCTTGGTGGTGGATAAAAATTAACGTTTACTGAGTACTTGTTTGGGCGCAGGTGCTGTGCTAAGTGTTTGACATGGCCGGTCTCATCCTACTGTATCAGGCTGGTACTGTTGTGTTTTAGTCGTCTGGTACTGCTCTAACAGAAAGAGAAGTGGATGGCCTTAAAAAAAGTTTATTCTTACACAGTCCAGTAGGTTACAAGTCTGAATTCAGGATGTTGACACCAGAAGAAGGGCTTTCCCTCTTTGTCAGCTTTGGAGGAAAGTCCTTGTGTTGCATCAGTCTTTGGTCAGGGAGCATCTTGGCGCAGGAACCTCAGATCTGAAAGACGCCTCTGCTCTCAGTGCTGCTTTCTTGATGGTGTGAGGTTCCCAATTCTCTCTGCCAGCTCCTTTCCTTTATGTCTTGGGAGTCTGGCTCAAGGCACAAAACAAACTCACACATTGAATCTTACTCTACCAACACAACTGCCTCCCATCCACCCTCATTAACATCATAGAGGCAGGAATTCCAACACCAAGGAACTTCACATAATCCAGGGATTATGGCCCAGCCAAATTACTACAGTTTTATTAGGGAATACAGTTCAATCCCCATGGCATGTTGCTATCCCCGTTTTACAAACGAGGAAACTGCAGCCCAGAGTCGGAGAGCTGGCTGAATCTCTTTGAAAACTACAACAAAAATCAACACCCAGCAAACGTTATTAGGAGACAGGAGGCCTTCCCACTGGCTGCTGTTGAAATCTCAGATGCTAGGCCTCATAATTCTGGCCTCTTAAGTCTGTGTACACTGGAAAGGGCAAAGTTGGCATGGCTTTTATTGCTTTAATTAAAACCTGGGTGAAGAGCTCGCAGTTCATATTAAAATGAAATTGTGTTTTGCCTGCTGTGGTGTGAGAAAGGTAACAGCAGCGATTACTGTAAAGATTACAAACAATCAAAGAGAAAAGGCCTTTGCGAGCATTTCCTATTAAACCCACAAACATTACACTTTAAAAATAATTATGGCTGTGTTATCGGAATATGATTCATGAATTCTGAATAAATATGAGGGCCAGAAAGGAAACTCTTTCAAGACCGTAGATTTTGTTCAAATCTGATGAAATTTAATATTATTTTGCAGCTGGAGAAGAAAATAAACAGCCCATCCTATGTAGATGGCGAGATCTGAGTACACATCAGACTAAGCTAATGCGCTTTCCCCATGAGCCCTGAACACATGCTTAGAAAAATTGGACTGGCATCTCTTGTTTTTGTTGAAGAGAAAATTGACATGAAGGAAATGGTACTTACACCTCACCAGTCTTAATTCTGTATTCCAGTGGCTCAAATTATGTCTCTAAAAACTGGATTCCTGGCTGGAACATACTGAAATATTCCAGGCCGTGGGCATTAGGGCACATTAGGGGATGAACTGGGGGCGGGCTTGGTCTGCGTTTATGGTCCCTCTCCTGTAATAAAGATATTCTTGATACAATGCAGTGAATGTTTACAGCCTATAGTTTTGTTTCCTTCCAACTATTATGAGAGAAATTGAATCCCAGGAAATGCTCACTCTCTCTAAACAGGGTAGAACAATGAAGATAGTGAGGGAAGTTTCCTGGTTGGGAGGAGGGGAGGCAGCAGGGAGCCTGGAAACGTCATTTCAAGGATTTTCATGCAAACAGTACCCTTCTTCCACTCCTGGCCACTTTGCACTCAGTAACATCCTCTGGAGAGCCTGGGTGTCTGCCTGGGAGAGTCCAAGAGCCCCCTGATTTCACGTGTTTGTTCGCTGCTGAGTTCATTGCTGAACCTCACTTTGTTAGCAAGGAGTAGAGGACAGGCAGGGTATGGAGACAGTTCCAAAATAGCCCTGGGTCCTCAGCTTCTGGAGGAGCAGGAACCTGGTTGTGACCCCTCTTTAGTAACTCACATTGCTTGTCTTTAGTTGGGTTGTTTGTTCCTTCTGGGCCTTACTTTGGGATCTGTGGAAATGGGGCTAGATGGATGGCTTTTAGGACCTTCCCAGCTTGTGTCTCAGGGCTAGGAGATTGGTTCTTAACCCCTGCTTCCTCCTTCACCCTCTGCCCAAGAGCCCATCAGCACAGTGGTCACTCCAGGAGGCCAGAAACTGGTCTTCTCACCTGGCTCACTCACCGCCAGTACGAGGGGGCCCAGAGATAGGGGCTAGAAACTCTGAGCGAGTTGTCAGCCTGCCATTGGCAACAGTGAAGAGATGCTGTTGGTCTCATGAGTCGTAGGGCTGACAACATAGGAAGACAGACCTGGCAAAAGTTCTAGTGGACACATTAAGGCCAGGTGACTTCAGACAAGTTAACCAGCCTTTCTGGGCCCACCCCCAACCTCTACTTTCTCCTCTGTAAAATGAGGTCTTTAGAAGTTCCCTGGAGTAGTGTGAGGAACAGTAAGATAGGCCAACACCCAAAGTATTTATGCAGGTCCCTGATGCGTGGTGGGTCTCCAGTACATGGCAGTCAGCATGAGGTTGTTATTAAAATACCCATTTTACAGGTGAGAAAACTGATATTCGGAAAGTTTTCATAATATGTCCAGGGTCACCTGCCCAGGAGCTGTTGAGTGGTGGGGGGGAGTCAAAGAGGGTATCAGAAACATCAGCAGAAAGAGACTGGCCAGCTGATCTGGCAATTATATTATTACAAGTTGAAATGGAAAAGCTGATATCAGAATTGCGTGCCTAAAATGTTCTGAGAGATATCACCCCATAAAATAACAAAGTCAGTAAAAGATGCCTCCTGACAGCTTTTAGCCCGTGAAGAGGCTCATTTCCATGCCAAACTCCTCTGTTTGAGGAGCCTCTAGCTGCGTCCTCCAAGGGAACAGCCTGGTTTGCTGAACCTCGTGGATACACGGCTCTTTGATTTTAATAGGTTGTTCACAGTACCCAGAATGTGGAAACAAGCTACATGTCCATCAGCAGGTGAATGGATAAGCAAAATGCAGTATACAACACACAACGGAAATTACTCAGCCAGTAAGGGACATCCTAATACATGCTGCCCCATGGATGACACTTGAGAACATGCAGAGTGAAGTCTGGCACAAAAGGGTCGGTTTTATGTGCTCTTCTTTATATGCTAGAGCTACAACAGGCAGATGTACAGAGACTAAGAGTCGTTACCACGGGTGGGAGACGGGGGTGGGGGGGTCACTATTTAGGGAGCAGCAAGTTTCTGCTTATGGTGATGGAAAATCTGACCGCAGACACTGGAAACGGTTGTGCAACTTGACTGATGCAACTGTTGTCACTGAATCCTATGTATAAAAAAATGTTGAATCGGCAGATGTGTTACATATATTTTTATAACAATTTTCGAAAAAGCTTTCATGTAGTTCAAATAGCCAGTTTCTCCATGTCTTGTGAATGCAAAGCCTGTGGTTGACCGGGCGTAGTGACTTGGTCCTGCCATCTCCTGGGAGAGCGTGGAGCGTGAGGGACAAGGGTGAGAGTGCCATGAGCTATGTTTCACCTAGCTCTTCCTTCTTCTCACAGGCTGGCCTTGACTGAATTACTTCCCCTCTCCTGGCCTCACTCTCCACCTCTCTAAAATGAGGGAGTTAATACTTACTTGTAGGTTGGTTAAGAAGCCCTGATGGTGTAACAGTTAAGTGCTTGGCTGCTAACCAAGAGGTTGTGGTTCAAACCCATCAGCTGCTCCGCAGAAGAAAGCGGTGGCGGTCTGCTTCCGTCAAGATTGTAGCCTCGGAAATCGTGTGGGGCAGTTCTGCTTTGTCCTATAGAGTCGAAACTGAGTCATGGCAGTGCATTAGGTTAGTTGAGAGGACCAGAAATGGTGTAAAGTAACCAACTTGCCTAACTGGAGCTTGATAAATTTTGCCATTACTGTTGCTGCTGTTAGAATTTGCAGTTTAGGGGAGAGAGGCAAAGTGGTGAAGGCTAGAAAATTGTAGCTCCAGGTTTCTGTGTGCATTTTCACCCTGATCTGGGGAGATGAACTGGAGTCAGTATAATGAGGCTTGTGCCACAGGTAAAAAGACGTGTAGCCTGGGATACAGGTTGCTGAAGCCCTCCAGTCAGGCTGTGCTGGCATCTCTGAGATTGCCTCTGTTGGCCCGGTGGTGGGGTCCTTACCGAACACCCACCCGGGCACTGAGCTCCATGATGGGAAAGCCGTTCACTGGAGACTGTGAAGGAACCATAGCCTCGAGAGGAGGATGTGTCAGCTTGGCGAAAGATGAAGAGGTGGGTTGTGTGGATGACAGTCCGCACCCCACAGGACTGTGGTGGGCAGAAGGTAGGGCTGCAGAACAAAGTAATCAGACCTGCGAGTCCCCCCACCTCACTGACTGTCTGTGTTGACATCCTGCCTCTCCCTCTCATGCTGTGTGACCTTGAACTAGTTATTTAGCCTCCCTGTGCCTCAGTTTATGAGCACATTATAAGCATTCAATAAGCTGATATTTATTGAACAGGACACTAACTGGCTCTAAATACCTCCACCTAAAGCACACTTAACAAAATGACTTAAACATTGTGAAAAGTGTAACCAGTGTCTCCAAACAATTGGTGGAATGATGGTTAAAAATGAGAACCCAATTTGCTATATGAACTTTGACCAAAAACTTTATAAAGTATTTAAAAGAAAAAGAATTGATATTTGTAATTAGAAGAGTGCCTGACACACAGTGCAACATGATGTGTGACTGTTGTTTAAATAATACAAACGAACTCTCTGGATCCTGTCCCAGGTCCTTGGGAGTGGAGGTGGATTGCATTGACTACTAGCCTCACGGAGCCCTGGTGACACAGTGGTTAATGCGTGGCTGCTAACTGAAAGGCAGGTTGTTCGAACCCAGCGGCCACCCTGTAGAAGAAGGATGTGGCAGACCCATAAAGATTTACAACCTTGGAAAGCCTGTAAGGCAGTTCTACTCTGTCTTTATAGCATTGCTATGAGTTGGAACTGACTCAGTGGCAGTGGATTTTGTTTTCATTTCCTGACCTAGAGATTGGCAGTTCAAAACCTACCAAGCCATGCCAGGTGATCTTTCAAACATACGACAGCTGAGAGTAGCAGCTCTACTCTGTCCCAGGGGTCGCCGTAAGTTGGAGACATCTCAGCATCACAACAGCAATAGGTTGGTTGGTTTGTGTCCTGTTATTTAGCAAGTCTTGTCAAGTCCTGCCCGCTTGAGTACTTTTATGTCCCTCTCAGAGTTCTGTTCATCCTCTCTGCTATGGAGAGAGGCCTTTCTAGAACACAGATGTGGTGTTCCAGTGCGTAAGGCCTATGGTAAGATAAAAGGCCCAGGTGTCCACTAAAAGACCTCCATTGATAGTCCAGCGGTTTTGGGGTTACCCTGAGAGCATGGCCCCCGGCCCTGATGCTGCCCTTACCCATAAACTATAACGAAGGTCCACTCTTTGGACACGAATGGATTGGATTTGGCAATGCAGCCAAGCCAAGTGCCGTCGAGTCGGATCCGACTCATGGCGACCCTAGGGGCCAGGGTAGAACTGACCCCCAGAGTATTGGTTGCACTTTATGGTTCTATACATCTATAGGATATCATCCTGCTGACCTCTGGCTGGAGGAAGGAGAGTGGGTGGAGAGGAGCGGAAAGGAGGCTGTTGGGAGGATGAGACAAGTATGGAGCAGAGAGGAATAGTGTGCTGTCACCGGGCAGGGAGAGCAGTGGAAGCTGCATATAGGTGGGCGTGTAAATTTATACGGGAATGTACATTTTCACTCAGTCATGTTAAATTAAAAAAAAAGAAAAAGGCCCAGGTGTTAGCCTGAAGCAAGCTGATTTAGGCAGCCTTGTGACTCACCGCTCTCGGATAGAGACCTGCCCTCCAGCCCAAATCAGTGGAACGGACAACACCAGCCCCTCACACCGTGTCTGTACCCTTTTACTCCATACACAGTTCTAATGGGTTTCGTTAGGGGTCTTCCAGACCCCTAGGAGTTAGAAGTGGATAGCATTTCATAACACATGAAATGACCCCCAGCAGAGGGGAGAGGCAGGACAGCACATGGAGAGAGCAGGTGCGTAAGCTCACAGAGTCTTTTAGGGTAGAATTTCTGCTCAGGGCTCAGTGGCCCCAGGGCACACAGCCTGGTGGGACCTTAGTGGCAGTGATGGAACGTGGAAAACAAACTCTCTTTTAATGGTCTTCATGTACCTCTGTTGGTTATGAATTTATAGCATCTTGATATTTAAGGGGGGTGAACATAGATTTTTCAGAAAACGCATTGGTAGGAAATGGCTCAGTGATCAGCAGTTACTTGGTACATCCTACGTGCTTAGCAAAAGATCCTTGGTGGCACGGTGATTAAGCACTCACCTGCTAACCAAAGGTCAGCCGTTCTAACCCCCTCAGCAGTTCCACAGAAGAAAGACCTGACAGTATGCTCCCATAAAGACCACAGCCTAGGCAACTGTGTGGGACAGTTCTGCTCTGCCACATGGGGTCACTGTGGGTCAAAATCAACTGGATGGGACCTAACTACAAAGCTGCAGACATACCTCTATGACCCAGCTCTTCAACACCTAGGTATTTACTAGAGGAAATGTGTTCACCTGTAGGTTTAATCATCAAGTGCTACTCTAACAGAAATACTACGAGTGAATGGTCTTAACAAAGAAAAGTTTATTCTTACACAGTCAAGTAGCCTGGAAGTCTGAATTCAGGGTGACAGCTCCGTGGGGACGTGCTTTCTCTGTTGGCTATAGAGGAAGGTCCTTCTGTTCCATTAGTCTTTCTTTGGTCTGGGAGCATCTTGGAGCAGGAACCTCAGGTCCGAAGGATAGTCTCTGCTTCCAGCACTGCTTTCTTGATGGTGTGAGCTCCCCAACTCTCCCTGCTTGCTTCCTTTCCCTTTAGTGTCTTGTTGGATAAAAGGTTGATGCTAGCCACACTCCAGGGATTCTCCCTTAGGAAAGGAGTTAAATCCCACCCTAACCCTCTTTAACATAATCCAGTCTTGCCCTATCAACCACAGGCAGAGATTAGGATTTACAGCATAGGAAAATCACAAAGTGGAGGACAGTTGCACAACACTAGGAATCATGGCCCAACCAAATGGCAACACACATTTTTTGGGGGACACAATGCAATCCATGACACATATTTACCAAAGAAATGTTCATACCTAAAAAACCTACTGCCATCGAGTCAAGTTGGACTCATAGCAACCCTAGAGATCACAGTAGAACTGCCCCATAGAGCTTCCAAAGAGCACCTGGTAGGTCTGAACTGCTGACCTGTTGGTGAGCAGACATAGCACTTAACCCACTACACCACCAGGGTTTCCAAAAAATGTTCATAGGAATACCTTTTGTGAAAGTACCGCTCTGGAAACAGTGTCATGTCTATTAACATTAGACTGGGTAAGTGGCAGTGGCATCTTCTTATGCAATGGTGCCCATTACCTATGTGGCAATGAGAATGGACATTTTATGCCCACGTGCAGCAATGTGGATCTCAAACACTGTGCTGAGTGAAGGGAACTGGCAATGAAACAGAACATTCTGTGCGATTCCATTTATACCACATACATAAAACAAGCAAAACTCATCCTCAGGCTTAGAAATCTGAAGTGTAATTACCCGGGTTGGCAGCTGAGTAGTGACTCTCAGGGCCTTCTGGGAGGCTGGTAATATTTTCTGTCTTCATTTGGGTACTGTTTTCGCCAGAGTGTTCATTTTAGAAACTCTACTGAACTCTACATTTAGATTAGGTGCACTTTCCTGTTGGTAGTTTGTGTGTCGATGCCAAGTTAAAAAAAAAAAAATCAAGGTGTTTGCACAGGTGTTTCTGTTTTTAGAGCCATGAATGGGCCAACCTTTAACACTCCAGTTTATTTAACTTCCTGGCAGGGGAAAACTGATTTTAGGGTCATTGTGGATGATGAACTGTGCAATTGCTCCAGCAGGGGCTGGCCCAGGGAGGCCCTGGGAAGCAGGTGGTGTGGGCTTCCGCCATCCCCTTAGCACTGCAGGCTTGAGCTTCCCCTCCCATTGCTCTGTGGACAGAGTTTAGGAAAGATTTGAAAAACTGAACATTGTGAAAAGAAAGTATGTGTACATGTGTGAGTGTGTGTGCATGTGTGTTTTGTGATGCTAGGCTGTAGTAACAGAAAATCTTGTCTGTGGAATATTTCCAAATGTGCATGAGAAAGCACCCATGCAGACATGCACACACCCACACCCACACCCACACCCACATATCTTCCAATGCAGACACAACCAGGAACAAATACAGGCACATGGACACATTGTGCTCACACAGGTATATTTCACACCTAGGCATCGCGGTATGACTCTGGGCAAGTTATTTAATTTCTTACTGCCTCAATTTCCATACCAAATTAGAGGTAATAATAGCTGATCTTAGGTGGTGGTGAGCAATACTCACACATGTGTGCGCAAATAGGATTTTTATTTGCATGTTTGTTCACCTGTTACGACTCTCCCAGAATATTGGTCCACGGGAGCAGGGACCACATGTGTCTTCCAGTATCTACCACACGGAGGGGTCTGGGTTCACACCTGGGGAGTGAGTAACTGAACGAGTGCATGGCACGTGCACTGACATTGAGATGCCCACATAAGCACGTTTGCACGGGTGCCTGTGCCTGCCTACGGGCATGTTTATTCACAAGTATGGACACAGAGGCACACACACGTACCCATACATCTGTCACAGCTGCAGAAGTCAGGGGGCTGGGTTTAGGTGAGTTCAGGACTTTGGACTAGGAGTCAAAACACAGAGTTCTGTTTGTGGCTCTGGACAGCTGCAATTGTGTGACCTTGGGTAAGTCTTCCCTTCTCTCAGCATTCAAGGACTTCCAGCTGGGATGTGGGGAAACTACAGTCTGACCATAGTCTTCTGAGCCCAAAGTCTGTGTTTTAATACCTAAGGCTTCATTCTCAAAGTGTAATCGACTGGTTGGAGAAGCAGCATTTCGGGGACCAGACAGATGTTGGGGGTCCTCCTCTGAGGGATCTGAGTCAGGTAATGTAAGTAATGCCCCTGGGGGGACATGGACTGGGGACTCTCTGCTTAGCCCACTGTCACCAGACCTCAGGCGCTCACAAGGACCTGTCTGCAGAGCTTTTGTCCACAGGCAGCTGCCTCTGCACATTTTTAGGTAATGCTGCTTCTGTAGTTTCTAAAAGGTAGAAATAGGACGGGGAAAAAGAAGAATTGCAAACAGATGTAATTTTTTCAGAAGCTATTTTAACACTGAAACAACTGGAGAGCTTACTCATCATTTAAAGATGCTTTTAAAACGAGCACTGCCTCACTTCTGCCCGTGTACCTGAAAGCCAATAGCACATGTACAAATTCAATTCAAACTTGAAAAACCCCATAGCTCTTTCTTTTTATAGGTGATGTAGCTGAGCCCCAGCAAGGGGTAGTGACTTACCCAAGGTCATACAACCTGTCAGGGACAGAGATGGGGCTCAAACCTTCATGATGGAATATTTTCTAACATTAAAAGAGAGAGCCAGGAGACTTACAGGGACCAAGGTTGAATTATTTCATACTGGGCAGCATCTCTGGGGAGGGGTGCATTTCAGATCTTTGCTGACTTTTTAAAGCTTCCAGAGAAGGCGGTGCAGAGCTCAACCCAGTACCATAGTAGGTCATTAATAAATTCATCTGTCCATTCAGAAAGTACCTACTGAGCACCTGTGTGTTGGGTGGTAGTCTAGGTCTGAACAAGTCTCAAAACATACCCATCCTAATTCATTCATGAACTCTTTCATTCAGCAAACATTTACTGAGGGCCTACTATGTGCAAGGCACTGTCCTTGGTCCTTTCAATACATCAAGTGACCAAACTGTGTAATCTGCATATTGAGTAAAGAGGGCAGGTAATGAGTATTTCCAAAAAGTCAAGCATATTGCCTGTTACAAAGTTATAAAAAAAATTCTATGGGGTGAAAAGCACAGAACAGTTTAAGGGGACAGGACTTTTTTTTTTTTTTTAATTAATGTTTTACTGTGTTTTTGCTGAAGGTTTACCCAGCCATTCAGTTCCTATTCAACACTTTCTGCACAAGCTGTTCAGTGACATTGTTTATATTCTTCACAATGCGTGAGCAGTTTCGTTGTCTCCTTTCTCGTTGCTCTGTTTCCTGTCATCCAGTTCCCTTGCCCGCTTACCTTATTATCTTTGTTTTATGGTAATTGTTGACTGTTTGGTCTCATATAGGTGAGTTTTTAAAGAAATACAGTACTTACAAATGATAATCATTAATTTTTTTTTAGCCAGTTTATTATTTAACTACAAAGTGACGTCTGTTTGATTTTGGTTCAAGGTTTGAAGAGTATTTCAAGGCACAGTCTTAGGGCAGTCCTTCCGTCTCAACCAGTCCAGTAGCTCCGATTTTCTTTTTAAGGAACTTTAGATTCTATTCACATGTTTGTCTCATTCTATCAGGGTCCATCTATTATGGTCCTGATTGAATGGCTGGTATTGATGGCTGGGCACCATCTAGTTCTTCTGGTCTCAGAGATAGATGAGGCTATAGTTCAGATAGACTATTGGTCTTGTAGACTAGTTTCATGTTTGAGTCTTTTGTTTCCTTCTTTCCCTTTTGCTCTGGATGAGTAGAGATCTATAGTTGTAGGACCAAACCTTCCTGCAAGGACTGTGATAGTAATTAAGGTGGTCAGGGAAGGCCCCACTGAGAAGGTGATGTTTGAGTACAAATCTGAGGGAGTGACCCATGAGGTTTGGGAAAGGGTATCTAAGTGGAGGGAACAGCCGTGCAAAGGCCCTGAGGTGGGAACGTGCCTGACGTGTCTGAGGAGCATGGCTGGAGAGGAATGAGCGGGTGGGCCATAGGAGATAGGAGATATACCTGGCTGCTATGAAAAGAATGGGCTGGAAGGAGTGGGAACATAAGCAAGGAGCCACTGAGGAGGCAATGGCAGATGTCCTGTGTGAGATGGCAGCCACTTGGACTACAGGGGTGGCCCTAGCAATGGTGAGAAATGGGTCGATTCAAGATATGCTTGAGAAGTAGGGCCAGTTGGCAGGACTGTGTGACTGGTTGGGGGTAAAGGTCGGGGCAGAGGGAGTTGAGCATCAGTTCTCGGTTTCCGGTGTGAGCTGCAGAGTGGTGCAGGGAGCAGTGGGGAGGCTGAAGGAGAAGCACCCCCGGTGGGTACATGGAAGACAACTGCGAGCTCAATTTTGAATGTGTTAACTTTCAGGTATCTCTAAGACAGGGACTGGCAGACGATGGCCTGTGGGAAATCCAGCTGGCCACCTGGTTTTAGATATGACGTTTTATGGGAACATGACTGTACTCAGTTTATGTATTGTTCACGGCTGCTTTAATGGAAGCTGAGCCTTCTAGGTTGGAAGACACTCAAAATACACAGTAGTCACAACAACGGACTGAAAAATACCAGTGATCACAAAGATAGCACAGGACCAGGCAATGTTTTGCTCTGTGTCTTTCCCTCCCCCTACCTCCTCCAGAATCCACATTTAATTTTAACTGTATGGCTGTGTCATTCCCATTTCATTTACATAAGGTATGGGCTTTGTATTACTACTTTTTTTTTAAGGAGAATCTTTAGTCCAGAAAAATGTCAGACCAACAAGAGGCACGGTTGTACTGATTTTCAGAAGCATGGTAATGGAAGAGCGGTAGAGTAGAGTAGCTGTGACAGAGACTGTATGGTCCACAAAACCCAAAATATTTAAGAGGTGGTTCTTCAGAGAAAATAATGGCTTCTCCTCTAACACACCCAAGGGTATGTGGTTATAAAATTGTCATTCAAACAAAAAACAAAAGTTTGACCACTTATTGGGAATGCAAGTTTCCTTCTTTGGAAGGTGAAGGCATCTGTCCTAAGTATCCCAGCCTTGTGACTTACGTTCAGCCAAGATTGTGTCTTTCTAGAGCAAGAGGAACCCAAATGCTAACCTCTCATCTTTGCAGAGGGCTGCAGGCCCCTCTGCCCCAAAATGCTTCCCTGACCTCAGAGTGAGTCAGGTAATTTCCTGAACAAGAATAGGTGATTATCATGTTTGTACCCAGATACGGTTTTAGGAACTAAAATTCACATGTAATGCAACTGCCTCTCATTGTCCCATTACACTGTCCCTGTGTGCTCTGATCCAAGCATTTCACGGTTAGGAGCAGCCACAAAGCAGCCTTGGCCAACAGCAGTGTGGACAGTCAGTGAGAGAGTATTATTTACCTTCCTCTGTCCTCGTTGCTATAGCTCAGATATGTAAATAAAGGCTTAAAAAGATAGGAAATTCCCTACCCCTACCTCCTCTAGAATCCACATTCAATTTTAACTGTATGGCTTTGTCATTCTCATTTCATTTATATATGGTATGGGCTTTTTATTATTACTTTTTTTTTTTTAAGGAAAATCTTAGTCCAGAAAAATGTCAGGCCAACAAGAAGGCATTGTTGTACTGATTTTCAGAACGATAGTATTCCAGATGTGATGTACTGCAAGGCACAAATCAGAAAGATTCTATTAAACATCTCTGGGACGGATGACACAGGGGTATTATCCAAGATGATTAATTTGATTCAGTCATTATGGACACAGACAAGTCTGGCAAAATTGCATTTCATTCCCTGCTGAATTCGTAAATTCACTGTACACATAAGTTATAAGGCTGGGCCCCCTGTTCCAGTGGACAGGGATTTGGGTTTGGATAAGATACCATTTTCTTTATTTTGAAAACAGCGTTGGGAAACACCAAAGCGCACTACAGCCTTTGAACTGAGATGTTCTTACAGAGTTTGACCTCTTAAAAGTGGTGGGCCATTTTTGTTGGTAGTTGTTGTGGCAAGTGCTCTAAGGAGGACCCCATGTGTGACAGAGCATAACACTACCTGGTCCCGTGCCACCGTGATCACTGGTGTGTTTCAGTCCGTTGTTGTAACTACTGTGTATTTTGAGTGTCTTCCCACTTAGGAGGCCCAGCTTCCAGCATTGTGCGGCACAATAGTCTATTGTGATCTATAGCATTTTCATTGGCTAGTTTTTGGAAGTAGCTCACGAGGCTTTTCTTCCTAGCCTATCTTACTTTCCACTGAAACCTGTGGACCATGGATGACTCTGCTGGTATTTGAAATACGGGGGGCATAGCTCTCAGCATCATAGCAACGTGCAAGGCACCCCAGGCGGGCCAACTGACAGGCAGGTGGTGGGCTAGATTGGTAGACTGGCTGTACGATGTATCGTCCAAACCAGGATACTGTTTAGAAAGCACTATTGAAAAAGAGATGTCAACCAGATTGTCCTGGTGTCTTGGATCAAATGTATTCCCTAAAAAATCTGTAACAATTGGGTTGTGCCATAATTCCTGGTATTGTGTGATGTTCCTTCATGTTGGAATTCCTGCCTCTGTGATGTTAATGGGGGTAAATGGGCAGCAGTTGGGTTGGTGAGACAAGATTCAAGGTGTAAGATGGTTTTGTGCCTTGAGGCAATCTCTTGAGCTACAAAGGGAAAAATCTGGCAGAGAGCTTTGGGAAGCTCACACCATCAAGAGAGCAGCACCAGGAAAGTTGCGTGTCCTTCAGACCTGAGGTTACCACGCCGAGATGCCCCTGAGCAAAGACTGATGCAACATAAAGAATTTCCTCCAGAGCCGACAAAGGGGAAAGCATTCTTCCCATGGAGTGAGCATCCTGAATTTGGACTTGCAGCCTACCGGGCTGTGTAAGAATCACGTTTCCTTTGTTAAAGCCATCTATCTTGTGGTGTCTCTTTTCAAGCAGCACTAACTGACTAAAATGCCTAGGCTAAACAGGACTGCTGTAACTGCATGTGTTGGGAGGGCAGGCACTGATTGTGGTAGAGCTTTGACTTCAGATAGTCAGGCCCTCTTATCTTGGTTCCTAAAAGTGCAATTCATGTGACTTTGAACAAGACTTTTCACCTTTTGGGACCTCAGTTTCCTCATCTGTAAAATGGTCGCTTAGTTATTTAGTTGTAACAGAGACACAAGTGGGTAGATTGAAGGAGCAGAAATTTACTTTCTCACAGTTCTGGAGGCTAGACATCCAAATCAGGGTCTCAGTTGTGCTGATTCCTTCTGTGAGCCTCTCTGTGAGTTTCTGGGTTTTGTCAGCAGTTTTTAGTGTTTCCTTTCTTACAGACAGGTCCTTATACCACATCATCTTGCTCCATGTGTGACTCCGTTCTGCTCTTCTTGTAGCTCAGAAATGATTAGATTTAGGATCCACTGCTACAGCCGCTGATCAATAGGTCAGTAGTTCGAATCCATCAGGTGCTCCTTGGAAACTCTACAGGGCAGTTCCACTGTGTCTTGTAGGGTGCTGTGAGTTAGAATCAACAGCAGTTTTGTCATTTTTTTCCTACCATAGTGTAGCTCATCAACATAACAAAAGAAAACCTCTATTTCCAAACAAGGTCATGTTTACAAGTACAGGGCTTAGGCTATCAGCACATATTTTTAGGAAAACACAACCGAACCTATAATGAATGGCAAAGGCACTCTATACTTGTTCTGCTTACCACATGGGATCTTTCTCTTTCCTTTGGGTGCTTCATGTTGACTTACTATTAACAAATTTTCACATCTGTTCACTGATGTAATTCTCTCAGGTGTTAGGTGGGGTTTTGCGGATGAAATGGAGGAGTAGGTGGTTTGGAAACATTGCCAAAGGTCCCTCTGCAAGTGGCAAGGTTGGAATTGCCCAGGTCGGTCTAACTCTAAAACCAGCACTCTTTCTGCAGATAAAAAAAACATTACTGACTGATTATGGATGCCAAGAATCTTCAAGGTGTGTTGGGAAGGGTATCTGAAATACGTGACAGCATTTTGAAAACCCAGAAGTCCTGTATCAGCATAAGGCATTGTTGCTGTCTCTGTAACTCTGGCTTATTAAGTCTGCTCAGATCCACTGAGTATAGGACATGGACCCGTTTCCTATTACTGCTTTCAGACTTGCTCTGCTGAAGCATGCTTCTCTGTTCTTGGAAGCCATCTCTGATAGATCCCATAGATTGTGTGCATTTTCGGCTCTAAGAATCAAGACTTTGATCTCATGGATCAGGCCGTGTTCTTTCCTTGCCTTGCTCATGGCCCAAGAATTTGCTATGGAGTTATATAAGGGTCGTCTGTCACCTCATCCTCCACTCCATTTCCTTTGCTGGAGACTCTAGGGTCAGGGCAGGGTGAGGTGGGATTTAAACAGGGGGGGCAGAACATTTTACCTGATTAGTGCTGTTGATATCCCGTTGATATTGGTGCTCACTGTCATAGCAGCTTTCATGTGCTGGCTCTTTTTCATGAGATTCGTTGGCCTGGAGATTCACCCTCAGCCAGTATTTTGAGATCCACCCTATAACTAGTACACATGGTCTTCTTGCCCTGTGAGGCTACCCGCTTGAATAGAGCCCCTCTAGATGCTGGCTGCCTTCTATGGCATTGACTCCTCGGCTCCCCCAACCAGGAAATGCTAAGTCCTTGTCTTGCCCAATCTTACACATGAGCGCTGCTCTCTCTCCCTGTCTCTCTATCTCACCAAAGTACGAGACAGAACATTTTCTTTGTAAACTATGTTGTGCCAGTTGAGTTAGATATTCCCCAAGACCATGATCTGCACAGCAATTTGGTCCCTCGGGGAGTCTGGCTTGTCCATGACCTTGTACTGTCTTCCCCCTTCACCAAAGCCACCACTTACCTATTGCCCGTTTAGTGTTTCTCAGTCCCAACCCTTCCCTCCCTCTTAATGTTTTCACATATGTGTAGATCTTTTCACAAGTTGTTATACTAGTACTTTTATACAGTATTTTTCCTTTTGTGATTGACTTAATTCTATTCAGCATCATGCCCCCCAGATTCACCCATGCTGTAAGATGCTTCTCAGAGACATCACTCTTCTTTATCGTTGCATCGTGTTCTGTGGTTTATCCATTCAACTGCTGCTGAGCATCTACGTTGTTTCCATCTTTTTGGTATTGTGAATAATGCTGCTGTGAACATGGGTGTGCATTGTCCAGTCACTTGGTGGCTCTCGTTTCTCTAGGGTGTATTCCTAGGGGTGGAATTGCTGGATCATATGCTATTTCTATTTCTAGCTTTTTAAGGAAATGCTGTATTGTTTTCCAAAGTGGTCGTACCATTTTGCATTCCCACCAGCAGTACATAAAAATTCGAATATCCCTGCAGCCTCCCCAACCTTTGTTGTTTTCCATCTTTTCTTCTTCCCCCCCTCTGGTTTGTGCCAGTAATGCTAGGGTGAGGCGATATCTCCCTGTGGTTTTGATTTGTGTTTCTCTGGTGGCTAGTGTTCACAAGCATTTCTTCATGTGTCTGTTAGCTGCTTGAATGGCTTCTTTGGTGAAGTATATGTTCACTTCCTTTGCTTATTTTTCAACTGGATTATTTGTCTTTTTGTTGTACAGATGTTGACTTTTTCTGTAGATTTTAGAAATTAGAGCTTTGTCAGGTTTGTCAGAGCCAAAATTTTTTCCCCAGTCTGTAGGTGCTCTTTTTACTCTTTTGGTGAAGTCTTTTGAGGAGCATAACTGTTTAATTCTTACAAGAGCCCAGTTAGCTAGTGTGTTAGTCAGCTAGCGCTGTGCTAACAGAATCACCACAAAGCAATGGCTTTAACAAAGCCAAGCCAAGTGCCGTCGAGTCAGATCCGACTCATGGCTTTAACAAAGGAAAGTTTACTCTTACATGGTCCGGTAGGCTACAAGTCCAAATTTAAGGATGTCCACTCCAGGGGAAGGCTTTCCCCACTGTGGGCTCTGGAGGAAAGTCCTTGTGTTGCATCAGTCTTTGTCCAGGGAGCATGTTGGCCCAGGAACCTCAGGTCTGAAGGACGCTCTCTTCTTCCGGTGCTGCTTTCTTGATGGTGTGAGGTTCCCAGTTCTCTGCTTGCTTCTCTCTCTTTGTATCAGTTGTGGGATGAAATGATAGAGAGTACATACAAACCATACTCTAGGGAAATTCCCTTTACAGTGGAGCATAGAGGTGACACTATGGAGGAATTTACAATCCCACCCTAATCCTTTAAGATTACATACAGGGAAATCACAAAACAGAGGACAGTCATAAAATATTGAGAATCATGGCCCAGCCACATGGCTACACATATTTTGGGGGGGGGTGCAATGTAGCCCATGACATCTAGTTTCTCCTAAGGAGTTTGTGTGTTGTTGGTTGTGGTTTATATCTTGTGACTGTCGTGTATTAGGACCTCTGGTGTTGATCTTATTTTTTCTTCTATGATCTTTATAGTTTTTGGTTTTATATTTAGGTATTTGATTCATTTAGAATTAGTTGTTGTGTATGGAGTAAGATATGGATCCTGTTTCATTTTTTCTCTTTGCAGATGGGCATCCAGTTTGCCAACACTACTTTTTAAAAAGACTGTTTTTCCCCATTTGATGGACTTTGGACCCTGTCAAAGATCAGATGATTGCAGGTGGATGGCTTTACATCTGGGTTCTCAATTCTGTTGCGTTGGTCAGAGTGTATGTTGTTGTTCCAGTAGCAGGCTGTTTTATCTGCCATAGCTGTATAATAGGTTCTGAGGCAGTGTGAGTCCTCCTACTTTATTCTTCTTTTTCAGTGATGCTGTACTTGTCTGGGGTCTTTTCCCTTTCCATGTAAAGTTAATAATGAGTTTCTCTATCTCTTTAAAGAATGATGCTGTAAAACAGTCATATAATCCAGAGGCAAATCAGCATGTGACCAGAAAAACTAGATGGTGTCCAGCCACCACCAATAACTGCCCTGACAGGGAATATAAGGTAGAGTCCTTGATGTAGTGGGAGAAAAATGATTGTGCAGAGTTAGAGCTCTGTTAAAAAGACCAGACTTGGTGGTCGGACAGACTGGAGGATCCCTGGAAGACATGGCCCCAGCAGACTCTCCATTACCCCAGAGCTGAAACCATTTCCAAAGCCAAATCTTCAGACAGTGATTGGGCTGGACTATAAGGCATAAAAAATGATACTGGCCAAGAGTGTTTTTGTTGGTTTACATATATACATGAGGCTAACTGGGCAGCTCCTGTCCAGAGACGAGATGAGAGGGTGGAGAGGGACAGGAGCTGGTTGAATGGACATGGAAAATACAGGATGGAAAGTAGGAGTGTGCTGTCACGGGGTGGGGAGAACAGCTAGAGTTACACAGTAGTATGTATATGAGTTTTTGTATGACAAATTAACTTGGATTCTAAAGTTTCGCATAAAGCACAGTGAAATATTTTTGTATATTTTAAAAAGAATGCTATTGTATTTGGACTGGAATTGCATTGTATTTGTAGATTGCTTTGGGTAGAATTGACATTTTCACGATGCTGAGTCTGCCCATCTATGAGCATCATGTGTGTCTTGGTCACATACAAATGGATGGCTTTAACAAAAAGAAGTTTATTATCTCACAGTCCAGTAGGCTGGAAGTCTGGATTCAGGATACTGGCTCCAGGGGTAGGTTTTTTCTCTCTAATGGCTTTGGAGGAAGGTCCTTGTGACGCATCTGTCTTCCCTGGCATCTCAACACAGGAACCTCAGGTATAAAGGATGCTGTCTGTTTTCTTAGTGGTCTGAGGTCCTGACTCCTCACTTCCCTTTCCTTTTATCTCTTTTAAGGAAAAAAGTGGTATAGGTAGTACTTCAAGGAAACTCCTTGTACACTGGATCAGGGATCCGACCTTAGTAAGGGTTTTATAATCCTTCCCTAATCCTCTTTAACACAAATGCCCCGTTAACCACAGGCAGAGGTTAGGATTTGTAACATAATAGAGAACAGGGAATCATGGCCCAATCAAACTGATACTTATATTTTTGAGGGGACATAATTCAATCCATGATATTATGCTTTCCCAATTATGTAGATCTCTAAGTTTCTTGCAGTAGTGTTTTGTAATTTCTTCGTGTAGGTCTTTCACACTCTTCATTAGATTTATTCCTAAGTATTTCATTTTGTTAGGGGCTATTATAAATGACATCGTTTTCCTGATTTCCTTTCAGCATTTTTTTTATTGGTATATTGGAATCTGAGAGAATTTCTTATGTTTATCTTATATCCCTGCCACTCTGCTGAATCTATTAGTTCCAGTAGTTTCCTCATGGAGTCTTTTAGGTTTTCTATGTGTAGTATTTAGTATAATGTCATCTACAAATAGGGGCAGTTTTATTTCTTCATTACCAACTTTGATACCCTTTGTCCCTTTTTCTTGCCTTATTGCTCTAGCTAGGCATTCCAACACAGTATTAAATGGAGTGATGATAAACGGTATCCTTGTCTTGTTCCTGTTCTCAAGGGGAATATTTTTTAGCTTCTTTCTGTGAAGAATCATGTTGCCTGTTGATTTTGTATAGGTGCTCTTTATTACGTTTAATTGCATTTATTACTTCCTTTCTATACCTGTTTTATTGAGAGTTTTAATCAATAACAGTTGTTGGACTTTGTTTCGTACCTTTTCTACTTCAACTGAGATAATCATGTGATTCTTTTATTTTGTTTATGTAGTAGATTATGTTGATTAATTTTCTAATGTTGAACTGTCCTTGCATACCTCATATGAATCCCACTTGGTAATGGTGTATTTTTTTTATATGATGCTGAATTCTATTGGCTAGAATTTTGTTGACGGTTTTTGCATCTATATTCATGAGAGATATCGGTCTGTAATTTTCATTTTTGTAATGTCTTTGCCTGGTTTTGGTATCAGGGTCATGGTGGCTTCCTAGGATGAATTTGGAAATGTCACTTCCTTTTATATGTTTCGGAAACTCTGGTAGTATAGTAGTTAAGTGCTACGTCTAGTAACCGAAATGTCCGCAGTTCAAATGTGCCAGGAACTCCTTGGAAACTCTGTGGGGGCAGTTCTGTTCTGTCCCATAGGGTTGCTGTGAGTTGGCATTGACTTGACAGCAGCAAGTTTGGTTTTAGTTTTTTTTCTGTTTTGAAATAGTTTAAAGTAGTACTAGTGACAGCTCTTCTCTGACTGTTTGGCCAGTGAAGCCATCTGGGCCAGGACTTTTTTTGTTTTAACATCAGCTTGTGTTAGTTTGAGTATGTAGTGTATAGGTTTTCAAATTTTTTGGAGTACAATTTTTAATAGTACTCTGTTACGATCTTTTTTGTTTCAGATAGGTCAGCTGTGATGTCTCGCATTTCATTTCTTATTTAGGTTATTTACATCCTGTCCTATTTTTGTTTTGTAAGTTTGGCCTGTGATTTGTCAGTTTCATTGATACTTTCAATCAATTTTTGGTTTTGTTGATGCTTTGTATTGTTTTTCTATTGCCTATGTAATTTATCTGTGCTCTCATTTTTACTGTTTTCTTTCTTCTGGTGACTGTGGATTTATTTTGCTATTCTTTTTCTATTTGTTTGAGTTGTGTAGCTCATGTTTTCATTTTGTCCCTTTCTTCCTTTTAGATGTGTGCATCTATTGCTATAAATCGACATCTGAAGACTGCCTTTGCTGTGTCCCAAAGGTTTTGGTATAATGTACTTTTGTTCTCATTTGGTTCTGGAAATTTTTTTCTTATTCCATCTTTCTTTTCTTACTCAGTGGTTTTCAAGCAGACTATTATTTAATTTCCATGTATTTACTTTTTTTCTTTAATTCGTTGCTCTTCCTGTTGTTAATTTCTACCTTCATAGTGTGATCAGAGAAGATATTTTGCGTCATCTCAGTGTTTTGGATTGTGTTGGGGGTTGCTTTGTGGCCTAAAATGTGGTCTGTTGTGGAGAATGTTCTATGTGTGTTGGAAAAGAATGTTTACTTTACAGCTGTTGGCTGTAGTGTTCTATATATGTCTTTGAGATCAAGTTAGCTGATTGTGGCCTTTAGATCTTCTGTATCTTAGCTGAGTTTCTGTGTAGATGTTCTGTACTTTACTGAGAGTAGTGTTCTTTAGGAGAGTGGTCTACTATTATTGTGGAACTGTCAATTTCTCTTTTCAGTGCTGTTAGAGTCTGTTTTATGTATTTTGGAGCCCCATCATTGGGTGTAGAGATATTTATTATGGCTATGTCTTCACAATGGGTTGTACTTTTAATCATTATATAATGCCCTTCTTTGTTTTTTATGGTGAATTTTAAAGTGTATTTATCAGAGATTGGTTTTGGCACTGTTCCACTTTTATGGTAGTTGTTTGCCTGATATATTTTCTTCCATCCTTTGACTTATAATAAATTTGTCTTTGTTTCTAAGTTTTGTCTCTTGTAGACAGCATGTTTTTTTTATCCTGTCTCTTTATCGGTGCATTTAGGCGATTTGGAAATCCTGGTGACATAGTGGTTAAGTACTATGGCTACGAACCAAAAAGGTGGCTACTATGTGGTGGATTATGGCTACTAACCTGTCCTGTAGGGTTGCAGTGAGTCAGAATTGACTCGGTAGCAACAAGTTTGTTTTTTTAGGGGAGAGACAGCTAGGCCATTTATATTCAGTGTAATTATTGATAGGTGTGAGTTTATTGCTATCATTTTGTAGTGTTCTTTTTTCGCTTGGTGTTACTGATGTTTTCTTTGTTCCTTTTACTCTCCTATGCTGAATTCTTTTTGTTTATGGATTTTCTTTTATTCCTTTTGCTTTTGTAGAGTTTATGTTTACTCATACTTTGTTTCTCTTATTTATTTTGATGATTAGGTTTGTTAACCTTCTTTGTGGTTACCCTGAAATATAGCTTTATCTTCCTAAGATTGAACCAGTCTTTTATTACATGATATTGCCTTGACTTCCTCTCCATTTGAAAGTTCCATCCTACACAGTTTATTCCTTCTTTTATTGTTCTGATGTTATTGTCATTTATAGGTTCATGTCTCTGGTTCACTGCTATAAATATTTTAGTTTTGATTTATCCTTGAGAGTTCATCACCTAGGTTGGTATCTGGCTGATGCAGTATTGTGTCTCAGATTCAGGTCATTATCTGCTGTTGTTGGTTCTCTAACTGGAGGATTCCCTTTAATAATTCTTGTAAGTTTAGTTTGATTTTTACATATTCCATTAATTTCTGTTTATCTGGAAATGTCCTCGTTTTACTATCAGATTTGAGTGAGAGTTTTGTAGGATATATTATCCTTGGTTGGAAGCTTTTTTTTCTTTCAAGGTTTTGTGTATGTCATCCCATTGCCTTCTTGCCTGCATGGTTTCTACTGAGTAAGCAGATCTCAGTCTTATTGTGTCCCCTCTGTATGTGATTTTTTTGTTTTTCTTGAACTGCCCTCAGGATTCCTTTTCTGTCTTTGTTTTTAGCAAGTGTGATCATGGTGTGCTTTGGTGATTTTCTTTTCAGGGTCTATCCTATATGGGGTTCACTGAGCTTCTTGGATGGTCAGCTTTTCATCTTTCATGCTATTAGGGATGTCAGCATTTCTTCAGTGTCTCTTTCAGTGTTTTTCATTTTCTTCCCTTGCTCCAGAACTCCGATCACTTCCAGTTTTTCCTTTTTGATTGTATCTTACATAATTTTCAGGGTGTCATTTTTCTTTGTTCTTTTTTCTGACACTTCCTCAAAGTAGTATCCAAGTATTTATCTTCAGTTTTGCTAATCCTGTCCTCCATTGCTTCAAACCATCTATGACACTCTCCATTTTTGAAATCCTGTTTATTTTTTTTTATTTCTAATTGCTGTTTTGATGGCACTTGGCTTTTGGCAATTGCTGTTTTTGTATGATTTCTAGTTGGGAATTTATTTTGACATTTTTTTCTTATGTTATCTTCCTGAATTCTTCCATTGTTTTGTCTGTCTTTTCCGTGATTTTGTCTGTTTTTTCTCATTTTTATTTGGCTTTTCCTTCAACTCTTGGATAGCTCTGAATATTAGAGATTTGAATTCCATATCAGGTAGTTTAAGTGCATTTTCTTCACCTGGAAGGTCATCTGGTATTTTATTGTAGATGCCTACTGAAACCATCTGTCTTTCTATTTTCTTTTTTAAATGTTTTGATATTGTTTGCTGCCTTCAGGACACTCAGTAATTACTTTCTTCATTTATTGATTGTAGATTTGTTTGTTTCATTCTTTTTTTTGTTTGTTTTATTTGATTATATATGAGAAGGCAGGCTGGCATTCTTTGTTATTTGTGAGCACAGTACTTCTCACTACTTTGTCCAATGAGTAGGACCAATTGCTCAGCTATGATGCAGCAGGGCAGGTACAGTGGAGAGGGCTGGGATGGGTCATTTGTGGCTTGTACTGGGGCTGGTGGGGCAGAACCAGGGGTCAGGGCAGGGTGTGTTCTGGTAGACCATGCCTGTGCTGCTCAGAGGTGAGATGCTCAACTCATGGTGCAGATAGGCAGGAGGGAGGGGAATGTTGTGATATGTGGAACTCTGAAGGTGTGAAAGAAGAGAAGGAGGAGTAAGAAACAAGAGCCAAAAAGAATGGGTTGAAGGAGCTTGCTCTTTAAGTGGCACAGACCTGGGGTACCCATGTACTGGTACCTTTCTAGCCAGACAATGATGCACAGCCTGGCAAGAAGGGACAGGTATGGTGCATGGAGCTAGGCAGGTGGGAGTAAAGACGGGAAGAAAGGGAGAGAGAGGCCAGAAACTAGACTCAAGAGAGAGTAGGAAAGGCACGCATGGAATAGGAGGAATGTAGAGAGAGACAAGAAACTGAGGAGAAAAAAAAGAAGAAATGAAAAATAAAAAGTATATCCCAAGGGACCTTCCAAAAATGAGTTCCTAGCTGAGCAGTGCTGTACAACCATCAGGAAGTGGAGATGGTACATGATGCCAGGTGTTCAGGAAAAGGGTAAGAAAGGAAGGTAGAGTGAAACAAGAAACCAAGAAAAAAAGGAGATTAAAAAAATACTCTAAGGGAGCCCACTAGAAGCAGGTCCCAGCCAAACAGCATTGCACATCCTGTAAAGAAGGAGCAGAGACAGTGTCAGGTGTTCAGGAGAAAGGTAAGGAGGAAGGTAGAGAGAGACAAGAAACTGAGTAAAGAAGAGAAAAAGAAATGCCCTGGCAGAACCCACTGGTGTGATGTGGACAGGGGAAGTGACTCCCTAGGCAAATGGTGCTGTTCAGCCCATCTAGAAGGGGCAGAGATGGCACACGGTGCCAGCAGGAAACGAAGACAAGTAGAGAGAGACAAGAAGCCAAGAAACAAGGAAAAACAAAAACAAAAAAAATCCCTGGGGACCCACTGGAATGGTGGTGTGTTTCAAGGAAGTGGTTCTCTAGATGAACAGCTCTTCACAGCCTGTCAAGGAGTGGAGATGGCACACAGAGCCAGGTGTTCAAGAGAAAGAGGAGGAAAGAGGAGAGAGAGAGAGAAAAGAAGCCAAAAAAGCAAAAACAGCAACAAAGAAATGACACTGAAGGAGCTAACCAATGTGGGCAAGTTCAATCCAAGTGACAGGGAACTAGTGTCTCCCCAAAAGAGTGACTACAGCCTGCCAGAAGTGGAGGTAGCTTAGCAGGGAGACAAAGGGTTAGGGTTGGGAAAGTGGGTATCCCTGGTTACTGGGTGCTCTGTCTTATGGTAAGAGCTCTGTGAAGCTGCCTCCCTGGACTCCTTGTCTGCTGTTCTTGGTGGCTGATAAGTCTAAGATGGCAAATATGTGCTGTGTTAGCTGATAGGGGACCTCTACTCCATATCTCTCCTCACTTTCTGTTCTCTGTCAGTTTCTTATTCCATTTCGTGTTTGGCTGAGTTTTTTATTCTTTCATTGGACGTTTGTCTGTTTTACTCAATTTATTAGGTCTGTGCTGTGGTAGGACAATGTGGAGCTTTTGTCTGTAGTGCCACATTGATGGTATAAGTTTGTAACATGCCAATATCAGACCAATTGGTCAAGTAGGGGCAAGGAGTGCTATTTAGAAGATTTAGACAACAGACTAAACAGGTTGTAAATAATAAGTGGTTACCAAAATTAATTTTATATGGTGTTACAAAGGAATTATCAATGACTTTCAAAGAATAAATGTAATTATTTTTCATTCCTTTTGGGGTATCATTTTTTTCCCTTGTCAGTGGTTACCAATTTTGTTAGTCTTTTTAAAGAACTAGTTTTATTTATAGTTCTTATCTAACATTTGTCATCTGTTTTATTACTCTTTTTTCTGTTGACTTCTGGCTTAGTTTGTTATTCTATTTCTAGTTTCTTGAGTTGAGGGCTGAGTTAATTTATTCTGTTTGCCTCTCTTGTTTTCTCTGTATTTTCAGCTATCCCACCCTGTTCAGAACTCCAGTTATTCATAGATTATTCCTCTTAATAGAGTCCCACATGTTTCTTAATGCTTCTTCATTTTTCTTGTTTGTTTTCTCTGATTTATCCTCATAAACACTGGTGTCAGTTGCTCTGTGCTCAAGCTCACTAACTGACTTCCATCTCCTCAATTCTGCTCTTTTGGCTTTGGATTGAATTGTCTAATTCTGTAATTTTATTATTAATCTGCTGGATTTCACATGGTTGATGTTCCATAAATTCAAGTAGCTTACTTAATTTTTCAATTTATTTAATCTCTAGGAGGGCTCTATGCATAATTCTTTTGTACTTGACCTCTGATAGTTTCATGAAGGCATCTTCATCTGGGAACTGTTTTGATTTTTTATTTGGGGAGTTTTCCGGAGCCATGGTGGACTGTTTCTTTAAATGGTTAGCTATTGATTGTTGCCTTTGTGCCACCTAGAAGCTGTTCAGTTTCTCTGGTGTTACCTCAACAGGAGCTGAGAGGTAGTCCTAAGAGGGGAGTTGGTCACCAGCCACCTCTGTGTACTCCAATCACTGGCCCCAGGTGGACTCTCTGAGGTGGCAGTCTCTACCTCCTGGCTGGCTCCCTGCTTACTGAGTCACTGGGGAGCCACCAGGCAGCACTATGATGTGGATCAGTGAAGGATGGAGGAGATGCTGCCATGCCACTCAGCAGTCAGTTCTCCAGGTAATCTTATTTTAAAAAGATACTTTGCTATTAAGCAAGGAGCTGTCCAACAGCTGCTGAAATAAGTCAGGCCCTCAGGTATGGCAGGCCCCACCTACCAGTTGACAACAAAAGCACCTCATAGGCCGTCCCCAGATACTGTGACATGGTTCGAAGTAGGGAGATGTTATGGCTTTGCTGCCATCCTCTGCTAGGCCCCACCTGTAACTCTAGGCACCACTGTCCTAAACACAGCTTTTCTGCTGGGGAAGCACTCTCCAGCCAGGCACTGCATCTTAGTGTGAGAATTAGCCCCAGCTAAGACCTCTGGGTGGGTGACTCTGTCTCCAAGCTGACTGTGATGGTGTCCTACCTGAGCCTCCCTTCCTGCTGTGAAACAGCAAAATCTATGATGCAGCTTAGAACCGAAAGAGTTGGAGGGGCAGTGGTGCCCTCAGTCAGCAGCTGTGCTCTCAAAATGTGACTATCCCAAGCACAGTCTCTCTACTGGGCTATACACTGTTTGCTTAAGCACTACAGTTTGGCGTATATGCCCCCTCATGCCCAGTCCCTGCCTCCTGGATAACAAAGAAGGCATCAGTACTTGCAGACCTCCCAAAGGGTGAGTCAGCAGAAGCAGGACTTAGCGAGTGGCTGGCTTGTGTTAGAGAGAGGTAGTTTCCCCTTTACTGGTGCCCAGTTCAATCTGACAACCCTGTGCCAGATCCTAGGGTTCCCGGATGTCCATGCTGCTCCATTTGATTATCATCCCAGGCCTTAGTTCTCAGAGGGAATTGAGGAAACATCTATCTAGTCCACCATCTAGGCCCTTGCCTCTCTTGTTTTCTAATAAATTTATTTAGGTAAAAGTTATAAACCTCCTGTTGTTTATCTCCCACAACATCTGTTGGATAGTGTCCTCATTGTCTATAGTTTCAGTTGTGATTTTCTTTTTAACTCAAAAATTATTTAGAATAGTCTCCTTAAAGTGTCTAAGAAATGGGACAACAGGGCTGCCAGCTGTTTCATTCCAGTCTGAACCCCGACTGAGAATTTGCATTTCTAACAAATTCTCATTCAGTGCTAATTGTGTGGGTTAGGAACCAGTTCTTAGAACCCCTTGTAGAGCAGTGATTCTCAGAATTTATTATATATAAGAATCACCTAAGGCCAAGCTAAGTGCCGTCGAGTCGGAGAATCACCTAGACATATCTTTAAAATGTAGATCCTGACTCAGTATATCTAGGATAGAAAGGCAAATTCTCAGCAGAGATTCAAACCAGAATGAACCAGTTCAAAGCCTGCCAAGAACATCTCTCTTCCCTTCTCTGTCTCTTTCCCTCCCTTTATTTACTTCCCACTCCCATCTTCTTGGAAATCTTATAGGGTTCTTTTTTTCTCTTCCATTATTTTTTTGCTCCCTCCTCTCCTCTACCCCATTTCTTCCTTCTCTCTCTCTTCCTCCAGTTTTGTGCTTTGTTAACAACTATGTTATTGCATTTGGATCCTTGAATGTGGTCCATATCATTTATACCTTTTGAAAAGTTTGAGATTATCTTTGTAGCTTGTACATGATAAGTGTTCTATAGAAGTTTTTTGTAAGTGTTCTATAGACTTTGAAATGAATGTATTCTTTAGATGTTGGAACGAATCAAGAGGATAAATTGTACTATTCAAATCTGTCCCAACTCATTTCTATCTGATTGATTTGTCCATTTTTGAAGAGATGTGTTAAAGTGCTTCACTATGATTATGGTTTTGTTAAATCTTCTTTGTACTTCTAACTTTTTTTTTTTTGCCACAGATTATCTATCTACACAGAAGTTTGTGTCTGTCATTTCTTCTTAGGGAATTGTGTCATTTATCAACTTAAGTGTTGCTTCTGGTATCTTTAATGCTTTGAGCCCTAAATTATATTTGTTATTAATTTTGCCATTTATGTTTTTTATTTGCATGGTATATGTTTATATTTAATCTTCTGTGTCATATGACTGTGCTCATTTATTTTAACAAAAATATTATATTTTTTATCTTTTAGTGATGAACTTAAAATCATTCTATTTATTGTGGTTACTAATATTTAGTCTTATGTAGGTTATCTATTATCATGTTTCATCATTTATTTTTTATGTTTTCAGATATTTGTTAGGTGAAATTCTATTTTTCCTGTTTATGTTTCTCCAAGGATGTGAAATATTTATGCTCATACTTTCCTGTTTTGAATGGTTTACTTTTAAAATTATAACAAACATATTTAAACTTATATTTTCCTGACAATACTAATAATCGTCATTTTTAATCTCCCCCATTAAGGAAGATACTGCTTTTAGCTGAAATCCTTTCAATTTTTAATGCAGGATTATTATGAATTTTATAGTCCTATGCCTCTTCTATTTTATGAATCCTTATGTGACAGTCACATTAAGTTCCACAGGCATCTTAGCAGAATCTATCTTGAGTTAATAGATGTTGTCGTGGTTTTTTTAGCTCGCTGTTTCTAGAATCCTTTTCCTATGTTCACTTTTCATTCCTAGATTCTAGCTTTAGGTAGTTTTTCAGAAAGGATCATTTAACAGAATATACTCTTTTAAACTTCCCTATGGTAGAATTTTTTATTTTTGTCATTTTATTGTAGTAAGTGAATGAGTTTATTATGATAATTAGATAGAACATAAACTTATCGTTTCAACAGTTGGATATTCTTCAAACTCCTTCCGCCCCTCTACTTCCTCAAGTCCCAGGCCTCCCCTTTGTGCCTGTGCTCCCCTGCCATGAGAAGTTGTTACTTTCAATGATTCATGAAGAGCTTCCCAAGCCCCAGAATTCCAGGAGAGGTCTTACCCTTCTCTGACCCAAGGGTAAGCCATATTCTGTTTGAATCAGGCTATTGTTCTTCCCTCCTTGCAATTAGTGCATGAAAACCATCACTGATGGTCTTCTGCCTCAGCTACATGACTCTGGTCTAATTCCCATTCCTTGGTTGATTTGGGAAGAGAAGCACAGTGAGGAAACTGAGGGACAAGATGTTTGAGCAGCTTCATACTACATCACTGCCTGGTAGGAGAGTTTTGTGTTCTCACTTGTTTGTAAATCTCTGTCCCCTACTTTTTCCCCATACTAGCCTCTGATCCTTCCCTAGAAGGACAATCCTTCAGGATTTTTCATGTACGAGTTACTAGAAGGGAAGAATGCTCATCGATTCAGGTGACCTATGACTTAACCTTGAGTCAGGGAAGGGTAAGCCCTCTCCTGGAATTCCTGGGAGGGGGAATCATGATCTTCCACCATCAGTTCCTTTTCTTATCACTGTTTCTTCTGGTATTTGGTAAATAGGCATTCATTTGTTCATTGATTCAGCAAAATGTTTTGAGCACTCACTGTGTGACAAGCACAGTTGTAGAAACTGAGGTTATAGCAGTGAACAAGACTGATGAAAATTGTTCTAGTGAAGAAAGACAGATAATAATAAACAAAATATGTAGGATGTTAGAAAACTCATTGTCACTGAGTCAATTCCAACTCATAGAAACTCTGTTGGACAGAGTAGAACTTCCCCATAGGGTTTCCAAAGAATGAGTGGTGAATTGAAATTGTCATCCTTTTAATTAGCACCCAAGCTGTTAACCACTATACCACCAAGGCTTTGTATAGGATGCTAGAAGGAGATAAATGATAATGGTAGAAATAGAAAAGGAATGATGGCTTGTGACTTTAAATTGAACAGTGAGAATAGACCTCACTGAGAAGAGAGTTCTTGAGTAACTCAAATAGGATAAATGAAAAAAAAGAGCTGTGTGGATATTTGAGAGACGAGTGTTCTAGAGAAAGAGAACAGCCAGTGCAAAGGGCCTGGGGCAGACGCATGCCCAGTATGGCTAGAGTGGTATGAACAAAGATAGGAATAGTCAATATGATGTCAGAGAGGTTAAAGGGGTGAGGGGAGAGGAGCTAGACCCTATAGCACAATGTCAGAGGCCATGGTAAGGACCCTGTTCTTACTCTAAGTAAGTGAAAATGGAAAGTTGTGAGCACAGGAGTGACGTGATCTCACTAATTTTAACAGGATCATTCTAACTACTGAGTGAGAATAGACTATAGCAAGAGCGAAGGCAGGGAAACCAGTTGGGTCTGCTACAATTATCCAGGCTAACAACGGTGGCTTGGACCATGGTGGTAGCAACAGAGGTGATAGTTGCATCTTGAATTTATGCACAACGTGGATCCAATAGAATATCCTGACAGAGTTAGTGTAGGGTTTGAGAGAAAGAGAAGAGTCAAGGATAGTACTAAGGTTTGGGTCTTGAACAATGGGAAGGATGGAATTACCATTAGCTGAGGCGGGAAAGACCTTGGGAGGAGCAGTTGCTCTTTGAGACATGTTAAGTTTGAGATGTCTATTAAAATCCAAAGACAGACAGCAGGTAACAGTGGGATATATGAGTCTTCAGTTCTTGGGAGAGGTCTGAGTTAGAGATATGGACTGGGGAGTCAGCAGAATGTTCCAAACGAAACCCAGAGCTGTTGAGTTGTGTCCGACTCATTGTGACCCTATAAGTCAGAGTAGAACTGCCCCATAGAGTTTACAGGGAGCGCCTGGTGGATTTGAACTGCTGACCTTTTGGTTAGCAGATGTAGCACTTAGCCCGCTATGACACCAGGGTTTCCCAGCAGTATATAGATGGTAATTAAAGCCATAAGACTTGACAAGATTACCAAAGAAGTGAGAATGTTTGGATAAGAGGTCTAAGATCTGAGCACTGGGACATGTCACCATTAGTAGATTGGAGAGAAGAATGGGAACCAGCCAAGAAGATGGAGAAAAAATGGCTTGTGATATAGATCAATGTTTGTGGTATTTCCAAAACCAAGTGAAGAAATGGCTTCCTAGGAGGAAGGAGTGACCGATTATGACAGATACTACTGAGAAGGTCAAGTAAGACAGCCTGGTAAGGATGGAAATTGATCACTGGCTCTAGTGACATGGAAGTCATCAATAGCCTTCACAAGCAGCTTTGGTGGAGGATGGGATGTGATTGGAGTGTTTGAGAGAAGCTGGGGAGAAGGAATTTGAGACAACTACTTCAAGGAGGCTTTTTTTCTGTAAGATTTTACTAATGTTTTTAATTTCTAGAGCTTTATGCCTTAATGTCTTTCTATATTTTCATGAGGATACTGTTGGTAAGAACGAATTAGTACCCAGTATCTTAATTAAGGAAATCCTGGTGGCATAGTGGTTAAGTGCTATGACTGCTAACCAAAAGGTCAGAAGTTCAGATCCACTGGGCACTCCTTGGAAACTCTATGGGGCAGTTCTACGTTGTCCTACAGGATTACTGTGAGTTGGAATCAATGGCAATGGATTTGGTTTTTTCGGTTATCTTAATCAAGAAATCTGAAGTGCAAATCTTAAGCATCTGAGCAAGTATGCAAAAATACTGGAGTGAGGCTCTGAAGACTTGGGTTTGAATCCCACCTAAGACTAAGTATGTGGCACACTGCTCTCTATACCTCATCTTTCTCATCTGCACAATGGAGATATTAATCACTTCTTTGCCAAACTCATATGGATGAACTGGAGAATATGGAGGTGGCAAGCCCAGTGGCTGACACATAGTAGGTGCTCATTATGAACACTAGCAGAATGGATTGGTGCTCAGGTGTCATGCACTTAGGATTTGATTGTATCCAGAGGAGGCATGCATGTATTTGCATGTTTAGTGATTTTTAAGTGTGCTAATTGCCTCTTTAAATGAATTGTCATAATTGTGTTAGTCCAATATTTTGATACAACATATGGTTATTTTTTCCAAAGGCTTCTGGTTGATTGGGTAGGTTCCAATGTATGGAGGTTTTGTTTTTTTAACAGGAAGAACTGGACTTGTGAATTCATTTGGCATTCACTGGGCACTTGCTATGTGCCAGTGTACTGAGTGCTGTGGTGGAGAGGGCCGCTGGGGACAGTGGCCGACATGGATGAACAGTGAGAAGTCTGTCGGGAGGGATGGACATGGAAACACCTGGGTGAGGTTTTGGGCATGTCTGCCGTTCCATATGCTCGTTCAGCACATTCTAACTGAGTACCTACTATGGTACCATGCTCAGTGCTAGACACTGGTGACAAGATAGACTTCATTTCTGGCTTTATGGAGCCTAGGATCTGGCAAGGAAGGCACTGGTAATAAGAGGTAAGTAAAGAGTCAAAAAAAATAATTGCAGGTGGTAATCAATACCGTAGGAGACCCACGTGGGCTGAAGGTGGAGAGTCAGAGGAGGATAGGCATGCCTTAGGATGGCCAGGCTTCCAGGAGGAGATGATCTGAACAGGAAGGCTGGCAACAGGACTCTGCATCCTGGGGTGGTATGATAACCGTGGCTGATTCCCACCATCCCAGTGGCCAGGCTGAGTACAGCCACCAGCCCATGGCACGCAGACCTGTGATGTGAGCAGTTAGGAATGTTCACACTGGGCAAAAGATGGATGAAATACTGAGCCAGTGTGCTGTTGTTTACTTGCTCTGTTTCTTTGGGGAAACTTCTTATCATCCTATAGAACAATGCTATCAGGCGTAGCTGTATTAGTTTCCTCAAAAATCAAAACCAAACCCAGTGCCTTCGAGTTGATTCCAACTCATAGTCACCTTGCAGGACAGAGTAGAACTGCCCCATAGAGTTTCCAAGGAGCATCTGGTGGAATTGAACTGCTGACCTTTTGGTGAGCAACTGTAGCACTTAATCACTGTGCCACCAGGGTTTCTGTTAGTTCCCTAAGGCTGCCATAATAAATTACCGCAAATTGGGTGGGTTAAAACAACAGGAATATGTTCTTTTCAGTTCTGAAGGCCAGAAGTCTGAAATTGAGATGTTGGCAAGGTTGATACCTTCTGGAAGGTTCTGTGGGAGAGTCTGTTCCATGCCTCAGTCCTTGACATTGCTTGGGTTAGAGGCATCATGGCAACCTCTGCTTCCTTCTTTACATTGCTGTCTTCCTCTGGGTCTGCTTGTCTCTGTGTCTCCAGGGAGTTGTCTGGAATATCTGGGTGAGTCCAATGTAATCACAAGAGTCCTCTTAAGAGGGAAACAAGAGGGTCAGAGTCTGAGAAGATGACATGGTGATAGAAGCAGAGATTGGATGGATGTGCTATGACGGTGGAGGAAGGGGCCACAACCTAAGCAATGTGGGTAGCTTCTAGAAGCTGGCAAAGGCAAGGAACAGATTCTCCCTGAGCCCACGATAGGAATGCAGCCCTGCTAATGTCTTGATTTTAGCCCAAGAGGCCTATTTTTAGACTTCTGACCATCAGAGTTGTAAGATAATAAATTTACATTACTTAAAATCATTAATATGTGGTAATTTGTTATAGCAACAACAGGAAACTAATACATGGAATTAGACAAGAAACAGTAACAGAACCCCCAGTGTCCCTACCTGTCACAAGCTCATTCAGTAACAAGGTTGACCAAATCCTGTTTCTGGGTGGCCAGGCCATCCACTTGGCCATGACACAAGGCTGATTATAAGGACTATGAGGAGCCAGACTCCCAGGATCCCAGACTGCCAGACAAGGGTCAGGATACTCCAGCTGCATTCCCAACACTTTCACTAACCTTGGAAGAACTGCTTTCCTTTTTGGACTGGAGTCTTCCATCTGTAAAATGGGTAGGGTGGGGAAAGATGGACTCAGGGTGAATCACAGTGCTCATACCTGCTGGGAAAACAGGTGTGGGTGGATAGGAGCTGGCCCACTCTCTGCAGAGCAGGCTTTTGTATCCAGAGGAAGCCTCTAATGGGAAGGAATATTCATTTGGAGAAGGGATGGGAGCAACCCGATCAGGGGTCCACCTTGACCCTCTGCTTTACAGGGGGATGATTCCTTCTGTCCTTTGCTAAAGGGTTGTTACCATGATTGTTATTATTGACATTGTTGAGCTTGTTCTGCAGTTGTACATTTCTGACCCAAGACAACATGTTCTTCTGGTGTTTTAGACCTATAACAATCAGAGCGAGACCAATGAAGACTATGAGATCCCCCCGATAACACCTCCCAACCTCCCTGAACCATCATCCCTCCTGCACCTGGGCGACCACGAAGCCGGCTACCACTCACTGTGCCACAGCCTCGCCCCTAACGGCCTGCTCCCCGCCTACTCCTACCAGGCCATGGACCTCCCAGCCATCATGGTGTCCAATATGCTGGCCCAGGACAGCCACCTGCTATCAGGCCAGCTGCCCACGGTGAGTCATCATCACCCACAATCGTTTCCATCAGGAAAGGGGATTGAGAGGGGAACAGAATGCCAAGGTCTTGATGAGGAAACACACCCTCTGTGCATGTGCAGTGGCTGGGCACAGCTGGCTGCCCTGCATGGCGATTTGCAGAACATCTGGGGTGGGCATGGAGGTAAATCGATGTCTTTACACTGCTTGCTTCCAGAGGAATGTTTACAGTATTTTGATATTATTTTTACATATGTAATGTGACCTCATTTTAATCAGCTGTATTGAGATAGAATTCGCACACTTTAAATTCATCGGTTTAAAGCATACAGTTCAGTGGCTTTTAGTATATCCACAGAGTTGTGCGAATGTCACCTCGTATCCCTTAACCGTCACCCCACATTTCTCCATCTCCCACAGCCCTAGGCAGCCACTCATCTACTTTCTGTCTCTGTAAGATTAAAAACAAACCTGTTGCTGTCGAGTCAATCCCAACTCATAGTGACCCTACAGGACAGAAAAGAACTACCCTGTAGCATTTCCAAGGAGCTCCTGGTAGATGTGAACTGCCAGCATTTTGGTTAGCATCTGTAGCATTAACCACTGAGCCGTCAGGGTTTCCTCTGTCTGTAGATTTCCCTATTTTGGACATTTTATAGAAATTGAATCATATTTTTGCTTTAAAAAAGTTGTGTCTTTCTGAAGCTGCCAGGGAAGAAGGTGGTTATTGAGTTGAAATTTGTGGGAGAAGTAGAAACTCAGCAGGTAACCCAAAATGCTAGTCAAAAAAGAAGGAAAGGACCTTCCCAGCAGAATGGCATGTACAGAGACATGAAGCGGGAGAACTCATGTTGTGCTTGAGAGTTGGTACGTGATTCGCTCTTCTTACCGGGCCAGACAGGAACCTGGAGTGAAGGAGTGAGAAAGAGTTAAAAGAACCTAGCAGGGCCTGGATCATAAGTGTCCTGAATCACATGCCAAGAAGATATCTGATTTTTCAGTATGAAAGGCTAATCTGTAGGCTCTTACGGTGCCGTGGACCCATGCGACAATCTTGGCTTCACCTCTCTAACCTCAGTTTCCTTGTGTTAAGGTCTTGGTTCAGAGCATCAGAGATAATGTGTGTAAATTCTTGACCAACGCTTGGGGGAGAGGAAGCCAGCAGGGATATTTGCTATTGTTATTATTTAGAATAAAAGTAAATTCCCCATGTAACCAAAATGCAGTGTTTCCCTTAAGTCTCATTTGCCAGAAGGAGTAGACTGCACAGACTCGCAGGTATATTTCTAGGGCCACTTGGTTAGAATAGCTCTGTTAGTCCCAAAGTGTGTTATCTGTTTATCAACAATCACCCCCGAGTATTCCAGCCTAGGAAATACTTTTGTTGGGCTATGTCCAAATAGGCACTTTGCAGTCACTTTCCAGATTTCTTTAAAACGAGCTCAGTTTAAGAAGCTTCACAAATTCAGATAGCCTTAATTCTGCCATTAGTCAGGGCTTTCAAGGGTTCACTGAATCTTATATTCCCTTGTTATGTAATGAGAGATAAGCCAAACCGTATTACCCAGGGGAGGGCGGTCAGACCAACTGGGAAAACCAGATAAGAATATATACATACATTGGGAATGTCTGGCAGAGAATGACACGGGGTTAGAGAAACAAAATTTTTAAATTTGTCTGAGCTGCAGGCTGATGGTGCAGTGTGCGTGTGCCTTTGCCTGTGCCTGTGTGTGTGTGTGTGTGCGCGCGTGCGCACGCATACATGCGCACATGTCTATGTGTATATGAGGGCACGTACTACTTGAGTGGTGCAGGAATTTGTATGAATACTTACTGAGTGTCAAGGCCCAGGCACAAGGCCTTACAGATGTTTCTCACATAATGCTCCCAAGAAGTGAGTGAGGTAGAAATTGCTAAGAACCAAGAACATGGAAGCAAGGAAGAAGTAAGTGGTAGTATTTGTTTGCTGTGGCCACTGCAACAAATTACCACAGCCTGGGTGGCTGAAAACAACAGAAGGGTTTTCTCTCTCAGCTCCAGAGGCTGGAAGTTGGCAGGGCCCAGCTCCCTCTAGAGTCTCTAGGGGAGTTTGTTTCTTGCCTCTTCCTGCTTCTGGTGGCTCCTGGAGTCCTTTGGCTTGTGGCTGCGTCCTTCCAGTCTCTGCCCCTGTCTTCCTGTCACCTCTTCTTCTGTCGATGAAGCCTTCCTCTTCCTCTCTTTTATAAGGGCACTTAGGATAGCATTTAGAGCTCATGGGATAACCCAGGATAATCCCCCTATTTCAAGACCTGTTTCAAGTCTTAATCATGGAAACCCTGGTGGTATAGTGGTTAAGTGCTACGTCTGCTAACCAAAAGGTCGGCAGTTCGAATCTGCCAGGTGCTCCTTGGAAACTCTGTGGGGCAGTTCTACCCTGACCTCTTAGGGTTGCTACGAGTTGGATGGGACTTAATGGCAGTGGGTTTGGTTTTTGGTTTTTATCTTTATCACACCTACAGGGGAGGAGAAACAACCTTTTCCAGTTAAAGTAACATTTGTAGGAACCAGAAATTAGGACCTGATACCTTTGGGGGTGGGGGCTTTGAACTGTGTCATTCAGGTTCGGAGCCTTGCTGAGCAGTTGTATGTCTAACAAGCTCCCAGGTGATGCTAATGCCGCTGGTTAGGGACCAATTCTGAGAGCCATGAATAGAGCAGTTGGTCTCAAAATTTATTATATGTGACAATCACCTGGGGACCTTGTTAAAATTTAGATTCTGATTCAGTATATCTGGAGGTAGAAATTTTAAAAAGGAACAAACCGGTTCAAAGTCCCATAGCACCATGATCCTCAGCCTTACAACAGCCTTCGTTGAATGCCCACTAGATACCAGGCATTGTTCTGGGTTCAGGCTGTCTGAGGTACCCATGAGAAACTGCAGTGCAGAAGAAGAGAGTATCCATTTCTAAAAATTCAGTCAATGCTCCAGTGAGTTCTGTAAACAGTCTCCATGCACCAGAAGAGGCACCTGGCTCAGAGGTGGGTTATCGCTTCCTTGGAGAGTGATGGCCTGACCCCTGGTAGGTTCTATAAGTATTTTATGAATGAATTAACATCGCATAGCTATTAAGCAGCAAAACAGAATTCAAACCCAGCTCTATCCTCTGCTGTCTGCTTCTCAGTTTTACTGGGTGATCAAAGGACAGGACCTGTCCACTGTCAGGGTGTAGGAAGCACAGAAGATGCTCCAAGGGCCAAAGTGTCTTGAAGCCTTCCCAGACTGAGGCATGTCAAGGGTGCTGTCCCTGGAGGTGTGGATGAGGCCAGGGTGTTTGAGAGCCATCTCATGGCAGGCCCTCCTTAGCTCTGATGTCAAAGGCCACGAAGTCCTCGTGTCTCCTGCCCTGGCTTGCTTGGCCTCCTGGGTTTGCATGGGAATCAACCCTTTTGCTTTGAAGGCATGGCTGCTAGCAGGAATCATGAACAGTATTGGAATCAGGCCCCTTTTACAAAATTAAATATGCTTAAGGCTTCTCCCTCGACTTCAGCGTCTTAACTGATTAAACATTCATTTCCAAGACAAAAAGAGTCAATTTAGTATGAAAGATGTATTTTGTCGGTTTAATTTAAAGCACTGCACCTCCATCTGACCCCTATTTTTATAACTCAATAATTTTATCCCGTGTTGATTGTCTCATTTTGAGAGAGATATTATATGTATAAATCAGTTTCTAAAATACCCAAGGAAACTAGAAGAGTGGAATTTATTAAGCAGCTTCTGTTAAGTCTGAAATAATTTATTTTGGAGTCGTCCTTGGGAAATGTTCAAGCTTGTGGTCTTACCCCAGAGAGGAATTATCCTGGGAAATGAGAAAGCTTGACTTTTGTTCCTCAGACAAGTTCCCAGGTAACCTATACCATTTGTCAGACCAGAGAAACTTCTGGAAGAGCTTTGAGTGAGTCAAAGTGGGAAATGAGCTCAGGCAAAGCTTCTCGTGATTTGGAAAATAGGAGACTGTCCTAAGCTGAGCTTGTTGGGTCACTGGGGCTGTGTGGTCTAGTCTTGGGGCTCTCTTAGCACAGGAATGGCACATAGCTGTCATTCAGGCCTTCTCCTTCTAGCTTTGACTCTTTCTTCATTTCTCTGGGACCTGTTGAAAACCCTAGGGGTGGAGCAGTTTAGAGCTCCAGCTGCTGACCAAAAGGTTAGCAGTTCAAATTTACCAGGTGCTCCTTGGAACTCCATGGCAGCAGGGATACCACCACCACCACATGTCACTGGCCTGAGGGCTTGCATCCCGTCAGGTGGGACCAGAGACCTGAGTGCTAGACTATTACTTCAGACACTCCAGCTCCCTGTCTGAAAGCATCTTGCCAGGACTGGTCCTCCCCACATGGAGAAGGTGAGGGCCTCGGACCCTCTCCTCAAGTGAAGAACCAGTATCCAGAGGGAGGCTGTTGGGAGGGGCCTGGGCAGTACAGTATTTGGCCTTCACCTCGGCTTTAGAGATGGTTGCCATGCAGGAGTCTACAGCCTGGAGTTAGGGCCTGTATGCCGACTCTACTTCTTACCCTCAAGTTGATTCTGACTCTTGGCGACCCTAGCGGGGCAAAGTAGAGCTGGCCCGCTGGGTTTCTGTGGAGCATCTGGTGGATTTGAACTGCTGACTTTTTGGTTAGCAGCCATAGACTTAACCACTGTGCTGTGTACTGACTCTGGGAGGTCCTTAATGCTCCTTGTAATACCACCCTCTTCCTGTTCTCTGTTTCTCCTCTTTATTCCTTCCTCACCCTGCTCCACCCCTGCTTTGTCTCCCCTCCACCAGGAGACTTGGCCTGTCCCTGTTTGATTTTCACAAGTAGATACCCAGGACCTGAGGTAGAGGGACCAAAGACCCCCAAGCCTTGTCATCTGGCCTTCTTAGCCACAGTGGGCAATGGAGAGCTCCTTTGTTGTTGTTGGGTACCATCGAGTTGATTCCAACTCACAGAAGTCCTATAGAAGAGGGTGGGACTGCGCTGTGGGGTTTCCCACCTGTCATCTTTATGGAAGCAGATTGCCAGCTCTTTCTTCCTACCGAGTGGCTGGTGGATGCCAACTGCTAACCTTAGGGTTAGTAGCCAAACCCTTAAACTTCAGGGCTTCCTAGAGCCCTTGTAGATTAACTTAACCATTTTATTGCCTTTAAAGCAATGTTTTTTTAAGTTTTATGATTGTATCCATTAGCTTTGGCTAGGTAACAAACCATCTCAGTACTTAGAGGCTTAAAACATTGAACTGTTATTATTTCTCACAATTCTCTGGTCAGCCAGGAGATTCTCTTGATCTGGATGGGCTCGACTGATCTCTGGGGTCAGCTTGGTGGGGGCTGGATGATCCGGGACAGGCTTCCTCATGTGTTGCAAGTTGGTCCAGTGTCAGCTGGAGCAGTGAGGATGACAATATCAGCTGGGGCAGTGAGGATGCCAGTGTCAGCTGGGGCAGTGAGGGAGACAGGGTCAGCTGAGACAGGGAAAATGACAATGTCAGCTGAGACAGTGAGGATGACAGCATCAGCTGGGGCAGTGAGAATGACTTGGCCTTGGCTCTCACATCACACGGTGGCCTGGGCTTATTCACATGGTGACGGTCATAGGATTTCCAAGAGCAACATTTGCTAATGCCCCATTGGTCAAAGCAAGTCATGTGGCCATTCCTAGATTCAAGAGGTGGGGAGATGGACTCCAGCTTTTGAATGGAGAAGTGGCAAAGTCACATCCCACAGAGGGCTGGATGTAGGGGGAAAGGAATGTGTGGCCGTTTTTGTGATCTGCTGCGATAATGTTTTCTTTCTTCCTGGCAGATGGTATCACCTGCTGGGTAGGAGCATGGGCTCTGAGATCAGGCCAGCCTAAGTTCCAAACCCACCTCCTCCACTTGTTACCCACTCTTGGGACCCAAACCAAGGGATTCATTTTCCCCAAGCGTCAGTTTCTTTACCCATAAAATGAAAAGTAATGTTACTTGTCTCCTAGAAACTTACGAGGACTCATCAGATGTAGCTCAAGTGCTCAGCCCGCTGCTTGGCACACAGTAGGCACTTAGTGTAAGCTACTATATTTATTAATTTACTCGTTCAGTTGACTGGGTTTGGGGGGGCGTCAAGCCTTGTGTCATTGGTTGTCCATCTTGAGCTGCTGGGGATCTAGGTCCTCAAGGTGGGTGCTGGGAAAGGCATGTCAGAGGCTGAGGTGGCTAGGGGTGAGGAGAGCCCTGACTGGAGAGGGAGGTGACATAATCACACCAGGACAGACTCAGAGCCTGAGAACAACAGCAAAAACAGCATTTCCATCACTTGCAAGGAAGACAGGACCCAAGGCCCAAGTCTTCTTGTCTGCAAGACCAGGGGAAGGACCCATGGGGTGCAAGAGGGGAAGCCCCAGCTTGGGCTTTTCCAGAGTACCTTGTTTTGGTCTAATTTCCCTCTGGGATGGCCCCGGGGGAGATTGATTTCCCCATTGAGCCCCCGTAGAGGTGTAAATAGGGGGGTGCCAGAGCCCGGAAGGACTCATGCATTCAGTAGAGTCCGGATGAAACTCTCCCACCCTTTTTCCAAGGCAGTAGTAAATGAAAGAAATATGTCTTCTTACATTTTATAAAACTCAGAAAAATGGCTTTAAACAGCTTTTGCTCCCCTGCTATAATTATTTATTTTCAAACACTCCTGCGGGAGACTGCTCCGTTTTCTTACCCTGCGCTCCTTTTTCTTTTCATAAATCATTATGAAAACAGAGACTAACACCAGCTCTGAAAGGTTGAAAGATTTATGTAACACATTTATGTTTCCCGTTTTCTCATTCTGGTACTCGGCTGCAAAAGCTAAGCTAATAAAAGCTGCTATTAATATTTCTTGTTGCCTAGCAACCCCAGAGCGGGAGTAATAGCTTCAGCGAGAAAAATAGATGACCGATAAGGAAAAATTCAATTCTTTTATTATCTCTGGGGGAAATGGCCTTTTACTGGAACATTATGATGTACGAGTGTGAAGTTGAACACAAAAGATTTTTGTGCATGTGTGTTTGTTTTTCTATTTTTAATGAACATTATTTTACCTCCACTAACTCTATTAAGGCACTTTTGTTTTCTTTTAAGCATGTACCTCCGGCCCATCCCTCATACTTAATTTAGCAGCTATGGTAGTTAAGAATCTGTCAGCAATTTTTTATTTTTTTTTAAGTTTAAAAATGGTTTTTGCAGAGGTTTATAACTTGGTCATAAAAATTCACTCTCTGTTAAAACGCAGGCCAGTGATAAGCTAACATACAGGCGCATTCTCTGTGAACAGGCTCACATTTGTTCAGAGATAAGACTCATGCTTTTTTTTTCCACAAGAAAGGTCGGAAGAAAAAAAAACATGTTCTTTTCAATGTCCCAGTTTTCTTTGGAACCTGAGGACTTTCAGAGCTATTTGCATTGACGTTTAGGGTGTGTTCAAAGTGAGAAAAGAATGGGGTGCTGGCGTTTATTGAGTTCCTAGTATGCATGGGCTCACACCAACCCAGTGAGGTTATATACTATCATTCTACCCATTTGTCAGATGCAGAAACTGAGGCTTGGAGAAGCCAAGAAATCAATCCAAGGTAGGATTATATGCCATAATGATTCACGCCTTTGTGCATTTGAACACGGTTCTTCAGCCTTGGTATTACTGACATTTTGGGCAATGTAGTTTTTTCTTGAGTGGGGAGCTACCATGAAGGCATCGTTGGCCTCCACCCTCTAGATTCCTCTTTCAGTTTTGATAACCTCCCAAAAAGTCTCCAGACACTGCCAGATTTGAGGGTCGGGGGACATTCAAAATCAACCTACCTGTAAACCGTTGCATGCTTACTCCCTCCACCTAGAAGTGTTTTCCCTTTGTTGACCTATTCCTGCATTACGACCCAATTCAGAAGCTGCCTTCCCTCTGAGGTTCTCTGTGTCTGGATTGGGGCTAGAGTGAGGCAAGCGAGGCACTCACCTTCAGCACAAAATCTAATTGTGTGCCAAAAAACTTGACAACACACAATAAATAATGTTTTGATGCAATATTTTCAAAATTAAAAGTGATGCAAAAAATTGGCCCTGAACAAAATGTTAGCTTTTAAATAAAGTTGGGATCAGTCTGAATACATGGAAACGTGTGGGTCGCTCTTGACACAGCCATCTAACCCTACCTGTCTTGGACAGCCTGAAGGCTGGGTCCGTGCCTTACACCTTTCTCTAACATCAGCATTGAGCAAAGAGCCTGCCAAACAGGTAACTCTCAATATGTGTTTATTGACAGAATGGATGGGAGAAAGAGGTCACTTGCTCAAGGTCACGTAGCTGGAGAAAGTGTAGAGCCAGAATTTGAACCAGAGCGTTTGACTACGAGTCTGATACTCTCTGCAGGCATCAACCTGCCTGTGGGTAAAGAGTGAAGCCTAAGCCGTGAAGGATTCAAAGATGCATGGGTGCTCCCAGCCTCAAGGAGGGGAGCAGGTAACAGCAGTCACGCTTCCCGCTCAGTGTCAGTTTGGCTCTCCCTGTGTTCCAGTCCTGTCTCATGCCAACCTCACGACTCCCCTGCCAAACAAGAGTCGAGATACACAGCTCATTGACGTGGGTGTCTGTAAGAACAGAACCATGATGAGCAGTGGCCCTCTGGAGCCCTGATGTCACTCACCGGAGTTTCCTTGTCACAGATGCCCTGTCTTGACCTTTGGCGAGCAGAAGCCCACGCCTTGTTAGACCCTGTGTTCTCTCAGTGAATGGGTGCACTATCTAGAGCTAGAAACGTCTGCTGTCGTTCATCTAGCGCTTACTATGCCTCTAGCACCTGTTTAAGGCCTTTAGTTTTATCATCTCATTTAATCCTCGTAACGACCCTGACCCCCACTTGTCTGTCATACTTTGAAGTTTGTCATACTTTGAAATAGAATCAGAGTGCTCCTTGAAAGCAAAGATGGCAAGACTGCATCTTACATACTTTGGACATGTTGTTAAGAGGGATCAGTTGCTGCAGAAGGACATCGTGCTGGTTAGAGTGGAGGGTCAGTGAAAAAGACGAAGACCCTCGATGAGATGCACTGCATTGACACAGTGGCTCCAAACATGGGCTTAAAGCCTAAAAACAATTGTTGACATGGCACAGGACAGGGCAGAGTTTCACTCCTTTGTGCGTGGGGTCACTATGAGTCAGAGCCAAGTCCATGACACCTAACAACAACGACGACCCTGAGAAGGAGGTACCACTATTGATGCCATTTTACAGATGAAGAAATGGAGCTGTAGACAAGTCAATAACTCACCAGGACCCCGTGGTCGTTAAATGACGACGGTGAGATTTGAATCCAGGCAGTTGGACTCCTTAGCGTGTGCTCGCGGTATTGAACTTGCAGAGCCTTCCAATGAATGAGTGAATGAATAAATGAATGAGGGGGGGAGCAAGCCACTTTATCTGTCCAACTCTGAGCAGGGCCGTTCATGTTCATAAGTTAGACAGCATGAAGTGGGAGGTACTTGGAGAGTGGAGAGAGGAACCGATGAAGTGCTACAGGAGGTCAGAATGGGGTGGGCTTCCTGGACTCGGTGGCTTTGGGGGCCAGACGACAGTGGCTGAAGCCTGAGAGGAGGAAGCCTCGTACCTCCACAGACCTCCCTGTTAGGGCTCAGCCACTGCTCATTTCCACTGTGAACTGTTCTTTCCACTGGGATTTGCAAACCAGTTTGTAATGTTCACTTAGGAGCCCTCTGGTGCCACCCCCCGTCGCTCTCCGCCAGGCTCCTAATTGGAGCCATGACCCCCTGGTCATAGGGAGTGCAAGGGCCAGGCATTTAGCTTCCATTCTGGGCGGGCTGCCAAGCCTGGCAGAAGAAGAGCTCTGGGATCTGCTCCCGTGCCATGGGAGAGAATTCAGAGAAAATCGCAGCGGCATCCGTCAGCTGCTGCTTTGCTATTACTCGGTATAATGGCCCTTTCCTCCGAGTGCATATTCAGTACCATGTTTGGGAAAATGAGCTTTTAATGTACCATCGGCACTGCTGAGAAGCCATCTCTGGCTCTGCAGAATGTCTGGAGCACATAAAACTTGAGATTTATTGCCATCATTTCCCCCCTGCTCTGCCTGGATAATAAAAAGTCAGTCTCATGCATGTACTTTCTCCCATATTGCAGCTTTGCCCATTTAGAACTTGGAGTCTTTATAAGAGGCAGCAAGACTGATACAACCCATCTTAGTATTAAAGCTCCAGAAGAGTGTCCCTGCATTGCTAAAGGCAAGAGGCCAGCAGCACTCTGAGAAGAGCGACTTGCCTGAGAGTTCAGCACCCCAGCTGTGTTGTGGATGGCGAGTGTGGTGGTGCAGAAGTGAGAGCACTTAGTGTGGAGTCGGGATTCCTGGGCTTCCTATTCTGACCCAATGGGTGAGGTGCTCTCCCTCCCTGAGCCTCAAGTGTGCTGGACTTGATAGTCTCTGCTCTAGGGTAGCTCTGAGGATTCTGCATGCTACGGAAACGGTCCTGTTGCCTGTGTGCGAGTTAGCAGGTGTCTGCTGAGGGTTTGTTGACTGCCTACCTGACTGAGTCAGTGAATAAATGAATGAGAATAAATGCTACCATGGAAATGCTTCATAAACTGTAGAGTGCTGCCTGCATCCGTGTTGGAGAGCACACAGGTGGGGGCCTGATAGCCGCTTCTGTCTTGCAGTCCAGTCCGTCTGTTCTCGGCTCCCAAGAATTATGCTCGGAATTACAGACGTGTACCTGAGGCATCATGCTTAGTGGAGTGGAGGGTCAGTGAAAAAGAGGAAAACCCGTGATTAGATGGATTGACTCAGTGGCCGCGACACTGGGCTTAAGCATAAAAACGACTGTGGACATGACACAAGATCAGGCAGTGTTTTGTTTCATTTGTGCGTAGGGTTGCTGTGAGTCGGAACTGACTTGACGGCACCTAACAACAACAACACGAGAGACTCAGAAAGTCCCTGGGTGGCAAATGGTTTGCGTTGGACTGTTCACTGAAAGGTTGGTGTTGGGAACCTGGCCAGTGACTCTGGAAGGGAGGCCTGGCGATCTGCCTCCGTGAGATGACTGCCACGAAACCCCTATGGAGCACGGGTGTCTGAGTCTGCTGGTCCTTTTCTAACAGAAACACAAGTGGATAGCTTTGCAAAGAGAAATTTTTTTTTGTCAGAGTCCAGTAAGCTACAGTCCAAATTCAAGGTGTCAGGACCAGGGGAACTCTGGAGGAAGGTCCTTGTCATCAGTCTTCCACTGGACTGGGAGCTTCTGAGGTACAGGGCCACTGAGTCCTTTCCAAAGGATGTGCTCTGTTCCTGGCAGGTACCACTTAGTTTCTTGATGGTGTGAGATCCCCAACTCTCTCTGTGAGTTTCTTTCTTTTATATCCCAAGAGATTGCCTCAAGGCACAATACAGGTTTATACTGAGTCCTGCCCAACAACTCAACTACTGCCCATCCTCCCTTGTTTACATCCATAGAGTTGGGGTTTACAAGGTAAAGGAACATCACACAATACTGGGCAACATGGTCCAGCCAAACCACGAGACATCTGGGGGTAATACAGTTCGATCTGTGACCCAGTAAAACCAAACCCACTGCTGGGCAGTCAATTCTGACTCATAGAGATCCTACAGGCAGAGAAGAACTGCCCCATAGAATTTCCAAGGAGTGCTTGGCTGGTCGGAACCGCCAGCCTTCTGGTCAGTAGCTGTAGCACCGAACTACTCCACCGCCAGGGTTTCTCAATCCGTGACAACAGGTCTCATTTGTAACACATGTGCTTGCCAAGTGTCAGAATTAACTCCATGGCAATGGGTTTTGTTTTGGGGGGGTGGGGAGCTTACCTGAGACTTAGAAGGGCATGTGGCTTGTTCCGAGACACACAGCCGGCAGGTGGTGGAAGCAGCTGGAAGTTCGTTAGGAGTGGAGATTCTCAGGCCCTGTCACAGACCCACTGAATCAGACTCTGGATTTAACTAGCTCCCCAAGGGATTCTGATACACCCTCAGGACCACTAGGCTGTGGTCACCTTCAGTGGAGTCCCATCTTCACTGTCTTGAGGACACTGTTGTGTTTCTGTTTGCCTCAAGGGTTTCATAACATTTGTGACAGCTGTGAAGCTTTGCCTACCAGAGAAATAGGGGATCCACCCCTGTGCCGGTGGTTCCTGAATCTTCCCGACCCCTCACCCATCCTGTTGGCTGGGGTTGCCTGAAATTGTAGAATATGCCATTCTTGGGAGGTTCACTGGGCAATTGTGCTTCATGCGCCTAAACAGAAGCAGGAACACAAAATGCAATAGGAGAACAGAAAGGAAACCCCAGGGTGGGGAGTGACAGGAGGATGCAGGGCTCTGCCCACAGCTCATGGGTGAGTGTGCTTGTGCACCAGGCACGGGGTGATCCGGGAAGCCCATTCTCAGAAATCAGGAGAAGACAGAGTGAGCTGGAAGACTCAAGCCAGACATCGGCAGTGCTGGCAGCAGCTGGACCGGTAGAATTGGACCTTGGTCCAAAACACAGATGGCAAAAAGTGGGACCCCTGGCTGAGATCCTGGGTCCAGAGTGTCAGCCTGAGGTTGTCCAGAAGCCCATCCCACGGGACTCCTCTTCTGCCTTGGAGACCCCAGACCTCAGGTCCCTGAGCTTGTGTCCATCTTCGCCCCTCCCTCTCATCTGCCTTGTGAACGTGGCACAGCCTCACCTGCCGCTCCCATGCCCCTGCTATGAGCAGTGGGATTTAAAAACCCCCACATTTCTGCAGGCCCCACTGTTGTGATCTTGATCACACTTACCTACAATTGTAATCTTCCCGTAACCCCTTGCAAGCCTAGTAGGGACCAGGCTCACTTTGTCCTCAGCATGTGCATGTGGTGGAAAGCCAGCCAATGATACTGGTGACAGGGTTGTTCTCTGGCAACAGGGGTTTTAGCCTTCACTGTGGCCCCTTAGCCTGGACACTTGTCATACATCTCTGTGTCTCCCTCCCTTCTGGAAGGGGGCCAGTCCATTGTTGGATTCACCTCACTGACCTTGGACTTGAAAAGACCTAGAGTTAAATCTGAGTTGCTCCAGTTACTTGTGTTGTTGAACAAGTTACCCAGACCTCAGAACTCCAGTTTTCTTATATGTAAAATGAATATTTTAATAACCCTCACCAATGGAGTTGTTTTGAAAATTAAATGATGCAATGCTGATAAAATGCACAGCATGGTAGCCATAAAATGCTGTTATTTATCTCTAAGCACTTTGTGTGTGTGCTGCCTCTGTCTTTGCTGCCTGCCAACGCACGTGGAAAAACTGTTCCCTTTCTGGTACGTGAAATCCACCTGCCCAAGTACCATGAGCAAACTCAGTTCCCTGGGGATCTTTATGGGTGTGCTACCACAGTTAGTTTGCACATTACTCTGCTCTCACATCCCCTTTTGGCCACACGGTCGCTGCGGTGAGCTCTCTGTTTTCCCTGCTCCCATGGCTTGCTCAGTGTTGGAAATCCTCTCAGTTCTGTCTCATGCTGTAATTTCTTCTGCCTCAGTGTCTGTCCCCAACTTGAGGACCCAGACTTAGCTCTGTACTCAACTGAACAAAAGCAATAGGACCCACTATTTTTGGAGCTCAGTGTAACAACCACTGGCTTCCCCATGAGTGTCCTTGGGGTCCACCTTCCATCTCAAGCAGGGGATCATTGTATTTCTTTTGAACAGTAGTTTTCTCCAAAAGAAGGATTCTGGTTGCATTAGTTCCACTCAACCGAGAAGCAGATACTAGGCAGTATTAAAGGTGCAAGTGGTTTATCTAAAAGAGAGAAAGAGAAGCCAGGAGGTAGAATAATTTTTGGAGTACAATGTAGTTGTGATACCTTTGGGAAGAGAAAAGATAGAATGACTGGGTATAAAGAAGTTGGACCATAACATGAATCTGCAAAAGGCACAGCCAGGCCACGTCCTTGAATCAAAGTCTCTCATTGGAGGAGTTCCACATCTTTCTAGAATGGGTTTACTTAGCACCCCTTGCCTGCTCAGTCACTGTTAGGGAGTGGCCACAGGGAGTGGAGCTTGATAGACCTCATTGATGGAGCCAGAGATGCTCCCCAAAGCAGGAGATCTGAACAGTGCATTTTCATGGCCATCACAGTTCACCCCTTGTACCACCCAAATCTACTTCACCATGTGGGTGAGACAGCAGCATCTCCATGGACCTCTATTCCAGAGGAAACATTTAATGGAAGAAATTACAATGCCCCACTGCTACAATTGATCTTGGGGCCACAACCGTTAACTCATCCTTCTACCTTCTTACTCAGCTAAATTTTCCTTTTTCTTGACTACCATCTTGCAAGGTCTTTGGTGCATTATGTGGTGATGTGACCCAAACCTTCATGTCTTTGAGGTCTGAGTACTTGGCAGTCAGATTTTTCTTGGGCTGAGGTTGCAGCACATGCCCAGAATTACAATGGGCAACGGAGTCCAGAGAGCACCCAAGTAGATCACCTAGGTTACACATGTATTCCTCTCTGCCACCACTGAGTAATGGTCATCTTATCTTTTCCTGCTGATCAGAATCAGTTACTCCTGCCCTGATGGTCATCCCTCTTCTCATTGGCTGGTCCTTAGACCAAAGGAGCAGCCATAACTTGTAATCAGTGGGACTCTTGCTGTATCTTTTGGTAAAAGTGCACCCACTTTGGGTACTAGGTCCTCCAACCTGGCAGAGCCAAGAGTTGCAGGATGAGGAGGCACAAAATACCCTATACAGTCACTGGGAGTGATCGTGAATGGGACCACTCCTGCTTCCAGCCCTTGGTTCCTAGACCCACGTATCTTCACAACACCATATGGAGGTTTTGGATTTAATGCATATACCACATCCCAAAGGACAGCACCCTCTCCTTTCAGAGTATTGCCTGCAAGCTGGCACTTCACCTGTGGCTTCAGAAGGCCATTCTAGCACTCTGTAGCCAGCTGCTTCTGAACACTGTGATATGTGACATGACCAGTGGCAATAGGCCTAGTGTCACATCTCTGTCACTCTGAAGTGGACCCTTTAGTTGGATGCCATGCTGTGTGGGATTCCATGCTGGTGGGTCAGAGTTTTTGTCAGCCCCCAGAGATCACTGCTGGCTGGGGCTCTATAGACAGAAAAGGCCGACCATGCCCAGAATCATTATCTATCCCTGTGAGCCTCAACTGCTGGCCCTTCTCTAATGGAAGAGACCCAGTGTAGCTGACATGCCGTCATGGGCCTGGTTGGTGTCCTCAAGGAGCAGTGCCAGCTGTACACTCAGCGTGGGTCTGTGTCACTGTCTGGTTGGACAACCGCAGCATCTAGAGACAGCAGCGGCTTAGCTTGGCCTCAGTAAGAGAGAGCTCCTGCTATCGGACTGTGTGTCACCTTCATCTCTGCCACCTCGTCTACGTATGTCCCTAGTCAGTCCTGGGCTGGCTGTTGATGAAGGCTAATGGATGCCAATTGGCTGAGTCATTTGGGCTACTTGATTGTTTAGTGCCTTTTCTGAATGCTTTCTGACTAGCAAAGTATGAGATTCAAAAAAATCACACTTTACGTGTAGGTGTCCATTCCCATGACTCTACTCCAGACTAGCTTATCTCCAAGTTTACAGCTGATTTCCTTCCAGATTCCTGACCAGACAGCCAGGCTACTGGCACTGCCTGCACATCTGCATATAGTCTCAGTTCTGGCCAATTCTCTTAAGCAAGTCGATGTTCACGTCCAGGTTCACAGCTCTGTTGACTGGGAATTTTTTTCCCCTTTCAAGGTATTCCCAGGATGTTGCTATGTTAACGTCACTGTCTACTTTTGGTTTGCACTCAAATATGGAACTGACCCATCTGTAAACCATACTTGGACCTTTCTCTTGTTTTTCAGCCTGTCCCAATACAGCCATAAGTGTGAGCGGAGTAAGGGGTATTAGTGCAACTGTGGTACATGACCTGAGGGTCTGGGCTGTCTTCTCATTCAGCTTACTTATGCCCTCTTATCCTAGATATACTATCTCCATTTTATGATGAATGGATACTGGATCCGTCCAAAAAGACGTGGCTCGTTCAACAGAACCCACCTCTTTAAAGCCAGTTCCAAATCTGTGGTTCCTTTAGGTCCCATGTTCAGGCATTGCGTTCCACAGCCTAGTAACACTCCAGGAGCTGTTTCTCAAAGGGAGTCTAATTGTATCCTGCCAATGGCATGGTTCTACTCAGAACGCCAGGGACGTGCACTGTGATTCTAAGCTCCAAACTGCATCTTTCCGCCCTTAGTATCTTTATCATTGTAGGCTCTGCTGCATCAAATGCCCTAACTGGAAAGGCTGCTTGAACTGAAGTCTGAACCTGCTATGGAGTCCCTTCCTATTCTGAGTCATCACTCAAAGCTGGCAGCTTTCTGTGCTGCTAAGTATATGGGCTGGAGCTTATATCTCGATGTGGAATGTTGGAGGTCCAGAACCCACAGAGGCCTACTGTGTCCTGTGCTTCTGTTTTTTGTTGTGGGCAAAAAAGATGTAGATAAACCCAAACCCACTGCCACTGAGTCCACCCCTACGCATAGCAACCCTATAAGACAGAGTCTACCCCTACGCATAGCAACCCTATAAGACAGAGTAGAACTGCCCTTACAGTTTCCAAGGAGCACCTGGTAGATTCAAACAGCTGACCTTTTAATTAGCAGCTGTAGCACTTAACCACTATGCCACCAGGGTTTCCAAGATGTAGATAATTACCTTTTCTTTTGGAAGAGATGTCCCAGTGTATGCCTGCCTACTGTACCACTAAGAACTTCATAATAGTCTCTGAATCTTCATGTGAATTATCTCCCACCCTTTGGAGTATATCTTACCAAGGACCCCAGCATACTAGTCACCTCTCTCTTGTCCTGGCTGGTCAGCAGGATGTCATCAATGTAATGGGTCAGTGTGATGGTCTCAGAGATGCCCAGAGCTCTTCAGACTGTTACTGTTAACAGCATAGCCCTGGGGCAAAACTATAAATCAGTATTTTGGGCTGCCCCACATGAATATAAGTTACTCCTCCTTTTCTCACTGGAACTGAATCACACATGTAGGTGTATACATATACCTTTGAGGTCTGACAGTTAAGTCTGAGAACTTAATTGTTCTAAGTGCTGCACACCTCCTTGCTGAATATCACTATAGTGACATTGAAGTCCTCCCCTTGTGAAGCTGTGCACTGATGCCGGTGCCCAGTTCACCTTTCAAAGCCATTTTGGAGCTCTTTTTATGGAATAGCCATCAGAGCTGTCGTCATATTACCCTTGATGTCCTGAATGTCATTAGAAGGTCTTCCTTTCGTTATTTCCTTTTTCTTTGGATAAAGAAAAAAGTTACTGGGGGCTAGATCAGGTGAGCAGGGAGGGTGTTCCAATACAGTTATTTATTTACTGGCTAAAAACTCCCTCACAGACGCCTATAGAATGATGTTTGCGGGCTTGCCACCTGCCACTGTGTGCAATGGCCATTTCAGAAAGAGTGGACTAGGTACTGGCATTGGTGCATAGCTTCCCAAGGGGAGTATTTTGAGGTGACCGTAGTGATATTCAGCAATGAGGTATGTAGCACTTTTTCTACGCTGAGTTTGTGAACTTAATTGGTAGTCCTTGTATATATATCTTGCAAATTTTATTCTTCAGAATTTTATACTTTTATATTTTTACTTTGCTGTTGTGATTAGAACATTTCCATCATGCTTTCTAACATTTTTTTTTTTTTTTGCTGGTAGATAAGAAATCAATTAATTTCTTGTATTTATTTTTGTCTAGCTGCCTCAAATTCTATTTTTTTAAATAATTTGATTTCTTTGAGGTTTCTGGAAGTGCGATCACACGTACAAAGGAGATGCTTATGGGTGGTTGTAACTCAGTTCTTTTAGTTGACTCAGACTCAGACTGAGTAGTGATGATTTCAGTGGCCAGAAATTTTTGCTGTGTCTCCCAATTTCATGGAAATGTCTCTAGTGGTTGGTTCACCATTGTCGTGAAGTAAATATTCTTTAGCATACTTTAAAAGACATCCTTAGTTTTTTTGGTTCACTTACAGTTTTTGTTGAGTTTTATCAAATGCCATTTAAGTGTGAACTGAGATGACCATATAAGTTTTCTTCTTTGGTATATCGAAGTGGTGAATTTCATTAATAGACTCCTCAATATTAATATACTTAGTTTATGAGTTGGATCTGAATTGACGGCACTTGGCTGGCTTGGCTAGTTTATGGTGTGTGTATACAAACACACATATTTATGCCTACATACAGGCATATATTTTTAATAGGAAGCAGGTTGTAATTTATTATTAACATTTTAAAATATATTTTATAGTAAAATTGGTCTGTAGTTTTTTATAAGAGCATTCTCTATATCAGGGTTATACGATTTTCATAAAATGAATGGTATATGTCACTGAGATCTATATAGTTATTATGGACAAATTGTACACAGTTTTACCCAGTAAGTTTTATATACTTTGTACCCACAATTATATCCCTATACGTATTCCTAATGTTGTATACCCACACCAGACCAAACCCACTGCCGTCAGTTGGGTCTGACTCATGGCGACCCTAGAGGTCAGAGTGGAACTGCCCCATAGAGTTTCCAAGGAGTGCCTGGCGGATTTGAACTTCCGACCTTTTGGTTAGCAGACATAGCATTTAACCCACTGTGCCACCAGGGTTTAATCTCTTTTTTCACATTCGTCCTCATTAGAGAATTATCTGTTTTATTGCTTTGTCTACCTTGTTTTATTCAAAGAACAAACTCTGAGAGTTACGTTTCAATACTATTACTTTTTTTAAAAAAAAATTATTCATGTCTCCTCTTACATTCGACGGCACTTGGCTTGGCCTCTTACATTTATTAATTCCTTCCTCTTCCTGTAAATTTTTAATTTTTTCCTTTTAGATTCTTTAGCTCATTTATTTATATTGTTTAATGCTTAATAGGAAAAATTTTATGAGACTTTTTTTTCAAGTTTCAATTTGGCTGCATCCTGTATATTTTGAAATAAAGTATTCTTACGTCTTTTACTTCTCCCAAAAACACAGCTTTATTGGTTTTATAAAAATGACACATGTTCATTGCATAAAGAATACTTAAACACAAGCAAATACAGTGAACAAATCAAAATCATTAAAATTCGCACTATCCATAAACAATCATTATTAACCCTACCATTTGCTAAGTACCTTTTCTGTCCTTTCTTCATGAATTTTACATACATAATTTACGTAAATGAGACCATAGTGTGGCCTCTTTACATTCTGATCTGTTCTGTTGGAGCTGTTCTGTAGCCTGCCCATTTCCCATAGCAGTGTGTAATGGATGTATTTCTTTGTCCCTAAGTGTCAGTCAGTGCCCTTGACTGGTGGCTGCATGGTGTTGTATCCTGTGGATGTTTCATTGTGAACTTCAGCAATCTTCTGTTGACAGACGTTTAGGCTGTTTCTGCTATTTCTCTGTTATAAACTCTCTTAAGATCAGCAGCTATAAAAATGATATTGTGACGGTGTGGTCTCAGGAACCAGGAGTGAGGGAGGCATCGTTTGGAGTCTCGTTGTCTGGAGACTGCCTTCAGCCTGATCCCACGGGAATCCTGGACTATGAATTGCACCCGAGTTGACCTCACCTTGAGGCAAGGGGATTGGCCTCTTGTATCCCTATGTCAGTTGATTATTGCCCAAATTGTCCATAGGTTCTAGGAGGGGGTAAGTAACCTCCTAGGCGAGGTGACTCCTGTTAGCCAATGGAATTTCTCAAGAGAACGGTGTATTGGCCCAGTGAAGGAGATTTGGCTGGACAGGACCCCAAGAGCTACTGTTACATCAGTGGTTCTTTGCTGGGGACAGCGTTGCTTCCAGGAAATATCTGGCAATGTCTGGACGTATTTCTTTTGTCATGATTGGAGTGGGTCATAGGGATATTGCTAAACAGCTCACAGTGTACAGGACAACCCCACCCCCAGCGAGGAATTATCTGTCCCAAAATATCAGTAATTCTAAAGCCGAGAAATCCTGTACTATAGACACAATCTTGGGAGAAACATTTTTACAGGTTTATCTTTTCATATTTATTTTTATATTTACCTCCTTTAGAATCTCAGAACTCCTTCAAAGAGTTGTCTGACTTTACAGTTCCCAAACTTTGTCTTCCCAATCACTCTTGGCTTTTATTGCAGTCACCTCACTGACACTTCTGTCATCATAGTCTTAGCGACCTTCAGGGAGCTAAGTCCTGCCATCGGTTCTAGGGTATCACCTTATTTGATTGGTCATCACCTCTGGCACAATTACTTAGTCATCCTTGCTCAACGTGTTCTTCAGTTGGTTTCAAGAAGACACACCTTGCTGGCGTTTCTCTACCTTTCCTCTTAGCTTATTAGGTTTACCTGAGCCCTCAAGGCCGTAAGGCTTAGTCGCAGGACTTCTCTTTAGTTAGCTTTTCCTGTAACAGCTGCCAACTGATAGTTCAGCAGTTTGAATACACCAGGCACTCCTTGGAAACCCCATGGGGCAGTTTTACTCTATCCTATAGGGTTGCTATGAGTCAGAATTGACTCAGCAGCAATGAGTTTGGTTTGGTTTGTTATAATCTTATCTAGTTTTGTGATGAAATAGAAAAACTGAACAGAAGATTTCAAAGGGTAGCTCTAGAATAAAATGTAACATATCATAATGACATGTGCAAAGAACTGGAGGAAAAATTCAAGCCTCAAAGTTGCAATAGTGAAGGATCCCACGGGGAAAATATTAAATGACTCAGTAAGCATCAAAAGAAGATGGAAGAAATGCATCATTACACCAAAAAGAACTAGTCGATATTCAGCCATTTGAAGAGGTAGCACATGGTTAGGAACCAGTGGTACTGAAGGAGGAAGTCAAAGCTGCATGGAAGACACTGGTGAAAAACAAGGCTCCAGGAATTGATGGAATATCAGTTGAGATGTCTCAACAAAGGGATACAGTGCTGCAAGTACTCAGTTGTCTATGCCAAAAGATTTGGAAGACAGTTCCCTGACCAACTGACTGGAAGAGATCCATATTTATACCTACTCCCAAGAAAGGTGATACAATCAAACATATCATTAATGACATCAAACAATATCATTAATATCACAGTCAAGTAAAATTTTGCTAAATACCATTCAAAAGCAGCTGCAATAATATATTGACAGGGAACTGCCAGAAATTCAAGCCAGACTCAGAAGAGGACATGGAACCTGGGATATCATTGCTGGCATTGTGACTGAAAGCGGAGAGTCCCTTAAAGATGTTTCTCTATGCTTTGTTGACTATGCAAAGGCATTCAGCTGTGTGGATCATAAATTATGGACGACATTGTGGAGAATGGGAATTCCAGAACACTTAAGTGTGCTCGTGAAGAATTTGTACATGGATCAAGAGGCAGTCATTGGAATAGACTGGGGTTTGAAGTCAGGAAACATGTGCATCAGGGTTGCATCCTTTCACCATACCTTTTCAATCTGTGTGCTGAGCAAACAATCTGAGAAGGTGGACTAGATAAAGAACAGGGCATCAGGATTAGAGAAAAAACTCATTAGCAACCTATGTTAATGCAGATAACACAATCTTGCTTGCTGAAAGTGAAGAAGATCTTAAACTTACTGCTGAAGATCAAAGATCACAGTATGGATTGCACCTCAACATCAAGAAAACAAAAGTCCTCACAACTGGACCAGTAAGCAACATCATGATAAATGGAGAAAAGACTGGGATTGTCAACGATTTCGTTTGACTTGGTTCCACAATGAACGCCTATGGAAGCAGCAGTCAGGAAATTGAACGATACATTGCACTGGGAAAATCTGCTGCAAAGGACCTCTTTAAAGTGCTGAGAAGTAAAGATGTCACCTTGAAGACTAAGATGCGCCCAACCCAAACCATGGTGTTTTCAGTCCCATCATATGCAAGTAAAAGCTGGACAATGAATAAGGAAGACAGAAAAGCAGCTGATGCCTTTGAATTGTGGTGCTGGAGAAGGATATTGAATGCACCACGGACTGCCAAAACGACAAACAGATCTGTCCTGGAAGCAGTACCGCCAGAGTGCTCCTTAGAAGCAAGTATGGCAAGACTATGTCTTGCATACTTTGGACATGTTTTCAGGAGAGCTCAGTCCTTGGAGAAGGGCATCATGCTTGGCAAAGTAGAGCATCAGTGGAAAAGAGGAAGCCCCTCAACAAGACCGACCGACACAGTGGCTGCAACAATGGGCTTAAGCATAAAAATGATTGTGGGCGCGGTGCAGGACCAGGCAGTGTTTTGTTCTGTTGTGCATAAGGATTGCTCTGAGTCAGAATCGACTCAGCGATGCCTAACAACAACAAGGCCCATCTGTCTGAAGATTTGCTGAGTAAGTTTCAATAGAGATTCTAAACTAAGAGAGAGTGGGAATAAAGGGCTGGTGATCTACTTCCAAGAACTCAGCCAATGAAAGTGCTGTGAATCACAATGGCCTGATCCATGACCGGACCAGGCAACAGTTTGTCCACTGGTGCAAGGAGCTGCCATGAGTTGGAGGCTGACTTAACAGCAGCTGACAACACCTACCAACTACTTCCAAATTTTTATTTCCAGATGTCCTGGTTGCTATGCATGGGAACCGATTTGACAGCACGTAGCAACAACAATGGGCACTTAAGAGACATCTCAAACTTCCCCTCTCCAACACCAAGTTCCCGATACTTCTCCTTAGCCAGCTTCCCTGCACCTCTCCAGCTCTATAAATGGCAACTCCATTTTCCTAACTCCTTGGGACACAAAATTTGGAGTCATCCTTGACCCCTCTTTTTCTCAGAGAGAGCACTCAAGGTGAGGCTCTTGTTTCTTGCTTAAAACTGTCCCTTAGAATAAAAGCCAAAGTCCTTGCTTTGGCCTGCAAGACCCTGCGGAATCTGCACACCGTCTCCCAGCCCACTGCCTCCTCTCTGCTCCTGGACCATGTCGGCCAAACCCCTGCCTCAAGGCTGTCAGCGTTTTGCTTCCTTCTGCCTGCAGTGCTGTTCCTGCAGGTACCTGGATGAGCACACCTTTTTCATGTATTAAAAGTGATTCGTATGTCACCTTCTCACAGTGAAACCTTTGCCGACCACCCTTTCTAAAATGACAGTCTGCCACCCCAGCTGGTTCTAGCCCTCTTCCCTGCTCTGTTTTCATCAGTGGCACTTACCAGGACCTCAGATGCTGCACATCATATCTGTCTTGCCTAGCATCTGGCTGCCTCATTGGAATGCACGTGCCCCCAGCGCAGAGGCTGGTACTACTGTGTCCTGAGGACCTGAGACAGCACTTCGCAGGTAGTACGTACTCAATAAGGACTAGTTAATAAGGCCATTACCAGGCAGTTTGATGGTAACAATGATAACCAAAGTAGTTAAGAGCTTTCTTACTATTTACCAGGCATTGTGCTGAGTGCATTGTTTATGTTACCTAATTCTTACAAAACTGTCAGGTACCAGTGCCAGCTGCCATTGAGTTGATTCCCGCTCACAGAGACCCTGTGTGTGTCCGAGAACAACTGTGCACCCTAGGGTTTTCAGTCACTGAAGTAGACAGCCAGGCCTTTCTATGGCGGCACCTCTGGGTGGACTCAAAACTCCAACCTGCCGGCTAACAGCTGAGCATGCTGACCTCTCCCAGTGTATGGAGAAGGCTTATGGAGGTGTTAAGTCAGCACTGGTCTGTCTCCCCAAAGTCACAGCTCTCGATCGCCATGCACAGCCTAGCAAACAGGTACACCGACTTCTGTCCCACTAATGGCACCAAAGGTGCAAGTTTTTCCATCCATGTCGGCACTGGATTTTACAGATTTTTAAAACCTTTAAGACAGTTGGGTGACTGAGAAATAGTGTCATTTTTTGCTCCCCACTTTTCTGGACCCTTAGGAAGAATATGTTACAGCTCTCCGACATGGAATTGGTCTTCTCAGTGGTGGGACAATTTGCTGCAATGAGGAGAGAGGTGGGAACTTGGGATTCAAAGGCCTAGCTCAGGCTGGGGCTGTACCCTGAGCAAGCGTGTTAGTCTCTGAGCCTCAGTTTTCTCACTCCTGAAAATGGAACGCATCACAATAACTCCCTCATGGGAGGGATGCGCAAATAAAGGAGCAGCCAGACTCATTGGGATAGTAAACTCATAGTTCTCTGACCAACCCCCCCCCCCCCAGGAGTGTAGCCTAGATTCCTATGCCTTCCTGGGGTTGCTTCAGAGACCAGATCTCTTCACCAGTTAATTCGTGGCAGATGAGGCCGCAGAAACGGGCCCAGAACTTCTAGTTCCCTCCACTCCCCGACCTGCTGTGTGACTTCTGGCCAGTCCTTGCCCTCTCTGGGCCTTCCTTCCTCTTCTGCAGAGGAAGGCAGCTGTGCAGCCTCGTCCCTGGGCTCTAGCTGCCTGACCACTCACAAGTCCCCTGCAAAAGGAAAACAGAAGCTTTGCCAGCTGCCTCCTCACCCCTCCCGGCGTTTCAATCTCAGCTTAGACAGGAACTTCAGCAGGCAGCGCTTTTCTCAAGAGTTCATAAAAACGTGTAAACACTGGTGGGGATACAAAATATTGAGCAGCAAGGCAGTAAAACACGCTGGTGTTTGTTGTGTTAATTGAATATTCATGAGCTGACTGTTTGAATTACAGTTCACAACTGTTGCAGGGCCTGATGAATAATTTAAATGAGGGTGGCCAAAGAGATTTCAACACTACATTAGCAGACTGCTCAGGATCAGCTACAGCGGATTTATAATTAGCTGGGAATATCCGATAATAAATTCTTTGGAAAGATGGTTTTAATTAGCAGGCGTGCTAATTCAGAATGTGGAATGTCCAACATCGGGGGACCCCTCTGTTCTCTCACGAGGGGTCCCGCCATCCCATGCTGTATCCAGCCGGTCTCTTCATTCAGGTCCTGCCTCGGGAACGCCCTCTTCACGGGGGCTTGCCCTCCTGCCGGCGCCCCGCCCCCTGCTGGCGCCCCGCCCCCGCCGGCGCCCCGCCCCCGCCGGCGCCCCGCCCCCGCCGGCGCCCCGCCCCCCGCCGGCGCCCCGCCCCATCTCCACTCAGATGTTCTCTGTCATCCTTGTGGGGGCCACAGAGGCCTGTGCACTGGCCTCCTTCCTCCGCCTGTCCCTTTGGTAATCCCCATGGCACGGCCATCAAGGGCCTTTTGAAACGCTCCTTCCGGGGACCCTCCACTGAGTGTCGCAGAGAGACGAAGTAAGTGGCTTTAGCCTTGGATCAACTCTGAGTGCCTCTTGACCCTCTCTGCTGGTCTCTCACCCCGTGCCTAGAGAAACCTACTGGGTGCCTTCCACTTAGATGCCACCCTGATACCTGCAGGACCAGTCCCTTTGGGATTGACCCTTCGTAAATCTCCCAACTTCATCCCTGCTTTGGCCACAGTGAACCCAGAGTTCTAGCAGTCCCCCAACCCTCAGGGTTCTGCAGTTCTGTTTTAACCACAGCTATTTTGAGAGTTTGTCATTGTTTTTATCCGGTAGTTCCCTCCTGGTCCTCCTGAGATACAGGCTAGTCCAGCCTTAGTCAAAACAAGACAGTTTTGTGCTGACTGTCCTTCACTAAAGCCAGACTGAGGCCTTTTCTGAACCCTTAATCTGCTTGTGGTCCCCCATCTCACAGCCTTGTGGCAACCTATGGTTTTCTTTCTTATGAAAGCTCAATGGATTGGGGACTGCCTGTGTTATTTATTCAGCCCCAGTGCTCAGCACAATGCTTGGCACATAACCTATAGCCAGCTGCTGCCAAGCCAAGATAACCCCACGTGTGACAGAGTAAAACTGTGCTCCACAGGGCTTTTCATGGCTAGTTTTTCAGAAGTAGATTGCCAGGGCTTTCTTCCAAGATGCCTCTGAGTGAAACTGAGTAGGTAATAAATACAGACATTTCTATTATAATGTCATAGGTACCTTCCTGCAAAATCTTAAAAGTAACGGTGTATGGGAAAAACAGAGTTGAAACAAACCACTCAGCATCTATGCATCTTTATAATCAGCGCACTAATGAACATCAGCACAGTTAAAAGATAATTATTAAATCCTTAATGAATGAAACCTCAGAAGGAACTGGGAAGGTAGCTTGATGGAAAGGAGTACAAGGACCCAGTTTGGCTGCTGGGTTATGGAAACAAGAGGCAGATTCACAAAAGATTGGGGAAAAGCATGCAGTATGCTCTTTCAAGCCAGAGCACATAGCCAGCATGGAACAGGAACAGGAGGGCAGGCGAGTGGACTTTGAAAGTTGAATTTTCCAACTGCTTGCTGAGTTCGTCCGTGTTAGTGTCCTCTGCTCAGCAGTTGCTACTTGGTGGCACAAAATACTAATACACTGGGAAAACGACATCTACCTGGATACACAGGACTTCTGCATAACAGGAGAAGTCCAACATTCTGTGTTGCAAGGACTGCACCCTTTGTTGATAGTGAGTGCATTGATGGTACAAGCAACACTGTCAGCTTGGTTGATTCACTTGGCTGTCTGTCCTGGTGGACTTGGTGCCCCATCCTGAATGACAGGACCTGAGCCTGCCTTTTTTGTGGTCCCTGTTCTGTGGCTCATGGACAGTGGCCATGTGGGCCTGAGACTACGACAGATCCCTGGCATCAGTATCTGCTTTCAGGAAACCATGAGAATTATCCAGAGCTACTCACTGGAGAAACTCCTAAACAGCCCGTTAGAAACTTCTATTAGCCAGAAGAAAGAAATAGACTCTGAACCCTAGCAGTTACAGTGGGGTCAGCAAGAAGGGGGTGGGTTGGAGAGGTACAGAGGAGGCATATGTGTCAGACAGGTTGATATGGGAGGTAGGGGGGAGGCAGAGTCCAGGCAGATAATTCATTCGATAAATATTTGTTCAAGCATTCATTCCTCTGCTGTTAGTTGAATGAATGGTGAACCTTCGTGGGATTTCCTACTATGTATCAGGTACTGTTCTAGGTGCTTGAAGTTACACTGTTGAACAACATGAATAAGTCGGATAGTGTTTTGGTAGATGATAGATGTTTTGGAAGAAAAGAAAAAGAACAGAAATGTAAAAAAGGGATTGGGAACACTGGGGTAGATGTGGGGAATGAATATGGTTCTAGGCAGAATTAAGTAGCCCTGATGTTTCGGTAGTTAAGCTCCTGGCTGCTGACCCAAAGGTCAGCTGTTCAAACCCACCAGCTGCTTCTCAGGAGAAAGACTTGGAAACCTGCTTCTGTAAAGATTATAGCCTTGGGGAAAGATTAGTCCAAAGAACTAATGGACCACAACTACCACGGCTTCCACCAAACTGAGTCCAGTACAACTAGATGGTGCCCAGCTATCACTGCTCACTGCTCTGACAGGGATCACGATAGAGGGTGCCAGACAGAGCTGGAGGAAAAATGTAGAACAAAATTCTAACTCAGAAAGAAAGACCAGATTGACTGGCCTGACAGAGACTAGAGAAACCCTGTGAGATTGGCCCCCAGAACACGCTTTCAATTCAGCAGTGAAGTCACCCCTGAGGCTCACGCTTTAGCAAAAGGTTAGACAGGCCTTAAAACAACTAAAGGGGCACACTAGCCCAGGGGCAAGGACTAAAAGGCAGGAGGGGGTGGGGAAGCTGGTAATAGGGAACCCAAGGTTGAGAAGGGAGAGTGTTGACATGTTGTAGGGTTGTTCACTAATGTCATAAAACAATATGTGTATTAACTGTTTAATGAGAAATAGTTCATTCTGTAAACCTTCATCTAAAGTATTAAAAATAAAAAAGGTTATAGCCCTGGAAACCCTGTATGGCAGTTCTGCTCTGTCCTGTAGGGTTGCTATCAGTTGGAATGGACTTGATGGCAACAGGCTTGATAGGTAGGATGGCCAGAGAAGCCCTCTTGGGAAAAGTGACATTTGAATAAAGACTTCTCAGAGTAAAGGAGTAAGCAGGTGGGTATCTGGAGGGAAGAGCATTTCATGCAGAGGGAACAGCTAACTTGCAGGGTTTCTCAACCGTGGCACCACTGACATCTTGGGTTACGTATTTCTTTGTTGTGTGGAGTTGTGCTGTGTATTATAGGGTGTTAGCATCACTCCTGGAGCTTTGGTTGCTTGGTGGTTAAGAGCTCTGCTGCTAATCAGAAGGCCAGCAGTTCACATGCCCCTTGGAAACTCTATGGGGCAATTCTGCTGTGTCCTATAAGGTCACTGTGAGTCAGGATCAACTTGACAGCACTGTTTTGTTGATTGTTTTTTTTCCAGCAGCATCCGTGGCCTCTACCCACTAAATGCCAGCAGCATCCTCGTACTTATAACAACCAAAAACATTTTCACACATTGACACCTGTCCCCTAAGGGCAAAATCCCACTGCAGTAGATAGAGCAAGGGCCTCAAGATGGAGCATGTCTCTGGTGTGCAAGGACTAGCAAGGAGACCAAAGTGCCAGAGCCTGGAGAGTGAGGGGAGAGTGGTTAGGAATGGGAAGGCAGCCAGGGAGGTGATATGGGAGGGGGGAGGCAGTCCTAAAGGGGCTGTGACTATAGCAATGACTTTGACTTTGCCTTGGAATGCGGTAGGAAGCTAGTGCAGGCTCCAAGCAGAGGAGTGACAGTCTGCACCCCCAAGGTGGGAAGCATAAGGACCACAACCCTTATGCTGAACAGAACTCTCACACCCCCCTCCGGGCAGTCCCAGACATTGGTGGCTCAGCAACTCATGTTTGCAAATGTTTGTTCCAAGACAAAACCAGCCTCCAAGGGGACAGATTGCTTTCCATATCCACCCTTCCCTGCTGGAGCTCTCGTATTTGTAACAGGCTGATCAGCTTAACCAGGAATGGAGCTGTTGCTTCACAGGATAAATTAGTCTGACTCTTAACTCAATAATTAAAACTGCGATGGCGGCCAGCCTGCAGGGATAATGTACTATTATTATGGTCGTTTGTTTCAATTAAATGCTTACTGATTTTACAACAGCAGCCGGGCACCTGTGAGCTATAGCTATTACTCTGAACAAGACATCTCGCATTTCGGGAGGAGTTTGTCAGCACGCAGTGGGTCTCCCACCAAGCGTGAAAGTTTATTGGAAATAACCATCGAGGCTGTGGGGTGAGGGACAGGCAATGGAGGTGGCTTCTGATTGGCTTTCTTTTTCTCTCTTTTACGTTGGAATTTCTTTTATTTTTTTCCTGAAATTAAATAATTTTCAACAATTCGACTTTTAAAGCTGGAGGAAATCTCAGAGAACAGTATGGCCCAGAGAAGGCTGATGTGAGCAACCTCTAGCAGTGACTTACCACATCACTGATTGCAGGGGTTGATAGGTTGAACAGCCCTCCAAAGATTCCACATTCAGATCCCTGGAAGGAAACCCTGGTGGTGTAATGATTAAGTGCTATGGCTGCTAACCAAAAGGTCAGTGGTTCAAATCTACCAGGCACTCCTTGGAAACTCTATGGGATAGTTCTACCCTGTCCTATAGGGTCATTATGAGTGGGAATCCACCAACAGCAGCAGATGTTTATGATTCTCAGAACCTGTGATGTTTCCTTCCCTAGGTGTCATGTGGGCATCTCAAATGTAGTTAGTGCACCTCTGCCTGGGCTCGTCTTGCCTCTTCCCAGTCCTGCTTTTTCTCCTGTGTCTGCCTCAAAGAACAGCCATGGCCACCCCTCATCACCATTTCTTCTAAGTCTCGCTGGACTCCTGCCACTACTCATCCCTTCCGTCATCTATCAGTCCTCCTGGCTACCTCTCAGATCCACCCAGGTCCCTCCACCCTTTGGTCACTGTCACAGTCCACACCATGGTCACCTCTCCTGGTCCGCTATGGAAAAGCCAGTTGCCACTGAGTGGATTCCAGCTCATGGAGTTGACTGCTGCACAGTAGACCTCTATGTACTCCATAGGACTTTCAAGGCTGTGAGCTTTCAGAAGCAAATCAGTAGACCTGTCTTCCAAGGTGCCTCTGTGTGGGTTCAAATCACCAGCCTTTGGGTTGTTAGTCCAGTGCTTAACTATTTGCACCCCCGGGGGTCCCCTCCTATCCCAGCTCCATTGTCCGTCTGCAGCCAGAATGGTCTTTCCAAAGGGTCATCCTAGACACGCCTGTCCCGCACTTAAAACATATTGATGGCTTCTCGGGCATTCAAAGTCCTTTACTGTTAGTCCTTGCTGACCTCCAGTGGTGCTACTTGGTCTTTTTACCATTCCAGGTGTTTGCATAAGCTTTTTTCTCTTCCTGGCAATCCTTCCCCAGCTAACCCCTGATCAACTGCTAGACTCAGGGCTGACTCTACTTCCTCTCACAAGTCCTCTTCTTCTCTAGACTGGGGGCGGGGTTGGTGTCTGCAGAGGTCTTGCCCCCACTGCCGCCATCACTACTGCCCAAGCCTCTTTAGAGAAGGGGTATATCTTGGTCAGCCCTGTATTCTGTGTACTCCACATCTGGACTTGGCATCTGGTCATGCTCAACGAGGTTGGCTCAAGGGATGGAGGGGGTTTGTTGAACGTGTCAGCCAGAGGCTGGTCTTTGACCCTGCTCAGCAGGACCTTGTCCAAGGTCTTGGAGGCAACAGGTTGGCAGGGACCAGCAAGAAGCTGTCATCAAGTTCCCTGGAAACAGATGGAGGTGATCCATAGGAAGTTTATTGGGAAGCACCCTCTGGAACATCACCTGTGATGAACAAAGAAGGCAGGGTTGGGCAGTGAAAGGTTGTGAACCATCATACGTTGCTACAGGGTCCACAACCGATCCCATGGGGAGGTTTGGAGGTGGGATGCTTCTTTCAAGATGCCCCAAATTGACACAAGGGGGCTGGGCTTCTGCACCCCACATCAGTGAATGCAGCCTGTCCCTTGGGAGACAGCCCCATCATCTAAAAGGATGCCTACAGAGGGCCACACCTGTGAGCTGTCGGCAGCCACCACTCCCACAGTGGGGTGCTGAGTGTCATGGTCCTGAAGCAGAAGATTGGTGGCGTACCACAGGATTCACCACAGGGGTCATGGCTGCACTGATTTTAGGAAACGTTGGGATGTAGTGGACAGCCAAGCCAGAGGCAAAGCCCAGCTGATGGCCAGAGTGTGGCTGAGCCGAGAGCACACTGGGCAGGTGTGTGCTGAGGCCATGCTCAGCAGGAGGTTGGGCTGATGAAACAGTCCAGAAGGACACAGGCTTGGGGCTGGAGGAACCCTGCTCCCTGCTTCCCTCTCTACTCATTTTTATTGTCACCGGAGTCCTCCTTCCTACTTCCCTCTCCTGCTCGTATTTCAGAACCTTCTGATGATTCGAACCTCATCTCTGTCACCTACAGCTAAATGACCTTGGGCATGTTACGTCTCTTTCTGAAACTTGACCTCCTTATCTATAAATTGCTAGCGATAAACACACCTTCCTTTCAAATACAGCTGGTCAGAAGGTCATGGCAAATGGTAGCTACCAAAGGAAGGAAATACTGCTGCCGTTTGTGTATTTCTGTTTGTGCAACAACATTCATCTGATACAGAGATTGGCCATCTATCACCATGGCACAAATAGTTCACCACCTGTTTCTGTAAATAAAGGCTTATCGGCACACATCCACACCCACTTATTTACATACTGTCCCTGCTTTTGCGGTACAACTGTGTGTAATTGAGTAGTTACAGCAGGGACCATCTGGTCCTCAAAGCCTACACTGTTTAACATCTGGCCCTTTAGAGAAGTTTGCCAACTCTTGATCTGCGTCAGGTATGCACACCTTGCGCTGTTGTTTTTATTGTCCCTTGGAGTCCTCCTCCCTGCTTCCCTTTCTGCTCTGAAACCCTGGTGGCATAGTGATTAAGAGGTAGGGCTGCTGATCAAAAGATCTGCAGTGTGACTCTACCAGACGCTCCTTGGAAGCTCGATGGGGCAGTTCTGCTCTGTCCTATAGGGTCCCTATGAGTCAGAATCAACCCAATGACAGTGGGCTGGGTTGGGTTTTCTGTTACTTGGGACCTCTTCTTAATCTAGTTGAGTTCTTGTCTACCTTGAGCACGTTCATGAGGGGATGAAGGAAAGGAACAAACGTGCTGAACGCCTGCTGTGTGCCGACCTCTGTGTGAAGTTATCTTTTCACTTGAGTCTCAAAGCTGACCCATGAGGACAGGAATGTGATTGCTTCCCGCCGTGTGACAGCTGTGGAGATCTGCACCGGAGCAGTAAGAAGAGCTCAGACTTGGCCTTCCCACTTTCTAGCTGTGTGATCTTGGCAAATTCACTCCACCTCTCTGAGCCGCAGTGTCTTTAATGTAAAATGAGAGTGATGATAGTATTTATGTCGAAGATTTGTCAGTGAAGCTCTTAGCACAGTGCCCATAGTCAGCACTCACTCAGTAGTATTATTGTCACTATTAGTAGTCATCCTCCTTGTCATTGTTAGGAGCCATCAAGCTGATTTTAACTCATGCTGACTCATAGCCACCCCAGGTGACAGGGTGGAACTGCCCCATAGGTTTTTTTGCGGGGGGCTGTTAATCTTTACAGGAACAGATTGCCAGCTCTTTCTTTCGTGGTTCGGCTGGGTGGATACCTATCAGCTAGCAGTACCACCCTCCTCTCTGAACCAGGAATATTAAGATCTGTTAGGAAGGGCTGCCCTGAGGCTGTGGGAACAATTGTAAAATCCCGGTCAGCAGCTTGTTAATGTTCCTTTGGGGTCTGACAGCTCAGACAGGAAGGAGAAGTTTCTGGATCCTCTCAGGCAGTGGTTTGATTGAGAGAATACAATTTAACAGCGCTGCTGCCGCAGTGGGAAGAAACGTGCCAATTCCCCAGGCAGAGTGCAAGGCTGTGTTTAATGACACCTTTTTCGTGCTTCTGTAGAAGCTGGTGGGGTGTTAGCTCTGTGCCGCAGCAGTGGGAGGGAAGAAGCAGCTGCGACTTCTCTCCTCGCCAAGCAAGCGGGGTTACCTTCAGCACACCGGCTGTCTCTGGAGAGATTGCGAGAAGGGAATTTGCGAAAAGCGCCTCTGCGTTCCTGCAGCCCTGAGAATCTCTCACGCCAGGTGAACCTCATTAGGCTCACAACGTCGCCTCATTACTGTTCCACACACTTCATCCTGCCCGGAGAGGGTACAGATGTTCTCCTGAGTGCGGCCATATGTTTCCAGGAGGGCAGCAGGAGGCTCAGTCCATTTGGTTCCCTGGCTGGGTGCCAGCCCTCTGCCCTGTGCTGGGAGGCGGGTGCCTGCACATAAGCAGGCAGGGAGACACACCTGGAAAGTGTGGGCAAGGCTCAGGTAGAGGGCACAGCCAGAGGAAGCAGGCGGGGAGAGAGGTCAGGGACGTCTTCTCAGAGGAGGTGATGCTTCTGGTGAGCCTGGAAGGACAATGCCATGCAGGAAAAGGATAGTGACCAGAGGGACAGAGATGCCTATCCTAGAGGGAAGCCCACATGTCCCGAGGAGCTGGAGGTCAGGAGATGGTGCAGCTCTTTACAAGGCATTTTATAAGGCCAGGGCATGGCCAATCCATGGGGGGACACAGGAGCCCCGAAAGATTCCAAGCATGGAGGGGACATTTTATACCCCGCAAGGACCAGTCTTGTGGCCAGTGTGGATCCTGGACCCAAGGAAGCGAAGCTGGAGGGAGGGGTGGTGCTTTCTTTTGGGATCTTCTCAAAGCAGACCCTGACATAAAGGTTTGGGTACAAGTAATTTGTTTGGGGGTGATCCCAGGAAGCTCTACTAGATAGGGGGAGGGGAAACCAGTAAAGACAGAAAGGCAATAATGGGGACCCAGGGGTGGGGGATGGGAGGTGAAGGAGGTGGAGTTAATGGAATGGTAAGTAGCTCTGGTGACACAGTGGTTCAGTGCTTGGCTGCTAACCCAAAGGTCAGCAGTTCAAACCCACCAGCTGCTCCACGGGAAAAGGATGGGACAGTCAGCTTCCATAGAGATTTACAGTCTTGGAAACCTTATGAGGTGGTTCTACTCTGCCCTATAGTGTCACTATAAGTTATAATAGACTCGATGGCAGTGAGTTGAACAGAATGCCAGTGAGCCCTGGTGGTGTGATAGTTAATGGTTCAGCTGATAACCAAAAGGGTGCAGCTCTAACTGCAGCTACTCCCCAGGGCAAAAGGCTGGCCACCTGCTCTGTAAAGATTACAGCCTAGGAACCCCATGGGGCAGCTCTACCCTATAGGGTCTCTATGAGTCGGAGTAGACTCGACAGCATATGACAGCAGGATGTTAAGTAGCCCTGGTAGTGAGTGCAGCAGTTCAATGCTGAGCTATGGTTGTCGGTTCAAACCCTCCTGGTGACACCATGGAAGAAAGGCCTGGCAATCTGCTCCCATAAAGATTACAGCCCAAAAAAACCCTATGGGGTGGTTCTACTCTGTTCTTTGAGGTTGCTGTGAGTCAGAATCAACTGGATGGCACCTAACAACAACAGCAAGGGGATGGCACTGCCATGGGCAAGGGGGGAGCAAGCCTATGGGGGCCCTCTGATAGAATACAGCTCAGAGCTGTCGCTTTGAGAGGAGTGGGAGGCCACGGTGTTAGTCACAAACTCCTGGCTCTTGTTGCTCGCTCATGGGACCTCACCTCCTCGGCACCTCTAGCCCACTTCAGGCCAGAGAATGCTTTCAGGCAAGGAGACTCTGAAAGTCATCAGCACAGGTAGTGACCCTCTGACAGTGACCTTCAAGTTAGGCCAAGGGCACCTCCCCCGCTCCCAGCATCCACTGCAGCTGATGAGGACGAAAGCTGGTGCCCGCTGGACGTGTTGGGCGGAAGGGCTGGATTCTGATGGGGAGTGCTCCTGTGAGCTGTGGAGTGCTCCTGAAACAGTTGGAGGGGTGGACATTGTCATCAGATGCTTCTGTGTCCCTGTCCTCTGAATTCACCTTTTTTCTTTGAAAGCAAGTATAGTTGGTTTTAAATGAAACATTGTTTTGGGTAGGATATGGGAACTCAGAAGCATGGCCCCTGGTTTCCAGTTATCCAGTAGAAGCAGCTGACTCACCCAGGAGGGGGGTGAGAGGCAGGACAACAGGCAGGCAGAGCAGGAGGGATGCCAGTTCTTAAGGAATGGGCTGAAGAAGCTGAGAGGGCCTCGGTAGAGAGCTAGCAAGCATCCCAGTGCTGGGTCCTCCACACGGGGAAAGTGCTGCCAAGGAAAGCAGCCGTCCCGGGCTGGAGTACCGAAGCCTCGGAGTACCGAGGAAAGCCTCCTAGCTTAGGGAGAAAGAGTGATGGTCTGGAGAAAGCCAGCTCCACCCTTAGCTGCTGTGCCATCATAGACAAACGGCTGAACCTCTCTGAGCCTTTGTTTCCTCAGCTAAGGATGATTACGTCACCTTCTTCCTGTGATTGTTGTCGAAGAGCTGGCAGTCTGAATCCATCAGCAGCTCCTTAGAAACCTGTGAGGCAGTTCTACTCTGTCCTATAGGGTCACTGTGAGTCAGAATTGACTTGACAGGAATAGGTTTGGGGTGTGTGTGTGTGAGTTGATGGTAGTTGTGAGATCCCTGAATGGCACAAATGATTTGCTCTCTGCAGCTAACCAAAAGGTTGGTGGTTCTAATCCACCCACTGGCACTGTGGAAGAAAAGCCCAGTGGTCTGTTTCTGTAAGGTCACAGCCACTGAAATCCGTCTGGTGTGCATATATGGGGCCGCCAGGAGTCAGAATGGATACAGTGACCGCAGGTTTGGTTTTTTGGCTTATGGTAGTCACGGTGGTTAATGAGTCCCGTGTGGGTGTGCTCAGTACTGTCACTGGCACAGAGCACTTGCTTAATGAAAACTTCGTCTCCCTCTTCTTGCCCTCATCTTCCTCCTGATGCTGAGGCTGGTGGTGAGTGAGGAAGGCAGGTGAAGTGGTAGGGTAGGAATGAGGACAGACTCCAGATGCATGGCCACTTGGAGAAGAGGAGCCAGGGACAGGGAGGCTAGATAGACTACTCTCTGAAGAAATTTGTGCAGGAACAGACGTTTTTCAGAGACCTAGAGTCAAGGGAGGTTTATACTGAAAGACAGGAGCCAAGCGAGCTTGATTTGATGCCAGTGACAGATAAGTTCTCAAAAGACAAATAATGCAGACCGTATTCTTTGATCACTTTTGTTGCTAGGATATATAGCTTATGCAAATAATACGCACATTAATACATTTTTGCAAACCATGCAATCCTCCCTCACTGTTTTTGTAAGCAAACTGCACTGCACCTTATATACGTGCTCTCATTATTTACATGAACATGCTGTTAGTGGAAATATGATACTAGCAAAAAAGAGAAAACAGAAAAATTAAGCACTTAGAAGTTTAGAAACTCTTCTTAACTTTTGGATCAAAGGGGAAATGAAAACGGAAGAAAATAAATCGAAAGTGATCATAACAAAAGCTTTTTACGTGATGAAATCTATAGGAATGTTAAAGTCATACTCAGAAAGAAACTGAAAGCATTAAATATGTCACTAAAAGTAAAAAATGAAAATAAGTCAATTAAACATGCAGCTAATAATTAAAAGGGGAGTAATAATAGTAAACCTTTAGACAGCAGAGTCAAGGGTTACTAAAGATAAAATTAGATGTTACAGAACTAGAAAACAGAAACAGTACAAGTGATAAATAAATTCAAGAGATGATTCTTTGGAAGAGAGGAGAAACAACTCACGTAATAAAATAGAAAAGCCATTGGCTCACGTAATGAAGAACAGTGCAGGGAAACATGGAAACTCAACATCTCAGGTTAGAAAAGGGGAAAACCAGAGATGCACAGAAAATAAAAATAATTCTGAGTGTACAGAATTCGTATGCCTTGCCATACAATGTGTATATGTACATAAAGATAGGTTAAAAGCACACACTGTTCTAAATTTGTGTTTAATATGAAAAATACCTGTAGATAAAAATCAATAGCTTTCTTATATGCCAAATTAATGGGTTAGAAGCGATCATGGGTGAATTGTGTTAATAAGAAAATGACTGACCTACCGGAAGAAAAATGCTAAGCCTTATCAAAGGATTTGTTTTATATATTTCACAAACCTTGTAGCATGTAGGGCTTGCTGTATGCCAGGTGGGGTCCCAGAGTGGTTCGTTGGTTAACACCACACACTTGGCCACCACCTGAAAGGCTGGAGGTTCAAACCCACTCGGAGGTGCCTTGGAAGAAATGCCTGGCAATCCACAGAAAAAGCAGCCATTGAAAGCCCTATGGGGCTCAGTTCTGCTCTGACATACATTGAGTTGCCCTGAGTTAGAACTGACTTGACAGCAACATTTTTGTTTTGTTTTAATGCCAGGCACATTGTATCTTTAACAACCCTGTAGCATAGGTTTGATTATAATTCACATTTTATCTGTGAAGAAACTGAGGCACAGCAAGGTTAAGAAATTAAGCCAAAGTCACCTAGCTTATGATTCAAAAGGCAGCTGGTTTGCAGCATCTGTGCACTTTGTACTGCCTAGTGAATGAATGCAGAAACGTAGCACGTAGACTGAACATCATGAATAAAGTGATAAGTTCATAGCTGGACTGAACTTTCTGACAAGGGCAGAAATACCTGCCACCTAGGGTGAATGTCAGCAAGATAGCAAACTGTCAAGGAGTTGAAGGCCTCCCCACAGATGCACCCAGTCATGCAGGGGCCGAAGTGGAATCAGGTAGCCACTCCACCTGGAGACCAACAGAGAAGCCACAGCCCAGAGTGGAGCTGGGCCACTCTTGGCCTCTCACTTACGTGTCACCCCCAAGTCCCTAAATGCAGCCGAGAGGCTGGGGCAGAGCAGATCCTTTTGAACTCAAAATGCCCTGTTCTCCTCTCTTAGATCCAGGAGATGGTCCACTCAGAGGTTGCTGCCTATGACTCAGGCCGGCCAGGACCCCTGCTGGGCCGCCCGGGGATGCTGGCCAGCCACATGAGTGCCCTCAGCCAGTCCCAGCTGATTTCTCAGATGGGCATCCGGAGCAGCATCACCCACAGCTCCCCATCACCCCCAGGGAGCAAGTCAGCAACCCCTTCTCCCTCCAGTTCAACCCAGGAGGAGGAGTCAGAAGCACATTTCAAGGTAGGTTGGGGCAGAGGGAAAGGCCTTAAGACGGCCCTCTGGTTAGCAGAGGGTGGTCCCTGTGTGGAAATGGGCATTGCTACCTCTAGAAAAAAATGGGAACGATGTTTGTGCCCTTTGCTGGAAAAGGAAGAGGAAGAAAAGCAGGAAGTAGAACAGGGACCCTGGCCAGAAGACCTCATCAATGGGAATAGCACCTCCGGGTGCTAAACTTGCTGTGTGTCCTTGAGCAGCTCTACCTTCTCTGTGCCATCACAGCCTTGGGTATAAGGCAGAGAAAACGCCAGTAAACACTGAGGGGCAGGGCTGACAGAATGCTGGAATACCAGTGGGTCAGTTCAGTGGCATCTGCAAGATCCCTGGTGACAATGTGGTTAAGTGCTGTGGTTGCTAACCAGAAGTTCAGCAATTCAAATCCACCAGGTGCTCCTTGGAAACTCTGTCTGTAGGGTGGCTATGAGTTGGAATCAACTTGACAGCAGTGGGTTTGATTTCAGTTTTAGCAACAGAGTGGGGTCCCACAGAGAGCCCCTCTGGACCCAGGGTGTTTAGCACTGACATTGAGAATGGGTGACTAAAAATGCCCTCCTTCACTGGAGGATGCCCCCTGCAACATCCCTGGAGCCCGGGAATGCTCCAGCCTCTTCAAGAAGATGTGAGCAGTGAGGTTGGCCGCCTGGCTAGGCTGTAATCCTGTCTTTGCGCTCTCCCAATCTGTCTCCCACCAGAGCTTGTTTTACTGGGAAGGGAAAGGCCAGGAAAGCTCAGGGGTGGAAATGCTTTCCCAGGGTCTGCCAGCAAGCTGGTGACAGAATCCAGACTTGATCCCATGATTCTGCTTCCTATAGTGCAGTGCTCTTTCTTCATAAAAAAAATCCATTGCCATTGAGTCGACTCTGACTCATAGCAACCCTATAGGACAGAGTAGAACTGCCCCCATAGAGTTTCCGAGGAGCACCTGGAAAGGTAAGAGCCTCTCCCATTTTTTCCATGGTCTCTACAGAAGCCCAGGGCAGTAACCATGACATTTAAACCACGTGTCAGGGACCCTGACCTTACTAGAGTAGGCATCTCAGAGTCTTGATCCAAAGTTCCTCTCAGGGTCACTTGGCCATGGTCATTGGCCAGGCAAGGTTTCCATTTTATTTCATATTTAGTAAAAACTTATAAAACAATTCCTATGGACCAGACATTGTTCTAGCCACATAATATATATTCATCCATATAATCCTCAAAACAGCCCCAGGTGGTAGGTTACCATGATGATCTCCATTGGGCGGATGGGTAGCTAAGGCCCAGAGAGGTTAAGTAACTTATCCAGTGTCACACAGCAGTAAGTGGCAGAGCTGGGATGCAAGCCCAGCTGCTTACAGTCTAGCTCTAGCATATGTGTTCTCAACAACATCTGTTAGCTCTTCCTCAATTACAAAGTGCCTCTTCATCCCATATCTTGCAAGGTGCTGGGAAAACTGAGGCTCAGAGAGGTGGGTGGCTGCCACAAGACTTAGGAGCAGAGCCATCACGCTACCGTCAGTGCCCTCACACATGGAAGCCTGAGTCTTGTCGACTGGTCCATGGCTTCTTTGTCACTCCATGCCGCCACTTTCATCTTCTTGGCCCTTAGAGCTGTGGTCATCCCTGTATGATCCAGGGTCTTGGACTAAAGTCTTGGGTCCCTGTGTAACATGAAGTCTGTGATGAGCACCCCCGCGTTCCCTCTGGAAGCCCTTATTCAGGTACGCACAGGATCATGGTCCTGGAGTCTTAACTGCTGCGGACCCAGGTATCTGAGATGAGGCCTCTGACTTCGGTGCTGGCCTTCCTCTCCCTCCTCCCTCACAGGGAGCTGAAGCAACCCGCCCCAGGTTGCCCAGCTGAAATGCGGTGGAGGAGACTGACTCTTTGTAATGAAGAGTAATCTTTGGAGGTGATCTCTGTGATCACAAAGGGGGAGGCTATAAAGAAAAAATAGTGTATCCAACACTTAGAACAAGGGCAAGATGAACAAACAAAAACTCCGCACTCTTTCACTTTCAGTGTCCTCCTAAGAGCACTGTCCAACAGGCTTCTTCAGGAATTTACTGGGTCTCTTGGAGAATGTACCTTTGTTTTCACTCATTATTAATTATGGACTAGGGTATTTTACAACTCCAAAAAGAGATACTAACTTGAAAAAGAGGGATAGAGTTGTGAATGGTTTATCTGGAGACAAGGCAAATTAACTTTTTTCTGTAGAGATGCAAATGATTTCTGTCCAAGAGAGGAGAGTAAAACCCCCAAAGGTTATAGTGCAATTGCTTGAGAGGGTGTTAATGAGTTTTGCATGGGATATTGTAGTCTTGCTCCAGCATTTTTTCAGGGACTATAGATATTTCTTTCTCCTGTATTTCTCTGAGACAGCTAGCTCTACCATGATGCTGATCCTCTCAGTAGTGAGTTAGACAGGAACCCAGCATGCCTATCCTGGGTGAGAGAGAGAGAGAGAGAGAGAGAATGTTCATCGGTCTGTCTGTCCAACCCTGCACAGAGCTTCATTTGCCTCCCCACCTGGCATGTGGTTGACTGGACAGTGTGCCTCACTTTGCGTGTGTTTGAGTCTGGGCAAGGGTCAGCTCCGCATCACTACCTGTGCCCGAAGCTACTGGGCAACTTCAGCAGGAGGTCTTTGGGCTGTGTTTCAGTCATCTGGTACTGCTGTAACAGAAATGCTGTGAGTGGATGGCTTTAACAAACAAAAATTTATTCTTAGTCAACCCAGTGGGCTACAAGGCAGAACTCAGGGCATCCACTCCGCAGGAAGGCTTTCCCTCTCGGGATTCGGGGGAAGGCTTTCCCTCCCTGTCGGCCCTGGAAGAGGGTCCTTGTGTAGCATCAGTCTTTGGTCAGGGAGCATCTTGGCACAGGAACCTCAGGTCCAAAGGACGTGCTCTGCTCTTGCTGCTGTGTTCCTGGTGGTGTGAGGTTCTCTATTCTTTGCTTGCTTCCCTTTCCTTTTATCTCTTGTAGGATAAAAGGATAAAAGGTGCACACTTCAGGGCAAGTCCCTTTACTTTGGAGCAGGGAGGTGACCTTCGGAGGAGTGTTACTTAATCCAGTCTGTTACCCCACAGGCAGAGATTAAGATTTACAGCATAGGAAAATCACAAAGTGGAGGGCAATCACAGAATATTGGGAATCACGGCCCAGCCAAATTATTACACACATTTTTTGGAGGACATAACTCAATCCCTGATAGGCTGCCAGGCTTTTCTGACTCCTCTCACCTGGGCAGGTCTCGGGAGAGAAGAGACCCTCAGCTGACCCAGGGAAAAAGGCCAAGAACCCAAAGAAGAAAAAGAAGAAGGATCCCAATGAGCCCCAGAAGCCGGTGTCGGCCTATGCGCTGTTCTTCAGAGACACTCAGGCTGCCATCAAAGGGCAGAACCCCAGTGCAACCTTTGGTGATGTGTCCAAAATTGTGGCCTCCATGTGGGACAGCTTGGGAGAGGAGCATAAGCAGGTGAGTCTTGATTCCTTCCCAGGTTCTTCCCCAAGCCTTGTGGTCCTGCAGCTGAGGATAGACTTTGCAGATCTGACACCGGGCCCAGCCTACAGAACCTGAGATTCTTGTAGTGGCGCCCCTGAGCTCAGCTTGCCTGTCTGCAAGCTGTGAAGCGAAGCCCCTTCCAGTTCTCCTGTTTACCACCTGTCTCCCTCTAAGGGGCTTCCAAGGGGAGCAGGGAGCAGTACTGGCTCATAAGTAAATTTAAGTGACCAGCTGTGTGACCTCAGGCTGCTCACCTAACATTTCTGAGCCTCAGTTTCCTCATCTGTGAAACAGGAGTACTGGCAACCATTATCCAAGCCATGTCTGTGCTGTGTGTGGTGCTGGAGTCTCCCTCCATTATCTCACTTTGTCCTTACAGCACTCTGGGGAGTCCACCATCGATCTCCTGTTTTGATAGGGGAGATGGGTGGTAGCACTGAAAGGCTAAGTGACTTGCCCATGGTCACCACAGTGAGTCAGGGTAGTGTCAGGATTTGAACTCAGATCTGTAGCGCTGAGAAGCTCAATCAGCTTGTTGGCAGAAGAGGCGTGAATCAAATAAGCAGATAAATAAGTATAAAATTGCAGTTGGGATTGTGCCATGGAGAAGGTGGGTACGTGATACATGAGAGCAAAAAAGAAGAGGAATAGAGTCACAGGGGTCAGGCCTTCTGGTGAGATCAAAGGGTGGTTACCCCAGGTTGGGACGAGGCATGTGAAGGCCTGGTGACGGGAGGGAGCCTGGCAAGTGCACAGAACTAAATCAAGGCCAGGATGGTCAGAGTGAAATAGTGAGAAACACCGTGACGTGGATAAAGCTGGAGAGGTGGGCAGGGGCCAGGCGATGCTGGGCTTTGTAGGCCTTGGAAGGAGCTGGGTTTTGTTCTAAGAGCAGAGGAGACCACTGAAGAGTGTTAGACAGAGGAAAAACAGGTCTAGAAGCCTGGAGCAAGTAAGAGTGGGCATGGCCGAGCACAAGGCTGTTACAGTCATCCAGGTGAGCGCTAACAGTGACCTGGACCAGGAAGAAGGTGAGAATATGTCAAGGAAGGCTCATTCTTGGGATTCTGGCTTGCAGGCTGGGTGAATGGAGTTGTCATTCATTAAAGTGAGAGATACGAGAAGAATACCAGGCTTAGGGCTAGAGAAATGGCTTATTTGGGGATTTCTCATTTGTTTGTTTTTATTGTGCGTAATGTGTAAGTTTACAGTATGAATTAGTTCACCATACAAAAACTTACACACACGTTGTTATGTGACCCTAGCTGCTCTCCTTAGATTGTGACAGCACACTTCTCCTCTCTACCCCGTATTCTCTGTGTCCGTGCAGCCAGCCACTGTCCCTCTCTGCCCTCTCATCTCACCTCCAGACAAGATCAGTCTCATGTATCGACTTAAGCCAAGAAGCACACTCTTCACCAAGCCAAGCCAAGTGCCATTGAGTCATTTTATATCTTCTAGTCCAGTCCAATCTTTGTCTGAAAAGTTGGCTTTGGAAAGGGTTTTAGTTCTAGACTAACAGAGAGTCTAACGACCGTGTCTTCTGGGGACCAACCAGTCTGTCAGGCCATCACGTCTGATCTTTTTATTAGAATTTGAGCTCTGTACCCTACTTTTCTCCTGCTCTGTTAGGAACTCTTTGTCACATTCCCTGTCAGGGCAGTCATTCTTGGTAATCGGACACTATCTAGTACTTCTTGTCTTGTGCTGATGTAGCCTCTAGTTTATGTGGCCCTTTCTGTCTCTTGGGCTCATATTTTCCTTATGTCTGGTGTTCTTCATTCTTCTTTGCTCCAGGTGGGTTGGGACTGATTGGTGCTTCTTAGAGGGCTACCTGGGGTGCCACACATTTTCATAATAAACTTTGTTATGCCAGTTGACTTAGATGACCTATGAAATCATGGTCCCCAGAGCCCCATCCCTGCTACTGTGTTCCTCAAAGTGTTTGGTTGTGTTCAGGAAACTTCTTAGCTTTTGCTTTAGTCTAACTGTGCTGACTTTTCCTGTATTATGTGTTGTCCTTCCCTCCACTGAAAATAATTCTTGTCTACTATCTAATTAGAGAGTGCCCCTCCCTTCCCTCCGCACCCTCATAAGCATCAAAGAATGTTTTCTTCAGTGTTTCAACCTTTTCTTGAGTTCTTATGATAGTAGTGTCATACAGTATTTATCCTCCTTTGGTGACAAATTTCACTCAGCATAATGCCTTCCAGATTTCTCCATGTTATGAGACGTTACACAAATTCATCATTTTTTTCATCTATGTGTGGTATTCCATTGTGTGAAAATACCACAGTTTGTTTATCCATTCATCTACTGGTGGACACCTGGGTTGATTCCATTTTTTTTTTTTTTTTTTTTTTTTTTGCTATTGTGGACAGCCAAGCCAAGTGCCGTCAAGTCGGATCCAACTCATGGTGGACAGTGCTGCATGTATCTGTTTGTGTGACAGTTCTTATTTCTCTAGGATATAATTCCAAGGAGTGGATTGCTGGATCATTTATATTTCTAGCCTTTTAAAGAAGTGCCAAATAGATTTCCAAAGTGGTTATACCATTCGACATTCCCACCAGCAATGTAGAAGTGTTCCAGCCTCTCCACAGCCTCTTCAACATTTATTATTTTGTTATTTTAGATTAATGCCAGCCTTGTTGGGATGAGATGGTATCTCATTGTAGTTTTGATTTGCATTCCTCTAGACGTGATTGTGAGCATTGCTTCATGTCCCTATTAGCCATCTAAATGTCTTCTTTGGTGACATGCCTGTTCATGTCCTTCACTGACTTTTTAACTGGGTTATTGGTCTTTTTGTTGTTGAGATTTTGGAGTATCTTGTAAATTTTAGAGATTAGATACTACTCAGATTTGTCATATCCAAATATTTTTTCCTGTTTTGTAGGTAGTCTTTTTACTCTTTTGTTGAAGTCTTTGGATGAGCATGAGTGTTTGATTTTTAGGAGTTCCCAGTTGCCTGTTTTCTCTTCTAGTGTTTGTACTTTGTTAGTAATGTTTTGTATTCTATTTATGGCATGTATGAAGGCTCCTAGCATTTTCCCTGTTTTTTCTCCCATGAACTTTATTGTTTTAGCCTTTATGTTTAGGTCTTTGATCCAGAGAAATGGATTATTGACTCCTCAGTCCTGTCCTTCCTTATTTGAAATGTTTCCTCTCATATTCTAAAATTTAAAATATTTTTGCAATATATTATAGTATGAGTAGTTTATTCAGGAAGTGATCCCAGTATCTGCTGGTAAGGAGTGGGGAACTGAGATAGAAAAGAGTAGGCAGCTGATAAATGGTGAATTATCAAAGAAGGCACTGCTGTGGGCAACGGAGGGCAACCCCACTGGGCAGCTCTGAGAGCTAGTGTAGAACACATTGGGCCTTAGAATTATGGCAGATGTGGTGAAGGAGCTGGGGTGTATCAGTAGTTCCAAGTTAATTCATTCTCAGTGTGTAGCAAACAACCCCCAAATGCAGTGACTGACTATCTAATCAAACTGAGGGTTCGTGAGTTGTGCTGGGCTTAGCTGGGTGGTTCTTCTGCTGGTCTCTTCTGTTTGCTCACATGTCTGTATTCAGCTGCCAGTCATTTAGGTGGCTCCACTTCTTGGGGGGTCAGATGGCTGTCGGCTAGAACAAAGGAGGCAAACTGGGCTATGTGTCTCTGTCACCCAGTATGCTAACTCAGACCTATTCACATAGCAACTCAAAGTTCCAAGAGTAGTGACACAGCAAGCCCCATTGTATAAGCACTTTTCATATCTCCACTTATAACACATTGGCAATTGCCCTATTGGCCAAAGCCAGTCACAGAGCAAGCCCAATGTCACTGTGGGAGGGCACTGCCAAAAGGGAGGTGTGAATAAACTGGGGCCATTCCTACAGTCATTCCACCACCCGTATGAACCTGGATGTGAAATCCTAGTGAGAATATTAGCAAGTCGAACCCAGACTAACTTACTGTGAACAAGTACGTTTCATTCTAGGATGTAAAGATGGTTCTACATTAGGAAATCTGTACTGTGCTAGGTCAGACTAAGTGTCTTCAACAGCCCTTGTATTTATATAGCCAGATACAGTGACCTGGAGGCCCAGTGAGGTGAAATGTGTTGCCCAAGGGTACACAGCCACCTGGGACATAGCCTGTTTTCCAGACTGCCTGAGCAATGTTCCCAGAGAGGCGCCAGCAGTTGGCTGACCCGCTCTGGATCCCTCCACCCTAGTTCAGATCCATCTCTCAAATCCATGCCTTGCTGACTGTTCTTTCCCACCTCAGGCCTCTGTGCTGCATTTCCTTTGTACATTCTCCCCAGTGTTGCTTCTTCTTGGCTGTTTTAGGCCTACAAGAGGAAGACCGAAGCAGCCAAGAAGGAGTATCTGAAGGCTCTGGCAGCCTACCGGGCCAGCCTGGTCTCCAAGGTAATGCTGGAATCCCTAGGCACAGCCTTGGTAAGAATAGGATCACTCGAGGGGTGGAGCAAGAAGCAAGGTCCATAGGAACGACCAACACCAAGGGCAAGATGGTTCAGTGGTAGTGCCCTTGCCGTCCATGAGGGAGGCCCAGTTTCCATTCTCGCCCAGTGAACCTGATGCACAGCTGGTACCCCCTTGTCAGTGCTGCGTTTTCTGTTGCTATGACGCTGAACAGAATTTCAGAGGAACGTCCACACTAAGAGGGACCAGGGAGAAAGACCCTATGACCTACTTCCAAAATCAGCCAGTTTAAGCCAGTTGAATCCAGTGGTCCCACCACAACCAGTCATGGAGATGGCTGCTGACCAGGCAGCCACTCGCTTCCTTGGGTAGGGGGTTGCCAGCAGTCTGGGGATGACTCAACAGCTAATGACAACGTAGATCTTGGACAGGATGAACAAAGTCAACAGTCACCTCCACAGTGTACCAACTGTATGCCAGGCTCATGCTGTGCCCTTAACATATGTCTCATTTAATTCTCCCAGCTAGAACCCAACCCTCAGAGGAGTTAAGTAACTTGACCAAAATGATCCAGCTTATTAAATGGCTATATAGGATTCAAACACAGTTTTGCTGGTCATCTAGTTTGGCTTGACCACATTGCCTGTCCCCTCTGTGAACATCACTGAGTCAGGATGCTAGGAGTGGGAAGTTGACATCTGGGTTACACCATAAAGAATCAAGCTAAGAAGGTGTTCTGTGTAGAGGGAACAGCATGTGCAAAGCCATAGCAGCTGGAGGGAAGCTTGAAAGAAGCTTATTTAGTTTAACTAGATGATGCTGACTTCACTGGCTGGTGGAGAAGCATGGAATTCACCCATGCTGGGGGAGAGCCTACAGGGATTAAAGCAGGGGTTGCTGAGTGGTCAGAGCCAAGTGAACTAGCCAACCAACCAACCAACCAGTTGCCACTGAGTCAGTTCTAACTCATGGCAACTGCACTGTGTGTCAGGGTAGAATCAGGCTCCGTAGGGTTTTCAATGGCTGATTTTTCGGAAGCAGATCACCTTTCTTCTCAAGTGCCTCTAGATGGACTTGAACTTCCAATCTTTGGGTTAGCAGAAGGCATGTTAATCATTTGCACCACCATCCAAGTGTACTAAGGACCCTGCATGAACTCTGGTTAGTCCTCAGTCACCTCCAAGGAACCAGTGAGCCAGCGAAAGGTCATGCCAATGGGCCCCAGTTCTGGCTTCTCCCTCTTCTCCTGAGTGACTGGTTTCTGCTTCCTGCCAGAGCTCTCCGGACCAATGTGACACCAAGAGCACTCCAGCGAACCCACCAGCCAAAATGCTCCCACCCAAGCCACCCATGTATGCCATGCCTGGCCTGGCCTCCTTCCTGACACCATCGGACCTGCAGGCCTTCCGCAGCGGGGCCTCTCCTGCCAGCCTCGCCCGGACCCTGGGCTCCAAGTCCCTGCTGCCAGGCCTCAGTGCATCCTCCCCACCGCCACCACCCTCCTTCTCACTCAGTCCCCCCCTGCACCAGCAGCTGCCACTGCCACCCCACGCACAGGGAGCCCTCCTCAGCCCACCTGTTAGCATGTCCCCAGCCCCCCAGCCTCCCGTCCTGCCCACCCCCATGGCACTCCAGGTGCAACTGGCTATGAGCCCCTCGCCCTCAGGGCCACAGGTAAGCAGGGTGCAAATGAACAATTTGATGACCCTTCCAAGAGGGATGATAACTTGGGATTTCAAATCCTGGCCCTGCCAACTCACCAGTTATGCAACCTCAGGCCAGGCACCTTACCTTCCTGAGCCCCAACTACCACATCTATGAAATGGGTCTAGCACACCTTGTCTGAGATGTACTGGTTGCACTGAACAGTTACCAAGTTGCCAGATACATTCTTAGGATATTCCATACCCTCCTTCTCTAATCGTCTGTCTACTTCTGCTCCTTGACCCAAGGGGCTGAGGCCACTGTGCCTTTTCCTCTAGCTCCTGGATCTCCCCAAAGCTTTGGAGAACTGATCTCCTACTAGTTGTTCTGCAGAGACTGCTCCAGGGCTAACGTGACTCTGGAGATCATCCAGCCCAATACACCTTCTCTTCATTTAGTAACATATGGGTTCCAAAAACCAGGTCATTATGCAAAATTGGTGGTGTGGGAAAATGGAGGATGACTACATCATTATATAACCGCACGATTACATCATTACATAACTGCCAGACCACTAAAAATCATGGCCCAGCGAAGTTGACACATAACCTCAATCATCACAGCCAGCATTACTGCCTCCTGACACCTTGGGTTTTGTTACTGCCAGACGTACATTGTTAATACGCAAAATAGTTGGATAGTAAATTTTCTACTATTGTAAATGCAGAATGTCAGATGATCAGATGGTCTATAAGTGAAGAGAAGGTGTAACTCCATTTTACAGACTGGGAAACTAAGACACAGAAGGGGAAGGACTCAAAAGGTAAAGTCCTTCACCCACAGATTCAGCTAAAACAGGTACCTTTCAAAAGGTGCTTTGCTGGGGAAGGGAAGTTGCAGTCCAGGCAGAGACAAAGTGGAGGTTTTGCATCACCCAGAGGAAGTGACTCTTTAGAGTGTGAACCCCCTCAGGCACAGAGAGCCCCACTCCCCTTCCCACCGGCAACAGTCCACCCGTTTGTCTGTCTGCTCACTTCTCCCCTCCCCTCCTTTGCAGGACTTCCCTCACATCTCTGAGTTCCCCAGCGGTTCAGGGTCTCGCTCACCTGGCCCATCCAACCCCACAAGCAGTGGGGACTGGGACAGCAGTTATCCCAGCGGGGAGTGTGGCGTCAGCACTTGCAGGTCAGTCCTCACTCAGCCCGCCCCTTGCCCTGCCTTTGTCCTGTTGACACTTGGAAAGTGCAGGTAGGAATGACCAGGGGGGTAGAGAAAAGGTCAGCAGGTGACTTGGACTTGGGTGAGGCCTTGCAGGTCACTGCCAGTTCTGGTGGGGTTCCTCTTGAGCACTGGACCCTAGAAGCATTCAGGAGATGGATGCAAAGCAAAGTCAGGCTGGTCTGATTTCACGGAGTATTGGGGAAATCGAGGCTGGCCTTCTGTCTGATTTTCTTCCCTCCCTCCCCCCTGCCACAAATACTTCCATGTGACATCCACTGAAAGACCCTTTGTCTTAGGTCAGTTTCCCTGAAGGCAGAGCCTGATGCAGGAACTTGGTGCACTTGTTCATGTGTTGAGGGCTTGTACTTCAGAGATGGGGAGAAGGGGCAGCAGGACAGGACCAAGGAGGGAGCTGAGCGTGGTCTCCGATGGAGATCTGCTGCCGCCTGAGCTCTGAGCTCTCTCTCACCTGCTCATGAGAGAGCTGCTGTTTTGTACCCTGATGCCAGTCGGCCACTGACAAGCAGTTCCGTTCAGTCATGGGCGGTGCTCTGGAAAAGCAGGCAGCTGGAGGTGCAATGAAAGAGACTTGGAGGGGACATCGGCAGTGTCCACTGTGCCCTAGAAGGGGCCAAGCATGTAACCCAGTGAATCCCAAACTGCAGAGTTATCCCCAACCCTGCAGCCTACCATCCGCTCTAGACACCCAGACACCAGCATCATGGGGCTTGTCCCTGGTGTCTTGGGGGCTCAGGCCTCTGGGCCCTGCTCCCTGTCTGCCTGCTTAGCCTTGAACCCAGATGACCTACCCCTCCTCTAGAAAGCTTGATCTGTGTGCCCCTTCCTCCTTCCTCTCGCCAAGGGAGAGTGACTTCATTTCTGCCAGCAGAAGGGAAATCCAGAGTGAAGGAGCGATACGTGCTTCTTAAACTGCAGGCTCTGCCCCCTCCCTTGGCGAGAATGAGTCCATGGCCACACCGGCAAAGGCAGTGCTGAGCAGCCACCTCCCAGACACAGGTCCACCCCTGCTGCAGCAGTCAGCCTTCCAGCACAGGGCTCCTGGGTGCTAAGGCTGATGGTTCAGTATCTGGTTCACAAGGTTCCTGCGTGCTGATCCATGAGCCATCAAGCCTGGCCGTGCCCCATCTCTGACATGCCTGGTGCGAGATCCACATGGTGGGCCCTTAGTTCACAGGGACACCCTTTTCCACACCCCAAGTGGATGTAAACCCTGCTGTCCTACCCTACCTTTCCACTTCCTCACAATTTCTCCCAAAAGTGTGGGGGTCTTTAGTGGACCTTGTAGAGTATTTGAAGTTCCTGTAGTTGGCACTTTGGCCTCAGTCTCCCTTTCCCCATTTAGAGGACAGACATCAGCACTGCCCTATTTGGAAGACACGGAAAATGCCTGTCACCTTGAATTCTATATGAGATTTACATACAGCTGGAAACACCATGATTACGTGATTACAGATGGATGTTAAGTGTAATAGTGTGTTGGATTATGGACGGGTGGATGTGAGTGTGCTCTTGGGTTGGATTATGGATGGATATGATTGGCATGGTGTGTTGGATTATGGGCTGATGTGAGCTTCATGGTGTGTTGGATTATGGATGGATGTGAGCGCCGTGGTGTGTTGCATTATGGATGGATGTGAGCGCCACAGTACACTGAATTATGGGTGGATGCAAGCGTCATGGTGTGTTGGATTATGGATGAATGTGAGTGCCATGATGTGTTAGATTGTGGATGGATATGAGCACTGTAGTGTGTTGCATTATGAATGGATGTGAACACTGTGACGTGTTGGATTATGAATAGATGTATACAAGATCATGTGTTGGATTTTGGGTGGATGTGAGCTCCATGGTGTGTTGGATTATGGGTGGCTGCAAGCATCATGTTGTGTTGGATTATGGATGGATGTGAGTGCCATGTGTGTTGGATAATGGACGGATATAAGCAAGACCATGTCTTGGATATGGGCAGATAGGAACTCCATGGTGTGTTGGATTATGTATGGATGTGAGCACCGTAGTGTGTTGGATTATGGGTGGGTGTGAGTGCCATGGTGTACTGGATTATAGATGGATATGAGCACCATGTTGTGTTGGATTATGGATGGATGCAAGCTCTGTAGTGAGTTGGACTGTGGATGGATGTGAGTGCCATGGTGTGTTGGATTATGGGTGGCTGTAAGCATCATGGTGTGTTGGATTATAGATGGATATGAGCACCATGTTGTGTTGGATTATGGATGGATGCGAGCTCTGTAGTGTGTTGGACTGTGGATGGATGTGAGTGCCATGGTGTGTTGGATTATGGGTGGCTGCAAGCATCATGGTGTGTTGGATTATGGATGGATGTGAGCAAGATCATGTGTTGGATTATGGGCAGATAGGAGCTCCATGGTGTATTGGATTATGGATGGATGTGAGTGCCATGGTGTATTGGATTATAGATGGATGTGAGCACTGTGTTGTGTTGGATTATGGATGGATGCAAGCTCCATAGTGTGTTGGACTGTGGATGGATGTGAGTGCCATGGTGTGTTGGATTATGGGTCGATGAAAGAGCCATGGTGTGTTGGATTATGGATGCATGTGAATCCATGGTGTGGTGGATTGTGGACAAATGTAAGCAAGATCAGGTTTTGGATTACAGGATTACAGGCAGGTGTGAGCTCCGTAGTGTATTGGATTATGGTTGGATGTGAGCAACATGGTGTGTTGGATTATGGAGATGAGTGCCATGGTGTACTGGGTTATGGAGGGATGTGAGAGCAATTCTGTGTTGGCATGGGTGTGGATAGGGGATACATGTTCTAAGGACTGGGTGGATCCTTCTAGGATCCCAGGAGGGGTGTTTGTCACTGCTTAGTGGACAGCTGGGGATAGATCAGTCCTGTGTCCCTCAGTCATCATCCAGAGGGTCAGCAGAATCCAGGACATAGGCTGAAAGGCTAGAGTGCAGATCCAGCTGCCCCTAAGGGCCAGAGAGCTCTGGGGGACAGCTCTAACAGCTTCTTCTCTCTCTCTCTCTCTTTCTCTCTCTCTGCAGCCTGCTCCCTAGGGACAAATCGCTCTACCTCACCTAATCTCGTCTCCCCTCCGCCCCCCTCTCTGAAGTTTGTTGGAGGGCTTGCTCAGAGCCTGAAGGGCTGACATTAGAAAAGAGGCCTTGGCAGATAGCAGGGTGAGCGAGAGAGATGGAGAGAGGATTGACACACCAACGCCCAGGGCAGAGTCCCCTCTCCACCAACGCCCAGGGCAGAGTCCCCTCCTCCACCTCCCCCTGGATGGACTCTTCCAGAGGCAGCCACGCCCACCACTGGCCCAAAGAACCTGCAGGAATCTCCTGCCCTGAAACCCGCTTGCTCCAGGGTAACTGTGGACCCTGCTCCCCGCCCACGCCCTGCACTCTGCACCCTCTGTCCAGCCGTCTGGACCAGCCCCAGCTTGTGTGGACTGTCCCCCGGCTGGCTCACTTACCAGCAGAAGGCCACCCCTAGGGGCATGGGGCAGGGGCCTGGCCCAGCCACGGACATGCAAATCCAATGTCACAGCGTGAACAAAAGATTTCTGCAACCTATGAATGTGGGCTGTGTGTAAGTAGTTGACTAAGTGTTTTAGTACAGTGCTGAAGACATCTGTTAGATTATTTTGTCAGGGAAAAAGTAGTTTCGTTTAAGGTAAAAAGCATTTTATATGACCCTTAGTACCTTTTTTTTTTTTTTACATTTTACCTGAAGGGAGATGTGCACAAAGATGACTGCCAGCCATCTCCTCATCTGTGCAGTCAGCCATGGACAACTGTCAGCCACACTCTGGGTGTTGCTTTTTTTTTTTTTTAATTTTCTTTCTTTTTTTTTTTTTTTAGCCATGTGTCCACCTATTTAAAATTGCCAATGATGACTTTTGTCTATTTATGAAGAAAAATGGAGAACAAAACTACCATTTATCATAAAGTGGGTTCACTTCAGGGGTTTTGGTTTCTCAGCTTGGGTTTTTAATGTTGTTTGCAGCTGTTTCTTGGCCCTGGCAATGTCTGTCTCAGTGCCCAGTGCGTCTCTCAAATTTCTTTATAATAAAACTTCTGAAAAGTTGAAAACATGTCTGTCTCTTTCTTGCTTCCTGAGCTAGGGCTGGGCCTCCGAACGTGACGCTGGCGGGGGGCTCTGTGGGGACAGAGCCTCTGATATTTGACAGACTGGAGTCAAAATCTTGCCTGCCAGTCGCCTGCCCACAGGGGTCTCTGAGGAGGTGCCTGGGCCTCCCTGGCCTCAGTTTGCCATTGTGCAATAGCAATAACAATGTCATGCCTCCTTGGCATTCTTGGAGTGATTCAGGGGGGTTATGGGCATTGAGGGAGTGCTGGCCACACAGGGAACACCGAGAATGTCCTGTCTGCTGGCAAGGTCAGCAGTGGGTGACAGTGGTTGGCCCCTCCTCCCTATTCCCTCAGCCAGTGGGACTTCTGTTGTATGGAGCACCCCATTCTAGTGGAGGAGAGGGGGTAGGATCAGGTCTGTGGGAGGTCAGGTGGGTGGTGGGGTGAGCATTTGTTCAAATCCAAGTGTGAAAAAGCACCTAGACAGAGACTCTTTGAACCCGGTTTCCCAACAGGTAGGTAGGTGGGTGGGCGGACGGATAGATGGACAGACAGATAGATAGATAAAACCAAAAAACTAAACCCACTGCCTTCAAGTCAATTCCAACTCATAGCAATCCTATAGGACCGAGTAGAAGTGCTCCATAGAGTTTCCAGGGAGCATCTGGTGGATTCAAACTGCTGACCTTTTGGTTAGTAGCTGTAGCACTTAACCACTATGCCACCAGGGTTTCCTAACAGATAGATAAACCAAAAAAAACCTACTGCCATTGAGTCAATTCTGACTCATAGCAACCCTATAGACAGAGTAGATGTGTCCCATAGAGTTTCCAAGGAGCACCCAGTGGATTTGAACAGCCAGCTTTTTGTTAGCAGACGTAGCACTTATCCACTATATGCCACCAGGGTTCCCAAATAGACAGATAAGTAGACAGAAACAGCTGCTGTCAAGTCAAATCCACCTCATGTACGACAGAATGAGATGCTGCCCAGGCCTGGCTCATCCTCATGATGTTGGCATGTTCAAGTTCATTGCTGCAGCTCTTATGCCATTCCATCTCACTGAGGGTCCCCCTTGCCTTGCCGGCCCTCTGCTTCGCCAAACACAATGTCCTCCTCTAGTGACTGATCCCTCTTGGTGACATGCTCAAAGCAAGTGAGCCAGACAGCATTCTGTTGCGACCCACAGGGTTCTCATTGGCTGATTTTTGGAAGTAGA